>JAZHEH010003318.1:3422500-4759817 GCA_036589455.1 Ateles fusciceps | reverse complement strand
AATGCCAAGACTTACTATAAAGCTACAAAAATTAAGAAAATTAAGGTGCACACTTTCTTAATTTTTGTAGTTTTATAGTAAACCTTGAAATCAACAAGCATAAGTCCTACAACTTTGTTCTTCTAGACCATATTTTTAATACAGAAAATATTCTGTCTACAGATTCTGAGGTACTTGGGAAATTCAGAGAAAATTCTGCTAAATGGAGGATATTATAAATTTTATTTCTTTTGTATTGATATGTGGAATACTTTTGGCTCAAATATTTTCAGAAGTAAAGATTTTTTAACCTCCATTCATAGTATCTGTGTGTGTGTGTGTGTGTGTGTGTGTGTGTATGTGTGTGTGTGTATGTATGTGTGTAGCGATGGGGTCTCACTATGTTGTCCAGGCTGGTATCAAATTTGTGGCCTCAAGCAATCTTCTTCCCTTGGCTTTCTGAAGTGCTGGGGATTACAGGCATGAGCCACCATGCCTATTCCATAGTACCTTTTTTTAAAAAAGATTTTTTGTTCAAGATAAAGCTTCCTAATTTGTCTCTAAGGATGTAAGAATAATTTATCAAATGTAACTGCAGCAAAATTATTGGATTTATCAATTTTATTCTTTCCATTATAAAATATATTCAAAGAATAAATCTATTATGACGGAATTCAATTTTTGTTAATTTTACATTCTCATTCAATGTTCTGTTTCTTCTTTGCTTTCATAGAGGCAATTTTAATGTCTTCTTGTTTGAAAGCTTAGTTTTAATAATCAGTAAAAAACTGAAGTCTTTTGATGCTCCAATGTTTTAATTAAATTTTGCAACTGATTTTGAACAAAATTAAACCCAAATGTAGAGTACTAGTTTACAAAACCTTCAATACCATTATAAAACACTTAAATTGGTTCACAAGGTAATTATTCAAAGGCTGTTTTGAAAATCTTATTGGTATTTGAGAACAAAGAGAAAGTACATACTGTAATGCTAACGTTTTTGGTTGCTGTATTCAATATCAGCTTTTTTTTTTTTTTTTTTTTGACACAGCGTTTTGTTGTTGTTACCCAGGCTGGGGTGAAATGGTGCGATCTCAGCTCACGGCATAAACGGCTCAATCTTGGCTCACTGCAACCTCCACTTCCCAGGTTCAATCTCATGCCTCAGCCTCCCAAGTAGCTGGGACTACAGGTGTGTGCCACCATGCCTGGCTAATTTTTGTTATTTGTAGAGATGGGATTTCACTATGTTGGCTAGGCCGGTCTCGAACTCCTGGTCTCAGATAATCTGCTTGTCTCAGCCTCCTGAAGTGCTGGGATTATAGGTATGACTCACTGTACCTGGCCCAATATCAACTTTATAACAAAAGTTTTGCAGTCAGTTTATCTGAGTGGATAGATAGAGAGAGATACGGCTAGACAGATTGATAGGTGGACAGACGAATACAGATATTTATAACTACAATTTAAAAAATAGAATAGAGATGAGGTCTCACTATGTTGCCCACGCTGGTTTCGAACTTCTAAGCTCAAGTGATCCTCCTGCCTCAGCCACCCAAAGTGCTAGGATTACAGGTGTGGGCCACCAGGCCCAGCCATACTACAATTTTTGATAACTACATATTTCTATTGGTAGAATATAGTAACTTGTTTTTACACAATTATCAATTATGTATGTATTGCAACCAATTCCAAGTACATTTATGTCTCATAAGTTTCTTAATTTAGTAGCCACCATTTTCACCTTAGTGCTATGCTTCTTTGAGATACACACGCACACATACATATACATATAATATTAGAATCAGGTTTATTGAAGTATAATTTACACCCAGTAAAAATCATCCTTTTTAGGTATACAATTATATGAGATTTGACACATGTATATAGTTATGTAATATCCATCACATTTAATATTTGGAATATTTTCACGACTCCTAAAGAACTTGAATCAGAATATGTGTAGCTGCTTTATTCGTAACGGCTAGAAACTGGATCCCACCCACATATCCATTAATAGGTAAATGGATAAACAAATTGTACTGTGACATAGTCATTCATGGTAACACTATTCAGAAATAAAAAAAATTATGGATATACGTCTCAACATGGATGAATCATAAAAAAATTTTGCTGAACAAAAGACCAGACACAAAAGAATATATATTATATGATTATACATTGCCTAGAAAAGGTGCAGTTGATAAAGTCAATAACTTCAAATTAATTAAATGCAGTCCTCAAAAAGATTACAGAAAAATGTTATGAAAAACATACTAAAATACCATGTTGGAAAAAAACACATTCTTCACAAAAGCACCAGTCACACTATATAAGAGACAGAGGGCTGAGCGTGGTGGCTCACACCTGTAGTCTCAACTACAATCTTGTATTTAATAATAAAGGCAAGTTAATTGCATAAGTGCAAAAGGGCCATACCAGGCCAGGCACAGTGGCTCACACATGTAATGTCAGCACTTTGGGATGCCAAGGCGGGCGGATCACCTGAGGTCAGGAGTTCGAGACCAGCCTGCCAACATGGCAAAACCCTGTCTCTTCTAAAAAATGAAAAAATCAGCCGGGTGTGGTGGCAGAAGCCTCTAATCCCAGCTACTCAGGAGGCTGAGGCTGTGAGGCTGGCCAACTGCTTGAACCAGGGAGGCAGAGGTTGCAATTAGCTGAGTTCATGCCACTGCCCTCCAGCCAGGACAACTGAGCGAGACTCTGTCAAAAAAAGGGGAGCTATACCATTGACCCTTAAAAAGTGGTAGTTGATGCATTGACCCCACTTGCAGTGAAAATCCATGTATAACTCCCCCAAAACTTAACTACTAATAGCCTACTGTTGACCAGAAGCCTTACTGATCACATAAACAGTTGATTACATGTTATATGTATTATACACTGTATTCTTACAATAAAGTAAGCTAGAGAAAAGAAAATGTTAGGAAAGTTATAAGAAAGAGAAAATATGTTTACTAAGTACATTAAGTAGAAGTGGGTCATCATTAAGGTCCTCAGCTTTGTTGTGTTCACACTGAATGAGGAGTAGGAGAAAGAGGAGGGATTGGTTTTGCTGTCTCAAGGGTGGCAGAAGTGGAAGAAAATCCGCATATAAGTGGATCTGGGAAGTTTAAGCCTATGCTGCTCAAAGGTCAATCGTATAATGTAAAACACATAATTTGTAGCAATAGACACTTTTATTCCTAAGACATTTTTTAGATCTGTCATAATTTGCTGATAGGAATGAAAACTTGTAATTTTAACTATTTTTCTAATCTTTCTTACATTCTATTTACACATAATTGTGACTACAGAGTTATGCCTTACAGTTCCATTGCATTTGCCCAGAATAAAATTTCAAATTAATTTCCCCCATAGCTATATGTGAAACAGAGATAAATAGCACTGAATCAACACACAAATACTATTCATCTTAGTAGAATTTATCTTTGCCCTTTTCATCTTACCACTTAAAGATACATTCTAAGTGACCTGGTATGGATTAAGGAATAAGATTTATTTGAGAAACAAAATGAAGGGTCAAGCTGGGCATGGTGGTTCACGCCTGTAATCCCAGCACTTTGGAAGGCCAAGGCAGCCAGATCACTTGAGGCAGCCAGATCAGGAGTTGGAGACCATCCTGGCTAACATGGTGAAACCCCATCCCTACTAAAAATACAAAACAATTAGCCAGACGTAGTGGCACACACCTGTAGTGCCAGTTACTCGAGAGGCTAAGGCAGGAGAATCACCTGAGCCTGGGAGGCAGAGGTTGCAGTGAGCTGACATCACGCCACTGCACTCCAGGCTGGGCGACAGATCATGACTGTCTCAAAAAAAAAAAAAAAAAAAAAGTGCGGGGGGGGTCGGCAAAAAGAGACATATATAAACTTTAGGCCCCACAAAAACCTAGATCCACTACTTCCTAGAGATCTTGGGTCCCATGGGAAATCATAACCTTTCTGCTGAGGAATAAGAAACCACCAGCGAGGGAGCTGTTAATTGCTCGAGAAGCTTATAGTGAGTTCTCTGGGTTACTTTTGGACAATTCTGATTCTTGAAGTGCAATACTCAAAAATGAAAAAAAAAAAAAAAAAAAGAAAACCCTCTCTCTTTAGCCGTTTATTACTTAAAATGCTTAAACAGTCAAATTAAATTTAGTATTGTAAATTTTAGCTATTAAATTAAATGGAAAAACGAGGCAAAAGAACACACACACACACACACACACACACACATATATAAATGATAGTATTGTATTCTCTTTCAATGAAAGCTGTTGTCAAAGGCATTTGAACCAGAGCGATGCCATCTTGAATAAGGGCTAGGTAGCATGAGGCTGAGACCTACTGGGCTGGATTCCCAGGTTAGGCATTATTAATTACAGGATATGTACAGTGAAGGAAACAAATTAATAATGTTTACCGAACAGACTCAGGACTTAACAGAAATGGAAAATTACATACCCAGGAAATGTCCTGATGTCCCATATCTTAAGAACAAAAGCATTCTTAGTTTAAGCTTCACTTTAAAGATAATACAGGCCTGGCACCACAGCTCACACCTATAATCCCAACACTTTGGGAGTCTGAGGAGGGCAGATCACTTGAGCTCAGGAGTTGTAGACCAGCCTGGGTAACATGACAAAACCCTGTCTCTACCAAAAATACAAATATTAGCCCGGCATGGTGGTGCACGCCTGTAGTCCCAGCTACTGGTGAGGCTGAGGTGGGAGAATCACTACAGCCCAGGAGGCGGAGAGACTGCAGTGAGCCGAGATGGCATCACTGCACTCCAGCCTGGGCAACAGAGCAAGACTCTGACTCAAAAAAAAAAAAAAAAGGAAAGATAATATAGATTATCGCAGAAGATCATAGTTACACAAAGATTAACAATCCTTTGTTACAAGCCCTTGTAGGACAGCACATCACCCCCATCATGTGCTCCTCATTTTTTTTTCATTATATTATATTATGTATAACCAAGCCTTGTACCTAAGGAGGATGTGTTCCTCCTCTTGCTTTGTCTGCTCTTGACTGCCCTGCTCTGTCTATGGAGTAACCATTCTTACTATTTACTTCTTAATAAACTTGCTTTTGCTTTAGTCTGTGGACTCACCCTGAATTCTCTCTTGTCTGAGATCCCAGAACCCTCTCTTGGGGTCTGGATTGAGACACCTTTTTGGTAACACTATTACTTAACACTGATGAACTTGATTCATTTTTGTCAAGGAGAATATTTTGACGTTCTTGAGAATGACTCAGGAAAATATTACTTGAGGTTATTAAATTCACATTTGATTTATTAATGTGTCAGATTCAAAAACCTATTTCTTCTTAAGCTTTTAACTTATGAATCAAATTATCAATTTATAAATCTGACAAATTTTAACAGTTATTTTATGAGGCCTTTGATTTATATTTGGTCTCATTTACAATTTTAGTTAAATTGTCCATTTGACAAAACTTCCCAAGAATGTATGTGACTTCTAAGTCTAGCAAATTAAATATGTATACATACTAAAATTGAATCTTAACTTATTTTAGGGGTTAAAATACCATTTATAACATTGCCTTATACCCTTCGACTTGAAATTGCAAGGCTGAATAAATGAGGCATTTTATATTGGAATCATAAAATTAATCTGTAAGATATTAAATATACCAAACTTCTTAAAACATAAAACAGTAAAATATATCAACAACTTATTCTCAAACCTACTGCAAAAATATTAATGCTATGATTTTTGTTTGCTTCATTATCTTACTATGTATTTCTTAATAGAATTATACTGTATTTTGTCATGGAAGGACTATAATTTCTGTGTATATTAAAAGGATAGTCTAGTGAATATATTTGTCAGAATTTGGTCTATGACTTACATTTATTATAAGATACCACTTACAATACACTGACATCAAGGCTATTGGAAATTGGTGGAGGGAGGTGGACCCCACCTACCTTTAATTGCTAGAAGCTACCAATATTTACAAAAATATTCTGAAAATTGCTAACTGGTAAAATTAAGTTGTCTTACAACACTAACATTGTCTCTTAGCTCCTATCACGGTATCTACATCAAACATTTTCAATAAATAACCATTGGATAAATCAGTGCTTAAATCAGTTTCTACACATTACAAGCTTGCTAATTGTTCTGCTACTACATACTCTGGGTTCCCCTTTTTTAGTTTCCAATACTTGCCTCATTGACTCTGCAGCCTCCTCTAATGTTGTTTTTGCTATTTCTCCAGTCTTTATTAACAGCCTCCTCACTGCTTTTCCAGCCTCCTTCAAAAGTCTCCTTGCATGCTTTTATTCTCTGTCCACCATCTAGTTCAAGAACCATTGCTGTGTATTTTAAAGTTTTTGTTATGACTGAACTCCACACCCAGTACTAATTTCTGTCTGAGTTTTCTGTTGCAGAAGATCAAACACTCCCCAAAAGTAGAGTTTAAACAACTAAAGATTGTGAATCATAGAAGATAATCAAATCACACGATGGCTGTTATTCATCATTCTTTTGAATCCAAATGTACTTCATTTTATGCATTAAATGTTATTCTGGGAGTCCATACACTTAACTAAAGTGCCAACGGAGTCTACAGCACAAACATGGCTGAGAATCCTTGACCTAGGCAATGGTGAAGACACAGGATGGAAAAAATCAGGGCCAATTAATGACCTTGTGGAGCAGAGCTAACCAGCAGATTTGATCCAATAACCTCAGGATTACATATAAGAAAACTAAATAATTACATTTTAAGTCATTGTCTGTTAGAGTATCTTTTCTACAATAGTTTACCTTAAGAAATACACAGGAAGCCTGGTCAACATAGCAACACCCTGTCTCTACCAAAAATTTGAAAATTAGCTGGGCATGGTAGCATGCACCTTTAGACCTAGCTAATTGGGAGGCTGAGGCAGGAGGATTGCTTGAGCCCAGAGGTTTGAGGCTGCAACGAGTTGTGATCCCACCACTGCACTCTAGCCTGGGTGACAAAGGGAGGTCCTATCTCTAAAAGAAAACCTCCTGGGCTCAACTGATTTTCCCATCTTAGCCTCATGAGTAGCTGGGACCACAGGTGCAAACCACCACACCTGGCTCATTTTTATATTTTTCATAGAGGCAGGATTTCACCATGTTACCCAGGCTGGTCTTGAACTCCTGGCCTCAAGTGATCCACCCACCTCAGCCTCCCAAAGTGCTAGGATTATAGGCATGAGCCACTGTACAGGGCCTAAAAAAAAATTTTTTTTTATTAAGAGAAAAAAGAAAAGAAGTTTGCTCTGCATTCTTAGATTATCTCAGCGTGCTTATTAAGAAACAAACCTAAGGATACCTACAGTACTGGCAGAAGTTCGGGACCTCTTTATCTGGATGTTCATTTGTATCCTTTAAAACAAAAGAAAAAAGAGAAGAAATTGTATGGTAAGACCTAGTATTTGAAGAGATAATAAATAGGATATTCTAGAATAAAAGAATGTCATGAATCTTGAAACTCCTAGTGTACACCAAAGTTTAAAATAAAATAATCTACACCTAGACCCATCACAGTGAAAGCAAAAATAGATTATCTTAAAAGTAAACAGACCAGGCCAGGTGGTTCATGCCTGTAATCTCAGCACTTTGGGAGGCCGAGGCGGGTAGATCACCTGAGGTCAGGAGTTCTAGACCAGCCTGACCAAAATGGTGAAATCCCCCCCCAACTCTATTGAAAATACAAAAAATTAGTTGGGCGTAGTGGCAGGCACCTGTAATCCCAGCTACGCTGGAGACTGAGGCAGGAGAATCCCTTGAAACTGGGAGGTGGATGTTGCAGTGAGCCGAGGTCACGCCATTGCACTCCGGCCTGGGCAATAAGAGTGAAACTCCATCTCAAAAAAAAAAAAGTAAGACAGATATTCAATGTAGCTGAAAAAATTCTCTCTAAATGTTGACATAATCTTTTTCTTAAACTTCTATAATTGTTTATTTCTCATGCCATTTAATCACATAGCTATCAAAATTGCAAATGTATCTCTTCTCTCTCTCTCTCTCCCCTTTTTTTTAACTATAGAGATAGGGTGCCCAGGCTGGCCTCAAACCCCTGGTCTCAAGCAATTCTCCTGTCTTGTTACCCAGAGTGTTAGGACTATAGGTGGGAGCTACGACACCTGGCCTCATTTTAGGTTTAATAGTAAACCTATGTACTGTGTATTTCTTTTTGTGGGGGAAGGAGGGAGGGGAGGAGAGTTTCTGTCACCCAGGCTGGAGTGCAGTGGCACAATCATGGTTCACTGCAGCCTATTACTTCTGAGCTCATTCCTGCCTCTGCCTCCTAAGTAGCTAAGACTACAGGGACGCACCACCACACACAGCTAATTTTTAAATTTGTTTTAGAGATGGGCTCTCACTATGTTGACCAGGCTTTCTGTGTATTTCTTAAGGTAAACTAAGGTAGAAAAGATGTACATTTTTTCAAGCACACATATTATTAATAGAATATTTACAAAAAACAATAAGAGAGCAAAGCCAAAAAAAAAAGAAAGAAAAATAATGAGGATAGAAAATAATGAAAGATGAGCAAAGGAGACAAAAAAATTAAGAAACTGATTTAATTTTTAATAAAATTATAATAGTTAATAAAAAGCAGTTTGCAGATTACTATTTTTAATGTAACAATTGTGTAACATTTGTAAATATTCAAAATCATACTACATAGTGTTAATGTACACATATATTTTTAAAAAACATAAAAACATGGATGGGAAAATTATACATATCATCTTTAGGCTGGGGAAAGAGAAAGGTTAATGATTTGGGAAGGCTCAAATTCTTTTATTTTCATTTTTTGAGACAGACTCTCACTCTGTCACCCACGCTGTAATGCGGTGGCAAAATCTCAGTTTCCTGCAGCCTCTCCCCTCCCAGGTTCAAGCCATTCTTGTGCCTCAGCCTTCTGAGTAGCTGGGACTACAGACATGCGGCACCACGCCTGGCTAATTTTTATATTTTCAGTAGAGATGGAGTTTCACCATGTTGGCCAGGCCGGTCTCCAACTCCTGACTTCAAGTGATTTGCCTGTCTTGGCCT
This sequence comes from Ateles fusciceps, assembly GCA_036589455.1. Classification (NCBI taxonomy): domain Eukaryota; kingdom Metazoa; phylum Chordata; class Mammalia; order Primates; family Atelidae; genus Ateles; species Ateles fusciceps. Next base: position 4,750,759 of record JAZHEH010003318.1, on the reverse strand, counting down.
CCCAAAATGTTGGGATTACAGGCATGAGCCATCACACCTAGAGAAAGGCTCAAGTTCTATAATGTTTTATTTCTCAGGAAAAATGGCTGAATGATAATATTAGTTAAAACTGACTTATGTGTACATAGTTGTATTATTTTTTATATTCCTCTACATGTCTTCATTATTTCATTTTATAGAGGTTTAAGATGTTTGTTTTGTGTGACTAAAGCAAAATGTTTGATTTAGAGAGGGAAATAATGACTCCTACAGAGACCAAAAAGCCAGTTTATTATACAGTAGTTCTAATATTGACATTTGATTTCAGTTACCTCTTTAGCTTCATTCATTACCATACCAAAAGGGTGTGTCTTCAGAGTTTGTACCCTTGGGAATCCGCATGGTTGCTAGGTTGACCAATAACAGCCGTAAGAGTCACATGCAGTTGTCCATGACTGTTACTAAGCTCAACAGAGCCAAAGAGAAAGGAGAAGAACTCATATGTTCTGAGAAAACTGAGTTTCAATCTAATGTTCAGCTTTCATATAGAACATCACATTAACCCCTTGGAAGAGTTCAGAGAGCTCTAGAATGTTGCCACTGCTTTCAAATAAATTCCAACTCAAATTTTAGTTTACATACTTAAAATATAACCATAGGGGAGAGTATGAATATAAGTGGTAAATATAACAGGAATTCTGCAGAAAAATATGTCTGTGGAGTGAGGTGGCTGGTGAGATTTCAAGAGGAAAATGGAACTTGAGGTAGGAAATCAAGGGTAAAAGCTATTCAGATAAGGTAAGGGTAAACAAAGTCAGGATTTAGGATGAGGAAGTCTGACCATGGAACAGACAGTATGGGATTTGAATACCTCTTGCTTTATTCACTTCTACTAACTCCAAATTATTATTTTTTAAGTGTAAACAACACTATTTTACACACAGGGTAATTTTCCTGAGAAGTAGAAGTATGTCATACAGAGAAAAATTTAGAGCTAAATTTCCATGAAATGGAAGGTAAGGGAGGGGAAAATCCAATGTGAGGTGAAAATTGTGTTTTGTTCTGGAGAAGGAAACAATTTATTTTCTTTTATAGAGATAGGGACTCACTATGTTGTACAGGTTGGTCTTGAACTCCTGGGCTCAAACAATCTACCCGCCTCGGCCTCCCAAAGTGCTAGGATTACAGGCATGAGCTAGCATGCCCAACCTCAACTAACTCTCTATGTGGAAAAGAGTACAAATATATTTATTATGAACTTCTTATGTGGAAAAAAGTATAAATATATTTATTATTCTACTTGCTTCTGTATAATTTTTTAATTTGAGTGCCAAGAGTTGGAATTACCAGTTCAGATAACACCTTTCTCTATATTAATCTTAGGAGACATGCTGCCTATCCCTACCACTAGCCCTTGGATGAATAAAGATTACCTCCTCTCTCTCAGTAGTATTCATATCTCAAAGAAAGAGGGAATAGTATATCCCCAGAGAAAATAGTTAGGACTTTTTCTCCTCCCAGAAGCCTCTGGGTTTCTTATGCAAATTGATCTACCTTTGAGCCAGTAGTCAGCCTCACATTCCCAGAATCACAGTGAGTGACAGATGCAATGGAATCATAAAAGATATTTGCTATACCCTCATTACAGGGCAAACATCCCTGCCTGTCTTGCATTTGCATAAAGAATAGGGCTACACTAGTGACTCTTCAAGAAATAAATAATAGCCTGGGCGTGGTGGCTTGTGCCTATAATCCCAACATTTTGGAAGGCCAAGGTAGGAGGATTGCTGGAGCTCAGGAGTTTGAGACCAGCCTGGGCAACATAGTGAGACCCTGTCTCTGCAAGAAAATAATAGTTGGTGTAGTGGCGCACACTTACAGTCCCAGCTACTTAGGAGACTCAGGTGGGATGATGGCTCGAACCCAGGAAGTTGTGGCTGCAGTGGGCCATGATCACGCCACTGCAGTCCAGCTTGGGCAATAGAGTGAGAGACACTGCCAAACAAAAAAATAAAGTAATAATAAGCTTCTTTTACAATCAATGTTTTAAAATGTCTTTCTCTGCTATTTGTATATATCCATAATACTGCCTTGGCACGTAGTAGACAGATCAAAACATGTTCGTTCTTTTGCCTTCTCTCTTTAGTTACCACCATTCCTGTTACTGGTCCCAGTTCTTCTAAGAGTATTTTTGATCCAAGAGCTGTTTTATCTTGAATGCTACATAGCTTATTTTCCATTTTTCCATTCAAATAAACCAACGTGAGAACAATAGAGTGAAGACAAAGGGTGTTTAAAGCTAAATCCAAGACTGAGGTACAAGACCAAGAGAAGTGGGGCAGTAGATGGGAAAGAGCAAGCAAAGAATCTTGGAAACAATTCAGAGGTCCATTGGATTCTTTGCTTGTAATAAGAAATGCAAGTTGGGGTTACTTCTTAACGTTCAGTGTTAAAATGTCTTGAATCTGATCTTTATCATATGTATTTTTTAATCCTTGGATAGTTAGGCATTTTTCCTATGTCAGGAAGTCATCTGTATTTTTTCATCTATATTTATTCTACACAAATCAATAAGTCAAGATGTAATATAAAACAATTTTGTTGATAGAAAACTTTATTTTTAAAAACAGCTCAGAATCGCCTTCAACATACTACTGGTTTAAATATTAAGAAAAATGTTAAACATTCACAAAAGTATTATAGAAAGATTAGCATAATGAACCCTTATAAATGCGCCATCCAGATTTAAAAATTTAGCTATCCTCATTTTCTTTCTTTTTGTTGCTAAAGTATTTGAAAGCCATTCCAGGACCTCATGGGACTTCATCCTACATACCAGTAATTCTACTGATTTTAAATTAAATTATTGATTAAGTAGTTAACAGAAAACAGGATATTACAGGAAGTATCTAGTGGGGTGCAGAGTCTAGCAATTAATCTTTTCTCATTTAATCAAAGAGAACAGCAGGGCTCTAGTAAAATCAATTATGTTTAGAAATGGACATTTTTAAAAATTCAAAAATAAGGAAGCATTTTAAGTATTTGTACAGCCCTTACTTCTGTTTTCCTTCCTCTTGACATATTCCCCATTAACAACTGGCTACTTCTCATCTCTTTTGCCCCCTCAGTGTAACCAGGATCTATGTAAATCATACTTCTTAATTCAGCAAGAAATTGGCAGGGTCCTAGGACTTAGTTCCAAGTAAGTTTTATTTTTACAGCAAAATCCTGACCCGTCTGGCTGGGAGATCTTTCTAGTCCTTTACATGTTAGCACTACCACTTATGCTGATATTATAACTGTGTATTTATCAGTATTTTAACATAATTTTTGTTAGTTTTACCTGAAAAAGGAGACTAAGAAATAAAATGCCCAATGTTGATAAAGATACATATTATGGATATTTTCATGTATTTCTGTTGGGAGTATGTATATTTGAACCACAACCAGTTTGACAGTGATACTTGACTACCAAGTTTCAATATTTGGTATCTAAAATTTTGTTAGCTTGTTTATAACTAAACAGAATAAAAGATTATTAATGTGGAGATGACCTTCCCTCTACCACAAGAGAGAATGTTGATTTGTTTCATTCCAGCCTCTCCCTCCTTTCCCCCAGAGAAGGATCATCTTCTGCCAGGCTGTAGTGATGGACTTTTGAGATGTAGAATTCAAAATTGGGAATGGGAGGAGATAGGGAGAGAAAAGCTAAATCAATCTGGGATAATTTTAAAAAATAACTGATGGGGCGGGTAGAGAGAAAGAGAAAGCAGCTGAGAAAAGGGGAAAAGGGAATATTGGATTGTGGTTTATAAATATGAGGCTCCAGAATAATGTGGGGTTGTAGAGAGTTGAAAAGAAGAGGAAAATGTGGGAAATGTTACTGAGGTATATGAATGGAATTTAGCCACAATTGTAGAAGAGAAACAAGTAGATTATTACAAGTCCTTTTCCCTCCACGCACTAGGTCACAGTTTCTATGCTGATACACATTCTTTGACAATATGATTTTTTTTTTTTTTTTTTTTTTTGGAGACAGAGTCTCGCTTTGTTGCCCAGGCTGGAGTGCAGGATCGTGATCTCGGCTCACTGCAACCTCCACCTCCTGTAGTCAAGCAATTCTCCTGCCTCAGCCTCCCGAGTAGCTGGGACTACAGGCACACATGACTATGCCCAGCTAATTTTTTTGTATTTTAGTAGAGACGAGGTTTCACCGTGTTGCCCAGGCTGATCTCAAACTGAGCTCAGGCAATCCACTGACCTCGGTCTCCCAAAGTGCCAGGATTACAGGCACTGCACCCAGCCAACATCTGTTTGATGGCAACATAGCATTCTATCCATTGAATGTACTGCAGTTAATGTATTATTCCTCTATAATTGGATTTATATTATTTCCAACTTTCTGCTATTTAAAAAACACTGTGATGAATACACTTATGCTTACAGCTTCTTTCTTAAGATTTTTTTCACTAGGATAGATTCACAGCAGTAGAATTATGAAGTGAAAGTTATAAATGTTATATTTTGTTAAATTATTGTTTATTTAAATGTATCAATGTACATAATGCCACCAAAAATATATGAGACTATCCATCAAACATGTACCATCAACATTGGCTTCCTGCTTCATTTCTTTCCTCTCACTTTTTGGTAAAGCTGTTTTGTATTTGTTTTGGAATAAATTTAAAAAGAACAAAAACAAGCTCTACTCTGATAATGATAATCTTGAGCACTTTTAGCAATGCAAAGAGAACTCATTGACTCACAAAGTCTCCCTGCCCCATTTCATGTATCTTATTTGTGCCTGGCAGCAATACAAAAATAAGATCCAATCTGTTCTGTACAAAATGCCCTTCAAATATCTGAAGATAGCTGCCTAAGTAGTCTCTTTATGCTAAAAAGCCACAGTAATTTTAACCTTTCCACAAGCAACAGCATTTGCGACTGCTTCACTAACCTGCTCAACTTTCTCTGGACACACTCTTCACTTTCTCAGAACTAACAGCAGGATTTTAGCTGTGGCATTATATACCATTTGTATGACTACAACTGCAAATAATTGTCCATTATGGAGGAAATGCCCTTTAGGAATGGATTCACACAATTACATAATATTGTTCAGTTTTAGTAAGCAGTTTTTCTCTCCTCCGAAGAGAACTATGTACTGCATCATGGTTTTCTTTGATAGAGTGGTTGTGAAAATTAATGATATTTAGGCTGGGAATGGTGGCTCATGCCTGTAATCCCAGCACTTTGAGAGGCCAAGGTGGGTGGATCGCCTGAGGTCAAGAGTTTGAGACCAGCCTGGCCAACATGTTGAAACCCTGTCTCTACTAAAAATAGAAAAAAAAAAAATTAGCCGGGCACGGCGCACACCTATAATCCCAGCTACTCATGAGGCTGACGCAGGAGAATTGCTTGAACCTGGCGGGTGGAGGTTGCAGTGAGTCGAGATCGTGCCACTGCACTCAGGAGCGAAACTCTACCTCAAAAAAATAAAAAATAATAAATAAATAAATAATTTTTAAATGATATGTATAAAGTATGTAAAACACTGGCATAATGTTGAATAAATGTTAATTATATATTAGTAACTAATTACTTTTAGCAGTTTTCTGAGTATCTGTTTGCACCTTGGTCTATGGATATAGACTAAGAAGAACAGAAGGATGGAATTGAAATGAAATAACACAAACAAAAAGAAAAAGCATTGCAATGACAAACCAGGTGGACCTCTCTGAGGGTAAGGGGTTGGCCTTGTCTTGTTTTTATGAATGGAATCTTGGCTCCCATATTTTTAGAAAAAAGATTTTTTTTTTTTCTTTTTGAGATGGAGTCTTGCTCTGTCTCTAGGCTGGAGTGCTGTGGCACGATCTTGGCTCACTACAACCTCTGCCTCCCGGGTTCAAGTGATTCTCTTGCCTCAGCTTCCCGAGTAGCTGGGACTACAGGCGTGCACCACCACCCCCAGCTAATTTTTATATTTTTAATAGAGACAAGGTTTCACCATGTTGGCCAGTACGGTCTCGATCTCTCGACTTTGTGCTCCGCCTGCCTCGGCTGCCGAAAGTGCTGGGATTACAGGCGTGAGCCACTGCGCCTGCCCAAAAAGATTTTTTTAAAGGGTATATTTCTTAGTTATTATTTCTTTCCTTATAAACGGAGGCAATATTTTAAAAATCTCAACAGCACCACTGGTGGGAAAACCAACTGGGATGCTGTTTAACCAAAGGAGGAAAGAAAGGAGACCAAGGGTTGGACATTGTTGTTTGAGACCTTTTAATCCTATCAAGCGGCCAGCAGCTGGGGCTCTAGAAGTCAGGGGTCAGAGTCAGGCAAGGCTCTGGGCTCCCAAACCTGGGCCTTCCCTCTTAGCCCCAGCCTCCCACTACCGGCCAGCCCCGGACATCTTTCCCACTTGATCTGTTCTCCATAGAGAATTCCTAAAGGGTTACCGGCCAGGAGGCATACATATAGTCAGTGTAGATTTTCTGGTTATATTCCTCCACACCCTCATTAAAAGTCCTATGCTGTTGTATTTATTTTAGTGACATTATAAATTAATAACAGGATGGGAACGGTGGCTCACGCTTGTAATCCCAGCGCTTTGGGAGGCAGAGGCGGATGAATCACTTGAGGCCAGGAGTTTGAGACCAGCCTGGCCAATATGGGGAAACCCTTTGTCTACTAAAAACACAAAAATTCACGTGGTGGTGCGTGCCTGTGGTCCCAGCTACTCAGGAAGCTTGAGGCAAGAGAATAACTTTAACCAGGAGGCAGAAGTTGCAGTGAGCTGAGATCACATCACTGCACTCCAGCCAGGGCTGCAGAGTGAGACCCTGTCTCAAAAAAATAAAAAATAAAAATAATAATTTAATTGATAACAATTCTATAAATGATTGATTTGAACTGAATTCAGTGGAACTATTACTTTTCTTGATCGAGGTGTTTCTTTTAGTGCGACCTAAGGATTTGTTTTAAATTACAATCATTACTAAATAAGAGAAATAACATTGTTCTGTATTCTTATCATCTGTGTACGGAAAAGATAATTATGTATCAAAAAGAAAGAAAATGCTTTGATTCCTGTAATGACTGCTTCCAGGAAGGCAGTGTCACATGGAACCTCTTAGTCTCAGCATCCGGAGTTCCAGAAAGGGAAAATGTCAAGCCAGATAGAATTCTATATATACCATTTCTTTGGAACCTTCAGCCCTCAAGATTCCAACAGCATGACCTCAGTTTCAATATAGTTGTCCTTGGTTCTCATGTCACTGTTTTGGTGCTGCCTGTTGTTGAAGCAGAAGCAGCCCATAATATAATTGCTTTCTTGTTAGATGTGGTTCCTAGCATTACAGGCATTTGTGTTTACTTGTGGATATTTGCTCTAGAAAGATATGGACAGATGTGACTTTGAAAGCCCTGCTGAATCTAACCTCAGCCTGAAAACCTCTGTGCTGTTGAGGCTAAGCCTGAGCTTTAGTGTCTGACAGTTTTCAAGAATCAATAAATAGGGGAGTTTTACATTCTTTATTGTTTTCATGAAATGGGAACAAACATAAATATATATATATGGAAAAAGAAAAGTTTTCTTTACATCAAATAATGCACTGAGAAATGCAGCCTTTGATTTGTATTTACTGGTCAGAAGGAAGATCAAAGAAGGAAGATGACTGAAATTTTCATAATATTTCATAGTTTTAGAATTATCAAAGGACATGAAATAGAAGGAAGTTCTTGCCCAGAATTCTCGGAAATCACCACTGTTCACTTGTAATCACTGTCTTCTGAATCGTTGCAGTCTTTTCTCCATATTTTTCTTAGATTTTTGTCTTGTTATCTTCCAAGTTACTATTGTATTTAGATATCAAAGAGCCAAAAAGGGAGACTTTTTTATCTCCGGGGGAAAAAAAAATTTAGAAAAAGGTATTCAGTATATCTAATACTGAAATCAGAAAAGATTTAAAGTCATTGACATGGGAAAGAGATTTAATGTTAAAGAAACTTTATATTAACTGAGTAGCATCCTTCTGATGAGAAGTAGTATATTAAATATAAACCCATTATGTTGTTAAAAAAAAAGAAAATCCATTAATTGCAGTTTAGTTTACTCTTTAATTGTAAGACAACTAATTCAGGTTCTTTTTTGGTAGATTCATTTACGTGCTAGGAAACAAAAGATGAACAAGACAGACATAAATGTCTAGATTGTTGCTAAACTGAGTTTTCACTTAGAACTACTTCTGAAAATATTTCATCTTCACTTGAAGAAATTTTATATTTATATCAGATACTTTACTCAAGTCTACAGATACCAAAATCCTATAGCCAGGCTTGTAAAACTAGGATGGTAGCCAAATTAGTACCAATGTCACTCTAGAATTTAACAGGTATACCATTCCATATAAGATTATAAACAAAACAATATTGTTTGCTTTTTAAGTAGAATCTTCTTAAAAATTAATCACTACATTACCATGTTTACTTCTAGAAGAATATTTCCTTGCATGCATTTGGGTATGTGCTAAGTAGAAAATTCCATTGTTTTGAGAAATAATAAGTGAAAGCTTGCAAAGTTAAAATGAGGGCTTTACAACTCTGTCTGCGCCACATGTGAAGCTAAGAAAGAAACATACCAAGCAAAAAATTTGAGGCAGTATCTCGTGAATTAAGACAACTCACCTACAGTAGAGTATCTGTTTTAATAACAGCATAAAAGTGTGAAAAATTTCCCTGTTGCAAAAACATTTATTAGTCTACTTAGTTATTTCAGAATCATCCTGCACTTTGCTTTAGTAAGACAAACAGTTAATGAGTTACTTGAGGAAGTTAAACACTCGTGTAGAATTGCAAGCCTTAGGTCATATTCCACCACCCAGCTCACTATCATGTTACTGGGAAATTAAGATCTCTTAGAACTGTTCTTTGACTTCACAGTAATAAATGCTTCACAGCCTGAAGTAAACAGAGTGTTTTTCAAAAAGCCATCAGTTTAGATGTTTTTTCATAATTTTTAATCCCTATGTTAGGGTCAGCAATTTGGTGAGCAATAAAGTCAATTATCAGCTCTGCCAGTAAATCTCTTGTAACTTTATTTAAAAAGGTCATACTAACCTAGTACATTGAGCACCTCATGCTCATGAACATCAATGACTTTTCCAAAATATGCTAGTTATTCGAAACTTAATTTCAACTCTTTAATGATGAAAAATACAGCCATGCCCCACATAACAATGTTTGGTCAATGACAGATTGCATATATGATAGTGGAAATAAGATTATAATTTCTTTTAAAAATTGGAACTTTTTCATATTTAGATGCACAAATACTTGCCATTGTGTTACAACTGCCTGTGTATCTAGTACAGGAACATTGTGTACAGGTTTGTAGCCTATGAGCATTAGGCTATACCATACAGCCTAAGTGTATAGTAGGATAGACCATCGAGGTTTGTGTCTGTGATGTTTGCACAACTCTGAAATCACCTAACAATAAATTTCTCAGAATATATCCCATTGTTAAGCAATGAATGACTGTATATGTGACTTATTCATTAATTAACTCAATCACTTATTAACTACCAACTACACGTCAGGCATTATACCAGGTAGGGAATACAAAAACAAATAAGATATTTTCTTATTTTTGAAGAACACATATCTAGTTATGGAAAAAACATAAACAGAAAATTATAATACAATGTGATATAGAAATATATTATTTATAACATTCCTAGAGGTGGCATTTGTGCTGGTCTGGAAATACAAGTATAAGTTTTGTCAGGCAGCAAACTGAAGGAGGGATATCCTTCAGATATCCTACTGTCTTTGTTATAAATTATTAAGAACAATTCACAAGTGATATTTCTAGCATGATAAAATTTAATGAAGCAATATAACAATTTTAGTATACGACATATTCATTACACTGTTGTTAATATCAGGTGATTTACATATATTGTAAATTATTTTCTTCTTAAGTGTCGTGTGTCCGTAAGTAACATTAATTCTTTCTTGGTTTTAAGGTTCTTGAACTCTTTAATGGCTCTAAAAGTTTTCCAGATGTGATTGAGTACACTCAGGGTGGTATGGCCATAGAGTCTAAAAGTTTTTCAAAGTCTTTCTGCCAGCAAAATATTTATAACAGGTTTAATAAGCAATTTTTCTGGGTATAAAAATAAAACTTTTTTTTCTAAATGGCCTCAACTCTGTTTTATCAAAAACCCCTGACGAATCTCTTAATGATACCTCAGGAAATCCCATAGATTTTCAGTCGTATTCAGTTATTTTAAATTCAGCCTAGTTTGACCTACTTCTGTGCATGAGTGCCCTTTCCCCATCAGTTAGCCAGCTTGTGGTCTGAAGGAATTGAAATGGGAAGGGAAACTCCTTCCTTCACATCTAGTTAGAGCTCTTGACAGGTAAGTATGGTAGAGTCTCCTTCAGCACAGGTATAATGAACTATAGAGTATGAACTTCATTATTTGTTTATGGGAAGTCAATGAATCTATTAAGACTTTTATCTACTGTTACCAATCAAAGCTTTCAGTAATGTATGTCTTTTGTGAACTCAGAATACACAATTTGTACTTTGTGGTAGCTGCTTTATAACTGTACAACACTGTTCATTCAAGAAAGGTTTTTTACTTACTTTGTGTCGACACTGTATGATGTAGGTCAAATGATAGCACACACACATACACAAATAGATTTCATTTGGATGTATCACATTTTAAAAAGGTGAAACCATAGTGCTAGTTTGTAAAAACAAAATATTTCATTTTTATTGATGCAAAATAAATTTAAGTGATCTAAGCCTCTAAGTATCTCAAGGTCCCCCACCGGTATTAATAGTTCAGATTGACATAAACTGACCAATACTATTAATAAAAGGAAACATGTACTGAGTAGGTACTACGTGCTTTTGTGATAAGTGATTTATGCATTGCATTTAATCTAGTTAATAATCTGACATGGTGGGTAGAAATATTATTCATATTTTACAATCTGAAAACTGAGCGTGAGTGGTCATTACACCAACTTAGCTTTACCTACCTGCTAAGAAAGCCTTGAACTCTCTTTCAGAAGCCAGCTGAGCAAGCCCAATAGGCTGACTGGATCCAAGGTGTGCATATAGGTAACAATACTCTACACTTAAAAATTGGTTAAAAGGGTAAATTACATGTTATGTATTTTTAACCACAATATAAATAAATAAAAGTTATATATCACAATAATATGAAGCCAACAAAATTACACTTTCTGTGAATTTTAATGACATGAAAAAATGCATATGATATAATGTGAATGAAAAAAAGTATTATACAAAACCTGATATACAATATGATAAAAATGATGTAAGATAGCCATGTGTGCAAAATTATATATAAGCAAATCCATAAATTCATGTCTATTTTATGGTTGTATGTTACATATAGTAAATAAATATGTGTATATGCGTATGTACATATATATTTTTTTTTGAGAGGAAGACTCACTCTGTTGTCCAGGCTGGAGTGCAGTGGTGCAATCTCAGCAGACTGCAACTTCCACCTGCTGTGTTCAAGTGATTTTCCTGTCTCAGTCTCCTGAGTAACTGGAATTACAGGTCACCACACCCAGGTAAATAAATATTTTGAAAAAAATTGTTCAAACCTTAATATTTCTAGTCATTAGTTTTCACATATTGATTATCTGACTCTTTTTCCCTCTCCACTTTTTTATATCTAAATACATTTTAAACAATGATGCTAGTTATGCTGATTTTTGAGGTCTTTAAAAGAGGTAAGAAGTGAATAATATCCACTTCTCTAGCATTCAAAGAAGCTTTCCAAGAAGTCCATTTTAGTTTTACCTCATGGGGATCCCTGAACATAAATAGAAAGGATTCAGAGCATACTACTACAGAAAATCACAAAACCACAAAGTAAGACAGTAAGAGAGGAAGAAAGAAATGCAGTCTTTACAAACAACCAGAAAATAAATTATAAAATGGCATTAGTAAGCCATTATCTATCAATAAGTACTTTGAATGTTGCCATGGTTTGAATGTGCTGCCTGAAGTTCATGTGTTGGAAACTTGACCTCCAATGTGGAGGTGTTAGGAGGTAGGACCTATGGGGAGGTATTTGAGTCATAGGGCACTGTCTTCATGAATGAATTAATGCCATTGTCACTGGAGTGAGTTCCTTATAAAAGGATGAGTTTGGCATCCTCTTGCTCTATCATCCATGTGATGCCTGCTACTGTGTTAGGATGCAAGTAGATCTTTATCAGATGCCAATCCCTTGACCTTGGACTTCCCAGCCTCCAGAACCATGAGCCAATACATTTCAGTTCATTATAAATTACACAGTTTGTGGTATCCTGTTATACAGTACAAAGTAAACTAAGACAAATGTAAGTGGATTACATTCTCCAATAAAAGAGTAATTGAATGGATTAAAAAAAATAAGCTCCCCCCAAAAAAAGACCCAACTATATACTGCCTAGAAGAGACTCACTTCACTTTTCAGAACACAAATAGACTGAAAGTGAAGAGCTGGAAAAAGATATTCCATGCAAATGGAAACCAAAATACAACAGGGTAGCTATATTTATATCAGATAAAACAGACTTTAAATTAAAAAAAAACTGTAAAAAGAGGCAAAGAAGGTCATTACATAATAATAAAGGGGCTGATTCATCAAGAGAATATAACAATTGTAAATCTATATGCACCCAACATTGGAGCCCCTAAATATATAAAGCAAATATTTAAAAATCTGAAGGAAGAGATAGATTGCAACATAATAATAAGGGCCTTCAAGTCCTATTATCAATAATGAACAGATCATCCACATAAAAATTTAATAAGGAAACATTGGACTTGCACTGCACTTTAGGTCAAATAGATCTAACAGACATATACAGAGCATTTCATCCAACAGCAACAGAATTCACAGTCTTCTCAAGCACACACATAACATTCTCTATGATAAATTGTAAGTTAGACCACAAAACAAGTCTGAACAAATTTAAGAGGATTGAAACATATCAAGTAACTTCTCTGACCACAATGGTATGAAACTAGAAACAAATAACTGGAGAAGTTTTGAAAATTCAGGAATATGTGGAAATTAAATAACATGCTCCTGAACAACAAATGAGTCAAAGAAGAAATCAAATGGGAAATTAAAAATTATCTTGAGTTAAATGAAAATGGAAACACAATATACAAAAATTTATAGGATGTAGCAAAAGCAATTCTAAGAAGAAAATTTATAGCAATAAATGCCTGTATCAAAAAAAGAGAAGATCTCAATCTAATGTTATACTACAAGGAAGTAGAAAAAGAAAAATAAACTGAGTCTAAGGTGAACAGAAAGAAAGAAATAACAATGATTAGAGGAAAAATAAATAGAGACTAGAAAAAAATAGAAAAATATAAACTATACTAAGAATTGGCTTATTAAAAACAAAATTGATAAACATGTAGCTAGGCTAAGAAAAAAGAGAAGAAACCTCAAATAAATAAAATCAGAAATGAGAGACATGACAACAAATACCACAGAAATAAAAATAATCAAAGACATTACTTTGAACGACTATATGCCAAAGAACTGGATAACCTAAAAGAAATTGATAGATTCCTATATATATACAACTTATGAGAGTGAATCTTGAAGAAATAGAAAATCTGAACTGAACAATAATGAGAAAAGAGATTTAATAAAAAGTCTCCTATCACAGAAAAGCCCAGGACTGTAATAAAATTTCAGGATACAAAATCAATGTAAAAAAAATTACTAGCATTTCCACATACCATTAATTTTAAAACTGAGAGTCAAATCAAAATGCAATCCCATTTATAATAGCTACATAAAACAACACCTAGGAATACATCTAACCAAATAAGTGAAAGATCTCTACGAGGAGAACTATGAAATACTGCTAAACAAATCATAGATGACACAAATGGAAAAACATTACATGCTCATGAATTCAAACAATCAATATTGTTAAAGTGGCCATACTACCCAAAGCAATCTACAGATTTAATACCATTGCTATCAAACTACCAATATCATTTTTCACAGACATATAAAAAACTATTCTGAAATTTAAATGGAGCCAATAAAAGCCCAAATACCCAAATCAATCCTAAGCAAAAAGAACACAGGTGGAGGCATCATATTACCGGACTTCAAACTATACTATAAGGCTACAGTCACCAAACAGCATGGTACTAGTACCAAAAAAGACACATAGACCAATGAAACAGCATAGAGAACTCAGAAATAAAGCTGTACACTACAGCTATCTAATCTTTGACAAAGTTGACACAAATAATCAATAGGGAAATGACCCCCTATTCAATAAATGGTGCTGGGATAGCTGGCTAGCCAAATGCAGAAGAATGAAACTGGACCCCCTGTCTTTCAACACATATATAAATTAACTCAAGGTGGATTAAAGATTTATGGTTTTTTTTTTTTTTTTTTTGAGACAGTCACTCTATCACCCAGGCTGGAGTGTAGTGCCATGTTTATAGCTCACTGCAGCCTTGGCTTCCCTGGGCTCAGGTGATCGTCCTGCCTCAGCCTCCCATGTAGCTGGAACTATAGGCACAACCCACCAGGTCCAGCTAATATTTTTATTTTTTGTAAAGATGGAGTTTTACCACAGTGCCCATGCTGCTCTTGAACTCCTGGGCTCAAGTGATCCCCCGACTTCAGCCTCCCAAAATTCTGGGATTATGAGCATAGGCCACTGCACCTGGCTTGTATTAAAAATTTAAATATAAAACCTCAAACTATAAGAATTCCAGAATAAAACCTAGGAAATACCATTCTAGACATTGGCCTTTGGAAAGAATTTATGACTAGGACCTCAAAAGCAATTGCAACAAAAACAAAAATTTATAAGTGGGACCTAATTAAACTAAAGAGCTTATGCATAGCAAAAGAAACTAACAATAGAGTAAACAGACAAACTACAGAATGGGAGAAAATATTCACAAACTATGCATTCACATAAGGTCTAATATCCAGAATCTATAAGGAATTAAACAACTGAACGAGCAAAAAACAAATGACTCCATCAAAAATGGGGCAAAAGACATGAACAAATACTTCTCAGAAATGATGTACAAATGGCCAAACACAAGACATACATCTGATAAAGGATTAATACCCAAAATGTATGGGGAACTCAGAAAACTCAATAAGAGGAAAACGAAAATGGGTGGGCAAGGCGCGATGGCTCATGTCTGTAATCCCAGCACTTTGGGATGCTGAGGCAAGCAGATCACCTGAGGTCAGGAGTTCAAGATCAGCCTGGCCAGCATGGCAAAACCCTGTCTCTACTAAAAACACAAAAATTAGCTGGATATGGTGGTATGTGCTTGTAATCCCAGCTACTCAGGAGGCTGAGGTAGGAGAATTGGTTGAACCTGGGAGGTAGAGGTTACTGTGAGCCAAGATGGCACCACTGCACTCCAGCTTGGGTGACAGAGTGAGACTCTGTCTCAAAAAAAAAGAAAAAAAAAAAAAAGACACAACAGAAAGAAAAATGGGGGAAAAGACTTGGATAGACATTTCTGAAAGAAGTCATACAAATGACCAAACAGACAGATGAAAAAATGCTCCACATCACTACTCATTAGGGAAATGCAATGTAATACCACAAATACTATCACCTCACACTTGTCAGAATGGCTATTATCAAAAAAGACAAAAGATAAAATTTGGTGAGGATTTGGAGAAAAGTAAACCCTTGTACATTGTTGACGAGAATGTAAGTTAATACAGCCATTAAAGAAAACTGTATAGAGATTCTGCAAAAAACTAAAAATAGAATTACCATATGATCCAGCAATCCCACTTTTGGTATATAAGCAAAAGAGGTGAGATCAGTATGTTGAAGAGATGTCTGTGCTACCATGTTCATTGCAGCATTATTTGCAACAGCCAAGTTATGGGATCAACCTAAGTGTCCATCAATGGATGAAAGAATAAAGAAAATGTGATACGTATTCACAATAAAATAGTATTCAGCATTAAAAGAGGAAATTCTGTCATTTGAGACAACAGGGATGAACCTGGAGGATATTATGCTAAGTGTAATAAGCCAGAAACAGAAAAATACGTGAACTCACTTAATGTGGAGTATAAAACAATTGAACACTTATATAGCCAGGCATGGTGGCATGAATCTGTAGTCACAGCTACTCAGGAGGCTGAGGCAGGGGGAACTGCATGAACCCAAGAGGTAGAGGACTCAGTGAGCTGAGATTGTGCCATTGCACTCCAGCCTAGGTGACAGAGCAAGCCTCCCTCCCTCCCTCCCTCTCTCCCTTTCTTCTTTTTCTCAAAAAAAAAAAAAAAAAACAACCTAACAAACAAAAAAACAATCTAACGCTTATAAAAGTAGAGAGTATAATGGTGGTTAGCAAAGGCTGGGGATGGGGGAGATGCTGGTTAAAAGGTTAAAAGTTTCTGTTAGGAGAAATATGTTTTTTGAGATTATTGCACAGCATGATGACCATAGTTCATAATAAGTAGGAGTTGAACAATGAGAATACATGGACACAGGGAGGGAAACATCACACACTGGGGCCTGTCAGGGGGTGGGGGTCTAGGGGAGGGAAAGCATTAGCAGAAATACCTAATGACGAGTTGATGGGAGCAGCAAACCACCAATGGCACATGTATACCTATGTAAAAAACCTGCAAGTTCTGCACATGTATCCCAGAACTTAAAGTATAAAATAAATAAATATAAATAAAAAATTAAAAAAGATTTTAAAAATTGCTAAGAGAGTAAATTGCAAATGTTCTCACCACAAAAAATGGTATGTATTCGAGGTGATGGATTTGTTAATTAGCTTAATTTAATCATTCCACACTGTATATATGAGATATAGTATCACTTTGTACCTCATAAATATATACAATGATAATTTATCAATTTATAATAAAAAAATCGTGATTTATGTTGAACAATGACTTCTACCTTCCTAAATCCCTTTCTGGGCATAAATACAGATATATGTATGCATATATTTATTTTTTATTTTAGTTTTTTAACTTGAAAACACATTATGTACAGTTTGATCACCTTATTTTGTTTTTCACTTCAATGGATACTTTTTGTGACTACATCTTAATTTAATGACTGGGTACATTTTGGAGCCTGGGCATAACACAAATTTCTTGTTTCCCACTTAGTATTTAGCTTATTTAAAATTTCAGTGTTCATATAGCTTAGACCTATAGAATTAACTGAAAATACTTAAGAAAAACAGGAAAACCATCTGAAAAATTCCAAAACCAGAAAAAAACTATTAAAGATGCATAATGATTGAGAAATTGGTGAATGGGGCATCGCGTGTAAAGTTGTTACCGAGAATATGTTTTTATGACTTTGTCATTTTGACTAATCACTGTTTGAATTAAATTATTTTTAACAAACCATGTGGAGCTAATGTTATTTGTAATTATTGCTGAGTAGAAAAAAAACACTATTTGTTTCTTTTTACATTTAATATTTTATAATTAAAAAAAGAACATGTACCAAAGAAGAAAAAGTTCTTGTACATCTTTATTCCTGAACAACTTTCTGTTTATGCTACATATGTCTATACAATCTTTTTTTTTTTTGAAAAAAATATTTTTCCTCAAATTGGTTATCAGTGGCACAACAGAATCCCATTTTTATTTGCATATTCTATTATAGCTGAGGTAGCCTTGGCTGAGCTGAAAAAGAGATTGGTTTTCTGGAGACTGCTCTCCCAACTTCCCCCTCCCAGCAGGTGTGTGTGTGGGTGTGTGTTTGTGTGTGTGTGTGTGTGTTTTTGTTTTTGAAACAGGGTCTCCCTCTCTCACCCAGCCTGGAGTGCAGTGGTGCTATCTCAGCAAACTGCAACCTCTGCCTCCCAGGCTCAAGGAATCCTCCCACCTCAGCCTCCCAAGTAGCTGGGACTACAGGCTAGGGCCACCAGGCCGGCTAATTTTGTATTTTCTGTGAAGACGGGGTTTTGCTACATTGCCCAGGCTGGTCTCAAACTCCTGAGCTCAAGCAATCTGCTCACCTCCTTAGCCTCCCAAAGTGCTGGGATTACAAGTGTGAGCCAGCCCCAATATTTTTTAAATGTTAAGCACAGTGCTTATTTTCTCTTTTTCTATTCTGATAATAAAAAAGTTCTACTTAAGCAATAGCCCATTTTTGTATATAGTTTTCATATCAATAGATTTGAAAATAGTTTTAATGTATGTATAGTTTGGATATTTGCCCCCAGCTAAATCTCATGTTGAAATTTAATCTCCAATGCTGGAGATGAGGCCTGGCAGCAGGAGTTTGGACGTGGGAATGGATCCCTCATGAACAGCTTGGGCCATCTCACTGGTAAGTCGGTTCTCACTTTACGTTCACATGAGATCTGGTCATTTAAAAGTGTGTGGCACCTCCTCACTCCACTCTTTCTCACTTTCACCTGCTTTCAACATGTGATGTGCCTGTTCCCCCTTCACCTTCCACCATGATTGTAAGCTTGATGAGGTCTCCCTTAGAAGCTGAGCAGATGCTGGCACCATGCTTCCTGTAAAGCCCACAGAACTGTGAGCCAATTAAATCTCATTCCTTTATAAATTACCCAGGCTCAAGTATTTCTTTATAGTAATGCAAAAATGGCTTAATACGATGTATTTTAAGTTTCCTTTTGACTCAGTTTTTATTTAGAAGAATATTCATTTGCTTCATAATATTTGGTTCTTTTTTTCACCCTCAGATTGATAATTTTGTTTTTTTATAATTTGTTTTTTTTATGATTTGTCATGTGTAGTGTTTTTATCATTTATTATTTTGTGATCAACTCAAGAAATAATTAACATTAAAAGACTCAATTTGTATCTATCTAAATACATAAGTTTTGTATTCCTTTTATAGTTAATTAGGACATTTTATATTATTTAGGTTTTTCACCACTCTGCCTCTTTCTTTTTCTCCTCCACTTTTTTAGTTTTTCCATATGAAGTCTGTGTTTGGGTACCCCTTTACATATTTGTTTCAGATATATGGTTTTGGATCAAGAAGGTGTATCTCAGTTTGGCAATTACTGTTTCTAAGCACTGACTCAGAGGTGTATGAGTGGGTAGAAACTCCTACGGCTTTTTGTAAAATGTATCATCCTTGTCACATATAAGTATATTAAAAATCCCTTGGACTGATCCTTAAATAGCCCCATTTAGTAAACTTCAGCAGCAATAGTACTGTGAACCATTTGGATAAGATTTCCACTCAATTTTCTAATCTATAATACTGGATTCTAGACCATATGGTTTTAATATGTTGATAAAAAAAGAATCATGTCTTACCAAAGTTCAAATAGATCAAATCCAATGTTTCCTCATTGTCACTAATGGTCTAACACTGTCATAAAAGTCAATTATTTAGTACAGTAGGCTTTATTCTTTTAAAGCCGTCAGGATTTTGCCTCACTGTACTTTAAACTCTTTTGAATGGTTATTGCTGGATTTCTTGACAATCTGTCATCTAGTGGTTACTGGGGCATCCTAGTTTATCTTGCCAGTTTATAATTCATAGGGCTACTTTATATATATATATAAATAAATATATATTTATATATAAGTATAAATATAAATATATAAAGTATATATAAATATATATATAAGTTGTGAAGACTGATGATTGCCAAAGAGTTAAATGAAATACCAGTGCGTCATATATATATATATATATATATACATATGTAAAGTACATATATATATGACGCACTGGTATTTCATTTAAGTCTTTAGCAATCAGAGTCTTCACAACCAGAAATCCTCCAAATTCATAACAGCCAATCTCCCTGTATCTGCGATGGTTTTAGGTGACTTGTAGACATTATCTCTGAGCCGCCAGTCACTATATCACTCCTCATTCCTTGCTAGTGCTCTCTTTCCAGGTCATGTTACTCATAGCAGCTTTAAAATATACAGTGGGGACAAAAGGAGAGTAACGTGAGCACACTTAGTAGATAACAAAGGATCAGAGAAAGTAGGTCCTTGATATTCTCTTTTCTTTAGGGTAGGCTAGAGGGGAATATGCTCTAGGCTCTGATAAACCTACACCAAAGAAAGAAAAGCATCATTGCGTTAGGCAGACCTGAAAATTTTACCTTAGTTCTAGATTTTGAAGTTCTGGGTTCGGAACTAACTAGGGCTTAAACTTTGGAAGAATTTCCCTGTTTTAAATTAAGAATGCCTTTTACCTCCTTCTACTACGTAATAATAAGAACTTAACTCATGCAATAATAGCTATTATGTACCATTTTATTTAAGCAAGATAAATATTTAATAATATGGGCTCTAAACATATTTGAGCCCTTACTAGCACCAGGCATTATTTCGAAGGCTTGATATCATCTATTTAAATCTTCTCTGGATCTCTGTTACCACTGTTTTGCGACAGTTTTGCAGTGATAACAACAGAGATGAGGAAACTGAGATTAAAAGAAATGAAATAAATTGCTCAAATTCAACAGCAGGACTGTCTAATTACAAAGCTCACATCCTTTTAATCCCCTTCACTGCATCTCTAAAGAATGAGAAAGTCTTAAAAAAATTGCATCCTTTGGAGCAAAGCCACATAGAATCTGAAGCTGGAGAAAACGGTTCTTGCGTGTCTTTCATATACTGCAGTCACACAAGTAGTAGGCATTAGCCTTTTGTAGTTTGTGACCACACATAATTGCTCTGAAATTCTTTCTTCAAAGAACCAAATAGGTATAAAGATATTCAAAGAAACTTTCTTCATAAGAACCAGATAGGTATAAAGGTATTAAAAGTTTACTTTAGGAGTTGGTGTTAAAGTGATTACATGCATTTGGGGGAAAGTTGGAATGGCAGTAAAACAATAAAGACTGATAATTCAATTCAGCATGGAGTCTGAAAACAATTTTTAAACCATAATGCAGAACATATTTAGTCTGTCACCTATTTTATCATTCAACAATTAATTATTAAGTGCCTACTAAATGCCAATCATCACCTAAGCCCTGGGGGAAAATGGATTAAGAAACCTCCAATAGTTAAGCAAGTTAAGTATCTGCTTTTTTCATCTTTAGAGTGATATATTTGCCACTGAGATACATTTATATTTGTTATATACATAAATATATATTTAGAATATTATATATACCTACATATGAACATATTTATATATTATATACATATGTAATATAAAATATATATGTGCATTATATTATATATGTATAATATATAAATATGTATAAATGTATATTTAGAATATGTTTGTATTTATATATGCAAATATATATGCATATATTTAATATTTATATAATTATGATGAAGTATCAGCACTTGTGAATTTTTTTTATTACTACCACTTAAATAAATAACATCGAATACTAAATCAACTTTACCAAAATCTGTGAAAAGTAATTATCATTATTATTTTAAACAGGGTCTTGCTCTGTCACACAGGCTGGCACAATGCCAGCTCACTGCAGCCTCAATCTCCTGGGTTCAAGCAATCCTCCCAGCTCAGCCTTCCATGTAGTTGGAACTCTAGGTTTGCGCTATGGCCACATTCAGTTAATTTATTTATTTTTTGTAGAGATGTGGTCTTACTCTGTTGCCCAGGCTGATCTCAAACTTCTGAGCTCAAGTGATCCTTCCTTGCTCTATCTTTCAAAGTGTTTGGATTACAGGTGTGAGCCACTGTGCCTGGCCTCAATATTATTTTTTAATAACTTTCCCCTATTGATTTAAAATATTGCCTTTTTTACATACTACATATCAGCATATAATTCACTCTTTCTTTTTGTATTGATCTCTTTATTCCTGTGCTGACCTCACAATTTATGGCTTAAAGATATGATCTAACATTTTTAAGGTACATCCTTTTTCATTACTCATATAATGATGTTTAAAACTTTTTTTCTTATATATTTTAGATGATGAAAATTAGGGACAGTTTGGTATGCTTCTTTGTTCAATTAAACCCATAGTTGTAATTTATATTATGTAAACACTATCTTAAGACTGCTGCAGATATAAAGAGGAAAATGGTAGAATTCCAGCTCTCGAGATAATCTTATGTATGAAATAGAGTTATAATTTATAACTCTATAATTTATAATTTTTCATTCTAGAAATACAAAAAAAGACAAGACAGAACAAGGACCAAGAGGCCAGTTGCATAGAGTTAAATATTAGGTGTTATGACTGAGCACACAAATAAGTAGCCAGCCTTTCTTAGACGATTAATGTGGTTGCTGCAGCAGTTTTATAGACGACCAGATCCCTTAGTTTATCTTAAAGTTGAAAGTGCAGAATAGGGACAGCCTCATTTCAACATGGCATTTCTGAAAATCTAAGCCCATAGTGACCTTCTTTTTCCCCTTGTTTTCATGGGGAATAGGGCAGAGCATGCATGTCCTTGAAGTCTGGAATCACAGATATTTTGAACTGCTGAATATTCAGTTCACTCTACAATGACATGAATTAACTGATTTTCTATGAGGTGTACAAGAATGATTTCATTTTAAACATGTGTGTAATTTGGTGGATGATCTAGCTGTTAGACATGGCTACATAATCTTGTTTCACAGAATATTTTTTTCTGCAAATTCTTTATGTTGTTACTCTGGTAACTAAATCTAATTTCATTGTAATTAAAACATTTATGACCATGTCAGAGGCATGTGAAACAGAACCACTCCATCTTGAATAGGAGCTGGGTAAAATGAGGCTGAAACCTGCTGGGCTGCATTCCCAGATGGTTAAGGCATTCTAAGTCACAGGACAAAATAGGAGGTCGGCACAAAATACAGGTCATGTAGATCTTGCTGATAAAACAGTTTGCAGTAAAGGATCTGGCCTAAACTCCCCCAAACCAAAATGTCAACGAGAATGATCTCTGGTTGTCCTCACTGCCACCCTCCCCATCAGCACCATGGCAGTTTACAAATGCCATGGCAACATCAGGAAGTTACCCTATATGGTCTAAAAAGGGGAGGCATGAATGATCTACCCTTTGTTTAGCATATCATCAAAACATAACCATAAAAATGGGCAAACAGCAGCCTTCAGGGATGCTCTATGAAGTAGCTGTTCTTCAATTTCTTTATTTAATAAACTTGCTTTCACTTTACACTGCAGACTCGCCCTGAGCCCTGAATTCTTTCTTGCACAAGATCCAAGAACTCTCTTTGGGGTCTGGATTCAGACCCCTGTCCTGTAACATATTCATGGTGACCACAGAGGGGACTATAGTGCAGAAACCCTGACCCAACAGCTACCTTTGGGTAAGTGTTGGGGTCCTGTAACATCTTTCTGGCAAAATCTTGAAGGGACAATACTTAAGAACTCTACCCCCACCAACCAACCCAAAGGAAATAGACTGCAGCAGTGATTGGATGACTTTGGGTAAGTGGTGGGGTACCTGTATAAAGAATGGGATTGGGTTAGAGGCCTAACTTAGGGGAGTTGGAGTCTCTCCTAGGACAGAGTGAGTTAGAGGCCCCTCTTAATCAAAGTCAAGGGTGCTTGAGTGACCTTGGGTTGGAGGCCTGACTTAGGAGGGTTAGAGTTACTTCTAAGATTTAGAGGATTAGAGGCCCCTCTCAATAAAGTCTCTCTTGGCTAAGAACAGGTTTGGCACTGTGGGATGTTAACTGCTCTTCTCTTTGGATTAATCTACCTTGCACTCTTTGCTAACAGCTGTGGGTAATAGGATTAGGCATGTACAGGTTTGTGTGACACAGGGAGCATTTTCCTCCCTAAAAGGAGAAACTTGAGAGCTGATAGGACTGCTGGAAAAGATCCCTGCTCGACTGGCAGCAGCCACCTGAACTTTTCAGTATTGCTGCCATGGGTGGGTCTTTCTCTGGCCTCCTTGATCATTGTGCCTTTCCCCACCCTGCCACAGGCGATGCTTTTCTTTCTCTCCTTTCTCTTTCTTATCTGTTCTATTATTCAGGGTGACCATCTTGCCTGGAGACCACATGTTGAAACTCCTGGTCAGAGGTTGGATTAACCATGAGGGGGCCTAACTAAGGGCAAGTTTAAGCCTTTCAAGTTTAATAGTGGGTGCTAAGAAGAGTGGCTAATGTCTATGTTTTGTCACGTGTATTTTGCTCTGGCCAGAACAGAAAAAGATAATTTTCCTTTGTGTTATGGCTTGGCCCCTAGGGCTATGTGCAGCCAGCTGGGACACTCGGGCTGCTCAGGAAAAGGGAACTCAGAGGAGTGGTATGCAGGCGAAAGGAAAGACCTTCTTATCAGTCAGATTTCTGGCTTCTCTCTCTCTCTCTCTCTGTAACCATGTGATCATGCTCTCTCTTTTCAAAATGGCAGCCTGGGTTCGGGTTTCAATTTCTGGCCTAGGGTATGATCCTTTATCTTCTGTCTGTCTATGTATTTATATGCATTATGTGTGTGATGCTTACATATGAAAGAGCTTTAATTAGTTTAAAAATAATAAGAGCTTAAATCAAATATTTTAACAGAAAATTTAAAAGTATAATGCTTTTTAGTTTATGTGACTTAAGTAATCTTTGGGAACTAAAGATAGTTTAAAATTATTGGGAAAATAAAGACATTGGTCTAAATTACGCAGGTCAGATATTAAGTTTACTAAATGTTTTAAGGTCATAACCTGCATCTTAGGCTTTGAAAGTTGTTCAATTTACCTACCTTACAGCCATTAGATTCTAGATAAGGCCTGGGGTCATGTGTAATTTGCCATGCACCCTAGCTATACAAAGAAGATTATAAAGAAAGAGATTTTATATCAGAAAGGATCTTGTATGGTAAATTCTTGGTCTTAAAGTAAAATGACTGGTTGTTTAAAAGGAAGGAGTTTAGGGCAAGTCAGAAAGTCCAATAATGTCTCTGATGGCCTGTGTATCTCATGAAAGGATTGGTGAAAGGGAATTTATGCAAGAAATCTACAATTCAAAGGTTGTTAGGTCTCCTAAATGCTTCATACAATGCCCCTATGACACTTACTGTACAACTTGCCTGCTTAAGTAAAGTAAGGCCTGGGGACATGTAGTGTTAGCCACACCTCCTAGCTGTGCTGGAGAGTCAGCTATTATATGCACTTCTGCCTGGTGTGTCTTAGGCTAGGCTCCACACCTAGTACATAATTAAAATCTCAGATTTACCAAGGTTTTCATCAAAAATAGAAGTTCCTAAAAGTTAACATTATAACATGTAATTAAAACTACAAAGAAACAATTTTACATGCATGGTATGTAAAGAAAGTAAAATGTATTTTTGGTGAAAGGTTATAAGAAGTCATGGGAAGGTGAATATTTTTCTGCCTAGATTAAATTGTTAAAGCATTGTTTTAAGAAAGAAAAAAAATCTAATGGTTCATGAAAAATTCATCCTGTAAAAAGACTCTGTGTGGACATTGGCTAAAGTTAAGAGGGTATTATTCAGTGTTTCTGCAAATTAAACATTGGAATAAAAGCACAATGGGTTTTCCTTTTTTTTTTTTTTTTTTTGGCAGAGTCTTACTGTGTTGCCCAGGCTGGAGTGCAGTGGTGTGATCTTGGCTCAATGCAACCTCAGCTTCCTGGGTTCAAATGATTCTCCTGTCTCAGCCTCCTGAGAGGTGCATGCCACCATGCCTGGCTAGTTTTTGTATTTTTCGTAGAGATGAGGTTTCATCATGTTGGTCAGGCTAGTCTTGAACTCCTGGCCTCAGGCCATCCACTCACTTCAGCCTCCCAAAGTGTTGGGATTACAAGCATGAGCCACCACGCCTGGCCCAACAGGTTTTTCTTAAAGGAAGAAGCTGCTTATGATCTCCTCTTTAACAAAAAATTGTAAAGAGTTATATAAGGTTTATGAAAATCTTACCTATGATCAAACTGATTAAAATGAAATACATTTATTGATAAGGTTTTATTAAGAATTGGGTTTGGTTTGACATCAATAATGCACTGATGCAACAGTGATATTTGGCTTATTTGGTATAAAAGTTATATAGGAAGCATTATCAAATAGGAAATGCTGTTTGGTTTTCTTTGGGCTGTATTTGTATAAATGTGTTATTAGAATATGTTCTAAAAGTTACGGGAAACTTCTACAATTCTAATATGGCTTAGTGTATGTTATTAGTAGCTATAATTGTTACATAAAATCATTATGTGCCACAGAGGTAACCAAAATTTCATTGTCAGTCATGTTTTTGACTGTGGCTGTCCTGAGATGTTTTGTCATCCACAGACAATTTTTGTCTCATTTTAGCCCTCTTTAAAAGGTGGCTTATAATCTGCTATAAAACTCTAACAGGTATTCTTAAATGCAGGTTTCTCATAACTTTGGAAATTGTGACATTAAAATAGAGGAAACAACTCTCAGAACTCTCATAGAAAGCTAAAATGTTCATGAACATCAAGCAAAACAGGAGTTAACAAAACCAATGAAAAACAAAAGTAATCTTTTTGACTGTTTGCTTAAAACATCGCTTATCCTTTGTTTTGTATTCCAGAGTCAAGAAAACTTTTGAGCTATTTACAGCTTGTAGCATGTGAGTAAACTATACAGCTTTGAGTAACATTTGGAGTATATTTGTTTCTTTCTACCTGATTTATCCAGAATTTGGAGACTATTTGTGAGTATTCTTAACTTATGGTGATGTGATTATTTGCATAAGTGCAATAAGATTCAGTTTTCTTTTGCAACAGAACACAATTGGAGAAATCGGTTATTTTATCAAGGCTTTAACTGGAATGGCATGCTTTCCTTTAAGGAATCAAACTTGACTTGTAAAGCCAATAAAAGTCCTTTGGGGAACTGGTCTCATACCTTGCCTAGCCAGTCCCTTGTACAGGGTTTCTGATCTGTTCAGTAAAGAATGTCACTTTCTTTTCAGGTTCAGGAGTCCCAAGTTATATTGGGACCCCCAAAAGGAAAGGAAGTTAATCAACTTAGGTATTTGAGGGTACAAACCCATGGCAGGACTTGGCTCTAAAAACATCTTATCTGAGATTCCTTATGGAACAAAGTTCCATCAGAGCCAGTTAAAAAGCCTATATGGCAAATAATTATTCCTGCTGCACTTTATGCAAATAACCAGGCCAATTATAATAAAGCAAATTGGCCTTACTACAATTTGTCTTTAGTAAAAATGGGAAACTGGAGAAAGGAAATATGTTTCAAAAACTATGGTACTCTTGTTATTAAATTCTAGTCTCATCAGTTGTTTTTCGTTTCTGCAATTTAGGCTAACCCTGCTTATTCTTGTAAACCAACCAGTGATCTCTGACTGCTGCTCAGAAGAAACATGAGGAATGGCTGATAAAACAGGTTGCAGTAAAGGAGCCAGCCTAAACCAACCAAAACCAAAATGGCAATGAGAGTGACCTCTGGTCATCCTCACTGCTACACTCCCACCCAGTACCAGGACAGTTTACAAATGTGATGACAATGTCAGGAAGTTATCCTATATGGTCTAAAAAGAGGAGGCATGAATAATCCACACCTTGTTTAGCATATCATAAAAAATAACCATAAAAGTAGGCAACCAGCAGCCCCTGGAGCTGCTCTGTCTATGGAATAGCCATTCTTTTATTCCTTTATTTTATTAATAAACTTACTTCCACTTTGTACAGCAGACTCGTCCTGAATTATTTCTTGCATGAGATCCAAGAACCTTCTCTTGGAGTCTGAATCCAGACCCTTGTCATGTAACAACCAGAGCACCCCTGGGGTTATATTCAGTGATCCTTTCAATCCCTCACACAAATGCTCATTATGTAACAAGTTAGAAACAGCTTTTCTGGTATTTTATATGTGGCATAATCATTATGACTTAAATTCACAATGTGGGTGTCATGAGGCAGAATTTTGTAGGTGTTTTAACAGATATATATATAAAAGGGAGAAGTAAATTTGGACTAGGAAAATCCACATAAGCTCCATGAAGAAGACTGCTGGAGAGTGAAGCTTTGTAGGGTGAGTGAGAGTTTAAGAAGCAGATATAGGAGGCAGGACATTCCAGGTATTGGAGGGTCCCAATGTCATGTGAAGTATGGGAAAGGGACTATTAAATGTGTTGGATACTTCAAAATAATATTGTATCTTCATAGCTATGTTATATTCTCTCAACATATGTTGCAAGATGCTGGACTATTTTACTGACACACTGTAGTTAAGGTTTTTTCCATACTCATAGGTAACTAATGGGCTGGCCAGTGGCCTAGGAAACGGTCAGGCAGGTGATTTCAGCATAGTGACTTATGGTGATCAGCGGATACAACCCCTGGCTGAGGGCTGTTCTTATGTGAGAATGATATAGTTTCAGGACTAATTAGGTGAGCTTAAGCATTTATTATCTTTTATGTTCTAGGCACTATTGTAGGCAGTGGAAATGTGGCAATAGACAAGCTGTGGCTCTGCTTTCCTGGCACTAACATTCTAATATATAAGAGGGATACTAATAAGGTAAATAAAAAAATACATTGATTTCAGCTGATCTCATTTCACATAGGTCAGCATGTTCTCCCCTCTCTGGGAGTGTTACTGTGCTTAATAAACTTTTGCTCTTGCTGAAAAAAAGTGAATACATTGATTTCAAGGTAACTCACATTGTTTCACGATATATTTAAAAAAAAAACAGGTTGTTTTGATAAGGGAAGTGCTGGACAGAAAGGTCCCCCCTAGGGAACAACTTTTGAGTAAGATCTAAATCACAGGAAAACACATGAAAAGAAGCCAGTAGGCAGAAATCATGAGGAAGCAAAAACATATAATTAGAAACAGAAGAGAGGTAAAAACAGGTGGAGAGAAGAGACAGAGAACTCAATTAACCAGAAGGGCTGTTGGGTTTCCTGAACAAGTGCTTGATTTTTGACTTCTAGGGTCCCTGTTGCCTCCTGAATATGTACGTAAGTAGATGCATATGTTCCATTTGCCATCTATATTCTGCTATAATTCATTCCTACTTGTCTATCTAACATCTAATGGTCTATTGATCTAACTATCCATCCATCTAATCATTTTCATATTGTGAGACAGTTAGATTGTTGCCAGGTTTTAGCAACACAAGGAGCCCGCCAGCAATGAACATTCTTGTACACACTTTATCATGTACATGGTATGGGATTTTTGCATGTACCTGGAATTGAAACTGGTGGGCGGTAAAGGATGTCTACCTTTAACTTTATAAAAATCTGTAAAATTGTTTTCCAAAGTTTTTACAAATAAACTTACTTCCCCACAAGTAACGTACACTTGACATTATCAGACTTCAAATTTTTTTCCAATCTAATGGGTGTGAAATGATATCTCATTATTTTAATTTACATTATCTTGACTAGCAGACAATACAAATGGGGAGGTATAGTTTCAAAAGCTTATAGGCTATTTGGGGTTCCTTTTCTTCAAACTGCTATTTTTGCCAGTTATTCTACTGGGTGGTTTAACTTATTTATTAGTAGTGTCCTGAATATAAATACTTTTTTGATCATACACATTGCAAATATCTTTCTATGGCTTGTCATTTATCTTCATGGTATTTTTGGTCATGAGGTTTCAAATTTTAATGTTTTCAAATTTATCAATCCTTTTCCTTCATAGTATGTGCTTTATGAGTCTGTTTAGGAATTTTTTTTAACTTACAATCATAAAGATCTGATCCTATATTTTCTGAAATTTTTTTCATTCATTTACATTTATTAACCACTACAGCAAGGCAGTGTGTTGATTGCCAAAAATACAAATATGAACTAAAGTCCATAGTTTATATTAAGGTTCACTCTGTATTGTATAGTTCCATGGGTTTTGACCAATTTATAATGTCATGTATTCACCATTATAATATGATACAGAATAGTTTCATTGCCTTAAAAATCTCCTATGCTCCATTCTCCCCTCCCTCTCCCAGAAAACCTGGTAACTACAGATTGGTTTATTATGTTTCTAGTTTTGCTTTTTCTAGAATGTCACATAGTCCCAACATGGCTTCTTCTGACTTGGTCCTTCATTTCTTTTTATCACTCAATAATGTTCCATTTTATGGATGTCGCACAGTTTTTATTGTACATTCACATATTATCTTGGTTGCTTCCAATTTTTGAGTTATGAATAAAGGTGCTAGCAACATTAGTGTGCAAATTTCTGTGTGGATATAAGTCTTCAAGTCATCTGGGTAGATACCAAGGAACATGGTTGCTAGATTGCTAGATTATATGTTAAGACTCTGTAAGAATCTGCCAGACTGTCTTCTAAAGTGGCTGTACCATTTTGCATCCTACCAGTGATGATAGTTCCTCTTGACATCTTCATAGCATTTGGTTGGTGGTGTTTTTGATTTTAGCAATTCCAATAGATATGTAATGGTATCTCATTGTTTACATGTTGAATATGTTTTCACATGCTTTTGTGCCATCTGTGTGTCTTCTTTGTGAGATGTCTCTTCTGATCCTTTGGCCATTTTAAAATTGGGGTATTCTATTGATAAGTTTAAAGAGTTCTTCATATAGTTTGAATAGAAGTCTTCTATTGAATACGTTTTGCAAATATTTTTTCCAGTCTGTGGCTTTTCTTTTCATTCTCTTAACTATCTTTTGCAGATCAAAAGTTTGAAATGTTAGTGAAGTATAATTTATCAGTTTTTTTTCATGGGTTGTGCTTTTGTTGCTGCATCTAAAAAGTAACTGCCAAACCAAAAGTCACTTAGGTAGATGTTCTGTTATGTTACTTTCTAAGAATTTTATAGTTTTTTGTTATGTCTATGATCCATTTTAAATTACTTTTTGTGAAAGGTGTAATATCTGTGTCTGGATTTTTTTTTTTGTAAGTATATATCCAGTTGTTCCAGCACCATTTATTCAAAATTTGAATTGCCTTTTTCCTTTGTCAAATATTAGTTGACTGTATTTATGTGGATCTATTTCTGTACTCTGTTACATAGATCTATTTATTCATCTGAGAATACTACACTGTCTTTTTTTTTTTTTTTTTTTTTTTGAGACAGAGTCTCCCTCTGTGGCCCAGGCTGAAGTGCAGTGGTACAATCTTGGTTCATTGCAACCTCCGCCCCCTGGGTTCAAGTGTTTCTCCTGCTTCAGCCTCCTTAGTAGCTGAGATTATAGGTGCCTGCCACCACGCCCTGCTAATTTTTGTATTTTTAGTAGAGACAGGGTTTCACTATGTTTGCTAGGTTGGTCTTAAATTACTGACCCCAAGTTATCCACCCTCCTTGGCCTCAATACTACACTCTCTTAATTACTGCAGGTTATACTTTTTTTTCCATTTCCTTTTTTTGCAAAGTCTTGTTCTGTTGCCCACACTTGAGTGCAGTGACTTGATCATGGCTCACTGCAGCCTCAATCTCTTGGGCTCAGGCGCTTCTCCTGACTCAGCCACCTGAATAGCTGTGACTACAAGTATGCACCACCACACCTGGTTAATTAATTTTTTTTCTTTTTTGGAGACATGAAGTCTCACTGTGTTGCCCAGGCTGGTCTTGAACTCTTGGGCTCAAGCAAACCTCCCACTTCAGCTTCCCAAAGTGCTGGGATTACAGGCATGAGCCACTGTACTCAGCTATACTGTCTTCAAGTCTGTCTATCTGTTTTATGACTTTATTTTTCTTTAATATTGTGTTGGCTATTCTGGCTCTTGTGGCTTTGCAGATAAACATTAGAACTGGTTTGCTGACAATCTACAACATAACTTACCTGGGGTAATTAGAATTGAATCTGTAGATCAGGTTGATAAGAATTGACGTTTCTTGCACATGTTTAAAGTTTTACTTTTAACATTTAGGGTTTTAATCTTCCCCAAATTAATTTTTATACATAATAAGAGGGAGGGATCAAATTTTTTTCTCATACAAAAAGCAATTGTACCACTACTGTTCATTGCCCAGTCCGGACTTCCTCACTAATTTTTAATGCTAATTTTGTTATATGCAAAGTTCTCACATGTGTGTAAGTTTTGTTCCAGGTCTTTGTTATGTTCTAGTGGTTTATTTGTCCATACGATATATAATAAATCCTGGTGGGAAGGGTCCTCCCAATTTATTCCCTAATCCTATCTGTCCCCATCCCCTTCTCCCCAATTACAGCGGTTTTCTTGGAACTTAAGTTTTGATATGAATTTCAATGTCACTTTAACAAGTTGAGTAAAAAAACTCTTTTTAGATTGAAACTGGAATTGCATTATATATAATGATTAGTTCAGGGAGAACTGAGGCCTTTATATTAACCTTTTCTTATTTATGAATATGGTTTATTTCTCCATTAATTTTATCCATGGATCCTGTACATTTTTTCTTACTTTTGTTCTCAGGTACCTAATAGTTGCTTTTTTCTCCTTCTACTTGTTAATGGATTCTTATTTACTATTACAAACTAGAGCAGTTTCCAACATCATTTTCAATTAAATTATTTTATAGTTACAAAATATAGTTTTAAAATTCTTAAAATGTCAACTGCTTAATAAAAAATACAATTTATACAAAAATACAAGAGATACTATCTGAAATGTGAAAGTATTAGTATAGTGATTTCTCCCCAAAGTGGAGGGAACACAGAATCTAATGTTTCTAGTAGAAAATTATGCCTAAATTTGGCCTGGTGCAATGGTTCACGCCTGTAATCCTAGCACTTTGGGAGGACAAGGTGGGTGGATCACCTGAGGTCAGAAGTTCGAGACCAGCCTGGCCAACATGGTGAAACTCCCTCTCTACTAAAAATACAAAAATTTTCTGGGCGTGGTGGCATGCGCCTGTAATCCCAGTTACTAGGGAGGTTGAGGCAGGAGAATCGCTTGAACCCGAAAGGTGGAGGTTGCAGTCAGCTGAGACTGCACCATTGCACTCCAGCCTGGGCGACAGAGCGAGGCTCCGTCTCAAAAAGACAGGGAAGGAAGGGAGGGAGGGAGGGAAGGAAGGAAGGAAGGCAGCCTAAACTTGAAAAATGTTCTTGGCTGTATTATAAAGCTCCATTTCCACCCATTTTTTGTTTAGGAAGTTTACTGTTATCCGTGAAGTAATTGTTTTGTGAATTACAAAGGTAAGTAAGTTCTTTCTGAACGATCAGAATGTAAACTTAATGCTAATGAAGCAATTCAACATTTTGAATGTTAATTAAACTCAGGGCAGTTAAGGGTTTTATTTACTACTAACATATGTATTCACCATGTACTAAGTGCTGTAGGGACTCCCAGCCCATTTTCCTCCCTTAAAAAGGAAAATTAGGAGGCCTCAATACTTTACTTAACGATTATCCAGTTTCTACCATTCCCTGTAAGGCACTGAGACGCAAGGTTTCGAGGTCCTCTTGGGGCACCCTGGCAGGGACATCGAGTAGTTCTAGTGCTAAGCCTCAAAACTATTCCTTTTCTTCCCTTTCTTCTTTATACCAGACTCTAACCTGTTCTTCCCGGCTTCGCATAAGTCTCTGTATGGTCGAACATCTTACTCCGCAAATAACTTCTGAAGGCAGTTGTCTTACCCAAATATCTGAACTCAGCTTGTCCCGAGTACTGTGATCCCGTATACTGCTAATGGGAATATAGCTAACCCAACTAGTATGCGGTCCCCAGTACACAGCAGCTCCAAGATCAAGGCAACCGAGTAACACTGCTTGCCTAGACTCAGGCCAAGCTCGGAGAGTGATCCTGAGATTATTTCAGAACGTGTCCCTTGCTTCCCAGAAAAATTCGGTCGTAACTTGAGCCCGGAGGCCCACGACCATTCGGATCAGGTAAACTAAAGCTTCGATGCCTTGCGGGGCTTGGCTGGGCTCAAGCTCATTCCCGAGAAGCAGCCCCCCTTTCCAGACCAGCAGTTTGCAGGGATGGGTGTGTGCTAACCGCAGGCCTACAAGCCCAGCGCCGAGCACTTGTCCCATTGTGACCAGAAGCGAGAAACCCCGCCTCGGCCCCCTGACGCAGCGCAGGCCCCGCCCCGCGCGTGACGCCAGCGTCAGGCCAGCCCCGGCATGCTCCGCGGCCGCCCGCGGTCCAGCGCCGACAACAGGAATTTTCCCCGAGAGCGGCCCCGGCTCAGTTCAGCTGCTGTCCAGACCCGGATCGGCGACAGTGCCGCCTCCAGACGTTCTTCTGCCGCTCGCCCGCCCGTCCGAGCGCCCCCAGCCCTCCCGCGAGGGCGCCCCGGGACGGAAGGATCCACCAGTCTGTCGGCGCCCGCCGTTCTCGTGGTCGCCGTCGCCGTCGTCGTGGTGGTAGTCTCCGCCGTCGCCTGGGCCATGGCCAATTACATCCATGTTCCTCCCGGCTCCCCGGAGGTGCCCAAGCTGAACGTCACTGTTCAGGATCAGGAGGAGCAGCGCTGCCGGGAGGGGGCCCTGAGCCTCCTGCAACACCTGCGGCCTCACTGGGACCCCCAGGAGGTGACCCTGCAGGTAACGCCCACACCTCAGTTCTGCGTCTGTTAGGTCCCTCACGCGGCTCTTGGGGTCCTCACCACTATCGTCTCTGTTCCCCGATAACCGAGGAGGACCTAGGGCAACAGCTCCTCTCTAAGTCCATTGGGAAGTGACCCCATATTTCCTCTCACATTTAGGAAGGTCACTCCCCCTTCCTGTCACAGTTGGTTATTGAGATTGACCAGAGGGCACATTTTCTCTTTCTGGAAGCGGCTGCGTAAGTGACGCACCCATCCACAGGGGGGGAGATTCCTGTTGATAGTTGCCCCTTCTCCCACTCTCCAGTCCACGGTCACTGCAAAATTAATCTTTCCATTCCTCTTGCACGGGGTTGTCGCCTACTGGCCCAAGTAACCTCCTCCCCTCCCCACCAGTAATGCAGTCATTAATCCTCTCTGATCTTTTCCTTCCTCTCCCCTCCCCCGGCGATGTGCTTTCATTGATGCCTCACACTGCGTTTTGTCTTCCCAAACCCTCGGATTGGCGAGAGTACTCTATTCCCAAAGTAATGACCACGACCATGCATCGCGAGGTCGGTTCTTAGGTAGCACCACCCACATTGTTTTATTTGAATCGATATTTCTGAATTATTAAAGTCGTCTTAGTGAAATTAATACCTGATACTAGAAGGAGCAATGGCTTGTGACTGTTTCCTTTTCCTGAGACACCGTATTGCTAGATAGAGAAAAAATTGGGAGGAAAAAAATCCCTGAGACTCTAGGAGTTTTCTAATAACTTGAAAGTTATGATTTCCCCTACATGATTTTTTTTGAATACTAATTTGTTTTTAGTTTCAGGAACTAGATACGAAAATAGATCTCTTTTTATTCTTTTCCCTTGGAAACAAAAAACAGTAATTTTCAAGGCTGGGGTATTTGGGATTTGTTTTAAATCTGAGCGATAATGTAAGAACATTCATTTGAATTAGCCAAATCATCTGCCTCGTTTTGATGATTAATTTATTCACCAATATTTGTTGACTTATTTGCTAAATTCTTTGCTAAACTAGCCAGCCACCTATACAAAGATGAATAAAACATGAGCAGTGCTTAGGGCCCAGAACAGTTCCTGACACTTGGGTTTTCATGTGTTAGTTTCAGTTCTTATTGCCTAGAAGAGTTTTTAAGCAGATTAAAAGGACTCATATGTTTTAGAAAAGAAATTTGTTAGACAATGTATTTTGAAATTTAAGGGAATATTTTTTAGTGGAGTATATAGGAAATAGCGAATGCAAAATAATTTTTATGTGTCATTAAAAAAATATATTTCCTTTAAAGGAAATCTGTCTTCCAAATTGAAATTCAGTACTTGTTTATCAATTTATTTGTATTTTATTATATAACGCTCTAAAATTTAGTAAGATGATTTATTTTCTGGCAGTCAGTTATACATAAAAGAGATCATTAATTAAAGAGTGCTACTTCCTGGTAAACTCTAGTATTGGCAAATCAATTACTTTTAAGCAGCGACTTGAAAGTTTCAAGCTCGGAAGACTAATTTCCTTTGATGTATTTGTCTGTAGAATAGTAATGATAGCTACTGTGGGGTAAAGTAATTTATATATTTTTTTATCTTAGTTGCCCATACAACCCATTAAGTAGGCACTATCTCTTTTTTAGGTGAAACTCAGTGAAGTAAGCCAGGATGTAGGTAAAAAAGGGCAAAATGTAGTGACAATACTGTTTTTGCTTGTTGGAAGGTAACTGTGTGATTAAATCTTGGCTTCTGTGTAGCAGCTTTTAACCTGAAGACCTTTGGGTTTATAATCCGAATTTTTAATATTTGTTAATGTAGGTAAATACTACCATTTATTTTCCCCTAAGATGATTATTAGTTAGAAATACATTCCCTCCATGTGCAAGCAAAGCTTTGGTCTAAAGCTGGTGTAAAAGCATCTGCTAAGCTGAATTGATGATTATTCGCCTTTCAACTCAATAGAGCTGACTCCTTGCTTTCTAGGTCATTACAACTCTACTTTCATGATGCTTCTGAATTTCTTTAGTAAATCTCAATGAAAATATTTTCTTTTGAAATTTTATTGTATTTCCCTTGAAGTAGAAAGATAAAAATCATACCTCACGTTTCAGAAGGGGGAAGTATCTGTCATATAGTTAACAGATTATAGTGTAATTTTAGAGCAGTCAAATATCAGTATTTAGCCAGTTTTTTTCCTCAGTTTTTTTCTAACATTTTTGTATGTTTATACTGTAAACCTACTTTAGAAACTTACTGTAGTAATACTTATCTGGTGATTGATTATTCCTGCAAGCTGAACTATCCAGAACATACCAGAAAATAAAAAAAAAAAAAAGCAAGAAAAAACTAATTATTAGAGAAAAAAATGATAGAAGGCCCAGTCTTTGCTCAAAACTTGTGGACACATGGAATAATATATCTCATTTTAGATAGAATTCCTGTTCTTACTAGATTAAAAGAAAAAGTATAAAGGAGGTGGTGAGTTTTTTGGAGTAAAGTAATGGAATAGGCAGAGTAAATCTAAAACAACAATACCAGCCACAGTGCTTTGTATTTAATCATACTTTACTGTTTCAAAGCACTTTCACATACATTCTCCCAACTATCCTGTGAAGTATATATAGACGGTACTGTTAATGCATATTGTATAATTAATGAAACTGATTTTGCCATTTACAAATGGCAGATCTGGGATGAGAAGCAATCGAATGAATTACTGTTCTTTGATCAAGAGTTTTGTTTGTATATTATGATTAAGGCAGGGAAGGTGCTTCTGTATAAATTTAATTTATTAAAAGCTTTGGCTCATGAAAGATTCTGCCTTAAAGTTCCCTTGAACATAAATTTGCATTACTTTTTTCATATCTGACACCATTTTAGGAAAAAGGGATCACTTCAGTTTTCCTATAAGATAATGACTTTTGTTGTGTAACAATTCTCTAACTTATTTGAAGATTTTGATTTTTGATTTTTACACTTTTTTTTTGTATAGTCATTGTGTAAAGGAATAAAGAGTCAAGTCAGATCTCAGGTCCAAATAATTCTCAATGGACTCTTAAAATTGTTTTTCCTTCTAAAAGAGCTGATGAATTAGTGTTTAGAATATTCCAGTATGTTTTCTCAGGGTCTTTCTGTTAAGCAATGTTGTTTTTCTCATTAACTTGTCACTATGAATTTTTCCATTACTTGGGACCTATAGTAGATAATGGCAAAGACTTCATAGGTAGAATATTAAAACCATAATTATCATTTAACATTGCAAAACTAATATATTTATTCTTATGGGGTCTAAATGAGATTGCTTGCTATATGGTACCTATATAGTTACAAAACTGTATCACCTTAGTTTTTCAATAACAATATGTTACAGTGCTCAAGAGCACGGGATTTGAACACAGTGCTGGTTTTGAGTCCAGACTTTGTACTTTGCTAGCTTTGTTACCCTGGTCAAATCATTAAACTTCCTGTCTCAGTATCCTTAGCTGTAAAATGGATTCAGTAATTGTTCCTACCTCAATGGGTTGTTGTGAGGGTAAAATAAATGCTATCTTTCATAATTATTATTGCTGCTGAGCACCTCCTATATATTGGATGCTTGAATCAAAAAACAAATATCTGCTCTTTGAAATTCCTAGTCTTATGGGGAAGACAAATAAGAAAATTATAACAATGTAATATTTATGGAATGACCATTCAAATTTTGTTCACATGCAAAGATTACACAAGAAGTTTAAAAATGTACTGTTCTTTCTGCTTTACTACAGGGTTTTGCATGTTTTTGAATGCATGTTTTTAAAAATCTTTTCATTATATTTTTTAAGCATGTGTATACTATCATGGAAACTAATCTTTCTGTTAGGTTGTGTAGCTACACAGCAGTTTTTATATCCTTCCTCTTTCTAACAGTGTTGGAGGTAGTCACCTAAATAATCTATTAAAAACCTGTAACCTCCTTAATATTGATAGTTAATATTTTATGTTGGTCTTTATCTTGAAGAATGAAAAGCCAGATCTATAGAGTTGCACTATTAAGTTACGTCTCCTTTAGTGTTCTGATATAATAATAATTGATTTTCTTTTCTGTTTTTAAAAAGATGAGTTTGTTCTTTAAGCAGTAACTTCTGAAAAGTCTTAGGTAAGCTAATATATTAAGTTATGGTTAGTTTTTTAATATATTAAAAAAGTAAATGGTATATTAGTTTACTTTCTCTAAGGATGTATAGGAATCTTGAGTTCTGTAGATACAAATAAAGGGTCATAGTTTATATTCAGTGTAACTTTTAATATCAGTGATTATACCGAGTTTTCTATTCCCTATTCCCTCCCTGTATTCAGTGTTTTAGAATAATAAAGTATATAATGTTTAATAGACTCCCATAAGGAACATGAAATGTTTGTTAGGCTCCCATGCATTTTATTAAGATGTGACTATGAAGTCAGGAGCCTACAGTGCTAGTTTGTTTTCAAGTATAATAGCCATGTAACTTGGACTGTGCAAACTGCATCACCTTTTTGGGGGGACTGAGCATAATGTGAAAAGAGGATGGTTTTTGAATATTGTTTCCAGCCATTTGTCAACTTTGGCAAGTTTTTAAATCTCTGTAAAATGGGATTACCTTAGAAAATAGTCATGATAATTAAGTGAAATACCTGCAGTTACGCACAGCATGTTTTGGTACTGCATTCCTCCACCTCTCATTTCCAATTCTCCCATCCCAACTGAGAGAATCGTGAGCTCCTAAAATTCAGTAATTCTGACACGTGTTTTTTGTACTAGATGTAATGCTAGTTTTCTGTAAGAGTCCTTGTACAACTAATTGTAGCACAAGGTAGGCATGGAAGAATGTAGGACAGAAGGCTTCATAGAGGTGGGGGTACCTGAGCTAAGCTTTGAAAGATAGATGAGATTCCATTGAACGGGACAACATTTCTGGGCAAGGAAAACTATCTCACAAAGGCAATGAAGCTAGACTTTGATTGAGTAGCTTGGTGAGTAGCTTACTCATCATTTAGGACATCAAGGGAAGCCACTGGATGTTTTTATTTTTGTATTTGATTTTATATTTTTTTGAGACAGAATCTTTTTCTGTCCCTCAGGCTGGAGTGCAGTGGCCTAATCTCAGCTCACTGCAACCTCCGTTTCCCAGGTTCAAGTGATTCTCATACCTCAGACACTCAAATAGCTGGGATTACAGGTTTGCACCACCATGCCCAGCTAATTTTTGTATTTTTAGTAGAGTTGGGTTTCACCATGTTGGCCAGGCTGGTCTCAAATGCTGAACTCAAATGATCCATCCATCTCGGCCTCCCAAAGTGCTAGGATTACAGATGTGAGCCACCGCACCTGGCCAGGATGTTTTTAAGCCGGTGAATTATATCACATGTTAGAGAAGTGACAGGCAACAATGTAGAGGAGGGTTGTTTGAGGAGAATGTTTTAAATTGGAAAATTGGAAAATAAGTGATCACTTAGGACACTGGTTTTGAAACTGGTGGTGATCATACATTAATAGGATGCCAAATGTCTTGAGACCACTACAGTTTAACAAGATGAGTTAGAATAAGTTAAGGTAGGGGATACATCAGAGCCTTGAAAGTAATAAGGTAAGTATTCTTTTATGAAGCGTGCTTTAGTTTTATATAAAAGTATCTATGTACATATTATATCAAATGATAAATATATTTCTTCCTGTGTATTGCATTTAAAAAGTCTGAGAAATAATTTGAGAGAGACTGTTGTGTTAGTCCAAACAAGAGGTGCTGGGGCACAGATTATGACAGATGAGATGGAAATAAGGTACAGATTTTACATTGCAGAAAATAAATGTGGAGGACTTGTTAATTGATTACAGGTTAGGGAAGAAAGAAGACTAAGGTGTTTTTTTGTGGGGGAAGGAGTGGGTAACAAAGATAAGGAAGTAGTAGAAGACCTTTACTTAAGAAATCAGAGGTTCTGTTTCTCTTTATTTTGTTTTCTAAGGAGTTATTTTACTCTTTGATATACCAGATTGGCTATAAATACATTTTTATCATTCTTTTAAAAATTGTAAAATACAGCAAACATACAGAAAAATGGATGAATCATAAATTATTGTAAAACATATACCCACCCAGGGGAAAGAAAATTAATTTGCAGCAACCTAGTGTCTTCATTTTCCTTCTCAGTCTTGATCTCTCCCCTCCCTCTAGTGGTAATCATAATAGCAGATTTTTTTTTTTCCTAATTAAAGTAGAATGTTTTGAATTAGTTCTTTTTTGAAAGTAAGTACTCTGAGAAAATAATAAGTG
This sequence comes from Ateles fusciceps, assembly GCA_036589455.1. Taxonomy (NCBI): domain Eukaryota; kingdom Metazoa; phylum Chordata; class Mammalia; order Primates; family Atelidae; genus Ateles; species Ateles fusciceps. The sequence continues at coordinate 4,710,094 of JAZHEH010003318.1, read as the reverse complement.
CATGAAGGTCTTTGTACAAGAGACCATGTGAACATGAAATAATTTAGTTGTATTAAAAGGTTGTACCACAATATTGAAACTGAATAGGAGAGAAAAAAAATTTCCTGTCATCAATATTCTATTCACAACTCTTTTATTTTTATTTATTACTTTCTACTTCTAAACATATTTTACATAGTTGTAATCATATGTATAATTTTATATTCTTTTTTCACTAGCCCTTTATAAACATTTTCCCATGTTTGAATGGTATTGACTATAATTTTTAATAGCCGCAAACCTAATACTTGACGATCATGTTAGCCATAATGTGACTTAGTTATTATTTATTTATTTTTTTTTTAATTTTTACTTCTTTTTTTTTTTAAGAGATGGGGTCTTGTGCTGTCATCCAGGCTGGAGTGCAGTGGTAGCTCACTGCAGCCTCATACTTCTGAGCTCAAGCAATCCCTTCTACATCAGCATCCAGAGTACCTGAGACTAAAGGTGCATGCCACCATGCCTGCCTAATTTTTAAATTTTCTGTAGTGATGTGGTCTTGCTGTTACCAGGCTGGTCTTGAACTCCTGGCCTCAAGTTATCTTCTTGCCTCAGCCTCCCAAAGTGCTGGGATTACAGGTGTGAGCCACTGTGCCTTGTGTCAGTGTTTTGCCTCTTTTCGAATTTTGTTTAATGGCATCATATGAAATACATGTCTTTTAAAGAATTTTGGTTTGGCATGTGCCCAGATTTTAAGAGATTTTTCGTGTGTATATGGTCGTAGTTCTTTTCCATGACTGACTAGCATTCCATTTTAAGAATATACCTCAATTTATTCGTCTCCTACTGTTAATGGACACTTGGATTGTTTTCATGTTTTAGCCATCACAAATTATGCTTCTTATAAATACACTTTTTTTAAACATGAATATCCATTTCTGTTAAGTGGATACCTAGAAGTAGACTTTCTGAGTCATCTAGTTTGTGTATGTTCAGCTTTGTTAGATACTTTCTTAGTTTTCCGAAGTGGTTGTCCTGGTTTATGTTCCTAACAGCAACATGTGAGAGTTTCAGTTATGCTATGTCTTTACCAATAATTGCTGTTGTCTCTCTTTTTTTTTTTCTTTCTGGCGGGTATTGGAGTATCTTATTCCAGGTATAATTTTCATATTCTTGATAACTGCTGTTTTATGAAAGGGCCATATATGCAAAGCAACCTCTAAATGTGGAAGGAGCTGAGAAACCAAAAAAGGAGGCAGACAAATCCAGTTGTTGGTTTTGGGTGATTACTAGGGGAATTTACAGACAGAAGTGTGGTCTTGGGTGGCTGCAAAACAGGTAGATCTCTGCCTCACAACCCCTCAGACCCAGGGCTTACATTTTGGGGAAAGTGTGCATGCTCTGGAAGGAATGTGTAGGTGGCTATGGGTGTCACAACTTAAGATTTTTGCAACTTAGCATCAAGGGTTGTTTTGGGGGAAACTTATAGTGAATAGGCATTTCTACAGAAAGAGTAATACATCAGCTAGACATTTTTTAGGCATTCCTGCACAAGGGTTAGTCAGAAGTTACATGGTAGATAAACATTTAAAATAAAGTCACTCTTGTATCTACAACTAGTGCGGTAGATAAACATTTAAAATAAAGTCACTCTTGTGTCTACAACTAGTGCATCTTTTTTCTGTGTGTGTTGGTTTTTCGATGTGTTCCATTTTGAGGTGCCTGTTCAAGCCTTTTGCTGATTTTTCTATTGGATTATCTGATTTTTTTTTCCTCAATGATTTGTAGATGTTCTTTATATATTCTAGATGAGTCATCTTTTAGAAATATTACAGGTGCATGCCACCATGACTGGCTAATTTTTGTAATTTTAGTAGAGATGGGGTTTCACCATCATATTGCTCAGGCTGGTCTCGAACTCCTGACTTCAGGTGATCAACCTGCCTCGGCCTCCTAAAGTTCTGGGATTATAGGTGTGAGCCACGGCCCCTAACTGCACTTTCATTCTTAATAATGTTTTTTGATAGTCTTAAGACTAATTTTTCAATTTTTTAATGGATAGTATGTTTTGTGTTTTGAACAAGAGATCTTTTCCACTGCCAAAGTTATGAAGATATTCCTATTTTCTTCTAGAAGCTTTATTATTTCATATTTTACACTTTGCTATATATGTACAGTTTGAGGTGGTGGGTATGATATATTTCTTTTTCCAAATGGCTGTTAGTTGATCCGGTATCATTTGTTGAAAAGACTTCCCCATTGGAGTGTCACCTTTGTCATAAATCAGTTGGCATTGTATGTAGATCTGTTGATGAATTCTGTTCTGTTTTTTTTTTTTTTTTTTTTTGGGAGACATGGTCTTGCTCTGTCACTGAGGCTGGAGTGCAGTGGCACAGTCTCAGCTAACTGCAGCCTCTGCCTCCTGGGTCAAGGGATTCTCCTGCCTCAGCCTCCTGAGTAGCTGGGATTACTGGCACCTGGCACCATGCCCAGCTAATTTTTTTTGTGTGTATTTAGTAGAGATGGGGTTTCACCATGTTGGCCTGGCTGGTCTCGAACTCCTGGCCTCAAGCGATCTGTCTGCCTTGGCCTCCCAAAGTACTGGGATTACAGGCGTGAACCACAGTGCCTGGCCTGTTGTTCTTTTTTTTTTTTTTTTTTTTTTCCGTCTGCAGCAGTACCACTCTGTGGATTGCTCTCAGTCATTACTACAGGTCTTGGTATTTGATATAGTTATTATAGGCTTTGGGTATAGGACTCTAGCTTTGTTCTTTTTTAAGATTGCCTTGACTATTCTTGACTTTTTAAGTTGCCATAAAAGTTGTAGACTCAATTTTGGAATTCCCGCAAAAGAAACTGGATAGGATTTTGATTAGCATTTTGTGGAATGAATACATAAATTTGGGGGAGAAGTGAATTCTTTTAACAATATTGAATCTTAAAATCAATAAACACACTATATCCCATTTGTTTAGGTTTTTAATTTCTCTCAAACTTTTGAAGTTTTCACTGTAGAGATCTCACATTTTTTATTTGATTTATCCTTAGGTATTGATGCTTTTTGATATTACTGTATGGGGTATCATTTAAAAAATTATTACTTTGTTGTTGGTTTTTAGGAATACAATTAATTGTTGTATATTGAACTCTTCACACATTTATTCTAATATTTTTTATGTAGATTCTTATTGCATTTTTTCTGTATATTATCTGAAAATACCATATATTGCTCTCTCCTTCTTTTTGCCTTACTGTACTAGCAAGGACCTCTCTAACACACTTGAAAAAGAAGATGAAAGGTGATAGTGGGCATCCATTATTTCCCAATCTTAAGAACATTTCAGTAATTTATTGTTAGGTATGATATATGCTATAGGTTTTCTTTGGCGGCTCTATCAGGTTAAGCAAGTTTCTTTTTATTCTTACTTTGTTAAGTATTTTCTTCATGAATGATGAATTTGGCCAAATGCTTTTGCATTTCATCAGGATTATAAGATTTTTTAAAATTTTTCTCTTATTGAGGTGAACTACTTTGATTTAAAAAAATTTGAATGTTAAGCAACCTTTGCATTCCTGGAGTAAACTCTATTTAGTTGTGATATAGTCTCTTTTTTATATATCATTCTATCAATTGCTAATATTTTGATTAGGATTTTTGCAACTCTGCTTATAAAGAGATCGGTCTGTAAATTTTCCTTTCTTATAATGTCCTTGACAAGTTTTGGTACCAAGTTCAGAGGTGTTTCTTCTTTTTCTGTTTTTGGGAGAGTTGTTTTTAATAATACATTTGTTATTTTAATAAATGTTCAAGGTCTGTAGTGAAGTTCATTTCTTTATGATTTGTGTCGCTTGTCTTCATAAATTTAGCTAAGAAGTTATCAACTGTATTAATCCTTTAAAATAATTTTTGTTTGTTTGTTTGTTTGTTTTGTTTTGAGGCAGGGTCTCACTCTGTTGCCCAGAATTGAGTACAGTAGTGTGATCATGGCCCACTACAGCCTTGACCAGGTGCTCGCCCCATGCCTGGCTAATTTTTGTATTTATTTATTTATTTTTGTAGAGATGGGGTTTCATCATGTTGCCCAGGCTGGTCTTGAACTCCTGAGTTCAAGTATTCTGCCCACCTTTGCCCCTAAAGTGTTGGGATTACAAGTGTGAGCCACCACATCTGGCCTATATAACAGTTTTTAACTGTTGAGTTTTTCTATTTTATTGATAGTTTTGTCCTTTGGTATTTCCTTCATAATCCTTTTCTTTGTTGTTTTTGAAAGTTAATTGGCTGTTCCTTTTCTAGCTTCTTGAGCTGGAAGCACTAATTCTTTGCCTTTTAAATTTCTAATATATTACTTATTACATGGCTTTGTAAGTACCCACAAGTCTTGACATGTGTTGGAAAAGGCAGTCTCATGCACACAGCTTTCTACCCCTTTTCACTGCATAAAAATGGATCTTGGACCTTAAACACTTTACCAAGAGGTAGAGTCCTCACAGTCTGTGCTGGACTTAACATGTTATGTGGGAGTATTTTTCCCTGTTTTAGACTCAGTGTGTACTCCTTTGCTGTGCTTCAGCATGTGTGTCATGTCACCTGGCTCACCTACAGTATCTCCCCAGTGGGGAGGGGATGGAGGGATGTGGTTGGTCTGCTGTAACACAAGAGGGGTATGTGTAGGCCTGTTGTTGGCATCAGCTGCTGGGAGGAACCTGTTTACCATGGGGGGACTAACACCCATTACTGAAGCTGATCTTGCTTTGTCTCCTTTCTGTGTGAGTAAAGCGTTGTTCCATACAGTGCTTGATGGCGCATTGTGTTTTCTTTGGTGACTATGATACCAAGATACAATGAACAGAAGTTCTAAGACTTCTACTCCTGATATTAGGCGACAGATACCACTTGCTTGACAATATGTGTTTATTATCATTCAGTTCGAAATGTTTTCTAATTGCCATTGTGGTGCTTTTATTTATCTCACGCATTTTACATGTGTATTTGATTCATTTCCAATGAGTTGATGCATATTTAATTTTTTTTAAAAATTGTTAAATAAAAATCATAAAAGTTTATCATCTTAACTGTTTTTATTTGGTGTGTGTGTTATTGATATCTAGCTCATATCCACTGTAGTTTGAGAAGATACTCGAAGTGATTTTAATCCTTTGATATTTGTTGAGGCTTGCTTTATAATGATGCTCTTTGTCAATTTTGGTAATGTTTTATGTAGCCTTGAAAAGAATGTATGTTCTTGACCAGGCACGGCCCAGTACTTTGGGAGCTTGAGGTGGGCAGGCTGCTTGACTCCAGGAGTTCAAGATTAGCCTGGCCAACATGGCGAAATCCTGTCTCTACAAAAAAATGCAAAAAATTAGCCGGGCGTGGTGATGCACGCCTTAGTCGCAGCTACTCGGGTGGCTGAGGTGGGAGGATTGCTTGAGCCTGGGAGGTCAAGGCTGCAGGAGCTGTGATTGTGCCACTGCACTGCAGCCTGGGTGAACAGAGTGGGACCATCCCTCAAAAAAAGAAAGAAAGAATATTCTGTTGTTAAGTGTAGTGTTCTGTGTATGTCAATTAAATTGGATTTTTAATTTTGTTGTTTAGAGCTCTTATTTCATAATGATTTCTCTCCACTCAAAAAAAAATGAGGTCTTGGAAAAAAATTAGTAGTCATCTATAAATGTTAAAAAAATTAAAAATTAGGTCTTAAATGGTGTGCTCTGATTTCCAACATTTATTATGGGATTTGTTTAATTCTGTAAGCTTTTACTATGTATCTTTTGAAGCTGTATTGGTGGATGTATGCACATTTAGAATTTTTATATCTTCTTGGTGGATCAATCCCTTTGTCATTATAAAATGTCCCTCCTTATCTCTAGTAATGTTTCATTAAGGTCTATTTTATCTGATATGAGATAGCTATGTTGGCTTTCTTCTCTATGTCTTTTGTAAGTAGCATGTAGAGTTGTCCTTTCATATCCATGGGTTCTGCATGGATTCAAGCAACTGCGGACTGAAAATATTAAGAGAAAAGAAGGATGGTTGTTTCTGTACTGAACATGTGTAGATAATTTTTCTTGTTCTTCCTTAAACAGTACAGTATAGCAACGATTTATATAATATCTACATTATGTCGGATATTATAAGTAATCTAATGATGATTTAAAGTATACAGCAGAATATAAATTTCTTGTATGCAAATACTACACCATTCTGTATAACAGGCTTTCAGAACATGTAAAATAATATGAACAAAAAAATTTAAACAAAACAAATAACAAATGTCTCTACTAAAAATACAAAAATTAGCCAGTTATGGTGGTGCATGCCTGTAATTCCAGCTACTTGGGAGCCTGAGGCAGGAGAATCACTTGAACCCAGAAGGCTTGAGCATTTGTAGATTTTGGAGATACAGTGGGGCCATTTGCAGATCCTCTAGAGTTCTCTGTCCTTTCGGTCTGTCTCTGTCTTTCCACTTTAATACTCTGTCCTGCATACTCTAGCTGTTTTGATGTTCTCTGGTTTACAATTTATCTCAATTAATGAAGTTCACACAGCTCCATCTGGGTTCTCTTTTTTTTTTTGCTGGGAACTGAGAATTTTCTCAGGACATTAAGCTGGGGCAGTCATAAGGTTCATGCTGTTTGTTTCCTCTCAGGGATCACTGTTCTCTCTAAAGTCCATTGTCTTGAAAATTGTTACTAAATATATTTTGTCTGGTTTTTATTTGTGGGAGAGGGGTTGTTTCAAGTAAAAGGGTAAATCTTGTCTCCGTTACTCCTCCTTGGCCAAGAGTGAAAGTGGCCCATTAGATGATTTAGATCAGTGAGTTTCAACCTTTTCTCTAGAGTTAGAATCCTCTGTTCAGATAAAATCTTGTCCCCAAGTCTCATCTACATGTGGAATAAATGAGGGCAAGATGGTGGTAGTGTAGTGTATGTGCACATGCCTTCGTATGTGTTGGGGATATAGCAGAGCTTTGCTCACTTGGATTCCTATTTCCATACCTTAATTTCCCATTCCTTGAGGACTTTGTAGCCCAATTTGAAAGTCACTAATGTAGAGAGTACAAATAGGTATATAAAAAAGTAAGCGAATGAGAAAATAAGGCAGTTACTAGTTAAAGAGGAAACAAACCATCCAGGAAAGGAAATTTATAGTATATCTCATGTTGGGGTTTGGAGGGATATGTACAAAATAGTGTAATTGAAGACTGATAAAAACCAAAAAATCCATCATATTGGGTAAAGGAAGATAGGAGAAGTGTGTGTGTGTCTGTGTATGTGTGTGTGAGAGTGAGAGAGAGAGTGTGTGTGTGAGAGTGTGTGTGTGTGTGTGTGTGTGTGTGTGGAAGGAGATGATATAAGAAAACTGAGTCTTATAAGAGGTCTCAGATAATGTGTAAACCTTACAGAAAAGCCAGTTTAAGAATGATATTTAAAAATAAAGAATTAAATAGCATGAGGGTTGAAAAGTAGTTTAGGGAGAGGTCTACTGTTGATGGATAAAAATTACCAAAAAAAAAAGGCGTATGGTAGGTTTGGAAGTGGAAATATTGAATATAAAATTCTCTTTCAAGAAATTTGGCAGAGAAGGGGAAGGAGAAAGAAGTTGGCCTCTAGAAGTGGGTGGGATATATGGCCTTATAATCTATTTTTTCATCTCATAACACTTGGACCTTTTATCTTTTCCTTTCCCCTTTTTAACCTGTCTGTAAGTTTTTTTTTTTTTTTTTTTAAACTGAGTCTCTCTCTGTCTCCCAGGCTGGAGTGCAGTAGAGTGATCTTGGCTCAATACAACCTTTGCCTCCTGGGTTCAAGTGATTCTCCTGCCTCAGCCTCCCAAGTAGCTGGAATTACAGGCACGCACCAACACACCTGGCTAATTTTTTGTATTTTTAGTAGAGACAGGGTTTCACCATATTGACCAGGCTGGTCTTGAACTCCTAACCTCAAGTGATCTGCTTGCTTCCGCCTTCCAGAATGCTGGGATTACAGTCATGAGCCACCGTAGCCAGCCTGTCTTTAAGGTTTATCTTTTACTTGTTTTGGAATCAGCTAGCAAGTGAATCTTACATACTTGTGCTATATTACATTATGTAATTCTCTAATAGAAGCTCTAGAGTTCCTCACTGATGCTCTGATTAGTTACATCATGTGAGTTAAAAACTAAAATTTTGTAAGTCTCAAAATTGAGAGAATGAAATGAATATTCACGTATTATCCAGAATACATATTTGCTTCATTTGTTTTTTAACCCCTTTGAAGTATTTTTAGAGCAAATCTCAGTCAGATCTTGGTATTGTCCTTGTGTATTTCAGTATGCATTTGTAAACATAAAAAGTTGTTTTTTTACAGGATCACAGCACCATTATAACACTGAGCAAAATTAGCAGGAATGTCTAAGAACTGTTTAATAGCCAGTTCATAATAAAATTTTCCACAGTTGCCTCAAAAAATATTTTTATACATATTTGTTTGAGTTGGGAAACAAACTAGATCCATGCATTGGTTGGTATGTTTCATAAGCCTCTTTAAAGTAGATTGTCATGCTGTTGACTATTAGTGGGGCATTTGTGTAGACAGACTCATATTCTGGATTTGTATATTTTTTGTTTTTCTTCTTTGTGTGTGTGTTTTATTTTTAAAATTTAATTTTTGTTTACTTATTTATTTATTTTTATTTTTCAGAGAAACAGGGTTTCACCACTTTGGCCAGAGTGGTCTTGAACTCCTGACCACAAGTGATCTGCCTGCTTCCCAAAGTGTTGGGATTATAGGCATGAGCCACCATGGCCAGCCATGTGGTGTTTCTTTAACCTCAATTTTTTCTTAAAAATAGGAAGATCTAGAAGCTTGATTAGATTTCAAATCATGGGTAGTACAGCATATTTCATATTGCATCATATCAGAAGGTGTAACATGTCAGGTTGTTTTATGAAATCAGGAAGTGACAGATGACTCCTACCATTATAAAATTACCTATCAATCTTTCATCTAATGGTTTTATTCATTGAAGATTGTTTCCTGATTACTTTTTCTGTTGTTTCTTCCACATTTGTTAACTGGAATTCTTTGGTAGATAACTTTCTCTCATTAATTAGAGTGGTTTGGGTATTATGAAATACGGTTTATGGAAAATGTAGGATAAATGCTTAATTCTATTTTAATTGCTGGTTTTCAGAGTAACAGTGATAACTTCATTAATATTAAGCAATTAAAAAATAAAGACACTCTTGGAATTGTTGGAATTTGATAAAGGGTAAGTTTAAGTTGTATTTTTAAACAGTATAGATGTTGTTTTTAAAAATCATGTGAATGAGGTAAGGCAGAGAACAAATTGAGAATCCATTATTAATTTCCCTAGTATTTAAAAGCTGTTGATATTTAAAGATTAAAAGTGATTAGGAACTAAATTCACTAGCTTAGTTGTATACATTTTTAGGGATTAAAGTTTAACAGGGTATAATTAGTCAGGCAAAACCAAATGCATATAGGGTAGTGCTAACTTGAGAGAATAACGTTGAATGGCATTTCTAACTAAATTGAAAGCCTTTTCTTTTTTTAGATGTGAAAAATAATTTGCCCAGAAATGATATTTAACATTTAGCTATTTGGATTTAAGCTACTTTTAGAGGCATATTAAAAGTATTGTTTTTAAATACTGTTTTAACAAAAATTTTAGTCTTAATTATTATTTTATAATTTCATCATTATTTTGCTGTTATGTATTGAAATTTAAATGTATCATTGACTACATTTATGAGCTTACTATGTGCCAGGCACTGTTCTAAGCACTTATATGTATATACTAACTCATTAATCTTCATAACAATGCAAAAAGTAGATTCTAATATGCGATTTTATATATGAGATAGACAAACAGAGGTTAAATGACTTGCCTAAGGTTACTCAGTTTGTATGTAGCAGAGCTGGGATTCAGACTGAAACTCTGGCTGTGTAGCTCTTCCTCTCAACCACTGCTATCTGAAATACTTGACAAATAGTGCAGGATAAACCCCATTAAAAGGAACTCACAAAGATTTATATTTTGTCTCACCTCTACTGAGGTGAAATTGTATATTTCTAGTATATAGTTAATATACATGGCTAGAGTATGTATAGTGTATTTTAATAGTATATTTTAGATGGTTCAGCACATTGTAGTTTATATATGAGGTGGGAACAATGCAAAGGTAAGAAGTATTACCTGTACATCTTTAAACTGAAGTCATTGTTTTCCAGCAAGAGACCAGTAGAAAGTCCCCTGTAGCTGAACAAGTTGAGTTTATTGCTCACTGCAGTAAGGGAGAACTACATCATTGAGAATGGTGGGGATTTGTCATTTGGAGGAGAATTCAAGCTAACGTTGTTCTCTGGATTGGATGCTGTCAGGAAGGAAGTGGGACAAGTCTATGACTTATGGATATCTTAATCTTACCTAGAAGGCTGAAGAAATGAAGCAGGGTCAAAATGTGACTGGAAGAGAAGCAGCAGTCACTCTTATTATCCAGAATAAGGGGGTATTTGGTAATTTTTGTTGTTTGGACAAAGTTTGTATTTTTTTCTACCTTGAGACATGATTACAGAGTGGTTTTGTTGTTTCTTGGTCCATTATAATCACAGAGTGACCTGATCTAATGTTGAATGTTGTAGTTCTGTAAAACTGTTTATGTTCAGCATGACTTCAAGGCCTAGTGAGTGCCAGGCCAGTGTTTAGCTACTAATTTTTCCACTAGTAAACCAGGTTCATTATTGTAAAAATACAAGTTAGTAAACATACATAAGCCAAAAGAAAAAAGGTTAAACTACTTATAGAGAAACAAGAAAATAAAGAAACAAGATTTAAATTACCCAATATCTTTGTAGACAAATAAATCTTTATACATAAAATATTTTCATAAATGTGGAATTATGTTATTCACACTCTTTTTATTCTAGAGATGTCTTTTTTTTTTTTGAGGCGGAGTCTTGCTCTGTCACTCAGGCTGGAGTGCAGTTGTGCATTGATCTTGGCTCACTGTAACTTCCGCCTTTTGGGTTCAAGCGATTCTCCTGCCTCAGCCTCCCGAGTAACTGGGACTACAGTTGTGTGCCACCATGCCCAGCTAATTTTTGTACCTTAGTAGAGACAAGGTTTCACCATGTTAGTCAGGATGGTCTCAATCTCCTGACCTCGTGATCCGCCTGCCTCAGCTTCCCAAAGTGCTGGGATTACAGGCATGAGCCACCGTGCCCTGCCTATTCTAGAGATTTATTTCCCTATCATTTCATTATCAATTGCATAGTCATAGTACAATACAGAAAGTTAGGGCTAGGGTCATTGGAGTTGTGACACTGTCATCTTTATAAATATTTAATTAGTGTTCTGTAATCTATATTTAATAATAGTTTCTGTCTCTAGCCCTTAAATGCATACATCTGTTTATGTATGTACAAATAAATGTATAATATAGCATGCTCTATTAAGGAATATGTTTGATCATTATAGGCAAGAATAAGAGAATGCAATTTTTATAAGCTAGATTAAGACATTAATATTGGTAACCATATGGGTTCTAATGTTTAAGTATTAAGTACCTACTATTTACTGTGAAGATTCAGAAAATGGAAAGGATGATTTCGGGAGTTTGAGGAGCCTAGAGTTTCATTCATTATAAGCATTTCAGGATGTTAAATGGTTTCTCAACCTTAAATACTGTATTTGAAATATTTTATCTATGACATCTGAAGAAGTTACAGAATAGCATGTGTGAATTGATAATGGCATTGTGATAGGAAATAACACTTTTTTCAATGTAGATTTTAATACAATTATGATTGGCATTCAGTTTAAGTATATTTACTTCCTGGCAGTGTCTTTCATACAGTCTTTTTGAAATCTAGGTGGAAAGCAATACTAGTATGTGCATATCTAAAAAATAGGGATATTCAAAATACATTCCTTTTCACTAGTTCATGAAGTTTTACTGCATTATGTGAATAAGGGTAACAGCTAAGCCCTGTATATAATAAAAACGATTACGTAAATACTGGTTAATTGTATATTATTAATAGTTTTAATAAATACTTTCACATCTTTTTTTTATATGTCATTTATTATAAAAATCTAATTGAGATAGAAATGTTTACCCTCTTTCTCAGACATTACTTTAATGTGTATACATTTAAAACTTCTGTTCTTTTTTCCTATTCTTGCCCAGTTGACATGGAGAAAATGTCCTAATTCTTGCTTTCACTTTCTTCTTTTCTCTCTTTGTCCACTTGGGAGCCTCCAGAAGTTCTGAGTTATAATAGAAGTGTTAGTTCTAGTGTCAGAATAATACAGAGGAAAATGAAAATTACAATTTTTAATAGACTTTTGTAACTAGTATTGCTAATTCCTATTTCCTTTTGAAATACACCTCCTGTGCTCAGATCTAAAAATGGATTTGAAGTACTTGACCTAAAGGTCTTGACAAGCCCCAAAAGTCTCATTTAAAAAATACCATAGAAATCTCTACTTACCTCTTTTATCTTCCTGTAAGTTTGTGTTTTCGTTTATAGCCATAGTGGTTAAATTATAATAGTTGAAACTGTTGCACCCTGAGTGCGTAAGACAATGTTTAATGCATGTTATGTTAGATAATCTTTAAAATTAATATTTAAAATTGAGTTTTTAGTAAGTTGGAGATTTGCCATAATGTAAATTATTGTAGCTTATATTTGTATATTTATTAATCTATTAATGTTTTTAAGGACTTCTATAAGTAATGAACCATACTAGGAATAGGACAGTGTTCTCATTCTCAGAGACTTTCCCATCTGTTGGACATAGGAGAGATTCTCTGTATGTGTACACACACACATACACATACACAAACGTGCAAAGATTGTGGTACAAGGCAGACTGTGGACATGGCAGGTATAAAAAAACTTATATAGAAATATTGACAGAGTGAATAACGCTCTGGATCAAGGAAGACAAGTTATATGAATTAAGGGGAACATATTAACATTAGCAGTCCTCTTTGTTTAAATCTAGAGTTAAAATTATAGATGTTAGATAAAATTGTATTCAGAGGTGGTTCTTTTATGTTAAGAGGTTGGTGTTTTCTTTAATTAGATTTAACTCATTATTTTTTGTTTATCTCCTATTCTGTAAAGATAAATAATTGCTTTTTCCCCCATTTTTTTTTCCTTTTTGGCAGCTCTTCACAGATGGAATCACAAATAAACTTATTGGCTGTTATGTGGGAAATACCATGGAGGATGTAGTCCTGGTGAGAATTTATGGCAATAAGACTGAGTTATTAGTTGATCGAGATGAGGAAGTAAAGAGTTTTCGAGTGTTGCAGGCTCATGGATGTGCACCACAACTCTACTGTACCTTCAATAATGGACTATGCTATGAGTTTATACAAGGAGAAGCATTGGATCCAAAGCATGTCTGCAACCCAGCCATTTTCAGGTACATTTTCTTTTCTAAAATTTTCCTTTTGGGCATTTAAGTGCATTAAGGAAACTTTTTTTTTTTTAATTGCCGTTTCTTTCTTTGAGCAATTATTTGGTAAACTTAGACACTTTCTTTAGCCAGGGTTTTTGTTTTTGTTCTTGTTTTTTTCTAAAGAGAAAGAAGTAACTCTATTTATACCTGCAGTTCTCATCCTTGACTCTTTGCAAAGGAAAAACTGCAAGAGCTTTTGGATTAACCAGCTGTCAAGGCTGCTGCATTATTTTTTCTACTTAGTGTTTCGGTTGAAGTGTTATATATCTCTTACTGCCAATTGCTTATTACCTAACTGTTCATGTATTCAGAGATGCTTATTAAAGTTTTATTAATTTGGTTAACAATTCTTTGTTCTTTAAGTTCATATTTAATTTATTATATTTTCTATAAAGAATATTATCATATATGCTTGATCATTTTTCTAAAATTGCCAACCTTAAAAATTCTCTTTCTGCTCTTGAAAACTCTGGAAAATGGACTTGAGTTGAAAACGGCAGGTTAATTCTTAGGTTAAACCAGCAGTTCACAACCATTTTGGTCTCAAGATCTCTTTGAGACTGAGTCCAAAGAGTGTTGTTTTAATATTTGATTAGCATTTATCAATATTTACCATATTAGATATTAAAATAATTTTTTTAGAATACAAGAATATGAAGTATATGTCTTGTTAGCTGTCATTGTGATGAAATTATCACATATCATATAACTCTTGAAAACTACACTGTACATTTATGAGAGAATGAGAGTGAGAAAGGTAAATAACATTTCGTGAAAATAGTTTCAACTTTATAAACCTCCTGAAAGGGTTTTGGGTCACCAGGGGTTTCTGGATCGTAGTTTAAGAATTGCTAAGTTAACACACTGATAAAAGTGGAATGTACCAGTATCGCTTACCTATTGTAAACCTATATCAAATAATACATTAAAATATTTTGGCGTAGAAATCGTTCAAACCCTAGTTTTTAGCCATTACATATATTTTCTTCTTCTGTATGAGTCCAGTCTTTAGATGTATTGAAAGATCCTGATTAATATATTTGTGTTTACTCTTTGTGTCAGTTTTTTAGTGGTCTTCTTTAGGCATACATATATTTATAAATCCTCAATCTTGTTCACAATGGTTAAGAAATGCCTGTGTAACAGCATTAAAAATGAATAGATGCATAAATTGGACTCCCCCCAAGCTGGTTATATATATATATATATATATATATATATATATATATATATAATATTTCATAAAGTTCCTAGAGAAGGGCCACATGAGTTTCCTTGTAACTAAAGCAGAGAGTAAAACATAATTTATCTTTTTTAGTAACCTCAAGTAGAAAAAATAAAATAATTATAGTTTTTAATCAAGAACCATAAAGGTTTGTCAGAGCTGACTTTGGTATTTGATACAATGTTATAAACATGTTTTCAGTAAAAATATCTTTCTCTGCACTTTTGGTTAGATCTACTTATTATTTCTTTTCAATGTGCCAAAGCCTTTGTTTATTTTTCTCTACTTACATCTTTTTAAAAATATATATTTTATTGCTGTATCATAGTTGTGCATATTTTTGTGGTACATGTGATATTTTGATACATGTATACAATGTATAATGATCAAGTTAGAGTAATTGGTATATCCATTATCTCAAACACTTTTCTTTGTGTTGGGGACATTACAGTTCTCATTTTCTAGCTATTTTGAAATATAAAATAAATTATTGTTAACTATAATTTTCTTGCTGTATTATTGAATACTAGAACTTATTTCTTTGATCTAACTGTACTTTCATACCCATTAACCAACCTCTTTTCATCACCCCCCTTCCTAGACCTACTTAGTTAGAATATGTGTAAGTGTTAGTAATGCAGGCATATATGCATTTGATAAAAATAATATACCCTGTTAGAAACAATACATCAATACTCTCAATTCTGTGAATTGGCTTGTAATAAGTGATATGTTGAATTGCCCCACAATTTCGCAGAGGAGAAGCAGAGTGGAGACTGAGAAAGTGAGCAAAAGAGTATGACAGTGAACCTTGTGTGATAGGATACTGTTAGTTGGCATTATGAGTAGTAACATTTGCTGTTTAATTTTTTTTGCTGTTATTTCAGATTGTATTCTAATTCCTATGGCATTTTTTATTGTTAAGCAAGTCTTAGTTACTATAAAACAGGAAATACAAAAAGAAAAGTAAGAGAGGGAAAGGCAAGTTTTAATTAACAAAACATCTGAATTACCCATGATTTTAAATAGGAGTGTAGTTTTATTGTTTTCAAATATGTACAGTGAAATAATTCTGAAATACCAAGTAAGCAAATTAATAAACGATGGTCTGGAGCCCCAGGAGGAGGTTAGAGATGTAAATTTGGGTTGATGTGCTTATTTAGCTTTTCTCCTTTTAAATGAATTTCATATTCTATGGTTAAAAATAATCTTTGTTTTTAATTAATAGGGGCTTATTGACAATTTGGGATTAGTTGTCACATTTTGATTCATCATTATAATGAGCTTTAATATTTGAATATAATCATAAACTTCCAAGACACTATTGATTGTTTGGTCAGCCTAATAATATGCATCCGGTGATCTGGACTGATTCATCAGTAAAGGTTGATGAGTGCTTTAGATCAAAGTCTACAGTACTTTCTTGATTTGGCTCATTCAGCCATAGCTGTATGGTTTATGTTATGATTATGATGAAGGTATCTCATTTGAATGTAAAAGGCATATGTTTATATTTGGACTAGTTTGGGGGAGGAAGAAGAATCTAAACTGTCCCCACTGTCTTAGTAACTTACAGTTTGTGACATACAGTAACCTTGGGGAAAAAATGAGCTAAATAGTATACAAAGAAGAACAGAAACGGTTTTCAGAAAAAGTACAGGTAGTTGATTTTGGGCATACTTGGGAAATTAGTATGTTTCACTGTGATCACATTTGAACTGAACTTTAAATGACAAGACAGCCTGCAGGAGGTGAGGAATGGTATAGCTAAAGACAATGAGCTATACTAAGTTAGCAGCTTGCGCTAAGGCAGTGCCTAACTGGTAATTCCACTTAGGGAAATTTATCATTCTCTGTTTTATTTGAACTTTTTTGTAGCAATCAGTTATTATGGAGACCTTCAGAACATTTTTTAAAATTCAAAAGTGCTTAGGAATGTTTCCAATTTCTTATCAGATATTTCTCAGAAATTTGCCTCTTGTCAAGAATCCTGGCTGAAGTTTGATTACAAACCACCCAGTGACAGACATAATAGTAGAAATGCTGTTTCAAATCAATTGTTGCAAGTTTATCAAACAGCATACCGAGGGTATTGTAGTGGAACTGGCACGCTGTGGGTTGTGTGCATGTAAAATTGGTAGTGTTTTCTCTTGGAAATCAAAAGGGTGATATATAATAACTCAAAAGAAAGTTATATGCTGTGTTTCTGGCAGCAACAATTAGAAGTCTCCTATATTCAGATATAAGGTACCTCAACACAAAGGAGTATTATGCTACTGTTGAAATGTTACTTTTTGACTATTGTCTAATACATGAAAAATGACTGATGCAGGGCCAAGAGGAAAAATCAGCTTAAAAAATAGCTTAACTGTGGCTAAAATTAGGCAATAATTTGCTCATGCAAAAACTCAGAGGGGGTATATGAAAATGAAATACTATTGGGATGGTAGGATTAAAGATTATTTTTCAGTTTCAAAATATTTTTGTTATTGTTAGAATACTTATATTTTTTTAAAAGCTTTCAAGAGAAGTAACAATTAATATTAGTGAATATTTGAGAAATTCTCTGCAACCTTGAGAGTTTTAGACATTTGGCTTTAATGAGTATGGGATTTTAAAGCAGTGTTTTGACTTGATGTTACTGTAGTAAAGCTTTGCTTTACTAGGTAGGAGAAGGACCAATATATGATAGTGAAAATCAGGTATCTTTTAAATGATTTTTGATTACCTTCTTATATAAACAAAACACAAACTAATGGTTATTAAATAATGCTAGTTATCTGAAGAGATTTTCCTTTTAAAAATTTTAGTTTTTTAGAGCATTTTTGATTCACAGCAAAATTGAGGGGAAGGTACAGAGATTTCCCAGATCCCCTCCTTCCTTCACAGACAACCTCCCCCATTATCAATACCAGAGTGGTGCTTTTGTTATAATACATAAACCTACATTGATACACCATTGTCACCTAAAGTCCATAGTTTACATTAGGGCTCACTCTTGATGATGTACATTCTGTGGGTTTGGGCAAATATATAATGCATGTATCTACTGTTAATAGTATCATATAGAGTAGTTTCACTGCTCTAAAAAAAATCCTCTGTGCTCTGCCTGTTCATCCTTCTTTCCCCCTTAACCAGTGGCAACCACGGATCTTTTTTACTGCTTCCATAGTTTTGCCTTTTTGAGAATGTCATATATTTGGAGTCATACAATTAAGTAGCCTCTTTAGATTGGCTTCTTTGACTTAGTAAAAGCCTCTCTAGATTGGCTTCTTTGACTTTGTTTCTTCCATGTCTTTTTATGGCTCATTGGCAGATTTCGTTTTAGGGTGCTAAATAATATTTCATTGTCTGGATGTACACCAAGTCTATTTTGTCCTTTCAACTACTGAAGGATATTTTGATTGCTTCCAAGTTTTAGCAGTTGTGAATAAAGCTGCTATAAGAATCTCTGTTCAGATTTTATTGTAGACACACAAGTTTTTAACTCCTTTGGGTAAATTCTGACAAGCATGATTGCTGGATTATATGGTAAGAGTATGTTTAGTTTTGTAATAAACTGCCAAACTGTTGCCTAGAGTGGCTGTGCCATTTTACATTTCCACTAGCAATGAATGAGAGTTCCTGTTGCTCCACATCCTCACCAGCATTTGGTGTTGTAAGTGTTTTGGATTTTGGCCATTCTAATAGATGCGTAGTGGTCTCCTACTGTTTTTGTTTGCATTTCCCTGATATGTGATACGGAATATTTTTTCATATGCTTATTAACCCATCTGTGTATCTTTAATGAAATGTCTGATAAGATATTTGGTCCATTTTTAAATTGGGTTGTGTTCTTCTTGCTGAATTTGAAGAGTTATTTGTGTATTTTGGATAATAAATTATTGGATATGGGTTTTGCAAATATTTTCTTCCAGTCTGTGCCTTACCTTTTTATTCTCTTGACAGTGTCTTTTGCAGAGTAGAAAGTTTTAATTTTAATGAAGTCTAGCTTATCAGTTCTTCCTTTCATGGCTCATGCCTTTGGTGTTTTATTTAAAAAGTCATTGCCAAACCCAGGGTTATCTACATTTTCTCCTATATTATCTTCTCACAGAGTTTTAGTTTTGGATTTTATAGTTAGATCTTTAATCCATTTTGACAAAATTTTAATGAAGGATGTAAGGTCTATGTCTAGATTCATGTTTTTGCACGTGAAGGTCTAGTTGTTCAGCACAATTTATTGAAAAGTCTATCTTTTCTCCCTTATATTTCCTTTGCTCCTTTAAATCAGTTGATTGTATTTACATGAGTCTATTTCTGGGTTCTCTATTCTGTTTCTTCATCTGTTTGTCTAATCTTTTGCAGATATCACACTATCTTAATTACTGTAGCTTTATAGTAAGTCTTGAAGTCAGGTAATGTTAGTCCTCCAACTTGTTCTTCTCTTTCAATATTGTGTTGGCTGTCCTGGGCCTTTTGTCTCTCCCTATAAACTTTATTTTTTACATTTTAAAACTATTAACTTTTTAATAATTTATTTTTAATTGGCAAATAATTGTGTATATTTGGGATATAGTATTCACGTAAACTTTACAATCAGTTTCTAAATATCGCAAAATAACTTGCTGGGATTTTGATGGGGATTGCACTGAATCTGTAGATCAAATTGGGAAGAACTGACATCTTGGCAGTATTGAGTTTTTTTATCCACGAACATGGAATATCTCTTGTTTAGTTATTTGATTTCTTTTATCAGAGTTTTATAGGCTTCCTCATATAGATCTTCTATATAGTTTGTTAGATTTATACCTAAGTATTGTAGGTTTTTGGGTGCTACTGTAAAAGGAGTGCGTTTTACTTTCAAATTTCACTTATTCGTTACTGGCATGTAGGAAAGCTATTGACTTTCATTTTTTTTTTTTTTTTAAATACTGCAAGCTTGCTCTAATTGCTTATTCTAGGAGGGTTTTTTGGTCTATTTTGGATTTTCTGCAGAGAAAATCATGTTATCTGCAAACAAAGACAGTTTGATTTTTTTTTTTTCCCTTGCCTCTTTTTTTTTTTCTTTTCTTAATGTATTAGCTAGGGCTTTCAGTGCAGTGTTAAGGATTGGTGAAAAGTGACATTCTTTCTTTATTCCTGATCTTAGTGGGAAACCTTCAAATTACTTGTCATTAAGTAGGATGTTAGCTGTAGTTTTTTTGTAGATATTCTTTATCAGGTTTAGGCTATTCTCTCTTTATTCCTAGTTTGATGAGTTTCTATGATAATGGATACTAGATTTTGCAAAATGCTTTTTCTGCACTTGTCAACAGGTTCCTGTGATTTTTCTTTTTTGATGGATTACATTAATTTTCAAATATTGAACCCGCCTTGTATACCTGAGATAATCCTGCTTGATTATGGTGCATAATTTCTTTTTATGCATTGTTGGATTTGATTTGCTTACATTTTGTGTCAGCAAATATATTATTCAAAAATTTTAAAATAATCTTTTAAATAAATAGGAAATATGAAAATGTAGCATTTTCTGTTGTGTACAGTATTTGCTAATAGAAAACAATTGAGGTACACTTGATTAAAGTGTTTTTAAGAACTGTTTTCTTTTTTAATGAGCATTTTATTTGGTTAATAAAAATTTGATTTTTTTATAGCTGTTGTGAAAAAATTTGATTATGGTAAATACAACATAAAATTTGCCACTGAAGCCATTTTTGTCTGGGGTAATACCTGAGGTTGGTTGTCCAACTTCCACAGAAAACTAGGATGTGGACACACCAGAGCAAGGTTAAGAGCTGAAGTTTAATAGGCAGAAGAAGAGAAGAGGTCTCCGTGCAGAGAGGGGTCCCAGAGAAAATGGGTTGCCAGTTGTGTGGTGAAATGCACAGGGTTTTATAGATTAGCTTGAGCAGGCAGTGTTTGATTTGCATAAGGCACGAAATATTAGTCGGACTAGATGTGCCTTTTGCATAAAGCGTAGAAGCTGGCTGCCCCACTTTAATCTTTTATTATGCAGGTGGTTCTCTACCTGGCCAGTGTCATTTTGCCTGCTTCTTTTACTGGACACATGGTGACAAAGGGAAGATAGAGGCTCCATGTAGAACATACCTGGCTTCCAGGTAGCCCTTTTCTATTTGCACAGCTGCCGGCATTCACCCGTGCAAGCTTCTAGCTTGCTTATCTATGTCTGCAGCTTGAATTTTCAGGCTGCTCTTTGTTAGAAGTGATTTAGGGGCTGCTTTCTATTAAAGGGGAGCCCTTTACGGAGGACTCCTTTAGCCTCACTATCTGCCTAAATAATTTCTTTCTGGCTCTTGTATCACCATCTTAACCATTTTTTAAAATGTGCAGCTCAGTAGTGTTACTGCATTCATATGGTTGTGCAGCTAATTTCCTGAATTTTTTTTTTATAGTGTAAAACTACATCTCTGTACTTTTTTTTTTTTTTTTTTTTGAGGTGGAATCTCTCCATGTCGCCCAGGCTGGAGTGCAGTGGTGCAATCTCAGCTCACTGCAACCTCTGCCTCCCAGGTTCAAGCGATTCTCCTGCCTCAGCCTCCAGAGTAGGTTAGGTGGGACTACAGGTGCCCATGACCTCACCTAGGCAGTTTTTGTATTTTCAGTAGAGATGGGGTTTCACCATGTTGGCCAGCTGTCTTGAACTCCAGACCTCAGGTGATCTGCCTGCCTCAGCCTCCCAAAGTGCTGGGATTACAGGCGTGAGCTGCCAGGCCTGGCCAATTGTATGCTTTTTAAAAATCTTTCTTCCCCTCCTTCCTCTGGCCCCTGGCAACAATCATCTACTTTCTGTTCTTAGGAATTTGACTACTTAGGATACATCATGTTAGTGGAATTATGTAATGTTTTGTCTTTTTGTAACTGGCTTATTTCACTTAGTATGAACACTTCAAGGTTCATCCATGTTGTAGAGCATGTGTCAGAATTTTCTTCTTTTTTCAAAGCTTAATAATATTCCTTTACGTATTACATTTTATTTATTCATCCATGGATTGATACTTAGGCTGTAGTCATTTTTGGCTATTGTGAATTATGTTGCTGTGACTATCTTTTTGATATTTTGCTTTCAGTTCTTTTGGATAAATGCTCAGAAGTGAAATTGCTAGATCATATGGTAATTCTAGTTTTAATTATTTGAGGAACCACCATACTGTTTTCCGTAGTAGCTACACCATTTTATATTCCCATCAACAAATCAACAGTGCACAGGGGGTGTCAGTTTCTTTACATTCTTACCAACAATTATTTTATTTTTTTTAGTAGCCATTCTAATGGCTATGAGGTGGTATCACATTGTGCTTTGGATTTGCATTTGCCTAATGAGTAGTATTGTTGAACATATTTTCACATGCTTATTCATCATTTGTTTGCTTTTTCTGGAAAAACACCTATTCAAGTCTTTTGCCTATTTTCTCATGGGATTATTATTTTTTGTTGCTGAGTTGTAGGAGTTTGTTACATATTCTGAATATTAATCCCTTGTTAAATATATGATTTCCAAATATTTTATCTCATTCTACAGGTTGCTTTTTCAGTCTGTTGATTGTGTGCTTTGGGACATAGTTTTTAATTTTGATGCAGTACAGTTTATTTTTACTTTGTTGCCTGTGCTTTTGGTGCCATATCCAAGACATCATTGCCAAGTATCCAGTGCCATGAAGCTTTCCCCCTGTGTTTTCTCATGAGAGTTTTAATAGTTTTAGTTCTTAAATTTAGATCTTTGGTCCATCTTGAGTTCATTTTCGTATATGGTATAAGGAAAGGGTCCAGCTTCATTCTTTTGCATGTGGATATCTAGTTTTACCAGTACTTTTTGTTGTCCTTTCCTCATTGTTCTGTTCACATTGTTGTCCTTTCCTCAAGTTCTTGGCACCCCCTGTTGAATACTGTTTGACTGTATAATTGTGGGTTTGTTTCTGGGTTCTCTGCTCTATTCCATTTATCTGTATGTTTTTCTTTGTGACAGCACCACACTGTTTTGATTACAGTAGCTTTATGTAATAAGTTTGGAAATCAGGAAGTGTAAGACTTCTAACTTTACTCTTCTTTTTCAATGTTATTTTAGCTACTCGGGTTCCTTGAGAATCCATGAATTTTAGGATAGGTTTTTCTTTTCCTGCAAAAATTGTCTTTGGGATATTGATAGGGACTGCACTGAATCTGTGGATCACTTTTGGTGGTATTGACATATTAACAACATTCTTTTTTTTTAATTTAATTTTATTTATTTATTTTTTTTCTAACAACATTGTTTTCCAATCCATGAACATGGGATATCTTTCTGTTTATTTAATTTTTTTCAACAATGTTTTATTATTTTCAGTTTACAAGTCTTTCACATCCTTGATTACGGTTATTCCTGAGTATTTAATTCTTTTTGATGCTATCGTAAGTGGAATTGTTTTCTTAATTTCTTTTCTGGATTATTCATTGTTAGTATAGAAATGCAACTGATTTTTGTGTGTTGATTTTCTGTTCTGCAACTTTGCTGAATTTGATTTTTAGTAAAAACTTGATTTTCCTAAAATCATTCTTTACAAAGTTCATGCTTTGTTCAATCCTTATTTGTCAAAAATTTTAGGTGAGTATGGAACTTGTGATTAGGCCATAGTCAGTTTTTTAAATCTCTTCACAAAGCCTAGTTTTTAAGTATATAGGTGGGTGTCATGGTTACAATTGAAGTATTCTTGTTTCCTGAGAAGATTTGTATTGTAAATCAACTGCCTTCCATTCTGCTATGATCTGAATATTTGTGTCCCCTCAGAAACCTTTTGTTGAGACCTGATTCCAATGAAATAGTACCAAGAGGTGTGGCCCTTTGGCAGTATTAGTCATGGGGGTGGAGCTCTCATGAATGGCATTAATGTCCTTATAAAAAAGGCCTAAAGAAATTTGCTTGCCCCTTCTACCATGTGAAAATGCAGCAAGAAGGTGTCATCTGTGAGGAATAGCCCTTGCTGAATGCTAAATCTTCTAATGCCTTGATCTTGACTTCCCAGTTCCAGAACTGTGAGAAAGAAATTTATGTCATTTATAAGCTACCTTGTTTATGGCATTTTTGTTATAGCAGCCTGAAAGGACTAAGACACTTTACTTGTTAATTTTGTTATTTAAAAGATAAAAAAGACCTGTAATTCTGAGACCTATAGATACTGGCTTGAATTCTGGAGCGTGAGAAGAAGATGTGACTTTATTATCAAAGAATAGGCAGTATTATAAGAAAACATTACTTTTGTTACAATTATTAATACATGAGATTTTAAAAATTCCAAAATAAATTTTAATCCACCTGACAATAAACCTAATAGTGAAAGACTTCCTTGGTCTTCTGGTGAATTTCTAAATGTACTCAAGTCTGTTGCTAAGATAACTGACTCTAATTTAGAAAATACCTGTTAAGTACCTCCTCTAAGTTCTGAGCACTAGAACAGGTAACAGAGTAAGACATGGTCTTTGCCCCTTGAAGGATGATTTAGTGGTTGTATTTATCAATTTTATTAATAAAGCAATCTTTATTATTATTGCTATTCTATTTTGAATTATGTAAGAAAATGCTGCCTAGCATTTAAAATAATAACAATATATCATCTTATGCGGCAGATGTTTTAAAATTTTACATAAAAGTAATTCTCATCATTTAATCTATAATTTTAGAAATTTGTTCAAAGGAGTAATTTGGTACATTTTTAATAAAAATTATTATCATTGGAAAAATTTTACCTCTGTCGCTCCATGGTTTGTGTGCATCTAATCTTTCTATTGTAACTTGTAGGTTTTTGTTTTTGAGACGGAGTTTTGCTCTTGTTGCCCAGACTGAAGTGCAATGGCTGGTTCTCAGCTGACTGCAACCTCCGCCTCCGGGGTTCAAGTGATTCTCCTGCATCAGCCTCTTGAGTAGCTGGGATTACAGGCGCCTGCCACTACCCCCAGCTAATTCTTTGTATTTTTAGTAGAGCTGGGGTTTCACCATGTTCGCCAGGCTAGTCTCGAACTCCTGACCTCAGGTGATCCACCCGTCTCAGCCTCCCAAAGTGCCAGGATTACAGGCATGAGCCACTGCATCTGGCCAACATGTAGGAATTTAGTGTGAAATGGGTAGTCTATAAGATACTTGCATATGAATCTGAATGTGAAGTTCATGTTGTCATTATTGAACCTTAAAGTTTAAACAGATCAAATTTTTTGTAGATGTTAATTTTTTTCGTGGTGTTTGGGAACATATGATGTTAGATCTGAAAGATAACTTTATATAATGGGCCAAATATTTTGCTTTCCTTGTAAGGAACCCAAGAACCAGATAAATTATTTTTTAAGTTCACAATGCAAATACAGTGGCAAAGTCACAATGAAAACCCAACTAATTTTGTGCAGCATCGTAGGGGTGGTCTGTAGTGGTACAACTTGCTCTTTCCATGAGATTATCAGTTCAAATCCTAGCTTAGCATGTTAGCTACCTTCTTGCTAGAAAAGGCAAGACATTCAAAATTAGTTAATACTTTCTCTTCTAGGAGCTATTGATGTTCAACAAATTTCGTTAACCTGTAAATGCCCCTTGGAGTTGTGGTCATACTGTTTTATTCATTTTTGAAGTATTTACTGTAGAATTGTCATTTCAGTTACTATCAGCTGAAACTGGACAACTTCTAAGATTACATTTTTTTTAATACACAGAAAATTAAAGTAATTTAAAACTGTTTTAGTTTCATCTTGAAATATATATTTGCTCTGGAATGACCATATTGCAGCATGATTCTCATGCATTTCAAAATACTTTATTTAAAAAACAACTTGAGACAGCAAAAGTATTATAGTTGTCTGACTTTATCCATGTGATGTGCAGGGCCTCCTTGTCTCCTGATCTCAGTAAGTTTACAGTGATCATTTCAGATCATAAGAGCAGAAACAACTTAGTTCTAAAGAGACTGTTTGGAATTGCAGCATTGGCTGACTGTACTTCCCTGAGTTTTACCTGTTCATTGAAACCAGAACTATTGTGCCGAGCCATTTGGTGACATGGTCCTTCTGCTGTCCCAGACATTTGCTTCTCTTTACACCTGTTCAGATTCTGACATAGTGCACACGAGGAAGTCATGGAGTTCTGACAGGTTCCAGCACGTGTGTGCCCTTTGGAAAGGGGAAAATTATATTTTGTAAGAGACCCCCAAATCAGAGTCTCTTACAAACCCTGGGTGAAACTATTAGAAATGATGTTATTACTCATTTATTTTTAAAAATCACAGCAAATAAAATTTGTTAAAGTTAAATACATGTGACCCCTCTCCTAAATCATCTGTTTCATTTGTTCAGTAAATATTTCTAAGACATAATATTCTGTTGACATAGATTACACCTTGTGTTTCATGTAACACAGATTTTATCTTTCTTCAGGCCTTTTGTTTCCCCCTCTTCTCTGAGGTTTTAAAACCAGTTTTAACTGGCTTAAAGTGTGTATGTGTGTCTGTTTTGTGTGCATGCGTGTACATGCATGCATTTGCACTTTCCTTCGTTTTGATTTTATCACCACCTGGCCTTTTCATCAAGTTGCCTGGTGATTAAGTATCAGGGCTTAGCTTTCTGTGTGTATTATGAGACTGACATAAAAATAGATTTGCTTTCTGTATTCTTGTGGGCACGAGTATGTGGTCTTAGGGAGGGTCAGTCAAAATGATTTAGTTTATAGAAATAAATGTTTATTTACTCATTTGTTTGAAAGGTATGAACCAAAGTACACGTATAAAAAGATTATGGGTTTTAATATTTTAATAATGCATTAGTCAGATTAAGGATGAGGCTAATACTGTTGATTGAGGATAATTTGGCAGTTTACACTGACATAAAGGAGAAGGAATTTATTGGTACATATAATTGAGAATACTGAGTTCAAACATGGGGTTAAAGGGACTGTAGCAATGTCATTAGGAATATCACTTTATTCGTTTATTCTTTTAGCTTTTTTTGTTTCCTGACAAACTTTCCTTAGGACTATTTATAATAATAATGAGTAGGTTTCTCTAACTGGTTTAACTCTCCACAGGGAAATTTTTCCAATTTTCTGATAGCTTCAAATAAAGTTTATAGCTTCAACAAAAGTAAGATCAAGCCTCTGGCTTAGGTTGGGTAAATGTGCTAGTGGCCTGAATGATAGAATGCTCTGAGCAAGTTTGGACCATATGTTCACTCGCTACTGAAGTGAGTGATGCACATGGGATGCAGTTAGGATTGAGATCAGCTCTGCAGTAATGACGTGAACTAAAAGTGAGAGGGATACAGGTTTCTCCAAAGGAAAATCAGGACTCTTTAGTTACTAGGAGTAAGAAAAACAAGAGTATTCATGATAGTATAGAAATGTAATAATAAAAATGTGCTATTTAAGGATTGCTGTAATGCTAGATTCTCTGTGTGCCTTATTTAAGTGGTTCTCAAATGTTTTTGCATATTAAAATCACTTGAGAAGGTTTTAAATATCTCAGTGTCCTGGCTGCACACCAGGCCAGTTAAATCAGAATTTCGTTAGTACCTAAGCCTGTGTTAATTTGTTTTGAAGTTCCTTAGGAAACTAGGCAGACAGATTGGTAGAGCCAAGGTTCAAAAAGAGGGATTTCAGGGGGACAGAGAAGTTCACATGGGAGAAGCAGGATCCAATGGAGAGAACAGAGGGGCCTCACAGAAAAACAGGAGAAGGACCTCCAGCCTAGGAGGTACCTTTCAAAACAAGCCTGGGACTCTGATCTAGTTTTAGAGAGTACACTCAAAATCTTAAGAATCAAAGTTCTTGCCAGCTTCAGTGGATGTTCAGTGGTTCAGGAATCTGACTCACCAGTGGATCCCCATCAGTCAGTCAGAAGTGAATTCAGAAGTGCAAACATAGGGTCCTGGGTCCAATGATGAATCTGATTCTGAATCACAGCATCATAATGGTTAAGGGGAAAATTATTCAGTGACACTTGTTAAAGTATGATAAGGCTGATTTTCTTCAGAATCATTGAGATACAGGTATAGGGACCACGGCAGTAAGATTTTGATACTGGGGAAGAGAGACTGGGCTCAACTCCAAATACAGCATGGGCAAGTGGGAATTTATCCCTAAGGAGCAGGGTAAGGGTCGGCAGATGGAAAATTACTAAGAATAACATCAGAATATGGGGTTTCTGGGTGAAACAACCTAATGGTTTTTGCTGAAGATGGCCAGAGTAATCAGAGTAATTAATCTGCGGAATGGTGGAGGATAAGGAACCTGATCAGATGTCAAGGGTGGGGGTACTCTTGCTAAACAGACTTAGTAGTGTTCTTGCTGAAACTGTTTTTTTTAAGGAAAAGCACAGGTAGGTCCTACAAGAAGATTCAGGAGACTGACTAAAGTTTGATCAGAATCTTTGTCAATAGACATGACCTTTATGATGCTTAACTTTTTCTTTTTATGCGTTTTGTTTTAAACAGACTAATAGCTCGTCAGCTTGCTAAAATCCATGCTATCCATGCACACAATGGCTGGATCCCCCAAATCTAATCTATGGCTAAAGATGGGAAAGTATTTCTCTCTCATTCCCACAGGATTTGCAGATGAAGACATTAATAAAAGGTAAAATTATGTTTACATTTGAAATTATGTTTTACGTTGCTTTGCTGTATGATAGGGTTTCAAAGGTAATTATAAAGTTTCATTGTAGAAAATCTGGTTTTCTTTCTTTACATTGAAGTAAAATTAGCATTGATTCTTTGGCTGTAGATAGCACTACAGAAATAACTGCCTCTCTATCCCCCTAAGCGTCCCCTCCCAAAAAATACACCCTACAACAGCAAAGGTCAGGGGTGGAAGTAGGGGAACACTATTTAAAAATAAAGAGGTAGGTGGTAATGGTGAAGCAAGATTTTTCTTGACTTTTTAAGATATTGCAGAGTTGAGAGGCAAGTCTAATATTATATAAAGAGCACAAGAGCCTGGAGCCAAACTGAGATTAAATCTCAGTTCTGCTAGTTAATATTTCTTTTGTGTAATTCACTCAACTAGGGAACTTACCTGTTTTCTTATTTATAAAATGGAAATAATAGTAGTATATTAACCGTATAGGGTTTTTGTGAGGATTGAGTTAGTTTATGTAAAGTTCTTTGAAACGGTGTTTGGTCATCACTTAAGTGTTGAGGTAGCTGCTGTTTTAATAATTATTACTGTTATTCAGAGAAGGTTATTTGAGTTACATTTCCTAGGCTATCCAACATATAGTTTAAATCCTTGAGGTTAATGATGCTTTGGAAAAGCTGGAGAGGTACTATGGTAAAAAACAGGAAGAAAACACTTCCCCCAATAGAAAATAATACAGCTAGAACAAAAGACACAATTTAAATGTTAAATACATTTTGTATTTCTTTTATTCCATTTCATTCGTTCATGGTTATAAGGTTTATAATCCTTTGAATCCCACAATTTTCATTCAACACTACCTTTTTTTGTTTTAAAAAAAAAAAGCAAACACATTTTTGACCAGTCATACCATTTTGAGAAAAGCATACAAGGATTACTTTTGAATGCAGTAGTGGGGAAAATATAGGTAGAAACCACCTGAACAGGTAAATTAAGTAATGTAAAAAGAATCTGTATTATACTGTTAATGGAGAAACAAGGAGTAATTTGAGAGACTTTGGAAAAGAATGAAGAGATTGTGACTTACAGTGTTAAGGAAAGGAGGGAAGGAGTATAGGAGTTTTATAAGCATGATTGGTGCTACTGGGAAATTAGTGGTAGCAGCCCATTTGTGTTTCTTTTGATTTTTTAGTCAAGTTAATACAAATATAATCAGTATAGATGAGGATAGGACAAAAAGCTATAATTTCTAGTCCAGCTCACCATGCTGCCTCCCACCCTTCACAGTCTCACTGCCCTGAGGTAATTTCTATAATAGTTCTGTTTTGACTTAACTGTATTTATTATATAAGGATAACTGTATCTCTTAATCAACTGTAGACAGTGGTTTATTGACTTTTCTGAGAATTTAGATTTATATTGCATTCACTCTTTCAACCTTGAAATGCGTATTTTTAATTTTTAAAATAGTCTGTGTAACTTTAAATAATATACTTAAATTTAACTCTGTTGATAAAATGCTTTGTGTTTTAATTTTGTCTTCTATAAAATGGAGATAAACATAAATTACTTAGAATAGTACTTAGTACTTTCTCCCCAATTTTTTAGTGATTTTTTTTAACTTTTGTCCTACATTTTAATTGCTGCTCAGTTTCTTTTATTCATGTCTAAGCTTATTATAAAGGTTTTCTTTATTCTAACTTTTGAAATAGAATAATTGGTCTGTTGTTTGAATTCAGCAGGTTGTGCAATTAAATTGAAGGGATTTATTAAAAATAGATTATAATCCTTATTCAAACTTGAAAATAAACGTCATTAAGATACACAAGATATAACTCTTCTTTTAAAACTAAAAGGTTCCTAAGTGATATCCCAAGCTCTCAGATTCTTCAGGAAGAGATGACTTGGATGAAGGAGATTCTTTCCAACCTGGGCTCACCTGTTGTGCTTTGCCATAATGACCTATTATGTAAGAATATAATCTACAATGAGAAACAAGGTAGGTATTTGACCTTAGCAGTAAGTAAAGTTGATTTCTTTTATGTTCTTAATGGTCATTTGATTTTTGTATCAATAAAACAAATTCAAATGTAAGGAGTAAGATCATGCATGAAACCTTTAAAGACTTTCTTTTAGGTTATCAAGTTACAGTAACTGTGATAAGTGAGCATATATATTCTTTTTAAATTTGTATAAAATATGTTTTTTAGAATTGGTTTGTTAGAAAGTTTGTGGTTTCTGTGGGATTTTTAAATATAAAATGATGAAATGATTTTGTTTATAAATTTAACTGCAAAACTTATTTGGTTATTAATGAGTTGAATGTGTACCTGCTTGTAACGGGGGATGTGGAAAATCGACAAGTTGACATTGATTAAACTGCTTTATAAATATACAGTGTTGGGAAGGAAAACAGTATTAAAAATAAATGTGTCTCCAGGTTTCTCATTATCTATTTATTATGTTGATTTGTTAGATATTTTGATGCTAAGGAGAGAGCTACAGATGGAGGAGCTACTATTTGTAGTTGCTCAGGTTTATATCTACTAAAGTAATAATTGAAACCTTAGCAAATAATTTCAACATTTTTTGAGGTAGACTGATACTTTTTGGTGAAATGTTTTTGTGAGCGTTCATATTTGTACACTGTATTCAATTTCTTTCTGTTTCCATATTTAAGAAACATTTGGTTGTATTATATTATTGGGTAAAGTGGTTTGAGGTTTGGTTGCTAAATGATAGATGTCCTTCAATGCTAAATTGAAATTTAGAAATATAATTTTGGTTGAAGGATTCTTGTTCACTTAAAAAATGTTTTTGAAACTGTGTTTTCATTTTATAGGAAACTAGTTCTCCCCCGCCCCCACCTTTTTCTTTTGTTTTTGAAATGGAGTTTTGCTCTTGTTGCCCAGGTTGGAGTGCATTGGCACGATCTTGTCTCACTGCAACCTCCATCTCTCAGATTCAAGTGATTCTCCTGCCTCAGCCTCCTGAGTAGCTGGGATTACAGGCACATACCACCATGCACTGCTAATTTTTGTATATATATTTTTTTTAATAGAGATGAGATGGGGTTTTTGCCATGTTGGCCAGGCTGGTCTCGAACTCCTGACCTCAGGTGATCCGCCCACCTCAGCCTCCCAAAGTGCTGGGATTACAGGCATGAGCCACCACACCCAGCCTTCCTTTTTTTTTAAAGTGACTGGATCTCACTGTGTCACCAGGCCTGGAATGCAATGGTGTAATGATGGCTCACTGCAGCCTTCAGTTCCTGGGCTCAAGCAGTCCTCCTGTTCCAGCCTCCTGAGTAGCTGGGACTACAGGTGCATGCCACCATGCCTGGCTAATTTCAGGTTTCTTGTATGCGTGGAGATGAGATCTTGCTATGTTGCCCAGGCTGGTCTTGAATTTGTGGCCTCAAGTGATCCTCTAGCCTTGGCCTCTTGAAGTGCTGGGATTACTGGTGTGAGCCACTGTGCCTGGCCTGGAAACCAGTTTTTGAAGATAGTTATTATAGTTGGAAGACCAGAGTTTGAATCAAAATTGTGCTGTTGTAAATATACTAAAACCTAAGAATTCACATCAGCATGGTCATAATTATATTAAATTACTGTTTATGACCCTTCTTACATTGTATTTATTAAAATACGAAGGTTGATAGATATAGCTGACTTTCACTTTAAGAAAACCCAAGGTACACTGTCAAGAGTAGAAGGCTTAAGCACATATTTCCAAAAGTACATTTGAGAATTTGTTACGCTTGATATTTCAATGTCGATTAGAGATTCTATTTTTCAAAAACATACTGAGCTAACATTTTTGTTTTGAATCATCTTGAAATGCTTGTGTGGAATGATTTTTAAAATTTCAGGCATACCCTAAAACATTAAGTACTTGACAGTGTCCTTTAATGTCTTGTTGTCTATTTATCATATATAATTATCATAGTACATTTGCACTACATTATTTACTGGTAACCAAATCTCAATGCCATTTGTGAGACTAGAGCATTAGTTACGCATAAAAGCAGTGTACGAGCTTGTAAATTCAGTGCAGGACCTAATAACACATTTTATATAATGGAATTTCAAGTGAGGGACTTCATCTTACATTTGAAGTGGACACTCAGCTTTATTTTTAACTGCAAGTTGATCAAAGAGAATCTGTTATTTCCTTTGGAATATAATTTTAAACTTTCATATTTTTATTTTTTAAGTTTCTTTTGCATATTCATTTCACAGAACAAACTTGTTTATAAAACCAAAAAATAAGGGACCAAAAAAATCAGATTACTTTGTCTTGGGTATTAAAAAATACAATTTCACTTTTTTATTTAAATGGTCACCTATTCTCTAAACTGTTGATCACTTATGTGCAAAGTTCCCATGTTTTCACGTAAAATCTTTGTTCAGTTTGGCTTTAAGAATGCAAGGTCATCATTTGTTTTTGTGCCAAGTTACTTGAATCATACTTTTGTGTCTAATTTTCCTTTTCTACACAGAGAAGTTTTACAGCTCCACAGATGAACTATTTTGATACATTCTTAAGAATCTTCCCTTTTTATTGAAGTCTATTTTGTATCATTTGTTTTGTCTTTGTCTTTGTGGTTATTTATGTGTCTTAGTTACAGAAATGTTCTTTTTTTTTCTCTCCTTACCAGTGTTTATAATGTTCATTAGGAAGGCTAGTTTTGATCCCATGGTATCTGTTTAAAAAAGTAATTTCTATGTGATTAGTTGAAACGTAAGCATTAAGAAATATGGTTAGAATGTTCAAATAAAAATCTAAAATAAAGTATGGCAAGAAGCTTAGTCTAGTCTTTAGTGTTATGTTTCAAATTAGGAGCTAATGATTTTGAGGTAATTTAACTGTATGACATTTGAGTGTTTACTATAAGTAGAATATCCCATGCCTCATACTTAAAAAGTACAAATTATATAATTTAAGAAACTTAATAGGCAAAAATAGTCAATATTTAGTAAATTTAATATGTAAACAGTTATATGTTTGGGGTTGTAGCATAGCATTAACACTTATGGCAGCAATCTTGAAAAGGTTAATTAAAACTAGAGATACAGACTGCAGTTATTTACCTTCTTAAACTAGTTGCTTTATTATAGCATATAAATGCCATGTTGAGTCTTTTGAGATTAAGATAATTTCCATATAGAATAAATGATTAAGCTGTATATTCACAAACATGTTTGATTTGTTCTTACTTCTTAAGTCATTCATATGACTTGAGCTCTGGGTTTCATTATTATGTTCCCAACTTTGAGTTACCAATAGATAAAACATAATATGTTGAAAGCCAAGGGACTGGCCTTGAAATCGTTACGCTCAATATTTGTCTGCAATATGTTTCAGACTCTTCTCAGAAGTACAAATTTTAGGCAAACTTCTTAAATTTATACTGGATCATCTTGATGTCTCTGCATATATGTTTAAACCACAGTAACTTAGATTTTTTACTAGAAAATCTCTAACTCTTAAAAGCAGATGTATTTAAAGCTTAGTTACTACTGAGAGAAGTCAGAAAGAGCATAGATTTTGGAATCAAACACATTTGAGTTTAGATCCTTACCCAATTACTTACAGAAATAAGTAGTATTAGACATGTCATTTTATCTCATTATGTCTTTATGTAAAGACACAGACTGTTCTTGGCAATTTACTTCAGAGTCACCTGTGGTACTTGGGAAAAAAATTTGGATTTCTGGGCCTCACCCATGATCAATTGTACAAGAATTTTTATAGATAGCTTAGAAATTTTGTGTTTAACAGATTCTGAGACAGTTTTTGTACTATTGATAGTCTAGAACTTTAGTTTGCCTTATTTGTAACTTAGAGACAATATCTACTTCAGATGAATGCTAACAAGATTTTAGATCATGTATATAAAATATATAGCACTGGACCAAGGACTTACCAGCTCTTAGTTGTAGCTATTATACTAACATAGGTGTTGGCAAACGTTTCCTGTAAGGGTCTAGGTAGTACAACTTTTAGGCATTGTGGGCCAGATAGTCTCCATTGCAGCTGTTCAGCTGTGTGTTGAGGCATGAACACAGTCACAGACCATACATATATAAATGAGTGTGGCTGTGTTACAATAAAACTTTATTTCCAAAAACAAGTGGTGGATTGGATTTGGGCTGAGGGTACATAGTTTGCCAACCCTGTATTATGTTTATAGCATTTGTTTTACAAAATGTACCTGTTTCTGAAAAAAAGAAAAATGGTTACTATAGGCTAGTATCTACTAATTGTAGGACTTAACAGATAGATATGGCATGACAATTCAGTTTGTCTTTAAGTGCAACATTTAGTTTCTATCTGAAGTATAATTTGAGAGATTAATTTAGAATTTAAAATGTGTGTATATATATGGGTATGTGTATACATAACATATTTTTATACACAAGGCACACATACTATGAGCAGCCTGCAGTTTGTAAGCATTTTTACATGCGAATGTTATAGGAACTGATAGACATCACAGGAAGAACTTTTGCCTCCACCTGCTCTCACCATGTCAGTTGACAGGACTCAGGACACGGGAGAAGAGTGAGCTTCCTTTCTGAAGTTGATGGTAGCTGTCAAGATTTTTGAAAAGGTAGTGCCAGGAATTAGGTGATTGGTAGGCAGCGGCCCATTCCTTGCCTTCAATGAAATGACATCCTAAAAAGGTAAGAAAAGAATACTTAATGATATGGTGATAGAATTTGATTTATAATAAGGAAACCAAAGGCAGTGGTTCTTGCTCCAGAACTTTAGGACTTATCAGTCATCTTTTAAATCAATCATTAATTTAATAGACTTTGGATTAAGCAGAACAAATTGTAATATTACCTATTGACTAACTTCAAATCTAATATTTCAATTTCAACTGATCATTTAACTACTGACGTAAAGAAATTGCTAAGGTTGTTGAGATTTCTGTCTCATGAGTCTTGATGTTCTCTCAGACTGTTTATTGGTCTCATGACTTTTGGTGACTGTTTCATTTCTCTTCCTCTCCCCCATTTCTTCATAAAAGCTCATGCAAATACCTAATATATAACTTTAAATTTCAGGAATGGCAATCACTGTTTATTTTCTCTGTCAGCAAAACACAAGAAGCTGATTTACAGCTGTTTAAGGAAATACAAATGAGTAGAAGAAAAGGAAAGCTTTTTCTGGGAATTAAAGAGTAAACCAGGTTTTGTTTTATTTTGTTTTGTTTTAACAGTTCTACACAATATAAATAGAAAATGGGTGAGTCCCCCACAGTCACTTGATTGGCTCTAAATCTGATCTATTCTATACTACTCCTGAGAAGGCTTTGTAGTTGTCATTTTATTAATATCTTAATGACTGAGAAGAGTTTTTCATTAGTATTTAAACATTTAAATAAATACAAATTGATTTTTGTGTTTGGTAAACTGTTTTCTAGAGTGATTTTTTGAATCCTCAACTGTTTTAATTTGTATTCTCAACCTCTAGTTAGCAGAAAATAAAATATCTGTAAGTCAGGTAATAAAAGACTTTAATGAACCATAAAAATCTAACTTATTAAGAAAGAATGACCTAAAATAGGTACTAGTTTTTTTTTTTTAATTCATGTATTCTAGCCCACTGCGTTCAGTCCTGTACTTGAATAAAAATGTCAGAAACACCACACTTTTTTCTTTAGTTTTGCATGCTTATTTTGTCTTCCCCTCATCCCCCCCAGCAAATGTGTTATTGTGTGTCAGCATTTTCTGCAAAACTTCCATTTTTTCCACTATCATTTAAATATTTTCTGTGTCCTGGGGATTGCTGTATGTATTGCATGATGAAGAGGAAAGGGACCCTACCACCCCTCCAGGAGGCTGTGTATCATGTAGTGGAGGAGTCAGATACTTACGTTTAGAATGATGAGTGCTATGGTGAAGGCGTGCAGAGTACTACAGGACACCAGCATGAGGAGTGAAGGGAAAGTGTTTCAGACTAGAATACTTCCTGTCTTTTTCTGAATAACATAGAAAACAGTTTTCTAACATTAGTAGGATTATAGTTACTTTTCGTATTGTTCTCTTTCCACCTGTCTAACCTGCAGAGCAAGTAGGGGTGAGTTGGAAGGATTTTCAGATTATCATATTGACTATTTTGCTTTTTTTTTAAAATTCATTTCTCCTAACAACAAAATAAAGGAATTCAGACAAACATAATCATGTGATAATTATATAGCCTTAGGTAATACATTATTATTTTTTGGTTTTAAAGTACTTTTAAAAATTGGCAGACTGTTTTCAGTATACTAAGATTTGAACAGTTTAACCAGTAATGTGGGGGATTGGAATACTATGATAAAGATATACAAGAAATAAAGTAATAAAAAACAAAATGTAGCTTTGGAAAATTCAAATTATATTTTTATTCATGAATCGTATACTTTACCTATTATGTGCTTGTCATTGTGATAATTATATAAAGATAAATAAAATAACACTCCTAGTCCTTAAAGTAGTAGTTGTTCTTTACTTTCTAAAGGTCAAGGGTCCCTCGAGAATCTGAAAAATTGAGAATCTCCTCCTAAGAAAATGTACATACGCATAAAGTTTTAGGGAATATTCTCATTGTCTTTTCATCCTTGAAAGCCCAATTAAAAATTCATGTCTTAAAGAACTGACAAGATGATCATGCTATATGAGCTAGTGAATTATTAAGGCTGATGTGGATATTCTTTTAAATAAAGGGAAATTTTAGAAATCAGAAGTTAAATTTATAGAAGGAAAAAGTGTATTTTCTGTTGTTAGGAAAGCATTTTCCAGTAATTTGATTTTTCTGGCACCTTAACTAAGGGAAGTTGGCTTTTTAAATTTTACTTTGTTGCAGAAGATTAAATTTAAGGTTGAGTTCCACTTTGTTTGCAATAGTTTGAAAAAGAATAGTTAATGCAGATTTTTTTTTAAACTTTTTTTCCTTTTAAGCTTTGTGTCTTGTACAATGTGAGTTTGCCAAATTTTCTTCATCTGCTACAGATTAGGTATGCCATTGTTGCTGCCATGTGGCGGCGCACCCCGTGCTTCTTAACGCACTGACTGGAGGTTTATCGCATCACTTGTTCACATGCACGGAGCCTGGTAACAGCCTCATCTGTATCTTGTTAGCTTCATTTTCTTACTTTTAAAATTTCATTATTTATAAACTCAACATAGCATTTAAAAATAAAGGCTAGTTTTAATGAATTAATGTAACTACAAAAAGTCATTGCTAAAATTTTCATAGTGAAACAGATTTTAACTTTTGTTAAAATGTGCTATGCTTTAATTAAATTGTATTTACAAGCAGGCATGTTTTACCTGCCATTTAACTGTATTTGCCAAATTCTAAATAGAATTTTGAAAACTGAAATTGAAGCTTTTATTTATGTGGCAAAAGTAAGCTTCAGGACTGGGCTGTGTATTTTTACTGGCATGTAACAGTTAATATGAGCTCTACAAGAATTTGGGTTTAAAGAGCTAAAGCTATCAACAGCTGCAAATTTTAAAAATATATATGTACATTAAAACTGTTAGGTTAGCTCAGTTGTACAACTTAGTAAGTCTTGTATCCTGAGTTTCTGAAGGCTGGTGGATAGATAGGTATCTCCAAAATCATTGTGTTTTAGTCTTTTGCCTGTAGTTTTGTATAGGGAATTTATCTTACTCTCTTTTAAAATAACATTTTTCCTCTAATTTATTTCTATTATTTATTGTAAATAAATCTGAAAATAACAAAAATAAAAGAAAAAAAGTCACTTGTCTATCACCTGTTAATAGTTTAAACATTTTGGTTTATTTCCATTCATCTTTTCCCCCATGCATTATTTACGTATATATTTTTTCTCTGTAGGCATATTTTAATAATTTTGATCACAGTTTACTACTTAGTGTCTCCTTTTCATGTGACATTTGTAATTTCCCTGGTCATTATTTTTGAAAATGAGATTTCTTCATGGCTTTATTTTATTTTCATGCCCGCAAATATTTTATCCTAATGGTCGTCTTCACTCTCCCACTCCCAATGATTTCTGTAAAAGAAACTTTAAAACATGTTCCTACTTCCTATTCTGCAGTTTAGTAAAGTGATTTGGTTAACTCTAAGACTTTTTGTGGAATAGTGTTCTGTGAATTGGAGTACACAAGGTGGGAGGATCACTTTAGGCCAGGAGTTCATTACCAGCCTGGGCAACATAGCAAGACCCTATCTCTACAAAATACAAAAAGAGAAAAAAAAATATAATACTCAAGGTAGTTGAATTGCTGTGATTTGTCACCAGTATTTTTAAATCTTATATTTATTATAATATGCATTTAATTTTGATAACTGGATTGTACTTTGATTATTCTCACTTATTCTAGATGTAACTTACACAAGTTTAGAAGTATATATTAAATACAATTATATTTTTAAAAATTTGCTTTTATGTAAAACACTATTTGCCATGACATTTTTTTGTCATACAATTTTTTTTCTTTGTGTTTGAATATGATCAAATACTTCCCAAACTTAGAAATGTATATGAAGACATTCTAATTCAAAAGCTGTTTTTATTTGGGAAATACATAACAATGTGTTAAGACCAGGAGTTTGTTCTCTTACTTCAGATGATTAAAAGACATTGTAACTATGCAGGTGTTAAACATTTTCTATATTCTTATAGCCATCTCTGCTCATATATCCATTTTAACTCCACGCCCCTGTAAGCCTTTGCGTTTGTGATCCTTGGTGAAGACAGTGACCCACATTGATTTTTGTTTTTTAAGGTTTCTTTTTTTTCTTCTTCTTTTTGTCTTGAACGTAGGACCTATATCTTTGCTAACACAAATCCTTTATAATATTAATTACTCAAAAGTTGAAAGTTCCTGAGTAGTAGTATGAAAAAACTAGATTATCTTTGGAGAATTATAATGACATGCCTATATATGTAGCAATAATTTAGAATAGGAATCTATTTAGCTTATGTAAATATTTCTCACATTTATAAACATTAAAAGAAACCATACTTTTGCTTTTTATAAGATAAAACCACCACCTTAATGCATCTTAATGCTGCTCAGTTATGGAAACCTTAGTTATGTAGTATTACAGGAAAATGTAAGAGTATGATAGCAACTAACTTCTTGTTAGTGATCTTACTTAATTTGCTCAGCAAGTATAGCATTACTGCAAGAGTTACAAAATTCAGATCTTTAAAAGTTTGTATTTCATTTCCATATGTAGATAAGCTTGTCAGTTGACTGTTGGAGTAACATAAAAGTTTTCGTTAAAATTACACAGATTACAATTTCCAAAGATAAAAATTTCATTTCTAATTAAACCTGAATTTTTAAGTAACTGATGCCCCCATGTGGTGAAAGATGTATTTTACTTTTGCTTAAACTTGGACAATGACAGTTTTTTCATTTTTCTTTAATAAAGTGGACATTAGTGTTTACAAAGAAGCTGTTGACCAAGAGACATAATTTGAATATTGTAAAGCTCATTGCCATA
Source organism: Ateles fusciceps (assembly GCA_036589455.1). NCBI lineage: Eukaryota > Metazoa > Chordata > Mammalia > Primates > Atelidae > Ateles > Ateles fusciceps. The sequence goes on along the minus strand of JAZHEH010003318.1, from coordinate 4,670,335 downwards.
AAATTCACAGCCTTACCCTGTATTGTCTCAGAAGTGCATGTAATCAAGCACGTACAATGAGACAAAATATTGGAAGCTATTTAATTACAAATAGCATAGGGATTTTCTGATCTTATGTATGATTTCTTAATGTCTTTGTTTTTGTGTCTCACATAGGTGATGTACAGTTCATTGATTATGAATATTCTGGATACAACTACCTGGCATATGATATTGGAAATCATTTCAATGAATTTGCAGGTATAACAATTGGAGTAACTTATTTAGCTTTGAAATGATGTTTTCAGAGTATTTTATTCTTTCTTTAAAGTAGATAAACTGGGAGCAGGAGCAACACTTTTCCATGCGTTGTTGACCATTTTTCTTTGCTTTTGTTTATTACTGGAGGAAAGCAGAGATGACCAAAATTTCTTCCTTAATTGCCATCAGAAAGTAATAGGAGAAAAATAATGATTGTGGCTTCTGTTGAGACCAGACATAGTGTAAGGCGCTTCATAAATCTTACCTCATTTTTTCTCCACAACAGTCCTATAAGGTAATATTCCCAGTTTACATATCAAGAAAGAAACTCACCAAGGTCACAGTAAAATACAGAAAACTAAGATTTGAAGCTAATTTTTAAGCATTTGAAAAGCCTTTGCTGTTTCCATTGTAAACTTGAGCTTTTGGAGTGCTGGTTCACTAAAAAGCTCAATAACCGTTTTTTGTTTTTTGTTTTTTTTTGTCTTTGTCTATGAATATTGAACAGTTGGTTGTTTTTACCCCTATTAATCTACAATTAAATTAATCTAAAATTACTAGTTTTTTAAATGTAAGTGGAAATAATTTAAAATCCATTTTATCACTATTTAGAAACATAAAATGTTCTAAAAACTAAAGATTAGAACATTCCCCTGGATGGTTTATATCTAGTAGGAATTTTTTATTGTTGAATTTATATTTGCATAAGTTTATATATTTATGCCTTTTTATATACTTCAGATTACCAGACTGGGAAATACTTTGGGAAAAATTTTTAATTTGACATTTCCAGTTATTTTGGACTACCAGCCTTATCATATACATGCTATAACCCCACATATATGCTGTACCTATTTTTACATATCTCATCTATGGAAGGGAAACCTAGCTGTGCATATAATGAAATATTACCATGTGAGTAATATAGACAGTCACTGCTATGGATATGAAATAGAAAACTCCAGTGATCTTCTAATGGTTTTGTGGACAGAAAAACTGAGCTAAACCTTGTGAGTTAGGTAGAATTTGGATGTGCAAACCAAAGAGAAGGAAAGGGGAAAAAACTTAAAGATGAATTACTTATTTTTATAGGATATAAAATTCATGAAGGAGACTAGAAGGTTATAAGACTAGTGAGGTAGATTTAGACCAACTTATATAGAACTTTGGATGGTAAGCAAAATAGTATGAACTTTGTCTTCTAGTTTAGTATTTTCCAAACTATAGATCATGAATTTAAATTTGTTGGGTAATGACTTTTTTTTTTTTTTAAAGCAAGGAATGGAAAAGAGAAACAAAATATAAAGGTTGGAAAATGTTGTTCGGGTAAATACTGTTTTATGAAATTTAGTCACAGCTGGTTATATGTATAAGGTGTCAATAAAAATGTATTTTTGCCATGAGTCATGGTTTAAAAAGTGTTATAGCTACACTTTGAGATAGTGCTCCAAATGTTAGCATGCTTAAGAATTTCCTGGGGTGCTTCTTAAAAATGCATATTTTAGGTTTATGATGCAGCTGCTTTGGAGCTACACTCTGTGGAAAAATTGAAGCTATGAGAATTGATTTGGTGATGAGCAGTAATGTGCCTTAGCATTAAAGCTGAAATACAGAATGATTGTTTGGTTTATTATTTTAATAAATACTATTTACTTAACATGTAGTATTCCAGCCAAAATGTAACTTTTTTAATGAAAAAAAATGACGGTTTTAGGGATTATTAAGGTAAGCAGAAGAATAAATGGTTTAAAATTTTTCAGTGTATTTCTTTTTTCTTCTGCAGGTGTAAGTGATGTAGACTATAGTCTGTATCCAGATAGAGAACTACAGAGCCAGTGGCTGCGTTCTTACCTTGAAGCCTACAAAGAATTTAAGGGCTTTGGAACTGAAGTTACTGAAAGGGAGGTAGAAATACTCTTCATTCAAGTGAATCAGTTTGCATTGGTAAGTTTAAATGTATACAGTTAAGGAAAGGTTCTGACTGTAATTTAAAATGCCTCTAAATTTTCATCATCATATGAGACAATTTCCTATTTTAAGTTTTGTGAATTTTTGTTCAAAATAATGAAAATACATGATCATTTACAGTATGCATTACCCATTGCATTGCTTTTAAGGACAAAAATTTTGTTTCATTCCCTATTGTATCCCCATCCCTTTGAACAATGCCTGGCCATATGGTAGGTACTCAATAATTATTTGTTTAATGAGTGGATTCTTATTAGGGTTAAGATTGATGCACAAAACAATTTCTTAGTCTATTCTTTTCTTTATGTCAAAGTCAGATTTTACAGGAGAGGAGCTTTTCCACAACACATTTCATGGTTAGATCTTATGTGATTCTGATAAAAGTAGGTTGGAAGAACCAGTAGGATTGTGTTTTTTGTGAATTATCCAGTGTTTTGTCTTCTTGACCTTCATTTGATAAGCATTTATTTCCAGCTTCATTGGTGTCTTAAAGCTTTATTATTAAGACCTACTTCTCTTTACATGCATTTATATTTTAAAAATTAGCTCATTAAATTATCTTTTGAGAATAATATGATATATTAGAAGGATCTTTCAACTAAAGTACTGCTGCTTTTTAGTTTTTAATAAATTTTTTACAGTTAGCCTGGGAAATATTTGTTATGTCTGTCCAAATAGACCCTAGTGGTGGTTCACAAGTATACCATTTTCATAGTCTTAAAGTACCATATGCCCAGAGCCACTCACACTGCATCTGAAGTAAGGATGTCCTGAAATGTTCCTTTACCTGCTGTTCTTACATCTGTTTTCAGTACAACTACTAGTTCAATTAATGACATGCTCTACAGCTGGTCCTAGGATGCCGGCTATTTCTATTATTCTATTTAAGCATGATCTTAGAGAATGTAGGATTTTCTTTCTCATTAGGTCATTTAGTGAATTTCAGAATCAACCTAATATTCCATTTATGTGTTAAATTTGTTAATTTTCTTAGTCATCAGTCCCACTGTTTGCTATTAGAAAGCTAATTTGAATTCCCTTGCAAACTTTTGAGGACGTTTAACATTTTTTTGGATACTGTGATTATATCTGTACATGGCATTGAAGAAAACCTTTGCTTCTGATTTGATCACCAAATTGTTTATAAATATTCATTAATCAGATACTAAGTACTTATTATTCTAAGTCAGGTAGAGTAGAAGCATAAAAAAGGAATAAAGTATATTCTTTCAAAATGCGTATAATTCAGAAGGGCAAATAAGATGTACAGAGTAATTTTTGGTGGTAAAATTTGACACATTTCTTTTTAATTTGATTTTATTTTTATATTTTTTAATTTTTATTTTGAGACAGTCTTTGCTCTGTCATCCGGGCCTGGAGTATAGTGATGTGATCACAGCTCATTGCAGCCTCAACCTCCTGGGCTAAAGCAGTCCTCCCACCTGAGCCTCCCGAGGACCATGCCTGGCTAATTTTTAAATTTTTTTGTGAAGATGAGGTCTCTCATTGTTGCCCAGGCTGGTCGTGAACTTCTAGGCTCAATTGGTCCTCCCGCACTCAGCCTCCCAAAGTGCTAGGATTACAGGCATGAGCCACCTTGCCAGGCCTATTTTTTTATTAGATACAAGGTCTTGCTCTGTCACTCAGGCTGGAATGCAGTGGTACGATCAGAGCTCACTGCAACCTCAAATTCCTGAGCACAAGGGTTCCTCCCAACTCAGCCTCCCAAGTAGCTAGGACTACAGGCACACGCCGCCATGCCTGGCTGATTTTTTTTAAACTTTTTGTAGAGACAGGGTCTTGCTATGTTGCCCAGGCTGGTCTTGAACTCCTGGCCTCAAGCAGTCCTCCAGCTTCAGCCTCCCAAAAGTATTGGATTGCAGGCATGAGCCATATACCCAGTCATAACACTCATTTTGGTGTAAAATTATTAGTAAATTGGAATTAAAAGGAAACTTAACTTTGATTTGAAGTGAAAAAGAATATCTTCATGAAATGTACAACAGATATATTAATATTTATTAATTTATCCTTTTTATCAGACCTACTGAACGTATGATATATTAATAAATACTATATATTAATATATATTAATTAATAAATATATATTCAGTAGAAGGTCTGATAAAAAAGGATAAAGGACAATTGATAGAGACAAAACTTTAGTACCTTTTAAATAACATTTCTGAATAATTTAACACATCCTCTGTATTTACATATACTTAGTTTTTGCATAAGGGCATATATTAAGTATTATACTCTGAGATTCTGATACCAATTACCAGTTCTTCCTCATTAAGAAACATTAAACGCCCTTTATTTATTAAGTCAGTTTTTGTTTCGATTTCTGTTCTTATTTTATCAGAATTCTGCTGATCGTCTATTGTGCGCTTTTCCTGTCCTTCTGGGATGTCACAGCTTTCTTGCATCAGGGCCTCTGTTGCTATCTTCTTTGATATGTCTTCTTTTCTTTTTCAAAACTTTCTGTAGCTTCTTTTTAGCTAGCCAGTTTACCTTCCTCTCTTACCAACTATTAATTTCCTCCCACTGTAATTAAGTATGTGCCTGTCACATCTCAAGTATTTGAATGAATCAATAATTGTGATTGCAGTGTGAAATAAAAGGAAACCCTCAATCTTACTCCCTTCTTCTTCATGCATTCCTCAGACATTGCAATCTGCCTCTTCCCTTACTACTATAAAAAGAAAATCAAGTAAGGTTTACCAATCATGATGTAATTGCTAAGCCCAATTTAAATTTTTCAGCCCTTATCTTACTTGATCTGTCTATAGCATTTGGCAGTATTTAATATTGATTTAAAAAACTTTTCGTTGACTTTTGTGATAGCTTTCTGTATGGTGAAAACAAGGAAATGATCAAAGTATGGTTTCACGAGTCACACACTTTTTTGCCATACAAAGATAATTTTCCCCCTTAGGTTCACAGTGCTTAAAGAGAGGAAGAACAGCCTAAACAAATCTCACAGGGAATATACTCAGTAGATGAGGTACATTAACTATATAATGAGCGAGTTCCAAATTATTAAAAGTTTAGTCCAATTAGGATGAAAGCAGAAGAGGATTGAGCTGTACTTTTTTAAGATTAGTTTCTCAGGCTTCACCAACATAGGAGAGATCCATGAAGACATCTGAAGTTCCTGGATCCAAGAAGGTAGTGTTAGTGTTGTCAGGATGAGACTATAAAACTCCAAGGCCTGCATAGGCCTGAACTCTCTGCTTTTGGAGAAGTAGCTGACAAAGTGGAGCCTGTCACAGCCTTAGTGTTCAGAGTGTCAAACTGTTATGTTTATATGTATTTTGAAGTCCACTAGTTGAGGTCAGTTATTCACATGGGGTCTGAGAAAGTGTGATGTAACATTCCCAAGAGGAGAAGGAGTTCACTCCAAGTACTCACATATGGAGTCCGTATGAGCGTTCTCCAGAGGGACAGAACTAATAGGATATATGTATATTATGAAAGGAAGTTTATTAGGGAGATTGTCTTACATGATGACAAGGTGAAGTCTCACAATAGGCCATCTGCAAGCTGAGGAAGAAAGAAACCAGTAGCGGCTCAGTACAATTCTGAAAGCCTCAAAACCAGAAAAGCCAACAGTGTAGCCTTCAGTCTGTGGCCAAAGGCCCAGGCCCCCGGCAAACCACTGGCATAGGTCCAAGTGTCCAAATGCCGAAGAAGTTGGACTCTGATGTTCAAGGGCAGGAGGAGCAGGAGGAAGCATCCAACATGGGGGAAAAGGAAGGAAGCCAGAAGACCCAGCAAGCAAAATTATACTACATACTTCTACCTACTTTGTTTTTGCCATGTAGCAGCCAATTGGATGATGCCAACCCACATTGAGGGTGTGTCTTCCTCTCCCAGTTCACAGATTCAAATGTCAGTCTCCTCTGGCAACACCCTCACAGACACACCGAGAAACCATACTTTAGCTAGGCATCCCTCAATCCAAATAAGTTGACACCTAATATTAACCATCATAGGGTCTGATAAGGCTTCCCATTCTCCTGAGAAGTGGGAGTAGTTGCATTTTCTTACATATGGGATCTGATATGTCTGATATTCTTTTTTTTTTTTTTTTTTTGATACGGAGTCTCTCTGTTGCCTAGACTGGAGTGCAGTGGCGCGTTCTTGGCTCACTGCAACCTCTGCCTCCTGGGTTCAAGCAAGCCTCTAGCCTTGGCCTCCTGAGTAGCTAGGATTACAGGCTTCTACCACCACAACCGGCCAATTTTTGTATTTTTGGTAGAGACAGGGTTTCACCATGTCAGCCAGGCTGGTCTTGAACTCCTGACCTCAAATGAGCCACCCACCTCGGCCTCCCAAAGTGTTGGGATTACAGATGTGAGCCACCACACCTGGCCATATTCTTGAAGGGAGGGAGAATACATCATTTTAAAGCTGTGTGACAAATTCTCTTTTTTCTGCTGTCTTGGTCAGTCTCTTAATCTGGCTCCTCTTTCCTCCTTTTCTTTCAGCCCTCTTACCTGTTAATAGTATTCTGTAGTGGTCTGATTTGGGTCTACTCCCTCCTTTCACTTTATGTTGCTTTCATTTACTGATCTAGTCCCAAGAATTTTATTCCTCTTTCCGTTAATGATCTCAAGTTGCGTTTCTTCCCACTGTTGAGCTCCAGACTATCTTTATCCATGGTCCCATTAGTATCTAACCATACATATAAAGCGAGTTTTTTTTTCGTGCACCGTCTTCTACCTCATTATTTACTCTTCTACCTCATTATTTATCTCATCATTTATATAATTTACTTATTATATACCAAAACTAGAAAATTTTCTCTCATATGTTTCTTTTCCTCATCCTCACATTTTTTTTTTTGTTTCCAAGTTCTGTTCTTGGTTCCTAAAATGTTCTTGATGTCAGCTCCTTCTCTCTTTATTCTTGATCTTTAATTGAGGACTTAATCTCTTACAACATTAGCCTTTGCTGGTCTCTTTACCTTCAGGTTTTTTTTTTCCTGTCTTTATCTATATTAAAAAAGTGATCCTTTCTAGTAACTAGAATTGAATTTGTCAGTTAGATTGTGTCACTTTTCTATTTTATGGCTCCCTGTGACCTACAGAATGAAATCCAAATGACGGCATCTGTAAACTCTTATTTCCCACTACTTCACACCTCCTACTTCTGCCCTGGCAGAGTCATTTTGTGCCTGCATACTCCATGATGTTTCATGCCTGTATACTTAGGTTATTCCTTCTACCTGGAATGTCCTTTTCCATGTATCCGTTGGCAGATTTCTCTTATTCCTTATGGATGTGTCTTAAATGCTGTTTCCTCCTTAAATAGTTTCCTCCTTCCTTGCTCACTTGTCATTAAGAAGATAGCATATATACATCATGAAGCTACTTTGATAAAAAGAAAAGCAGGTCTGAATAATAAGATCAGGGTATACATGTTTTGAAATATTATGAATGGTTAGGAAATGTTGATTGCTCAGGCCATGATACAGATTTCTAAAGATTATAAAGACTTCACCTGTCCTTGATTGTTTAATGTTGAGAAGGTGGCGAACAAAAGTAGGTATATGCATTATAAAACCAAGCAGAGTATACTTAATGGCTTTGAGTTTTTCTTTTTTTTTTTTTTTTTTTCCCATTATATGCACACTGGGGATTTATTTTAGTTAGTTATTTACTGTATAAAGCTTTGAATTTTCTTTGCAACAGGGGTGAGTAGTCTAGAAATTAAAATACCCTTTAACAGAGAGATTTAATATATCCATAACTTCTAAATGTGAAAGAAATAGTATAATTACAGAATTTATTATTTTTTTGATGTACTTGTATTTTTAGGAAATGCAAATGATGAATGGGCTGTTTTCTGCCTTTGCTTAATTCACTGTTATGTATTTATCACTTTTCCCCCTATAAATATTGTTGCCTACAAAAGTGAGATTTCAGTGAGGTTTTATGGGTAATGCTTCTCTAGTGTAGAATTATTTAATTTATGTAAGTATATGAATAAAACTGATTGAGAAATGTAGTTACCATCTCTGCTTGACAATGGTGAGAAGAGCTAAGTTGGTGTGTTTTTTAAAATGCAGAATGACTTTTGATTTCTCAATCTTTTCTACTACAGAACAAATTTAGTAGGAGGAAGAGATTAGGATAACATCTACAGGTGATTTTATATCAATGTGAAATAGGCCAAGGTGATTTAGACTAGTGGTTCTTAACTTTTTTCATCTTAGGACCCATTCACACTTAAAAAAGTTTTTGAAGACCTCTACAAGCTTTTGTTTTTGTGAATTAGTTAGCATTATTTATCATATTAGAAGTCAAAATTCAAAACATTTAAGTGTATATATTTAAAATAAACTCATTATGTTAACATAAATATCATAAATAGAATAACTATTTTTCAAAATAAAAAACAATTTAGTGAGATGAATGGCATTATTTTACACTTCTGCAAATTTCTTTAATGTCTGGTTTAATAGAATACAATGGGATTTCCCGTATCTGCCTTCTGTATTACATCTTTTGTGATGGATTGTTTCATTTGAAGCATATGAAAAAAAATTTCACACATGCATGTTGAAAAAGAGGAGTATTTTGCCTTTTCAGATAATTGTGGATATTCTTTTTTGATACTAGACCAAAACTCAACAAATGATAGTTTCTTAAAGGTTAGCTGCCATGAAAAATCTTAACATATCAATTAACTTTTTACTCTATTACATTAAAATCCTCTGGTTTATCTTGCAGATTGAATGATTATTTTACCTGTATGTGATTTTGTAATTTTAACATTATTAGTTATTTGCAAAGTAATTGATTCATTGAATTGTGTAGATCTTCCAAATGTTGACACATCTCATTATAAAATAGCTAAAGATCACATATGTTGACATCACCACGAGTGTCATCAGAAAAACTTATAGTATTATATGGAGAAGCTGTTAAGCTCACAGAATCACATACAGCTTTTCTCAAGTTCTAATTTTAGGGTGAAAACTTGAATTTTATCATTGGCAACAAATACTGTCAGTTATTTTCACTGAAATGACAAGTTATCTTTTTTTATATTTGAGAAAATGTCTGCCAAATACCGAAGTCTGATAACTCTAGTTTGATAACTCTAGTTTGTGTATTAGTCATTTTTTAAAAATAAAAATGATGTTCCATTAAAAATGTGCAAATTCAACTCAAAAGTCAGTTACCTAAGTGTTTTTCCTGAATAACCATTGTACTTTGGATATGCAGTAGACATGCTTTATATGTACTGCCTATTTCTTCCCACAGAATATACTACAGCATGTACTCCAGGGTAGAGATTTAATAAAACTAATTAATTTTAATGTCTTCACAAAGGACATTCTTTAGTGACATTGGCTTTTTACTGTTATTGTGTGATGGTGAAGAATAAGGCTATTATACTAGTGTGATTTGCTGCCACTGCCTTGACTTAAGGTAGCAGTAGCTCACCCTCCACTGCTTTTGAACCATTTGTGCAAATGTTAACATAGTCAAAAAGGCAAGGAACATATAAGTGTAATTATGAAAATAATTTTGATCTCTGAAACCTCCCATGCGTTCATTGACCACTTTAAGAACTTCTGATGTAGACTTTGAAAAGGAGATCATCTAATTTCATGATTTTATTTCTCAGTACCTGATACACTTTCTTAGAAGAGCATTATCTTATTAGATAAGTGCACTTATCTTATTAGGTAAGTGCAATGTGCTTTTTAAATAGAGATCTTTAGGTTGAAAAAAAATTTTTTACATATATTATTTTTATTAGTCTTTAAAACAATCCTGTGTAGAATACAGAACGGCTAATATTCCCATCTTGTAAATGATAGATGTGACACTAAAATTTGTGACTTAGTGAAAGTTGCAAAGGTACTCAGAGATAGAGCCTGGACTGGAACCTCTGCATCTTGTAATTCAAATTAAGAATTCTTTTTGGTATACTGTGCCGCTTCACCTTGGTATTTTTAAATACCAAGTCCTGGCTGTTGAGTACCTTTTTGTTAAAGGCCCTTTGCTAGTGTCACTATAATGAATTTAGCTGAAACAAAAACCTTGTCTTTAAAACTTTTTCTACTTAGAATATTTCTAGTTAGAATATAGTATTTCTTGGGAAATGAAATCTTGTTCAGATTTTAAAATATTACCATGTTTAACTGAAAATAGATTGTAAAGCACACGTAATTGTTTTACAGTTACTGATTACATTCTAATTTCCCTTGAAGTTCTAAAATCCGTATTTTTCCTGACATAAGTTGTGTTACTTTATGTTGTGGTCTGTTATGCAGAATTAAGCCAATAAGATAATTTCCAGATGTTTGTCACCCCTAGAACATTTTTCACATTTAAATATATTTATTGCTTGTGAGATTTGGATTTTCTTCTGTGTTTATATTTTTTATGTCAAGAAACAAAGGCCTTTGATATAATGTGTTAAGCCTGTTAGCAATTATAACCATTAAAAACACTAACATCTATCAGTGCTGATGGTAAACTCTGCTTTATACAAAGCAGGTCAAAGGAATTGGGCTCTATTTTTAAGTGATTATAATTTACCATAACCTCTTTTGGTGTTGACGAAAGTGATCTGTAGTCATCAACAGATGGTACACTTTGGTATGATCTAGGTTTTTGATACTTTATATAAAAAGAACAGCAAGCAAGAAAATGTGCATGGAGTTGATTTAGAGGATAGAATTAATGATTCATATGTGTTTTACAGAGAGATTCATTATCATAATTTTTTATTTTTTTCTTCTTTTAAGGCTTCCCATTTCTTTTGGGGATTGTGGGCTTTAATTCAAGCCAAATACTCCACTATTGAGTTTGATTTCCTTGGGTAAGTTAAATTTTATTATATGGATTACATTTATCTCTACTTTCGTTTGGATTAATACTTAGAAATCATAGGGAATATTGTAGTTATTTTCAATCAAATACAGAAGTTGCATACATTTAGTAATTGGTCTGTAAAGAAATTGCTATAAGCTGTTAAGTGCTCGCAGGATTAGAAAAGTGTCCAGTAGGTGGTGCAATAAACTAAAAATAGGTCCTTTGAAAATCTTAAACTCTAAAAAAACCAGCTTAGAAGACTGAGTGGAAATAAGGGAAGAACCAAGTTTTTCAGCTTTGACTAATTTTTTTATTGTTCTGTTTTCTCACTAGGTATGCAATTGTTCGTTTTAACCAGTACTTTAAAATGAAGCCTGAGGTTACTGCATTAAAAGTGCCTGAGTAAAGAAGAGATTTCATTATTCTCTAGTAGCTGAGCAACACTTATGAATCTTTTCTTAAGAAATCCCAAAAAGCCAATATTAGTTAAAATTCTGTTATTTAATTTGGTTATCTTGCTTTATAAATTATGCCTCTAAACAATCAATCTATTTTTTAAATAGACTGAATGATGTCAAGAAATATACCTACTGCTGTCAGTATGTGGTGGATGAGAAATGTGTTAAATTTGCAAAAGGTATAAAGATGTCAGTTTAAGCATTTCTCTGATAATTTAACCTATGTTGTATGTGAATTATTTATTATAAACAACACGATTCTGTGACTTTTTATCTGTTTCATGTTTGTTGAGTGTAAGCAATGAAAATGTCCCAGATAATTTTTTTTAAGTTTTACTTTAATAAGGTTAATTTCAGTAAACATTCTAGTTGTTCATTGTAACCTTTTTATCTTGATGCATTGTAAGTAAAATGAATCATTTACTCTTGAAATGCCAGTCATTGACTGATGTAGATAATTTAGAATTTTCATATAAAAATATCTGTTTAGGTGAAATACATTCACTGTCTCTGTTGGTGGTACATCTTGTTGAATTGAATATTAGAAAGTATTTCTTTTGGGGGAATATAATTTAGGATTAAATCCCCATTTCTCTATGTAGTATGGCAGTATAAATATGCATATTTACCATATAATCTTGGAATAAGTATGAATTAATGTTACCAAAATCTGTATTAAATAATGTTTCAAATGCTAAATATGGTCAAGTTACTATTTTCAGTTTTAAAAATTTTACAGTATCAAATTGTTTCTAACCAAAAATTTTCTTTTACTGAGATGCTCTATGTTTTTGATTATTAAATAGTCATTAGTATTGCTAATTTTTGAAACAAATACACAAAATTTATCATATGTGGAAATAAGAAAATATTATTTAGGTTAATTGTTGCCTATCTAGAGTCATTCCTTACATTTTAGTTTCATGTTTTAGTTTGGTTCTATGTTTTTAGAGTGATAGCAAATGATTACTTGATACATGTAAATTCAGAGTTATATGTTGAGACAGTTAAGAAATTAGATAAGGAACATTTAGGGCATTGATCTTGTACAGTTAAAATCTGACAAATGACAAAATGTGAATTAAGCAGAAATAGTATGGCGGGAGGGCTTTTGTTTGTTTTATTTCTCTTGTTTTTGTTTAACTGTACTTTTTATTTTGTTTGGTGGTAAGAGGGAGGTAATTATTATATGGGAAGAAGTTAGATCTTTCAGATAGATAAGCAGGCTTCAGGGTTTGAAGTCTGCTGTGTGTGTTTGAGCAGTCATGGTTAACTTTACTTAGAAAATTAGCCTGACAAGCTTTGCACTTCGGTCACATAAGTGCCCATGTACAAAGTTGGCTTACTGGATCTGCATATTCAAAATATGCAACTACAAATTTATCCTCTGAGAAATCTTCTGGGGAGTCTGATGTATTCCAAATAACTTACATTCTCAGACAAATGCTTTAAAATACTTGGATTATCTCAAGATTTTTAAAGCTAATAAAGTAAATAGAAATACAGGCCATTTTAAATGGTAAATTCTAGTTATGTAGAATCTTAAAATATGTTTGTATCTATAACAGTGTTAGACCAGATTTGGTTTCTACCTCCCCAATGTTATAAATGTTCACTTTTGTTTTTATAAACCATATTACTGTAAGATCAATAGAATTTTGCCTAGTTGATTAAATGAATGGAACCAATTAAACAACTAGTAGCTTTTTTAAATGTTAATGTGAACTTGAAAAATTGTTTTTGGTGGAATTTTTGTCTATGGTTGGAACATTTTCTTAAAACAGATAAAGAATGTGTAATATTCTTGATTTTTTTTTTTTTTTTTTGCTTTCTGCCTTCTAAAGTGCAACAGTATATGTCCTGTAGAACTGTGGGAGGGGGAGAAGATAATTTTTCTACCTTACTGCATTTTCTTACTTCGAACTATTTTGAATAGAGATTCACTGAGCCATTGCTGATAGACTGTGCATAGCTGCTAGCTGTCACGCTATTGTAGGTTTTTTAGAGAGATTCATAGGGAAGTGAATGTAACCAGGAATAAAGGCTCTCACTTTAGTCCTGGGAATGTGGAGTGGATCTTGGGAACAAAATAAAATATTTAATCTGTTTTCCCCACTCTGACTAGATTTTGGGTGTTGTGATGCTCTTACTTCCCGTATAGGTTTTTTGGGATCATGGTGTGGGCTAGCAATAGGGTTCAAAATTGTTTTCCTTTTATATTGACCATTTAAGGGATTCTAAAAGTGGGTAAATCTCAAAGTGCTCTAAAATCATCCCTCTGAAATTTGTCCTGTGGCGTGCTGAGATGTCTGTTGCCTTTTTACGTTAAGCTAAGGAACTTGAATGCCTTACCTAATAACTCAACTAGTAGTGAGCTCATTTTGTAAATATGAAAATGGCTGTTAGAAGTGGCATTCATGTATATTCAATGTTAGTCGATAGACCATAGTGGCCTGGATGCTTTAACAAGCAAAATTCCCCCAATTTTTTTCCTTTCTTCCTCTTCATACTTGTGTGATCTCACCTGACCAGTGATGGTTTCTTTCCCCTCCTAACCCCATGCTACCACCATTTTCTGGAAATCAAAGAGACGTGGTAGTAAATCATACAGTTCACATGATCATCTGAGATCAATATGAGCACAAAACTCATCAAGTAGGTCTGCCTGGAATGTATATAAAATAATGTAAATAAAAATTTGTAAATTAGTGTGAATTGTATCTTGCATATGAGATTGTGTATTGTTTTGCATTCTCTTCCCTTTTGTAGAAATTTTTCTGTAAGGAAATGATTCAGCTTGTTGGTTTTAGACTAAAAAATAACCAACAGTTGTGGCTGCACAGTGAGATCACAGGAACTGGAAATAAGGTTTGTTGGCTTTGGTTAATGTCAGTACTTATTTATTTAGCCTCTCAGTGCCTAATAAGACTTTTCTTTATTTTTTAGTTAGCTGTTAGGTTTTGTGAGGTTAGATTCCTGGAAGCAGTGAATTTATATACTGTTACATTAATAGAGCTCCATTCTTTGAGTCATGATTCCAAGCTAAAGCAAATTAAAAATATAATTTAGTAATTTCCTATTTTTAGGGTTGTTAATCTTTTTCTACAAAAGAAAACTTTGAAATTTTATATATCCCAATGTGAATCTAAGTTCCATGTATACAGAAATAAGACAAATAATAAGTCTTTAGTTCAACTTAAGCATATCTCAAATGACTTTTCTAATTTTAAAGTTGATCATGATAGGATCATAAAAGACATAAGTAATCTTGTAATGACAACTATTTCCATTTTTGCTGAACTAAAAATATTTAACTTCATAAATATATGTTACTACAGCTTCCAGATTTAAAGAAAAAAAGTTTCCCCCAAACACTCTCAATTAAAAGTTAGAACCCTCCACTTTTAAAATTATACAGAAATTTCTTTACATTACACAGAAGCCTTCTATACCATTTTATGAATTCCTGTCTTCATAATATAAATGAAAATACTGTCATTTCGATTTTTTGCTTTAAATTGCTTTTAATAAGCATTCCAAAGTGATACAGACTTACGCTTTTAATCAATCAGTCATTCCGTTGATAGACAAAGTTATCAGTGCTTTGTACTAGGAAAGTTATTATTGACAGCCACTTGTGCTACTTTATGCAGAAGACAAATGCCAATAATTATTATGCACAGAGGAAAAATAATTTTATATATGTGGTAAAGCAGCCTCATCTTTCAAAATGGATTTACTGTGGTTTTTCTTTAGTCCATTAGATTTCAGAATGTCCTTTTACTGGGAATTTAATTACATAGTAAGATAACCTGTTTTTAATTCTTTTTGAAAAGAAGACATTATTAGTTACATTGAACCACCTTATTTAAAAATTTTTAACTTTTATATACCATTTGTGTGATTCCAGTATCATGTCTTGGGTTTGATGTCATTGGACAGAAAAGTATATCAATTATTTTTAATGAATTTTTTTCCCCCATGTTTGAGGCTCAGTCTGTAAATGAGTTGCTATAACAGGAAATTCTTGGGTATACCTTACTTGAATACTTGGAAACTGAAATTAATAAAATTTATTACATAATGAATTAGATTTTTCTGACCAGTTTTTATGCTGAAAATCTTCATTTCTGGATTACAATTTGAAATAGAATGAAGATCCGAATTATTTGGAGAGAAAAAAATTGATAGTGCTTATCAGAACTGTAAACTCTGGTTTGACGCATCAAACTTGGAGTTTTTTTGTAGGTTTCTCTCCTGCAATTTTCTCTCTTTTCTGTACTTTATGCACTTACTATACTACTGATGTTATAAAAGAGCAGGGTTAAAAATACTGGGTAAATCCTATAGCTTTTCTAGCTATCAAAAAATTGCTTTCTAAAATACTCTGAATCCTCTTTTTTTTGGTTAACATCTCACCCATTAATGGTATTTTGAATGCCATCCATTTTAGTACAATATCTATATTTATAAAAATTTGAAAACATTACATACTGTATTTGGAACTAATTAGTGAAGAATAAGAAAAAAAAATGGCCAACAGAATTGTAGGTGTTGAATTAGTTAAATTTCAAAACTCATAATAAAGGAACTTTCAGGTAGGTTGAAACCCAGTGGTATCCCTGTAAACTAGCTCCTGTGACTAGAAAAGACCCCAAAAAGGCAGTGGAGGTGATTAGAGTGTTTGCTTGCTGTGGTTTTGGTGTGTTGCTACTTAATTATAAGTAGTTACACACTGAAATTCTTATTGTCCAATAATCTGAAGTAGTTTCCTGTATATCTGTACTAAATTGACTATAAAGTGAGTCTGCAAAGAGGATACTTTTTGACTGTACTGTATTTAGGACCCTTTGTACAGCTAGTAAAATCTCCATGATACGAAGTATTTGAGTTTTAAAATATACTGTTACTAAAAGGAAGAAGACATGGCCATTATTCTGTGTGCTTAAATGATAATTTTCTTATTCAGTTTCAGAAGAAAAGGAATGAAATTGAGTAATTGTCAATACGTTAGCTGTATGTTGAATTGGGAAATTGTGGCATAAAGCTTAAATTTGTTTATCAAATGTGAACCATAGTAGTATAATGCTGCTTTGTATATAATGTAAGTGCTACACATAGTCTCAGCACTGAAAATGTATTGATACCTCTTAAATGAATGCAACTTTTGATGTAGGTGTTTTGGTATGCCTCAGAAAATATCTGAGTGTCTGAGAATTTGTTAATCTGTTTGGTAATGAAGATACTTCCTGGTTTTTTTTTGTTTCATAATTTCATGTTTAAAATTTAAGTTTTACATTTTTACTACTGTTAAGTTAAAATTTGTTCTGTGGATAAAATGGGGTTGGCAGTGAGGAAAATTAAAAACAGCCCCATTCATGTAACTGCTTAAGTAAAAATACATTTTCACTGTGTGTTCATAAACTTTTAATAAAGCTATTTGTCTTTCTGTTTAAATATAAGTGATGTTTAGGCTTTGTTTCTGTTAATAAGGCTTTTTACCATTGATTAAATGAAGGAATGTATCTTTTTGAAGAGATTTATATTCTGTAAATAAAAATTGGTTGTAACAATAAAGCTGAGTTCTAACTACAGTGTATTCATAAATTTTATCCTTACTTCAACTTATTTTTGAGGTTTCCTCCTTGTGAATATCTGCAAACACAAGACTTTCCAAAGTTAGTATATAAATGTATATGTGGAGTGATTCTTTAGATTCAAATTCTAAATACTAGTGTTTTGATTTTTTTAGTTTTATAATATACATTAAAAAGTTTTGAAAAAATGTTTACTTTTGGAAAAATTTTGTTGAGATGAGACTATGGAATATTATATAACTTATAAACATTCTGTTTACCTAGTTTAAAAATTCATTATTCTTCTAACTATTATACTTCGTGTCTTTACTATTCTTTAGAACCAGAGTTGGGAAACATAGAGGAATAAAGACACTGTCTGAGACATAGCATCTTACGGTTTAGGCAGGGATTATCCATTCAACCAACAAACTCTTAATATTATCAGATAGTGTGATAGATGATCTCTGTCTTCAGGTGATGTTTATTTGCCATGAAGATCAGTTGTCCATAACCAAAGTAATCATTAAATTGTGTTTGTGTGTAGGGTTTTTTGTACAATGTTTTCCAGTTTGGGTCTGAGTCTAATTATTAGCTTGCAGTTATGTATCCCCAACCAAAATCCTACAGAAGTGATATGTCCTTGTTAAGGTATCACATCAGAGATGAGGTACTTGTTGATGTTAATTTTGATCACCTGGTTAAAGTGTTATTCTGTATCTTCACTGTATAGCTATTTCCCCCTTGCAACAAGTAGGCAATCTGTGAGAAAGTGCTTTAGATTGAGTATTTTGCTCCCCCTACAAACATCCCCTGTTTTCCTCCCCCGATTTAGCAATACTTGATAATTCTTACCCAATCCAGTCTTTATTATGATGATTGCAAAATGGTGTTTTAAAAATTTTGCTACGTTCTCCTTTTCTTAGCATTTTACCAAAGGAATTGTCCTCTTACTTGAATCTATCTACATATTTACCTACCTGTCAATCAGCTACTTGTATTTTAAGTATAGGCTCATAGATTTCTGTTTTATTCAGTGGATTATAATCTGCTCTTAATACTATATTCATGTCTTTGTTAAAATTGTCTGAGATTGGTCTTGAGGGAGCCCCTCAAATCTGGTTCCTGTCCCCAACATGTTTTGAGCACATACTTTCTAGCAAAAGAAGACATTCCAGACTCATCTTGTACCTTTTCTGCCTCAGCCCTGGAATCAGCCATTTCTCCAAAGAACCTAGAGGTTCCATTTAGGAGGAATGGTATTTAGAAACCAAGATTTGAGAATTTGGTGTTCTTATTGCTCCTGAGATATCACTGATCCATCTTAGGTTATTTTGGCTTGCAGAGCAAGAAAGTGCACACACACATTTGTATATAAATCTCTTTTTTAGAGATTTTAAGTTCATACGGATACCTCCAATTTCTACACTTGATCTTAGCCAAAAGGCCAAGTTATATCTCCAGCTTCTAACTGTAGAATTTTTCCTTGCCTCTCCCATTTATATTTGTTTCTCCCTGCATCCACTATGATTATGTTTGTGTGTATGAAGAATGCCACAGAATTGATATGCTTGTTCAGAATGTGTCATATGAGAGTGTATAAGATGTTAGTATACCAATTAATCATTTTTGTGAACTTTCATCATTTGATTAAAGTGGTATCTGCTGGATTCCTCCCAATTCTCCCTCTCCCCTCATCCCTCCTTCCCCCCCCCATTTTCTCCTTTTAATTAATATTCTGTGTATGTTGGGGGGATACTTTGAAACTATGCAAATCTTTTGCCATTTATTTTAGCATCCATTGGTGGATTTTGTCTGCAACAATTACTGTGTTTGTCTAACATTGATTTTTCATTTCCCTCTTCTACATTTGGAAATTGGAATTTTGCTGGAAGGAGTAGTTATACCTTTTTTACATGTATTTATTTAACTATTAATATCAGTAAGGACCCAGATACCATTCACTGGCCTATAATCCACTACTATAATTTTTTTGGTCAAGTTACTGACCAACAAAGTAATTTTGTTGCTCAAATTTTTTATTTTGGCAATTGGGAACTTTTTCAAGTTGGCTTCTGTGTCCTTTCAACATGCCTATGATACAGTAATTAAGAAGAAATTCCTGATGCAGATAGGGTATAGAAAGTCCTCAGTAAGGTTTTCCTTTTAATGAAAAGCAGCCCCAAATTATTTTCCTTTCTAACAAGGAGCAGCCTGTAAAATTGAGCTGCAGACATAGAAACCAGCAGTTGTGCCAGTCATGTTCAAAAATGGCAGCTGCATGTTCCCTTCTCTGCCAGCCACATGTACAGTAAAGAGCAGACAAGATGGTGCTGGCCAAGGGGAAAGTTCATTTGAATAATAAGATTAGGGTGGGGCAGCCAGCATTCCCATTCAATATGATGAAATCAATCTGTGAGCCCTAGGTAAATCAGATACTGCCTCCTCAAGCCAGACTGTAAAATCGGGACATCTGTGGCTGGTGGGACTTTTCCTCTTGGAAGTCCTCTCTCTCTCACTAGACAGAGAGCTGTTTTCCGGAATTTCTCTTTCTTTTGCCTGTTAAACCTCCTCTCCTAAACTCCTTGTGTGTGTCTCTGCATCCTAAATTTTTCTGGCAGGAAACACGTACTCCTAGGTATTTACCCCAGCCAATGTAGCCACTTTACCTACATAATTATTTTTTTGTATTTGTTATTATTTCTTAACCTCTAGCACCTACAGTATAAGCCTATGTAATTTTTTGAGTATTCCTTTTTTCTAACAACATGAGATGTTTCAGGCTCATTTTGTACCTTCCTGCCTCAACCCTCAATTCAACTGTTTCTTCAAGGAGTTCTGATTTCTTTTTTTTCTGTTTATGAGAGAATGGTATTTAGAAACCAAAACCTGGGTGCCAGGTGTGCTTATTACTACTGAGTTCTTGCTACTTCTACATTCCATCAGTGGACATTTAGAAAATAAATATGTGAAGAATAATATAGACATACATGCCTCTATACTTTTTCATTTGTGTGAGTTTTTATTTTGAACTCATTTCAAATATACAGAAAAGTCACAAGAATCATTTAGTGAACTATTTCTTCCCCATGTCCTCCATGGGGAAATATTTGCTTTGTTTTATCATTTTCTCTCTACATCTCTCTTCTTTTTGTGAGTTGAAAGCAAATTGCATACATAAACCTCCTTTATTCCTCAATTCTTATATTTTCTAAAAACACTATTTTGACCTCCCATTGTTTCTGATGAGGAGTTGTTCATTCAAATGAATGTCACTCTGTATGTAGTGTGTTACTTTTTAGCAACTACTTTAAAGATTTTCTTTTTTCATTTGGTATTTAGCAATTTGATTATGGTATGCTTTGGTGCAATTTACTTTGTATTTGTTATCTTTGTTGGGTTTTGAACCACTTGAATCTATAAATTTATGTCTTTTGTGGAATTTGGGAAAATGTCATTCTCATTGTTTTGTCCCTATGACCTATTTTGCACTGATAGTGATATGTTCCTGATCGTTATGTGATTCTGTCAATTTCGCCTTGTATCTCTTCTAGTTTCTGCTTCATATAGGTTGTTGCTGTGTTATTTGGTGCATAAGTATACATAATTGTTAGGTGTTCATTGTAAGTTGTGGCTTTTACCATTGTAAGGTTTCAATCTTCATCTCATTTAATATTTTTTGGTCTGAATTCTACTTTGACATTAGGATCACAACCCTCCTTTCTTATTTCTAATTGCTGGTTTATGTTTGCTCATCCCTTTAACTTTTTCGAGTTACTGTTTTAGATATGTCTATTATATACAACATGTAATTGGATTTTTGCCTATGAGTCAATTTGAAAATCTTTTCATGTTAATATACCCATTCATATTTTTTGTATGACTGATATGTTTGGACTCAACTCTGGCCATATTAGTCTGTGTTAAAATTACTATGTATTGTTAATATTTGTTATTTTTTCTCTACCTATTTTGTCTTGTTATTTTACTATTTTTTGTATTCAGGAAGGTTTGCATTTTTGTTCTAGTGGTTTTGTGTATGTAATTTTTATAGGAGCTTTTTCTCTTATTTGGCTTTTCCTGTCTTCCCTGCCAGTTTTACATTCTATCCTCTGATTCCAAATTATTTGTTAAACAGTTGGTGATGTTACTCTACTTCTCTCTCTCTCTCCTTTTCTCCCATTTTATTTAGTTAACATTCTTTGCATGTCAGAACATGTAACATTCCCATACAGTCAAACAATGTCCCTACCTTGTTTGATTCTTACCTCTCCACAATTATATATATTAAATACATCTTTTGTTGTTCATCCTTTTCTTCTATTCCTCTTGATTAGGTTAACTCAATCTGTAAAAACTTTTTAACACTCTGCTCAAATTCCTTTGGAAATAACACTTTCAGAGATTTAGCTTTCTGCTTCATCAGCTGCCTCTTCTGTCTTCATCCCCTGTCTCAGTGCAGTGCTCTAGGAATACCTCTTATCAACAAACTTATATTAATATTATAATTTTCTGTTTGTCTCCCTGAGTAGACTTCTAATTACGTGAGCCATATTTATAGTCTCAGAACCTTACATAGTGCTAGGTAGTGAGCTTCAATATATGTTTGTTAAATGAATGAATACAAGTATTGAATATTGAATAGTTAGAAAATATTTCCAATCAAGCAAAAATAAAAATAAAGTAAAATAAAAAGATATGATTTTGGAAAGAGATAAAAACTCTGGAAATAATTGTCCAGAATAATTTTTTCTGAGTTGATATGATGCTCTCAAAGCTGCTGCATTGAAGAACTTATACTTCATTACTTTGGAAGTCATGAATTCATTTTTCTTAACCACATATTTCTACATGGTTTCGTTTTAATTTATTTAGTTGAACCTGAATTGAGGGAAGTATTTAAATACTTTGTAAAGTGCCATTGATTTCCTAGAGGCGACTAGAATTCAGTCTTCTTAGAATCTAGCATCCCAGCAGCTTTTGAAGTCCCACCAGTGTATAGTCTTAAAAATGTGTGTCCATAACATTGAAACAAGCATTAAACGATTTTATCATTTATTAGATGAGTTTCAGCCAAAGCCTATAATTGTTTTTCTCATACTATTGCATAAAAGTCAATAAAACCCAAACCAAGCATTATTGACTTCTGATACCAAAACTTTGTTTTTAAAAATGGCTGTCAAGCAGTTGCATTGCTTTATCTCCTCTGACCCCTTCTCTCAATGAGAATGTCACAAAAGAAGAATCAGCCTAAAACTCTTCCTTGACATATCAAGTATTTTTACTGTATTATTTTAATTCAACACAACATCATGAATCAAATATTCTGGTTTCTACTGCAATTTCTCTAGTTGGTTTTCTGAACTACATTACAAATTTTAATAGTTGAAAAATTAGACTCAAAAAATATGTATTTAGCAATTAGTTGATAAGGATTGCCATTTTAATCTTCTCACCACATTTCAAGATGCTAACTAAAACTGTTCTTTTTTTTTCCTAGTTTTGTAACACTTGGAAAGAATTTAAAATGTTATTGTGCTTCTTGCAGGTTTTCTTTTTTCTTTTTTTTTTCCACATGGAAACAGAAGGCTGTGTAGGTGCCTTGTAAAAGGCTGTCTTGGTGACATCCCTAACAAGAACCTAAAGCAATCTTGCTAAAAAATATTTTTGAGTTACAGCTTTGAAATATTCTAAAACAGAAAAGTCATTAACAAGAAAGAAAATGTAGCCATTTGACCATATTTGCCAGTGAGTTTCCTTCCTTGGTTAGAGGAGCAGAATTCTTTGTCTTAAATTACCTGGTAATTGTATTGACAATATCAGCTCATTTACCTTTGCAATACAAAGGAAGGATGAGAGGGGTTTGCTAATTGCATCAGTCTTTGTAAAGGTCGAATTTAGTTTAGTTTTTCTCTTGTTTTTCCTTGTCAACCCTGAGAATCTCACTGGAGACAGGAAGTAGAGGTAAAGTGTTAAGTAGTGGATAGAGCCTGTTCAGGTGGCAAGAAGTCCTATTAATGACCATGGGTTTTCTTGGCTTCATCTTCTCATTTATAAAATGATCAGATTAAATAAGAGTACCTCTAGAGTCTTTTCTATTTCTAACATGCTAAGATACAGTAACCAAAATGTTAACAGAAAGGGGTCCCAATCCAGACTCCAAGAGAGGGTTCTTGGACCTCATGCAAGAGAGAATTTGAAGTGAGTCCATAAAATAAAGTGAAAGCAAGTTTATTAAGAAAGTAAAGAAATAAAGAACGGTTATTCCATAAGCAGTGGTATAGGCTGCTCCACTGAGTATACTTATAGTTATTTCTCAATCATATGCTAAACAAGGGGTGGATTATTCATGAGTTTTCTGGAAAAGAGGTGGGAAATTACCAGAACTGAGGGTTACTGTTACTTTTAGACCATATGGGATAATCTCTTGATGTTGCCATGGCATTTGTAAACTGTCATGGCACTGGTGGGAGTGTCTCTTAGGGTGTTAATACATTATAATTAGCGTATAATGAACAGTGAGGACAACCAGAGGTTACTTTTGTTGCCATCTTGGTTTTGGTGGGTTTTGGCTGGCTTCTTTTTCCCATGGTGTTTTATCAGCAAGGTCTTTGTGAACTGTATCTTGTGCTGACCTCCTAACTCACCCTGTGACTAGGAATGCATAACCTCCTGGGAATGCAGCCCAATAGGTCTCAGCCTTGTTTTGCTCAGCCCCTATTCAAGACGGAGTCACTCTCATTCAAACACCTCTGACAAAAATACTAAAAATTTTAATATAGAAATTGAGATCTTCTAATATTTTTCTTTTACTGTGGTATATATCACTTCTTTTCCTTTGTGCACCCTACTTAAAATTTCAACTCATTCAGAAGATACAGGAGCTGACTGACACTGTGGTCTCTGCTGTGTCGGAACACTGCCTACCATAAGGAAATCACTTTGGAGGTTTCAGGCTTTGAATTTTATTTCCTGTAGTTTTTTCTCTCTTAAATATTATGTAGGCTTTTTCTGAGTAAAGTTCATTTTCACTTAACTTTTTGATGGTATAATGGACTGAATGTTTGTGTTCCCCACAAATTCAAATGTTGAAGCCCCTAACCCTCCTTGTGGCTCTACTTGGAAACGGTGCCTCTTAGGAAGCAATTAAGGTTGGATGAAGTCATAAGGGTGGGGCCCTGATAGGATTATCATCTTTATAAAAAAGACACCCCGAGAGCTCCGCCTATAATCCTGCCCCACTGCCACGCACAGTGAGGGAAGACCATGTGACCACACAACATGGAGGTGGTTATTTCCAAGCCAGGAAGAGAGCCATCACCAGAAACCAAATTGGCCGGAACCTTGATCATGGACTTATAGGCTCCAGAACTGTAAGAAAATACATTTACGTTGTGGAAGCCACCCAGCCCCCATGGTATTTTGTTATTGCAGCCTGAGCAGAGATGGTAGCAATGTGGGCTCTTTTGGGACTTCTCTCTTGTAAGAACATGAGAGAAATGTGTGTATGTTGAGGGTGGTGTTTAGGGATGCAGTATAAAAATATTTTACAAAGTACTTTCCTTTCTTTCTTGCTTTAACTGAGAACAGTGTTTCTTCTGAAGATACCACTTAGTCACAGTCCCCAAAGTCTGTTCATCCTTTCATTAACTATTTTTCTAGGGCGCAGAGGCTTGTGGATATTTTCTTAGCCTCCCACTGCTATTTCTTGCCAACAAACACTTGCCCTGTGTGAAGTTCCTGAAACATGGCTATGTCACACCTGACTTGTCTTTCCCATTGGTCATTTCCTATTCAGGTCGCTCTTTCTTCCTCCTGTAGAGCTTTAGTGTCTCTGAGTCCCAGTCTCCCACTGCTGCTATCACCACGGGCAGCTTACTTGGGAATGACCCTTTCAGTAACTCTAGGCTGAAAGCGCCTGGGCCTCTTCAAATTTTAGTATTATTCATATCCATTTTATATCAATATCCCATGTGCCTGGTCATAATCTGTGCCTAACTCCTGACCTGAACAATGCATCACCGCTGAAATGTAAAAGTGAACATCAATCTTTAGTTATGCTTTTCTATTCATCCAGCTTTTTTCATTTTTTTCCTTTCACTTCACCTTTTCTTATACCTCGTAAAACCTCCAGACTTCGACCACTTTCATTTCTGTTCAAATATCCCTCTTTGGCCTATTAATATCTAGGCTAGACTTTGGCATGTCACCTCAGGTCCTTCTGCCAGCCTTTTTAACTACTGGCCACCATCATTTTTCTCTCACCAATATCCAACCAATTCTTAGACTTGGATGTGTCCAAACACTCCTGCCTCTGGGGCTGGCCCTGCTCCGTGACAATTTTGCTAGTTGATGCTCCTCGATTCCAAAGTCT
Organism: Ateles fusciceps; assembly: GCA_036589455.1. Classification (NCBI taxonomy): domain Eukaryota; kingdom Metazoa; phylum Chordata; class Mammalia; order Primates; family Atelidae; genus Ateles; species Ateles fusciceps. The sequence continues at coordinate 4,644,879 of JAZHEH010003318.1, read as the reverse complement.
CCATTGTAGACTGTGCCTTTAAGAGCAGTTGACTTCAGGAATAGAGGGCCAAGTTAATCATACTCTTCTGTTAAAGCCATGTTATCATTGTTTGTCCTTACAAAGCACTTCTAGTCAGTTTGCTCTCTAATTTATTAATTCATTTCCTTTTTAACCCATTTCTTCCATTCTTATTCCACTGCTCCTAATAAGCAGCCATTTTATTGTATATATTTTTTAATTTGAATGTAGTTTTACAATATGTCTATAGTTTTATGGCCATTTAAATTCATATAACGTTAGTTTATTCATTGCATTCTTATTCTCACTTTTTTCACCAAGTACTACATTTTTTAAGATTAATTTTTGTAGCTCTGTGAATACGTGTTTCTAAGGTATTGTTTCTGTTAGCTGCGTAACCATTTAGTGTGCGTCGAAAACATTTCGCCTATCCTTTCTCCCAGTCATGGGCAGTCAGGTTGCCTGTAATTTTTTGATATCACAAACAATAATGAATGTCCTTATCATATAGCTCCTACTGATATCAGTAATAATTTTACTGGGAATAATGTTCTTTTTATCATTGTATAATGTTACTAAATATATCTGTTATCATTATTTCATAAGGAATGTACCACATAGCAATGTTTTGGTTAATGATGGACAAAGAATATAATGGTGGTCCCATAAGATTATAATGGAGCTGAAAAATTCTTATGACTTAGTCTGGATGATCCAGACCCTGTGTAGGCCCAGGCTAATGTGTGTGCTTCTGTTTTAGCTTTTAATAAAAAAGTTTAAAAAGTAAAAATATGAATAAATAAAAACAGAAAAAAGCATTTAGAATAAGGATATAAAGAAAAAATATTTGGTTTAGCTGCACAATATGATTGTGGTTTAAGTATTATTATAAAAGAGTCAAACAGTTAAAAAAACGTTTACTAAGTAAAAAGTTACACTAAGCTAAAGTTAATTTATTATTGAAGAAAAAAAATTTTAAAATACATTTAGTGTAGCCTAAGTCTACAGTGTTTCTAAAGTCTACAGTAGGCCGGGCGCGGTGGCTCACGCCTGTAATCCCAGCACTTTGGGAGGCCGAGGCGGGCGGATCACGAGGTCAAGAGATCGAGACCATCCTGGTCAACATGGTGAAACCCCGTCTCTACTAAAAATACAAAAAAATTTGCTGGGCGTGGTGGCGCGGGCCTGTAGTCCCAGCTACTCGGGAGGCTGAGGCAGGAGAATTGCTTGAACCCGGGCGGCGGAGGTTGCAGTGAGCCGAGGTCGCGCCACTGCACTCCAGCCTGGCGCCTGGTGACGGAGTGAGACTCTGTCTCAAAAAAATAAAAAAATAAAAAAATAAAGTCTACAGTAGTATACAGTAATGTCCTAGACCTTCAAATTCACTCACCACTCACCCACCACTCACCCAGAATGACTTCCAGTCCTGAAAGCTCCATTCATGGAAAGTACTTTACACAGGTGTACTACTTTTTATCTTTTGCACCATATTTTTACTGTAGGTTTTTAATGTTTAGATATATTTAGATACACAGGTACCACTGTGTTCCAGTTGTCTACACTATTCAGTATAGTAGCATGTTGTACATGTTTGTAGCCTAGGAGCAATAGGCTGTACCACATAGCTTAGGTGTGTAGTAGGCTGTATCATCTAGGTTTTTGTAGTTACTTTATGATGTACACACAATGAGGAGATTGCCTAACAATGCATTTCTCAGTACATATCCTCATGGTTAAGCAACTTGTGACCATACTTTCACTAATGATGAACTAGGATGGTGTGCTAGTGGATTGAAATCCACTGGTATAGTGTGATTATTCGGGAATTTGAAATGAATAAGGATAATGATAAATACAAAGATAATTGAATTGTATTGTTGTTATAAATTGCATTGATACCCTGGAGATGGAGAAGAAAAACTGAGGTCAATTAGCAAACAATTGAAAACTAAATAACACAGCTGGTCTCTTTGGTAACTTACAATGAATTTATTGACTTGATGGTACTCTCTTAGGATATGCAATTTAACATTCTGGTAAGGGCTCCAGGGGGTGATGCAAACTTGCGACCAGGGCAAAAAATGATGGCCCAAATGAATGAGGTTGAAATGCCCAAATTGCCATGACATACATTAGAAAAAGATACTACAGTAAAGGATTGAGAAAGTTGATATGTTGGACATATAACATTGTATGTGTAAGGCCAGAAGACACCTCAGAAGGTTATGTTTTACAGGGACGCACAGAGGACACATCATTCACCAAGGCCATCAGGAATAATTTGATGGAAGAGCCACCAGCCAGGAGGTTCAATGACAGTTCTCTGTAAGCCAATGCTGTTGGTAGGAGAGGCTATCACAGAACTCGTCTCATTGGTAGCATTGGAAATGATAGTGCTCTGAAGTGTAGAGGCCAGACGGTCATGCTTAACTGCTGGAAATGAGGGGTCATGATTATCAACACAATCAACAAGCCTGAAGTAACAGTCTAGGGAGCCTGAACAGTTGAGAATTATGTAGACTATTATCATCATTAGACATGAGCAAATACAGCCTCCGCTGTAGTCCCCATGCTTTGGTGTACCATATTGGTAATTTTAAAAGTCTCTGTCTGGTGCTGGGACCAACTGGGACTGGGACTGCCATCCAGGTGGGATGCCCCAAGACTAGACCAGGACCCTCGTGAATTCCAGTTCTCGTTTCTCCCGTTTGACCCGCTATACTGCATGGGGAGTCAACCATAAGCCAAGGTTTTGTTAACATCCTCATGATGTGCCATAATATAGTCCGAATAGATCTAGACCATCTGGACACCCCAGAAATCATCATACCCATCCATCACATCAGTGACATCCTGCTGATCAGGCAGGATGAACAAGAGGTAGCTAGCATGCTGGAGGCCTTGGCAAAACACATGTGTGATCATCCTGAAGAACATTTAGGGACCTACAACTTAAATAATTAGGGGTTCAATGGTAAAGACCATACTGGGACATCCCCTCCAAAGTAAAAGAGAAAATGTTTTATTGTGCATCTTTGCCTACAAAGAAGAAATCACAGTGCCTGGGAGATCTCTTTGAATTACAGAGACAACATATTCTAAACCTAGGAATACTGTTTCTCCTCACATTGTTGATGATATGGAAGACTGTCAGACCTTTTCAACAAGTCGAGCCTATGGTGGAAGTAGCCCAGCTACTTGAACTTATGGTTGTAGACCCTATGGTGTTGGAGATGCCAATGGTGGAAAAAGATGCAATGTGGAGTTTCTCCCAGTGGAGGAATGTCAAATCAGGCCCCTTAGGTTTTGGAGTAGTCTTGCCATCTGCAGCATAGAATTAATTACCTTCTGAAAAACAGCTGTTGGTGTGCTATTGGAGCCCAAATAATCAAGAGATGGGGCGCTTGATTTTGGGACCCCCCCCAATTATTTTGCATCTTGAACTTGCCATCATGATCTGGATTCTGTTGGTCCTACCAGATTAAAAACTCAGGTGGGCCCCATGGCAGTTCATTTTACATCTAAAATAGGAAACTGGGGACTAGATATAAATAGGACAGAAGATAAAAGCAGGTTGAATGGGTGGTTAACCCACCTCCCTATGCAGTTCATCCTATTGGCACCATCACCCTTCCCATACTTTATATATGGGAGGTCTTACATGACCAGCTGAAGGAAAAGTAGAAAGCCTGGGCTTGCTTTATAAACAGGTGGCTTCATATGAGTGTAGGCTGGATGTGGATAGCAGCTGACTTACTTCTCCACTCAGGATGGTCTTGAAAGACAGTAGTGAAGGAAAATATTCCTAGTGGACAGAGTTTTGGGTGGTTTACTAGGCTATCCAGTTTGTATGGAAGGTTATGCTGTACAAGGACTCATGGGCAATGATGAGCTGATCAGAGATGGAAAGAAAGAAGGCGTGAAGATTAGTGACAAGATGTGAAGAGTAGTGACAAGAGAGACATATAGTTGGACATATGGGAATGGACACAAAGTTTAAGGATCTTTCTGTCATACACTAACATGCCCCAAACATGAAATCCACCATGGAAGAGCTACTAAACAACTAAGTAGACAAAACGGCTTGGCCATTTCATATTAGCCAGCTTTCATCAGTGGCCACCTCAGGGCTGACATGATGGGCACATGAATGAAGTGGCCACGTTAGCAGGGATGGAGGCTATGTTTAGGCTCAGTACCATGAATTCCTACCTACCAAGCCTCATCTGCTGCCTCTGAAGCTCTGATCAGCCAGCAATTGAAAACAACACTGAGCCCCTTATAAGACATGATTCCTGTTTCATAGGTGTTACTCCCTGATGAACTCTTGTGCTCTCTACCCTCTTTCAGTCTCTGCTTCCCAGCGAACACCACCTGGGACAACACATCTTTCTCAAGAAGACATTATCTACCGTGTTTCCTGCCCCAAACCTGTGATACTTCTAAAACCACTGTCTGACCCTTGTACCCCTCACTCTCTAGCAGTTGACCTTGCCTCTAACTTCACAATCAATTAAAATGTCCCCCTGCATTCCTATCCTCAAAACTAAAAATATTATGCATCCTCCTCATCTACTTTTCAACTACTGAAGTAAAAATGCCCTTTATCCCATTCAATACCAGTGACTTCCTTTGTGTCCTCTCTTCTTTGTTCAATTATTTTCCTCTTAATAACATTCCTCATAAGACAGGAAAATGTAAATTTCTCTTCTTAAAACAAACACAATAACAATAAATAAATATTTTCCATACCTGCACCCTTTTCAACATCATAGCTGAAGCTCATGAAAACTCAGTGAACTCTTAATATCTCCATTTGTTCATCTTCAGCTTTCATCTATTATGGTTTTAGTAATTTTTTTTGGTCTGAACAAAATAATTCTCCATACAACTATTTTATATTTATTTACATTTATTCTAATAAGACCAGAGATTCTTTGTGTTAAATATTTTATTTGTAAATCAATCAGAGGAAAATTTTTGATGAAATCTAAACTCATATTTCTAAGCACTTGGAAAGAATCTGTCCTCTAGTTAGGGGAGGGAAGTCCAAGGCTGGTGATGCAGACCCAGATAGAGGGGGCAGGTGTGTGGTATAGATATTCTTGTACTACTGCCACGGATATTGTCTATTCTCCATGAAGAAGGCTAGTCTTTAGTATTCTCCTAGTCCCTGTAGTAAGAGTGGAGGCCTAGTGGTGGAATGGGAGTTGGGCAACAAAGGAAAGAAGGGTTATGTGAATAGTCTGACCCAGAATATTGACAGATCTCACCTCTTCCCCCTACCTCCCTCCTCTCCAAATAATTTCCATTCACTGACACTGACCTCAAGTACATATTGATTTGAGTACTTGACACTAAGGCTCATATGACCAATTGGTTTAACCTGTAAAACTCCATAGGTCTTTCTGTTATTAAGATTCAGATGCTTTTTAAAATTCAGGTGAGCTGCCTGTAGTCTCCTTTTTTGATGGCCTTAGGAACTCAGCCTCCTTTCTTTTCTTCTTCCTCTTCTCTTAAAAAAAATACAACCTTTATTACCTCCCTCCCCCTTATTATTATAAAGGTGATACTTGCTCATGTGAGAAAAATCAGAAACTACAGAGAAACCAAAAATTAAATTATTTATAACTGTATTTTTATTTTGGTATACATATTTTTCAACCTTTTGTTATGCTGGGTATCTGTTTGTATACAAAAGTCATATATGTACATTTTATTGCATTAGGCCAGGACAGAAATGAACCCACATACACATACACATGCACACTAAAAAACTGACCAAAGTTTTATAACAGCATTCTTTTTTGCTTTTCAGAAAAATGTTCATTTCGTTTTTAATAGCTGCTTGAGTTTTGTTATATGTTATACCATGATTTACTTTGGTAAGTGCCTATTCTGGACATTTTAGGTTTCTAGTTTTTTTCTTTTTTTAATCATATTAACACTGCTGTGGAAAATAGTCTTATATTTAAATCTTTGCACCCATTGTCAATTTCACTTCCACTGAGTGGAATTCTGGGTCAAATGAGATGCATATTTTTGATCTAGTTTGCTGTACTTACTTCTGGAAGACTTAAATTTGTACTCTTACCTGAACTTTGAGAATCCTTGCTAACACTAGCTAATCATCATGAAAAACTACTTGCCCAGTGTGCTGAGCAACAAATTGTATCTCCTTCTTTTTTTTTTTTTTTTTTTTTTTTTGAGACAGAGTCTTGCTCTGTCGCCCAGGTTGGAGTGCAGTGGCTCAATCTCAGCTTACTGTAACCTCTGCCTCCCAGGCTCAAGCATTCTCTTGCCTCAGCCTCCTTAGTAGCTGGGATTATAGGCATGCGCCACCACACCCAACTAATTTTTTGTGATTTTTAGTAGAGATGGGGTTTCACCATGTTAGCCAGGCTGGTCTCAACAAACTCCTGGCCTCAAGTTGATCTGCAGGCCTCAGCCTCTCAAAGTACTGGGATTACAGGTGTGAGCCACCACGCCCAGCCAGGTTATCACCTTTTCTTCATTAAAGCTCTGGCCACCTGTATCTTGTGGAGATCAAATCTTACAAACAGCTGCGGAGTAGAAGGCAGCCAATCTTCCTTCAATACCCATGCCTTATGGGGCACTGTGCTAGGTTCCCGGACTACTGAAATAAATACGGCACAGTTCAGTCTACTCTGCATTGGAGTTTAGGGGAGCTCGGGGCAGGAAGTTATAGAGAGACCAGCAAATGCAACATTACAATCCAGTGAGGTAAGTGTAATAGTGTGGGAATGCTGTGGGAATACTCAGTCAGGGAGTGAGCTGAGTCACGAGTGTTAACTCTGAATTAAGACAAATCAAGATTAGGAATTAACCAGGCATAAAAGTGGGTTTTCAGAAGGGGATACAGCTTGTACCCAGGCAAGGAAGTGTGGAGTATATGGTGGCCTAGTTGGGAACAGTAAGGCCTGGTATGACTGCAGCAGCCTGCGTAAGTTGGGGGAACAGCAGTGAATGAACCTAGAAAACAGCAGGAGTTGTATTATTAAGCTGGCTGTCAGCATTTAGAGTTCTTTTCTTGTGGGAGTTAAGAAGTGCTGGAGATATTAAGCGGAAAGTCACATGATCCCTTGTGCATTTTGGAGAAGTAACTGGTGCAGTGTAGAGGGTGAGTTGGAGGGGCTTTGGACTGGAAGTAGGGGAGCTATCTAGGAGCCTAGTGCATTAGTCCAGGCCAGAGATGAGGACTGCAGGGGCTCACACAGGAGGAGAGGACAGAAGGGTGAATTTAAAAGATAATACATGCGGATGGTAACAGCATTTGGGCTACTTGGACTGTTGAGTGTAAGAGAAATAGAATGTCCTGGCTTGGGTCATCTGGCTAAATAGCAGGGTGATTACGGCCATAGATTTCTTTTGATTCTACAGTCCAATCCTTTCCTGTCTTTTGGTGCCACATTATATGAATATATTAGGCTGCTTTGTCACATACTGTAAGAAAAGTGACTGCTATGGAGTTGAGAGGGTAAGAGAAAGGTGAGCAGAATGCTCAAAAAGACAAGAGTCAGAAATTATTCTAAGATCAGTCAGGCGGGGATATAATGGTAAAAGAAAATATGATAAGACCAAAGGCAAGAAATCATTAAATATTTTCAGTAGAGACGGGGTTTCACCATGTTGGCCATGATTGTCTCTATCTCTTGACCTCATGATCACCTGCCTCAGCCTCCCAAAGTGTTGGAATTATAGGCGCAAGCCACCGCGTGGTGGTCCGTGCCTGTAGTCCGAGCTACTCGGGAGGCTGGCAGGAGAATCACCTGAACCCGGGAGGTAGAGGTTGCAGTGAGCTGAGATCAAGCCACTGCACTCTAGCCTGGCGTCAGTGCGAGACTCCGTCTCAAAAAAAAAAAAAAAAAAAGAAAGAAAGAAATTATTTAGTATTTATACAAGGTAAATAAGAATTTGTTAATAAAGTCTTGAAGTAACAAATTAGAAGCTAACTCTGAATATATAAAGGGTAAAAATTGGGACAATGAAGCATAGAAATATTAAGACCTTGTAACAGGTGGGGGTAGAGTATGAAAATATTAGAAGAGTCAAAAAAGTTTATATCACAAATGAGAAAGCTCCCATCTGAAGCTTAGCTATGGCCTGTAACTAAATTACACCTGGTTCAAGCATATGGACGCTACCCTCACAAATGCCTACAGGTGTGAAAAAACATCATTCCTTACTTACTTAGGGCAATATCCTAAAAGACCACAAGGTGGTAATGTAATTTCACGTCTGTTTTTGAGTCTTTGAATTTGTGGTTGCTTTCACTCTGGTAGTGCCCTCTTTTTCTGTTCATGTTTATGCCTTTATCTCTCTGTGTTTTAGCCTTTTAAATTTTTAGACCTTTTTCTAATTTATGTATCCCTCTTTTGAAATTTTTTCTTTCCTTCACTTCTCATGTTATCTCCTTAACTGGCCATCACTATAACTCGTGGAATTTTTCCATTATTCACTGAATAGAATTTAGTTTTGTCACTACATTAAACAGAGTTTATTATAGAAACATTAAAACCTATATGAAAGTGCACAGAATAGTATAATAAATCCTATGAACCTATCATAGGAACTGATCACAGCCTTCACCATAGGTCAATTATCCAGAGTCAAGGTCATCAGTTCACAGCCCCTCTTATTTCACCTATATCCCACTCAGTTTCCTGCTTCCTATTTTATTTGAAAGCAAGTTTTATTTGAAAAACAAGTGCACCTGTAAATATATCTGTGTATATTCATCATTTATGAGGACTCTTCAACCTAACCATGATGCCAGTATTGCTCCTAAAAATAGTAACAATTTCTTAGTATCACAAAATCCAGTTAATGTTCAAATTGCCAACTGTCCTTTAATGTCAATTAAAAATGATTTTATAATTTGTCCATTGGAATCAGCAAATAGAGTTCAATTTGCGATTGGTTGGTGTTTCTCTTAATATTTTTTATTCGACAGGTTTCCACTTTGTCTCTTTTTTTTCAACTTGCAATTTATTTGTTGAGGGAACAGTTATTTTTCTGTAGTTTCCTTCTGTCTGGATTTTTCTGATTGCTGTCAACTTTTAAAATGGTTAGTGAAGCATTTTGCAATTTTCCAAAAAAACTTCAGATGAAGCTAACAACTTGTTTTCTTTGTTCCTGTAGCTTGGCTTCTGAATGTTGCAGGGGAAAGAAAATTATATACCTGTGTACAATTTGTGGCACTAGTGTTTAGCCTCAGGTGAACCATCAGTATGGATTACAGTATCATTTTTCTTGCCGCTAATAAATTTTATTTTTCTCTGTTTCGAACGTTTACCATGCTTCTTAAAACTCTGAGGTGCATTTTATTTTTAAATCTCTTCCTGCACTATTCTCCATTTGCTACCTCTTCTCTTTATCTTACATTGACCTCTTCACTGGTCCTTGCATTCCGGTCTCACAATTTTAAACGAATTTCTTGCCTAAATCCTAGCAAGGGCCACTGCATGACATTGGGCAGGTTGCACTCTGCACGAAGGTACTCAGCTCGAGAGGAGGGGTGCTCTGTCTGTCAGTCTCTGTGCCTTTGTGCCTCTGCCAGGAAGGGGTGTTTTTCTCTAATTTGCACAAATGGGTTAGTGAGCTAGTGGTAGCCCTTTTCTCGCTTTCTCTGTAACTGAACAATTTACATTCAGTCCTCCCCCTCCATGCCCCACAATGTCCTCTGTAAAGACTCCAATGATCATCTACTTTCTAAATACAGATGGTCTATCTTCTATCTTCCTTCTCTTTTACCTGTATGTAGCTAATAGCACAACTGATTGTCCCCAAATGCAATGAGTTCGTCTTTTCAGGACGCTTTCCTCTGCTGTTTTCAGGAACACCCTTCTCTCCCAGCTCTTTTATCTTTCTCACTGTTTCTTCCTTGCTTCTTTTGCTGGCTTGTCCTAACTCATAAATGTTGTGTTAGCTCATAGTTTTTCTACTCCTCATAGGCTCTGCCTGGTTTTATCCACTTCCATGGCTTCAGCACCATCTCTAACTCAATACTGATGATGCCAAAATCTCTGAAACCAGTCTCCAGTTTTCTCTTTTGTGCTCCAGTCCCAAACTTCAAACAGCTTTCCACTTATGTCAGTCTGGAATCCTGTAGATACTTCAAAACCCTTCTGTCTTGTATTCTTGATCTCTGTCACCAGCCATTCAGTTTCCCAGGCTAGAAATTTTATAGTAATCTCTCAGTCACCCCACTCTTGTGTATTAAAACCAATCAACTCCTAAACTCCTTTTAGTTTACTTCATTTATGGAGGTGCTGTGAGGCAGTGTCCTCAGCACTAAGAATTCAGCAAAAATCCCTGCTCTCATGGAACATCTAATGTTGTGGGAGACAGAAAATAAATCATTAAATCAATGCATGGTATAAAATACAATGATAAGTGCATTGGAGAAACTTTGGCATGTACCTTGTCTGATGTTTCCTTTCCGTGCGCTCCCACTGTTGTCCTGGACTCCAAACAGGTGCCTCTGCTTCTGGCCTTTTTCTTTACCACACTTCAATTTAGTTAGCATTTTTTTAAAAGAACCCCAGAAGTCGGGCTTTATAATGCAACGCTTTTGCTCAAAAACAATGGGTGCCCTTACCTGAAAAATAATATCTAGACTCTTAAGCGTTGACACCAGGGCCTAAGCTAACCTTTTCCACTGCCTGTCACTCTCCTCTTCTTCCCTTTCCTCTTCCTGCCTCTATCGCCATTATTACAGTCAGGTCAAGCTTCTTGCCTTTCCTAGCACGTGGCCTTTTCTAACAGCGTTTTAGTACAGCACCTGTTCTGCTTTAAGTACGCTCCACCACGTTCTCGGCTTGAAGGTCACTCCTCTGGGGAATATTTCTTCAATCCTCTAGGCTGAGTTAATACCTGCATCCTCCATGCTGGACTATGACTCTGTTCTTAGCTCTGTAATAGGTTTTAACCTGTTTTTCTTGAAATATAAGTCCAGGTGGTGGTGGAGCAGAAATATTATCTTCTGCATCCATGTGACTCATCATCCACGTGACTGTAGGGTCTACTGGGGGGTTCACCGGTGGTGAAAGAGAAGGCAGTCATCAGTGAGGACAGCCTGGGCTTTGGGGCCAGGCAGACCAGGGTCTGACCCCTCTCCTGGCACTCGCTAGCTTTGGGCAGGTTACTTACACTCCAGTGCCTCAGTCTCCTCATGTTTAAACGGATGTTGGTAATTGAACATATCTCAGAGAATTGTTGTAAAGACTGGTAGAAATCATGCATATAAATTGCTTCACACAGTGCATGGTAGCCATAAATGCTCAGTAATGCTGGCTTTACCAGATGCTTATAAAATGAATGCAACTAGTATGATCTGTATTCTTATGATCCTCTGTTAAATGATTATCCTGTAAGCTAGCAGTCCCCAAGGGAAAAAGAAAAGATTGCTCACCACTGATGTAGAGAATTCAGAGGGAATAGTTCCATGAAGTACAGTTAAGGGAATCTGAGAATACTTTGATAAGGGCTCATGCCATTTTACTTTTATTTTAGTTTAGTTTTTGTTTTTTGAGACGGAGTTTTGCTCTTGTTGCCCAGGCTGGAGTGCAATGGCACAATCTCAGCTCACTGCAACTTCCACCTTCTGGGTTCAAGTGATTCTCCTGCCTCAGCCTCCCAAGTAGCTGAGATTACAGGTACACACCACCACGCCCAGGTAAGTTTTGTATTTTTAGTAGAGTTGGAGTTTTGCCATGCTAGCCAGGCTGGTCTTGAACTCCTGACCTCAGGTGATCTGCCTGCCTTGGCCTCCCAAAGTGGTGGGATTATAGGCATGAGTCACCGTGCCTGGCCCTCATGCCATTTTATACCTCCATCTGAGTGTAACCTGTACTCTTTATTGGGAGGGAAAGTCTCAGTGTCAATTTCTTTAGGGCATCATCAGGCCGTTATGAACTGAGGCAAAGGGTTTGTTTCAGAAGAAAAATGGAGGTAGAGGCTCTGAGGAGACCATTAACTAACCCAGCTGCCATTTCAGATGCAAGGAGGAGCAGGTTCACAGCATGTGCCACTCAGGGAGGGAAGCGAAAATGTCAAGGATTGTACTGGGAAAGTGTTGGAACATTTTGTGTGAATGTGGGTATTTGGATGAAATGCTTCTAAGGCCCCAAGATGACACCACAGGCTGTAAATAGACAAGGGAGAAGGACAACAGAGAGGGGTGTGCTTCTCCGTGATGAGCACGTAGGTTCTATGTGGCTCAAATGGTGCAAGTGTCTCTGATATAAAAAATGTTAACGAAAGCTCTGTTTTCAAAACAGCATCACAGAAAAACTTCAGCTCTGGATTTGAGGTTTAATTCTGCCACTGCTCCTGATACTTCTAGAACAACCAAAAATGGCTGAGATTCTGTTTTACAGCATTCAGCAGGTCTGATACATTTGTTAAAACCTCTGGTTCTAGGACAAAACAATTTCTTTGGATGTTCTAAATATTAATTGGACATGCTTCATTAGTATGAAGAGTATCAGGGTGTGTATTTTCTTAGGTGGATTAGTAGCTGACTTATGCCATCATGCGGGGGAAACGTCTGTCAGCATCTCCCCCCAGACCTTAGATACCCACTATTAATCACTTGTGTTGATGTCACCCACTGGTGTGCAGCCTGGAAGGCTCTGCAAAAGGTTAATCTTTCATAGTTTCTTGGGATTTGGAGGGCAGCATCTGAAAACCTGGTTTTAATTTTGATAAATGAATTTAGCAAGTAGTTAATCCCTGAAAAGATTCAAGATTTACAAGTCAGTCAAGAGATGAAGTTAGCAATTTATTATACATGCAGGGCACTCCAATCGCAAGATAACCCCTAAGCCCTTTGACAAATCAAATGAGAAAGAATCGAACGCTGTGTATAGAGGTAAATTCATTACTAGGATTTGCCCCCTCCTCTCTGCAGAGCTGTGTCCCGTCTTCCCTTCATCAGGAGACCTTTTTCAGCAAACCCTGCTGTGCATGGTTCACTCCCTCATTCTGACCTCTTCCAGCTCTTAGTTGACTACTTAAAATAATGCAGATGGTCCATGTGAAAAGTTTTGCTCCATCTCACTCTCTGGAATGTTGGTTCTTCCATTAAACAGTTTTATCCTGTGGACCCAATGTCTTTGTAACTGACCAAGTCTCTTGTACCCCTTTGACTTCAAAAAAACTTAAGAATATTTAATCCTAAGTGGAAAACATAAATGAAGATACAGTATACATTTTGGTGTGCTAACCTTCTCCCCTAAATTTCATTCTCTTCTGCATTTTGACTTTTGCCCTCTCTCAACTATTTTATCAAAAGCCATGTGTTTACTTTTGTGGCATGTTAGAGGAAGACAGGCATATGACTATTTTTCTGGTTATAAGCTTTGTCTCTGGGTATAGAATGGATGTCCAGCAATTGTTTTTCAAATTAAAGAATTGCTAAGAGCATGCCATAGTATCTTGAGGGCAGCTTCTAGAGTTAGTTTTGTCCCCCCACTCCCCTTTCATGTGGAACCTCCATCTTTCTCCTTCTTACTGCCCCCTAGATCCGTCTTTCTAAAACGCAGATCTGACCATTTGATTCTGACTTTTTTGTTCTTAAAAACCTTCAAGGCTTCATTGGTTTCTGTTGCTGGGATGAAGGTCACATTCCATATGTGGTTTGTAAAGTCCTCGGCGACTTGGCCTTTTATTTCTCTAACTCTCTCCTACTCACGGCCACCTGTCACTTTATGCCACAGGCATTTTAAATAAGTTGTGGTTTCTGGCTGTAATTAAGGTCTCTAGTCAGTTGAATGTGTGTTAATCAAAAGGGATCTCCTAGGAGGACCTGACCTAATCAGGTGAACTCTTAAATGAAGTTAGAGAGATTTGAAGCATGAGAGAACTTCTCCTGCTGGTTTTGAGGAAGTAAGCTGCACCTTGCAGGAGGGTCAGGTAGCTAGGACCTCAGGGAAGCCTCTAGGAGCTGAGAGTTACTCCTAGCCAACACCTAGCAAGAATATTGGATGCTTAGTCCTATCAATGAAAGGAGCTAAATTCTGACAACAATCTGAATAAGCTGGGAAGGAAACTGTAGGTCACAGATGAGATCAGAGCGTTGGCTGACAGCTTACTCTCAGCTCAGTGAGACCCTGAAGAGAGGACCCAGTTAATCTGTTACTGGCTTCCTGACTCATGGACATTGTGAAATAATAATTTTGTTTTGTATTGTTAAGGGTTTTCGTTGTTGTATTTTTAGGGATGGGGTCTTGCTCTGTTGCCCAGGCTGGCCTCAAACTCATGGGCTCCAACAATCCTCCCACCTCAGCCTTCTGAGTAGCTGGGACTACAGATATGCACCACTGCACCCGGGGTAAGTTTTTTGTAATTTGTTATACAGTATTACAAAACTAGTACAGAAGGACAGAGAGAAAGGATAGAAGGAGGAAAGAAGGAAAATGAAAGGAAAAGGAAGATGAGAAGAGATAAAGGAAGAAAGGAAGGAATGAAAGAAGAAATAAAGGGAGGGAGAAGAAAAGGATATTTAGTTATGATTTTGTCTCCCTTGCTGCCTCTACGATGACAGAAAAGCATACTTAGCTGTAATTCATACTTTTTTTTTGGTAGAGTAATAAGTCTTCATGAAGTCCTGTGTAGTTTGTAAGCTTCTAGATTATAGTTTACGGGAGGTTTGCAAATTTACTGCAGTATATCATAAGCACGTGCCACTTTCGTTTTAGCTTGATTCTTTTACAGCTGAGGGCCACTAAAAATGTAAATTTTCCTAAAAGAGTTTCTGTATTTCCTCCCACTGGATAGGCTTTTTAGATTTTGACATCCCTTCATCCTTCTGCACTTGCCCATTTTTTTCTGTAGAGTTGTCTTTTTCTCAAGGATTTATAAGAGTACTTTATAAAATATGGATATTAATCTGTTTTCAGTTATATGAGTTGAAAGTAACTACTTCCAGACTGTGGGATAATCTTTTACTCTCTTGATGCCATCTTTTGTTGAATAGCAGTTTTAAATTTTAATGTAATAAAATTGATCAGTCTTTTCCTTTATGAGTTATACCTTTTTGCTATTCAAAAAACTTTCTATTTTATAAAGATATTTTAAGACATTCTGTTACCTTTTTCTTAAAAGTTTTGAAGTTTTGTCTTCAATGTTTTCTTTTCCATATGGATAACCAATTTTTCTCACACCATTTATTGAATACTCTATCCTTTTTCTAGTGATCTCTAATGTAGGATCTGATATAAATTAGGTTTTCATAAATGCCTGCTCTCTATCATATTCCATTGATTCAGTTGTCTGTCCTCATACCAATACCACACTGTATTAGTTATTATAATGTTCACCCAGAGTTTTCCCATGTGGGAAAGTACTTTGTTCTCCCTTTTTAGGAGCATCTGGGCTTTTCTTAGCTATTAACTTTTCCACATGATTTCCACCCCCACAAAAAGTATTTTGTTATTAAAAGTTAAAAAATAGAGTTAAAAAGATTTTACGGTAAACAAACACCCATGAACCCACCACCTAGATTCTATCATTAATATTTTGTTACTTTTCCTTGTCACATAATTATCTGTCTATCTGTCCATTAACGCTACATGAGATTTTTTAAAATTAGCTTTTAATGTTCCTTAAAAACCTTATTGGACTGTGATTGAAATTAAATAGAATGTATAGAATAATTAGGGATAATTGACATTGTTATAATACATACTCATTATATAATTCATGAACATGGTATGTCTCTAATTTTTGTAAGCTTTCATGCCTTCCAGTAAGGTATTATGTTTGTCTTCATAGAAATCTTGGAAAACTTTTGTTAAGTTTATTCACACAACTTTGTTTTCTTATTGGATTTAAGTGGTATTTTAAAAAGTTATT
Source organism: Ateles fusciceps (assembly GCA_036589455.1). Lineage (NCBI taxonomy): Eukaryota > Metazoa > Chordata > Mammalia > Primates > Atelidae > Ateles > Ateles fusciceps. The sequence goes on along the minus strand of JAZHEH010003318.1, from coordinate 4,629,000 downwards.
TACATATTATATTTTCTTTTTGAGATGGAGTTTTGGTCTGTTGTTCAAGCTGGAGTGCAGGTGTGATTCTCAGCTCCCTGCAACCTCCACCTCCCAGGCTCAAGTAATTCTCATGCCTCTCAAGTAGCTGGGACTACAGGAATATGCCAGTGCACCTGACTAATTTTTGTATATCTAGTGGAGACAGGGTTTCACCATGTTGGCCAGGCTGGTCTTGAACTCCTCACCTCAATTGATCTGCCTGCCTTGGCCTCCCAGAGTGATGGGATTACAGGCATAAGCCACCACATCTGGTCCTAAAAGTTATACATTCTAAAGGTCTATTTCTGGCATACAAAACTATAATTGTGCTTATTACCTGGTATAAAATAATCTGTACATCAAACCTCCATAACACAAGTTTACCTGTATAACAAACCTGCTCATGTTGCCCTAAAATAATAGTTTAAAAATAAACTTTAAAAAAATAAAGGGCAGTTGGTTTTTTAATATTGATCTTCACGCCAATAATCTTATATCAGGCTATTTAAAATTTTTATGGTTCCAATATTATATATTCTTTTTAGTTTTCTATATATACAGCCATATATTCTGTGAATAATAATAGTTGTTGGTTTTTCTTTTCCAGTTACCACACTTTTGACTTCTTTTTTCTTTGTTATTTCACTGGTTCTGATATCTTGTATAATGTGAACATAAGTAGCGATATCAGGCATTTTTGTCTTATTTTTAATTTTAAAGTTAATGCTTTTACTTTTTTAGCATTGAGTAAATGTTTGCTGTAGAATTTATTTTTTAGGGGGTAGATGTTTTTGTTTGTTAGTAAATTTGACATTTATTTTTGAAACAAATTATGAATTTCCATGCAGTTCTAAGTGTTTTGGAGTTTGAAACTGTAAGAGTTTCTGTGAGAATGAGAATACAATTTCTCAGGGGAAGGTCTCTGTCATGTTTTTATTTTTAGCCACTCCTCAAACCCTCACTCCCAAGTGCCACCTTTCCCTCAGCCTAATAATGCATAAGCACTCAATAAACACCCATGGATTAATGCCTAGGTTTTTATATGCTTTTAGTGCTGGGAGTTGATGGTACATTTTGCATGAAAAACCCTTGTCAGTCAGCTTAACATTGTTCATCCTGAAGCTGATCTATTATAGATGTCCATTTGTTTTTCTTTACATCTCAGACAAAGCAAGCACCCCCAAAAAGGCATGTGTGTGTGTGTGTGTGTGTGTGTGTGTGTATATGTGTGTGTGTAAACTTTTAGCTCTTTTAGTAATTCAGAGCTTCTATGAGTTACTCTTAGAACTCTTTTTCAAATAGAATCCTTACCTTCCAGCAATGAGTACAGGTTAGAGCCAAGGTATCTGAACTCAGACAAAGAAGTAGAATGAAAGAAAACTGGGAATATGAGGATTTTAAAATTTATTTCAGTCTTGGTGATAAGTAGACATTCTTTCTCTTTGTCTAGACCTTTGTATTAGTCAGGTATTGCTAAATAATGCCATATACCAAACTGCCCCAAACTCAGTGGCTTACCACAAGCATTAATTTTCTTGGTTCATGGGCCTGCAAGTGTTTGGAGGGAGATCTGCTTCAGGATGCCTATTGGTGAGCCTTGGCTCTAGGGTCCAGGTTGAGTTGAGGTTTGCTCCACATGTTTCTTCATTCTCCTTGTCCAATACCAGCCTCAGGAATGCAAGATGATCAGTCAAATTACACAATTTACAAAATTAGAAAACAGACTTTACTCTTGTATTTGTGTGACATGTGTTAACATCCCATTGATCAATGCTAGTCACATGGTCAAGCCTAACATCAATTGGGTGGAGAAACGTACTCTGCCCACTACAGTGCAAAAGAAAGTTACATGGCAGAAAATGGGAGTAAACAAAGACCTAAGAGCAATAATCTAACCTACCACAGCCATTCATATGTGATGATTAAATGAGATAGCATTTATTATTACTATAAAGTGCTTAACACATAGCAAATGCTCAGTAGGGTTGTTATTTTTATTTTATGTAAGATGAAGATATACTAGTTGATTTTTAGAATCCTTGATATATTTAAATTTTTATGATTTGCTTTTCAGTTTACCATTTAAGATTTTTTTTCCTTCCTTGTGCCTCTTTTTCTTTTCTATTATAAACCAATAATAACTTCAGCTTATACTTTCAGATTTTGGCTTTAATTAACAAATCTCTTTGGTATTTGTATGATTATACTCTTGTATTCTTTAATACCCTTAGAATCTTTAACTGCTGTAAAATTCAGCGCTGTGTCTGGTTGAGGAAACATGGGTTGTTTATTTACTCCTCCCTGTCTGCACTGGTTGAATGTTATCTTGTGCAGATAACTGCTTTTGATTCAAACAGGCAACATGATTTCAGACCTAATTACTACAGAAGTAATTGCTCCTTGGCAAATGGGGCCTGCCAGTCTGCCCAGACTTTGAATGTCAAAGAGCCAACTGGAATCCAGGGCATGTTCAGATCCTCTAATGGAAATCCATTGACCGTCTTGGTGTGGCAGTCCAAAGGCCTAGGACTTTAGTCATCAAAATGTAAAACGGGACTCTCCAAATCCCTGTTTCATCTAGGGCCTCAAGACAATAGATGCACCACATAAATTTTGAGAAGATGGTGCTATAAACTGATGTTGCAGACCATCTATCTTCAATCTATGAAAGAAATTGAAGAGATCAAAAGATATCGGTTAGAGATTAAAGAAAAAATTTTAGAGTTTTTAGTATGCTGCTCATACCCCGCTCTCCTGGCTGTGGAGTAAGAGGAAGGGGCTTCCTCCTCTGAAACAGGCTTCACGGTGTTAAATTAAGGTTTCTGATAGGATTCCCTGCTGTTTGAGGGATACAGTGGACTGGTATCTGACACATGGTTAAAGCACCAAAAAGCAAGAGGCTCTGGCCAAAGCTTCCTGCTTTGTTGGTGCGACAGGGAATGACACATGAGTCTTTTTCATGGATCAAATGTGGGCCACATGTGAGAGAAAGAGCTGCCCTTGAACTGCCTTAAGCCATGCCCATGTACCTGGTAGACGGAAGGCAAGGAGTCCTCCATAGTAAAGGCTAAAGGCGCACAGTGAAAGTCAGGTGCTCAGGGAATTATGAATCACCAGCTAGAGGAAGTGAATCTACCTGGTTCTGCAGGCGAGACGTCTCCAGTGACGACAGGAGCTCTTCAAAGAACACTTAGTGCCTCTCATGAGCAAGAATTAGCCAGCCAGGAGAAATGAGGGTCAGGTTGCATCAATATCAGTCAGGTAAGACCTCTCTCTCTCTAACCTCACCTCTCTCCCTTGCCTATCCCAGTCCCTAGTCCCACCTTCAATCTTGCATGGGCAACAGGATGCTGATTGAGTGACTTAGAGGAGGTGGAGAAGCAGGAGGAGAAACTAAGATGAGGTTGAATGTGCAGGCCCAAACTTGGGGACCAGATTCTCAGTGGAGGAGAACAGAAATTTTAACTTTAAACTCTATGATTTTGACTTGACTTTCAATTAAAACATGAGACTTTTTCAGGCAAAATGACTTTATTATCTGAAAATGCCAGGAAAAACCAGTTTTACCTTCTCAGAATTTCTTCCAGGAGCAGAGAAAGAACTTGCCCCATAGAATGAACCAGGGTTGAGGTGGGTGGTGAAGACAGTTGTTTTATATTTGCACCCAACTAGTTCACACTATCAGAGCGAGAGGGTTTGGTTTTGTTTTGCTTCATTTTTCTCCAAGCAGTTCCCCAACTCTCCATTCCAAAGACAGTTGATTTTCAATTCCTACTCACCCCAATGCACTATACTCCCTATCCACTGGGAAGCATGGAAGATACTCGAAGGTGGGAGCAGAGGACGTATGAAAATTGAAGTTACTGAACTGATTACTTCCATGTCTAGCACCTCATTTGAAAATCCCTCATACAGATAGACCATTAAAGATTCCTTTAAATGGTTCCCCCAATGTGACCGTCAGAATCATCTGGAAATATATTTTTTTTAATGACATATTTCCCTTTCTAGTGGTGACTACCTATCCATGAAAACATGCCTCTCACAAAAGATCTCTTTATCCCTCTCCAGAAGAGGAAACACAAGGAGTGCCTGATGCAAAGCCCCAGGCACTTCACGGATATGAAATGCCCAGAATGCTATAAAATCACCACGGTCTTTAGCCAGGCACAAACAGTAGTTTGGTTTGTTGGTGGCTCCACTGTTCTCTGCCAGCCTACAGGAGAAAAAACAAGGCTTACAAAAGAATGTTCCTTCAGGAGGAAGCAGCATTAAAAGTACCCTCTGTCAAGATGAATGGGAAACCATCCCAATAAGCATATTTTGGATTTAAAAAAATTACAGATTACTACACTTCACCCTGGATCCATTGACTGAGAATCTCTGGAAAGTTTAGGAAATGTCTTCTAAACCTTTTGAGCAATGGGTCAACTGGGCTACAAGGTTGGGCATTTGGGAAATTGGGTGGGACATTTTGAGGGTGCTGGAATCTGCGGTAAATTTATTGCTCTGAAAAGACCGTGTATTCTGGTGAAAGGAGTCAGGCTTAAAGAGCTTTTGTTATGTTTTCTATTTTTTCCCTTCATCTTTAGAACATTTAGATTGCTATTTTAAGTCACTGGATGGATGTTAGAGTGTTTACTGGATTGGTCTTTTTCCACTGTATTGGAACATCACTTCTGTTCTAGCGGCTTCTTGGCCATCTGGTAATTCTGTTGATGGGAGCAAAAATGGAAAACAGAGGGCACTATTAGCCTGCAACTCCAAAACATAACAGTTGTCTGACTTTCCACCAATCCTGCCAAAACGAGGCCAATGACAATATTGTTTCTAACCCACATGCCTCCCTCAGGCCAATTTGGAAACCCATCCCTTGTAGCAGAACAAGTCTGTCACTAATGGAAAAGGATCAATAGGTTAAAAAATAAAGATTAGGTCCAGGAGTTTTGCCAGCGTCAAGAAATATGCTCTATCAGGAAATCTGGGTGGAGGATAATAATAATTCAAATTTTCTTTGTCTTTTTCTTTGGAACTCTTTGCAGTTGTTGAATAAGGACCAAATGAAATGAAATGCACCGCTTTATTAGTGTTCTCTTAGCCAGTATACTAATTATTTTTCCTGACAAATGTCTGTGAAGAGGGTGTTAGAGTAGCCTGATTTATGGCTACTCTGCTTTGCAAGTCATATGCTCATGTTAGGAAAGCACAAATAGAAGAATATTTTAAGTGCCAAAAATATGAAATGTTAAACTTTATTTTTGAGTGACTTTATTTTTGTTCTTGATTTAGAAGCATTAATATATTTTTTTGACAACTGAACAGTGAGGGAGATCTTTTGGCTGGTGTGAATTCTTATAGGCTTTAGAGAAATAAATTTATCTACTTCTTGAGTTTTGAGTGGGTTGTTGAGTTGAGAAATTTTAGATAAGGCACCTTCTATACCCAATTAAACCCTGGGAGGTAAGAGGCTGGGGAATGGCATCTTATCGTACCCAGGTTGAAGGACAAGAATTGGTTTGTTTGAGTGGTGAAAGAAAGAAGGTGATAATTATTCTTAAATGATTGAACGGTTGTCATAGGAAAGACTTTTTTGCTGCTCTGGGGGCAGAACTACAACCCTCTCCTCTACTTACACTAAGTTGACTATGAAGTACTGATGAGAATCTTATTTCCATAACTCTTGGATCTGTTGATTCATCCACATCTTACTTCTGCTACCTTAGCCTAGACATATTTTTCTTGTGGGAGGAGAAAACAGAGAGAGAGTAGGAGAAAGAATGGGGAAGAAACTCATATACTCTTTACAGGTGTGCTCTTGTTCTTTCTAATGTTTTCTCTTTTCTCTGACTCATTTTCTTTACTTCAGTCAGAATAATTTTTCAGATCAGAAAGTGAATCATGTCACTTATTCAAATAATATTTTCTACTGATTCCCCATTGCCTGGAGAACAAAGTCTGAACCTCTCATCATGATGTACAAGTCTCTCCTTAATATGCATTTTACAGATATTTGCCAGTCTTAGCATCTACTCCACAACCTTTAATTTTGTACATACAAAGCTTCTAGAGATTTCCTAAATGTCCTGCTCTTCTATGCTTCTGTGCTTGCATCCATACTCTTCCTGGTACCTGGAATGTTCTTTCTCTTTCGATTCCTATTCATCTTTTAGGGCATCCTCCTCCAGTTTCTCAAAGCACTCTGTACATCCACACATTAGCATTTGTTAATTCTGTCATCAGACCCTCTGTCCCTACCTCCAGGACACCTTGAGTTCCCTGTGTCTTTATCCCCAGCACTTAGCACTGTGTGTTTCTGCAAGGAGCTCTGTTGAAGTTATTTACAGGAGGATTTCAACTTAATGTGAGTTAGGACTTTTAAACAATTACAGCTGTTCAAAAATTGAAGAGGCTGTCTGATACAGAGGAGGTGCTTAGCAAATAAGTAGAATATTGAATGAGCTGTGAACACTTGAATCTTTCTGTCACCAGGAAGTACTCAAGTCAACTTTGACAGGCTTATTGAAGCATTATAAGAAGTGTTTCATGATGAACCATTGAAAAATTTCCACCAACAGTTTGTGGACTGCTTTAGCTATATCTATATATTTAAAATACACACATGTGTTTATGTATTTTGAGCTATCTAGATCAGATTATATAAGAAATGTAAAATAATGTTATATACAATTTTATATATAAAATAACTGAATTTTTTCCAGGTCAAAATTCTTTTTCTTTTCTCTTGATTGAAGAACAATCTATTGTGAATATTATTTAAGACATTATGTTTCTTACTTTCAGCACTAGGGCTGTTCATACCTTTTCAATTCCCTTGAACAAGTCTTGAGGGTAATTCTGGCTGCTATTGACAACTAAAGTACCTACATGATGGGAGCAGATTGGAAAAGGTAAATAGTTTGGAGAGGAAAATATCCTGTATTTTCTCCTCAGAGTTAGAGAAAAAGAAAATTATGCAGAAAGGGAAAATATGTAAGTCTCATAATTTTTAAGGCTAACATATATGAAAATTTAGAAAATAATCTCTTTGAATATAGCACATTACGTTGCTCTATTCTTTATCCAACTTATCAAAACAACACCAGCTATATAGGAAAGGTGCTACCAATTATTATGATGTATCCCTCAGTATAGGCAAATATAATCCTTGATATGTAGTGGTAATCTTGATACTATCTTTGAGATACACCATATGTCCTGAAAGAGAAACTTGTCTGTACAAGGTCAGGATAATATCACACAGAGGCACAATGGAGGTGTAGTTTGAGATAGATTAAGAGATCAAAATTACAAAGTCTCAAGCAAGACAAGTTTATTTCTCCATCATATAAGAGGGTGGAGATAGTCCTGGGAGAGGAGGTGACTGCTCCAAAAACATATCCAGCCATGTTGGAACCTGGAACTTTGCAGGTTCCAGCTGATACTTTGCAGTCTGTACCTGGATCCCCTGGTGGGTTTTTGTTAAACAGAGTGCTGGGCCCCAACTCCAGAGTTTCTGATTGAATAGTTCAGGGCTTGGGCTTGACAATTTGCATTCTCAAGTTTTCAGGGGATGCTGATGCTTCTGGTCAGGGAACTACACTTGAAAATGCACTATACTATGGTGCTGTCCTCATTTGGACCAGCCCATGGGAAGAGAAAAACAGAGAAAAACAGAGAAAAAGATACTACCTGGAGATAATATACACTTTTTTGCTGAGATTCTTTTAGGCAGATCAGGGTCAAATGGCCTCACCTATCTCTAAGAGAAATGAAAATGCAGCAGCTTCCATTATTAAAGGAAAGAAGAAATCATTCCAATATTGACTCTTCTGACCTGTGAATAAGATAGAGCTCTCCAGTTATTTGAGTTTTCTGTAATTCTCTAGTGTGTGACCACACAGTGGGTTTTTTGTTGTGGTAGCTGAGCTAAAACAATGGTAAAGACATAAGGATAGACAAATAGGTCATTGAAACAGAACACAGTTCAGAAATAGACCCACATATACATGGACAACTGATTTTTGACAAAGATGCAGAGACGATTCAGTAGGGAAAGAATAGTCTTATTTATTTATTTATTTTTAAGACGGGGTTTCACCATACTGGTCAGGCTGATCTCGAACTCCTGACCTCAGGTGATCCGCCCTCCTCAGCCTCCCAAAGTGCTGAGATTACAGGCGTGAGCCACCGCGCCCGGCCCAAGAATAGTCTTTTCAACAAATGGTGCTGGAAAAATTGGACATCTGCTTGCAAAAGAAACCAAAGAAACATCAATCCAAACCTTGAACTATATACAAAAATTAACTTAGTTCCCCAAATTGAATTATAAACCTAATATAAAACCTAAAACTATAAAACTTTTAAAAGAAAATGTAAGTAAAATCTTTGTGACATTGGTTAGGCAAAGATTTCTTAGATATGACAACAAAAATGTGGTCTATAAAACAAAAAGATGGATAAATTAGATCTTATCAAAATTAAAAACTTCTGCTCTCCAAAGGATATTAAGAGAATGCAAAGACAAGCCACAGACTGAAAAAAAATATTTGCAAAGAATATATCTGGAGAGGCCATGTATCCATTATGTGTATAGAACTCTCGAAAGTCAATAATATAAAAATAACACAACTGAAAATGGACAGCAGATAGACTTAACCAAAGATATATGGATTTGAACTAAGCACATGAACAGATGCTTAATGTCATTATGCATTAGGGAAATACAAATTAAAACCATAATGAGATACCACTACACACCTGTTAGCACCGCAAAAATTAAAAAGATTGATATACCAAGTGATGACCAGAATGTGAAGGAATGGGAATTCTCTTACTATGCTTTTGGGAATGTAAATTGGCATAGCCAGTTTGGAAATGTTTGGCAGTTTCTTAAAAAGTTAAACATGCCTTCTCATAAGACCTAGCCATTCCACTCTGAGATATTAAAATCACATATCAATAGATAGACTTTGGCAGGAATGTTCACAATAGCTTTATTTATAACAGCCCCAGACTGGAAAAAATAAAAAGTCCATCAATAGGTGAATGAATAAGCAAATTGTGTCATATTCATATAATGAGATGTTACTCAGCAACACAATGGGAGGAACTATTGGTAATACAACAACATGGCAATATCTTGAGATTATTATGCTCAGTGAAAGAGGTCAGACATAGAGTACATATCGTATGAGTTCACTCTTATAAAACATGGAAAATGAAAATTTATTTCATTGACAGAAGGTAGATCAGGTGTTTCCTGGGGTGAATGTGGGTGGGAAGGGGTAGGCAGAGGAATTACAAAGGGTGTGAGGAATTTTGGATGTGTTGGGCATACAGCTGGCCCTCCACATCCATGAATTCTGCATCAGTGAATTCAAGCAACTGCGGATTAAAAATATTCAGAAAAAAATTATGTCCATACTTAGCGTGTACAGAATTTTTTGTCATTATTCCCTAAACAACGTAGCATAATAATTATTTACATAGTATTTCCATTGTATTAGGTATTATGAGTAATCTAGAGATGATTTAAACTATATGGAAGGGTGTGCATAGGTTATATGAAAATACTATACCGTTTTATATAAGGGACTAAAGCATTTGAGGATTTTGGTACCTGAGGGAGATTTTGGAACCAATCCCCCAACAATACTGAAGGATGACTGTATTGACTCTCTTGAATGTGGTAATTATTTTGTAGGTTTATACATATATCATAACATGACATTGTACACTTACTGTATTTGTTGTATGTCTATTATATCATACCTCAGTAAAACTGTAAAAAAAGAAAAAGATATAAGGAGAAAATAGGGTATGAAGTTATCCATTATATATATTTTTAATACTAGAATTCACTTGAACTAAATGGATATTTGACTATTTTCAACTATTTTTTAAACAGATTCATGTGCATAAAAGCATAAGTATGGATGTGGCTCAAAGGATGTTTTAGTTATGTTATCTTCCTGTTACCAAATGGGAAACACATATCTAGAGTAAGAATGACTGAGAGGAAGATATCAGAAGACCAAGATTTTAGTTCTGATTTCCCCAAACGCATGGGGAAATTTATCTGACCATTCTTACTTTGCCACTTGTAAAAATGGCCAAAATAATACGTAATGTAGACGACATAATGGAGAAAGGAGATGGAATATCTAGTAAAAGCACTGTCACATTGTTTGAAAAAGGAATTATTACTATCACTACATATTCTTTCCTCCTGCCTTCTCCTTAGTTTTACCACTCCCTGGAAATCTTTTGCCATTCAGCTTCAGTTGGCATCTTTCCTATTTAAAGCAAAATGTGTTGAGTCGGCAGATTTGACTGACTTCTAAAGCCTCTAGTGACTTGAAGCTGACAAACTCTTAACTCTTTTTGGCCCAGAACCTGAAGCTAAGGGATTTGTCAGTTTCAAGTTGCTTTTGAGGCTACTGTGGCTTTTCCCCAAGCTTGGTCTTGCCATAGTGGCAGATTGATTGAAGAGTGAGTGAATTAGTGTTTATGTCTAAGCTGAAGCTTTGAGTAAAACTTAGCTACCGTAAGAAGATTAGGAGGGGGAGGACTGGAATGCATTCCTCCACAGATGGGGAAGTTAAGATTTTCTAGGGGTGTCTATTTAGGGTGAGCCATTTTGGCTGTCTATATCAGTGCCCAGCACAGGGACTGCCCACCCATGAGACACTTGCATGGGTGCTTCAGAAAAGTTGCATCAGCCTGTCCGTAAGTAACAAAATTACTGTAGCATTATTATCAAGCATTAGGGTATAATGAGCAGCCTATGAGGCCGATAGAACATAGAGGATTATGGGCATATGTAAAATGCCCCCCGCCGGGTGACGACCTCTCCCTTTCTTACAGGATGGAGGAGACCTTCAACCAGTGGTATACTGGTAAATGTTTAACAACTGGCTCTGGGGGAGCGGGGGAGAACCCTGATTTTTAGTGTTTGCCAATTTCCATGGTTTAAATATTATCGCTATGGCCAATTTTAAGCTTCCAACATATTGTCAATTGGCTCACAAAATTCCTGAAGATTTAGATTGGCTCTCAAAAGCTGGCGAAAGCTGGCTCCAGAGCAATACTGGATCCTACAAACCAGCGGGCAAGTCCCACCCATCAAATAAAAGATAGAGCCATTCACTGGATCTTGCTCCCAGCTCTACCCCGGACACTCAGGGCATGAAGAAATGCCTGTTACAGTTCGTGAACTGCCTATGGTAACACAAGCTCTCAGAAATAGAAAGGAAACTTTAAAAATGGAAGCATGGATGTGATACTGTCTTTTTCCTTCTCATCCTTTTTGATTGGCCATCAGTGTGTCTTGTACAGTTTGAGTCATACCAAAGATTTCTCAACTAGCAGGATCAAAGTTCTTTTTAAAGAGTTGATTTTTAAAAAATTTCTGAGCTAAAATGGTCTCCCCAGCTGCTAAGAAAAGAGGAAACTATGGTGTTTTCTCTGGAATTTTCCCCAAGCACTCTAGTTTTCAGTGGGGTCACAGTGATATCGTTCCCTAAGGATGTTTTGCAAATTCGCTGGGAAGATGTTTAATCAGTGATTTAGGTGTCACAATGGCTTGGTATTAACAATAGCATGCTGGAAGGCAGAAATGCTGAGGATCTTGTGGCGCGCAGGACAGTCTCACCCAAAGAAATGTCCCGTGTTCGCTACAAGTTCAAATGTTCCCCCTAGCCATTCATGTTAGTGAAAAAAGCCACTTACAGTTTGCTAAGCTTGGAATGTAATTTCATTTTACCTGTGGATATGAAGTAAGCTTGTGCCACCTAAACATACATGAAATTTTCTAAGAATGCAGCTGCCATGTAAACTGAAGGGAAACTACCCTACACTTTGTTGAGAACATTATTGAGTATGATATCCTGTTTAAGGGTTATCCCCCAGTTTGGAAAAGCATATCATTGCCAATAAGATGACCCAGCATTGGTAGCTGTTACACGTTCAAGGTGATTTTAAGTAATAGGAATATAGTTGTTTACCCTTCATTTAAAAATGTCAAATATAAATTAAAAAGTGTCTCTTAAATGCAAACATTTATTACAAGTAAGTGCAAGCATCTGACTGCTTCCTTATGTTACGGATATAATTGTGTTTGAATATTTTCCTTTTGAAATACATATAATGTTATTATATTTAATCAGTTTACTAACTCTCTAGGAAATCCTCAATCTCTCTCTCTTTCTTACTCCTCACAGTCATTCCTTTAAGTTCTGTTGGTTCCATTTCCTGGTTTCCCCTTCTCCTGCTTATACCAATGCTACCTTAGTTTAGGTCACACACTTCCTTGCTTGACTATTCCAAAGTCTACCCCTCATTGTACGATCCCTCATTGTACAGTCTTTTATCACTCCAGCCCATTCTCCAGATACATGTTAGAGTGATCTTCTTAAAACACAAGTCAGGGAGTGTTATTTCCTTGCTGAAAACATCACTGGGTCCTAGCTGAATAGAGGATGAAACCCAGACTTCTCAGAATGGCACATAAGACAATCACTGTTGATCTTCATCTGCCTTCAAGCCATGCGTCAGCCACAGTGACCAGCCCACCCATGCCATTTCATTTGTCTGAGGTTTGAGCATGCTATTGTCTTTGAGGAATCTTTCTCCTCCCTCCTGCCAGCCTGGCGAATTTCATTCATTCTTTCTGACTTACTCCAAGTTCCTATTCCAAACCTCACCGACTTGAATGGTTTCAAGTGATCTGTGTAATTATCTTTATTATGCTGCTCAATGTACTGTATTAGAACAGGCCTATGACCGCCAGGCACGACCTGAGCCCATTCCCCACCCCTAATTGTCTATATGAGAAGAGTGGGGAGGGGGAGGAGAGAAAGACACTAGGATCCTTCGCCTCGAGGGGGAGGGCACCCTTCCTGACCCTGCTTTCCCAGCATGTCAAAGACAAATGAGGAAGGCTCCAAGAGGACTTCATGGAGGAAGAGGACACGTGCATCTTGATCTCTGCCTGGATTTTTGCTGCATGGCAGAATCCATAAGTTCACTGGGTTGCTTTTACAGCAAAGTGTGCCAAGAGATTTCTTGCCAGAACAGCAATACTAAATACCATTCATCAGGAGCTGATTGTGTACCAGGCAATAAGTTGGTATCCAATTTATGACCCACAGAAAAACCTTCTGTGGTAGATATGTTTTGTTTTGTGGAGATGAGAAAGCTGATGCTTTGAGAAGATAAGTTACTCTCGGTGACCAACTTGTAAATAGTGAAGGAAATCATTCTGTTCTAGGGCTGCTGGTGTAAAATTCATCCACTTTTTACTATGCCAGGCCACAGAGTTTAGAGGGTAGGAGGAAAAAGACCTGGTCATTTTAAAAGATGGGCCAATTATATCAAAGTAATGAGACTAAAGCTGAGACTGAATGGGCAATCCGGAATTATCATCTTTTGCAATTTTTAAGCCATTCTATAGCAGGTGCAGCAGTATTTCTGTTTCTAGTTTTAGAAAGGACGGTAATTAAATAATATGTTGCTAATGTTATTTTAGTTTGTTTTAAATATTTGATTTCTTTCTGGCATGTTATAAGAATGTTTAATTTCTCCACCATTTCTAGAAAACAGAATATTTGTGTTTTTGAACTAAAAATCATGTTCCTCTTCATTTTTTTAAAATAGATTTCAGAGGACATATATAAATATTTGCTAATTTGTTCCTCATAATCACGCCATGCTGGAGAGAGGTGGCGATCAGTATCTTATTTTCCACATGATGAGATTTCGGGTGCAAATCAGAGATATTCAGCAACTCCCTCCAGGTCACACAGTGATCCAAAATAGAATTGAGACTCAATCTTACATCTTCCCTCTCAAAACCTCCCTTGTCATGCCTCACTATCAACACATCTTTTTTATTTACTGAATAAGTGTATTTCATGTAGCTATTTATCAGAATCTAAAAGCTGGAAGCTGAGGTTATGCACAAGTTATTTCTGAAATTCCACTTATAAAAATGAGTCTTAATATAAATTACAGTTGTATTACATGGTTGCCATAGCTAAAAGCTATGAGGTTTTCTTATGTTTAAATTTTTGAATAATTAAATGAACAACAGCATGTACGATGTAAATTCCTTAAATTTAATTAAATGATACCCCTATATAAAAGACTATTGCGAAATGTATGTGTAATGATTAAAGGGTTTAGTACATATAGAGTAATTTTCCGTAGTGCTTAAAAGGTCACCAGAAAGAAAAAAGTGACAAATATGCTGTTTTAAGCTTTTTTTTGCCACTTTAAAAATGTCACAGTGAGTGAAAGGAAAAAGCTGCCCGATAGCAGATGAATGGGTATTGACAGCTGCACCAGTGTTAAATGCTGCATGGCAGAAAAATCTAGTGAAGAAAAAACAAACTGTATTCACGTTTCCATATTGCTTTTTATTAAATTTAAGTAAAGAGACTTTAACTTTGATTTATATCTGAATTTGGTAATGAAGGCAATTTGTTAGACAAATCTATGTACACACAGAAAAGATAGGTATATAATATAGGACTTTTTAATCATGCACTAAATATAAAATTATCTTGACAACACATGTGATATTTTATGGTGTCCATATGGTATTGCATATGCAGTTTATAATATACAACTGGTATCTGGATAACATATGATACAGATATAAAGCACACCCTACAAGCTTAGAATTCTATGATTGCACGTATACACACACACACACACACACATACAGAGACACAATATTCATGGTTTCTTTGCTTTAAATAACATTTAACCTCTGCACCCGTGTATTCATATTATGAAGGGCTTGAGTTACTTCTGGGAGCGTGTTAGATTTCTTTTGGCTTGAACAACTCTTTCCCCAGAAGCCTGGAAAATTCATCATATTGGATAGCCAGGTGTTCTCCATTTGCAAATATTATTACCTTATAGGATTAGAAAAAGGTGTAATTATGAGAAGGGGAAAATAAACAATGCAGTAGACAGAAAATGTCACCATGCTCCATAGGCAGTGTCCTATGGATGGCATTGTCTTTGGGCATTCATAATGCGTGGGGTGGGGGGTAACTTTTAAGCTGGAAACCACAGAGTTTCTGCTGGCAGTCTCTAATGCTCTCAGGCTGCTGCACAGGAGCTCTGAAACTAGACTTTTTGCCCTTTGTCATTCTTAAACGTGACCATATTCCTCTGAAGCAGGCCTGACTAATGTTTTTCCTGAATAACTATCATTCCTAGCAGAAGGTCATCTTCCAACATGCAATCTTAATCACCACTAGCAAATCTCTTGTGTGTCTGTGTACCCCACCAGACAACAGCAAAGACCCACCCTGTTCATTCTTGGATCCCCACTGCCACAGTACATTACCTGTCATCTAGTAGGTGCTCAATAAATTAATTCAATGAATGAATGAATGAATGATTGCAATAGTGTTTCTACCTAAAGTGGAATATTTTTCTGGAGTTCTTTAGTGCTAGGGGTAATTTGTTGTGCTTTTGTTGCCAGAATCATGAGTAAATGAAGCCTGTCTTCAATTTTCATGAGTTTCTCAACTTTAGGAGTCTATTTTTGAAGTAACTCTTTCATACTCTGCTGTCACAGTTGGCTCTGGTAACAATACTCCTGCAAAGATGATGTTTCTCCTTGTGCTTGGGGTTTCTTGTTAGGCAGATTAAGAAAAAGACTTGAAGAATGAACAAACATCACCTTAAGCCACATAATTATAATCCATAAGAAAATAGTGAATAGTGCTAATAGAAAATACCTGAACTTTGGAGTTTTAATTTATTTTAACTTTGCAAACATCTGCAATGTAAACTAATGCCAAAAAAATTACATGAAGAAAATTACTTTGTTTTATAATTAGAATATTCTACCAGCATACATAAATTTTAGAAGTGAGTGCTGTCATTTTTTGTTTTAAAAAATACATCTTGTGATGGATGAAAAATAATCATACCTGGAAAGTTTTATAAATAAAAAATTAAATTGCATAAAATTATATTCAAAGGTGCTAATGAGTGTCAGTATTGCTTAGAAAAGATTATTATTTAGACCCAAAGTACGTGCTTATGTGTTGCCTAGATGTATTTTTTTTTCCCCAAACAACTATGCTGTAATTTAAACTCATAGAAATGGCATTAATGCATTCTGAGCTATGGTCATTTTTATTGTTTTCTATTACAGTAATGCCTCTAACCTTATTACCAAAGAAATCTCCCCCTAGATTTCATAGATATCTTGAGCTATGTGCCCATGACACCAAAATAAGCATATGAAAAACCAAACCCTGTCAACCTTAATGCCTACGTGATGTCAACCTATAGCCTCAACTTATTTTCCCTCACTGAATCAACTGATTTTTCAAATGAAATAAAAAAAATCCAACTATTTAGTTTTCTATTGACACACTTGTAAGACTGAGGATGACTTGAAAAATTATCTAGTCCACAGCTTTTCATTCCAAGTTATAATGCAGACTGGTGGTAAATACACTACACGTATTTACCTTACTGGCCCAGTCGCTTGATGTCATGTTGGTCTGCACCCCCGTAAAGAGTATCTACCCCTCGATCCACTAGACAAAGATGCCCTCTCTCACCACTGCTATTCAATATAGTATTGGAAGTTCTAGCCAGAGCAATCAGGCAAGAGAAAGAAATAAAGGGTATTCACTTACGAAAGGAGAAAGTCAAATTGTCTCTATTTGCAGATGACATGATTGTATATTTAGAAGACCCCATCGTCTCAGCCCAAAATCTCCTGAAACTCATAAGCAACTTCAGCAAAGTCTCAGGTTCAAAATCAACGTGCAAAAATCACAAGCATTCCTATACACCAATAACAGACTTAAAGAGAGCCAAATCAAGAATGAACTGCCATTCACAATTGCTACAAAGAGAATAAAATACCTAGGAATACAACTAACAAAGGATGCAAAGGACCTCTTCAAGGAGAACTACAAACCACTGCTCAACGAACTAAGACAGGACACAAACAGATGGGGAAACATTCCATGCTCATGGTTAGGAAGAATCAATATCATGAAAATCGCCATACTGCCCAAAGTAATTTATAGATACAACACTATCCCCCATCAAGCTACCAAGGACCTTCTTCACAGAACTGGAAAAAAGCACCTTAAACTTCATGTGGAACCAAAAGAGAGCCCGCAAAGCCAAGTCAATTCTAAGCAAAAAGAACAAAGCTGGAGGCATCATGCTACCTGACTTCAAACTATACTACAAGGCCATAGTAATGAAAACAGCATGGTACTGGTACCAAAACAGAGATATAGACCAATGGAACAGAACAGAGGCCTCGGAGGCAACACAACACATCTACAACCATCCAATCTTTGACAAACATGACAAAAACAAGCAATGGGGAAAGGATCCCCTGTTTAATAAATGGTGTTGGGAAAACTGACTAGCCATGTGCATAAAGCAGAAACTGGACCCCTTCCTGACACCTTACACTAAAATTAACTCCAGATGGATTAAAGACTTAAACATAAGACCTAACACTATAAAAACCCTAGAAGAAAACCTAGGCAAAACCATTCAGGCATAGGCAAGGACTTCATGACTAAAACACCAAAAGCACTGGCAACAAAAGCCAAAATAGACAAATGGGATCTAATTAAACTCCAGAGCTTCTGCACAGCAAAAGGAACAATCATTAGAGTGAATCAGCAACCAACACAATGGGAAAAAATTTTTGCAATCTACCCATCTGACAAAGGACTCATATCCAGAATTTACAGAGAACTAAAACAGATTTACAGGAAAAAGATAGACCCATTCAAAAGTGGGTGAAGGATATGAACAGACACTTTTCAAAAGAAGACATATATGCGGCCAACAAACATATGAAAAAATGCTCATCATCACTGGTCATTAGAGAAATGCAAATCAAAACCACATTGAGATACCATCTCATGCCAGTTAGAATGGTGATCATTAAAAAATCTGGAGACAACAGATACTGGAGAGGATGTGGAGAAATAGGAACACTTTTACATTGTTGGTGGGAGTGTAAATTAGTTCAACCATTGTGGAAGACAGTGTGGCGATTCCTCCAGGACCTAGAAATAGAAATTCCATTTGACCCAGCAATCCCATTACTGGGTATATATCCAAAGGATTATAAATCGTTCTATTATAAAGACATATCACACGTATGATCATTGCAGCACTGGTTAAAATAGCAAAGACCTGGAATGCCCATCGATGATAGACTGGACAGGAAAAATGTGGCACATATACACCATAGAATACTATGCAGCCATCAAAAACGATGAGTTCATGTCCTTTGTGGGGACATGGATGAACCTGGAAGCCATCATTCTCAGCAAACTGACACAAGAACAGAAAATCAAACACCGCATGTTCTCACTCATAGGCGGGTGTTGAACAATGAGAACACATGGACACAGGGAGGGAAGCATCACACATTGAGGTCTGTAGGGAGTGCCTAGGGGAGGGACAGTGGGGGAAGGGAGTTGGAGAGGGATAACATGGGGAGTAATGCCAGATATAGGTGATGGGGATGGAGGCAGCAAACCACATTGCCATGTGTGTACCTGTGCAACAATCCTGCATGTTCTGCACATGTTCCCCAGAACCTAAAGTGCAATAATATATATATACATATAATATATATAATGAACTGGAAAAAAAAAGAATATCTACCCTTGGTTGTCTTAGGAAAAAAGTAAAGATAGTATTTCTGAGTTAGGTAAAATAATGAAATTGATTGGTGTTTTCTAACCTTCACTTCTGAACCAGTAAGGCTGATGTCTGTTTCCAAGGGGAGTAACAGCAAGGCTAATTATTTACCACCTCTTCTTCCAGAAGGAGTCGAAACTCAATGGCTTTGCTCCTCATACTTCCCCTTCTCTCTATCACAAATGGAATGGTCTATAGAGAAATTAGATAGCTGTAAATAAACATCAACCAATGTCCTGTTCATTTTCTCCTGCCAATGGACTGACTAAAGATACATCTCTTGCTAAAAAGGATTAAAATATATAGATTTATATTTTTGGGTGTATGATAGTTGAAGAGGCTTATCAAAACCCATTAAGACTTCTGTGTTGTTGGATTAGACCAGAGAAAGTTTATTTTGGGGAGCTTTCCCACAAGGGAAGCTTATGGTTGGGAGAAGCATATTAGCTCAGGTTGGTTGTCCTTTGGGAGTATGCCACTTAATCTGAGGGAATTTGGGAAGGGTAGACTATAAATCTGTAAATTAGAATTTGGCTGGAATACTAGGGCAGATACTTTCTTTTTAATACAATTACCAAGGGACTGTTAACAATCCCAAGAAGTCTGACCAAAAGCCAGACTTACGGAGCACGTGTTATTTACTAAAACTCTGACTACGTAAAACCAATAAGTGAGCCATTCTTTCTTTAATTAGCTTTGCTTGCCAATCATAATGGCTATTTGAACTGGCCATATGATCAATAGGTTCTATCTTTAATATATCTAAACATATCAGATTGACCCTTTTCCACTCTGTTGTCTTTAAGCAAGTGAACATGGTGACATAAGAGTGAATTTTACTTGTTTAGTTGAATTTTCCAGGTGGCCTAAATTATTTCTATCAATAAGTTGATGAGCACTGTTGGAAGTCACAGGAACTCTTGAGTGATCAGGAGACTATATGGTTTCTGGAAGCCATAACCTGAGCCCAGGGAATAGACGAAGTTCTGAGAATAATTTAGGTGCTAAGAAAATTTAGTATATCAGATGAAAACTTACTAAACAGTACCCTGGAGGTTTGAAGAGTTAATGTAATTTCTGAACCTGTGTAAGTTATTCCCAGAGAGTATCTTCACATGCATGGACGAGAATTCAATGAACCATCATAATCTTTTACAGAATCTGGATTCACCTTTGACATCTATTTTGGACTTATTTTATCTCTACTTTTAAGTTTATAAAATATGAGCTTCTTGGTAGCATTTTTAATCACCTCACCACCTTAGAAATTCTTTCCCATTCATAGTATCTTCTCAGAATTTATAAAATAGATTTCAGAATTCACTATAATAAGTTCCTTGCTCTAAATTTTGTTTGGATTCTAATTATTTTCTGAGTAGAAATGGTCACTCGTTTTTAGTCATATCAACTACTTCTGAAAAGTTTCCTTTAAAATATCTCATTGTTAGAAGCAATTTTAAGAATCTATTTTAAAAGATAGATATATGAGTTGCATGAGATATACAAGTTTTATGTATTCCCAATCTGTATTTTAATACTACATATACTTCATATGTATACTATGTGTATATAATACTATGTATTTTTATACCACATACATAAGTAGTAGATGCAGTGTACACCAAAACTCATAATAATGCTCTTTTGTTTTTTCTGGGGAGAAAGGAAGGAGAATTGGACTAGTCTGGGGAATAGAAGGAACTTCAAGTATATGTGGAAGGTTTTATTTCTCTCAAAAAAGTATCTCAAAAGATTAGCATTTATTAAAACTGTATAGTAGATATATATGTTTATAATATCATTCTTTGCACTTCTCTATATTCTTAAGAAATTTTCAGTAGAAGAAAATGATTTGGAATGTTTTTCTTGATGATGCATTCTTAATGAACTCTTTCTTGGAATTAATTTCTGTTTAAAGTCAAAAAGTTTTGTGCTTTTTTCTTCTTTGAAACCAGAAAGTGACTTTGGCATTGTTTAAAGAATGATGAAAATCTCATTTAGATCTGGGATGAAAATCCTTTCTAATTCATCAAAGCATTTATATTTTTTTAAACATTAATTTAAGTCTGTCCCTCAGACTGTCACATCTTTCTTAAGGGGTTTCTCATAGTCTTTTGACTACTCCATCTGCTCTTCTAAAAGGAGAACATCAAACTAGTTTGTTTGACGTGACACAATTAGATCTCAGATGCTCAGTTGCCTGACCATTTGTAAAATCATTTTTCTGGAAATTAGGAATAGACCAAAGAACTTCTGACTTTCTCTAAGGCCTTTATTTAGTTGATTTTCCATGACTTTGGTTTGTATTTCTATTCAACGTTTTCAGTTAGAAACATACAATTTTTGTTCAGGGTCCTTTTTCCCCAATAGCACTCCCATTGGTAGTTAATCAGTGGTTATTTCTCCTCCTTTTCCACCCTTTTCTTTATCTTTTTGTTGCATTGTGTAATTTAGAATTAATGGCGTCTAGCCCATAGTCAAAAGATGTCTTTCCCAAGTTTTAAAAATTGTGTTGGCTTGGAGACACGATGCATGAAAAAAAAAGAACACACATGTATTTAGTTAGATACATAAGAGCTATGTCATCTAGAGAGGTGACGAGGTCAGCCACCTTCCCAACAGAGTCTCCGGATGGCAATACTTTGGTGCAGTTACCATGTTTTAGGTCGAATAACTCAACTTTGACAGCCTAGTCACATGAACAGACTTGATTTATTCCAACTCACAAAATACTGATGAATAAGCCAGATGCCAATTTATTAATTTATTCCAGAAAGCTATGAAGTGATGCCAGTGGTTCCTTCATTCCCTTCTTGTAGGGAGAAAAAGAAAACATAAGAAATAAGACCATGGGCTGAGCACGGTGGCTCACACCTGTAATCCAACACTTTTGCGGGGGCTGAGGCAGGTGGATCACCTGAGGTCAGGAGCTCAAGACCAGCCTGGCCAACATGGTGAAACCCTGTCGCTACTAAAACTACAAAAAATTAGCTAGGCATGGTGGTGGGTGCCTGTAATTCCAGCTACTCGGGAGGCTGAGGCAGGAGAATCGCTTGAATCTGGGAGGCGGAGGTTGTAGTTTGCACTACAGCCTGGGCAACAGGAGCGAAACTCTGTCTCAAAACAAACAAACAAACAAACTCAAAAAAAATAAGACCATGACCAGGAAACTTGGTAATTATGGTATCAGAGCAAGAGGGGTTGGTTGAATGGCCTTGATCTGAAACATCCCTCTCTAAGACTAAGCCGTAAGGCCGGGCGCGGTGGCTCACGCCTGTAATCCAAGCACTTTGGAGGCCAAGGCGGGCGGATCACCTGAGGTCGGGAGTTCAAGACCAGCCTGACCAACATGGTGAAACCCCGTCTTTAAAAAAAAAAAAAAATAATAAGACCAAGCCGTTTGGACTGCTCACACCATTTGGCCGGAGTGCTGCCCCCCCTGGAGTATCCTAAGTAAACCTTAAGAAATCCTCCCTGTTTGGACTCCCGTTTTCTAGGCTTCTTGATGTTGTTTTTTCAGACTGGCTGGCGTAGAACTGAGTATGACCATTTATTTATGTTAATAGTTTAGATAATGGACATGAAACACTCAGCTTTGTGTCAGGTATCAAGGAATAAATGTTGTTTGCTGGTGCTGGGGAGTCTACAGCTTAGGGGCAATAGCTTGGGCTCTGCAGACAAAGCTCAGATTTGGATTCCAGTTCTTCCCCTTCAGGTTGTATGGCTGTGAACAAGTTACTTATCCTGTTTCTGCTTTACTTAGGGATAAAATGAGGAAAATAAATGGACCAATCTTATAGGATTGTTGAGGGTTAAAGGAGACGAAGCACAATGGCACTGAGCATGCATTTAATATTGCTTATTTTTGTTGAGATTGCACTAGTCCATCATGATTGGTCTTTTGTTTCTTCCAAAATTCAACTATCATTTACACTTTTACTCTTTGGTAATTATGCATCCATCTTGTCATGTATTTCTTGTCTGATACTTAAAATATTTTTTCCTCTGGATTTGTTAAGTTCTGGTATGGACATGTTAAAAAATAAATTTACGCACATTAAAATTTTAACAGGTTTATTTGAGCATTCAGTGGCTTACGAACCTAGCCGTGCCAGACCAGGAACAGTTCAGTGCTCCACTGGGCGGGGGGAGGTGGACAAGAGAGAAAACTTTTATAAGGTGTTTGCCAAACCAAGACAAAGAAAATATATTTATTGGTGAAAGTAGAAAGTCCCTAGTTGGAGGTTAGCTGGCAGTTTTTGGTTACTTCAGCTTAAGTGTTGTTTTACTGTTTACATTGGGTTTTGGTTTGCTCCTATAAGAACCCAAAGCATTGGAGCTGTCTCAGCGTAATGGCCTCCCAATTAATTTTTTTTTTTTAACAGCAACACAGCAACTATACACTCTATAGATTATTGTTGTAATAAAATAAGAATCCCAGCAAGGTAACTTAACTCATTTAATGTTATGAATACCCCTTATTATAAAGCATAATAATTGGGGAAATGCTTAGAAGCTTACATGAGACAATCATTTAAGCTGTTTTTACGGAGCCAAGGGATAACGTCATTCATTCTCCAGCATCAATATTTTCTTGAGGCAATATAAGTTTTCATCATCATTGTTATTGTCTATATACCCACATAGATTTAAAGATAAACATTCTTTTCTTTTCTCTCTCTCTCTTTTTTTTTTTGAGATGGAGTCTTGCTCTGTCACCCAGGCTGGAGTGCAGTGGTGCCATTTCAACTCCCGGAAACCTCCTCTTCTCGGATTCAAGCAATTCCCCTGCCTCAGCCTCCTGAGTAGGTGGAATTATAGGCATGCGCCACTGCGCCCAGCTAATTTTTGTATTGTTAGTAGAGACGGGGTTTCACCATGTTGGCTAGGCTGGTCTTGAACTCCTAATCTCAAGTGATGTGCCCGCCTCAGCCTCCCAAAGTGCTGGGATTACAGGCCGAGCAACTACACTTGGCCTTAAACATTCTAGATCAAACTGAGCTGGAATCCACTCACCTTCCTTGGCCTTCCTGCATTCTGCCTCCTGCAGTCCTCTCCTGCGGGCCCTCTTCTCTCAAATGTCCCTTCCCAGACTGTAGAATCGCACAGCTCCAGGGACCCCTTTCATATTGCATTCTATATTTATAATGTTCCCTGCAGCTGCTGTGCCTCAGGGTTGCCCTGAGGGTGGCAGCTCAACGGCAAGCTCACCCTGCTTCCCATCATTCTACCTGGCGTCTGAGGCTTGTGGCCCAAGCCTTGGGGCTGTCGCTGACAATCTGAGCTCCTGTAGGAAAAGGGGAGACATGAAGCAATTAAACATCACATCTAGGGTGAAGAGTGAGAAACGGGACA
Source organism: Ateles fusciceps (assembly GCA_036589455.1). Lineage (NCBI taxonomy): Eukaryota > Metazoa > Chordata > Mammalia > Primates > Atelidae > Ateles > Ateles fusciceps. The sequence continues at coordinate 4,604,901 of JAZHEH010003318.1, read as the reverse complement.
TAACTACAGTTTCTGCATGTCTCACCCGACCCTCCTCGTCCATATCTTGAACTCCAGTCTCTAACTTTTTTGTGTTTGTGTAAGATACGAGCTTTAAAGATAATTTTAGGGGCTAAAATGAGAGATTTACCTAACCTCTGAGCCAGTAGCCTACTTGAATAGATTCAGTCACTCTGACCCTGAAACGATATTTTCAAAAAGAGGCAATCTATTTGAGTGCATCTTGTGCTTCATGGTATGACGGCCATGGTGAAGAACGATGAACCAGGCACCGGGGGTGGGGCAGGCGAGTTGGGAACCATCTTTGTGTCTTCAATGTTTGCAAGTCTTGGAGCTGAGGGGTAGGCATTAACTAGCCGTAAGGACTGGGTAGAAAGAGGGAGAGGGAAAGGGGCAGCTAATTGGTGTGATCTGTGATGCCTGAATCTGTGGTGCTTGAACAGTCTCTTGAGTTCTTGGGGAATTGATCGCCTGTGTTTGGAGCCAAGGTCTCTCCTCCAGGACATGAGGGTCCTTGAGAAGGTGCCAGAAGGGAGGCATCTCATCCAGCCTCATAAAGTCATGAGGATGGCTATAACATGACTTCAAGGGTAAGGAGGCAGCCCTGTCCCTACATATTTCTCCCACTTGCTCACTGATTCTTGAAATTTTTTTTTCTCTTTTTGTAAACAGAAGGCAAAGCTTTTATTTTCTGGAGTGAAAGGGAAAGAGACAGTGGACATGCTCCTTGAATGGTTAATCACCCTGCCCCCAACTGATGTCTGTGTGGCCCAAGCTTTCCTTCTTTTTTGCTCGTCATTTGCCCCAAGACTTTTTATTTGGGACAGAGCCTCACTCTGTCGCCCAGGCTGGAGTGCAGTGGTGTGATCTTGGCTCACTGCAACCTCTGCCTCCTGGGTTCAAGCAATTCTCCTGCCTCAGTCTCCTGAGTAGCTTGGACTACAGGCACATGCCACCACGCCCAGCTAAGTGTTGTATTTTTAGTAGAGACAGGGTTTCACCATGTTGGCCAGGATGGTCTTGATCTCTTGACCTCGTGATCCTCCCACCTCGACCTTCCAAAGTGCTGGGATTACAGGCGTGAGCCACCATGCCTGACCTACCCCAAGACTTCTACACAGCAACTCCCCATTCTGGAGTCTCCTCTGTTGTCACAAAGCATTGAGTTGCCCAGAATCTTGGTTCTCAAAATGAGGTCCATGAGCCAGCAGAGTTAGTGTCACCTATGAATTTGTCTCCAACCTAGACTACTGAGTCAGAATCTTCATTGTAACATGATATGCAGAGGATTTGTGATTTGTATGAACATTAGAACATTAAAGGTTGAGAAGCTCTGGTCTGAAACACTTCTTCATATCTAGCCTTAACTGAAATCTGATTTATAATGGTAAATCAGGATTTATAATGATACCATGATTTATAGTGGGGTAATCATCACTCTACTTTTAAACAGTTCATGTGTTAGTTAATTTTATCATGTTTTCAGCAAGTGCCTATTGTACTACAAGCCCTGGAAGTTGGGGATGTAACAGTAGTATCCCCACAGAGCTCTCAGTGTAGCAGGTTTATAAAAACATAGCAGAACACTCAAAAATCACAAAATTGTATTTCCAGCTGTACAAAGTTATGCCCTCCAATTAATGATATCTTTATCTTTTTACACCTTTCACTTTTCTTCCAGAATCCATGTTCTGTGTGAGAAAAAAATCTGACTTGAAATGTTACCCTCTTTCCACTTATTTTCCATTTCAGTGCTGTTGTGGCATTGCTGGCACAAGCCTCTAGAAGTAGTACTCTCAGGCCCAATTGGAAAGGCAAATAAACAATGTTTTAAAAATGGATTTTAAGAGAGTACTTGTGTTCTGTTTTCTCAGATGATTTTCTATGTATGTATCTCATCTTCAATTAGCAATGCCTCTCCCATTATTACAGGGCATATTCTGGAATTTTTCTTGTTTTGGTTTGTTTTTATTGGGGCGGGTAGGGAGAAAAGGAATGATTGAACATGCTTATTAAACCCAGGCAAGCATATTTAGGTCTTGGAGATACCAGAAGGTTATTTTTTGTAAAATATAATTGACACTAGCGTCACAGGGCATGGGCTCCAAGAATAACACCACAGCAGGACCGTACCGTGTTTACATGAGCATAAAAGAGCTGGTTCTGGTGAATCAAGAAATGATTTGGAAAGAGTAGTGGAAAGAGGCTAAATCTTCCATGGGAAGACAGCTACAGCTTCTGGTGCCAGGGCTGCCGGAGTTCTTTGAAGTAAAAATCTATAACTGATTTGAGTTTAGGTCTCTGAATCAATATCAGATGATATGAAAAACCTGATTCTTATCTTGTGGGAATTTACGGCATCTCTCCTAGTCTTGAAATCACTTCCTAACACGTATTTCAAGATCGTTTTTTGTATATGATCTTATACCATTTTGTATATGATTTTATTCCACCATTTTGCTTTTCCCAGAACTGAACACGGCACTCAATGAAATTTCCAATATTTTGGCTTCTCTTCAGTAGTTTTTGCTTTCTTTGACTTTTACGGCCTTTGTTGGCTAGAGTGTTAGCAGGCACCATGCTGACCCAGCAGGTCACTTCCGTTTGGAAAAGAGTGAGTAGCATTTGTGTTGCTTACTCAGCATGTTATTTCTCTTTGGAGCAAAGTGCAATGGCTTCTGGTCAATTTTTGAATTGATTTTAGGATGGTTCTAATGATTTATAAAGCAGCATTTAATCCTATACATCTAGGCTTTTATTGCCTCGTGAAATCAGCTGCTACATGAAATTGTCTAAGGCTGTATAGTTTATCCCCTAAAATTAAACACACAAAATTACTCCTTGGAGAAGAGTTGGTGTCAATTTCTGTTTATAATCAAAGCTTCATACGTGGTCATTTGACTTTTCAAAAATTGAATTTCAGGCATTTCATCTTTCAAAAATTATATATTTCAAAAGATGAAAAATATAACAAGTACAAAATGAACATGTGTCAAATCATTTGTATTTCTGCTGAATATATATCTACAAGTTAGCATGTAACTTCACATGGGTTCTAATCAATGGCAAATAGTAAGTCAAGCACAAATACATTCTTGCAGAGAATTAAATAGGTTTTGGGTGGACCTATGAGAGAAAGCTGTGGTAGGACAATAAAACGATTAGTTGTCATTGTTTTGCTTTATTTTCAAGTTTTGGATAATTGTTTCTTAACAATCCTCCTTTCTCCCAATTATAAATAATCTCTGAAGATTATTCTTGATCACATGAAAGGTTAGTTACATTGTGTTTTGTCCCTGTTCATTTATAATGATGCAGCAACATATACTAATCTGCATATATAGGCCTCTTGGGAGAACAGTAAACAAATCTAGAGCCATGTGGTATTTAGAGAATTAACTTCTCTCTGATCACTTTCTGGGTCTCCAATTATACATGTTTACACAATTTGATATTGTGCTACTAGTTCTCAAGACTTTGCTTACTTTTTTCCAATCTTTTATTCTCTTACTGCTTCAAATTGAATAATTTCTATTGCCTGTCTTCTAAGTTTGCTGATTCTGCTTGTAAAACATTATTAAGGGTATAAAAATTCAGCACAAAGTAGATAAAGTTATTTTGGTGAGATACAGAATCCTGTTACCTGGACAGATAACATAAAACATGAACAATACTTTTTAACTATCTCTTATTAAGAGCAGACTAATTAAGAATAATTTTTCATTTTCAAAGTGAGAAAGAAACCTAATTCTTAGCCTTTCATTAAAGCATATATTTGGAGTTAGTGCATCAAACTAAGAAAATGTTGCTGATATTCCTTTTACATACTGCATTTCTTCTTTTTAATTTAATTTTTTAAAATTATAGATTCAGGGTATACATGTGCAGATTTGTTACACGGGTATATTGTGTAATGGTGGGGTTTGGTCCTCTAGTGAACCCATTGCCCAAATAGTGAACATAGTACCCAAGAGGTAGTTATTCAGCCCTAACTTCCTTCCCTCCTTCCCCCATTTTGTGGTCTCCTGTGTCTATTGCTTCCATCATTATGTCCATGTGTACTCAAGGTTGAGCTCTCACTTATAAGCAAAAGCATTTGGTATTTGATTCTGTTTCTGCGTAATTTCACTTAGGATAGTGACCTTCAGCTTCATTCATGTTGTTGCAAAGGACATGATTTCATTCTTTTTTTTTTTTAATGGCTGTGTATATGTATGTGGTGCATATGTATCACATTTTATTTATCCAACCCACTGCTGATGGACATGATTTTGGTATCGCAAATAGTGCTGCAATTAGCATATGAGTACAGATGTCTCTTTCATAAAATGATTTCTTTTCCTTTGAGTAGATAACCAGTAATGGTAGATACCCATTGCTGAGGTCAATGGTGGTTCTATTTTCAGTTCTTCGAGAAATCTTCATACTGTTTTCCCTAGTCATTGAACTAATATGTATTCCCACCAACAGTGTTTAAGTGTGTTTCCTTTTCTCTTCATCCTTGCCAACATCTGTTATTTTTTGACTTTTTAATAATGGCCAAAATAATTTTTGACTATTTAATAATAACTTTTTAATTCTGACTGGTGTGAGATGGTATTTCATTATGGTTTTAATTTGCATTTTTCCGACGATTAGTAATGTTGAACGTTTTTTCATGTTTGCTGGCCCTGTGTATGTCTTCTTTTGGGAACTCTCTATTCGTGTCCTTTGTCTACTTTCTAATGGGGTTTTTTTTTTCTTATTGATTTCTTTCTTTTTTTTTTTTTGGTAGACTGTGAATATTAGTTATTTTTCAGGGGCATAGCTTGCAAATATTTTCTCCTGTTCTGTAGGTTGTCTGTTTAGTTTGTTGATTGTTTATTTTGCTGGCAGAAGCTCTTTAGTTTAATTAAGTCCCATTTGCCTATTTTTAATTTTGTTGCATTTGCATTTGCTGTCTTAGTCACAAATTCTTTGCCCAGGCCAATGTCCAGAAGAGTTCTTCCTAGGATTTCTTCTAGGATTTTAATAATTTCAGGTCTTAAACTTAAGTCTTTAATCTATCTTGAGTTAATTTTTGTGTTCAGTGACAGGTAGGAGTCCGGTTTCTTTCTGGATATGGCTAGCCAGTTTTCCAATACCATTTATTGAGTAGGGTGTCTTTTCCTCATTGTTTATTTTTGTCAACTTTGTTGAAGGTCAGTTGGTTGTAGGTGTGTGGCTGTTTCTGAGTTCTCTGTTCTGTTCCATTGATCTGTGTGTCTATTTTTGTACCAGTACAATGCTGTTTTTGCGTTTCTTCTTTTTAGACATTGCAGGTATTCAAAACCAAACCAAATAATATTTACTTTCTGTAGCCTTCTACAACTTTCTATATCCATTTCAGTTTTGTTTTTCATTAATTCCTTCCAAATTTTCAAACACTTTACTTCAAAACAAAACCATTCTTCTTTTCTTTTGGAAAAAAAAATCTCCCTCTCACACACATCTTATTTTCTAATACATTTGTACTTCTCTTCAGTATTATTCTAGTATAGCTTCAACAACTCAGCATTTCACAAAGCAACTAACTTCTATTAATCAGAAAAACATTGAAGGTAGGTAAATGTCAACTGTCTGTTATATACAAGCACTATGGCAAACTACAAAACATATGAGCACATGCAACTTCTACGATCACACACTCCCTTTTATACCTTCTTAAAATAGCACAAATGAATACATTTTTTTTGACAGAGCTCAGAGGCATAGCTTCCCTACAATATGTAAAAATAAGAAACAAAAGTGTATACTGTGTATTAAAACTATGCTTACTTAGAAACTGTGTAGATATCCAAGAATTTTCCTTTAATTAACTCAATTTAGCATTAGTTTTGTGTCTAAAATTTAAAAAATCGTCTTGAAAAATTAGTTTTAATGGACACGGGACATAATAACTAGATATAAAATGCTTATCAGAATTATAATTCTATTTCATTGAACATATACTTTTATATTTTTCTCAATTAAAAAATGTATGAGAGGAATAGTAGCTTATTTGAACTTATAAAGCAGTTAAAAAGACTAGGAACTTCAGATTCCTAGTTTCTTAGTGAACAACAATATGATTTTTAAAAAGTATTTTTAAATTATACTCCATATTGATAAAATTAGGAAAAAGATGCAAAGCTCTTTTTAAGCAAAATCATGAAAATTTATTTTGATTTGTCCAATGATATTCACATTTATTACATGAACTTGGATGCTTATATAAAAACGCTTCTGAGTTAACAGTTTCTGTAAAAGGCTTTGTTTTTGTTTTTTAAAGGCTAACACAGCACTAGAAGTTCAGTTTCTTTATTTTGTAAGAATTCTGGAAACATTATATTTATGCAGTTCTTATTGTTCTGTATGAACCAAGCAGAATAGAGCTTCTTTAATTTAAGAGATTTTATAGCTTAATGTATTAATACCCTCCAGAGGTAGAAAATATTCCATACACACACAATAAAAAGGAAATACCTTTCTCAATTATTGACACAGAGACACACAGAGAGCTTGCTGCTTCAATTCTACAACTACAGACAAAGATATAAAGTAAACAGAAAAATGAAAATTTACTAGTAAAGATCTCAAAGAAATTTTCTCCTTTCCAGTGAGCATAAAGTTTTTCCTAAGTAGATTAAGTTCACAAAGAGCCAAAGCAACAAAACGAAAAGTTGAACAATTTAGATGATCCTTCATCTCTTACCTGACAAGAATAGGTCCTCATTATATTGAAAAAGGTCACATGGTCATGCCATAAAATCAGATTTCCAATCATTGTTGGCTCCAATGGGTAATAACTTATCAAACATGTGTAGACCAGACTTATGTGTACACAAGGTGATCTATATATACTACCTAAAGATTCATTATTTACTAATCCCTGGCCTTGATGGTAGAAAAAGTCATGGCTAAAACCGTAAATTAGATGAAATACAGACAAATAACAACCACCACCACCACAACAACAGCAACCAGACTTGGCCAAGAACCAAAAACAAAAATAAAAACACCAAATCAGAATAATAAAAAACAGAGATTCAATGAAGGAAAAGCTATATTGCCCTTAGGATTCACTCCAAGATCCCCATAAAGATGTTCCCAGGAGAAAACAGCTTATAATGTGTACTTCTTGGACAATACATTAGAATAGACCGCAGCAGACAAGTCTATCTTAGTGGGGGAAATTCCTGCAAAGCTGGGCCCATTGGTTCACGCCTATAATCCCAGCACTTTGGGAGGCCGAGGTGGTTGGATTGATTGAGGTCAGGAGTTCAAAGTAGCCTGGGCAACATGGAGAAATCCCATCTCTACCAAAAGGGCAAAAATTTCCTGAGTGTGGTGGTGTATGCCTGCGGTCCCAGCTACTCTGGAGGCTGAGGTAGGAGGATTGCTAGAGCCCAGAAAGTCAAGGTTGCAGTGAGTTGTGATTGTGCCACTGCACTGCAGCCTGGATGACACAGCAAGACCCTGTTTGAAAAAATAAAAATAAAATGAAATCCCCCCCAAATTATTAAAGTATGCTTTTCAAAAAATTATAAACATGGCATTATTTTCATACACATATAAAGTAAGATGTCAAAGATTTATTAACCTCGTGAACGAGGGATGCAGCTGAAAGGCAAAGCTAGTCTAAAGAAGAATTTGAGGGACAAAGATTTATATAGTCACCCATGAATAGAATGATGAAATAAGCGTATTAAATTGAGAAAAGACAAGTTATGGCTTATGCAGCGATAAAATTATAAGAGGATCATTTTTTCTACTGGAGAGAAATAATCACTTATGACAAAAATCTGTATCTTTTCGTATCTTCATAGAGACTGGGGCTGTAATGAACAATAAATAATCAAACAAAGATATATTTCCCTAGAAAATGAAACAAACCTTGGGAAGATCTATTAGACCAGTGGTCCCCAACCTTTTCAGCACCAGGGATTGGTTTTATGGAAAACAGTTTTTCCATTGACCATTTGTCCGTGGTCCTCCCCATCCCTCAACATCCGTGGAAAAATTGGAGTATGCAATTTAGATCCCTTGCAAGCAGAGTTTCTAATAGGGTTTGCACTCTTATGAGAATCTAATGCTGCCACTATTCAGCAGAGGGAGAGCTCAGGCAGTAATGGGAGCAATGAGGAGTGGTTGTAAATACAGATGAAGCTTCATGCTTACCTGCCCCTCACCTCCCGCTGTGTGGCTTGGTTCCTAACAAGCCATGGACAGGTACCTGTCTGTGACCTGGGGGTGTGGGACCTCAGTGTTAGACAATGCTCTAGTATGACATTGAAAAGTAATTCTGGCATCTTTTGCCTTATTTCCAAGTTTTGGATAACTTTTTCGAACAGTTCTAACTTCTTTGAATCTTAACATTAGCCAGCATTTCTCAGTATTACAAAGGCTTGTTAGAGAAATGTTTACATAACATTCATTTGCTACATCATGAAATGTTTTTACATTTTTGAAATCCTTTGTTAAATTAATTTACATAGTCCCAAAATTGGATGTGACATTTAATTTGATTAAGCCTTATGTTGGTTAAGGGAGACCCAGTATTTATTTGTACTATTCAAAATTTCATTGGTGATTTTTGGAAATGTTCCCAAATTCTTTGGTACTTCTTTCACTCCAAGAAGTGAAGGTAAATTCCTCTCCTCTCGTGGGTGGGCTGGACATAGTAAGTTGCTTATAACAAATTGAATATGGTGGAAGTGATGATATAGAGCAAATAAGGTGAGGTCATAGAAGACATTTGGCTTCCTCCTTACTCTATCGTAAATCACTTGTTATGAGAGAAGTCAGCAACCATGTTGTAAGGACACTCAAGCAGCCTAAGTGGTGAGAAATGGAAGCCTCTTGCCAACAGCCAGTAAGGAACTGAGGCTTCCAGCCAACAGCCGTGTAAGTTAGTCATCTTTGAAGGAGATACTCCAGCTCAAGTCAAGCTTTCAGATAATTATAATTCCTACTGACATATTTTCTTGAATTTTCACCAGAGACCTTACCATACCACTCAGCTAAGCTGCTACTGAATAACTGAGGCATAGAAACTATGAAATAATAAATATTTGTTTTCTAAGCTGCTAAGTTTAACAGTAATTTGTTACATAGCAATTAATATTTAATATAAGGCCTCATAAAAATTTTCCCCTCCTTTGGAAAGTGGAAAAGTACATTTTTCCCCCAACCCTTAAATAAACAAATTTTCTCTCAAGCACTAGAGATAAGGAGACTTATAATATTTTGTGTGATTCCAAACTACTGTTTGGTTCTTAGGTGATCTTCAGTATGGCTTCCTCTTGGTTACCACTTGCTCACCAGACATTGCTCAAAACATGTGTAGGATGGACTTCTGAGTCTGCATCTAGAGAGTACATATAGGCTGAGAGGATGAACACTGTACTGAGAAAACCTTCTCTGGTGATTACCTCCTATGACATGGAACATAAAACCTAAACACCAAAGCTGGGTTTGATTCCCTTGTCTCAGGGTTGAACCCTGTATTTGTTTGGATAGCTTCTCTCTCCCCATTTCTCATGGCTAATAAACTGGGACATGTATCCATTTATCTATCTATTATGTGTGATATTTGGCAAATTATGAACTTAGATTTAGATTTTTCATTTATTTCTTAGACTAGGAAAAATATTTAATGTTGCAGAAAAATAAAGATAAATTTCTGACAACATAGTGAGCCAGCAACGTCTTCCCCCAGAGTTTAAACCTAGAGAGCCACATAGAGAAGAAACAGCATCCAGATAAATAAAGTAATGAGTATAAGAAGCACTCAAGAAGAGGCTGGGTGCGGTGGCTTACACCTGTAATCCTAGAACTTTGGGAGGCCGAGGCAGGTGGATCACTTGAGGTCAGGAGTTTGAGACTAACCTGGCCAACATGGTGAAACCCCATCTCTACTAAAAATACAAAAATTAGCTGAGTCCCAGCTACTTGGGAGGCTGAGGCAGGAGAATCGCTTGAGCCCGGGAGGTGGAGGTTGCAGTGTGCTGAGATGGCAACACTGCACTCCAGCCTGGGTGACAGAGCAAGAGCAAGATTTGGTCTCAAAAAGCAAACTAAAAAAGAAACAAGAAGAGACAGGGAAATTGTGATATTGTGTGTGTGTGTGTGTGTGTGTGTGTGTGTGTGACTGAACTGAGAAAGGAGATGGGAGAGAACTTCTGGGTTGTATACTTTTCCTTCTGGATATATTGCCCTGGATAGATTACTGTTTGTTCACATGTAACTGTGAAAGAGAAAAATGGTAGAGCCAGCCCAGTGCCTTGAGGACTTGTGGGGCAACAGAAGGGCAATTCCAGAGACTGGCCTGAGTGAGGAGCAAGTATCAGCAGATAAAGAATGATTTGCTCTCCCCCAAAGCATTTCCTCCTGCTCCTTTCCATACCCCTTCATGCCCCAAGTTGTGCCAACATGTCAAGGAAGAAAAGTCCTCAGAAAAGAACAATTTCAAAGTTAGAGGAATAAAAATTTTCCCCAGAGAACAGGGTCAGCAGGAAAGAGGGCAATAAAAAGGACTGGGGAAGACCCTGGGCTCCCAGGCCTAGGGTTGATTACCTCTCATAAACCTATGAAGAGAGCAGAAGCTTTGTGTGAGCTTTCCCCTTATCATATTTCAGCTAAGACTGATAATTCTTGTAGGGGAAAAGAAGCTTCAATTGGTAGATAGCTGGAAAGCACAATAGCCAGATAGCTGGGAAGTATAACATGCCTAAAGAGAGACAGCAAACTGGGCTGTCTGTAATAGGCAGATCAGAATTAATGAAACAGATACAGAGTTTAAAATAAATACAATAAGTGTCCTCAAAGAGATGAGAAAATTTTGGTTACATGAAACATGAAGGAGCAGCAATAATGAAAAGCCAAGTGGAAATACTGTGTATAAAAATTATAACAATTAAAATCAAGAATTTCAATGAGGGATATATAGCATGAAAGTTATAGGCAAAGAATAAACCATTAAACTGTAAAACAAGTCAAAGATTATTTTGCAGAAGACACAGAATGAATAAAAAATAAAAAAATAAAAAGTAATGGTAAGAGGTATAAATAAGACATGCCAATATATCCATGGTGCAGTCTCAGAAAGATAGAAAAAAGTAGAACAGAGGTGAGGCAACACAAAATAATAACCAAGGATTTTCCAGAATTAAGTAAAAATGAATGTCTTAGCCTATTTTCTGTTGCCTATAACAGAACCCCTGAAGCTGGATAATATATAGAGAAAAGACATATGCACATGAGTGTTCATTGCAGCACTATTCAGAATAGCAAAGACATTGAATCAACCTAAATATTCATCAATGACAGATTGGATAAAGAACATTTGGTACATGTACACTGTGGAATATTATGCAGCCACAAAAAACAAGATCATGTCTTTTGTGGGAACATGAATGGCATTGGAGGTTATTATCCTTAGCAAACTAATGCAGGAACAGAAAACCAAATACTGCATGTTCTCATTTATAAGAAAGAGCTAAATAATGAGAGCTCATGAACATAAGGAAGGGAACCACAGACACTGGAGTCTACTTGAGAGTAGAGGGTGGGAGGAGGGGAGAGGAGCAGAAAAAATAACTATTGGGTACTAGGCTTAATACTTGGGTGATGAAATAATCTGTACAACAACCCACTGTGACACGAGTTTACCTATCTAACAAACCTACACATGTACCCCCGAACCTAAAATAAAAGTTAAAAAAAAAAAAAGAAAAGAAATGTATTTCTTACAATTCTGGAGCTTGGGAAGTCCAAGGGCATGGCTTGGTGTCTGATGAGGGTCTTTTCACAAAGTCCCCCTTGTGGGGACTCTGCACAGAGTCCTGAGGCAGTGCAGAGCATCACATGACAAGGGGGCTGAACAGAGTAACTTGCTTGCTCAGGTTTCTCTTTCTCTTCTTATAAAGCCACCAGTTTCACTCCCATGATAATCTATTAATCCATTAATCCTTAATCCATTAATCCACAAGTGGATTAATCCATTCATGAAGGCAGAGCTCTTGTAATCCAATTACTTCTTAAAGATCCCACCTTTCAACATTGTCACATTGGGGATTACGTTTCCAAAAGATGAAATCTGAGGAACACATTTACTCCACAACAATGAGCAATAGTTATATGAAAGGGTTTATGGGGTACCACATAGCATAAATAAGAAAAATCTCACACCTAGAGGTGGGAAATTTAAGAACATCAAAGAGAAAACTCTGAAAGCTTCTAGATATAAAGACATGATCTATAAAATTAAATAAATCAGATTGAAATTAAACTTCTCATTAGCAATACTGGAGGCAAAAAGACAATGGATTACTAATAATGCCAACACGTTAAAGGAAAATAACTTCAAACTATAGTGTTTTATTTTTTCTAGCAGCTACCATTTATTAAGTGCCTGCTACATTCTAACTATTTTGCACGCATCACCAATTGTCCTGGCAATGCTGCAAAGTAGGCATTAGAAATCTTTCATTACAAATGAGAAAAGTGAGGCTCACAATGTTAAGTAACTTGCTCAAGGTAATACAGACAGTGGTAGAATGGGGATGAAAACCAAGATATCTAATTCCAAAATCTGTTTAAACTCTAATTTTCGATTAGATTAAACTATCTTTTCAATGGAGGAGCCCAATAAAGATATTTTTGGGCATGACATGGTCTTAAAGTTTTGACACATAAAGACCATATTTGAAAATGTTCTTGGAGGAAGTGCCCAGGAAAAAGAAATAAATCCAAGAGGATGTTTTAATTGATATATGAAGTTCAAGTTATAAATAATGTGGGAAAGCTTATTATGATCCAAACAAAAAAGGCATCCTCATAAAGAAACAGAAGTGTATTATTATAATTCAATATGAAACTATAGGAAATACCAACATGGCTACAGATGAAAGGTAGGGTACAGCAACCACAGGGAGAGTATTATGAATTGAATATTTGTGTTCCCCACCCCTCTAAATTTTTTTGTTGAAATCTAATCCTCAATGTGATGGTGTTTGGAGGAGGGGCTTTTGAGAGGTAATTAGGTCATAAGGATAGACCCCTCAGGAATGTAATTAGTGCCTTTATAAGAAGAGGACAGGTTGGGCTCGGTGGCTCTCGCCTATAATCCCAGCACTTTGGGAGGCAGAGGTGAGTGGATCACCTGAGGTCAGGAGTTCGAGACCAGCCTGGCCAACATGGTGAAACCCCGTCTCTACTAAAAATACAAAAATTAGCCGGGCGTCGTGTCACACGCCTGTAGTCCCAGCTACTTGGGAGGCTGAGGCAGGAGAATTGCTTGAACCTGGGAGGTGGAAATTGCAGTGAGCTGAGATCACACCACTGTACTCCAGCCTGGGTGACAGAGCTAGACTCTGCCTCAAAAAAAAAAAAAAAAAAAGAAAAGAGAAAGAAAAAAGAGGCCAGAGAGCTAGCTCACTCTCCCATGTGAAGATACAAGGGAAAGTGGGCAGTCTGCAGATGAAGAGGCCCTCACCAGAACCCAACCCTGCCAGCAACATGATCTCAGACTTCCAGCCTCCAGAACTGTGTGCAATAGACGTCTGTTGTTCATAAGCCACCTAGGCTTTGGTACTTTGTTATAAATAAAAGTTCAAACAGACTAAGACAGGGAGTGTGATAAAAATACTTTTTCCTTTTGTGGGAAAATATTCTTAAGTATTAGAAGATAAGGATATTGATAGGGACAAATGAACATGAATATGGGCCTTAGTAAGATAGAGGCAGCTTCCAGAGAATCCAAATAAAATTCTTTTTTTTTTTTTTTTTGAGACAGAGTCTTGCTCTGTCGCCAGGCACCAGGCTGGAGTGCAGTGGCACAGTCTCGGCTCACTGCAACCTCCACTTGCTGGGTTCAAGCAATTCTCCTGCCTCAGCCTCTCAAGTAGCTGGGACTACAGGCGCCTATCATCATGCCCAGCTAATTTTTGTATTTTTAGGAGAGACAGGGTTTCACCATGTTGGCCAGGATGGTCTTGATTTCTTGACCTCATGATCTGCCCACCTCGGCCTCCCAAAGTGCTGGGATTACAGGTGTGAGCCATCGTGCCTGGTCTAAAATTCTTAAAAGTTTCTTCAGTAGAAGAAATTTTGATTTCCTGAATAGAAGATATAAAAGCAGGGGAAAAGGTATAAATAAGTGAATAAAAAATATGGAATGAGATAGCAGGAATATCTTAGAATATATTAAAATAAAATAATATGTTGTCTCTAAGACATAGAAATTTTAAAGAAGTGAAAATATTTGCTAGATAAATATAAGTTAGAAACAATTTTAGTATCAGACAAATAGAATTTAAGGCCAAAGTCATAAAGGATGAAGAGAGACATTATACATGGCAAAAGAGGAAAACAGAGGAAAAGATAAACACACACACACACACACTATATAAAACAATCTAGGTTCAACCTATACAAAGCAATGACAGATTTATGAGGTGAGATAAATGGCTTAATAATGATGACTGGAATTTTAATTCACTCTTCTTAGAAACCAATAAATCAAAGAGGCAACAAAACTTTAAGTGTAGAAAATTTGAATAGTGAAATTAATTTGCTTAAACCTATACATAAAATATATTATTGGATATAAAGTTTTATAGATGTCATACATTATTTATATACTATAAATCTACGTATTAACATAGATTTCTTCAATAGCAGGAAATACACACTTTTTTTTGAGACAGAGTTCTACTGTCACCTAGGCTGGAGTGCAGTGGTGCTCTCAGGCTCACTGCACCCTCCACCTCCTGGGTTCAAGCGATTCTTGATACTAGTGCTTCAGCCTTCTTAGTACCTGGGATTATAGGCATGCACCACCACGCCCAGCTAAGTTTGGTATTTTTAGTAGAGACCAGGATTCACCATGTTGGCCAGGCTAGTCTTGAACTCCCGACTTCAGGTGATTCACCCACCTAAGCCTTCTAAAGTGCTGGGATTACAGGTGTGAGACACTGCCTGGCTTAGGAAATATACACTTTTAAAAAGAATGCAAGAAACATACATAAAAACTGTGACTTGTAAAGGAAATTCTAATAAATTCTAAAGAATCAAGATTATGCTTACCATATCTTCAGTCTACTGGTCAATAATAAAATGATAACTTTAAAATCTCCTGAACTGGGCCAGGTGTGGTGGCTCACACCTGTAATCCTAGCACTTTTGGAGGTGGAGGTGAGAGGATCACTTGAACCCAGGAGTTCAAGACCAGCCTGGATAACATCGTGAGCCCCCATCTTTTTTTTAAAAAAAATCACCTAAATCTGGAAACCAATATTGCTATAAAAATCATTATAGTAAATATAAAATATTAAGTAACTTGAAAAAGAATTGGAGAATAGTGAAAAAGTACATGATATAATGTGTATAACAGTTAAAGTACTTATATATTTTTTTATACTGAGCTGAACACTCAGCTCAAGAAGTTCAAAAGACACTAATAGAAAAGGCCTAAAGAAATAAAGAATAAAATAAAAAGCATAATGACAGAAATCAATGAAATAGATGATAATAAACAGAGATTAATAGAACTCAAAGTGTTTCTATGAAAAGATGAATAAGGTATGTAAGTCTTTGGCAAGATTAATCAAGAAAATTTTTAAAAAGTGCAAATAAATAAATAAAAATGAAGACATTGTTCTAGATATGGGATTTTAAAAAATGAACAACTATATGCCAATAAATTTGATGACAATGTAGACATATTTCTGAAAAAATATAAAATGACAAAAATAAAATAAGAAAAAGTATATAACTAATAACTGAAATTTGAAATTGAAATTATGTATTTTCTCTCTCAAAATCATCTATCTCAGTTTCTCAAGCTTTATCAAAATTTTAAGTATCTGATGGTCTCCCTCTTATTGTCCCATAACAGAAGATAATTTAGAGCTGCCATGCTTCCTTTACACAGCTAGAATAACCTTAATTTCAAAACTACGTAGTGGAGCACTCTCACTCGCTACATGTATAGATATGGTGTGCGTGTGTATATGTGTGTGTATATATACGTATGTGTGTATGTATGTGTATGTATATGTATATATGAACACAGTGTGTGTGTGTATATATACATACGCAGCTATATATATGTGTGTATGCATGTATATAAGTGTCTGTGTATAAATACACACATGCATGCACATACACACATCCATTTAGTATATGCATATAGATGTAAAAATCCTAAATAATATACTAACTAGTTGAATCCAATAATTCATTATTAATATTTATATCCCAGGAATGCCAGAATGACTTTACAATGGAAAAACAATCAGCATAATTTACAAGTTAGTAACAACAGCAGGCTGTTATTCCCAGGTCTGGAGAGGCAAGGATGGAGTGAACACTAAACCCAGAGGGAGATGGTACGGAAAAGACTGCTCGGCAGGAGATGTGACCTTTTCTAAAGGGACGAACAGCTCAATGACCCAGCAATGAGGAATCCAGGGAAATCAACACTTCATTTCATTTTCCTCCATTCCTCTTATGTCCTGCTGGTGACTTCCATTGTCCAAACCAAAATGGAAGTCAAAAGGCAAGGAAATCTGTGGACGTGTTTGGAGAGTCAGCCTCCTGGGGGAGCAGATAAGGATGGCGGATAGATCTGGAGGGAAAAAATGGAAGATATGTCCCCTTCAACTCAGAGGTTCCACCACTCCATTATACTATTTAGTATCACCCATTTTTTCAATGTGGCAAAGCAAATCAGGCCATGCTAAACATCAAGCTGCAGGAGCTCTGTAGCTTGCCTGTAGTTACTTCCTTATTTCTTCTTTCAATGTGGACATACCTTGTTTTTTTTCCCTCTCCTGCTTTCAATCTTCACTCCTTTGACTTCACTTTCCATCAGAGACCTACTCTCCCTGATCTATTTGCATGAAGATTCTTCCTCCTGGCTCAGATTTTGGCAGAGCTGACTCTGCTAATGGATCCCTCTTAGCCTAACTTTGATGTTTTAGAACTTCTCATTTCTTTCAAACAATTTCCCTTTAGTCCTTATGCCTATTGAATCACATTTATCACTCTTCTGACATTTCTCAAATCTGCTTTTCTCAGGTATACCATACTGAGAAAGGAAAAGCCGCTCCCAACAGCTAGGAGTTGACCTGGCACTCTCAGCTAGGCCACAGTGTTCTCTTGTCAAGTGTAAACAATCCTACAGAACAGTAACATCAGACACCTCCACTCTATGACTGCGATGGATCCAGTCAAAAATAAGACCACTCCACAATCATGTCCAAACATAACAAAAACCACGAACATTTTCCAAAACCACAAAAATGCCCAAACATCTTTTAATTCTGACTAGCATGAGTGACAACTGCTGCTTCTTTTTGAATCACAACTTTAGACTCACTCTGTTCTTTTCACCTTATAGATTCAAATTATTAAGGTACCCAGTCACAAGAATTACCTCTACTTACTGACAGCATTGAAATCAGAGAAAGCCTCACTTCCTTGAATACTCCCCCACAAGCACCTAAGACAAGCTCAAATTCTATAACATACTCAGACACCTTTTTACTGAGATGCCCCACTGTCCTCCATGGTGTGTCTTCTCCTGCATTGTAATATGTCAGTGCACTCAACATTGTTTATCTGCAAGTGTGTTTCTGGTGGTCTGAGGGTAGAGTGGTAGCCAACCTGAATAGAGATGATGTTAGGCTTATTCTACCCAGAAAGGAGGATCCAAAGAGATGGGACATATCTGACTATTCCTAGCATTCATTCCTTTATATTTTCTGGTTTCCTAGAAGACATATCATTTTTCTATAAGATTTCCATTATTACTTCACTGATGGGAATTAAGCCTAGAGAGATGTTTTCTTTGTTGCCTCCGCAACTTGTGAGCGAAAAGCCTTTTAAGTTATCAAGTGGGAAGAGTGACTCAACTCATCAGTGTTATAGAACTTAGGCTACTAATGCTTTCAGCTTTGTGTGAGGGGGATCCTTTACAAAGTTTCTCTCTCTTTACTGACTCTTCCCCAAAGGCTCCTATTCCCTGGCTTTCTTCCCTCCTTAACATCAACCAATAAATATACTGTACTGAGCGGAGACTTGTGTTTAGGAGGTAACTACTGCCGAAACTCTGTATTAAACACCAGAAGAAAAAAGGTAAAGGAAGGTTGGGTTGTGGGTAGAGGTGAGGGCTGAGAGGTGATAATGAGGTCAACAGCTTCATACTGAACTTCATACATGTAGCTAGTCATCTCTGTGCTTTACCACAAGGAAATTTGTTTAATTTGAACCTCATCCCATTGAGACTCCAAATCATCTTGCTAATAGGACGAACATATCTGTTCCAATCAACTAATAGGAAGATGCTGTACTTGTTTTAGGTAGCATTCATTTTTACTAGATTTGTTTGGTTTCAATGTCTGTACTATGTTGCTGACTTATTATCTCTAAAGGTAGAATTTTGGGCCAGGAATGGTGGCTCATGTCTGTAATCTCAACACTTTGGAAGACTAAGGTGGAGGGATCATTCAAAGCCAGGAGTTCAAGACTAGCCTGGGCAACATAGTGAGACCCCATCTCTACTTTTAAAAAGGTAGAATTAACCATGGGGGAGATTTGGAAAAATGTCAAAAAGTATAAAACTGCCTCATCACCCCATAGTTAGGGTAGATCCAGATTACTGACTCCTTGAAGACAGGGAGCAGGAATAGTGAAGAGAGGCAGCTGACAACCCTCACCTCTGCTCTTATTATCCCCCAGTCTTCGCTTTCCTTAATTTCCCTTCAAGCATTCATGCATGTTAACTCCAAGGGACCTCAAATGTTTCCCACTCACTCTACCCAAGAAAGTGCTGATATGAGATGTGACCAAAGATGTGAACAGTCCATGGTGCAAAGCGATGGAGATATCCGTGTGTTCAGCAAATAAAACCTTTTGTGTTTGTGTAGTGTAATCTCTTGACCCTTCTCATTTCTCCATTCTTTAAGCTCCTCTTTTTGGGTTCTCCTTTCTGAGTGGAATAGGCCTAAGATCATCTCTACTCAGGTTGGCTACCACTGTACCTTAGCATCCTAGTTACCAGGAGACTAAGGGTAAACACTGATGTAGGACCTATGGTAATGTCTCCTTGTCTAGGCCAGGGTTTTTAATTCTGACCCACGAGCCAAAGCTGACCTAATATTTGTTTTTGTAACTAAAGTTTTATTAGAAAACAGTGATTCCCCTTCACTCAAATATTGTTTATGACTACTTTTGTGCTACAACATTAGAGTTGATTAATTGTGACAGAAATTGTACAGTCTGCAAAACTTTTGATGTTTGCTATCTGGCCATGCTATGGTCTAAACGTTTCTTTCTCCCGAAGATTCCTGTGTAAAAATCTTAATCCTCAAGGTGGTGGTATTAGGAGGTGGGGCCTTTGTGAGGTGATTAGGTGTTGGGGGCTGAGACCTCATGAATGGGATTAGTGCCCTGATGAAAGGGACCCCAGAAAGATCCCTCACGCCTTCCGCCATGTGAAGACATAGCCAGGGGGTCAGGGGGACACTGTCTATGAGGAAGTGAGCTCTCACTAGACCTTAAATCTGTCAGCTCCTTGACCTTGGACTTCCCCGTCTTCATAACTGTGAGAAATAAACACAATGTTTGTTGTTTCTAATTAATCCAGTTTGTGGTATTTTTTTTTGTAGCAGCATGAACAGATTAAGACAGGTCCTTCACAAAATAAGTTTTCTGATACCAAGTCTAAAACACTGTTTCATGAAGTATGATGTGTAGAACACTAATTCCAAGACACAGTAAAGATTATTACACAAAAATGAGTCCTTTGGTTAAGTGAGTTTGGGAAATACTATGGTCATAAAATTCAGACATATTTCTTAATTGTAAATCTTTGGTGCCTTGAATATATATAACCGATATATACTTATTTACATGAATTGATACAGACATTAACGTAACTATATAAATATACATAATAACCAATAGTAATTACTTAATAATTTAAATAAAATATGCTTAAACATATAAAGTATGATTTATGAATCTCTGAGAGATGGTAACAGTATTCAAAGTTTTCCAAAAACACTTGCCCATATAATCCTTTTTGATATGGATTATTCTATGAGACCAGTGATCCATAGAATATACTTTGGCAAACGTTAATCTAGATTGCTTAGACTTCTTATTATCCAAGAAAAGTATTCCTCTCTGCTTACATGAGTTCACCAGAAGCAAGGTTTTCATGTACTTGTTTAGGACTGAATCCTTAGCTAGTAATTAATAAGCAATGTATTTTACTGATTTCCTCTTTGTATACTTTTCTTGGATGTCGTAGGTGTGGCTGTGGGTGCTCTAGTGTGGTCTCCTGCATTGTTCCCAGGTTCTCCTTTACAGAAGAAAAAATCTCGGATCTGGCCTCAGAATAAACATGAGTTTCTCTAAGGAGGTTCTTCCTGACACCCTCCCCTCCACAGCTCAGACTAGGCTAGTGACTATTCCATAATATTATATTATAGCACTTTTCATACTTTAGCTAGTGACTTTTCGTGTTTTCTTCACTCATCTGTGAACTCTATGGTGGCTGACACCCTAGCTTTTGCAGTGTACATTGTGTACTTACTAAATGGCTGTTGAGTGGTTGTTGATTTGATTATACCTCTGCAGGCCAGTTGGCCCATGAGATCCTCCTGCAATTTTTTTTTTTTTTTTTTTTTTTGAGACATAGTCTCTCTCTTGTCACCCAGGCTGGAATGCAATGGCACAATCTCAGCTCCTTGCAACCGCTGCCTCCCAGGTTCAAGCAATTCTTCTGCCTCAGCCTCCCGAGTAGCTGGGATCACAGGCACCTGCCACCATGCCTGACTAATTTTTGTGTGCAATTTGCTTTTCTCCTGTGTGCTAGTGCCCAGGACTAGGCTAATGCTTTTTTCTTTTAAATGTTATCTTACATCCTCTTCCTGAGGTTCTGGGTCCTGCTTTAGAACCTTAGGAAGGCAATAAGGGCAATAGGGCTATTACTGTTTTTGCTGTGTATGGACCTCTTTCCTCCTTCCCAGTGGCTACAACTTAAATAGATAGATGGTCTTATATGAGAAACGATTGCACTTGAAACTTCCAAGTATCAATGGTCTTTTGGATTCCATGTCTCTGTGCTGGGACCTTGCTACCATCTGTTGCAACCCTTGTGCTGACAGTTTCCTAAATCAAGACAGAATTTGCCACTCTTTCTGGACATTTGCCTTGCTTGACTGCTGGAGCCCCTGCTGTTGGCTGGGTTCGTGTCTTGGCCCTGGTAGGCTGGTGTTGTACAAAGTCCTGGTTTTCTCACTCTCCTATTTTACTCAAGAAACCACTGTTTGTCCATCTGTAGTTCACCCCTAAAAGAATTCAGACTTTCTAAATTTATTGCTGCTATCTTAATGGAATTGTCTTTACTGCTCATTCCTCAAGGTCATGACTCTCAGGATCAGCTACTATTATTTACTATTATTAATCATGTAATTCCTATGAATTCAGTAAAAGCAAGTTTAAAAATTCCTCCTTTATCACTAGGAAATTGAATCACAAAGTTACAGTCTTGGGTTAGAAACAGAGAGAGATTGTAATTTAGAAAACAAATGAACAGAGAACCTGAGAATGAGGCTGGGGGGGGGATTAGATTAACTTTTATTTTCCATGTAATATCTGTAAAACAAACAAGCAAAGTGTAGAATTAGAGAAAAATTGGAGTAATTCAATTAAACTGGATGTTATTGAAAAAGAATTAAAGAGGGGTACTATTGTGAATGACTATTGTTAGATACTCTGCTAAATGTTTAACATTTAACTTCATTTTTCCTGTATAAACTCAACCAATATCGTGATGGAGTCCAACTTAAAGATACTATCTTCTTTATAACTTGTCATAGACATTTTTTTTCTGAGTTTTTTTCCTCCTTTTTTAGGAAGTATAATTCAGTCAAATAAGAATAGAGACTTAAGAATGTATATTAGAAGTCCATGGTACTTTATCTGAACTCCAAGAGCTTATTCTTAATTCTTACCAGGAGTCGAGACTACAGAATAAAACAAACAAAAACAATTTATAAAACTGTAAAAGGCTAGATCAAGGTCAAGAGCCCTATATTAAGTCCTACGGCTGCCCTCAGTCTCAGTTGCTATTATGGTGCCAGAACTATTTAGAAGACCAAGAAAGAACTACATGTTTTAATTAAATAACACATGGCAGAAAGCACAAGATACCAGCTTGGGTTTATCAGGCAGAACAGGAGCTATCCTTGTGCTAAACAGACAGGCACCAAGGAAAAGAGAGAACCCGAGAGACAAGTCTAAAAAAGCTTGGGAGCTATTTAATACAAGATCCTAGGACAAAATCTAACGCTCCCCGTCGACGCGAGGGGAGCCACATTAAGGAAGGCAGCCTGGTGTAGAATAACGATGGAGTAAAGTAAATGACACGGAACTATGACAAATTCAAAACCCAACTGGAAAATTAGGAAAGAGAATGAAGTGTCGTGTCTAATGACACCCTGACAATTACCCTTGAGCAGTGGGGCATGTCCTGCCGCATTTACCTATCCTGGTGCTTGCGAGCTTTGGTGTCTGGGTTTTCTGTTTGAACAAAGAGGCTTTGTGGCCCATTTTCCATCTCCCTGTCTCTGTCAGGCATGGGGCTTAGAATGGCTGGCTTCTGCTGCTTGTTAAAAGGAGTTCAGCAGAACATACAGTGTCGGGCCTGGAGGTCAGCCGTATTCAGATCTTTCTAAATGAAGACAGGTTTTTTAAAAAATGGAGATGGCTAATGCTAAAAGCCATTTATGAAATTCTACTAGTAAAAAAAAAAAAAAAACCCGAAAAGGAAACTGACTTCTAGACCTAGACGAGGTGTCAAAATTTAAGATTATTTTATCCTCCTGTATACAAAATCACAGAGAAAAACAAAGCAGCAGGAGGTCCAAGCATATCAATCAAAGAGGAGACAGCACATTCTAGACTGGGAATATAATTAAGTAGAAGATATAAAAATAGGATTTCCCAACCTGGCAAGTGGAAATATAAACCAACTGGCAGAGGAAGGGTGGAGAGGATAATCCCACCCTTTTGGAATAACGATAGAAAAATATAAGGAAACAGAAAATGGAAATCGGTGAAGGAGTGAAGAAAGGGGAGGCGGTTGAAGAAAACCTATTAAGTGTGCGGAAGTGATGAGTTTGCCAAAACCTGATTTTATCCTCTAGCTAACAAATTTGGGGGTGAAGATATTGACATTCTTTTTGTGAACGATTCATAAGTGATCATCTTCAGAGTTTACTGATATAAATTTAACTGCTAATCAAATTAGCCCCTTTGCTCAACCGAGAATGAAATAGAATCATATCTTGAAAAAAAATATTTTTTTTCCTTCACCATAACCATTAGTAGGAAATGTTAGTCACTTTTCATGTAAACTGCAGGAATCAGCAACGCGGACTCTGCCTGCTTTCACTGAGACCTGCGTTCCACACTGCGGTTTGTTCTATTAATGATATTGAATTCACTCTACTCCCCTCCTCCCTTATATTAATTGCATTAAAAAATAAGTAAGTGCAGATATATGCATTGTGTTCTGTAAAGAGGCTGCGATGAGATGAAAAAGCTGTTTAATAAAATATAATAAAAGTATTTCACATTCATTTCTCCCACGTAATAAGTGGAATTATAGTAGGAGGAGAAGACCTCTCACAGCTGGGCAAGCCCTAAGAATCCTTCCCTTATTCTCAACTTAAAAGCTATCAATTTAGAACTGTCCTATGTATTGCCCTGTGAATTGAACAAGCCTTTTCAGTCTTTAATTAAGGGTAAAAAACTCTTTGAACATCACAGCATTCATCTGTTCATGTGTGGAAAGCCTGGTGTAACAAAAGAATTTAATCAAACTACAAGCCTAATAAAGACTACATTGCCTGAACTAAATGATGTTATTGCAGTAGCGGCTCATAGTTTTACATTTAAAAAAGCGGGTCAGAGTGTTCATTCATCTTGATTAGCAATGCCAACCTAATTACTTCTGGAGGAAACAGTAATTAGCTGGAGTCTCACCTCATTAATCATGACATTCTTGTAGCAGACTATTTTTATCTGATAAATGGCTTGGATTGGAACAAGGTGTATATTTGAATTCTAGTTAATTGTACACAGCTTGCTGCATAACATTTCACATTTTTATCATTTAACTACTTCCTTTCTGTGAACCTCTTGAGGAGATTTTTTGGTTACTTGCATTCTTATAGTGAAAAAAATCTGATTGAATAAGAGGATCAGTTGTTCTTGTTAGTTAACATATCAGAAACGGAGTCTCGAGGAATTGGAGGAAACGAAGAAAGATCTCCACATGTAGATGAAGTCATTCAAATTACTGTGGGACAGATACAGGGTTTCTGCAGTGAATTCAAAATGAATGATAGCATAGTATAACTTGGCACAGTTGCATCCATGTGATGAATAACAATCATGAACAACAAGCGGTATTATTATGTTTTAGGCAGGGTATCTTAATAAATTCAGTCAGATTCGTAGTGTTACTAAACCAGTACTCAAGTGTGTACCACGTTTAAAAAGAGGCAGTAACTGGAATCTACAGTCTATACGCAGCTATGGGCCAGCGTCACTCTTTTCTGGAGTCAGGTGGCTCTGATCATTTCTTATTCGTTCCTCTCGGGTTTGTGTTTTCTAGGATTAAAACACCTACTTAATTTGTATATCATATGTGTTGCTTTCCTCTGGTTCCTCTCTCCAATGTATGAGTCTTCCGGTGGAACCCAAGGTGAACACCGTTGAGTACAGAGAGAATTGTGAATTACTCCCTGTAGAAATGTGGAATACTTGCCTGCTGCGAACAGTGATATCAGGGTAGGTCAGCAGGGATTGCATGATGGCCTTAGTTACCTGGGCCCAAAGTCGGCTCCTCAGTCTTGTATTGCCTGTATAAGAGAGAGGATCCATCTCTTAAGAGCTGACTCACGTTAACCAACTTTAGGAAGACTGATGTCTAAAATAATGCCAGTTTTTCAAATTTCAATGAAAAATGGCCTCAGATGTATGGATCAATATGGATTTTCTCTGTTGTCAAGTTAGACAGAAAGCAAAATAATACTTAGCCAATTTAATTATATACAATATGAAATTATGCTTACAAGGACCAGAATGTTTATCGTGGACTTCATTAACATAGCATTATGTCTCTGTAGGGATATCTACATAGGAAGCCAGCTCATAATCTAAAGGTTGCTTATTGATTGAATAAATAGAATGAGAAGTGTTAGATAAATTGCATGTTTAATGGAATCAGCTTGACATAATAAGATGTATCCATCTTTCCATTAGAGGTGGCCTTACCTACAAGGCTAGCATATTCAAAATCCATTAGCCTTATCTCTCTCTCCTGGTCAATACTAGAATAAACTGCCAGCCTCTGCCTTAATAATTCTTCTATTAATATTTTCTAGACTTCTATCTTGGATGAACATTTCTTTTGCTTCATTTGTTCTTTGTTTGGATGAGTTAAAACAACTAATGTATGTATATTTGGT
The DNA here is from genome assembly GCA_036589455.1 of Ateles fusciceps. NCBI lineage: Eukaryota > Metazoa > Chordata > Mammalia > Primates > Atelidae > Ateles > Ateles fusciceps. Next base: position 4,579,348 of record JAZHEH010003318.1, on the reverse strand, counting down.
CTTGCTGTCCCAGGAACTTTTCTGCCTCCTTCAGGTGACTTTGCATATCTATGTATGATGTCTTCATTGGGTGGTTTTATTTTTCCTTTTTCCAAGTTTTCTGGGGACCTCACTGAAGCTAAGTATAGAAATCTCTCTACTTATAAAAAAAAGTTGTTCCTAAGTCCATTTGCACATAAACCAGAATGACACAATACCACATGAAAAGTATAACATAGGCTTTAGGACTAGCTTTATAATAAACAGAAAGGCCATAGTAATATTCTTGAGAAGGGCTTAAACTTGCATTTTTCTCAGCACATTCTCACAAAATATGTTTGAAGATTTGAAAAAAGACATGCAATTCTCCCTATTGGTAGGCAGTCTGTCAGACACCCTTTCCCAAAGTAGATGGATTTTGTCTCCATTGCAAATCTATTGAGGCCGTTAATGCTCCCTCTCTATCTATAAGCATCACGGGGGAACTCCTTAGTGCTTCTGGTGAAATTGCTACCACATTTCCACTCCACAGGAAATTGGACTGATTCAAATGAGGCCTTGACCAACAGATTCATTCATGTTTGTAGCAAAGATCTAATCTGCAGCATGTTTGCCACACTTAACATTTAAATTCTCAAATAACCAATCTCAAACTGGGTTGCCTGACACTTAGCTTTGATGCTCCTCTTCTGACCATGTCGTCAAAATTTCCTGCCCATTTTCTGTATGCAAACCTTTCCTCGTCTGCTGCTGATGACTGTTAATGAAATAGATCTGACATTTTTCAAATGTCACATGATTTGCTCTTTTTCCGAAAGAATTTTTCTTATGGCTCAATGGTTCATCTCACCTGCTAATGTAACATTTCATCAGTTTTTTACTATTTTAACTTTTAAAAATATTTTTCTGTGTTCCATTTCATCATCGTCATATAGTTCTTAGAACTATACTTTAAACTTGCTGCTTTTTGACTGGAAATGATAGGGCTAATAATAGCTGTATGACTATAAAACACCTCAATACCAGACACAGACACAACAAGCAGGTGCTCTCTGAGACTAAAATGACTATGTGTGACCACCTACGTCATCTCTTGGTAACATAGTGGATTTCTTTTCTTATTTGAAGTGGAATGTTGTTTTTTTCTTTTCTCTGAAAATTCATACATGTACAGGTTAAAAGTTGTGGATTTTATATTCTGAAGAAACTAGTTGACGATAAATTTTTGTTATTGTTGTGAATTTGTTTAATATTATAAGCAGTAAAAATAGTTACTAATTCTTTTTGATGTTTACCAGGGTCCAGATAGTGTTCTAAGTGCTTTACATCTATTAATTCATTTAATTTCCACATTAGCCCTACTACAAGAATTTTTAATTCCCACTTTACAGATAAGACAATTAAATAAATTACTCAAAGTTACCCAGAGAGAAACAGTAGAGCTGAGATTTGAACCCTAATGTGTTGGCTCCAGAGATCATGCTTAACCACAGTGTTATGTCATTTCTCTGTAACTGGTTCTTTGTCACAATATCTGAAAATACAGAAAACTCCAAAAAAAAAGAAAATATGTTGACTGACAATCCCACTATTCAGATAAACTGTATCATTCACCTTTCTATTTTGATACATACATCTTCAGATTTTTTTTCAGAACAAATTTGCTCTGTGTTTCACTCAGAAAGTATTGGGAGTATTGTTACATGTGTGTAAATATATTGACTGCATCATTTTTAGAGATTATATTACATTTTGGTATTTTTAGCTTTCATAACTTACTGAAACAATTTGCTTCTCATTATAAGCAATGACACAATGCATGATCTTGTGGAGAATCCTTTGTTCGCAAAGTTATTTTCTTTTTCTCTTTAGGAGAATTTCCAGAAGTGGAATTACTGGATTGAAGAAGGATATGGTTATTTTTAAGGCTTCTTATACCTATTGCCAAACTCGCTTCCAGAAATGCTATATCAGTTTATACTCCCACCATAAGCATATGAGATGCTGCTTTCCTGTACCCTGCAAATCTTGGGGTTCTAGCATTCTTTTTTAATGTGTGCCCCATTTTGAATTTGTGCTTTTTATATTTTTGGCTTAGGGATATGATCCTTTGGTCGTATTTACTGTGGTTACTTTACCTTTCTATTTCTCAGTTTTCCCTCTGTAGAAATGAAGATAATAATAGTAGCTACATTAGTGTTGTTGTGGGAGTAGAAGTTTACCATGTATCTACTTCATAGAAAAGTGCCTGCCGCAGAGCGCGTGCTATCATTATTGTTATTATTATTTATTACTTTTGCTACTTTTGTTTTTCTTATTTTCATGTGTTATATAATTTAGCTTTTCTTGGCTATTTTGAATTTTAATGCAGTTCTCCATGGTATAGTCATCCCCCTCAAGTTCAATCCACTTATTCTCTTTTTTAGTTGGCTGGCCCATGATTTTTAAAATAAATTCATATGTGAATTTACTCTTCTACTAAAAGAAAGAACCATTTGTTTTCCATTTTAAGTCTAATGGTGAAATAAAATCTCTGCTGTTTAATTTGAAATTGTAACATTAGAGATAATCTTCTACCAGGTCCAAGATCCATGATAAAGCAATGGACTTTTTCTCAAGCATCTGCTACCCCCTTTCTCACTGTTGGGAGGATCCAGTACCTCTTCTAACCCATACATCCCCAGAGGCTCAGTTTTGTTTCACTGACTGAGCTAGTTCTGGTGTTGGCAATAGACACGGCAGGTCAACAACCTCAAACTCAAACTCTTTGATAGGGTTTAAGATTTGGTACCCTGACGTAAGGCTGTGGCGCCATATTGCTTTTAGAGTGGCCTGGCTGACCTCAGGCCAGAGACTAGGGCCAAGAGATTAAGATATTAGGCTCTATTTTTCCCTTGAGTTTTGTTCCAGTGTACAGGTTCTGGACTTGGTTTTGTCTTCTTCATCCTCTCCAACAACCCTGGGCCACCAAGTGAGGACCACCATGCCTTTGTCTGTAGCCCAAATTGTAAATCTTAAGATTTAAAAAAATGCTAAAAACTATATAGTCTATTTCTCTCTGTTCCATGAAAGAGCCATGTATGCAAAGTGGCCCACAAACACAGAAGGAACCAAGAAACCAAAGAATGGGGCAGGTAAATCTAGTTTGGTGGTATAGGGTGATTTATTAGGGGAACTTATAGACAGAAGCATAGTCTTGGGTGGCTGTAAGACAGGTAGATTTTTACACTACAATCTCTCTGCCCGCCGACTGAGAGCTTCTATCTTGGGAAAGAAGTATATGTGCTCTGGAAGGAATGTGGAGGTGGCTGTAGCCTATGATGTATGCAACATCAAGTATTGTTTTGGAGAAAAGGCAAAACTTACAGTGAATAGGTGTTTCTACATAAAGAGTAATATATCAACCAGACATCTTGGAGACATTCCCAGACTTGGGGTCACATGGTGGATTAGCATTCAAGATAAAGTCAGTCTTGTCCCTACACTCTCCTATATGAGTCCCCTTTACTATATTTCCATTAAGCATTTGTCACATTGCTGTTAGGACAGGCCAGCAACAGGAAACTCACAAGTGTCAGTGGCAACTCATCATCAAACGACTCTGTGAGCATCCGTTCAGGCAAAGCCATACTTCCTGGAGCCTTCACTCAACCCAGTTCTGTTCTGTAGAAGTTTATTGCTCCTTCCACAGGATAATCCTCCAAATATCTGAAGACCACTATTGTGCCTTCTCAGTCCATCCTCTGTAGACAAAGTAATGTTCGTTTCTGCCTCATTTCTTAACGCTTTGTGACACAATTTCATGCCCCTTCACCCTACTGGTGACCATCCTATCCAGCTTTGTAATGTGTCTTTGGAGCATGGCCCTTAAGGCAGAATGCAATTACCAGAGCAGAGTATATATAGCCTATTGCTTCCACTGTCCTGCATTCTATAATTCTGTTAATGTCTAAGAGCATATTAGGGCTTTTTTTTTATTTGTAGCTACATTGTTCTGTTGATTTGTAATGAGATTTTTTCCCCCAGATCTGAAATTTTTACACATACAGTTCACAGCTACTAACTTTTCTTCTCCCTCAACCTACCCTCATTTTGCATTTGTACCTTCCTTCAACCATGTTTTACATTTATTATTCAACTTAGGAGCAACTCATGGTTGCATCCAATTGAAATCTTTTTGGATTTTCATTCTATAAGTTGACATATTGATGACCTCTTTCCATTTTATAGTATTCATAGTTTTGAAAATGGACACCCATTTTTCAGACAAGTCAGTGATGCTGATATTCAGGGCAGCATTAAGGACAGAAACTTGTGTCACCCCCACTGGAGACCTTTCTTCAAGTCAGAACTCTGTTCGTGGGTATGGTGGTCCAATAATCAATATACTTTCTACTGTTGATTTTATTTAGTACATATTTCTTGTTCCAATAAAGCATTTTCTAAATTTTATTTCAAGATGATATTAATAGATTTACCTAAGCAGAAATGGGTGCTATATTAGAAAAAGTTTGGGAGATGCTGCAACTATATTCTCTTCTTGGAGAGCTACAATGCATGTTATCATATACAGTATATTACTCTTCAAAATACTGAAAAAAATTATATTTTGTTTAACTCATATTTTCCAAATGTATTTGTGTACACTCCCTGCATACCTATGAATATCCTATGGAAGTCTGTTCTTTGCAGAATACCATTTTGGGAACTACTCCCTGCAAGGGTAAAATAAGAGAGCCTGTCAAATGCCTAACTGAAATTCAGACACATATGTCTTCAGCATTTTCCTTGTCTCCCGCTCTAGTAATTTTATCAAAAGAGAAAATGAGTTAGGTCTGGCTTGAATTGTTCATCCCACATCCATGCTGGCTCCATACTGATCTCATTTGATTTTCTCAATTTCTGCCTTGCCCACAATCAACACAGAATTTAAAAGAGTTTAATTAATGAAACCCGTCCTCTTCTACTTCTCATCTTTTAAATATATTACGTCAACATTAGCTTGTCTCCACCTTCTAATGTCTTTCCTTTCTCCAGTTTTCCTCAATGCGTATTCCCATGGGTTCAGCCATTTCATTTTGTAATTTCTTTTGGAAGCCTGAGTTGGAATTCACCGGGTCAGAAGCACTTTGCTTGGCTTAATATAGTTGGCTGCCATTTTTAAGCATGATTCTGCCCAATCTTGATCTTTAATTCTACCTTCGAGATTCATTCTCACCTTTTGGGGCTTTCTGGCATTTCCCTTAATGGAAGATAGACACAAAACAGGAACTGATATCCTAGACTTTATAATTTCTTCATTTTCAGCAGCTCCAAGCCATGTACCCTTTCTTTCTATTTTTTTCATCTGCTTCAAACTGAAAAAAAAAAAGCCCTTTTTGTTGATTGTTAACATTTTTGAAAGCTTTTTCTTATTCTTGTTTTTTAGTCTCCTAGAGTCTGTTTTCTTCAGTTCCATGACACTTGTCTGTGGCTCACCTACATTTGATTGCCATGTCTTTTTCTTTCTCTTCCTCAGTAGGATTGTTTGACATTGTGTTGTCAGAATTTTATTTCTGTGTTTTTCTTCTCTCTTGAGCCATCTCCCTTCTCAAAGATTCTGTCTAAGGGATCTTACCCAACTAATCTTTAAAAATCTATTTTCTTAGAGCTCTGGTCTAAGAAAACAATTGCTTTCTTTCAGGGGTCCTTCTTTCTCCATCCAGGTTCACTTTTTTAACATAATTAGATTCAAACTTTCCCTGTCTCTTTCATTACTCCTTCCTTCAGAGAGATAAAATGATTGGTGGGGCAAGTCAAAAATCTATTTTACCAATAGAAAATAGAATCATATTTAGGTTGGTAGAAGAAATTCCTCAGCAATTGTCCAGCAAGAATTTACTCTTGACAGACAGGCTTATAGTTTATCTTACCATGCAGTGCTAGAAAGGTGTGAGTCGTGTAAAGGAAATGCAATTAAAGGAGGCACATAAATAAATAAAATTAATTAAAACTGGTTTGTTGTGATAATTAGCTTTGTTTACAAAAGGATATTTGGATGTTAACACACCTTAGAATGCTTTAGGGCAATACCTTCTTTTTTTTTTTTTTAACTGTAGCTCTTGAGGCCTTCTGTAAATATCTTTAATGAATGAGTTTTACTAATTGATTTTTTAAATACATTATACAGTCCTGGAAAACACAAGAATACGTTTAATTTACAAAATGTATTCTTCTAGTTTTCCTTATTGATCAAGCATTGAACTATTGTGGTTAATGACTTAGCCAATGAGAGACACGGAGAATATCTGATGTTACCAAGAACAAGTAAAAGGTTTCAGCCAAGAAATCATAGGCCATAGGCCCCTCGCTCCAGAGCCATGGAATTTTGGCAATGGGGAGGCTTACTGAGAAAGTGTTATGGTTTGATAAAATTGTAACTCCTAGATAAACAAGATAGACTAATGTTTTCCAAAATTTTGCCACCAAAAAATAGACTTTATTTTTTGTCTCATAGATTTCCTATTTTGACACATTGTCTTAGACACTGTTGTTAAAATGGTTGCCCATTACTTTTAGTGATATAAATGAGAGAAAAAAGAAAAGAGAGAGAGAAGAAGAGAAAGTGCCATTCCAAACATCTGACCAGCATGAGAGACTTCATGGTGGCTAAGTCAGTTGATATATTTCCAATCAGAAACAATAAACTTTGATGTTTTATTTAACTTTTCAGCTTTATCATGAGCAAACTGATCATAAAGCTATTTATGTTTATGAATTATTTAGAATGAGTTTATGGGCACTCGAGGACCCTAAACTGGAAGAATTAGACTTTCACTGTTCACTGGGCACTCAGCTTTGTCTTGTAATACAGAAGTATGTCCACCATCAGCAACTTTCAACAGTTTTAGTCAACACATGTAAGGGGAATTTGGAAAACCAAAAATAGATAATAAAGGAGCCTTAATTTTGCAAACAGCCGCTCATGATGAAAGTATTAAAGAGGACAGAAACATAGAAAACTCATTTAGTAAGAGGAGGAGGAAGGGTAAGGGGAAGCGAAAGGGAGGCAAGGGGCTGAGGAAGCCAAAGAGTCACCAGTGAGACACTGAGTGACAGACTTGGTTCATCCGTCTTCTAGGACAGGCTCAGTAGGACTAGACGTCTTCCAGCAGGAACTGAGTTAGAAACCTGATTGTGTATTTTTAAACATATAGGAGAGGAAAACCTATTTATCTGAAAAATGAAACTATTTTATCCCAGGCTTTCATTATTTAACTACTTTTTAAAAGCAGTTGTTTCATTGGTGTGTAATTACCCAAGTTGTAGTTAATAATTTAATTTCTAGAAGTAATTGAGCTAATAATAATGCAAGCATAGCTACCATTTATAAAGTACCCTTTATACATGTGAGGCACATCACAAACATTTTTCTAGTCCTTACAGACACAGGATAAAGCAGTTTTTATGTACACTTAAACACTAGGAAATGAAATTTCAGAAGCTTCAGCAACTTGCCCTAACATCACATAGCAAACAAGTTTAGAGTTTAAATTTGACCTCTGTTCTGTGCTTCAAGGCTCATCTTCTTTTCCTTCAATATTCTGTCTCTCTTTGTAACAGATAGCTGGGTAGCTCTGGCTCTTGGTAAGCCTTTTGTTTAAACTTAGGTGTGGTTTCTTTAATATAACATTTTAAATCCCCGAGGACGTTTTTGAGGTCTTTGGATTTTGAAGTACCCAGAACTAGCTGTCTCTAGCACTATAAGAAAAATGCCATTGCATTTGTAAATTTTGATCTCAGAATTAGTATGTTCTTGGGTACACTTTAGAAAGGAATCTCAAAGGAATTTGACTTGAAAAGAAAAAGACAAGCAAGTAGTAAAAATAGATTTTGTTTTTAAAGCCTACAGAAGAGCATCACAGTGTTAAGGGATTCCTGAGAGAGCTCTGGAGGTTGTCAGGGAGGAGTAGGCCAGCCTTTTAAAAGTCATGCCTGAGTTTTCTACTAGACTGAGTTTTTGGGAGAGAGAGGCATGTAGTTTAAAAAAATCTGAATACCCAGGGCTTCACACAGGGATGCAAACAGGTTTAGTGAATGCATCAAGTATTTACTAGATGTTTCTGATGTGATCAGTTCAAAAGTCAGTTGTCTTAAAGAATGGGGGTATAAAACTTTAAGATTCCTCTTTGCAGGAAATGAACAGGTTTTAGCTGCTAAAGTCAGTAGTCAATAGTCATGTCAATTATGGGCAAGCCCCCCAATTTATCTAGACTGACAGAAGATATCAGATTCAGCATTTGTAATTTATGAGAATAATACCTAACACAACTCATCCATCACAAGCACCCTGATGACACAGTTTTCCTCTCTCCTCCACAGACATAGACACACCCCAATTTCTGCTAACACATCATAGGTTGGATAGTCCCTTTTATTCTACAAAGCTGCTCTGCTCAGCAAAATGACACAAAACTGTAAGGCATATCTCCTGGCCACATGTCAACCAAAATCATACCGGTAGAATAAAGCACATTCCTAAACAGGAATGTCATCCATTTTAGATAAATTTTCTCATGTTTTGTTTTGATTTTTTATTTAGCAATCCATTATTTGATTAATATTATTAAGGAAGTAAGAAGCTAGGCAGAACTAGAATCATGGACATGAATGGGCCAGAGGCACAGGTGAGGGGAGAGAGCAGCACCTGCCTGAAGAATATACACTTGAGAAATTGGCTGCTGAAACAAGTCTAGTTCCTACACAGCGTGGGGCTAAGATCTGCCAGAGGTCGAAGCTTACTTGCTTGGGGGCTGATGCTCGCAATAGCATGTTTATATGAAGTTGGTTGTGGCCAAATACTGAATTGAAGAGTCAAGAGCAAATGACAATTTTTTCCTGTTACTAGACCCTGAGGCTAACAACAATACAGTGAAGGCATTATATACAACATTTGGCTTGTGTTTCCATCCCCCATTTTAGAAAAATGTATTTCTCCTCCTCACACCTAAAGACCTGAAGCAGGGGAGGTAATTGCCTATCCTAAAATGCATTTTGTGAAGTAGAAAATCCCACACATTATTTTAGAGAAATATGATTTCTCACATAAGTCATTAAAATATTTCCAAGTCCTCTCTCTTCTTCTGGTAGCTGACATCCTAGGCTAGTGTTTCTCAAACTTTGATTGGTATCAGAATCACCTAAGGAAGTTTGTAAAAAATACAAAGGCCCAGACCCTCTCCTACTTCCAGGGCCAGCCTCTTTGTCTTTTGGAGATGGTCTCTCTGTCATTTATTAGACCTCCAGGTGATCTCGATATTCATCCAAGTTTGAGAACCACTGCTCTAGGCAACCGTGTGGGGATTCTCTTCCTTCTCTCCACTTTTTCTTGTGTGTTTGACATCCCTCATTTCTGCACAGTTTTGTTTCCTGTTTCCGGGTCCTAGGTTCTTTATTTTGTCTTTACATATTGAATCCAAATTCTACTGACTCTTTTAAATCTGAACCCATTCTGACTTCCTTGGCATCTCCCGTGTGCTTTCTGCTTGCGTGCCCCTTGGAATCTAGCTTCTTCCTGCCTGCCTTGCTCACCTGTTTCCTAGGACTCAAAGGACCTTGCACCTACTCCGTGTAAGGAGGGTGAAGTGAGGGAAGCATTCAGATATTCAGCACATTTATTTTACGCAGTTGTATTCTGTATTGACCCAAAACAAATTCATGACTTTTTCTTGTTTTAAAACTATATCAAACATGGTATTAATGAAATGGGAGAGTTCCCTGACCCCCTTTGCAGGACATGAGACAGGGGCACGGCTCATCTGTTTGGCTGCCATACTCAAACCCCTTATGGGAGGGGGAAGCATGCAGACAGGCACGTACAGGAGCTGGGGCGAGTGCTTTTGGGGTCTGACCCACAGTAGCATCTAGGGGTGGGTGCCTGCGACTCCTGAATTCCCAGTCAGCATGTTATAGTGCTCTTTTAGCTCTGCTGTCTGCAGACAGCTTAAGTGTTAACCAGTTCAGTGTCCTTTTGGTACCTGGGTTCTTGTCCAGTGTCCAGGAAGAATCAGGTCACACAGACAAATTGAATGATGGTAAATGCAGGGGATTTTATTGCTGGATAGAGGTGGCTTTCAAAGGGATGGATGGAGAGCTGAAAAGGGGATGGAGTGGGAAGATGATCTGCCCCCTGGAGTTTGGCCATCCCACGGCCGATCTCCTCTGACTGTCCTCAGCCGAACTTCTCTTGACATTTAGACACTCCTCTCCTTCTCTGCTATGCCACTCTTCTGCTCCTCTGCTATTCTGCTCATGGAGCCTGGGGTTTGGGGTTTATATGGGTACAGGACAGTGGAGCATGGCAGGCCAAAAGGCAACATTTGGGCATGAAAACAGGAATGCCTGTTCCCATGTAGGGCTGCAGGTTTCCAGGCTTGAGGGTGGGGCCTTTGCCAGGCAACTGCCCTCTTCTACCCAACTGCCTCCTGACTGTATCATTAATATAATATCTTAAAATACAATTCTCCCTCTAATTTCAATAGAAATTCATTTATAAATAAATCATTTACAAAATATTCAGTAGATTCATTATTAATTAATATAATATGTCGTAACTGGGTAAATTTCCAAAAAAGCAGGTGGGAAAATACCCATAAAGGGGAGAAAGAGGCATATTTCTCCAAAGCGATTGCTCATGGTTCCTTTCTGTTGACTTCGTGAAAACAGTGATATGGCCTTATATCTGGTCAACAAGTAATTATTGACTGTCCATATAATGCATAATAGATCATTGAGAATTTGGAGTTAAAAGAAAATGTTAGGCAGATAGATGTAGGACTAACTTTCAAGTAACTATGAGAACCTGTTGAAATGATGCTGAGAAAAGTGCCATCTAGGATTTATGTTTAGGAACCATAAATACTGTCATATAATGTTTGAAATATTCTTTGATGTGTAATAAATAATTATTCACCATAATGTAAAGTTTTAGATTTATTCTTCTTTCACTGAGCTATCACATGCCCCGGAAGCTTCTTTAGCTGTGCTGTATTCAGAATACATTTTTTGGCATATCCTCTGAGAAAACATCACTGGATGCAAAAACGGAAGGAGCAAGAATGAAGTTATTGTGAGCTAAGTCAGGAGACATGAGGAGCTAGGCTTCTCCTTTGTGAAAAATTGGAAGTCTTCACTTTGTCTTCATCTCTGCGCTTACAGTTTTAGCAGGGCCATGGAAGACAGGGAAAAAAAATCACCTTTCTTAGAAGATTTTGATTCAAAAAGATTTCTTATGTCCACTGCTATGTCCCATATTCAAGGGACATTTTATTTTATTTTTGAGACAGAGTCTCACTCTGTCACCTAGGTTGGAGTGCAGTGCTGCTATCTCAGCTCACTGCAACCTTCACCTCCCAGATTCAAGTGATTCTCCTGCCTCAGCCTCTCAAGTAGCTGGAATTACAGGCCTGCACCACCACGCCCAGCTGATTTTTGTGTTTTTAGTAGAGATGGCATTTCACCCTGTTGGCCAGGGTAGTCTAGCACTCCTGACCTCAAGTGATCTGCCTGCCTTGGCCTCGCAAGGTGCTGAGATTACAGGCGTGAGCCACTGTACCCAGCCTCAAAGGACACTTTAAATTCAAATTTCTAAAGAAGAGAAGATGAATTGTTGTAGCAAATAGTTGTTTAGTCTTTTCGGCTACCTACCATCTCAACTTCCTTTCCAACCACTGGAAATTTCTCACATTATGAGGCTGAAAATCTTTCCTATTATAAAGCTGGATATGTCAGATAGTCACTTTTCCAGTGGTCCTTGCAGGTAGAATAACGAGCACATGACCTAAAATTTCCACTATACACACACTTCTGCCCAGATTTGTGTGTGAAGCTGATGAAGAGAAGAAACTGTCCAGATTCTAACCTCAGGGAGGTGATGATAGAAAGGGCAACTGTATCCTGTTCCTGAAGGTGGGCAGTAGGAGAGCATTAATGTATGTCCTGTCCAGTGCCTGGTATCAGTATCTGGCAGTGGTGCCATCTTCGGGCTTTTGGGGGTGGTATTGAGGATGGGTGGAGAAGTAGACAGATGGCAGCCCAGGTGTAAGGGAGATGAAAGCTCTGCCATGGGTCAGGGTGGCAGCCTGTGGTTTAGACTTTTGAGGCATATATGGGAATTCCCAGTGGCAGTGGTGGTTTTAGGATTTTGGATTCTGTTTTGGACTGATAGGCTCGCAGGCTTCGTTCTCCAGTTTTCTCTTTTCTTTTTCTTTTCTTTTTTTGAGATGGAGTCTTACGCTGTTGCCCAGGCTGGAGTGCAGTGGCATGATCTCAGCTGCAACCTCCGCCTCCTGGGTTCAAGCAATTCTCCTGCCTCAGCCTCCTGAGTAGCTGGGATTACAGGTGTGAGCCACCACGTTCAGCTAATTTTTGTTTTTTTTTTAGTAGAGAAGGGGTTTCGCCATGTTGGTCAGGCTGGTCTTGAACTCCTGACCTCATAATATGCCTGCCTCGGCCTCCCAAAGTGCTGGAATTACAGGCACAAGCCATTGCACTCAGCCTAATTCTTCAGTTTTCTTATCTGTGAATGCCCAATATCCTTTAAAAAAATCTTTTTTCCACTTAAATGAGTCAGGGTTGGTGTCTGATGTTTGCAAATATGAGGCTTGACCAACACAGTTATTTTTCTTTACAGGTTTTCCTGGAGTAATGATCAGAACTCATATCTTAGCTTTTACTTGGTAACCTTCAGAAAACATAGTTTCCCAATTTCAAAATATTTAAGACAAGTTTTAGGGGTAAACTTCTACTTTTTAGACCAAAATGATCTTTCCAAAAGGCAACTGTTTCCATTTGTATTATAATGTTGGCACAAAACCTATTTCCAGTTTTAATTAACACACATGAAATGGAGCAAAAGTGAGAACAGATGAACTGCATAGTTGAACAGGTCCTTCTCTGTCTGCTTGCTCCATGAGAGACTCAGAGTGAAGAGAAGATTTAGGCTGGGAAGTTAGGCTTTCAGGTTGGAGACTGCATTTTTAGGATTTTAGAATTTCCATTCTTGAGCCATCCAGTAGCTGAGGGCATGGCAGGAAATTGTCTTCTGTAAGTCTTCATACAAGTGACACCCTAGAAAGTGGTGGCCATGAACCCGCTCACGGCACACATGCATTCTGTGGTGCTGTGTCTTACACTGTGGCATGACCTGAAAGATGTGCCCCAAAGGAACTATACGAGGGGCATAAACATCCAGGTGGGTAGCCCTTTGAGTACCTGGCTTCATTTAAGGGTGAAATTTAGAGGGTTTTTGAGAAGCAGACAGACAGCTCATCTTTTAAGCAATTATAATACTGTAGCCTCCTACAGTATTATAACTGAAAATTAGGTTGTGATAAGGAGTTTAAGATTAACTTTCTAGAGAATACCTGGGAGTTGAATGCTCTTTTCTGATAATTATTGAATAATTACCCTGCAGAGGCATGCTTGACATCTGGGTAAAGAAAGGAGCCTGACAATGTAACTTACCTGAAGACATGGCTAAACTATCTCAGGAAAGAGAAGTTAAGTGGGATGTGGGGTCCGGGTCAACAGTAGGCTGTGACTTCCAGACCACAACTTTATTCCCTGGAGGGTGAGTTGCTGAGACAACGTATTCTATGACTGTCTTAACATTGGTGATGTGCCCTTAATTATTTATGTAATAATAAAGGAGAAGAATGGAGTGGTAAACAATGGAGACTATAAACTAGTTTAGAATGTATTTGTGAGGCCGGGCATGGTGGCTTATCACTGTAGTCCCAGCACTTTGGGAGGTCAAGGCAGGTGGATCACCTGAGGTCAGTTTGAGACCAGCTTGGCCAACATGGTGAAAGCCTGTCTTTACTAAAAATACAAAATTAGCTGGGTGTGGTGGCACATGTCTGTAGTCTCAGACACTTGGGAGGCTGAGACAGGAGAAGCACTTGAACCTGGGGGGGGCGGCGGCTGCAGTAAGCCAAGATCGCGCCACTGCACTCCAGCCTGGGTGAGATAGAATGAGACTCTGTCTTAAAAAAAAAAAAAAAAGAATATATTTGTGAGAATACATTTAATTATATTTAGCCCAAATATAATATAACCTATTTAGTTTGAAATATGTCTGTAAGCATGAAAATAGAAACCTCAAAAGATTTGCCTTCTCTCTTTTTTATGTGGACATGCATGTGCCTCATAGTAATTGAAATACAGTCATCAGAGCTCGCATTTGTTGAGTTTCTACAGTGCTCAAAGGCAGTGGGCTGGGTACCTTTTCTATGTTAGTGCACTTAGTTCGCACAGAAACTCCATGAGAAAGGTACTGTTGTTTTCACTTATAATTTTGTAGAGTTAGTGTGAACACCTTGCCCAGGAATGTCACCCAGCATCCGCAGTAAACCACAAAATAAATGGAAAAAACAAAGAAGGCACAAAAATTATAGGTAAAAATTTCTTCTAATTACTTACTAATGAGTGAGTTCACAGGTTTATTTGTTATAATTAACACTGTAGATAATCAGCTCACGTTTATTTGAAGATTTATTTCTACTGAATCCTGTAGGAAATTTCGTGATGACTGAAGAGGAAAAAAATCAAAGCGAACATTTCAGAGAGTGTTACCTTGATCGTGTTTAGCTGTGCAGAAACAATATCATAACCACATATACCTATTCAATAATTTTTTTTTCTAAACCACATTGGCCCTGGGCTGGGAGTATTTACATGGCACCATCTTTTATGCTCTTTAATGTGTCCAGGTATCACGTCAACATGGTAATGATCCTAATTTTTGAGTTAGTGGTGATCAAACTTTCATATGCATAAAAATCAGCCAGGGTGCTTGTTAACAAGGTGTATTTATAGGTTCCACCCCAAAGTTTGTGATTCATCACTTCTGTTTCTGAGGCAGGTTTTCCTGGGCCCAGTTTCTGGAAAACTCTTTCCAGGTGAGAAATAATAGTGGCAAAGACTGGGGCAGTATCTCAGGGAATAGGTCAGGTATTGGTGGGATAGTCATAAGGGATCGTATTTCCTTGAAGCCTTTTCCTTGACTATTTCCTATTTCCTCCCCAATCTCTAGTTCTACCATCTCAACCCAAGTTTCCAGTGGACTCTTCTCCCTCACAATCAAATCGGTTTATGATACCAAGGAGTGTTGTCTTGCTGGTTGGCTGTCCAGACTCAGGCTCTCAGAGAAGGCTAAAAGCTTTGCATAAGTATTTCACCCATATCTGGGCCTTCCCATCAGAAATCTCTGAATGAATAAACTCATTCTGAATTAATAAATGATTCTCCTCCTGCTTTAGGCCTTTTTAGGAAGTATGTGTTCTACTCCGTTAGCAGGGACCTGTACTGGGGATCATAAAACAAACCCTGAGTTTGAATCAGGGCTTGATCACTTACAAACTGCACAGTTTTGAGCAAGTAGCATTTCATGCTTTTAGACAATCAGTTTTGTCAACTGTGGATGGAAATAATCTCTATTTTGCTTGGTTGTTCAGATAACTCAGTATTATTCATTCAACAAATATTTATTGTATACCTACCAGGTGTCAGGTTCTAGCGGGCATATAGTTTTAAATCGTATTAAGTCCCTGCCTTTGTGAAGCTTATATTATAGAAGGAAAGACAGACAATAGTAAATGATTAATATAATAGTGTGTCAGAATTAATTACTGTGAAAACAAACAAAGCAGAGTTGTTGGATAGAGAGGGGTTGCCGTGGGTGGTGGGGTGAGCTAGTTTAGGTTGGAAGGCGTTTGTGAGATAATGATCTAAAAGCAAAAGTAAATACTTGTGTAAATGTTCAGGTAATTTTGATTAAATTTGAACTCACCCAAGTCTTCCCTATTTCTTGTTCATGTTTTCCACTTCTGCGGAGGTTAAGCATTCTTATTATCTTTCAATTATTTAGTTTCCTGTCAAATGTGATATTCCTGTGTATGTGTAATTAGCATTTATAGAACTTTTTAGTAACATAAACTATACATGAAATATCTCTTGTCTACAGCCAAAAGGAACATATATATTAATTCATTTAATTCATTAATATTCATTAATTACCTACAACTTATCAGACAGTTTATAGAAATTGCAGACATCGAGGAAAACAAGACCAATACAGTCAAAATTGTCATTGATCTTACATTCTAGCAGGGGTGACAGGCATTCAGCTACCAGGGAAGATGGATATTAAATGCCAATTGCATAATTTAAGTTCTATAAAAATTAAAAGTGATCTATATATAACAGAAATATCTGACCTAAGGTGACAAAAAATATTTTTTTGAGGAAGCAAAGTTTGAGCAATGCTTCAAAGGCAGAATGTGAATTAAATAGAGCCAAGTGATGAAGAGTGGGTTGGCAAGATGAGAAGCTTCAGAGAGGTTAGCACTTGTCTCCCTGAGCGGAAGGAACGTAACATTTCTAAATGACCTGAGAAAACTTAAAAAAAAAAAAAAAGTGGCCTGTATGTTGGTGGGAATGGTATGGATTTGGTGTTATCCTTTGTAAGATATTGGATCATAAAGTATCTAAAATTCTAGGTCTAACGAAGTTAAGTAAATTAAAATTTAAACTGATTTTTTAAAAAAACACATATTAAGTCATAGTAAACATCAGTCAGACTAAAACTCTAGGCATCATTCTTGAATCCTTTCAATTGCATAGTCAATTATACCTAGAAAATATATCTTAATTTGATTCATTTCTCTTTATTGCTGCTACTATTGCACTAGTCTGAGTCCCTGTTCATTCTTTCCTGTGCTACTGCATTATTATCCTAACTGATCTCCTTCCCTCTACTCTTGCCTCCCCCATAGCCCACTTTCCAGATAGTAGCCAGAGGGATCATTAAAAGTGATAAATCAGATCATGCAACCCTAATGCCCAAACCCTCCACTGACTTCCCGTTACACTTGGAATAAAATCTGAGTACCTTATTCTTTCTTACAAATCCCTCCTCGCTTGGTTCCTGTGTGCCTCTTCTTCCTCACTGTCAATTGCTCCTCTGTTCCACATCCAGACTTTAGCTACACTATATTTCTTTCTTTTCCTGGAACATGCCAGTCTCCTCTGGGCCTCAGCAGACCATTACTTTTGCCTACAAGGTGCATTTTTGGTTGACGGCATGGCTGGTTTCTTCTCGTCATTCAGTTCTTATCTTAGATGTTACTTCTTCAAACAGAGCTTTCCTGGTCATCCAACTTGTGGCCGTCTGATAACTGTCAATTACAATACTCTAGTTTAAATCTCTGAAGAGCATTTCTCACTCTCTGCTATGTATATTGATTGCTCATCTTCTCCTACTAGAATGTAAGCTCAGTGAGAGAAGGGGACTTTAGTTGTCATTATGTACGCAGTGTAAAACAGTCTTCGATATATCAAACACACAGAGAATATATGATAAATGAATGAATGAGGATAAATCAGGAAATGAGAGATTCTTATATTCATGGGTTAGCAGTAATGTTGAGTGTTTTTTCACATACCTGCTGGTCATTTGTATGTCTTCTTTGGAGATTCCTATTCAAGTTCCATTTTTAAATTGGATTATTATTGTTGTTGTGGTTTTTTTTTCTGTCAAGTTGTAGGCATTCCTTATATAGCTGGATATTAACTCCTTATCCATAGGTTGCCTTTTCACTTTGTCGATTATTTCCTTTGCTGTACAGAAGCTGTTTAGTATGATGCACTCCTCCTTGTTTATTTTGTTTTTGTTGCCTGTGCTTTCAATGTCATGGTCATGAGACCATTGCCAAGACCAATAACATAAAACTTTTCCCTTAGCCTTCTTCTAAGTTTTATGATCTCTTGTCTTACATTTGTCTTTAATGCAGTCTGAGGTTGATTTTTGTGTATAGCATTAGATAAGAGTACGATTTCATTCCTTTGCATATGGCTATTCCATTTTCCCAAACCCATTTGTTGAAGACACTATTCTTTCCTCATTATGTGTTATTAGCACCCTTGTCAAAGATCACATGGCCATATATATGTGGATTTATTTCTGTCTTTTGCTCATTTTTAAATTGGATGTTTTTAAAATTGAGTTTTGTGAGTTCTTTGGATACAAGTCGTTTGTTGGTGATGAGATTTACAGTGTTTTCGTCCAGGCTGTGGTTTCTTTTAATTGTTTAAACAATGTTTTTGAGGTTCATGCATTTTTAATTTTGATAAATTATAGTTTATTAATGTTCCTTTCTATGGATAATGATAATCTATATATATTTTGTATCTAAGAAATCTTTGCCTAACCCAAAGTCACAAAGATTTTCATTATTTTAAAGAAGGTTTATGGATTTTGATTTTACATTTAGGTCTATAATTCATTTTCTGTTTATTTTTGTATATGGTATGAGATTTGGATTAAAATTTATTTCTTTTAATGTTCTATTTGTTGAAAATGCTGCCATTTGTTGATAGACTATCTTGTCTTCGCTGAATTGCCTTTGCATATTTCTCAAAAATCAGATGTCCACATATGGGTAGAAGTAATCACGGTTTTTTGTTCTGTTTCATTTGTCTATTTAAGTATCTTTAGTAAATAAAGACAGCTTTGTTTTTATGTCTTGAAATCAGAGTTATTTCGTCAACTTTGTTCTTCCTTTTCAATTTATTTTGGCTACTCTAGGCACTTTGCATTTTCAGAATCAGTTCGTTAGTTTCTACAGAAAAGTCTGCTGAATATTCACTGGGATTGAGTTGAATCTATAGATTAATTTGAGGGGGAGTTGACATCCTGACCATATTGGTCTCTAATCAATAAAATATATATAGCCAGTTATTTGGGTTTTCTTTAAGTTCCCTTAGCAATATTTTCTTGTTTTTATTGTACAGATCTTGTACAAATTGTATGAGATTTATTCCTAAGTATTTCATAGGTTTTGATCGTAGTATAAATTGTATTTTTAAGTTTCAAAATTGTATTTTTGTATTTGAAAAATACGATCTTAAATTGTATTTTTTATTGTTCTTTGGCAGTACATATACATTCAATTGAATTCTCCTTTCCTATTTAAATATCTTCTATTTATTTTTTCTCACCTTACTGAAATGCCTAGAACCTCTAGTACAATGCTGAATAAAGCAGTGAGAGCAAACATGCTTGCCTTGTCCTGACCTTAAGGAAAAGCGTTGTCTTTCACCATTGCTATGGGATTAGTTTTGTTGCCCTTCACCAAATTCACATATTTAAGTCCTAATCACCAGTACCTCAAGATGCGAGTATTTGCCGAGAGAGCTCTTAAGGATGCAAATAAGGTAATATTAGGACATGGGTGAGCCCTAATCCAATATAACTGGGGTCTTTATAAGACGACATGAGGACCTAGGTATGTGTAAGTGCAGAGGAAAAACAATGTGAAGACAGGGAAGAGGGCCATCTGCAAGTCAAGGAGAGAAGCCTCAGAATGAAACCAACCCTAATCTTGGACCTTGATCTTGGACTTCTAGCCTTCAGAACTGTGAGAAAATTAATTTTCATTGTTTAAGCCACCCAGTCTGTAGTATTGTAATATGGCAGCCCTCAAAACTGAATATAACCATTAAGTATGATGTGAGCTGCTCTAGGTTTTTTTGTAGATGCCTGTTATCGGGTTTAGAAAGTTCTATTTTATTCCTAGTTTGCTGAAAGATTTTTAAAATATATATATCAGGAATGTACGTAGGATTTGTCAATGCTTTTCTGAATATATTGAGAAGACCATATGGTTTTTATTTTTTAGTTTGTTAATATGGTGAATCAAATGGATTGCAACAGTGATTTAATATGCCATAAAAATTCTTATGTTCAGGAATTAATGATATTTTCAGCTCTTCCTATGGTATAAACGAAGGAAAAAATGTAATTAACCACAACTCAGCCTATGTAGGTTGGTAAAACTCTCAGTAGGGTTTTATAAACTAAAAAGGAAGCAGCGAAATTGGATGATGAATACTTATGCCCGAAATTGATTGTAATCTGAACCCTCGATTTATTTAAAACTTTCTGAACTTGGCTTTAGGATACAAAGAGAATAATAGGAAAATGAGGAATGTAGCAGAAACAAATAAAACCCACATATTTAAAATATGGTCTAGAGCTTAGTTTGCTTTTTGTGAAATTTCTTATATATCCCTATATTCTTAATAGGCATTTGTGAAGAATGGGTACTTGTACAGGAGAGAGTTAAGGAGCCTCAGGAAAATGTCTTCCTCCTCTACCAAAATATCCACAATGCTTTATTAGCAGTTTATTTCTTTGGCTTTGTCTATTTTCAAATTAGATTTCATTTGGAGAGTCAACACTTTGGGCTGCTGTGTGATCACTAATAGTTTTTAGCTGATTTACTTTTCCTCAGGGCCATTTGGCTGAGGTCAGAACACTAAGGATCCAAGCATTTTATTAAATGAGGGAAGGATAATTTTGAAGCGTAGAATAATCTGATCATAGGACACATCTGGCTAAGGGGCGGGGCTGGGAGCTGGTAGGAGGAAGAAAATGACTCATTCTAGGAGATAGGCTGATGTGTAGAAAGGGAAATGGGAAATTATTTAAGGTGTTATTTAATAAAACACATGGTGATGACCCATTTGCCAGACTTGTGTCTGGATGTAGGTATGAATAAGACAGTACCTGTAAGCTAAAGCGAGGATGGAAGTGGAGGTGAGAAAGGATGTGAGGGAGAAGCAGGGAGATTGAGTGGCAATAAGAGAGTAATGCTAAGTGTCAAGACCAGTTACAGAGATGTATTCAAATTTAGGCTTGAGCATAGTGGAGGCAGTTGCTGAGAGGTGGCAGAAAGAAGGAGTTGGTTGAGAAAGCCCCGGAGGGGGAGGAAACAAATGAACAGTTGCTGTACAGCTTTAAGGATGACCTGAGATCGCCATAGGACATTTATTTATTTATTTTCAATTTATTTTTAATTAAAAAAAAATTTTTGTGGGTACATAGTTGTTGTATATATTTATAGGGTAACTGAGATGTTTTGATGCAGACATGCAGTGTGAAAGAAGCACATCTTCATAGGATATTTAAACATAAAGGAAGATCAAATTATTTTCTGTATTCTGTGTTTACCAGGTCAAGATGCTAAAAATAAGAGTTTGTAGGAAAAGTGGAATATCCATGTAACACTTGGGGAATCAGTCTCTTGACCCCAGTCCCTGAGCCTTTTGGTTAATTGAAGATTCGTTGATATTGGATCAACTTTGACTCATTAATGGTGTTTATTGCTAACCATGTGTACAATGACATTCTATGGTAAAGCACTGTAAGGGCAAGGGCACTTAGGTATGTCATCTGGGTTCAAATTCTGCTTCTACCTATTATTACTTGTGTGACTTTGGAAAAATTACCCTTTTTTTGCTCACCCATCTGGGAAATGAGGTTAATAGAAATTTTCTTTTTTTACATGAGGATTATGCAAGGTGTGGTCACTCATGCCTGTAATCCGAGCACTTTGGGAGGCTGAGGCAGGAGGATCACTTGAGTCCAGGAGTTCTAGACCAGCCTTGGTAACATAGTGAAACCTTGTCTCTACAAAGAATAAAAACAAAATCAACTGGGCATGGTGGCACACAGCTATAGTCCTAGCTCCTTAGGAGGCTGAGGTGGGAGGATGGTATGAGCCCAGAAGGTCAAGGCTGCAGTGAGCCAAGATTGCATCACTGTGCTCCAGGCTGGGTGACAAAGTAACACACTGTCTCAAAAAAAAAGGGTCAAGACAGGTGGATCACCTGAGGTCAGGAGTTCCAGACCAGCCTGACCAACATGGTAAACTCCCATCTCTACTAAATACAAAAAATTAGCCGAGCATGGTGGCGTATGCCTGCAATCCCAGCTATATGGGAGACTGAGGCAGGAGAATCATTTGAACCCAGCAGGCAGAGGTTGCAGTGAGCTGAGACTGTGCCATTGCACTCCAGCCTGAACAACAAGAGCAAAACACCATCTCAAAAAAAAAAAAAAAAAAAAAAAAAAAAGGATCAATTGAGTTAAATATACAAAGTGCTTTACATAATGCCTAGCACATACAGACACTCAATAAGTATTATGTATTTTTATTATAATTTGCCTATGGAATATGTACATATGACCATATATAAAATAAATATACGTATTTATATATATGTGTGTGTATATATACATATGTGTGTCTATATAAACACACAGAGAGAGAGAGGGAGGAAGAGAGAGAAAGAGACAGAAAGAGAAAGAGACAGAAAGAGAGAGAGAATGAGGATTAGTAGAGAATATGGGTTTGGGGGAAAGGCAGGCCTAAGTTAAAATCTTGATTCTGTTAGGTACTTACTGAGCCTCAGCTGTTTTTTGATTACACAATGGATATAATAAACTTTGTGGGGTTATTGTGAGAATTAAGGGACAAATATACAAGATTGCCTAATCAATTATCTGGTTATTAGTGGGCATTCAGTGGCTGTCTATTGTTATTACATATTTTAAAATAGTCATCTCTAATCATATTTTTGTTAGAATGCGCCTCATAAAACCATCGCCAGAAAATATTAAAGAAGTATACTGACTGGACACTGTGGCTCACACTTGTAATCCCAGTGTTTTGGGAGGCTGAGGTGGAATGATTAATTGAAACCAGGAGTTAGCGACCAGCTTGGATAACATAGTGAGAACGCATCTCCACCAAACATAAAACATTTGCTGGGCTTGGTGGCTCATGCCTGTAGTCCCAGCTACTCAGAAGGCTGAGGTGGGAGGATTGCTTGAGTTCAGGAATTTGAGGCAGCAGTGAGCTATGACTGTGCCACTGCAATCTAGACTGGGTGACAGAGCAACACCCTGTCTCTAAAAATAAATAAATAAATAAATAAATAAAATATTTCTATGTATTTAGTAATTTCCTTTATATAGTATAGATTGGACCAAAATTAACTTTTAAAAAATGTTTGTTTTTATCTATGTTTCAAGGGAGAGAGAATTGAAAGTATGATGTATGGTAATATGATTGAAGCACTTAGCTACAAACTAGTCTTTTATTGACTGAATCTTGCAAATATATTTCATTTTTTAAAACATATATGTGGATCTCTAATCAATGGGGAGAAGATGGAATAAGTTTCATTAAACAATATAGATATTGGGATAATAAAACAGTTTATTGGGAAAAAATAAAGTTTAATCCAAAGCTCACATAGTATATTGTGAAAAACTCCAAATGTATTAAAGGTATAAAAGTAATATATGAACCATAAAAGTAATACAATAGAAGAAAAAAATGGATGAATTACTTTTTAGCTTTGGCATAGGGACACATTTCTAATATGATTAAGAATTCAGGAATCATAAAAGAAGAAATTGATAAATTTGACCACATTAAAACTGTGTGTGTGTGTGTGTGTGTGTGTATAGTTTATATATATATATGGTTTATATATAGTTTTACATATATGGAATAAAAACTATCATAAGCAAATTAAAAGATGAATAACATGTTGGGAAAAATTCAACTTAGAATTTATAATAAGATTTGCAACTCATAATTTTTATTAAGAATTAGAAAATTAATCTCCCTATTATTTACAGAGATCCTAGAAGTTGATAAGAAAAAGACTAGATGTGTTTACTTAAAGTGGATAAATAATATAAACAGACTCTTCACAGGAAAGGAAATACAACTTGGCCTTTAAGATGTAAAAAAATGTTCAAAGACACTCAAGATAAGTGCAAATTAAACTGAAAAGCATTTTTTTACCTATCGGTTTAAAATGGCACAGTAACTATAAAATACAATTTGGTATTACCTATCAAAATACAATTTGGTATTACTATCAAATATAAAATACAATGTGGTATTTTATGTTATTATTATATTATAGATATTGTAAAATACAATTTGGTATTACCTATCAAAATTATAATGTATTTTCCCTTGGAACCAGAAATTTTGCTTATGAAATTTATCCCTTAGATAAAACTGCACACGCACAGAATGAGTTATATGAAAGCTTATTTGTTGTAACCTTGTTTGTAATACAAAAGGTTGAAAATAACCTAAATGTCCATCAATAGAAGACTGATTAAATAAATGATGGTGCCTTCCCTACAATGTAATACAAGGTAGCTCTAAAAAAATAAAAGAAGTTTCCTATATTGAAATGGAAAGCTTTTCCCTTCTATTGGGTAGTAAAAACAAAAAAGATCTGAAAGAGCATATATCATATTCTATATTTTGTATAAGACAGTGGGAAGAATATGAGTATAAATGGGAAGAATATGAATACAAATGGGAAGAATATGAATATATATTTACATTTGATTATAATTGCATAAAGAAACTCTGTACAGATACACAAGAAACTAATAAAATTGGTTACCTTTGGAGGTGGCAGGTGGTGAACAGGGCAGATAAAAGCAGGAGTGGGAGTGAGGCCTTTTATTGCATTGTTTTTAATGTTTTAATTTATAGCCAGGTACATTTATTACCTACTCACAAGTAAAATAAACTTATTTTGTCTTTTGAATCAATAGTTGTAATCTTTCCACAGTCAGGGAAAGCTACAGATAATCAGTTATTTTTCTTGGATTAGTTTAGTTTTGCTACTTCCCGTTTCATCTTATTATTAATTTTCCCTAGTCTCAGAAAACATAATGAATTCAGAGCCCATCAGGAGATGACAAAGTGGTCCAGTCGGCCACAGGCAAACTTGAATCAATTTAAAAATGTTCCTTCATATTCCTGAATTATTTTAATGTTCTTTGTTAATCTTATTTCCCTAAAAAAGCAAATCACTCAGATGGTACTAATTTATCATCGGTTGTAGATAGGCACACCGGACGGGCAATTGTGTTAAGAGTAAGTTCTAGTGTAAGCCGTCTTATGACAGACTAGATCATTTCTTACATGATTATTCATTTACGATTGGAAATAGTGCTCCATGTCATGTATGGAGTTCAAGAATTGGCAAAGGGAAAAGAGATTTTACTATGAGATATTTTACTGGAAAAGGCCAAGTGTTTGATATTTTTGGCCTACAAAGCTGATTAGCTCAGTAGAGTCAAACAACAGATTTAATTTTATCAAATTAATCTATGTTAAATGTACAGAATTTAAAATGATTTTTTTTCTATTTATTAATGTCTTAAATGTTACCCCTTGTACTTTAAAATAAAATGCAAGGCTCAACCTTATGATTGAAAGATTAGATGAGGCTTGAACCAGTAAAAATAGATTTTTTAAAGGAAAAGTTATTTTGAGTGGAGTGCTAGCTGTACTAGACAAATTCAGTCGGGCCTCCTCTTCAGTCTTGTCAAAGCTTAGCACAGTCCAGAAGGCACTAGTGTGTATGCCAAAAAATCAGAGCAGCAGCAGTTAAAAAAAATAAGTGCACTAAGAAATATTAAATGGAAAGCCAATGCCTATAAATAAAGAGGCAAGTGAGCACTAATCAATCATAAGTAACTGAACAGAAAATAGGAGTTGGAAGGGTGAGAGAGATTTCACATACAACATATGAGACTAGATACAAATGATTTAATTAAACTGTGTTCCTTCTACACAAGACTCAAAATCTCTAAATGTTAAGAAAAACTGGAGTATAGAAATGCAACGTCTTGCTTTGCGATCTATATCGGATGAGTAGCAAGGCATATGCCAACAGCAGAAATAGAAGCAGTTGATGAATCCTGGGTGAGTGGAGTGTTTCATTATCTGTATCTGTTTCTTGCTATTCGTCTCAGATTTATTGCTCTCACTAAAGGACCAAACCCTGTCCACTATGAACAGTAGCACCCTCCACACACTTGGAGGTTGGAGTAAAAATCATTAAACAGAATACAAAACTAACTCGAATGAATATTGAATAAATGCAACACAAAGCTAAAATAATTTAATAAATACAATAAGGGTTACAGCAACCAGAGGGAAGGTAGGAGGAAGGACAGAGGAAGAAGGTTGGTCAGCACAAGTGTGAGGAGAGAAAAAAAGGCGTTCATGGCTGTCTACCCACCAGCCTCAAAAAAAAAAAAAGGAAGTTAACGCTAGACATTGTCTAGTTGACCTTAAAGGCAAGTCTTGTCTTAAGCAATTACTTATGCTGCTCAGCAGAATTGGACCATATGGCCTTTTCTCTAGAAGGGAACATGAATCTTTTCAAGTAAGAGGCCCACTCAGCCCTACGACATTTAGATTCCAAGAAATAGATAAGGTTTATAAAAATAAGCTCTACTGGCTTCTTGGATATCCATGATTTTATGTCTTGAATTAAGTCAGAAAAAAAATGGAATTATTCTCTCTCATATACACTTAGGTTTTAAAATAAAGGGGATTTGAAATTCTGGAGTTAAAATCTGAGAGATTTTCTAAGATCTATATCTATATTTATGTCCATGTCTATGTCTATGTCTGTGTCTGTGTCTGTGTCTAATGTCTATGTCTCTCTATGTCACTGCTATTGTTCATTCTCAATTCTATGAAACGGGAGAATGTGATGACATACCAGAGAACGGAATGAGTTTTATTCTTATCACAAACACAGGAAAGCATAAAGCAAAATCCATATATCGAAAGCAAAAATCAGTGTTCCAACCTAATAAATGACAGCCAACATGCTGAAGGAAAGAGGGTTATTTTTAAAAGCAAAGATGATTTTGATGGTTAGTAGCTCTGATAATGGTTAGCAAAAATGGCTCATGGGAAAGGCGCACATACTGCTAATAGATTGACGGAAAAGAAAAACATTATTATTGGTGTTTTTTCCCCCCCTACCAGATCCAGTGATATCACTACCGCAATCTGTTATTTATGTAGAAAGGCAGTAAACAGTGGAAAGGAGAGTATCTGTACGGGAACATCTTCTCTGAGAAGTTGCTTGAAAAATAAGCATGTGATGAACATGTGAAAAGCATTTATGCAGTTGGCAGCATATAAATTCTCAGAACAGTAGGGGATAAAAATGGGGCAGATAAAGAAAACTAAGGATTAGATCCAGATAAACAATGGGACGTTTGTAATATATTTGTTTAACAAAAGACTGAGGATATAAGCATACACCTTAAATGAAACCTAGCCTGAAATGAAAATTTAAAAATTAGATTTAGACTAAAAATTTTAAGACTCTAAAATTTTACTTTAGCTTATATTGTAATTTACAACTAACAGGAGGGTATGGCTGTATCTTGTTTCTGTCTCAAAGCAACTAAACAAACCCTTCCTGGAAGATCAGTTTGTATTCAGGCTTTACGACTTGGCCTCTATTGACGTCGTGTGCCAGATACTGCTTAGTCGAGGAGGACTGAGCTGTCCATTTTAGGATGTTTAGCAGCATCCCTGGCCTCTCCCTACTATGTGCCAATAGTATCACTACAGTTATGACAACTAACAATATATCCCGATATTGCCAAGTGTCCGCTGTGTGGCAAAATCTCCCCTAGCTGAGAACCGTTGCTCTTTATCTGTCACTTATTAGAAAATATGGCAAATCTAAAAGTTATAAAAATGGCCTTTCAGATGAATATGTACTTGAAACATCATGAATTTAGGTTTAAAATAAATTTGTAGAAACAGTGTGAGTGATAATACAAATAATTATGGTTGAGAACATTTAGTGAAGAAAAATACTCAGATGAAATCTTCAACACAGATACATCACAACAAACATACTATCTTTTCCAATTGTTCCCTTTCCCTATTGGTGTATTATATAGGCGAAATTCTCCCTTCCTGACCCCCAGGTGTAGCAAAATGCCTTCTAAATGAGAAAGTCTCGAGTATT
This sequence comes from Ateles fusciceps, assembly GCA_036589455.1. Taxonomy (NCBI): domain Eukaryota; kingdom Metazoa; phylum Chordata; class Mammalia; order Primates; family Atelidae; genus Ateles; species Ateles fusciceps. The sequence continues at coordinate 4,551,649 of JAZHEH010003318.1, read as the reverse complement.
TGTTATTTTTTCCCAAGGGGAAGGTAGATTTTCACCTTCTCCTCTCACTTCCCTCTTGGGCTAATTCCTACATATCAGATGTGCTGGGGCAGGTGGATGTCATCAGAAAACGGCTCAATTCCTTTGCCTCATTGCCTGACAAACCTGCTCTCTAGGAAAAGTGACATTCTTTCTCGTCACTACTGGTAGTAGTAAAACTGGTTCTGATCACTGTATTCTGTTTAGTAAATGATACTGTCAGTTCAGTGTCCTAATCAAAATGTGTAATTTTATTGAAATTTCCCTCTATTACAGTTTGTGTCTGAGAGTTGGCTTCCTATAGGTAAAAGAGCATGGTCAGTTTCTTTTCTGTTTCTGTCTAAAGCTTCTATTCTACTTACTAGGCTGATGTCTGGACTCTTAGAATTGCAGCATGAAAATGAGTAGCCAAAGGCAGCAGAAAGTTTTGACTTGATGTACTATTGTTGGTAGTGTCAACACTCTCTGAGCTTCTTTCTCTTAGGATGCTTTTTGTGAGTTCTTTGGGAATCACCCTCTCCAGTCCTAAACCCTTGACTCTAGCTGGTTCCGTGGTAACTCCTTTCTTAGCCCTTAGGTATATGGTGGTGCCCTGTGCCTCCAGACAGCTTGCTTTAGCAGACTCTGAGACAACTCCTGGATAGCTTGCCTTGCATAGCCCACATATGGAAAGCAGGAAATATTCAAGCGTTTATTGCCTGCAAACCTTGAATGTGTAGGGCACCCCCAGTGCTGCTCACTCTTTATTTCAATAGTGGAGCCGCCAGCAAGCCATAGTCACTCAGCCTTTAGCGCTTACATACCACAGTATCCCCCATACTGTCAGAGACACACATCAAAACTTTAAGGGATCCTATGAAACCTATTCCTTAGGCTTCAGGGGAGGAGCAAACTTAGGCACCTTCCCCAGGGAGGTGCATCATATGACTCACAGGCTAGTTTTCTTCAAAGAAATCCTTCTCCAGGTTCCTATTTTACCCTTTTATACCTGTCAAAATACACTTTTCAAAAATGTTAAAAGCCTAATTCTCATACAAATATGCAGTGAGCACATGCCAAAGATTTATGTTACTCATATCTGAGTGATGAAAATGAGGGATGGTTCAATTGAGGATAAGAGACACCGAAGTATGTAAGTATAATAAGGTTGGTGAAAGAAAGAATGCTGAAACAAGATACAAAAGTTAGATACAAAACTGGCTGATGTCCTATGGAGCAATAAAATGGTATCTTTTGGCATTATTTTTTCTATCAGGCAGAAGTCATTTGCATCTCTACTGAATAAAAATAATTTGTAATTTATCAATCTTCTGCAACTGGGTATCTCATGTCACAGATTCTGGGCCCCAAGCTACAGTAAAGAGGAAAGTTATCTTTCTCTAGAGCAGGGGTAGGCAAACTACAGCGGGAAGGCTGAATGAAACCAGGCCTATTTTTGCAAATAAAGTTTTATTGGAACACAGCCACTCCCACTCTTTTATGTATTGCCTATAGCTGTTTCACACCACAAGGACAGAGTAGTGGAGATAGAGACCATATCTTGCAAAGTCTCAAATATTTACTATAAGACTGCAAAAAAAAAAAAAAAAACAAAAAAAAAAAAAAACAAAAGCAAAACTTGCTGACTTCTAGTTTAGAGCATCAGGTAACCCATAGGTGGTGTTGATAGGCCATGGTTCTGCATGACTTTGAAAGAGCACACAGTTATCTTTTTGCTGCATTTCCAAATTTTGAATAGTTTTTCTTAACATATCCATGTTATAGGTGAAAAGTTGTAGTTTCCAACAGGTTTTTGTCTACCTTTTTTGTATGCTGTTTTGTCCCTAACTTTGGCATTTGAAAATAGTTGGAATTCTCAGCTGAAACTGATTCTGAAGTAGTTCCATATAGATATCATATTAAAATATTATCCCAAATAACCTATAACTTGATTTTGGAGATCATGATTTTGTGTTTTATTAAATTAAAAATTCTCACAACTTAAAAAAATTACCATTTTTTTCTTGCAATTGGCAATCAGTGAAAATTGGAGGCAGCAGTAACAGCGTCTGATTCAGGATAATTGTTGAAAATAAATTAGCTTCAAATTTTTTGTCATTCTGATTTTAGCTTTCATTGGGAAAGCAGTTACAATTTGGTATTAATTAAATTTAATATTACGAAATCTAGTTTTCTTACTGCTCATTTTTAGATAGTTTTATCAGATGGCTCTGGTACTTATTGGCAAGTAATTGAATATCTTTGCTTTGGTGATTGTTTTTCTAGAGATATGTATTTGTTCTTAAGTTGTAATTTAGTTTCTAATGATGCATTCAAGCTGTGTCTCTTTCCTTAGGAAGTAGCTTCACAATGGGGGAATTTGGTGACGTAACAGCTTTACGTAGCTACACCTGTATTTTCTTGGGCAGCTCATTTAACTTATCTACTCTTTTTCATAAGTGTTCAATAGAGAACAAAAGAAGAGATTTGGTCCCACTTAACCTTCAGTGCATTTGAGAGATTGCTTCATCAACTGTGAGCTTCTGAGCCAATGTTAGTTATATTATTATTGGTGACAGCAGAAATATGAGAATTGTTCCTACTGTATTTTAAGCAATTAGATCAATCGGTACTTCTCGGGCTCTGCTGCTTGTAGGGCTTGGTTATCAGTTTCTCCAGTGACCCTTCTCAGATCTCCTAGGATCGCGGTTAGGAATCAGCGTGTTTGCTTATCTCTACCTTACTTCAAAGCACCATGCGTCTTTTTTTGAGTTTTCCAATAGATTGTCAACTCCTTAAATACACAATTCTACCTCTTATAAATACCTGGAATTTGTGTTAGTATTGGTTTATGGGTTAATAGTTTGTATTAGATAGAAATATAAAAAGGTAGGTAACATGAATTAGACAAAGATATCTAATTGCAAAGCAAAAGATACCTGGACTTATAAGAAATCCTTTCCCTATCAAAACAAAACAGAACAACAAAAACCTGACAGTTACAATGGTAGAAAAATGCTATTAAAGTGCTTATCAGAACTCAATGAAACTGGGAGGAGGCTGAATGTGTGGGGTGTGGACAGAGAGCAAGTAGGCATACCATGAAATAGCGTACAAGGTGTTTGGTAATTGCCTTAATGTTCATGCCAAGACTTCTGTTTCTCTTGATAATCTTTCTTTTAATACAATGCTATTATGAAAGAGTTAAGTATGCCACAAGGGACATGTGCTGTGGGGGCTTCTGACTTGAGACCTAGTTCATACCACAGTTCCAGTGGTGGGTTTAGAGATCTGGGAGTTTTAAAGGTGTTCTGATTAGCTTGTTGGGAAGTACTAGAAACCCTACCTTGGTCATAACAAGACAAATGGCAAATAAAATCACTTGGAATACACATTTAAAAATTACTGATGCTTTGTTAAAACACACAAAGTTCATGTGGAATGCTGTAATGGTTCCTATTGCTGCTGTAACAATTACCACACACAAAGTAGCTTAAAACAATACTGGTATATTATCTTACAGTTTTGGATATCAGAAGCCCAAAGTAAGTCTTATGAAACTGAAGTCAAGGCCGTGTTCCATCTAGAAGCTCTAGGGAGAGAATTTGTTCTTTGTCTTTTTCAGTCTCTAGAGGCTGCCCACATTCCTTGGCTCATGGCCTTTTCACTCTGATGTCTGCTTCTGTCCTGACGTCTCCTTTTCTGACTTTGACCCTGTGATTTCCTCTTGCAAAGATCCTCATGATGTCATTGGGCCCCACGCAGGCAGTTGGAGATCAACTGCCCATCTCAAGATACTTATTAAGATACTTATTAATAATCTTTAATAAGTATCTTGAGATGGGCAGTTGATCTCCGACTGCCTGCAAAGTCCCTTTTGCCATGTAAAGTAACATTTTTACAAAATTTGGGGATTAGGTCATGGATATCTTGGTGGTTGGGGGGCCTTATTCTGCCTATCACAAATGTTTAGAATGCAAAACTTTTCTATAATTCTACCACCCCAGGGATAGACATTGTTGGAATTTTAGGTATGTCTTTTTCAGTATTCAAAAACCTATGCATTTATATATTATATGTTCTTTTTTAAAGTATTATATTTTACTGTTTGATAATTTTTATAAATTATTATAAAATTATAAAAATTTATAATAAGTCATAAATTTTTCCTTATGAGATATTTTTTGTTGCATCCTTTAAAAGTGAGACAGAGTGTTCCCTTGACCTTGACCCCTTTGTGGGCAAGAACTGGAGTGGCTCACTTCACTCAACCTGCTGCTGGCCACTCAAGAGGGAGCGTGTGAGCAAGTGAGTGCAGGAACTGGAGCAAATTAATGCTGCTCCTCTTGGTGGGAGCAGGCTCTGCGTGGGCCCTGCAGCAGTGTCCAAATGTGTTACAACCAATGCTTTTTCAGCTCTGCTGTCCAGGGGATGGCCAAGTGCCAACTGGCTCGGCCGACGGTCAGGGTAGTAGTCCCTGCCTTCTTAGCACCCAGGTTCTTGTCCAGTATCCATGAAGAATGAGGCCACACAATCGGATTGAAGGGTAGTGTATGTGGAGGGTTGAATTGGGTGATGGAAGTGGCTCTCAGCAGGATGGCGAGTTGGAAAGGGGATGGTGCAGGAAGAAGGTGATCTTTCCCTGAAGCTGCATTATCTGAAGTTAGCCGTGTCTTTTCATAGCCTCTGAATCCCTGCCACTCAGCAGCTTGTATCCCTGACGTCCAGCTGCTTTTACCCTGATGCTCAGTTGCTCGTGTTGGTCTGCCAGCTGAAGTCTTTTTATGGGCACAGGATAGGGGCATGGCAGGCCAAAAAGGCAACATTTGGGCAGAAAAATGGGATCAGTGGTTTTCAGTTAGGGCTGCAGTTCCAGGCTTAAGGGTGGGGTTTAGCCAGGAGCCCAGACCTTCTGTATCAAAAGGCTTTATAGTATTCCACTGTATAGATTGAAGATAATTGAACTAATCTACCACTGATAAATGTACACAATGGTCCTAGTGTTTGTTATTCAACACACCCTTACTTGTGTTGATTTTACCGTGTTTTAGTGACTACAAGAGGCCTCAACAACTGGAAAGTCTCCAAATATAAACAGACTATGGAGGCAGTAACTACTTATGAATGAATTTGTGAATGAGTATATACCAGGTGTTGCTGACAACTCGAGAGGATCAAAGAATTGATTCTCAAGTGACACAGGCTTGTTCTTGCCACTAGGCTCCATCTCCTCCTTTCCCATTACAGTGTGCTCACACCCACCTTCACCTCTCACCTCTTCTACTGGCCATGAGAACCAAAGACCCCTTAGTCATGGCTGGAGGGCAACACAGCTTCACAACTCCCTGCTGCTTACGTAATTCTCTTCCAATTCCCTCAAAGCCCTACTACAAATATATCAAAATGATTATAATGAAAATCTGCACAAAATCTAAATTCTAGCAATTCCTGCTTTAGAAATACAATCGATTGGGTTCATGGTAAATGATAGGAGGCAAAACTCTTAACCATTCTTCCATAGAATAATTTTATCATTTCAGAATTGTACCTTTGCAACTAAAACAGGACATATTCTTTAGATTTTATCACAGACTTTCAAAATTTTGAAACATATGAAATAATGAAGTCCCTGATGTTACTCATCAGTGTGGCTAATAAGAGTAAAAATGAATTGTTCTTCTAATTTTTTTTTTTTTTTTTTTTTTTGAGACAGTGTCTCACTCTGTCATCCAGGGTGAAGTGCAGTGGCACAGTCATGGGCTCACTGCAACCTCTGCCTCCCAGGCTCAAGGGATCCTCTCACCTCGGCCTCCTGAGTAGCTGGGGCTACAGCTATGTGCCACCATGCCTGGTTCATTTTTATTTTAATTTTTTTTTTTTTTTAGAGATGGAGTTTCACCATGTTGCCCAAACCTGGACTTGAAGTGGACTTAAACGATCCTCCCACCTCAGCCTCCCAAAGTACTGGGATTACAGTCATGAGCTGCTGTGCCCAGCTTGCCCTTCTAATTCTTAATATGGTAGAGTATTGCGTATTGAAGGACAGATCACAGATATAGACCACTTGGAAATTAAAAAAAAACAACAACTTTTATCCAATGTTTTATTTTGTGGCAGTGGTGTTTTTTTTTTTTTCTCTACCAAACTTTTCATATGAACTACTAATAAGTATCTACGTTGTTTGGCTTAAAGTTCATTTATATCCACATATCCCTTCTGCCCTTTGATAGGGAATTCATAGTTATCCTTATGATTAATAAGCAGGAGAAGCAAAGGGTCTAGATAAATGAGATAAACTGCTTTTGAATAACCAAGAGTTCATTTAAATCATTATTTTGATGGATGGGTGGAGACTAATCTGTTAAATTCAAACAAAGAATCATGGTACTTTTTTTTAATAACCACAAAATCTGCATTGCAATGTATAAATACTGAGTTTCATATGGTCTACCTTTAAATGGTATTCGAAACAGCATGGCCTTGTTACTTAAACTGAATCAACACAGCTGTCTTCTTGTTACTTCCTTCGCATTTTTAGGAAAAGATACTTTTCTGAGTCAGAAGTTTTAGCCCTTGTAGGTTGTCTGACCAGACTGTAGGTATTTACTGTGAAAATTTCATCATTCTATCTAATTGAACTTCCCAGACATTTGCAGGAGTTGATAACTAGTTTCTTAGTACTATATAATGAATTGGATTCAGCCTAGTTCTTCAGCCTAGGTTTGTCACAGGATGTTTCACTTTCCACTCAACAAGTCGTTGCCCATTTATACAAAGCATAGGAAGTATCTAGCACTGTGCTACATGTTGCAAAGATACAAAGAAGGAAAATGGGTCATTTTAACTGGAGGGGGTTTCCATGTTCAAAACGTACTCTTTAACCCGGTAGGAAGGAGTAAGATGAAGTGGAACAGTATGAATTTAGTTGTTAGAAAGACCTAGGTTCATATCCTGATTTTGTCATTTATAAAACATAGATAATACCTCTATTATAGTGTGACTGTGAGAGTTATATACAATATTATAAACGCTTCTGGTTTAGAAACTGGCAAATAATAGATTCTTAAATATGCAAGTTAAATTACAAGATTATAGGACACCTCGGGCTATTTCCAAATTGCTCTTGGGTAGCATGCAGCAAGCTTAGAAGTCTAGGCAGTTTTTTTCCTGAATTATTCTACTAGTCTGGTTCTGACTGTGGGCACCACATTCTTGTCATTATTTTACAACCATTTCTGCTAAGATGGGGAAAGCTGGGTAATTTTGAAGACAATAAAAAATGATTTGTTGAAAATGACTAAAAATAAACTTTATAAGATGTATTAGAAATGATATTTGGCAAATTGCCTGTGATAGTGAATTTTAAATATCAATCTCTAATTTCTCTATTAAATAAGTGACGAAAACATTTAAGCTAGTATTTCTAAGAGGTGGGTCTCCAAGTCTATGCTAAACTTCCTCTCATTTTGTTTTGTCTAAGTTCCACTGATTTTCTTCTTCATATACCCTATTTTGTTCTATTCTAAGCTAGTCTGCTCCAAACTGTCAGTTACTTGTTTTGGGGTACCTAGTGGATTGGTGTTCTCCCACCCATTAAATGGTGTGTCTACCAGAAATGTCACACTGTAACTCTATTTGGAGTAAAGGATTTTGTGAATGTAATTGTTAAGGATCTTTAGAAGAGGCCATCCTGAATTAGGTTGGACCCTAAATTCAATGATGGGTGTCATTATCAGAAACAGAGAGGAATTCACAGAAACACAAGGAAGAAGTCCGTGTAAAGGCAGAGACAAAGATTAGAGTGATGTATCTATTGGTCAAAGAAAGTCAACTGTTATGGTTCGGCTGTGTCCCCACTCAAATCTCATCTTGAATTGTAATCCCCACGTGTTTAGATTGGGTCATCGGCTTCCCCCATGCTCTTCTCCTGATAGTGAGTGAGTTCTCATGAGATGTGATGGTTTTATAAGTGTCCGGCATATCACTGCTCTGCATTTCTTCTTTCTCCTGCTGCCATGTGAAGAAGGTCCTTGTGAGATGGGACAGGACCCTAGACCCCTTCATAGGACTTATGACAGGGATGTGGCTTGCTTACTTAGCCTATGTGCTCAAACCCCTTGCAGGAGGGGGAGCATGCAGACAAGTGGGTGCTAAGGCCAGGGTGAACACTTCTGGGGTTTAGCCCCATTGTAGCATCTACGGGTGTGTTACAATGGATGCTCTTTTAGCAGTTACTGTCCATGATGGCTAAGTGTTAACGAGCTCAACAGAAAGTCGGGGTGACAGCCTTTTACACCCTGCCCTTTTGGTACTTGGGTCTTTGTCTGGTGCCCAGGAAGGATCAGGTCACATGGACTTGAAGGATGGTGAATGTGGAGGTTTTGAGTGATGGAGGTGGCTCTCAGTGGGATGGGGGGAGCTGGAAAGAGGATGGAGTGGGAAGATCATCTTTCCCAGAAAGAGCCAAACTTCGTTCTGACCATACAGCTGCCTCTTAGATGTTCAGATGCTTCTTCTCTTTCTCCCTCTCTGCCACGCTGCTCTGCTTCTCTGCCAGTGGAGTTTGGGGTTTATGGGTACGGGATGGGGGGCATGGTGGGCCAGGGTGGTTTTGGACAAAGCAACATTCGGGTTAGAAAACAGGGATAACTGTTCCCATTTAGGGCCATGGTTACCATGCTTAAGGGCGGGGCCTTTGCCAGGGATGCATCCTCTTCTACCCAGTATTTCCCTGCCTGCTGTCCATATCCACTTGTTTCCCCATTCATCTTCTACCATGATTGTAAGTTTCCTGAGGCCTCCTCAGCCATGCAGAACTGTGAGTCAGTTGAACCTCCTTTGTTTACAAATGACCCAGTCTTGGATAATATCTTTATAGCAGTGTGAAAACAGACTACTATAGCTGGCAAGATTCTCCCTCAGAGTTTCCAGAAGGAACCAAAATTGCCAGTATCTTGATTTTGAATTCCTGGGCTTCACAACTGCAAGACGAGTAATTTCTATTATTTTCAAACCATGTTGCTTGTGGTAGTTTGTCACATTAGCCCTAGGAAGTGAATATTGGATCCTTAATGTTGTTTGGAAGTTTAGAAAATACTGCTGAAAATTCCCTTTAGGAACCAAGTCTTGTCCTTAGAACTTTAAATGAGTTTTTCTCCAGCTTCACCACTGCCCCTCCTGCCCCAAGTCTCCTAATGCTATTTGCATATTCCCGTGAGTAATGACTCTGCTCTTTATTAGAGCATGGAGTTTGCCCCCACTCCCACCATTGCCTAGTGTTCTACTTGTATGTTCCTTCCTGCTTCAATTGCAGCGGTTGTCCAAATTTCATTCTTTTTGGGAGAAGGAATGGTAGATAGCTTTCTGCTTGGAGGCTGAACAGAAAAGAGTCACCACCAGGGAGAACTACAGACTCCCAGTGAATGCCCATGTAGCATCATTAAATAGCTACCTTGGCTGCTGCAGCTAAGGATTTCACTCTTAAATGTTTCCCCCCACCGCCTTTTGTGTTATACTTGCACTTGTATTCATCCAGTTCTGGATAAAAGTGGCTGTTCTGCGTAGGCAAATACTTGAGTAGTCTAGAGCTATATAATCCTGAGGGGCTCTGGGGTGATTCCCCTAAAGCCTGTGAATCAACAGTAACTGAAAGAACTGAGTCACAGGGATCTGTAATTAACACACAGGTATTTTCAGAGATAGTAAGGCAAAAGACCTTTTCACATAGACTCTAAAGCTTTTCTTTTTGACTTATTTTTTTCTTCCAGGCAGGAATAATGTTTATTTAACAAAACATATAGTACTCACTATATGCCAAGTACAATTATAAGCACTCTATAAACATTAACTCATTTAATTGTCAAACAAACCTGTAAGTTAGGTGCTATTATTATCCTCATTATACTGATAAGAAAACCAGGTACAGAAGCATTAAATAACCTGCCCAAATTCATGTAGCTAGTAAGTGACTGAGATAGGATTGGCACCTAGACAGGGTTGCCAGATTAAATATAGAACACTCAGTTAAATTTGAATTTCAGATAAACAACAAATAATTTTCAAGTATAAGTATGTCTCAGTATTGCATGGAACTTATACTGAAATTCAAATTTAACTCAATGTCCTGTATTTTTATTGCTAAACTTGGCAACCCTCACCCAAGGGTTGTTCGCTCTTAACTACTACTCTATGCTGTTTCTTAGTCAAAAAAAAAAAAAAAAGAAAGAAAGAAAAAGAATCTTTAGGGGAGGAAAAAGAAAAATTATCCAGCATGATTTGCCCTTGGTTCTAAAGTCCCAATGAACGTTCCTAGATCCAAAATTTGGGATGCTTTGTATAGTCTATAGTATGTACTTTTTACTTCCTGGCTCAAGCACAGGCTATTATTAGATATTATCATGCAAGTGAGCTTGTGCTGATTTTAAATAATCCTCTTCCCCTCGATTTATTTGTAAGAGATCAAATGTACAATTACATATGCAATGCAGTTCTTTAAGGCTTGCCTCAGGGGCACTCAGGGTTTTCCATAACTAGCCTTTAATGTCAATTTGACTTTTAGGTAACGCTTAATAATCACTCATCATTCCTTTTTAAAGCCCAAATTAATTAAATGTATGTTTCTACAATGAGTATTGTTTCTGGATTGTTTTTTCAAATTCCCAATATAAATAGCTTTTTATGTAGATAATTAAAACCATCTGCTTCCTGGTAACTCAGTTATGTTTACAGCAGCCCCTTTTATTTGTGGAATTAAACTGCCATAAGTTTTTACTTCAGTGGATGAAACATCACAAAAATGCTCATGGCAGTATAATTCCTCAAAAAGAAATGAATACTATTAAATATTATTGGAAAAAATTGCCTCAGTTAATTTGGAAGGCTTCAGGGTTCTACATTTTTTTCTAGGGAAACATGTTTAAGGGAGTTCTACATTTTTCTAGGTAAACATGTTTAAGAGTTTATCAAATCAAAAAACCTAAATGAATAAATAAACATTCTAATAAAATTTGACATTGAAATGAAAGCTCTCAAATCAGTTTGTAACTAGTACTGTAGTAAAATTTCACTGAGTTACTAAAGATATCAGAAAAATGTGGTGATACCATAGAGTATTATAAAATCACCAAATAAGTTGAATAAATTGGGCAAGATCTTACACACACACACAAAATCAAAAGTAACATAGGATTAAAATTAATAAATGTTTGCAGTCTCTGATTCTAATCAAGGCCTTCACCTCCCATTTTTGTGCCTGGGAGGGTGGGAGGAAACACCTGAATGAATGCTCACTAGTATTTTTATGATATTTAAATTCTTTATGGTTCCTTATTGCCAAATTGGAAAACATTTACTAAAAACCCCAGTCACATAATTTGCCATCATGGACATATCTTTAAATATCAATTACATTTATTAAAAAGAGAAACCAACTTGTCAAAATAAAGGCCGAAGTTTGAAAATGATACAATTATTTGGTAATTGTATCATTCAAATGTTACTCAGTTCTTTTCTTCATTTCAATCAGTTCCACATAACAAAGATGAAGCCATTTGACCCCATCTTCACTTGGGCATTTTAAAGAAATCGCTTTTAAATGGAGAAATGATATTTCTCTCATAGGAGGGTATACCAGAAGTCTTCTAAAAAATTATTCAAGAAAGCAGAGTGAAATTCTGTTCTAGCAATTGCTAGCAAAGTTTGTTTTCTGTGTAATTACCACATTTGGAATTTCTCTCCTTTTATATCTCTATAGTTTAAGTGCCATATAAAAATGTTCTTATTTGAATTAAATCTTGAGGAATGTATTATACCTATGAGATTATATTCTTGCTTAAGGCTGTGTGGGCTGTCCAGATAGCAGTCCAGATGGCTGTCCAGAAAATTTTCAAGAAAATGCTAGTTTTTAATAAACATCTTGTTGATGAAATGGGCTAACCCAGGTCTAGGGCAGCCCGTCCCTGGATTGTGGACCCTTGACATGCCTGAAGTGATTGGATGGCTTAGAGAAAATATTTTTCTTCAGAGGAAAACGTTCTTCAGAGTGTTCAGTAAGAAATAGATTTTGAAAATTATTTGAATGTCATCTTTTAGGACAACTTTGTAATAAAATAGGGAGAAAATAAAATTGTTTTTTACCACAAAGATGTATGCTAACTTAGCGACTAGTAGATACTGGTCAGACATTTGCTGTTTGGAACTTTTTTTTTTCCTTCATGGAGAAAATTTGTCATCACAGCAAAGAGTCAAAAATCTGGATAAAGTGAATGAATCTACAGGTTTTTTTTTTTTTTCAGGTTAAAGAGTGACTTACAAAGTCATTCATTTACTTGCTCTTCTTTAAGGCTGATCCCTATAAAGTAACAACATTGCTGTTAGTGCTATTCACAATGTTGCTATTAATAAAATGAGAACAGTGAATGAAAATATTTGCTTATGGGGACCAGGAGCCATGTGCATTTGAACCCCATTTCTTGGGAGGATTTCCCACATTAAGAATCTTGGTGGTACAGCAGGGCCAGTGGCTCATGCCTGTAATCCCAGCACTATGAGAGGCTGAGGCAGGAGGATTGCTTGAACCCAGGGGTTTGAGACCAGCTTGGGAAACACAGCAAGACTCTGACTCTACAAAAAATAAAAATAAACAAGTTAGCTGGGCATGGTGGCCTGTAGTCCCAGCTACTCCAGGAGCCTGAGGAAGGAGGATCGCTTGAGTGCAGGAGGTCCAGGTTGCAGTGAGCTATGGTTCCTTGTCACTGCATTCCAGCCTGAGTGACAGAGCAAGACTCCATCTCTAAAAGAAAAAAAAAGAATCTTGGTGGAAGGTGTATCCCACCTCTTACCATGGAATTCAAAATTGCCGCTTACTGGCTTTCTCAGTCTTCTTTCCTGCCAAGGTATAGGAAAGTTGAATGGCTACTTGGATGTACTTGCTTTGAACTTTGAGTTGAAGTGATGCAGTGAAGTAGGGAACTCATGTTGATGGTGGTGGCAGCAGAGGAAGCCACACCAATGTCCACCGTGCAGTGTGACAAGGCCACAGCAGCATCATCAATGTTGGGCTCTTTTGTTGGTGGCGGCACAAGCTGTGGTGACTAATGTGTGGGATGGTGCATCTGTGTCCTCACCACACTGGTTTAGTGATGTCACTCTGAGCTGTTTTTGGAAATCCTTTGTTTCTCTGCCTCTTCCAAAATTGCACCTTTATGGCAGTTTTGGGAGGTACTCAAGATAGTCTTAATACATTCCTCATCAAGAGTGTGCTTGCAACTAAGGACCCTAATAAAGCTGATACATGTTATTTACATGTTATGCGTACTGGCAGTTAGAGTATCAGAATTTGTTATCTTTTCATTTAAAAATAAGTACCTTGTTGATGACTGTAGTAAAAAGATAGATAAGGCTGATCATTAGATCAGACACATGTTTAAACTGTCATGTGTCATTTGGTCCCTTAGAAAAAATGTATGCATTGAAATGCCCTTTAATAGTGTCTTGAAAACAGCACTGTACTGTGTCTTTGGCAATATTCTTAGTGACTTTTCAGCAATTACACTAATGTAGTTTGTAAAACAGTGAAATAACAATTGTCATAATGTCTGAGCCTGAGTTTACAAAGTTTTGTGACACTTAGAGAAAAGACATTTCCTAGATGCTTGGAAATGAATTAATTTTGAGGCAATGGATAAAAAATTATACCTTTTTGAGGAAGGATTTTTATATCTGTAAAACAAATGTGTTGAACTTAAAATATGTATGATTCAGTTCAACTCTAAAATCTATGATTCTGATATATATGACATATGTATATATGTATATCTATGTATGTATATATATAATCTCTAAATAGCCTTTTGAATATGAAGGGAATGAATGATCTAAAAAATAATCAAGAAAACAGAATTCTCATTTTAGAAAGGAGAGAATGAGGAAATAAGTCAGATTTTTTCTAAGATATTTAGTGAATAGGGCCATTCTACCAGGGTCCTTATGTTGTTTAATTGTCTCAGATCTTTTAAATGGATTAAATTGGCTATAGTAAAATTTTCTTGCAAATAATTTTAACCTATTTTCTAAGGATAATTGCTACTAGTGAAATCTACAAAAAAAGATTTTTATTTTTAATCAAGTTTTAAAAAGAATTTTGTTTTTTTTTTAAGGACAATGAGACTCATATAATTGCATTTTCCTTTTTATTGTGACCATCCAAAATTTAGAGTTCAATCTGAATCCTTATTGTAGAAACTCAGTAGAATTTAATACCTGCCTTCTAGTTCTATATGACCCAGCCTGATACAGCGTGACCTTCTAGTATATTTATTTTTCTTAGTATTTTTAATCTATTTCTATTTTCTAACATGTTTTAGAAAATAAACTATTTTAAATTCTTTATTGTGTCAGGGAAAGGTGTAGGTTTAATTTTCTTTAACACTGAAGGGTGCTCAGAAATCTTACGTTTTCATTTATTGATGAAATTTTCAAATTACTGGCTTAGTTTAAGCTCTTTATTAATTTATTGAAATGGAAATAATATGGATAATTCCATCGAAATGAAAGCAATGATCTATTCCTAGAACTGCATGTCCCCAAATAAGGTCATACATTGTAAAGTAAAGAGCACTGGGATGAGAGCAGAACATTCTTTCTCTTGATTGTTTCATTGACTTATCCTGAAACTGAAAACTGATGAAGTCTTGGTTTTCACATCTATAAAATAAGAGGGGGTAGATTCAAAGTGCTCCAAAATTCATTCTAGCTTGAAATCTCTGATGTTATGCAACAGAAGTGAGTTGCTTTTTTCCTCTCTTCAGTGCTAGGAGTAATGAGCATTGCAACTGATCCAAGCGTAACAGAGAAGGGTGTGGTCGGCTTGACTGGATAACTGAATCTGTAGTTTGGGTTGATTTTCAAGTCTGCTTTACATTTTTTTTTAGCCTCTTAGATGGATATTTTGTTTACTTCCCTTTTTCCTTTCTCTTCAACAAAAGTAATTTAAGTTCACAAGAATGAAGATGATGACAGCAGCCTGGGCTTTAACTTTTGAACACTTTCCAGTTTTATGTCTTATTAAGCAATATTGTAAGTAATATGCACATATTTCAATAAAATACATGAAAAACTTTGCACATTGTTAAGACATTTTTTCACAGTGTGTTTTGTCAATTCTGGAAGTCTGTGAGAATCTGGCAAACTGTCAGGAAGTGGAGTAGTCAGAGAGGACACTGAAAATGAAGAATCTCTGATTAATCAGGTGATGTAGTGGCATGGAAGGTTTAGGGAGCATGTTAAAATAAAATACCGAGAATACCAGCATGAATTTCATTTAAAACATATGTCTTAGCATCCTTGAGACTGCTTTTTCCTTTTAAAGAAGCACGAATGTATATATTACATTTACATGAAACAAGTGTATTAATATTCATTGCAAAAGATGTCTTATTGCAGAATACTGAAATTAAAAATGTCTTTAAATTCAACATTGAAGTATAATGTAAAGATGCTAAATAATTTCTGCTTTACACATAAAATTAGGTAGAACTTATTCTTTGACATATATTGTATGAATCTTACTATCCTACACGCAATGAAATAGATCATTTTTGATAAAAAATAGCCACATGGGTTTGTTTTGCTCAAGCAAATCACTTTCTTCACTATTGAGCAGATTGGAGAGCTTATAAGGAGTATGTATGTGACAGCATCATAAAAGAGATAAATGGTCCTGGGAGGGGGTCATAGTGGAGACACTGTTCACAATTATACAGGACCTCTTCCTATGTCAGGCAAATTCAATGCTACATTTGATGCAAGAATATTCACGAAAAAGGCAATCTATCTAAACCGTGATTTTCTAAACTGTAAAATGGAGTGACCAACAGCACCTGACTCATGCTTATATAGAGAAACATTAGGAAAGTTAATGTATAAAAATCACCTTTTACAGGGCCTAGCCCATAGGAAGCCTCAATGAATGGTAGCCACTTAGACTACTTGCCTTGTTCTCATTAAAGCAGAAAGTAGCAGAATATAAATTTGGCTTAGTTAGAATAGTGTTATTTCAGGTTTTACTGTGTCATTTTCACACCTGTAAATCAAGACTGCCTTTCTTCAAAGAAAAGAATTTTTGCTTGCATTAAAAGCATGGATCAAAGCGTTTGTGTATATTCAGAAATAATAATGATGCCGAAGTCCCAACATGATTGAGTGTCCATATTGCCAGCTGTGTGTTTGCGAGCTAATGGTTGTCTTTTCCACAGAATATGTGAAGTAAACAATAGCTTTAATTACCAGGTAACTAGAGAAGCCAAAGGTGAATAATGCCTATTTATTTTTCTATATTTAATTATTTATACAGAAATTTTATGAATATATTTTGACTACAGGGAACACAAATGTTTAGTTTTATGTAAGAATAAATTGTCCATATTTGGGTTTTTGAACAATCATGATTTTTCACATTATTTTCATAGCCTGATTTCTTCCCTAGATATAACCTTCCCTAAAAACTTATAAATTTCCTCTCATCCCACATAATTGTAAAAACATTTGAAAAAGTAGTATCATCATATCAATAGAAAAAGTTAGAAGGAAATACAGTTTCTGTCTCTTGATGGAGACATTTCTAAACTTAAGAGAAATGGCAGGAATCGCAAAGTCCTTGATAGTTTTGTCTATTAAAAAATTTTTAACTTTTAAGGTTTTCACGTATAAGGCAGCTTGAGTATTTATATATATAAAACATATGTTTATATATTATATAGAGTATTTATATCAAGATACTTAAACTGCCTTATATATAAAATATGTAATATGTAAATAATTTATCTATTTATATATAAATAGATAAAGATAAATAATACATAATACAAATATATATATATTCTTTTTTCCTAGATTTCCACTATAATGTTTAAAGGAAAATATAAATACTAAACATATTATGTTATGTAGATATTTAAATAAAATACATGAAAAACTTTGCTTAAGACATGGAAACGTGACAAAGGTGAAATGGTTTCACAAAGGTGAAAACCATATACCACAACTTTGAAGAAAGTTTGTAAGAAAAGGAAGGAACTAGGAGAAAGAAGGGACTGGGGTGACCTGCATGCAAAAGAATGGCAGGTGTTGGCCATGAACAGCAGCTCTGCCACTGAATCCCCACCAGAATCCCTAACTCTATGGAGCTGTGAGTCAAGGGAGAACCAGGAGAGACAGGAGGCTTTGGGCAAGTGCTGGGTAGGTGAACTGAGCACATCAGAGCCCACTGGTGCCTATGGGATGTGCACTGGCCACACCTAAGAGGCACCTGGTGCACCTAATGAGAAGGGCTATGCCCGAAAAGGAGCTGACATTTCTATTTTTTCATGAACTGTGAATGTAAGTCATGGGTTCATTACTTTTAATCATGAACTGTGACATAAATCATTACATATAATTTTTCTGGCTATCCCCACCATTGCTTCATGGAAACAGCTCTTATTAAGTCATCAGGAGCCTTCATGCAGCTAAATCCAAAGGGTATTTTTTCAGTATTTATCTTATTTGTCTTTTGATCACCTACTTCTCTTTGAAATATTGTCTTGTCTTCTGAAACCATAATTTCCCAATTTTCTTCCTGTCTCTCACTCTTTCTTGGGTTCTTTGTGTCTTAGTATCTTTAAAGACATTAAATATTGGAAATTTAGGCCGGGTACGGTGGTTCACAACTGTAATTCCATCACTTTGGGAGGCTGAGGTGGGTGGATCACCTGAGGTAATCAAAACTCTATAAAAGGGAAGCATGACCACTGGGAAAAGTGAAGGGGAATTTATAGGAATCTCATATGTGCAGGACCACTAGAGCTCAGGTGCCTCAGAGGGTGATGTTTGTATCACCCAACGAGGCAAAACCCCCAATCTGCTGAGGTGCTGGCTAAGAGCAAAGGAAACATAGAATGGATAGCAGGAGAAAAAAGCTTCGGTAGTGTGCATTAGTAGCCCCGATTCTTCAGCCTTTCTTCTATCATCACTTTTCCCCCTTGATTTTGGATCTGGCCATGTGTCTTGCTTCTGCCAATAAAATGAGGTAGAAGTTATAATGTACAAATTCCAAACATAGGCCTTAGGAGATCTCATAGGTTTCCACTTGTATTCTTGCACCTTGGTCATAGCTATAAAAATAATTTGCTTGGGCTGGCCTAGCCCCAGGAGGACCCATACATGAAGCATTGCTAACCCCAGCGAAGCACAGCCTAGATGAGCCAACTCCTAGCTAGTCACAGACGTGAGCAAGTCCAACTGAAAGCAGCAAAATTGCCCGGTTGGGTTCAGCCTAGACCAGCTGACTTTAGTTGACCAGTAGACTCATGAACTAAGTAAATAAATGCTGCTAAAATGTTGTGGTTATTTGCTATGCAGCATTATTGTAGCCGTAGTCAACTGATACAGAATTCATGAATAGCAACAGTCTTGCTTTCAGAACTGAGAAGTAGTCTCTGTTCATATATTCTTTGCTGTTTCATGTATGCATGTTAACTAATTTTTCAATTGCTGATTTTTATGTATTTATGTAGTACATTTTGATGGTGGTTAACTTAGCAGTTTAGCCTATAATTTGCAAAATGTCAAGTTGGAATAGCAATGAAGTTAAAGGAGGATTAGATATTATGATGCAGAAACAAGTGATTTTTTTCAGTTGGTCGTGTCTTTGGGCAGAGAGTAATGGCATTTTTTCTGATATAAAGATAGTTGTTTAATGATAGCTGAGAACACTTTATTGTTGTTGTAATAGATATTGTTATATTTAGGTATGGAAGAAGAAGAGTTGGGAAGTCAAGGAATAGGTGATGGTAGTATTTGTCATAATTTTTTGGTTAGCTACTTTTGGAACATTCTTCTGTTTGGGAAATGTCTTAGCTTCTGAGTCCTGTCTTTCTAAGGTTTAAACTCACTTCCTAAGTCTCCTTGGTATCTGAGACACTGTCATATGACCTCAAATCATGGGCCAACAAATTACCATGCATCCTTAGCTACCCTGAACTGAGTATCCTCTTACCCACCAAGCCATAAAGCTGAGTGTGCACAATAGAGCTCCATGATTGAAAGGAAGTGATATATACAATTTGACTCAAGCAGGCCTTGAAGGTACAAGTAAGTGCTCATATCTCCCACGGCCTCTACTTCTGCTACATTTTACTCCACGTCTACAGTCTCACAGAGAATTCTCTATAATCAACTGATTGAGGGAGAAAAAACTCTGGCCTGATTGCATAGTGTATAAGCACCAACTGAGAGTGAACAGTTGGAGCAGTATAGCCACACTCTGGGGCAGCCCCGAAGGACAGTGGTGAAGGGAGATCCTCCAGTGGGTAGAACTTCGACCAGTGTACCTGGTTCATTTTAGTTGGGAAGAGGCATGGCCAGATATGAGATTATATATTGGTTCATGGCCTGTGGCCAATGGTTTAGCTGGATCATCAGGGACTTGAAAGGAACATGATTGGAAAATTGATAAGAAGGTTTGAGAAGAGGTGTGTGGATAGATCTCTCTGAATGGACACAGACTGTGAAGATATTTGCATCTTAAACGGTGACCTCAGCAGAGGAGCATTTTAATAATCAGATGTCTAGGATGACCAGTTCTGTGTATTCCAGTCAGCCTCTTTCGCAGCCACTCTCATCATTGGTCAATGGACTCATGAATAAAGTGGCCATGGTGTCAGGAATGGGGGTTATGGGGCTCAGTGACAAAAACTTCCATTCACCAGGGCTGATGTGAATATAGCCACTGCTAAATGCCCAATCTGCTATTACAGAGATCAACACTGGGCCCTTAATATGGCACCATCTCTGGGGTGATCATCCAGTTACTCAGTGGCAGGTTAATTATGTTGGACCACTTCCAGCGTGAAAGGGGCAGTGCCTTGCTTTTACTAGTATAAACATTTTCTTGGATGTTGATTTTTCTTCCCTGTCCATAAAGGTTCTCCCAATCTACCATCTGCAGACTTACAGAACATCTTATCTGCTGTCTTGAAATTCTATTTGGCATCATTTCTGATTAAGAAATTTGTTTTCACAGTAAATAGAGTTTGCCAGTAGGTTCATAATCATGAAATTCACTGATCTTGGCACATTCACCATCATCCTGAAGCAGCTGGCTTGAAAAAATAGTGGAATGGACTTTTGAAGACTTAAAGTGTCAGCTAGATGACGATACCTTGCAGTGCTGGGACAATGTTCTCCAAGATGTGGTATGTGCACTAAATCAGTGTCCCATATACGATACTGTTCCCCTCCGATAGCCAGAATTCACAGGTCCAGGAATCAAGGAGTAGAAGTAGGGGTGGCTCTCTTTACTATAACCACTAGTGAACCACTAGTGATCCACTCGTAAAATTTTTGCTTCCTGTCCCTGCAACCATAGAACCTGCTGAGTTCCCAAGGAAAATGCTTCCAACTGAGACAAAACAATGACTCCATTGAACTGGAATTTGAAACTGCCAGCAGGCCATTTTGGGATCTCAAACATCTGAATCAACAGGCAAAGAAGGAGGGCACTGTACTGGTCGAGGTGATTGATCGCAACTATTAAGTAGAATTTGGGTCACTATTACACAATGGGGGTAAGGAGAAGTATGTATAAAATATTGGGGTTCTCTAGTTTCTTTTAGCATTCCTGTGTCCTGTGAGTAGGTTAACGGGAAACTGCAATAACCTAATTCAGACATGACTGAATTGGGCTGTTATGGTTTAATTGTTGTGGGTCTGGACCCAGTAGGCAACCTGAGATGTTGGCAGAAGGCACAGCAAATACAGAATGGGTGGAGGAAGAAGGTCATTATAAATATACAGCTATCACCATGCGACCTGTTACAGAAAGAAGGGCTGCAATATTTATGAGTATTTCTTCCTTATTTTGATATTAACATGTTTGTATATATGTATGTATTAACCTGATATTTTTGTTTTCTTTCTTCTTTTATCTCCTTATCATTTAACGTAAGATGTGTTAATAATTTTAAAATAATATGTATTATGCTATTGTTGAATGGAGTGTTCTATAAATGCCAATCGTGTCAAGCTGATTGATAAGGTTGTTCAAATGGTCTACATAGCTGCTGATTTTCTGTCAATTATTGATTGAGATTTGTTGAAATTTCTCATTATAATTGTGGATTTGACTATTTCTCTTTGTAGCTCTCCCAGTTTTTGATTTGTGTATCTTACAGCTCTGTCATTATGTGCATATATAGTTAGGATTGTGATGTCTTCTTGATAGGTAACCTCTTTAATCACTATAAAATGAACTTCTTTATCCTCAGTAGTATTGTTTCAAAATATACTTTTTTGATATTAAAATAGCAATCCAGATTTCTTTTGCTTGGTTTATCTTTTCTCATCCCTTTATTTTATAACCCATTCGTGTTTTTATATTTTATATTTGTTTCTTTTAGGTAAGACACAGCTGTGTCTTGCTTTACAAGAGCCAATTCAAAAACTTCTGCCTTTAATTGAGGTGTTCAGACCATTTACGTTGAATGGTTAGTTATGTTAAGTTTAAAGCTATATACCACTTCGCTAATATCATATTTTCTAATGATCCTCTTGTTCCCTTAAAAAATTCTGCCTCGTTTTGATTTTTTTATTATTCCATTTTATTTCCTTTATTGGCTTATTAACTACAACTCTTTGTTGTGTTATTTTAGTGATTGCTTTAGGGTGTATTGTGTGTATCTTTAATTTATCATTAACTTATTACTGTCTACCTACAAGTGATAACGTACCGCTTTATGTATAGGGTAGGAATGCACAGCAGAGTACTTTCACCTTCCCCCCCCCTCACTTTTGTCCTATTGCTGTCATATAATTCACTTTTACATGTGTCATAAATCCCATATTCTATTGTTTTAAGCAGTTAATAATTTTTAAAAGGGATTTGAATAAAAATTATTTTCTATTTATCCAGGCATTTACCATTTCCAATATCATTTATTTCTTTGTCTACATTCTGATTTCCATCTGGTATCATCTTTCTTCTGCCCAAAGAAATTCTTTTTAACATTTATTGTTGTGCAAGTCTGCTGCTGATGAATTCTTTCACCTTCTGTCTGTCTAAAAGGTCTTTATTTTCCTTTCTTCTTGAAGGCTATTTTTGCTAGGCCAAGATTTCCAGTATGAGCTTTTTCCTTCCTGTATTTTAAAGATGTTGTTCATCTCTTTTCTTGCTTGCATTGTTTTCAATAAGTGATCTGCTGTCATCCCTGTTTTTGTTTTTCTGTACAAATGTATCTTTTTATTGGCTTCTTTTAAAATTTTCTACTTATCTTGTTACATGGGGTTTAAAATATTTTTTTGAGTTTCATTTTAGTTTCTTTTTGTGTCTTCAAGTTCACTATCATTTTATTTGCAATGCCTAAACATCGGTTCACCCAGGCCATTGCTTTCTTTTGTTTTGTTTTGTTTTGGCGTAAAGACAAACTTTATTGAGCCCCTCAGCACTAGTTCTCTTTCTCCTGTGCAGTCCTGATTCCCCGGAGACGTCCAGTCTGACGGGCAGCAATGAGACCCACTCTGCGGCCAGCAGGGACATCTCTGCGGATGGTGGAGGGCTTGCAGATGTGCTGGTGGTTGCCACCGCCAAAAGAATTCTCCACAGGGTTCATGGCCACACCCTGTACTCGTGGCCAGCAGTTCCTCTTTGCCTTATGTTTGTGGTAGGCCCGGCCAGCCTTCAAGATGGGTTTGTCCATTCGGCCACCTCCAGCCACCACACCAACCACAGCTCTGTTGGCTGAGGAGATAGGTAACCTTCTTGGAGCCAGAAGGCAGCTTCACGTGGGTCTTCTTGGTCTCAGGGATTGGGAGATAACGGTGGCATAGTTCCCTGATGCCTGGGCCAGCTTGCCACGGTCTCCAGGCTTCTCTTCCACGCAGCACACGATCGTACCCGCAGGCAGAGTGCCCACAGGGAGCACATTGCCAATGTTGAGCTGGGCCTTCTTGCTGCAGTACACACACTGGCCCGTGTGAATGCCCTTGGCGGCAATGAACAGCTTCGTCTGCTTCTTAAACCTGTACGGATCTCGGAAGCCCACTTCGGCGAGGGGTGCTCCGCGGCCTAGTAGCCGATGCGGTCCTTCACGATGCTCTTGTGCAGCGGTGCCGCTCGGTGAAATCCCTGGCGTGCAGTCCAGCAGCGCCCTCACGGTGCTTCACGTGCGCGTGGAACACAGACCTGGTGCCCTTCCTCTGTCCACGGATCACGCGGCCCATAAGGACGGGTCCTGCTCACGAGCGTGGCCTAAGAGGAAATGCGGCATCTGTGAGCTGCCTTATCTTCCGGGGTGGGGCCTGCATTTTTTTTATCTTATATTTGGTAGTTTTGATTTTTATAAGTTTGATTTGGGTATTTTAATATCAATTACGTCTCTGTTTAATTTATTGTCTGCCTTCTAGCTTCTTAAATATGTGGAATACAGTTATCATAACCATTTTAATGGTCTTATTTACTAATTCTATCATCAGTGTTGTTTCTGGGTTTTTAGTTAATTTATTTTTATCTTTTTTTATTATACTTTAAGTTCTGGGGTACATGTGCAGAATGTGCAGGTTTGTTACTTAGCTATACACGTGCGGTGGTGGTTTGCTGCATCCATCATCCCGTCATCTACATTAGGTATTTCTCCTAATGCTATCCCCGCCCCAACCTCCCGTCCCCTGACAGGCCCCGGTGTGTGATGTTCCCCTTCCTGTGTCCATGTGTTCTCAATGTTCAGCTCCCACTTATGAGTGAGAACATGTGGTGCTTCGTTTTCTGTTCTTGTGTTAGTTTGCTGAGAGTGATGGTTTCCAGCTTCATCCATGTCCCTGCAAAGGACATGAACTCATTTTTTATGGCTGCATAGTATTCCATGGTGTATATGTGCCACATTTTCTTTATCCAGTCTATTGTCAGTGGGCATTTGGGTTGGTTCCAGGTCTTTGCTATTGTGAACAGTGCTCCAATAAACATATGTGTACATGTGTTGTATATAGTAGAACGATTTATAATCCTTTGGGTATATACCCAGTAATGAGATTGCTGGGTCAAATGGTATTTCAATTTATAAATTCTTGAGGAATCACCACACTGTCTTCCACAATGGTTGAACTAATTTACGCTCCCACCAACAGTGTAAAAGCGTTTCTATTTCTCCACATCCTCTCCAGCATCTGCTTCCAGAATTTTTAATGATCACCATTCTAACTGGTGTGAAATGATATCTCATTATGGTTTTGATTTGCATTTCTCGAATTTCCAGTGATGATGAGCTTTTTTTCATATGTTTGTTGGTTCATAAATGTCTTCTTCTGAAAGTGTTGGTTTATATTCTTCTCCCACTTTTTGATGGGGTTGTTTTTTCCTTGTAAATTTGTGTAAGTTCTTTGTAGATTCTGGATACTAGCCCTTTGCTGGATGGAGAGATTGCAAAAATTTTCTCTCATTGTGTAGGTTGTCTGTTCACTCTGATGATAGTTTCTTTGGCTGTGCAGAAGCTCTTTAGTTTAATTAGGTCCCATTTGTCTATTTTGGCTTTTGTTGCCATTGCTTTTGGTGTTTTAGTCATGAAGTCTTTGCCTATGCCTGTGTCCTGAAGGGTATTGCCTAGGTTTTCTTCTAGGGTTTTTATGGTTTTAGGTCTTATGTTTAAGTCTTTAATCCATCTTGAGTTAATTTTTGTATAAAGTGTAAGGAAGGGATCCAGTTTCAGTTTTCTACACATGGCTAGTCAATTTTCCCAACTCCATTTATTAAATAGGGAATTATTTCCCTGTTGCTTGTTTTTGTCGGGTTTGTCAAAGATCAGATGGTTGTAGATGTGTGATATTATTTCTGAGGCCTCTGTTCTATTCCATTGGTCTATATATCTGTTTTTTGTACCAGTACTATGCCATTTTGATTACTGTAGTCTTGTAGTATAGTTTGAAGTCAGGTAGCATGATGCCTCCCGGCTTTGATTTTTTTGCTTAGGATTGTCTTGGCTATGTGGGTTCTTTTTGGTTCCATATGAAATTTAAAGTAGTCTTTTCCAATTCTGTGAAGAAAATCAATAGTAGCTTGATGATTTTTATCTTTTTTATAGGTTGTATTTCCTTATTTATTTGCATGCTTAATTCTTATTGGGGTGTTAGACATTGAGAATATCACCTTCTTGAGTTCTGTATACTTTTTGTGTCCTATGATATTTAAAATTTTTGTTTCTTAATAATTTCAACTTTTATTTTAGATTCAGGGGGTATATGTGCCATTTTGTTATATGGGTATATTGAGTAACACTGAGGTTTGGAGTATGAGTGATCCATCACTCAGGTAGTGAGCATAGTAACTAATAGGTAGTTTTTCAGCCTGTGCCTACTTCTCTCTCCCCCCTTCTAGTAGTTCCCAAGGTGCACTATTCCCATCTTTATGTCCATGAGTACTCAATATTTAGCTTTGACTTACAAGTAAGTACATGCTGTATTTGCTTTTCTGTTCCTGCATTAATTCATCTAGGATAATGGCTTTCAGCTGCATCTGTGTTGCAGAAAAGGACATGATTTCATTCTTTTATGGCTGCATAATATTACCTGGGGTGTGTGTGTGTGTGTGTGTGTGTGTGTGTGTGTATGTGTGTATATATAATATATATATGTATACATATCACATTTTGTTTATCTAATCCACCATTGATGGGCACCTAGATTGCTTCCACATTTTTGCTATTATAAATAGTGCTGTAATGAACATATTAGTGCATGTGGGTTTTTTTTTTTAAGACCGATTTAATTTTGGGGGGGGGGTTATAGCAAGTAATGGGATTGCTGGGTTGAATGGTAGTTACGTTTTTACTATTTTGAGACATCTTCAAACTGCCTGCCACAGGTGCTAAACTAATTTGCATTCCCACCAGCAGTGTATAAGCATTTTCTTTTCTCTTCAGTCTTACTAGTATCTATTATTTTTTGTCTTTTTAATAATAGCCATTCTAACTGGTGTGAGATGGTATCTCCTGGTGATTTTGATTTGCATTTCTCTGTTAGTGATGTTGAGCATTCTTTCATATGTTTGTTGGCTGCTTGTGTATCATTTTTATTGAGAAATATCTGTTCATGTCCTTTGCCCACTTTTTAATAGAGTTGTTTCTTGTGTATTGAGTTGTTTAAGTTCCTTATAGATTCTGGTTATTAGACCTTTGTCAGATGTGTAGTTTGTGAATGTCATATTTTTCCTATTCTGTGGGTTGACTATTTAGTCTGCTGATAGCTTCTTTTGCTGTGCAGAAGCTCTTTAGTTTTATTAGGTCCCTCATGTCAATTTTTGTTTTTGTTGCAATTGCTTTTGAGGACTAAAGTTACTTGCCGAGGCCAATGTCCAGAATGGTATTTCCTAGGTTTTCTCATAGGAATTTTATAGTTTGAGGTGTTCCATTTAGATCTTTAATCCATCTTGAGTTAATTTTTGTTTATGGTGAAATGTGCAGTCTATTTTATTCTTCTGCATATGGCTAGCCTGTGATCACAGCACTGTTTACTGAATAGGGAGTCCTTTCCCCATT
The DNA here is from genome assembly GCA_036589455.1 of Ateles fusciceps. Classification (NCBI taxonomy): domain Eukaryota; kingdom Metazoa; phylum Chordata; class Mammalia; order Primates; family Atelidae; genus Ateles; species Ateles fusciceps. The sequence goes on along the minus strand of JAZHEH010003318.1, from coordinate 4,525,097 downwards.
GCTTGTTTTTGTCGGCTCTGTAGAAACTTAGATGATTTTAGGTGTGCAGCTTTATTTCTGGGTTCTATATTCTGTTCCATTGGTCTCCCTAGAATATTTTTGTGCCTTTTCTGGGATGTAGTTAAGTTACTTGGAAACAATTTGATCCTCTTCGGTTTTTTTCTTGAACTTCTGTTTAGGTGGCAAGGCTGCATTTAATCTAGGGTTAATTTTGTCCCATAACTGAGGCAAATCTTTCTGAGGCCTCTATCTGATGTTTCTGAATTAGAAGGCTTTCCACTCTGGCTAGTGAGAACAGGGACTATTTCCTGTTCTTGGTTAGCTCCTAGGATTGTTCCTTTTAATTCTTCCAGGTGGTTCATCTCACCAGACCTGACACTCATGTTCTCATCAGTACTTAGCTGTAGTCTTGAGGAGGATCTTCTGCAGATTTTCTAGGTCTTCTTGTTGTGTAACTCTTCTCTAAGCCTCTGCCCAAGAAACTTTAGCTCTCTGGGGCTCTCTTGGCTCTTAGTAAGGTCTTCTCAGCTCAGGCTAATTACTAAGCTTTTCTCGTGTTCCCTTTCTCTGTGTTGTGGCCTGGAAACTCTCTTAAGAAAATACATTGAAACAACTGTAGAGCTCACTTGATTTCTTATCTTTCAGGGATCTCTGTACTTTGTTCATTAACATACAATGTTATGGAAATAAGAACTAAACTGTGATTTTCTTCTTGTCCAAATTCCTGCCTAAGGGGCCTGAGGAGTCAGGCCCTACAAACCATAAAATCTCATCAGAGGAGTTTTAATTTTAACCCTATATAGATAGCATAGTCTGCTTTCTAACCTGACTTTGGCATAACATCACATAATAAATAAGCGAAGAAATAACAATATTTTAACCCCAAACATATTTCCTTGCCGTATCTTGAAATTGCCCGCAAGATTGTCTCTTGTGGGAAAAATCCACATTCTGTAGAGAATCTCCTCTCCCCATTTTATTTGCTTTTTTTCATACCCAGGAGATAATCAACTAAGAGCTAGATACCCTTTTACCTCTGATAAGAAACATTTTACAACCTTTTCCTTCTGAAGTCCACTATCTGAGAGCTTCCTCTGCACAATAAAACTTGGTCTCTACAACCTTTTATTTTAACCTAAATATTTTCTTTCTATTGATCCCAGATCTTAAGGTAAACTCAACACATTGTCAACTGGAACATTTTTAAATCTACCTATAACGTGGAAGCCTCTGCTTTGAGTTGTCCCCGCCTTTCTGAACCAAACCAATGTACATCTTAAATATATTGCTTGATGTCTCATGACTCCCCAAACTGTATGAAACCAGGCTGTGCCCTGACCACCTCAGGCACATGTTCTCAGGATCTGCTGAGGTCTGTGTCACAAGCCATGGTCCGTCATATTTGGCTCAGAATAAATCTCTTCAAATATTTTATGGAGTTTGACTCTTTTCATTGATAGAAACCATTGCTTTATATATTTAGTTTGTTTTTTAGTTGTTTGCAGCAGGAAGGTAAATCTGGTTCTTTTTCCTCTGTCTTGGAAAGAAGTAGAAGGCTCCCTCTGTCATATTTTTGAAAAGAAAAGGAAAAAGCACCCTATTCCTTTTAATATGGAAGAGAAAACCATTTTCCTCTCTTTTCAATTACATTAAATGTACTCTGGGCTATAAGGGAAGTAGCACGATCATTCTGTGATGGATGTAAATGTGCTGCTTTTAGCAATATTTTCTTTCATTCTTTTGCCTTATATAATGTTGAGATAAAAGATAATGTAGGGGTTGATGGTTCAGTTTGAGGGACTAGATGTTATTCAGGAAGCTAAGTTTAGATGTTTTCAGGATAAGAATTGGGCAGTCCCCAAATGCTTTTCCCTTTGAGGCACATTCTTTGATTATATTTGTATGAATGGAGTTTTCTCTTTCTGAAATTTTAAGGATGAATGTTTCTTTATTTTAAATCACTATTTTAATCCAAATTAGTCATTTCAGTAGTCTGGTGGCAGTTTCAGTGCCCTCATGTGCTGCGTGATGACGTTTCAGTCAATGACAGACCGTATGTACTACAGGGGTCAGAGTGATGGGCTATACTGCACTAGATGTGCAGTAGGCTATACCACTGAAATTGCCACCACACTAGTGAAATGACTAGCTTTGGGTAGGTACACTCTGTAATGTTTGCACAGTGACACAAAACATTTCTCAGAAGGTATCACTATTGTTAAGCAACACATGACTGCAGTTACTTTCGAAAGTGGTTTGGAAGCAGCATAGGAGATTTTTGTCTACTTATTTTTGTGGGTTATTTTTAAAAATACATGCATTTTTTTCTAAAGCAAAGCATGTTTTCCCTTGTTGGATGGAGAATATCCAAGAAACCATTAGGATTTTTATATGGTTTGGCTGTATCCCTACCCAAATCTCATCTTGAATTATGGCTCCAATAAATTCCCACATGTTGTGGGAGGGACATGGTGGGAGGTAATTGAATCATGGAGGCAGGTCTTCCCACATACTGTTCTCATGGTAGTCAATAAGTCTCTCAAGATCTGATGGTTTTATAAATGGGAGTTCCCTGCACAAGCTCTCTCTTGCCTGCTGCCATGTAAGATGTGTCTTGCTTCTTCTTCACCTTCTGCCATGATTGTGAGGCCTCTCCGGCCATGCAGACCTCTAAGTCCATTAAACCTCTTTCCTTTATAAATTACCCAGTCTCGGGCATGTTTTTATTAGCAGTGTGAGAATGGACTAATACAGTACATTGGTACCAAGTAGTGCGGCGGTGCTGTAAAGACACCTGAAAATGTGGAAGTGTCTTTGGAACTGGGCAACAGGCAGAGGTTGGAACAGTTCAGAGGGCTCAGAAGAAGACAGAAAAATGTGGGAAAGTTTGGAACTTCCTAGAGACTTGTTGAATGGCTTTGACCAAAATGATGACAGTGATATGGACAATAAAACTCAGGCTGAGGTGGTCTCAGATGGAGAAGAGGAACTTGTTGGTAATTGGAGTAAGGTTCACTATTGCTATGCAAAGAGACTGGCAGCATTTTGTCCCTGCCCTAGAGATCTGTGGAACCTTGAATTTGAGAGAGATAATTTGGGGTATCTGGTAGAAAAAATTTCTAAGCAGCAAAGCATTCAAGAGGTGACAGAGAAGAAAAGTTTGGAAAATTGGCAGCCTGACCATGCAGTAGAAAAGAAAAACTCATTTTCTGGGGAGAAATTTAAGCTGGCTGCAGAAATTTACATAAGTAATGAGGAACCAAATGCAATTCACCAAGACCGTGGGGAAAATGTCTCTAGGGCAAGTCAGAGACCTTCCTGGCAGCCCCTCCCACCACAGGCCTGGAGGCCTAGGAGGAAAAAATGGTTTTTTTGGGCTGGGCCTAGGGTCCCCCCTGCTCTATGCAGCCTCCAAACTTGGTGCCCTGCATCCCAGTTGTTTCAGCTCCAGCTGTGGCTAAAAGGGGCCAAAGTACAGCTCAGGCTGTTGCTTCAGAAGGTGCAAACCACAAGCCTTGGTGGCCTACAAGTGGTATTGGGCCTGCGAGTACACAGAAGTCAAGAAGTGAGGTTTGGGAACCTCCATCTAGATTTCAGCGGATGTATAAAAATGCCTGGATGTCCAAGCAGAAGTTTGCTGCAGGGGCAGGGTCCTCATGGAAAACCTCTGCTAGGGCAGTGTTTAAGGGAAATGTGGAGTTGGGGCCCTCACACAGAGTTCCCACTTAGGCACTGCATAGCAGAGCTATGAGAAGAGGGCCACCAACCTCCAGACCCCAGAATGGTAGATCCACAAACAGCCTGCACTGGGAAACAAACAGTGTGCTTGGTAAAAAAAAAGCCACAGATACTCAACACCAACCTGTGAAAGCACCTAGGAGGAGAGCTGAACTCTGCAAAGCCACAGGGGTGGAGCTGCCCAAGGCTATGGGAGCCCCTCTCTAGCATGACCTGGTTGTGAGACATGAGTCAAGAAGATCATTTGGAACTTCTAGGTTTAATGACTGCCCTGTTGGATTTGGACTTGCATGGGGCCTGTAGCCCTTTTGTTTTGGACAATTTCTCCCATTTACAATGGGAGTATTTACCCAATGCCTGTACCCCCTGTATCTAGGGAGTAACTAACTTGCTTTTGATTTTACAGGCTCATAGGCAGAAGGGAATTACCTTATCTCAGATAAGAGTTTAGTCCATGGACTCTCGAGTTAATGTTGAAATGAATTAAGTCTTTGGGGGATTGTTGGGAAGACATGATTGGTTTTGAAATGTGAGGACATGAGATTGGGAGGAGCCAGGAGTGGAATGATATTGTTTGTTTGTGTCCCCACCCAAATCTCATCTTGAATTGTAGTTTTGATAATTCCCACATGCTGTAGAAGGGACCTGGTAGGAGGTAACTGAATTATGGAGATGGATCTTCCCCTCATACTGTTCTCAGGGTATTGAGTGAGTCTCCTGAGATCTGACAGTTTTATAAGTGGGAGTTCCCCTGCACAAGCTCTCTCTTGCCTGCTGCCATGTATGACATATCTTCCTTCCCCTTTGCCTTCTGCCATGATTGTGAGGCCTCCCCAGCCATGTGGAACTGTGAGTAAATTAAACCTCTTTTCTTTGTAAATTACTCAGTCTTGGGTATGTCTTAGAAGCATAAGAACAGACTAATACATATTTGAATTCTCAATCAACAATGGAGAGGAAAAAACTATTATTATTATTGCTAGTGATGCAAGATATTTTGCTGCTAAATTTGGGTCCTTGTCTCATAACCAGGAAAAATTTGGCATGCGGACACATTGAAAGGTGAGGAGGATGGAATTTATGTAGTTAAAGGAAAACTCTCAACAAAAGGAGGCATACTGGATACAGGTTTCCAACTTACAAATTGAAAACCACACATGAGCTGAAGAGACCAGGCTTCTTCCCTGTATAATATGCAAGTTCTGGGTGGCTCCACCCTAAATCCCTCAGTGCATGAGGGTCTCCAGTCTATTGTGGGTGTACCCAGGCAAGACCCTGTGCAGATTCCCTTATCTGTACAAAAACATCTGGTGTATATGCTTGTGGGGCAGGTCCAAGATTCTCTGGGGGACCTTTCCCTGTTTGCCTAGGCATTTGGCTGTCTCTTGCCTCTATCACTAGTATTATACTGATATCATCCTAGTGTTTATTTGTACTCTATAGATTTCGAAGTGTTTGTTATTGTTGTTTGTTTTTTGAGAAAGGATCTTGCTCTGTCATCCAGTCTGGAATGCAGTGGCATGATCTCAGCTCACTGCAGCCTTCATCTCCTGGGCTCAAGAAATCCTCCCACTTCAGCCCTCCAAGTAGCTGGGACCACAGGTACATGCATTATACCCCGCTAATTTTTGTATATTTTGTAGAGATGGGGTTTCACCATGTTGCCCAGGCTGGTCTCCAACTCTTGAGCTCTACAAAACCATCCACCTCAGCCTCCCAAAGTACTGGGATTACAAGTGTGAGCCATTGTGCCTGGCATGTTTTTTTTGGTTTGTTTTGTTTGTTTTTAATGCACTGTTTCTTCTAATTTCTACAATTATGCTGGAAGCATGTATTGTTACTCACAATGATGAACCAAAAAACTGAGAATAAGTAATTAGATGATTTGTCCAAGGTTATGTTGGGAATCAAGGAAGTTGCCCAGTTATTTTGATTTGAAATTTATTGCCCCCCTGTCTGCCTAACTGTGCCTCATGACTTTAATCTGAAACTGAAAGTCATCATTAGAATCAAGGTAGACATGTCAAATAAGCCATATTTGGGGGTGAGTCTGTTTCAAGGGGCTCATTTAAATAGACCTGGTGTCTTATTAATTGAAATTTAAATGAATATCACCTTGAAAAGACTGCAGAATTGCTTAAGATGGATAGATTAGTGGATACCTTTATCTGTTCTCCACTGATGTGCAGAACTGTTAAAGTAACCACCTTCTGGAAACAAATTAAATACCTGAATACCAAGTGTTAGTTCATTAAAATTCTTCTGCTTTATTAATCACTGGACTTCCTGGTATTTAATGAATATTATACTACTAACTGGTGTGGGAAGAGGTGTCAGAATTGTGTTATATTTGCCTTGGAAGTAATAAATTCAGCCAATCAGTGGGAAGATCAGGCAAGTTTTCTTCAAATCTTTTTCAAAAGCCTAGTTTATGAATTACCGGCTTAAAACTTCTCTTCCATTTGAAGCTAAAGAGACACGTTTGTTTGTATTTGTTGAGCATCTACAGTTTTAGGTGCTAGTAACATGGCAGCAAGCAAAACAATGTCTCCTGTCTGTATTGACTTTACATACTAGTTGGAAATATAGTCAATGAAAGCAACAAGCAAATAGATATCTAATTTTATGGCTGGTAGGAATAAGTGCTAGGAAGAAAAATAGAGTAAAGGGAGGCAAAATGATGGGGGACATTCTTTTTGAATAAAGTTAGGGAATCAGGCATGTGCAAATCTGGGAATAGAGCATCCCAGCAGGGTAAGCTGAAAGCTTAAAGGCTCCATTGTGAGAGTTTGAGGTGGATGTTTGGTCTGTGAAGTAAACAGTCAGGACTAGTGTGATTGAGCAGAGTGATGCAAAATATTACAAGATGAGGATTGGGTATTTATACAATACATATTTTAAATATTCTTATGGTTTGAATGTTTGTGTCCTCTGTAAAACTCACGTATTGAAGCCTAATCCTCAAGGTGATGGTATTAAGAGACAGGGCCTTTAGGAGGTGATAAGGTCATGAGGGCTCCGCCTGCATATGTGGGATTAGTGCCCTTATCAAATAGGCTTGAAGGGGCCCTTTTGCCCCTCTGCCACGTCAGGATGCAGCAACAAGGCCCTATCTATGAGGCAGAAAAGGAGCCCTCGCCAGACACCAAATTTGCTGGCACCTTGATGTTGGATTTCCCAGTCTCCAGAACTGTGAGCAGTAACTATATGCTGTTTATAAATTACCCAAAGGTATTTTGTTATAGCCCAGATGGACTAAGACAAATATATTTATACAAATTTATGAGTTTTATCTTAAATCTATTTAAAATCTCACTTCTGCCATAAAATGGACTCTTTGAGGGTTGATACTATTTTACTTACCTCTGAGAGTGGCACAAAGTAAGTTTTCAATAAATGTGAGTTGAATTAATTACTGAACTCAGCAAGATGTTGAGACATTCTTACTCAGTTTTCCATCCATCTGCTACTGGTACTAATGGTTCTGAACATTCTAAGGCTTTAGATGAAAAATAATGGTTTTTGAATTTTAGGAAAGTGATGCTGGATGCTTTTTAATCTACTGGGGGACCCAGGTTATTTCTTAACAAAATTAATTAAATAATTTACTAGTGACAAATTGATGTTCAATTACCATTTGTTGAGCATCTACAATGTACTATCTTTTTGCTATTGGCGATAGAACGGGGTTCACATATGTTTCCTCCTCTTCATTGCCTACTTTGGCAATGAAATTCCAAGGAATCCGTTGCCTAGCTTTGAAAAAGATAGGTGCAGAAAATTACTGTGAAATAGAAGGAAAACTTACGGCATTGAGCTATGTAAAAAGTTCTCTGGGCCCAATGGCAAAAGAGTGACTGATTCTACCTTAGAGTGAGAGGCATTGGGATACTTTTAAAGGAGCAGACTTGGAAGAATGAATAAGAATTTATCAGGAGAAAAACATGGGTAATTAAAAAGAAGGATGCCATTTTATGTGGAGAAGCACAAAAGTAGAAAATGTTCAGTCTGTTTAAAGAACAAGGAGTTATTTGGTGTAATGAAAACATAGAGTAGGTGGAGAGAATAGGGAAATGAGTTCGGAAAGTCAGATTAGCTTCAGGTTGCCAAAAGGTTTGAACTTATCCTGTAAATCCATTGTCTCCAAAATGAGCCAAATAGACAAAAAAGATTAAAACTTCTACTCACATTCATTTTTTTTTAAATTAAAAATAAGAAAATCATTACACTTTACTGAACGCTTTGTGATGTACTTGTTTTCTCTTCTTCCAAGGTTGCTATGATTGATCTATGTCTTATGGTTATTGTTGGCCAGGCAGTGTTTCTGATAAAGTGTTGCTACCTGCACATGCACATAGAAACTTACAGAATGATGGTATGCATCTTGGAAGAGTACTCAGAAGCACTCTCTCAAGACATGCTGTATCATCAATACTCATGATGGAATGGAGTAGGATATTGCATAGAAAAACATGAACACTGATGACACTAGGTCTGAAAGTTATTCCTAAGGGCCAGAAGCTGAATGTTTCTGGATTGCTTATTTATTTTCTTTGTATTTTCCTTCTTAAATATGTATAACATCTTTCAATCAATGTAAGACAGAAATTTTAAGTGCTAAGAATCCATTGTTCTACAATTAAATTGGCATTATTCTTCATTTCTTCGTCATGCATAAATACACTGTTGTAAATATATGGCTTCTTAGATTAGGTGAAATACAGTAGATAATTGGACAGTGTGCCTTGACCCCATCTACATGTGAGACAGCTATGTGTTACATGTAGTACATGAGATAACTTGAAGAAAGAAAAGGAAATTCCAGACATAAACGGTTGATTGGTATGGACTTACTTTTTCGTTTTCTGTAAGCATATTGTAGAGCATCACAGCTTATATGTGCCTGGTTATATTGATCACTCCTCACAAAATAGACAAGTGCTTTCAAAAGATTTGTACAAACAATAAATTGAAGGTGATGTAAATAATGCAAATACAAATGAGCAAGTAGACAATGGTACAGCTTAGAACTTCCACTCGTAGTTCAAATTCTTCTTCAGACCCACTCTCAGGTAAGAAAAATGGTGTAATCAGAGTTGATAAAAGTTAGCCTAACATTTGAAATTATGTAGAAGACTATTTAAAACATTAATTTACATCCAGTATAATTAACAATCATCTGTTTCTTAAGTGTGCTTAATGAGATGTTAGCGATTGATTGAGATACGTTAATGCAACTTATAAATAAGTGAATATTATCAAAGATCCTGCTTTAACAATCAGCCGATAGGTATATGCAATCAACCTTGTAAACAAAGACAGGGTAGGCAATTTACAAAACAAGAAACAAATTGGCTATAAACATAAAAATGAACTAATTAAAAAAAATTTTTTTTGAGGTGAGATCTCATTCTGTCACCCATGCTGGAGTGCAGTGCTCACTGCATAGCTATGCAACCAGAGTGCATAGCTCACTGCAACCTGGAACTCCTAGGCTCAAGCCATCCTCACACTTCAGCCTCCTGAGTAGCTGGGACCACAGGCATGCACCACCACACCACCACACCGAGCTTGCCATAGTTTATTAGGAAAGTTTATGCATTTGTCTCTCCAACTAAACTGCCCATTTGGAGGAGGGTGATTCATTTTTGCAACCTTTAGCTGCCACAGTACCCGCTGTTCAGGAGGGTTCAGTAAATGTCACATAAATAAGGTTCTGGAATAGATAATTTATAGTTTTTAATATCAGTGGATTGTTCATTTTCATTTAGCCTTGTGATGCTCAGTTTTATGTGTCAATTTGGCTAGGTGACAGTATTCAGTTTTATTCGATCAAATGTTAATCTAAGAGTTTCAGAGAGGATATTTTGTGGATGTGATTAAAGTCCATAATCAGTTGACTTTATATAAAGGAGATTATCTTAGATAATTTGGGTGGCCTAAGCTAATCAGATAAAAGGCCTTAAAATTAGAACTGAGGGGCTGGGCATGGTGGCTCATGCCTATAATCCCAGCTCTCTGGGAGGCCAAGGTGGGCAGATCACCTGAGGTCAGAAGCTCAAGACTGCCTGGCCAACATGGCAAAATCCCTTTTCTGCTAAAAATACAAAATATTAGCCAGGTGTCCTGGTGGATGCCTTTAATCCCAGCTACTCAGGAGCGGGAGGCAGGAGAATTGCTTGAACCTGGGAGTCAGAGGTTGCAGTGAGCTGAGATTGTGCCACTGCACTCCATCCTGGGCAACAGAGAAAGACTCTGTCTTGAAAAAAGAAAAAGAAAAGAAAAAATAGAACTGAGGTTTCCCTGAGGAAAAGGAAATTCTGCCTATGGAGTACACTGTCTGCTTTAGCCTGATAATTTCTAACCTGCCTTTCCTGATGACCTGTACTATGGATTTCTGACTTGCCTAGCCAGCTCCTACAAATCACATCGCTAATTCCTTGCAATAAATCTTTTATATACATACACACACACACCAGAGTTCACTGGAGAAACAACCAGTAGGAGATTGTATATTCTGGTGGTTTGTGCACTGGGTCCTGACTGATACAAGCCCCTTGCTAGTAACATAGTTCCCACTTACTAAGTACTTGTTATCTGCCTGGTCTTGTGATTAGCGCTTTGTATTCATTATCTCAGTTCTCCAAAGAATGCTTAAAAGTTGAGATTATGATCCCTGTTCTGCAGCGGAGGTAAATGACGTTTAGAGCTAGTCAGTAGATTTTCTAAGGCTGCAGTTAGGTGTCGGACTCAGGATTTAAATCCAAGTTGGTCTAATTCCAACTCTTGTCTTAACTTTTATGCTACTGTGCCATGGGAGTTTAATGTTACAGAGTAAATTCTTTTATCTAAGTCCAAATCCTCTCCATTCATGTGTTTGTTTTTATAGTTTCCAGAACAGAAAAGACTGATTCACAACTGGACCGAGTCTCCAGTCCCTTCCTTTGGGCAGAGTACTTGTCACTTTGAAGTGGTGTCATTCCCATCAACCTCTGTCCTTAGCAGGGAAAATATTCCTAGGTATCTCCCTGAATGATTTAGATTTTTTGGTATTTAGGTCATGTCTAGTTCATATTAATCAAGAAGATGATACACCTAATATACCCAAGTTCACTCAAGAATTAATCAAGGTAACTGTATATACTGTCTTAATGACAAATAATGCCTTCAAAAATACATTGTTCTTCTCAGATATACTCATACTTTCACAGATCTAATGTGTTCACACACACACACACTTAAAAATTACCTTTAAACCAGAGTGGCAAATTATCTTTCTGTACTGACTTATACTAGAAAAGGGCCTTGCATTGGTGGATAGTGTGGGTTGATAAAAAGATGACCTTGGGTTGACAGAAGATGATCTAGAATGTTTCTAACTAGAGGTTTCAAGTTTTTTTTGTTTTTTTTTTTTTTTTTTTGCAACAGGGCCTCACTCTATCACCCAGGCTGGAGTGCAGTGACACCATGTCAACTCACTGCAACCTCTGCTTCCCAGGTTCAGCCGGTTCTTCTGCCACAGCCTCCTGAGTAGCTGGGACTACAGGCACGTGCCACCGCGCCTGGCTAATTTTTGCATTTTTTGGTAGAGACAGGGTTTTACCATGTTGCAAAAGCTGGTCTCAAACTTCTGACCTCAAGTGATCTGCCCATTCTGGCCTCTCAGAGTGCTGGGATTGTAGGTGTGAGCCACCATGCCCAACCTCTAACTAGATGTCTTCAGACATATTACACTTACCTCGTTGGCCTCAATTTACACTCATTACAAAGTGAGGAGATGAAGTGAGCTTATCTGTGAAGTCCCTTGTAGCTCTTAGATTTTCTGTTACTATTTTAATTTAAAAATTTCAGTAGTGTTCATCATCTTGCCTCCTGTTTCAGAGATACCCTATCCCCGACAAAAAAGTACCTATCTTTTTACAATGTTTTTTTATGGGATTTACCAAACCATTCTGTTGGTCTTCTATCATTCTTCCCCCACTAAGTCTTGTCTTCTCTAAATGGGAAAGAGATGAGGATACCTTTCTTTTTAAAAATCTTCTGTTTATTTATTTATTCATTGAGACAGGGTGTCACTCTGTTGCCCAGGCTGGAGTACAGAGGTGTGGTCTTAGCTTACTGTAATCAGAAAAGAGCTGGCTTTTTACTAATGTATTGCATGAAAATCGTTGTGATTTTCACTGCAGAAAAGTTCCTACTTATTCAGCTATGAAAAACACTGTGGTAACAGAAATAGGGTGCTTTTTAATAAAGCACTCCACAGTTTATGTTTCTACAATCTTATGAATATTAGACCCTCAGAGAATCTATTCAGAAAGTAAAATGTATGAAGGGATTAAATAGGACTCTGAAGTCCTATTTTCTAGCTGAAGACAAATAAAGCTTAGTGAAAGGAAGCTAAGTATGCATGCAACAATCATAACCAGAAACAACAGTCAATAGCTGCAAAGGTTGCTACCATTTAAGCAGAAATTCTTTTCAGATTAGGTGTGATTTGCACCTGCTTTGTTGATTGAGTTACATGTGCTACAATGACTGTATTTTTGAAACTTAGTCTCACACAAAGTCTGATCAAGATTCAGACTGTAAAATCAGGACCACCCCAGATAACCTAGGACAGATTATCTCTCCATCATCACTTGGTGGCATCCCCCACCCCATGGCATCTTTGACACCATCCCTAACAGAAATAGGAGAAGACACGGGAAGAGATAAGAGTTGGCTCTCCGTCATGTCATTGCACTTCAGCAGCCTAGACAACAAGAGTGAAACTCTGTCTCAAGAAAAAAAAAAAAAAGTTGGCTCTCCATATCCTTGGGTTCCACATATGTGGATTTAACCAACTGCAGGTAGAAAATATTTTTAAAAAGAATGATTGTGTCTGCACTGAACATGTACAGATTTTTGTCATTATTCCCTAAATAATACAGTATAATATGAATTTACATAGCATTTACATTGTATTCAATTTTGTAAGTAATCTAGAGATGATTTAAAGTATATGGGACAATGTGTGTGGCTTATATGCAAATATTATATCATTTTATATTAGGGACTTGAGCATCCAAGGATTTTGGTAACCATGAGGGGGAGGAGGTGCCCCAGCACCAATCCTTCACAGATATTGAGAAACAACTTACTTTATGTACAAGAAGGTCATCAAGCCTAGAGGATTCCTGAAGACTATTCTGATCAAAATGTTCTTAGAATGTTAATAGATATTATATGCCTGGATGGTTTGAAATATCCTGGGATGGACAATTTCTTCTCTAATGACTGGGAGGCTTTATCCTAACAAGCATTATGAATTTTATTGAGGCCAGTATGGTGTTCAGTGTTTCCAAAACGTTTGACCAGGAGCATTTCAAAGAGAAGTGTATACCTTGGAAAATACTGCTTATTCGCTCAGCTCTTCTCTTTTTTTGCCCATATAGGTAAAGATATATATTTATCTGTACATATATATACATTAGTGAAATTAAAGTCAGCTCCAAAGGTAGCTTTGAAGGAGAAATAGGAGAAGCTTATTATATTTTACTGACTAGCTACCATGTATTCATATTTAGTATCTCATTTAATCTTCATAACATGTCTTGAACGCAAGAAGAAAATAGAATAAAATGGTTAAGTAAGCTGTCCAAAGTTGCATAGTTAGGGAGTGTGGCAGCCTCGTGTGTGTGTGTGTGTGTGTGTGTGTGTGTGTGTGTGTGTGTATACATGTGTGTATGTGTGTGTTGTGAGAGGGAGAGAAAAATAAAGAGAGCTAAATTCAGCAAATATTAATTTGGCACCTATTCTATGTTATGTTGCTATTCTAAGCACAAGAAGATATTTAGATGTCTCTGAATTCTGAGAGTTTATAATCTAGTAGGGAGGGTATAGTATAGACAAGTATTCAAGTAAGGCAGATTGTGGTAAATGCATACTTTATTAGAGATAATTATAAATGGATCAAGCAAGGGGAAAGGGCAAAGAGAGTGTCTTAAAATTGGAATACCTCAGGGATTAGCCCTTGGAGGTTTCCCATTCTCCATCTGTACTCATTTATTTGGTCGTTTCCTCTGGTCCTATGACTTTAAATATCATCTTAAGCTAAAGACTGACATGAATTCTTCTATTCCCTCTCCTGAAATCAAGATTACTGTATCCAATGGCCTAATTAACATTTCCACTTGGATGTTTAATAGACATCTTAAACTCAACTTGTACAATTGAACTCCTAATACGTCCACTCCCATGCCACACCTTCTAAACCTGTACCACCTGCACTCTTGCCTAATGCAGATGATGGCCACCTCAGTCCTTCGATATACGCAGTCCAAAACCTTGGAGTCATTCTTGACTACTCTTATTTACATTCTACATCAAATCACTAAATTCTACTGGGTCTCCCTTCAAATTATACATAGAATTGCACCCCTTTTCACCACAGCTGCTACTGCCCTTGTACACCACCCTAACACCAATATTTCTTTCTTTTTGAGGCAGAGTATCTCTCTGTCACTCAGGCTGGAGTGCTGTGGCATAACGTTGGCTCACTGCAACCTCTGCCTCCCGGGTTCAAGCAATTCTCTTGCTTCAGCCTCCCAAATAGCTGGGAATACAGGTGTACGCCACCACTGCCGGCTAATTTTTATATTTTTAGTAGAGACGGGGTTTCACCATGTTGGCCAGGCTGGTCTTGAACTCCTGACCTAAGTGATCCACCTGCCTTGGCCTCCTAAAGTACAGGGATTACAGGCGTGAGCCACCGCACCAGGCCCAACAACATTTCTTGCCTAGATTATTGTCGTAGCCTTTCAGCTGATCTCCTCATTCATTCTCTTGCCCACCAAGCTTACAACACAGCATCTAGGGCGATCCATTTAAAACTTCATCAGATTGTGTCACTCTTATGCAAAACCTTGCAATAGCTTCCCATTTTACTCGCAATAAAAGCCAAAGTCCTTAAAATGGTCTACATAGTCCTGTTACCTCTTTGTTTTCATCTCTTCCTCCTCCTCCTTCTCCTCTTCCCCATCCCCAAATTCCCCTCCCTCCTCCTCCTCCCCATTCTTCTTCTTCTTTTTTTGCTTTTTTTTTTTTTTTTTTTTTAAGAGACAAGGTCTCTCCCTGTCACTATCATCCAGGATGGAGTGCAGTGACACTATCATAGCTCACTGCAGTCTCCAACTCCAGGGCTCAAGCAATTCTCTCACCTCAGCCTCCAGAGTAGCTGGAACTCTTGAACTCCTGGCCTCAAGCAATCCTCCCACCTAGGCCTTCCAAAGTACTGGGGTTATAGTCAGGAGCCACCATGCCCCCAGTCTCTTTCCGCTATTCTAATGTCTCATGCTGTTCAAGCCACCAAGCTTCCTCCAGTTCCTTGAATATTTTATGGCATGCTCTGTCTTCTGGGCCTTGCCACTGGCTGCTCTTTCTATCCAGATCTCCATTCTTCCAAATATCTTCATTGATCACTTCCTCATCTCTTCGATGTTTTTGCTCCAATGCCATTTTCTCAAATAAACTTACCCTGGATTCTCTATTTAAAATTATAATTGTTTTGTGTTCCACATTAACAATCTCCCTTATTCTCTTCTAATTTTCCCATGACATTCATCATCTTCTAACATATAATATAATATTGAGGGAATGTGTTCTCTTTCCAGGTCCACAAGGGGCCGTAGTTTAAAGGGCAAGAACTTCCCAGCGCCATGGCCTCCTCCCATCTCTCTCCATCTGGGAGATTTAACCGCCTCTGTTTTAATTTTCATAGGCGAGGAAAAGATAAAAAACTCAATCACTCCAGTGGAAGTTCTAAGGAACTCCTTTTATTGGCCAAGGGTCTAGGGGGAAGGTGGGGGTTCCTCCCAGGTTAAAAGTCCCCTTCTTCCGCACCCCTTTGGACTCCATGTTTGGATCCTCTTCCACCCTCATGGAAGCCATCTTCCTCTCTCCTGGATTTCCCTCTGGAGTCCCCTTCCACACTCTCTCATGGAAGTCTGTCTTCCCCCTCCTAAACTCCATCTCTCTCTCTATTCCCTTCCACTCAGTGTGGAAGCTGCTTTCCTTTCCTGGATTCCATCTTTCTGGATTCTCTCACTCAGTGTGAGAGTTAGCTGTTTCTTTCTCTTCCTTCTCCTGTTTCTCTTTCTCTACTTAAATAAATCACTTTCTACAAACACTTTTGAGTCTGGCATTTACTGCGCACTGCACCGTGTTCTCCTTTCCCGTTCTTGGGGGAGTGATAGACCAAGAACCTGGAGAAACATCCCCAGGGGGAACTGAGGGCTCCCCTGAACCCCAACAATATGCTTGGCTATTGAGTTTATTGTTTTTTATCTATCTCCACCACTCATTTACTACTGTTGTCTAGAATGTAAAGTTACTGAGCTCAGAGCTCCTTATGTGTGCCTAGAACTGCAGAATAAAGGAAGGAAGAGAAAGTCTTTCTGACAGAAGGGATCTGGAAAGGCCTCATGGAGAAACAAGATTTCACTACCAATAGCCTTCAAGGTCTTGGTGGTGCAAAGTCCTAGTGGTCAACTTTGGGAGACATGGTGCATTAATTTGCTAGAGCTGCAATAAGTTATCACAGACTGGATGACTTGAACAATAGAAATTTATTTTCTCACAATTCTGGAGGCTGGAAGTCTGAGTTCAAGGTGTTGGTGGGATTGGTTTCTTCTGAGGTGAAGTCTCTCTCCTTGGCTTGTGAACAGCCCACTTTTCACTATGTCTTCATATGGTCTTCCCCGTGTTCATTTCTGTGCCATAATCTCCTCTTCTGATAAGGAAACTAGTCATATTAGGTTAGGGCTCACCCTAATGACCTCAGTTTAACTTAATTATGTTTTTAAAACACTATCTCCAAATATAGTTACATTCTGAGACACTAGGGGTTATGAGTTTAGCATATAAACTTGGGGTGACCAACGCAGGTCAAAACACACCATGCATCATTGGGTCTGTGTCTGTGGCTCTGGCTCTGGCTGCTTTGACTCAGCCACTCCTACCTGGGATTTTTTTCTTTTTTTTAAGTATGAACATTTTGATGACAATTAGACTTTGCCCCCCCAGTACAAGAAACTGTAAAACTTTCAACTCTTAAATTGTGACAGAACAACCCAAGTGTCCATCAACAGATGAATGGATAAACAAAATGTGGCGTACACATACAATATTATTCAGCCATGAAAAGGAATGATGTCCTGGCATGTGTTACAACATGGAAGAACCTTGAAAACATTATGCTAAGTGAAATAAGGCAGACATAGAAGGACAAATATTGTATGATTCCATGCTTATACTTAGAATAGGAACATTCACAGAGACAAAAAGTTGAATGGTGGTTACCAGGAGCTGGGGGAAATGGAAGGAGGGGGAGATATTTTTAGTGGGTACAGCATTTCTGTTTAGGATGACAGTTCTGGAACTAGATGGTGATGGTTGCACAATATTGTGAACAACATTGAATTGCATACTTACAAATGGTTAAAATGATAAAGAAAAATAGTTACTGAGTAACATATAAGGAGACAACCTCATTCTTGAGTCTCTCTCTGTAAGTGTGGGGTGTGAACACGGTGAGGGTGAATCCTCAAATGTCCCAAAGATGGGACAAGGAATGTGGCAGAGAATAGGACAAGGCCTCAGCATCTCAGGGCATTTAAAATGCACGTAAAGGGCATTTCAGGAAGGGCCAGCAGTTCCTATAAGCCAAGTGCCTTCTAGTTTAAGAGAACTAACTTGTATCTTGAGTGATCTATACTTCAAATTCTCAAGTTAACCTTTGTAAGTTTAGGATGTTGAAGATGGAATTTCTGAGCCATTGTGTGGTTAGTTTTTCTTAGTTCCCAACAACCCAAGAAAGTTTCTCAAGTTTTCAACACTTTTTTTTAGCACTCCTAGTAATATATTTAATATAATGAAACTCTTGCACAAGGATGATTATGGATAAGGGGATTGATATCCTCTGAAAAGCTAACATAGTTATAAAGAACTTTTAAAATATTTATTTAAAATAAAATTGTTATGAATATAATATATTAGAAGTCCTTTTTATCTAGTGTAGCTGAGACTTGTAGTTGGTTGATAAATTGAAAAAAGGTGGTGAAAGCCAGGATTATAAAAGTGATAACATGACTATCTTAAACTTTTTATTTTAACTTGAAATATACAAATGTACATTCATTCATCAGTCTTTTGATACAAAAGCAAGGCTTTCCATTGAGTGTGGATTTGCTGATTGGAGTTCTGTTTGGTGTTTCTTTTCTAAAGGATACTCCTAATTCCAAAATGCAATTTCATTGTATTTAAAGTGGAGGAAGAAATCAAAATTTTTCATGAAGCAATATGGAAACCTTCTAAATTTTTATGATCTAATTTCACCTAATTTAGCTAATTTTTTTCAACTTGCCTTTATGAAGTCTTTCCAAATATTCAAGTTAGTTTCATAGAAATAACCCTCTTTCTCTTTCGTGCTCATATTTAAATATTAACTTATATAATTAAGATAAGTACAATTGGCATGACAGGTGGGGAGACAAATGCAATGAACTTACTGGTAAGCATGTGGAAAGCCTGCTGATCTGAGCATTAAGATGCTGTGGGCAACAGCCAGGAAGGTTTAGAAAGGAGATGGAGAATATTCCTTCACTTGGCAAGTTTGCTGAGTGGACATTGGCTAAGGGAGTTTATACTGTATATCCTCCTAAAATCCATATAACACTGAAATGAACAAAGTAAAACGTCTTCCATAATAGATAGGTTGGGACAGAGGAAGGGATGTGTATTGAACAGGATCAAGAGCTCTGTTTAGGTAGGTTTATATGATATACTTCCACATGGCTAATGTAAGGTAATGTTAATACTATAACCAAATGGGACATGAAATTGTCCTGATTCATGAAAATAGTCCCAAAGCAAAGTCTACCATGGGTTCCCTGTGAATAGAGGGTGGATTTGCTTAGGCAATACTAAGATTCTTAAGCATAGATATGTGGACAGTGGGAGGATCTCTTTCTCCCTTCCTTCTTCCTTCTTTCCTCTTCCTCTTCTTCTTCTTCCTCCCTCCCTCCCTCCCTCCATCCCTTCCTTCCTTCCTTCTTCTCCCTCTCCTTCTCCTCCTCCTTCTTCCTCCTCCTCCTCCTCCTTACTTCTTCTTCTACTTCTTCTTCTCCTCCTCCTCCTCTTCTTCTTCATCATCTTCTTCCTCTTGCTCTTCTTTTCTTCTTCTTTCTTTTCAAGATGGGATCTTGCTATGTTTTTCAAGGTAGATTTGAACTCCTCTGCTCAAGTGATCCTTCTGCCTCACCCGTCTAAGTACCTGGGACTACAGGCATTAGCCTTTGTGCCTGGCTGTTTTTTCTCCACTTTGGAGTGAAAAGAACTTATCACACATGGAAGGCATGTGCCTTTGACAATGTAGATGTGACAGTTGCCCTAGAAACTTCTAAGGCTCTTAGGTAGAATTAGGCCTGTGGGATTAGGCTTATGGATCAAGGATGCAGCGCTGACCTTTTAGCATCCTGACATTTTTTTTCTCTTTTTCCTCTTTGGCTACTTGCCTTGACAAGAATTTTAGCCTTAGCATATGATTGACTGTCCTAGCTTAGCTAGTCAAGCTGATGACGGGGTAATTTTTACCACCAGCCAGAAAGATGAACTTCTTCCTAAGGTCTGCTGAGTCTCAGAAATTCCGAGCCACAGGGAATCACGGTTTTGAGCCTAGAGTGGAGGCAACTCTCAACACTGGGCCTCCTGGATTCAGCAGCTTGGTGGGAGTTTCTTAAATGCATTGTGAGGGTATTGATAAAACTTAGGGGCTAGAGAGACTCGTCTCTCGCAAAATTTGGCCTAAGGGTAAGATCTAGTATTGAAGTGTTGTGATCTCTTGTGGTTCCAGGCAAGGAATCCATACAACAAAATAATTAATCCCCCTGTTTAAAACTAGGAGAGTGGGGGCATTCTAAACACTTAGTAAAAGGCAGGAGGAAAATGCTTCCTCATAAATCATCCTTGCCGTCTTGTCCCTGTGGTCATATAATCACAATGAAAATTACTGATGGTTTCACAGCTTCATCTCCTTCCCACTTTATGAAACTTAAGATGAATGTACACTTCCTATAAAACAAATGTGGTTTTATACTGTTCTGTGTAAGGTAGTAGAGGCTTTATACAAACACAGAAGAAACACATTTCACTCACTCAATGTTTTGTATAATAGTAATAGTACAAAGGGCATACAGGAACACTCACAGTTTTGCAAACCAGGAAGAAAATGTCACCAGCCATTGACTGTCATATATGAACATGTTATTTGGCATGCAGCAGGCTGACAAAGCTACAGCATCTACACAGTCATCTACACACAGGGCTTGGTGTAACACAACTTCTCTAGGTTAAAATTAATTCCAATTCAACCTACACTAATGTTGATGATTATTCATATCCTTATTGATGGCAAGTGAATAAAAACCTCTAATTTCCAACTCGAAGGGTTGTCTCAAAATGATGAGTTGACCAGATGTTTAAATAACTAGGGGCCTTTCCAGCTAGCACAAGGAAGATGGCACAAGGAAGACAGATATGTGGGACAAATTATCTTGGGAAAGCCAGTTGGCTTAAGACTTGCTGACTGCGTAAGCTCCAACAGAAGAAGCAACACAACTGCTTAAGACTCAGGTCCAATAGCGATTTGCTGGTTCTTCAGTTTATTGTTTCTTTCTTCTAAATTTTTAAGATGAAGCTGTTTAAGAAAGATGAGTATACCTAAGTTAACAAAAAGGTTGAAAATGTTGAATATTTTCAAGAAAGCAACATTTTAAAGTCCTATTGCTGTTAGAATAAAAATATAGAGGGCATTGTTGAGACTATTTTATAGAGGATGTTTCTAAAACTGAATGAAATTTTAGACCTGCCATCTTGAATTGGGATACAAAACTCAAATGCCTTCGGAGTCAGTCTGGTGTCACAAATTAGTGAAACTGACTAGAAGTCAAGTAATAGGAAGTGGTAGGAACCAAGGAAAGCAAGGGTCACTGCTCTGTTGGGAGTGCAATGGATGCTACCCTGCAACAGCTGATTGTTGTTAGGACAGAATGCAGGCCCATTGCAATCCAATCTTGTGATTTTTAAGAGGAAATGCACACTCTAAAGAGAAATCTTGATTTTCATGTAAAATCCTCTTAGATATAAATATTGGCAGGCAAATCAAAATATTAAAAGAGAGTTGTAAGACAAACAGAACGCATCTATGGATGAAATTTAGTCTGATGACCTACTGATAAATGCTTTAACAAGTTTTGGAGTAACATTCACGGTCATTAATCCAGTGATGTATGATCTTCTTAAACTTTTTTATCTTGAGCATTGAAAATTAGTACAAAGCTTTTATTTGCATACTCTTCTTGCCTCTAGTCTTTCCAAATTGTCTTCCACACAGCTGCAAAGATCCTATGTCACCCCCATTCCACCAGTTCTAAAACCTATGATTCTTTAGTGCTTGCAAGAGACATTTCCCCATATACAATGACCTTTTCAATTTGCATCTAATCTACTTTTCTGAATTTATCTCTAGACAGTGCTGCCTTGCATCCCTGTGTTCCAGTCATACCAGATTACACATCATTTCCCCAAACTGGATGCGTTACCCGTTTATGTGACTTTGCTAATGCTGTTCCCTTCTCCTGAAATGCTTTTTCTCCCTATTCCTTGTCAACTCCCAACTCAAATACTTCCTGCTCTTTTTAGTCTTCTCAGATTTATCCATCCTCAGGAAGTTTGGTTATTCTGTGTTCCTATTAATGAAATGTATACTTTACTAGGGAACTTACGAAATTGTAGTATACTGATTTGTTTTTGTGTCTGTATTTTCAAACAGGTAGTGAACACACTGAAGGATATATCCTCAACTCTTATAATTGTAGGTATTTTTTTTTTTATTAACTCAAATTTAATACAATGCTATATAAAAAGAAATTAAAGTGTTGTATATTTAATCCAACTGATGGATTCCCAGAAGATTGTTTATAAATAAAAGTTAATGAATCAGACTTTTATACTAGGAAACTTATCTGAAAGAATTATTTTGTAAAAAGAAGAATGCATTTGAAATTCCTAGGGCTGGTCACAGGTGTAGCTCCTTATACATTGTGATTTGAGGGGACAATAAACCTCCCCTGTATTTTAGTTCTGTCTAATATAGTGCCTGATGGACTTCATTACTCCTTAAGTCTGCACTGTTCAGCATGGTAGCCACTAACCACAAACCACTTAAAATTAATAAAAATTTAATAAAATTTAAAGTTAGTCAACATTTTTCAATCATACTTGCCACATTTCA
This sequence comes from Ateles fusciceps, assembly GCA_036589455.1. NCBI lineage: Eukaryota > Metazoa > Chordata > Mammalia > Primates > Atelidae > Ateles > Ateles fusciceps. Next base: position 4,503,031 of record JAZHEH010003318.1, on the reverse strand, counting down.
AGTGTCCAGCAGCCACATGGGCTAGTGGTGATCATATTGGACAGAAGAGATATAAAATATTTCTATTTCAACAGAAATTTCTATCGAAGGGCAATGCTCTTAAGAGATTTCATCAAGAGATGGGAATTACAATAGGAGAAAAAGCAATTTATCTTCTGGTAAAGATGGTGAGTTAGCTGGTAATCACTCCCAGGTAATAGTCTGTATCAGGAGTCAGTAAAGTACAACCCATAGACCAAGGCTGACCCTCAACCAGTTTTGTATGTGAAGTTTTACTGGAGCGCAATCACAGCCTCTTAATTAACTTATTGTCTGTGGCCGCTTTTGAGTTACAACGGCAGAGTTGAGGAGTTGAGATGAAGATTATATTGTCTACAAGCCAAAATTTATTGAGCTTTAAGGAAAAGTTTGCTGCTCTTGGTTTATATAGTTGATGCCACATTTATTTTTCCACTAAATTAAAAAAATTGGGAATAGGGACTCTGATGAGTTTAGAAAAGAGGAGAAAGAATGTAGGGAGGCCTCTTAACGAGTGACATTAAGGAACTAAAGATGAACATTTCCAATATTTACTTTGATTGGCCTGGAAATACCAATAATGACTTCTCAACATTGACGTTAAATAACAGGATGATAATTTAGGAAAATTTCACCCTTTAAATTTCTGTGCCACACAGAGAAACATGTTTAATTTATCTGACTAAATCATCAAAGTCTTTGGGAAATTCTGGGATTAATAAGGATTTGTTAGATGAATGAATGAATCTGTAAAATGAGGAATTAAAACAAAATGATCGCCAAGATGTTGTCTGGTGAACAGATTTATCTCGGTTGGAAATTTTACCTGCTAGATTTTTTTTAAAAAAACACAAGATATATCTGAATAAAGATCCAGTTCCTGCTCTCTGAGACCACCCTTGGCAATGCTGACGTAGACAGATAGCTCCAGGTTAAGTGCGTGCAAATCACATAAACTAATCTGGAAACAGATAAAGACGCATCAACACAGCACACTGCTGATAGGTGGGTACATTTTAGAAGTGAGATGTAAGAATAGCCTGGAGATTTTCACATTTAGATTTCATAGAGTGAAGTGCAAAGGTTAGAACACTTCCTAAGCAACCCATGGGTCTGAGAAGGAGGTGCTTCTTCCTTTTGAGTTGCTGCTTGTGTGAGGGTCTGTGGTAATAACTAAGTGCCAAGTGCAGTGGGAGATGCTCTCTCTGTCCTCGAAGCAGGAGTCTTGGTGATGCAGGATATTTTCTTGACCCCTTTGTGAGATTCGTGACAGGGATAGCCTGTTTACTCAGCCTGCCCCTGCTCAACCCCTCGTCGGAGGGACTGTGTGAGTGAATGAGTGTGGGAACCGGAGTAAGCAAGTGCAGGAACTGGCTGGCTGCTTTAGTGCCAGCAGGAGCAAACTCTGTGCATGTCCTGTGGCAACATCCAAGCGGGGGTGCCTGAAACTCCAAGATCCCAGAGGGTGTGTTACAATGCTCTCTTAGCTCAGTAGGCTCTTTGAATTCAGGTTGCACCAAGTGTGGGTGCCCAAAAAGACTTTCACACTGGCCCTTTGCCCTTGCTGGTGGGCAGCAGCTGCCCCACGTGAGGAGGCAAAGTGCATCAGTGGGCAAAGGGCCAGTGTGATGGCCTTTTTGGGCACCCACACTTGGTGCATCCTAATTCTTGTCGGTGCTCAAAAGAAATGCGGTCACACAGATGAACTGAAGGATTGTGAATGCAGAGAATTATACTGAGCGATGAAAGTGGCTTTCAGCAGAGAAGGGAGCTGGAAAGGGGATGGGAATTTGGCAGATTGCTCTCCCCTGAAGTCAAGCCACCTTTCTGACTCTTCTCTTCCAAAGTCAAATTGCCTCATTCTGGGGTCCAGCCACCATCTCTGAAGTCAAGTTGCCTCTCCCTGATGTCTAGATTCTTCTCGTCTCTACCAGCTGAGTCTGGGGTCTTTATAGGCACAGGATTGTGGGTGGGGGTGGGTCACAGGTAGTTTTGGAAAAGGCAACATTCAATTGATAAGGACACTATTTAGAAGGAACCAATCAGGAAAGAGCGGGCACACGGGGATAGAAGTTCTCACTTGGGGCCAGTGGATTTTAGGCTTTTTGGATCAAAGGTGGGGTTCTGCCAGGGATCTGCTCCTGTCTGCCTAGAGTTTCTCTGCTTCCTGTTTATATCATTGGCAGATTCTTTGGATTGATGCAACATGTGACAACCAGATATGGGGCTCAAATTCTTATTTTCCCAGTAATTGTCCTTTATTTCATAGTTTGTGAAAATGTGCCTGAACAACATGTCTGCTATGGTGTGCCACAGGAGAGGCCTTGACGATTTGTAAAATGATAAGCCTTTTGTTATTGAGTTTCAGAAATTCTTTTGATTGACTCTGTAGTCTCTGAAAAAGATCAAGTCAGGGTTAAAAATAAACACAAGACTTCAGGGAAATTTGTACTGCTCTCTCTCTCTGACATACTGATCTTGGGGCAAAATATAGATCTTCATTCTCAAGGATCATTAGTTTGCTAACATTTATCATTACAAAAATAAATAGAAGTTAAGCCAGGAGTGGAGCCTTGCAAAGCTTTTGCCAAGGGCATTGTTATATACTGAGTCTTACATTCCTGTAAATCAGTTCCCCTCCCTCCCTCCCTCCCTTCCTCCCTCCCTTCCTCCCTTCCTCCCTTCCTGCCTCCCTCTCTCCTTCTCCCCCCTCCCTCTCTCTCCCCCTCCCTCTCCTCCTCCTTTCTTTTTTTCTTCTTTCTTTCTCTGTACCTCTCTCTTTATCTTCTTTCTCTCTCTCTGTCTCTCTGTGTCTCCTTCTCTCTCTCTCATTCTCTTCTCTTTCTCCCCCCACGTTTTTTCTGTCTCCCTCTCATTCTTCTCCTGGAAATATTCCAGTGAATTACATAAACTACCTTCTAAAAAGCAGGAATATATTAAATTGGACTATGACAGGTACAAGGCACAAAGAAATTCTTCAATATATCTGAAGGAAGGAAGAAATAAACAGAGTCAAATTCTTGTTTACATATTGGCCAGCAACTCACTTTTCCCCCCTCTGTGATGTTCTTTTTTGCCATCTTGGAGGTCCTTTTACTGTTGATATTTAGTTATTTCATCAGTTACAGTAATTGATATCTCTGCTTGGGACTATCATATAAGATCAACATGTGGTTCCTGTGTAACTATTAAAACTTTACTGATAAAATATCAAAAAGAATACATAGAAAGCTGTTGGAGTTTTCAGTTGGCTCCCCACCTCCACCCATTTCTCCAAATAATAGTTTGGCTTTTTAAATTAAGAAATTCAAAGATAGGAATCTTGGTGACAGATCGAAGGAGAGATTTAAGTGAAGTTAATTAACTATAAATCATTGATTAAATACATTATTTTATAAACCACCCAGCTTCCTTTCTGCTGCAAATCACTAATTAATCTGAAATCATTCAGTTAAAAATCCTTACAAGTTTAATTTTGTTTTTCATCATTTAAACTAACCCATTTAATTAGGATTTTACTCAATTTAAAAATATTCAGTAAAAAGATGGTGTCTGATGTGGTCAGGTAAAATTTCAAATCTTTAGATCCAAAATTCTCAGCTGGATCACAGACTGATTTGAATGTACCACACGTGCTTTTCTGGAGCCCCTGGTTGGACACAGAGTACTAAGACAGACTCAAAAAAGCATAAACATTTATTAAATAAATATGTACCCTGGCTCGTTAGCAAATGACATCTTAAATTAGACATTTTTATAACCAAAGTTGAAAAATAAATAGAAGATGTGAGTTTACCCAGGAAAATAATTTTAAAGTGCACTGGGGATTGGTGGTGGAAAGACTATTAACAAACAGTAAAATGACTGAAAGTTGAAGGGAGAGGAAATAAGAAATGAACATGGAATGTCCTCAGATTATTAAGTTGTAGTCTTTGCATGTGTGTGCAAACACAAACTTGTGCATATGTATAAATCACACACCTTATTAATTTGAGGTTTCCAATACTTAGGGTGTATTAGACTAAGATGGGTTCTGTTAGGATCTGCCCTCCTGACACTCTGGTTGCTTAATGCCCATATACTGTACCCATCACCTTGTCCAGGTCCTTTAATGACCGCCCGCACCTGCCAGTTCAGCTGGGCTTGGATTGAATCGTATTTCCATAGAACTGTATAAAATCTCTCAGCCTGCGTCGGGGTTACCTTTGTTTTCTGAAGTCCTTTTCAGGTAGCAGAAAGTGGGGCTAAGTCTTGGTTTGATTGTGAGCTTGACTGTCCTTTTTCTTGTGCTGCCTGCTTTGACTTCTCACATGCTACTTGAATTCTGAAATAAAGTGTGCTCTGGAATTTGGTGCCTAGATGAGTTCTTGCTCTGGATGCTTTCCTCATTCAGGAATCTCACCTCTGCCTGACCACATACTTCTTACAGAGGCCTTCCCTATTCCTGTGGCTATCTTCCAGTCTTTATTCCTAACCATAACTTATCCCTTTGGCCTGAGTCCTCCTGGGCTCTTTGGCTTCCTATGGTCTCACCCCTGGTAGCACTATACCCCACAGCATCATGGAACTCAGTTATCATGTTACTGGCCTCCAACACCGCTAACCTTTCTGAGGCTCTTTTCCTTGTCTGTTATTGAGGTTAGACTAGTGTTCTTTGAGGTTCTTTCCAGATCTAATGTAAGATGATTCTATCTACTTCAATCACAACCTAAAATAATAGGAATGGGGAGAAGGCTTTAACAAAACTCGTTATAACTAAGAACGTTTTCCTGTGTTGATCAGGAGGAGGCTGCCCACGTGGTTTCTGGTTCTCCTGCTACGTTTTTGGTCCTGACTTGCCTGCACAGCAGGGGGTATATAAAAGGACAGTGAGTGACTTGTCCTGGCATTAGAGTTCAGCTTAGAGTCTCCTGCTCATAATCTTTCCTTCAAGACCTATGGGTCCCTTTTTATTGCTGTGCTTTCCAAATAAGAGGACTTCCTTCCTTCTTTCCCTCCTTCCATCCTTTCCTTGTTTCTTCTTCCTTCCTTCCCTCCTTCCTCCTTACTCCCCTCCTTCCTCCTTCCTTCTTTCTTCTTCCTCCCCTCCTTCCTCCTTCCTTCTTTCTTCTTCCTTCCTTCCCTCCTTCCTCCTTTCTTCCTTCCTTCTTCCCTTCCCTTCCCTCCTTCCCTCCCTCCCTTCTTTCCTTCTTTCTTTCTTTTCTTTCTTTCTTTTCCTTCCTTCCTTCCTTTCTTCCTTTCTTTCTTCAACTTAACCTATTTTCTTCTTAACTTACAAAACCCACCCTAAGCTTCTCAGCCTGCATTTGATACATGGTCCAGTGCTTTCATGTTCTAGCCTCCAGGTCCAACGGTGGCAAGTGTACTTAACCATTTAGGGATTTCTCCATCAATGACAATCTTTCAAATGTTCCTACAGAGATAGTTTGAGTAGGTCAATAGCTAGAAGAGAATAGGATTTGGAATAACTAGAGAGTTAAAATTATTTTAAAAACAAGGAAATGTTGGCCAAAGACTAATATATAACAATAGTTTTTTAATTAAAAGAACTGGCTAGTTATTTATGACGGCAGAAGGCAGCCTAATTTGTCTTTTAGTTATGTAAAAAGCACCCACTGAGAAGCCATGTTAGTTGATACAATGCTATTCAATTGTCCTTATTTATGCATTGTCTTTATTTTAATGACTTACAAAAAACTTATTTAGAAAGATGTTTCAATAATAATTTGGAGGTAGAGACTAGGCTTGCAGAGTTTCTTACATGAGAAAAAACATGAAAACTTTGAAATAGTTCTTTTTATATTATTGCATAAAAAATTGTGGGTTTATGCTTTGAGCAGGTTCACCGCCACTCCCCCACCCACTTTCATATAAAGAACTGTAAAGAGTTGATTTCTCTTCATCATGGGAGGATATCATGTTTTCTTCTATTTATTCACCTTCGTAATAATCACATAGATCTTCTGAAATAATTGTAATGCATTGCTTTCAAAGTAGCCTAAAATACATTATATAAAATTTCACAAAATTTGCAAGGTTGTTTAAAATACCATTCTCACCATTTTATAGTTTGGTAGAGTGGAATGGTGCCGATTATGATGTCAGTTGAGTTTCACCAGTTGTCTTCTCATAACAATCAAGTTATAAAGAGATATCATTCTGTCTCCTAGAAATTCCAGCTTAATGCCAGCACTAGAACATGTATTCGTGTTCCTTTTAAGGCATATAAAATTGGAACACTAATTTCTATCCCTGACCCATGCTCTATTAATCTCTCATGTAAAGGGCCAATCACAGTGCCAGATACAAAGGCAGGTACATCGTAAACTCCAGTGTCATTTCTTCTTGCTTCACTTTTAGGTACTCTAAATTCCAAAAGGCTCTGAAGAGAATGCACATCTTAAGCTCCTTAACTCCCTGGAAAATCATATCCAGCATGAGTTCAGATCAGGTGATATCCCAGAAAGCTTGGAATGCCTCAGATGTGTCCATTACTTGGAGCATAAAAAAAGCCTAGCAAGTTCCAGAGTGGGACTTTTGCAAGACCATGTGCCTGAGAGGTTGCCAGTGCACAGTAGGACGTTTTTCAGCCTTTCAATGTGTTAATGACCATAAAATACTATTGTATAAATCAACCTGAAAATACTGTTTAAGAAAGCAAGATCCGCAAATGACGTATTTAAGTAAGTCCTTTTTTTTTTACAATACATTTGTTATTCATAAATTGCATCAAACTGAAGATAAAAGTTTACAAAAAGTAAATTGATTCTAGATTTTAATCAAATGTAGACTAAGTAAATGCTTATCTTAGAACTATATTTCTATATCCTTATGAGAATATTAGTTGGAATTTTGTGACTTCAATATAGTGTAGTTGATTTAGTAGTAAAAAATTGGAAATAATTAAGTCCCCAAGTATGGCAAGTACTAATATATTTAAAATATAGAAGATTTTTTTAAAAAGGTGTGGAGTAGTTTTTGAATTACGTTAAGCACACATTGCCAATGTTTATCTGTAAAAGTTCAAACTTGTGACATATTTGTAAGCTCAAATACAAATACACAAAACTTCAACTCAAATACATTTTTTTGCATGATTAAAAATGTGGCTAATGAAGCAACCACAGACATCTTTAGGGAAAGAAGGAAAATCGAGCTGGGAAAAGATGGGGAAATATTTTTTATTGTCCACTAGATGTCAGTACTGAACTGGCAAAACATCTGTGCCATGGCGCTCTTAGACAACATGCTATTAATTTATAATAAAAGGTATCTGACAGCTTTATTCTCATGAATTATGGGAATCCAAAGCATAATTCCCAGCCTTTGGTTTATAAATTGTCATTGATTTTAATGTTCTTTGTAAAGTTGTGGCATGCAACAAATTTTCCTGCCAAGAGCTGTTAAATAAATAGTCATCCTTTGCTCTGAGTAGTACATTGAACTTGTTAGACTGATGAGCAGAACCAATTGATGGTTATCCATAAACCATTTATGACAGATGCACAGCAGCAATTCAAACAATTATTGAATGCATTCATTACATATTTTTTTAAAAATCTCAAGTGAACCAAAAGGAATATCACAGGTAATAGACCATAGCAATGCCACACAATTCTTTATGAGCTACTTCCTGATTGACAGGTGACTAGAATTGTTGTAGGATTTGCTAAGGGCTCATCAAACCTCACTGGAATTATTTGGTTTTCTCTATTGTGCGATTTGGCATCCCAAAAGTATATTGCATGCCTTTTCTAAAGAAAGATGGTTATTGTAAAGACAGAAGCTTTTTGTTCATGTAAAGATCTCTTACAAACTGGCATGAGAACAAAGAAAGCTTATGCCTGAGATATAATTTCAGTGCATTTGGAGATTCAGTTTATGTATATGGGAACGTGAAATTTGGAGGTCTATGATGACCAGTAAGTACTTAATCACTTTAAGCAAAAGTTCTTTTAGAAAAATTCTCCACTGGCCTTCTGCTATTGTGTTTGATTTCACTCTCTGAAAACACTTAACATCCTTGGCGGTTTTCAGAGGACCCTCGTTTGCCTTTGTTCTTTGTTTGAAACTGTCCTGCATGTTCTATTGCTATGTCAGGGACCACCTCTCCTTCCCAGAAGTGGCTTTCAGGGATGTTGCCTCCAGTCTGTTGTTTGTACAATGCTTTAAGACTTCTTTGGGATCAAAGTAAAGTGACCTAAGCATGTAAAATTCTGTTAATGGTGCTATTTGTAAAAGTACACCAGCAAACTACCTTTAGGCGCAGTTAAGTAGTGAAACAGTACATTAAAGACTGAGGAGCGGACTCTAATGTTCTCTCCTTGATTTCCTTTTCTTAAATCTTCCTATTGCTCTAAATGTTGTGATATGACAGGAGTGGACAAGCTGGACCTGTCTCCCCCGGTTTCTCTTTGAAAAGGGTAAGTCCATGGGCTAAGGGCCTCTGATCATACCCTGAATTCCTCAAAAAATTGGAAAGATAGTTTTCATTTAGTGCCGTTTTCTTCAGATTTAAAAATAAAACATTCTTTTTAAGAAAAAAAACATTAGGAAGACTGAGAGCTTGATACACATATGGCTGCCTTTTACAAGTCATTATGATCTGTCATATAAATACTGTATTTACTGACATTTCAAAATGTGGACTCTAATCTCCACACACATTTATTTTTTTAATAGTTGCTTTTCATTGCAAGCTTCAGTCCAACAAATAACACGAGAAAACATGCAACATGGTCCACAGGTTCGACTATCAATGTCATTACTCTTTAAAAAGCTCGAAGACAGTCGAGTTCAGAGTATAAAGCATTTAAACCTAAATCCAGTTAAACTAAATGAGTGGGGTGGAAAGTTAGTGAGAGGAGTCATTTTGAGCGCTGATACAGTTTTTCAGTGCAAGGGATGAATGGTAGCTGTGTATTGCAGTATATTTTTCCAAAGCTATTTTAATACTGGTTCCTTTACCTAACTCTCAGACTTTCACCGTCTCTTGTATTTATCAACAGTGAGAACTCTTGAGTTGTATTAATTAGCTGCGGTGGCATTTCAAACAGCCAGTATTACTCTATGCAGTTACCACAGTGTTTAAAAATTTACATTCTTTGTCCAACATTGTGACCACCTGTGGCCAATCAATTTGATCCATAGACTCAGCAGCTTTTTCTGTGCTGAGGGTAACTCGAAAAGACTGTTTCTCAGGCTAATGCTTCTGGGGACCACGGGCTCAAGCAAAAATTGTGTGTGAGGAAATGGGGAGGGAGTAAAATAGTTTTTTAGAATTTTGTTAAAAACTTGTGTGACTAGTATTTTGGATAATTTTTACTCATGCAAATTATACATATAATTCCCTTGGAGTAAATATTGTAAAAATGTTGCATTTAACAGTCTAAATAAAATAACTGATCAAATCTAGAGAGAAAAAAAATGATTCTTTTTTTTTTTTGAGACGGAGTCTCGCTCTGTCACCCAGGCTGGAGTGCAATGGTGCACTCTCGGTTCACGGCAACCTCCGCCTCCCAGGTTTGAGCAATTCTCCTGCCTCAGCCTCCCAAGTAGCTGGGGTTACAGATGCGCACCACCGTGCAAGGCTAATTTTTGTATTTTTAAGTAGAGACTGGGTTTCACCATGTTGGTCAGGCTGGTCTCGAACTTTTGACCTCATGATCCGCCCGCCTTAGCCTTCCAAAGTGCTGGGATTACAGATGTGAGCCACCACTCCTGGCTAAAAATGATTCTTTTTGACAACCTAAAATGTTCACTTTTCAATCAGTTTATTTATACAGTCACTGACTATATATCAAGCTCCTGCAACAGGCCAGGTACTATTTCTTGCACTGAATATAGAAGTGAAGAGAAAAAAGTTTCTTCCTTCCCAGGAGCATGCATTCTGGTGAAGGGAGGCAGACAATGAAAAAATACATATAAAATAAGACATCAGGGGTGAGATGTGCTGAGGCAGCAAAGGTAAAACAGGTCAAGGAGGTTAGAAAATGGGCTTCTCAGATGTCTACCAAAGGCGCTTCTCTCTAAAAGAGTGCACAGATTAGGACTGTGTGCTCTTTAAGAGAAGCCCCTTTGGTAGGCATCTGAGCTGAAACCTGGGAAAAAGGGAGTGAGCCTGAGCCTGTAGCTAACCAGAGAAGGAGGATTTCAGGCAGAGGAAACAGCATGTGTAAAGGCCCTGTGGCAGGGACAGGCTTCGTGTGTGAAAGGAACTCGTCTGGGAAATGATTACAATAATCCAGGCAAGAGATGATGGTGGCTTTGCCAGGGTAGCTAGGGAGACATGGCCAGATTCTGGCTCTATTTTGAAGGAGAGCCAATAAGACTTGCTGATGGGTTGGAGGGAGATGAGAAGGGAGGAGTTAAGGATGACTCAGGATTTGACCTGAGCAACTTCGTAAGTGCTGGTACCATTTGCTGAGTTGGGGAACACTGGAGAGGATTAGTTTAGAGGTTTAAAGAAGAATCAGGAGATATTGAGGGGTGAGTACAGTAGTCTCCTGTTATCCATGGGTTTACTTTCTGTGGTTTCAATTATCCACAGCACAGTGCAATAAGGTATTTTGAGAGAGGGGACCATATTCACATAACTTCCCTTACAGTATATTGTTATAATTGTTCTATTTTATGAATTATTGCCATTAATCTCTTCCTTTGCCTAATTTATAAATTAAACTTTATCATAGGTATTATGTATAGGAAAAAATGTAGTATGCGTCAGGTTTGGGACTGGTTTCAGGTATCCACTGGGGGTCTTGGAATGTATTGTCTGCAGATAAGGTGGCGGGGGGATGATTATAAATATACAATCATGAATTTAGGGACAAATATCAGGTTTTATCAGTTTAGCAGTATCACATAGTGTAATGGGACTGAATGAGATAACTTGGGAGGAAAGTGAGAAGAGGTGTGGAGCCTTAGTGCGTGCCAAGTTAGATGTCACAGGGAACAGGAAAACCCAGCAAAGCAGACAGAGCAAGAAGAACATTAGGAAAGTGGGAGCCTAGAACAGTGCTGCTCAAAGTGTGGTCTGTGGACTTGTGGCAGGTATGGCCTGGGAGCTCTTTACAAATATAAGTACTCAGATGCCACCCAAACCCACTAAATAAGAAACTCTGGAGGTGGATCTCAGGAATCTGTATTTTGTTTCTTGAGATGGTCTCTGTCACCCAGGCTGAAGTGCAGTGGCACGATCATAGCTCACTGCAGCCTCAACTTCCCGGGTTCAAGTGATCCTCCCACCTCAGCCTCCCAAGTAGCTGGGACCACAAGCACGTGCCACCATGTCTGGCTAATTTTTTATTTGTAGAAATGAGGTCTCTCTATGTTGCCCAGGCTGTTCTTAAACTCGTGGGTTCAAGTGATCCTCCTGCCTCGACCTCCCAAAGTGCTGGGATTACAGGTGTGAGCCACTGCACCTGGCCAGGAATCTGTGTTTTTAACAAGCTCTCCAGGAGATTATTTTATCCAGTGAAGCCAAACCAAAGATGTTTCAGGTGTGTCAAATGAACAACGGAACAATATTTGAAGGATTCACTTGAATTTATTTAATTAAAATATCAAATTTATTTTATATTTTAATTTATTCAATATGAAATATTAAAATTTCTTCATCTTTTAACATATAATTTTTTTTTGTTAGAAAGTAGAGCACTATATTTAGTTAGGAATAGTATTTGGGAATCTGTATCCCAAAATGAGTTCAGAGATCCAAAATGACCAGCTAAGAAATATCATTGCTGAAGGTATCAATAGCATTAATTGGGATATACATCACTGTTCAAAGACCTATTTGGATTCTAGATCAGCTCCTAGAGTCTTGATTTTCCACAGTAGAGGATAAGCAAATTAGTGGCTTACCTCCCAAATCTCCTGGTTTTAGCCCCATATATACTGTAAATGCATTGACCTTACCCTTATATCAGATATCATGGAGGAATTGTTGACCTGGGGGCAGGAATTGAATTGCATTTTTTTTTTTGTATGTGAGTACAGGTTGTGGCCTGACTAGATTTCTCGCATATAGGTTGCCCTTCATCACTCAGCAGTGAAGAATGAAAATCAACAGAGCTTTCCCCAGCCTGCTGCTTAAGCAGCTGCTAACAGGCTGAGGCTGCCCAGCCTCATTAACCCATTAGATGCTGCGCTAGCCCGGGAGTCATTCTTAATGAGGCTGCTGCAGGTAAGCCAGACATGCACCAAAATGTTGGGGCATTACATTAACACCCTTAAATGTGGGACCTATAATAGAGTTATTTTTATGTCAGAAACAGATACATCAGAGAGCAATCTTAAGGCAAGTAAAGCAAACGATACTATTACCATCTGTGAATCTATAGTGCTTTAAAGATGTTGGAAATTTTGAATTCAGGAGGCACTTGGAAGCTTGTCGTTTTCCCAAACATTGTGTCCCCCTAATTAGCAACTCTGTTCTCTGGAATAGACACCAATGTACAGAATCAAGTCAGATTTCAGATCACAGCTGAAAGCAGTCTCGATCCTCTAAACTTACTGGTTCACAATTTTCTCTGGATAGAAAAATAATGATTGCAAGCAAAACTAAAAAACAAAACTAAACACCACTGTTTCTTTATAGCCCAGAGGCCAATGAGGATTTTGTTTGTGCCAATAAAAAAATGTTTGCAGTGATGTGAGTAAGACCTTGGAAGCAAACTGTGCTACATAACTGACAATGGATACTCTGTGTATAGGTGGATTTTTAAGGTCTCAGATTACTGTGTGCTTGTGGTTGAGTTTTTGACAAGACTCCTAAGGTTCAGTGTTGTAACTTCTTCATCCCTAAAATCTTAGCAATTTCTCTTTACCTCTTAATTTGAGTCTCCTTTTATTGGAGAAAATAATTGCATTCTATCTCTCTATTTCTTTCACGTGCCTTCTTCTGTCTTTTCATTCCAATCAGGTCTCTACAAATATCTGATATTTTTTTAAAAATTAAAAAATGCTGCTCTTCTTATTGTTGCATTATATTAAAGAGAGAAAGCCATGCTTTTACATTTTCCCTGTTCAAGAATATGCTGAATAGGGTTTGCCATCCTTTCCCAGGAGCATGAATGCTATTAAAATTTTAGATTGTAATCTAATAAAATTTCATCTTATCCTATTGCTTTTCTTAACCACCCCGCCCCCCCCCCCCCCCCCCCCCCCCACAGCCATCAGGTATGTACTCTTAGTATCTAAGACTAAGAAAAAAGGAATTCATATGTTACACAAGTGTTTTTCAATACATTTTTTAAAACTTGGAGGAGATGGTGGTGGTGGTGGTATGGGGTGCTTCATATAATTTTATAGGACCTCTGAGGCCCAGAGTTTTTAAGTAATCTTTTTTGATGTTTTTAGACACACCATTAAGCTAAGGATAAAAGTCCCTGTGTTCAATATCTGGATACATTAAGCATTAGGTTCAAAATTTACAGCTTTCATTTTGACAAGGAAAATGACACGCTTGGTCTCAAGTGCTACCTTGAACTGTTTTTCAACACGGAGACACGTTGTCAGGCTGAGGGTGGAGGTCTGTGCTCTTAGTCCCTGAGACGCTCCATGGGGTAAACTGCTTGAGCTCATCAGGAAATGCTGACTGAACCCTGGGGCAACTGGTTGATGTCTGGTGGGGGTGATGGCAGAAAGCCACCTGGATGCTTATCCCCCCATGGGTTGAGGTCTACTCAAATTCCTTCTTATGTAAATGCAATTGATCCAAAGAGAAAAAGAGTGAGCCAGACAAGGAGAATGTCTACATGTAGGAGTGGACTTCAACATATTTCCATTTTTATTCTGCCCATAAGAAGTTCTTCAATGGATCCTCTTCTTCCTCGGACAAGTTAAATTGCATCTGGGGACTAGGACTTCAGGGAGTTGTCTAAACTAAGTGATACCTAGGGTTAGAAGGTGGAGGGGGAAACCAGGGAGATCATGCTGGGCTATCGGAGCAGTTAGTAGGGAGGTACAGAAATGTGAGGAGAGTGTAATGTGATTCAGGAGATGCAACTAGTATCAGAACTATGGATAAAGATATAACTCTCCTGCCTCCTCTCACTCCAACAGAAGGAGGCTGGAGAGGTAGGCATGGGAAAAATGGAAAAAGTTTTCTAAGCTAGGATAAGGAATGTGAATATTACTTTGAAGACAAAAGATAGAGATGGCAAGATTAGATGTTGCTTTTGGAAAATGAGTGGTGCTTCTAGGTGCAGAACAGACTGGACTGGAAGATGCCCGCAGGAATGTGGGTGGAGGTGATGAGTTGTGGAGAGCTACCCCGTGCCAGGGAGGACTGGCATTGTGGCACAAGGTGGGGCAAAGGGGGCAGCCATGAGCAGTATTCTCCAATGGATCTGATGGGATTTGGTGATGGATGTGAAGGGTGAGGGGAAAGGGCCATCTGCTTTCCTTTCTTTTCTCAATTTCCTGAAGATCTGGAAGGGCAGGGAAGAACTCCACCCACCATTCATGAAATGGAGGCTCCCTATCTTTTTCACATCCTCCCTTTCATATTTCTTTATGTCTACTTCTCCCTTACCCCTCTCTCTAAGCCTCTGAGGGAATGGAATACTTCTATCCACTAGGTTTCTGTCTAACTCTGCCTATTTCTGTTTTTCATTTTTGTTTTTGTTTTTCTGCTGTAGTGATACTACCTGGATTTATAATATCTTTATCCTGTTTAAATTATTACTGTAAAATATTTACACTCAAAACTTGATACCTATTCTTTCTTTCTCTCTCTCTCTCTCTCCTCTTGTTTGCAAATTTGTCCCTCTTCCTATAAACACACTTTAAAGCATGGGAGACTAACATACTGTGAATTCTTTCCATATAAGAGCTTATGTTAGTGGCAAATAGTGTGATTATGTAAAATATGCACATTTAATTCAACATTCATTCCTGGCATTGTGGTTTTAAACAAGTCTTGCATAAAGAAAATATCAACAGACAGTACGATAAGCCTTAATTGAATTTGACTTCATGTAGTATAAGATCTGCCATGTCCAGAATGGATAGACTATACAAGTGATGTAACTATCCTGAAGGCTAAGTCTGAAAGGAAACTCACAGTGTTAGTTTGCCTGTAGGTGTATGAAGAGAGGGTTACCAAGAAATACAGCCACTTAAAACTTTCAAATAGCAAGCCTTTGTTTTAGCATTAGACTCTGAAATTTTGTGTTTGTAAAGCATGATTGATCTGAAGGGATTGCCCTCAACCTCATCTATTTGCATAAATGATAGAAAATTTCAGGTCTTCCCAAATCAGAATAAATTCTTTATCTTACTGCCCCTCCACGAAAGACCAACAAATAAAATGGAAATATACTGAAAATGAAAATGATCATGAATTAAGAAATTCCCCACAGCATTTCACCCCCATTTAGTAATATTATCACAAAAATAAATAGCCTGGGGCCAAGTAATTTTCCCAATAAATAGGATAAATCAATGTTATCCAAATCCAGAACACTCTAAAAATATCAGAAAAACCTACGCACTTCACTCTGTCCAGCCTCATGAATGCAATGACACATGATCAATTTGAAAAAAACAAATCCACCACACAACTGGACTGCTGTTTTGAAGCTTTTATTTCTGTTTTTATTTTCTTCAAATATCTCATGAAAAGGATAAGTTGAGATAAAAAATGAGGGCGGTACATTTGTATTTTTAAAAATCTGTGGAACATTCAATATCTGTTTTGCATAAACCTATTGGACTGTTGCCTTGGAGGTTTCACCCAGAAAAACATGAGCATGCCTCACATTACAAATGCTTTTCAAATATTTTCCAGGGACATAAAAGAGAAAATATCATCACAAGTAATGAAAGTGAATCAGGAAAGAAAAAGAGGAGGATGACATTTGGACAGACCCAGTGAGAACACAGAGAGGGAGAGACAAGGAAGGAAAAAGATCTTAAACATAGATGTAGGCAATTGATCATATAGAGATTCTCTTGTAAGCTTAGTTTTCGTACCATGTTTTGGTCTGTTTTGTCATTTGTCTTCAGCTATACTGGGCCTCCGTGCCTTTCTTTTATCTCAGAAATATTTATAAAGGATTTTTGTAAGATACACTCAGAAATAATTGGTAAAAGAATAAAAAGGGTTTCTGAAATTCAGAAAATCTGATTTAATTAAATATTTTAGGAGCCTGAGAAGAAGAAAGGCTTACTCAATTAAAATCCATTTTTGGAGGATTTCCTTAGGAAAGGTGTCTGTGTGATAATGCTGGAATTCTGAAATACACTCTAATCTACCTTGCGGAAGTTATATAAGGTGCAGATAAAGTTGGTGAAGCACGTATATAACAATGCAAAATATATGCCTGTGCATGCATACATACACAGCAGCCTTATAAATACTCAGACTGATAGGCCTAGCTTATTTAAATCAATGAGAGAAAATATTTTAGTCTATTAAATATGTATGTTACAATTTCAGATAAATGTTACCTTTTATCTTACCCAAAGGAGCTTTTCTCTCCCAAATTATTAAATCAGTGTTTAAAACTATTAGAAAGAAACACCTAGCCAAAGTGCTATACCACTTACCATTTGAAAAAAAAGGTTACCAGGTATTTATCCACCTAAATTATGTTAACTCCTTAATTTAGAGCAAAGTGTCGTCAGTTGTAAGCATGTTTCAAGGTGGCTGCCCAGCCTGCCACACTCCTTTGGCAAATGACCCCTCCTAAGCCTGCTCACACAGTGGCCCCTGGCAGCCATGTCGGCGTTTTTTGACACCATATCTCAAGACATAGCTGATCAGGTACCTCCCTAACCCAAGCTGTCCTGGATATCTGAAACTCAGATGCAGGAATGTTTATTAGCACATGAGAGTGTTATCTGTCAAGCATAAGCACAGGAAAGCACAGCGTGAGGATACCCAGAGAGAAAGAAGAATATGCAGTGGAAGCCATGCCGTCTCTCTCTCTCTCTCTCTTCTGTCTTTCTCTCTCTCTCTCTCTCATACACCTGCATGCGCGTGCATGCACACACACACACACACACACATACACACACACACGGGTACCACTGGGCTTTCTACCTCAGGACCTTTATATCCATAGCATACAACTCCTTTATTTGTTAAAGCTGCTTACAATGACTTTCTGTTACTTATAACAAAAAAAAAATTATTGTTCAAGAAAAATGGAGAGAGGACAAGAGAGATACTGGAGAGGGTAAGCTCAGTACGGTGAGAATATGCATCAATAGAAACCCTTTAAGAAAGGAGGGGAGGAAATTTTGTATGTGTGACCCTCTAGGCCTTCAAGGGTGAAGAAAGACTCCCAGAAACCTATTCTCCCCTATTCTCCTCCTTTCCCCCAACACTCACGGACTTGTCCCAACTATCTGCCTAGAATCCAGGAATCATCTCACATGCCTTCTCTCCATGATCATGTTAGCTACCACAAAGCCTCTCAGGTCACCCTCCTCTTTTATCCTTTAAGTCCCAAGATCATCTGTCCCTAGCTCAGTGGTTCTCAGGCTTTAGTGTTTATCAGAATCACCTGAGGGGTTTGTTAAAAAACAGGTTTCTGGGCCAGAATTAGTTTCCAATTCTGTAGGCATGAAGTCAGGCCTGAGGGCGTGTATTTTTTCTAACAAGTTCCCAAGTGATGTTGATGTTTGTGGTCCCAGTGAAAAACCACTGTCTTATTTCTTTCATTCCTCCCCAAGTCCTAAAACTCATCCAGCGTGCTCTCTGAATTCAGAATCTGTCGAAGGCACAATCCCCCATAGCCTCATCCTGTTTGACCTTTTTGCTCTAAGAAGAAGTCGACTCCTCCTTAAGGTCACATTTTCCCAGCGGCCTCTCTAATGGTGGCTGCTTTTCCCTCCAGCTCTATTTCCTTCCAGCAAAGACCTAAAGTGGGGGTAGATACTGTCCTGTGTCCTCATCGCTGCTTTCAGACCTTTCTCCCTACCTCCTTCCTAAAAACAGCCAACTATGAATTTCAGGCTATGACACGATGTCAACCCTTCCACTTATCGTTGCTGTTAATTATGGATTCCTGGGATATTTCCTTCGATTTCTTGGTGATAGAAACTTCAAGTCTGGTCTCTCTAATAATATCCCTGCCTTAATTATGGTAGATTTCAATCGATGTATATATGATCTTTCTAACACTTTGACCTTCAGTTCCTTAACTATCCTTTTTCCAAAGATCTTGTCTTTCACCTTGTTAGGTACTCTTCTGTGGTCATACCCTGGACCCCTTCATAACTGAGATTTCAAACATTCTACTCTCTGACCGCCGTGTCTTACCTTTTTATTCCACTCTCTCTAGTATTAGGGCCTCAACAGTCCCTTGACCCTAACAAGACGTCTGATCTTTTGATTGTACCTTCTTTTTATTGACCTCACATTTTTCCAGATTAAATTTTGTGGTTAATCGTTGTAGTCACTCCCTCGCAATCACCCTCCATTCCCATGCTCCTGCCTCATTGTCTCACTCGCTTGGCAGATCTACAACCCTGGTTAAATCCAACTCTCTGCCTACTCTATGTCTGCAATCCTGAAGCTAAAACTGTCTGGAGAAAAACTCACAGCCACACAGACTCTAAATTAGAAGTGGGCCCTTAATTCTGCAAGGCAATCATACTAGATGTTTTTAAAAATTCATTCTCCCACACCCTTGATAAGGATTTAAAATATTTTTCTCTTTTCAAATCCCAATAGGAAAATTGGAGCATTCATAAGAGAATTTACAGAGATCATCATCACCACTGCAGTCCATCTGCTGCACCTGCCCCTGCACACTTTGACTTCCTGCTGAGGAGGAGGTCATGGTAATGGGTGGACCATCCATGTCCCTTTCTCAAGTCAACCCCTCTGCTGTGCCCTAGAACTCATCATCTCTCACTGGATTGCTTGAGAAATTCTCCCTTTCTATATTATATTATGTTATCATCTTCTCCACTGTATCATCACACAAAAATATTGTTACTTCTCTCAAAGTGAAAAACTTTCTCTTGATCTATCTTTTCCCACCAGCTTGCTGCCCCATTTTGTTGCTTCTATTTGCAGCAAACTGCTTGAAAAACTTATCCATAGTCACATCTCCAATTTGTCCCTCCGTATTCTCTCTTTAACCCACTTCAATCAGGACTTTGCCCACATCACTCCAGCAAACCTGCTCCCCTGAAGCTCACCTGGGCCACCATGCACCATGATCAGATCTCTGCTTTAATCTTAGCCTGTCAATGGCATTTGAATTACCCATCTTCCTTGATATATTTTCTTCACCCCTATTCCAGGCACCACCGCAGTTTCTTGGATTTTTTTCCTACATTACTGAAAGCTCTTTCTGGGGTTCCTTTTTGGTTCTTTCTCTTGTCCTTCATCTTTTCATGCTGGGGAGCCCCATGGCTCAGCCCTTGGCCCTCCTTTCTTCTTGATCCACAGTCACTCTCTTGGTGATCTTATTCAGCCTCGTGGCTTGAAATATTATATATACATGTATTTATAGTGCTATGGAAAAAACCTCTCTCTAAGACTCTAGAGTACTGTGGTGAAACATCTATCAGACACATAACACTCAGTTTTCTAAAACTGAACTTCTTGGCTCGACTTCCTCCTGCCCCCCCCCACCTAAGTGCTTTACTAACTGCTTTCTCCTTCTCAGCTGATGGCAACTCTATCTTTTCAGTTACTTTGTCAAAACTTTGTCTTCCATTCCTTTAAGTCTTTCAGATCCCACATAAAATGTGTAAGGAAATTCTGTGTTAAACCTTCAAAAGTATCTGTGATCTAACCTCTTCTTTCGACTGCTACTACCGGATTACTGTCATTATTTACCTTGATTAATTGGCTTTCTGGTATGTCTTATGCTATTTCCCGGCTTCCTAAACCCTAGCCCTAGAAAATAGCATCTAGGACCCTAGTAGCTGGAGAAATGTGGACCCCGGATGCAGTATCTCAAGTGAAGAGTGTGGCAAGGAGGAGTCTGGGTCTAGCAAGAGCTGCTGAGAGCTTCATTCCATACCATAGAACACTTTGAACCCAGTGCAGCAGCTCACCTTCAGCTGCCTCCCTCAATTGTGCTTGCTCTATCACTTAACACTTTCTCGTGTTTTCCTTTCTTTGTTTAATTTTGCATATTGTTTACACAGTTATGTTATATATTATAATTTTATGTGTTCTGTTTTGATTTTGTTTGAGACAGAGTCTCACTCTGTAGCCCAGGCTGGAGTGCAGTGGCACAATTTCAGCTCACTGCAGCCTAGACCCCCGGGCTCAAATGATCCTCCCACCCCAGTCTCCTGAGTAGCTAGCACTACAGATGCATACCACAACACCTCGCTAAGTTTTTGTATTTTTGGTAGAGACGGGGTTTCACCACGTTGCCCAGTCTGATCTTGAACTCCTGGCCTCAAGTGATCCTCCTGCCTCAGCCTCCCAAAGTGCTGGGATTACAGGTATGAGCCACTGAGCCCAGCCATATGTATTTTTTAAAGACAGGGATCTTATTTTTTTCTTTTCAGTCTAGTACCTACAACCTCAGTAAATGTTCAATAAGTTATAAGTTCTTAATAATTAATTTCAGTAGGATTAGCCATGATGGAAAACCCAACCCAAATGTTAGAAATGACCATTTCCCACTGCCTAGGAAAGCAGGATTACCCCTTTGATTGTTTCGTCTTTAACTGTGTGGGATAATGACAGTATCAACTCAACACCTTTCTAAGCAATGAACCGTCTAATTCCCATGCTGCAGTTTCTTTGACATAGTCAAATTCTACTGCTTAAAAATAAATACAAGCAATAAAATTATACTCCAAAAACAAAACAAAATAAACAAAAAGAGCAGCCAGAGTAATTCTTTTAAAATAAAAGTCAGATTACATCGCTGTTCTATATAAAACCTTGTAATGACTCCCATTTTTCTCATAGTAAAACCTATATTCCTAACTATTATGACCTAGGCTAGCCAGTTTTTAATATGGTCTTAAATGATCCCAGACCCCTGGAACTTGATATGTAATATCACTGCACACGGAATGGCCCTTACCTGTGTAATAATTGGATGTTGAAGAAATAATAGTGTGTGCCTTCTGAGACTGGATCACAGATTACATTATAGTGTTGGTCTCTTTTTTTTGGATCAGTTTTTCAGAGAAAACCAGGTACATTTTGCGAGAATACTCAAGCAGCCCCATGGACCTGTCCATACAGCAAGGAACTGAGGTCCTCTGACAAGAACCGTGTGAATGAACCATCCTAGAAGGAGATCCTCCAGCCCCAGTCAAATCTCCAGATGACTGCGTCCCACAGTCAATATTACAGCTGCATCCTCATGAGAGACCCTGAGTTAGAACCACCAGTATGCCCCTTCCAAATTCTGAAACTGTAGGAATTGTGTGAGATAATAAACGTTTACTATTATTTGAGGTTTCTAAAAGCCATAAAAGATAATAAAATCATGTCCTTTGCAGTAACATGAATGTAGCTGGAGGCCATCATCCTAAGTGAATTAATGCAGGAAGAGAAAACGAAATACAGCATGTTCTAACTTATAAGTGGGAACTAAACATTGGGACATATGAACATAAAGATGGTAACAAAGGACACCTGGAACCACTAGAGTAGGGAGAGGGGGAAGGGGACAAGGGCTGAAAAACTACCTATTGGTACTATGTTTACTACCTGGGTGATGGGATCATTCACACCCAAAGCCTCAGCATTGTGAAATATACCCATGTAATAAACTTGCACGTGTACCCCCTGAATATCAAAGTTGACATTATATGAATAAAAGAAAGCTGCTAAAGTGCAGGATCATTTGTTATACAGCAACAGCTAATTAATACATAACATATATTTGCATAATATAAACCATGTAATAAACCTGCACGTGTACCCCTGAATCTAAAAGTTGACATTATATTAAAAAAAGAAAGCTGCTGAAGTGTGGGATCATTTGTTATACAGCTATAGCTAATTAATACGTGACTTATACATTGCATAATATACACCCCTCCTGTAGCTCTTGAATCTCATCTCCTGCTACTCTCATCCTGTTTCATTCAGTTCCAGCCACAGTGGTCTCCTGACAATTCCTAGAACATGCCAAGCACATACTCAACTTAGGCATTTGCTCTAGCTGCTCTCTGTGCATGAAATAACTCAATTCTCTAGGTATCTTCCTGGCTATTTCCCTAGCCCTTCTTTAAGTCTTCTTTTAAATTGCATCTTACCAGTAAGGCTCACCTTGGCCAACATGGTATAAGACAACCTGTATTAATATACTCTATAATTAAGCGATTTAGTATATATTACTTTTGTTCATTCCTTTCATGGCTTGACACTCAATGATTTCACTAGGATTTTTTAGAAGCTCAAGCACCTTAACGATAATCTTTCTTTGGAGGTTGTGAGCTCTTTGTTACTGGAAGGCAGACACTGGAACAAGAACTGAACATCCTAATTTTACCTAGATGGCTTTACCAGGTGATTTAAAAAATCATATTTAGCGTGAGATTTTAGAAGGTTTGTCACAGAGAATAAAATTGAAAACAGTTATAAGCAACAAAAGCCCAATTAAATGGAATTTAGAAAAAAGGTATGAAGTTGCTTATCTCATTCTAGAATTTAGAAAGTTTACCTCCATCTCCATCATCTTTTCCCTCATGCTTAATTTTATTTGCAGTCAGATATGCCCCTCACTGTGGCCCTTGGCTGTTCTAGTCTTTACTAATGATTCCAAAAAACAAAAACCAAAAAAGAAAGAAAGAAAGAAAGAAAAGAAAACACTAACAATAAAACCCCAAACCTCTGAAACTGAGTCTCCTTAGCTGTCACTGGCCAGGCTTTGGATCCATGCCACTTAAAGTACATGTAGAGAAAATGGACAGGGTTTTCCAAAGAAAATTTGTGTGTATTCACTAAAAGAAGGTAGAATGAAAGCTGGAAAGACAAAACAACAATTGTCTGCTGTAATATGCAATAACAAAAACAAAAAAAGCAGTATGATATGTTTTCATAGGCAATTTGAAAGCAGATTTTAATTGAAAGAGGAGGAAAAGCTGAGCATCTGATTAAACTCCTTAGTCATGGCTTTGTTCTCTCATTTAGTGAAATGATTGGTGATTTTTTTTGTGCTCTCACCCAAAGGAACATGTATAAGTAGTAAACAAAATACATTAAATATCATTTATATAGTAATATGTCCAACTCTTGTTATCATTCATCTGGTAGTGTTTGAACAGTTTTGCATGATGGTTAGAACATGGGTTTTGGAATCAGAAAGATTAGAGTTCAAGCCCTCCTCTATTTCACTAATTGAATGGACAAATTCAATCTCTCAGCCCCTACAATGTGGAAAACAATACAACCCCACAAGACTGTTGTGATAATTAAGTAAAATATGGAGATGTTTCAGTTCAGTTTTCACTTGAAGCAGGGTTTGAGACAGGATAGTTAGGGAGGTGCTCCCAGGAGGCAAGGGTGAGGATGGTTAGAGTGAGCCAGAGAAGGAGGAATAACAAATGTAAGAATGTAATATTATGGTTGATGATGTAGGCATTTGTGGATTTACTTGGCTAGGATTTCAGTGAAGCAAAGAGAATGGATCCCAGAATTGTCTTACTGAAGGATGGGAGTCTGGGGCTCTTCTTCATTACTGAGGGTTTCCCACGGGGATGTTCTCTTCTTCTGCATTTTCCAAATGATCCTACACAGAATGCAGCAGACATCCTGTGTAGCAAAGCCATGTTTTTCTCTGAGGGAGAGTCTGTATCTGTTTACTCTAGTAATGGCTGTAGCTTCCTGGTGGCCTGATATCTTTTTTGGGGATGAACTCCTAAAAGATACTAGGATGTAAAAACCTCAGGAACAGTCTGGTCTTGATGCTCTTTGAGATGAATGAATAATATCCAATGGTTTCTTCTGTTTTTGATCAAGTATCAGAGTTCCAGAAGAGGCCATCTCATTAGATAGGATTAGGCCATGTTTTCACCTCTCTTCTTCAGCTGGGGTAACATGGAGAATTATTCGCCTACTCTATTATAAGAGGTTAAACTTTACATAATAGCAGATTATTATTTTGTAGTTAAATATTTTTCCTCCGTGTAAAACGTTTAAATAATATTCATCCCTCCCATTTAAGTAGTTTGAATACTATAATGTAATTTTTGTTCATGGGTGAGTGAATACTATCACTTTTCATTCTAAAAATGATCAAGCTATTCAATACCTGTCTAATTAAAACAGAAGTCACTTGCTAATATCTTCATGCTTAATCAATTAAGTCCTAATACAGAAAATAATATGTTATTTAGATCAAAAGAAAATAACTAAAAAATAACCTATCAGCTCATCAGTGAAGTGTTTTTTTTTTTTTTAACCATGAGCAAGGAAACGTCTGTCTCAGAGCACTGGCTGGTTCTTTGAAAATTTTGCCCTTTCTTTCCCCTTCCCCTTTCTTCTCTACCTCTTCTATCATACTGCTTTCCATAGAAAAGACATTTGGAGAGAATAATAACTGGTAGTGGTAGCTTTTCTCCTTTTCCCTCCCCTAGGGTTTAGAGAAATTCTCATACTATTGCTATGCTTTTAAGCTCTCTTCAGTTAATGCAAGAAAGCATCATCTGTAAATACTAAACCATCATTAAAAAGCAAAACATCTATAGCTAACAGGTGATTGGAGATTACGTGGAAGGTTCTAGGAGGAACTTGCTTCTTGATACAAACTTAATTGGAACATAAATACTGAGAAATATGGAAAATATGTTTTAATTATGGGAAGGGCAACCCTTTGGAATTCCCATTCTCTTTCATTATTTCTGTATATGAATACTGAGGGAGAAAGCTTGGCAACTCAATATTTTGTTTTATAGTTGTTTTTAAAACAGAAAACAAAAACTGGCAATAATTTTTGGGCAATAGATCTCCTTATTATACTCTCTTAGTAGGTCCTTAGTTAAATTTGGTCTTCTATTTTACCATGTACAAAGTT
This sequence comes from Ateles fusciceps, assembly GCA_036589455.1. NCBI lineage: Eukaryota > Metazoa > Chordata > Mammalia > Primates > Atelidae > Ateles > Ateles fusciceps. The sequence continues at coordinate 4,478,045 of JAZHEH010003318.1, read as the reverse complement.
CTGTATTGGGGCACTGGCTGGTTCTTTGAAAGTTTTGCCCTATCTCTTCCCTTCTTTCTCTATACCCTTCTCCCGTGCACTTATAGCCAAAAGTTAGGTGTTCTGGGGTAGGAATGCTAATTTTATGGGACTGTCTTTCAAGAGCTAATGCATATTCTACTCTATGATTCAGCCTGTGAAAATGCTGTCCAGAAAACTGACTTGCAGTACTATCTGGTGCCAAAATTCATTCTTAGCTTTGAATACAAAAGCCAGCAGCTACTTTCATGTATATTTTGCTTACTGACAACAACTGACTGATGTACCATGTCAATTATCAAGGATTATTTTTTAAGTCTTTATTATTAGAAAAGGAACAAAGTCATTAGGTAATCTAATCTGACCCCTTAGTTCAATGCACTGCTTATCTCTCGGTTTAGCTGCTGTGAACTGTTTCAGTGTGAATTGCTCTTTTGTTTTTGTTTTTACTGTAACAATCCTTACTCTTAAAAAAAACATCTGAAAATGATCTTAAGGAGTCAATTTAGACCTTCATCTCACTAAAAATTTCTTCCTACCGTTTCAAACTTCTGTCTCAGAGCACTGACACATTCCGGGGAAAAGGCATATAAAAATGCCTTTTTACTACCAGAATTACAAAATTCTTTTTACTACCAGAATTACAAAATTGTATTTATCTTTCATTATTAATTTTTTCCAATTGTCATGCTGTCCTCCCTTGGACCATATTCTCAGGTTATATTTTTCTGCAGGTCTTTGTTTCTAGATGTCTACGATGGCGACCATATAAAAGCTTGTTCCTAGTGAAAATAGGCTAAATTTATAAGTAAAAAGGAAATCTTCTTCCTGTTCCCGAGGACCAGACATTTCTGATCTCAAATTTGAGAGAATTAATGTTGCTTAGATATGGTATTTGAGTCAAATATAGAAATAAGTAATATTTTCTTATTAGTATATTTAGTATATAAATTAGAATTAGTATTTAAATGTAAATACTAGTTTGTATTTTAAATACTAACTTAAATATTAACACTATTACTAACACTAATTTAAATTTAAATACGAGTGTTTAAATACTAATATTTAAATTGAAATACTAGTATTTAAATTAGTATTAGTATATTTAGTATATATTAATATTTCATTCCCCATAGGTAGTTTTTCTGGTTCCTTCTCGTTTGGGTAGACTATGTCAGAGCGAAGATCTGGGACTCAAGGGCTGCTGTTCAGATTCTTTTGTCCCACAGAGTGCTTTTTTGATTGAGTGCTCTCTCTTTTCCCTAGAGATGGGGCTTACTGAGAGCTGAACTGCAGTGATTATTATTTCTCTTCTGGATCTAGCTGCCCATCAGTGCTACTGGGTTCTGGGCTGGTACTGGGGAGGGTCTGCCAAGAGTCTTGTGATGTGATCATCCTTTAGGTCTCTCAGCCATGGATAGCAGCATCTCCTCTCCTGCAGGTAGCAGGGGAGTGATGTGGACTCTGTGAAGGTTCTTGGTTGTGTTTTTGTGTGCGCTAGTTTTGTTGGTTGGCCTCCAACCAGGAGGTGGTGCTCTCAAGAGCACATCAGCTGCAGTAGTAGAGGGTGGGTACACCCTTGCCCTAAGCTTAGGCGGTAGGTGGGGCCGTAGAGCTCCAAAGAGATTATGTCCTTTGCAAATCTTGGCTGGGGGGTAGGGTAAGAGAAGACCCCCAGGTGGGGGGCAAGGTTAGTCGTCTTGCTGTGGCTGCTGTGGGGGGATGGGGATGTGCTTCCCAGGCTAATGGAGTTACGTTCCCAGGGGGGATTATGGCTGCCACTGCTGCATTCACACAGGTTGCCAAGGAACTGGGAAAAAGCCGGCAGCCACAGACCTCACCCAGCTTCCAGACAGTTGAAAGACCAGTGTCAGCTCTGACCCTACCGCCACAACAGCACTGAATTTATTTCCAGGCAGCCGGTGAGCAGGGCTGAGAACTTGCCCCAGGCTACACGCCTTCCCGCTGAGAAAGGAGTCTCACAGTTTCCCACTGAGAAAGCAGTCTCACAGTTCCTCCGCTGTCCCACAGAACCTGCAGCAGCAATCCACCGTTTTTCACTCTTGTTGCCCAGGCTGGAGTGCAGTGGCGCGATCTCGGCTCACCGCAACCTCCGCCTCTGTCCCTGCAGCAGTTTTTGGAGCAAAAGTTCACGATGTGAGTCTCCACATGCTGCTCTGTCTCTCGGAGTGGGGAGCTGCAAGTTAGTCCCATCTCCTATCCGCCATTTTTGGATCCTCCCCCATAGGTAGTTCTTTACATGTGTAAGCAACAAGTGGTGTTGCTTTTACGGTATTTGCTGTCTTTTCTCTATTTTTTCTGTGCCAGTGGTCTAAGGATGAGTGGAGAATCATGATTCAGAATTTCTTTTTCCATACTTCAACATGGCCCTGTGTGTAGCTTCACATTGCTGAGTCATACTTCTCAAACTCATTTTCTCTGAGCTAGAGGGTAGGAAACTGAGATGTGACAGCCTGTTGAACATTTTTGACTAAAATTTGCAGTGAGATATATGGATAACTTAATGTCAAAAACATTTATCTACATACATGCAAAACTGAAACAAAATGTTCATGAAATAATTCTTACCCTATATTCCCCGTAATGCACTCTGAATATTTTTTCTTTTCTTTTTTGTTTTTTAAAATGATTAAACTCAGTTGATTTTGTGACCCACTAAAGAGCTGTTAATCAGATTGAAAAGTACTGTATTAATGGGGTGGGGGAAGAGCTTTCTAAATCATATATACAAATATAATACACAAAAACATAAGTGTTTTTCTAAATTTATTTTTATGTGTATGCAAAATGTAGTTTTCACCATAAGTTTTTGGGAGAAAAGTGTGCAAGCCACTACCTGAATGAATAAAAGAATTGAAACTTTTATGTGACCAACAAACATATAAAGAGAAAGCTCAACATCACTGATCATTAGAGAAATGCAAATCAAAACCATAATGAGATACTACCTCATGCCAGTCAGAATGTCTATTAAGAAGTCAAGAAATAGCAGATGTTGGTGAGGCTGTGGAGAAATAGGAACACTTTTTACATTGTTGGTGGGAATGTAAATTAGTTCAACCATTGTGGAAGACAGGGTGGTAATTTCCCAAGGATCTAGAACCAGATTTACCATTTGTCCCCGAAATCCCATTACTAAGTATATACTCAAAGGAATATAAATCATTCTATTATAAAGATATATGCACAGGTATGTTTATTGAAGCACTATCTACAATAGCAAAGACATGAAACCAACCCAAATGCCCATCAATGATAGACCGGATAAAGAAAATGTAGTACATATACGCAATGCAACACTACGTAGACACAAAAAGAATGAGATCATGTCCTTTGCAGGACATGGATGAAGCTAGAAGCCATCATCCTCAGCAAATTAACACAGGAACAGAAAACCAAGCACTGCATGTTCTCGCTCTCAAGTGGGAGTGGAACAGTGAGAACACATGGGCACAGGGAGGGGAACAACACATATCAGGGCCTACTGGAGAAGGATTTGAGGCGGGGGGAGAGCATTAGAACAAATTGCTAATGCATGCAGGGCTTAAAACCTAGGTGATGAGTTGATAAGTGCAGCAAATCACCATGGCACACCTATACCTATGTAACACACCTGCATGTTCTGCATAGGTATCCCAGAACTTAAAGTAAAAATAAGTAAATAAATAACCTCCCACCCGCACCAAAAACAGAATTGAAACTTGCCTTCAGAGGCAAGTAGGTGAATAGAATGTGCAGTCCTAACTTATTCATTTTTGATTAGTTAATTATTAGGCCATAGGATTTCTTTGTTTCCTTCCTTCCCTCAACTAATTATTATTTATTCTCAAGAATGATTGAGTTCTCCAATCATGTTATAGACATACAATAGCTATGTCAAGTTTTGATTATAGTGATGAAATTAGTTTCTTAAACATAATGAATAACTCTGATATAATCTTGTGTACATAATCTTTAAGGAATCTTATAATTTTTAAATAACACTTTGGGACTACTTTTTCAGCTATGATGAGCAAGGGTTAATGCATATTCATGTTGTAAAATGGATCCTCTGTAATCGTTCCTGTATTACACATCCCGAGGGCTATATTCATGACAGTTAAAGAGATAAATTTAAAAAGCTTTCATAAGAATTGGCATAGTGTTCATATAATGTTAAGTATAATACTAATGACTGGAGAACTCAGTGATTCAGAAATCTATGCCCATTAACATCAGAAGCAGTGACTAAGTGTCTGAGTATCTGACTGTATGCAATATAGTGCTAGACTCAAAGCAAACACAACCACGACCTACTCTCTGCCCTTCGGAGGCTTATACTCTATAATATCAAGTCCAAAATAAGTATTTTTCACCCCTGATAAAAGGAAAAGTGGGAGATTTTTGTCTTAGAGGCACTCCTCATTTGATAATCATCTCTACTCATAGAAACTCTCCTCTCTTACCACTCCCTTCTCTATGATCTTTAATTCCTCTGCTTTCCCCCAGCCCTCACCCCTTAGCTTTCTGGTGCTGCTTTCATGCTAACTATGCATATCTAGCCCATTCTCACCACTTCTCTCACCTTCCACCAACTGAATCAGAATAGGCTATAGATTCCAAATTTGACTCTCAGGATTTCAGGGCCAAATATTGGCTAGCTTTGCAAACTTGGACAACTCATTGCCATAAATATAAGTGTCGGAATGTCTGAAACCTACTTTCAAATAGTTTAACCAAGTATGCATATGTTAAGATACATACATACTTTAAATACAAATACACACTTTGTATGCAAACACACACATATGTACAATACAAATATAGCTGGATGTTAATAACTGGAAAATCAATGTGAGCAGTATATATAAGTTCATTGTGCTATTTTTTTTCAAATATTCTATAGAAATTTCAAACTAAAATTTGGGAAAACAACCAGAAAGACCATTTCCTTGTATCATAAGTACCCAATAAATGCTAGCTATTATTTCTATTAATTCTGCACTGTATGCCTGTGGGAAATAAATCCCCAGCCCACTTCTAGGTAATGCAGACATTTAGTGCTGGTCTTTAAGAGACATAATCATAATCGTTTTTGCCTGCCTTTCTGTATAAAAATGGATTGGGAGTTTTGTAGAGTGGCAGTCTACTGGTACATAGGTGACTACTTAATTATTTAGAGTTACAAGCTGTTCTGATTTTACAGAGTTGAAAGTTCACTCACACCACACTAGGTCTTTATTTCCTGTAGGCAAGCTAATCTCCCTCCTGAGCAACTTCCAACATAGTAAAAAGAACAGAGTAGTAAGTGAAACGGAGACACACACACACGCACATATGTGGCACACATATGCCACATAAACATGCTAACTGATCACTCAAACCTTTAACTTGCTAAGTAATACTAAATAATTTTTGTCTAGTTTACACAATTTCAACTAAATCTTTAGAAAATTGAGTGTTCAATTCTTGATTGAGATTGATCTTTCTTTGCCAGACACTGTCTGGGTGTAGGGAAAAGCTTAGGACACCACCTGACAATGGGAATGATGTGGCTGGATCATGCTTTGTTTTTCTCCTGCTCATCTGGTGTCATCTCTGGACTGACAAACCCTGGGAAGTGATTCATTTAATTGCCCTTGAAGGACCTGAAAGCTTTTACGTCTGCCCTAAAAAGTAATCATAATCTCCTCTTGTGGCAGCCCAGAGATTGCTGAAAAACCAACTCAAAGTTTAATTCTGAGAAGTGACTTGCCCTGAACAGACTCCAAGAAAGCCCCAGTTATCCCTACCTGCTAGTATTCATGCTGTTGCAGTCTCCTCCCTTTGAATGTTAGCAGTGATGTGGGATTTTTCTCACCCCCTTCACAGAACTCACAGCAGGGGCACCCGGTCTACTTGGCCAACGGTGCTCAGCTCCTTGCTGGAGGGAGTAAGTGAGTAGGGATCCGGCTGGCTGCTCTGGGCATTGACGCAGGAGCAAGCTGTGTGGGCCCACGACCAGACCAGACTTGTTGCCTTGAGGGGAAGGCTGCGCCACTCAGGGTGCCTGTAACCCCGAGGTCTCACAGGGTACCTGTGACCCTGAAACCCCAGAGAGGGTGTTATAGTGCTCTTTTAGTTCTGCTGCCCGCAGTCCAATGGACACTGGTGTGTTAGCAGCTCATCTGGCTCCTTGCCTTGTCACGTGGGGTGGCTGCCCTCCGTTGGCGAGGGCAAGGGCCAGTGTGACAGTCTCCTCTTAGGTACCTACATTTGGTGAGTCCTGGGCTCTGTCCAACGTCCAAGAAGAATAAGGTCACGTGGACAATTGAAGGATGATGAAGGCGGAGGATTGTACTGAGTGATGAAAATAGCTCTCAGCAGAGAGGAGAACTGGGAGAGGGGATGGGAAGGGCAAGTCCTCTTCCCTGAAGTCAGGCTGCCTCTTCCCTAAAGTCGGCTTGTTTCCCCTACTCTACCGACTGAGTCTGGAGTCTTTATAGGTAGAGGATGGGGAGCGCATGCTGATTGGTTTGTGCGTATGCATAAACGGTTACAGTGACACCGCTCAAAGGTGGGCACAACAGTGTAGAAAACCAATTAGGAAAGGGTGGATCTGTGTAAAATGGGTGAAGGGTGGGGTCAATTAGAGAAAAGTGCACCAAACAGGAGGACAAGTTCTCAGTCCAGTCCGAGGATTTAACTTGTAGTTTGGCTTTCAGGCTTTAAAGTGTGTTTGGCTTGGAGGCGGGGTTTCACCAGGTTCCTGCCCCTATCTGCCCAGGCATTTAGCTGTTTTCTGTTGCTATCAGTGGGACCTGTGGACTTGCTGCTAACTGACAGAATATGGCAGAGGTGATAGGATGTCATTTTCACGATTCTATAAGATTGTAACACTATGTTGCTAGTAACCCTTCCATATAGACTTTCTCTTGCTGGTTTTCATAAAGAAAACCACCATAGGAAGTGGCCGACCTGTTAAGGACCTAAAGGCAGCCCTGACCAATAGCCAGGAAGGAGCTGAGGCTGTCAGTCTAACAGCCTGCAAGAAACTGAATCTGCTAAAAGCTACATGAACTTAGAAGAAGATTCTTCTCCAGTCAATCCTCAGTTGAAATTCTAGCCCTGGCCCATGGTAGCTTTGTGAGGGACTCTGAAGCAGAGCACCCCAGCTACACTGCCACTTGCGTTCCTGACTCGCAGAAGCTGTGAGATAATAAGCTGCTAAATTTGTTATAATTTGTTATATAGCAATACATGATTAATACATAATTTTTGCCATAAATTGAGCAATGAAGGAAGTCAACAGAGTTACAAGTTCCTAAAGTTCTGGACTTATCTATGGCATTTAATTATTCTGGTCATACTTTTTTTTTTTTTAGAGATTTTGAAAGAACAGAAAGTAGATTCAATTCAAGCCAAGCCTATTTAATTCCATTTGACAAGAGTTCCTGAAAACTTTCTATATTCCCCTGCCAACCATGCCCCACTGTGACAGACCCTACGAATAAAAAACTAAATATAATGCAGTCCTCAATTCAAGGGATTTAGCTCTCTTGGGGAAGACAAATCTCTAGGACTTACCACCACAGGGCAGGATGTTTAGGCTATGAGTTTTTGTATATTTTTAAAGCATCCCCTTATGGTTAATTTTATATGTCAACTTGGCTGGACCACTATTCCCAGATATTTGTTCAGACCTTATTCTGGAAGTTTCTGTGAGGGTGTTTTTGGATAAGATTAATATTTAAAGAAGTGACCTTTGAGTAAAGCAGGTTGCCCTTCATAATGTGGGGGGGGCCTCATCCAATCAGTTAAAGGCCTATAACAGAATCGAGACTACAAGACTAACATCCCCTGCGCAAGACGGAATTCTGCCAGGAGATGGCTGCTGGACATGTACTAAATCAGCTCTTCTCTGGGTCTCCATAACAGCATCGGCCAATTTCTTAAAATAAATTTATCTATAAACAAATATGTATATACACATTTCTGTTCATTTTGTTTTCTGGAGAACACCCTCATACACAGCCCATACTGTAACACTAATATTTTAAATTGTAACCTTTAAGTTAATTAGTTCTGTATTCAACTGTGAATCTTTACTTATAGTTCATGTTTGTTATTTGGTTCCTTCTCTGACAGCTTTTCTACATGGTAAGGTCTTTGAGGACATCTGGGTGTTTTAAAAAATCTGTATACCTACAAACTATCTATCCTGGAACTAAACTACTTATTAACAGTATGACTTTAGGCAAACTGCTTCATGTCATTAAGTCTTAATTTCTCTCTCTCTCGTTTTTTTTTTTTTTTTTTTTTTTTTGAGACAGTCTCCCTCTGTTACCCAGGCTGGAGTGCAGTGGTATGATGCTGGCTCACTGCAACCTCTGCCTCTTGGATTCAAGTGATTCTCGTGCCTCAGCCTCCCAAGTAGCTGGGACTACAGGCGCACACCACCATGCCTGGCTACTTTTGTATTTTTAGTAGAGACGGGATTTCACCATGTTGGCCAGGCTGGTCTCCAACTCCTGGCCTCAAATTATCAACTCACCTTGGCCCCCCAAAGTGCTAGGATTACAGGCATGAGCCATGATGCCCACCCAATATTCTCATCTAGAAGAGTAAACTACCACTTCATAGAATTGCTCTTAAGTTTGATTGAGGTAAGACTATAAAGAATTTAGTACATTGCTTAGTGCTATAGTAAGCACTCAATAAATCTTATATTTGTGTGCATGTTATTATCTACACCAGCAAAATAATGTTGAATGAATATTCATTAAATTCAAAATTATAATAACAACATAGAAGGCATCATGTCCAAAATGAAGAATAATAATTCTATATAGAAATTTTACCTCATTATATTCTATATAGAATAATAATTCTGTATAGAAACCTTACCTACATGTCTCTTTATTTGAGAGTTTCTCTTTACTTGAGACATGTAGGTACTTAACAGAATATGCCTCTAATAATGTAAAACATGATTTTCAGGTACATTCTGTGCAAAAGGTAGTGTAGAATAAAAAATGTTCTCAGATATTACCAGTTATATACCCAGAATTTAATTTTGCATAAGTTCTTAAGTATTTTGATGCTGCCTTAATTTGTTATTATCAATTACAAATAATTTTTCTAAACTGTACATTTAGGAATAGATTCAGGTATTCTAAACTGGTAATTATGCACAATAAAAGGGAATGTAGTGGGATTATGAGGTCATAGTTAAATATTAGCAAGTTAGGACTAATTTTTCATAATTTTTTCCTTTGTATTGTTATTAATGAGAGATAAATGTTTGGTTAAATTATGGCATTCATCAGTGGAGGAAGGAACTGAAAATTGAAGATTAGTTTTCAGATAATTGTCTTTTGTATTTAAAGAAAAAAAAAGCATTTGATTATCTTTATAGACAACTTTCTTCTTTGTCTAAAAATTTTAGCTTGTCAAATGCATGCTATGGAAAGTTATATGTATGGCAACAAAGCCTGTATAATTTTCAAGTTTTTAAAAATTTGCAAACTCAGTAATTGCAGGAAAACAGTAACCTAATCTCTCAATGCAGATTTAATAATAGTGTACTCTACTGAGGTCTCTTTTTGGAAGATTGTACTGTTTAAAAACAATGTAGTTCAGGACAACTACTAGAATACTAAAAACTTGATTATTTATAATTAAGTAACAGTGGTTCAAATATTTTATTTCTTTTCATTTTGGATTATTTTTGTCATGTTTAATAGCAATATCTGTCAAGCTACCATGGCATAATACACAATTTATTTTGAAATAACATAGAAGCTCATCTGTATACCGAGAGTTTGTATGGTGTTTCAAACTCTACAAAGTTTACAATTTTATTATGCCAAACATTAACATCAAATCTTTGTCAAATTAGGGAAATTTATATTGGTAAAATGAAAATTTTTAAAAATTATTTATCTGCTTAATTCCATACAATGTGCAGTAAATATATATAATTTCATGTATCTAGTCATGTAAAAACTCATTTAATCCCCATCATGTACAAGACAGTTTCATGTCTTTCCTCAACTGGCTCACATTTCTAGCAGAGGAGATAAGGTGAAGCACAAATCATAGCCATATACGCCAGTGGTCACTTTTAGATCAGCAAAGGACTGTTTCATGAAGAAAGTGCTAGAGGTATAGAACCATAAATTTCTGAAATGGAAGGGTTTTTAATTGCACAGATGAGGAGACTAAGGCCAGAAAGTATAAAAACTTGTCTGAAGTCATGTTATAAAAATACAATAGCGCTCGATTAGTTAGAATCCAGGTTCCATAACTTTTAATCTAATGGATCTTTTAAAATTGTGGCTTTACTGAAGTGTAATTCACATACCATAAATTTACGTTTTTAAAGTGTACAATTCAACATTTTTTAGTATATTTATGGAGTTGTGCAACTATTAACATTATCTAATTTAAAAACTCCAAAAAAAACCTCTTTATCCTTAAGCATACTTTCCATCCTTTCCACCCTGAGGTATCTGTTAAGGTATTGGGCCCATTTTTCAAGTGGTTTGTATTTTTTCTTATTTTCGAGTTTTAAGAGCTTCTCGTATATTTTGGTTAACAGTCCTTTGTCAGATGTATCTTTTGCAAATATTTTTTCCCAGTGTGTGGTTTGTCTTCTTGTTCTCTAGACATTTTCTTTCATAGAGCAGAAAATTTAATTTCCATGAAGTCCAGCTTGTCAATTAAGTCTTTTATAGATTATGCCTTTGGTGCTATTTCTAAAAAGTCATTACCACTCCCCAAAGCATCTGTGTTTTCTCCTATGTTTCTTTCTAGGAGTGCAATAGCTTTGAATTTTACATTTAAGTCTATAATTCATTTTGAGTTCATTTCTGTGCAGGGAATAAGTTCTGTCTAGATTCACTTCTTTGCATGTAGGTGTCCAATTGTTCCAGTATCACTTGTTGAAAAGACCACTTTTTTTTCCATTTCATTGCCTTTGCTCCTTTGTCAAAGATCAGTTGGCCTTATTTATGTGTGCCTCTTTCTGTACTCTCTATTCTGTTCCATTGATTTATTTGTCTGTTCCTTTACTAATACCATACTGTCTTGACTACTGTAGCTTTAGAGGAAGTCTTGGACTCAGGTAGTGTTGATTCTGTGACTTTGTACTTCTCTAGTATTGTGTTGGTTATTTTGAGTTCTCTGATTCTGCACGTAAACTTTAGAATCAGTTGTTGATATCTACAAAATAACTTCCTGGGATTTTGATTAGGATTGCATTGAATCTATAGATCAAGTTGGGAAGAACTTACATTTTGACAATATTGAATCTTCTTATCCATGAACATAGAACATTTCTCCATTTATTTAGTTTTTGGATTTCACTAATCAGAATTTTGCAGTTTTCCTTACATAGATATTGTACATATTTTGTTAGATTTATACCTAAATATTACATTTTTAGAAGTGCTAATATAAACAGTATTGTGCTTTTAATTTCAAATTTACTTGTTTGTTGCTGGTATTTAGGAAAACAATTGACTTTTGTATATCTTTCTTGTATCTTGCAATCTTGCTATGACTGTATATTAGTTCCAGCAGGGATTTTTTTTGGGGCGGGGATCAATTCTTTCAAATTTTCAACATAGTAATCAGGTCACCTATGAACAAAGTTTTATTTCTTCCTCTCCAATCTGTCTGCCTTCTTCTTTTTTTTTTCTTGTCTTGCTTCATTAGTTAGGAATTACAGTAAAATGTTGAAATATAGTGGTAACTGGGGACCTCCTTGCCTTATTTCTGATCTGAGTGGGAAAATTTCTTACCATTAAGTATGATGTTAGCTGTAGCTTTCTGTAGATTTTAAAAGTTGAGGCATCTCTTCTAATGATCTCCAGATTAGTGAGAATTTTAATTATAAATGGATGCTGAATTTTGTCAAATGATTTTTCTGCATTTGTTGATAAGATTGTGTGATTTTTTTCTTAGCCTGTTGATATGATGGATTACATTAATTAATTTTTGAATGTCAAGCAAGTTTTGCATACCTGGGATAAATACATCTTCGTCATGTGCCAAGTCTGACAGGCAGACTCTGTCTGAGCGACAGATCAAGAAAGGATTTGGGACCAAACAATCAAATGCTGAGGTTGGCACCGATTGGTTTTAGATGACTATAAGCGTTCAATATTGGGACCCAACATCCTCACCTGGATAAAAAGGGGCAGATCTGAATCACAATACATAAACTTAGGCGTGCAAGAAAAATCACTTTCCTTCATTTTTGTATTTTATTCTTTTAAAGAAAAATAATTTAAACTTTTAGATTCAAGGGGTACATGTGCAGATTTGTTACATGAGTATATTGCACAATGCTGAGGTTTGGGGTGCAAATGATCCCACCCTAAGGTCCTAAGCATAAAACCCAACAGTTAATTTTTCAACTTTTACCTCTTTTTCCCCTGTCTTGTGGTCTCCAGTGTCTATTGTTCCCATCTTTATGTCCTTGAGTACCCAAGGTTTAGCTCCCCTCTTATAAAGTGAGAATATGCGGTATTCTGTTCCTGTGTTAATTTGCTTAGGATAATGGCCTACGGCTCCATCTATGCTACTGCAAAAGACATGATTTTATTCTTTTTTGTGGCTGCACCAGTACTCCATGGTATATATGTACCACATTTTCTTTATGCAATCCACCATTGATGAGCACCTAGGTTGACTCCGTATCTTTGCTATTGTGAATAGTGCTGCAATAAGCATACAAATATATGTGTCTTTTTGATAGAATGATTTATTATTTTTGTGGCTCTACATGCAGTAGTGAATCTGCAGGATCAAATGGTAGTTCTGTTTTAAGTTCTTTGAGAAATCTCCAAAGGGCTTTCCACATGGATGAACTAATTTACTTCCCTACCAACAGTATAAAGCATTTCCTTTGCTCTGCAGCCTTGCCAGCATCTGTTGTTTTTTGACTTTTTATTAATAACCAATCTGACTGGTATGAGATGGTATCTCATTGTGATTTTGATTTGTATTTCCTTGATAATTAGTGATGTTGAGCATTTTTGCATGCCTTTTGGCCATCTGTGTGTCTTCTTTTGAGAAGTGTTGGTTCATGTCCTTTGCCCATTTTTTTTAATGGGGTTATCTGTTTTTTGCTTTTTGTGTTGTTTAAGGTCTTTATAGATTCTGGATATTAGCTCTTTGTTGGATACAAAGTTTGTGAATATTTTTTCCCACTCTGTAGGTTGTTTGTTTACTTTGTTGATAGTTTCTTTTGCTGTGTAGAAACTCTTTAGTTTAGTTAGGTCCTATTTGTCAACTTTTGTTTTTGTTGCAATTGCTTTTGAGGACTTAGTCATAAATTCTTTCCCAAGGCTGATGTCCAGAATGATATTTCCTAGGTTTTCTTCTAGAATTCTTATAATTTGAGGTCTTACATTTAGATCTTTAATCCATCTTGAGTTAATTTTTCTATATGGTGAAAGGAAGGGGTCCAGTTTCATTTTTCTGCATATGGCCAGCCAGCTAGCTCAATATCACTTATTGAATCAGAAAGTCCTTTCCCTACTGCTTATTTTTATCTACTTTGTCAAAGATTAAATGGCTGCAGGTATGTGGCTTTTTTCTTCTGGGTTTTCTATTCTGTTTCATTGGTCTATATATCTGTTTTTTGTACAAGTACCATGTTGTTTTGCTTACAATAGCCTTATGGTACAGATTGAATTTGGATAATGCAATGCCTTTGACTTTTTTTTTTTTTTGCTTAAGATTGCTTTGGGTATTCAAACTCCTTTTTTGGTTCCATGTGAATTTTATAATAGTTTCTTCAAGTTCTTTAAAAAATGACAATATTTTGATAGTAATTGAGTTGAATCTGTAGCTTGCTTTGAACAGTATGGCCATTTAAAAAGTATTGATTATACCAATCCATGAGCAAGGAATGTTTTTCCATTTGTTTGTGTCATCTGTGATTTCTTTCAGCAGTGTTTTTTAGCTCTTTTTGTAGAGATCTATCACCTCCTTGGTTAAATGTATTCCTAGGTATTTTATTTTCTTCTTGGTATTGTCAATGGGACTGCATTCTTGCTTTTGCTTACAGCTTGGACATTATTGATATACAGAAACACTACCGAAAAATATCAATTTCTTAATTTAATACAGCCTAATCGATGAATTTGATACCTGATTCTGTCAGGTAGATAAGACATTCTATCTCAGTTATTATTTGAACCCTCTCCATTTCCTCGTCTTTCCTCTTGCTATCTCTTTCTACTTTTTCCCCCTCTGTCTTCAAGAGTTTCATCAAAATTCATGGGGCTTATAACACACCTAGAACCTAAGAAAAGGATCTCTGATTTCTAGTCTATTATAGTAGCCACAGATATTCTTATTGTTCAGAGAGGTAGCAGTCACTTGAAGTTGTGGGGGGTTTCTGCATCTGCCGTTTTGCAGGTAAGAGAAGCTTTCCCAAAGCTGGGCAACTTAGTATCTGAATCTTACCTTTCTAGGTAAACTATACTATTATTTGTTTTGAGGGCTGCCTGTTTCCTAAGAGGGCAAAGTACGCAAAGGGAACTATGGTTCTTCATTCCTTTCCAGTCTGAGGTCCTTCTTCCCTACCTCTCTTACCTTAAACTGACATCTCTTCTGATTTTTCACAGGTGGCTGTTAATGCCCATTCAACACAAAGGACAAATTATTATCAATCTAAAACTACCATTCAACCTACAAATTACCTTACAAACATGGAAGTAAGAAGAAATAGTTGATTTTATCCTTTTAGTGCAACAAAGAAAATGAACATAATCACTAGATTTATATGTTAAAAAAGTACAAACATTCATTTCTTGCTACAAAAATGAAGTCAGCACAACTTTGAAATGTACATCTCATACTACAAAGTTCTTTTATGCTGGTTAGTGAGAAGTGCTAATTAACATTCATGTTTTTAGATTATTACAAGTATTAAATTTATTTGCAAGAATAATAAATTCATCAGTTATATGAAGGCTTTTTATATGAAAGATTTAGAGCAATTACTTTTCATGTCCACTAAGGATGACAGAAGAGCCCATGGTCTTAAAGGAAACCAGCAGTAGTTTAGCTTTTACATAATTAAATGGCCCAAAAGACAAGCCTAGGGTGTCATCATAACTAAAGAGGAAAAAGAACATAAAGTGGTCATTCTGAAGAGTCTCTAAATTTTTTTAGAGTGTGACTCAAGCTTGGTACAGTTTGACAGTCTACTGATGTTAGCCCGGATTTAGGAAACATTATTAAAAACCAGGAAACAAGGCAAACAAATGATTGCACGTCCTTTCAGTATTACTGGAGCATTGCCTAATAGGCCCAGGCGAGGAGATGTATGTTTGTTTTGCTTACTGTTTACTGTTGATTAGAACACAGACACTGTGAAGTTAATTGTTAACTTGCAGCTTTTGGTCCATTAGAAGCAAATGATTTCTGCCAGGTAGAGAAGATCCCAAAGGTTATGGTTGTATTGCCTGGCAGGATACTAACTGGTATTATGTCCAACTTGGCAAGTTCATTTTAACATCCCTTTCCTAACTGACTGTATAAACTTTTATTTCTTGAATTCGGTGTTCGATGCAGCTTTCCTATCTTGCTGGTTTCCTCATTAATGAATTAAATAAATCTTTGATTTGAGCTCTTTCTAAATTTGTATGAGAGCCCTGCTTTTAATTTTTTGAGAATTGTACTTTAACAGTGGGGGAATCAAGAGAACTGATTTTCTGGCAAATTAAGTGTGTGTGTGTGTGTGTGTGTGTGTGTGTGTGTATGATTATAAGAAGTAGAAATTCACAAAATAGATGTATATATGTGTGTGGATATATTAAAATAGATGACCTCAGAATAGAGAGGGAGTGGATAGTGAGAGGCAAACAACAAAAAGGAAAAATGAAAGAAAGAGTTATTGAGCAAAAATATACTGCTTTGAAAACTCACCAGTATGTATGATTTTATCCCTTAATATAAAATCACATATTTATGAATTTTTAGAATATATGAAATCACATACATGAAACATGTATGAATCACATACATGAATATTTAGAGTGTATGAAACACATATATTTGTAGAGCTGTCAAGTGAAAAAGGCAAACAGCAAAGAGTGTAAAGTGTATATATTATGATTCAGTACTGGAGTAAATACAGAAAGTATAAACAAATACCCTGTATATGTATATTTATGCTACATGTGTATGTATCTATCATCTATTTTTTATCTATCTATTATAGATATCTATCTATAGATAGGAAGTAGTTATAAATGACAAGAAAGTTTTATGAGGAGTCCATACAAATTTATTGAATTTGTAACCAATTGGAAACCTGACATGGGTGGAATGGAGAATAGAGTGGGGTGGAGAGGAACGATAATGTCTTCACTTAACTCCTCCTTATATTGTTGATTTTGTTAGAAAAAGTGTAAACTTGTTGGAGGACAGCAAATAAAAGTTTAAAATGTATATATGTATAAATAAAAAATTTTTAGAAATAAAATAAAACATCTCAGCAGTAATTATAACATGAGTCAGCATTGCTTTGCAGCAAGCTGGTGGAGTGGGACCCTCTCTGGCCCTCAGTTCTTCAATTATGAAGTGATGGGAAGGGAATATTTAAAGCATTCAAATTCTGTAGTTGGTTGAAAATTGTTTTCTGAGGTTTAAATAGACTATGAAATTAACTTTTCAAATGTCAAAAATAGAAGAAGAAAAGAATGTACTTAAGTGAAGAAGAAAGAAACAAAGAAGTCAAGAAGTTAGGAAGTTAGGAAGGGAGGGAGGGAGGGAAGGAGGAAAGGAGGGAGGGAGAAAGAAAGGGCCACTTAGAAAATCTTGATGTTTTTGTAATTTTGCCACTTTGGGTATACTTGCTGGAACACCATTACCGTTGTAGCTTCTCTTTTGCTTTTGTTCAACTGTATGGTGGCACAGCTTTTGCAACAAAGAGTGTGTTTCTTTTTTTTTAATGCAAGAATTCACTTCTAGGAAGTAAATTAACTGGTTGTTTGGGCATCCTAGACAAGAAATTTTTTTTTTTTCCTGCTAAATGTTAAGGGAAATCAACATTTTCCACTAATAAGTGAAATTTTATACCTGACACACACCTAGAGTAATGATTCTCAAAATTGTTTTGTAAACTCCTGTCCCCATTCTTACTTTTCTTTCATAGGATTTTTCTGGTTCAATTATGCTAAAGATTTTCAAAAGATTTAAGTGGCTAATTTTTACATAGCCTATTAGGCATTTGCTGACTCAAATTTCCAAGTTAGATGGCTTTTCCTAACTGATAATTACTTAAGTAAAAGACAAGTAGAAAACTTAGCTTTTATATTTAGTACTTCCATACATCACAAATAATAAATTTTTATAGAAAATGAAAGCATTTATTAATTGTGTTAATTAATGGGTAAAAATAGAACACAAACTAAAATTGGAACATTGTAGTACACTTGCATACACTTTTACACTTGCATATTAAATGAATCATGTCATATTTTTATCTACAGTTTTATCCAGATTTCTGGAATACAATGCAGTATTCCTTTGAATTAAGGGTTAAAACCAAGGATGAACAGATGCTACTGGTAATTTCAACACCAACACCGAAGTTCCAGATGTCTCCTTTCAGATACATGCCAAAAGTAAATACAGATTTTACTAAAACATGCAAGCTATTCTTTTAATCTGCAATAATTTCTTTGCCTTACTGATAAATTCTTCCATCTTTAATCCACCTTTTACTAATCGTCCACTTATAGCAGCACTCTCCATTGACCCAGTGATTAAACCCTCAACAGTTAATCCAAGATTCAAACACCTAGAGTTACAGGGTATTTGGTGGTGTTGTTGCTTTTAATGCTTTACTAATTCTTAATAAGGCCTTCCAATTCATTTTCCATTTTCCTGGTGGGAAAAAAAATAAACCAAATCACTGCCAAAAGCATTCCGTATCGGATATTAAATGAAGTCAGGTAGCAGCTGTCTAATCTAAACTTTGGTGGATAATTAGCAAATCCAATATCCAAAAGAAATAGGTAATTGTTGTGATTCATGAATTTGTTGCCAGGGCCGATATTTTACAGCTCAAATATCTTTCCCTAAAGGAGGGAAACTACCTAGAGTTTTGAGCAGTAAAATACTGTTTTCTCCCTATTTAAAGAGAATTGCTGTTTACTTTGGGGATGTTCTTGGCATTCAGCTACTTTTTTCTTCCTCTTCTTCATTTTTTTCTTGAAGATGTTCAGAAAAACTACGAAGTATAAAAACTTTATTCAGGCAGACATTCCAACTGTTCATCATTGCTTTGATTCATCAGAGTCCAGGAGGACGCTGTGGACCTGGAATTGTGTGATTTGCAAAGAGTAGTCACTAACACATTGGGACACCATAAAATGAAGTGAAATCATTTTGTCTGTTTGAGGTCTATTTAAGGTAGAGCTTTCCAAGTGAGAGAAATCTAACAAAGCATTCCTTCCAAAGACAAAAATGTGAAGTCAGGTTTTTTTCATCACGCTTTTGGACATTTACTCCATTGCATGCTCTCCCACTTCAACTTCAATTCTCCGGACTCTCTCACATGCCCAGTTCTCTTGGCACACTCTTCCTTCTCTCCTTACACCCCTGCTTTCCCACCCTGCCTAAGCTGTGATACTACCTTCTCTTTTAAGACACTCTTCTGTCTTTTCTGCTCTGATAAGTGCATCTGTCTTTTCTGCTCTGGTAAGTGCATTAGAAAGAAATGCCCCTTTGGAACTTTTAATCATTCTGGTCAGTTCTAAATACAAACATGAGAAAATGTTATAGAAATTTCAGACTTCCCAAAACAGAAACTTGATGTCCAGAATTGAAGGTGTTTCTCCCATCCAACAATGGAACTCCCTTTTCCCCTAGTCATTGCTTTTGGAGCTCTGGATAGTTCCCACCTAAGTCTTATATCCTCTCCAGAAGGCCTTCAACTTGTCTGAAGTTCAAAGCAAGCAAGGAAACAACTTCTGTTTCATTTTTCCTTTGCCTTCTTTTCTTAAAACTGATAGAATTTTTAATGTCTTGATAAATATATGTAACATATTGTGTGGAAAAAATGGAGAGTGGAGAAGAGGCAGGTTGAATGATGTGATTCAAAAATAGTGAAAGAGAGAAAAAAGAAATTTTCTAAAATATGATCTTGGATCTTCAATAAACAAATATTTTTAAAATCCTAGTTTACTTTTTGTGGAATAGAATCTAAAGGGTTAACCAATTTCTAAATTATATGCCAAAATAGAAAAATTACCATACCAAATAGAAGCCAGTCAAGAAATATTCCAAATCAAATTGAACATTTAATTGTACAGTTACAAAATATGTATTATATTTGCTTTTCTTCATG
Source organism: Ateles fusciceps (assembly GCA_036589455.1). NCBI lineage: Eukaryota > Metazoa > Chordata > Mammalia > Primates > Atelidae > Ateles > Ateles fusciceps. The sequence continues at coordinate 4,458,667 of JAZHEH010003318.1, read as the reverse complement.
TTTGAAGAAACTCCTGGTGGAAAATTGGATACTCTGAAAAAAAAAAACAAGAACAGCAGTGAGACATCTAACATTTATTAAGTGTTTACTATATGCAAGGCATAATTATTTTCCTTTTTATTTCGAAAAATTTTTAAATTACAAGAGTTGAAAGAAAAACATCTTCATCAAGTCAAAAAGTCTTAGCAACTAACACCAGCATTCCTCTTAAATAGAATTTTTTTTTTAGCTTGTGTTTTTTGGTAGAAGTTTCAGAATATTATAAATACCTTGAGAACATGATATATAGAGAAAAAAGCCAAAGAGGGAAAAAGGGGGTGGGGTGGGGAGAGAGAGAGAGAGAATGAGAGAGAGAGAGAGAGAGAGAGAGGGAGAGAGAGAGACAGAGATGGCAGGTTTCCATGAAAAATTCAAGAAGAATGTAGTAGTAAGAAAGAACAAAGAGAAATGAAGAGACATGGATGGAAAGAATTGACTAAACCATAAACTAGAGTTAAAGTAAGAATTTTAAAAATGAGGATGTCCTATATCCAATTTAAACTGTTTGGATATAACAGGGATTTATATTATTATGAAATCAGAGACAGGCGAGACAGAGGCCAACATCTTTCCTTGAAATACTGAAATAACATGGACTTTGAAGTTAGAGTCCTGAGTTCCAGTCTCATATTCCAATTCTTGGCTTCTTGTAAGTCATGTCACCACAATCAGGTTGCTCAGTTTCTGTAAGTTTGTTTCCTTAGATGTGTACAAATGAAATCATCTTTCATAATAATTCTAATAAGTGACAGACATCAAGTGACATCTGCTATATGGCAGATGTTCAGTAAATATTCATTCTCTTTCTGTTATGTTGTATTCTCTATAATTCAGGTGAATAGAAGCCCAGTGAAGGGTTTCCTTGTAGGGGTGCAGTCAAATGAAAGTACTGGAGGAGCGTATGAATTAAGTTTTTTAAGGACTTTGATGTTTCAAAAAGTGTAAAAAATATAAAATTCATCAAAATTTGGTGCCAGATCTAGTGCTATAAATTATTAATTAACAGCAACTATACTATCATTATAGTCCTGCCAATGCACCACAATATAGCAGACCCTCATTGTGAGGTGTCATGTGGAGTTCTTTGTCTCATGACTAAGAGAATTAAGAAGCATGAACACAAAGGGTGAGGTTGGAGCAAAAGTATAATAAGTGAAAGAAGAATGCTCTCCACCATGGAGAGGGGGTCCAGAAGAGGGTTGCCATTTTAACAGTTTAATGCAAAGACTTTTATAAGAAACTGTGAGGGCTGGGTGTCTCATTTGCATAAGATGTTAGCTCCAATCTGTCCTCCTAATGCACATGCCGGCCCTTGGCTTGAGTTAATCCATATTGCTTTTTCCTTACTGCACATGTGTCAAGAGATGGAATTTTACATTGCAGGCATGTCTGGTTAAGTCACCTGTGTAGCCTTTCTTATCTGTGAAGCTGTTGGGCATGTCTCAGGCAAGCCCTCCCTGTGCAAGTTCCCTTATCTGTGCCTGCAGGCTCTTCTTTTGGTTGAAAGAATTCAACTGAAGACCCACCCTAACTTCCTGCTGGACCAGTTTCTTCCTTTCTCCTCTCTTACTATTAATATATAAATCATATTATATATTACTTCATTTATTATTATTTTCCTAACTCTTTATTTTTGGAAGAATTTTAAGTCTACAGAAAAAGTTGAAAGAAAAATACTCTTCCTTTATATGTCCTTATATATTTCTCTAGATCAGTGGTTCTCATCTAGGGGTGATTTTGCCTCCAGGGGATATTTAGCAATGTCTGGAGACATTTTTGGTAGTCACAATTGAGGGTGCTACTTGCATCTGGTAGGCAGAGGCCCTGAGTGCTAACAAATATCCTATAATTCACAGAACAGTCTCCCCTTACAACAAAGAATTAAAATAATGTCAATAGTCCTGAAGTTCAGAAACCCAGATTTAGATTCACTCATACAGTCTTTCTCTATTAGGTTGAACCAGATACAGTTGTTGATATACAATTATTTCAGATCTGAAGCAATGCCATTTTCTAATGAAACATTTTACACATTTGCAGTACTTTTGATATTTCTGTTTGTGTGTGTTTAATATATTTTTGCTGAACCATTTTAGAGTAAGTTACAGGCATCAGGATATTTCACTCTTAAATACTTTAACATTTATCTGAGAACAAACATATTTTCCTACATAAGTGCAACATAATTATCAAAATCAAGACATTTAGGATAAATAAAATAAAATAATCTAGTAGATAGGCCGTATTAAAATTTTCCAACTGTCACCCAAAATGTAACTTATAGTCCCTCCCCCACTTCCAATCCAGTACTCAATCAGTTGGTCTCATTATTGGTAGAACTACTCTTAATGAAAAACTTCACTGGTATCCCAAAGTTGTGAAGTTTTCATGTTTGCAGAAGTTGTAAAACTAGAAGTACCAAGCAGATGGAGATGACAGAAAGATCTTAAAAGGTTGTTTAAGTGGGCTGACAAGTGGCAGATGAATTTTAATGCAGACAAGGGCTAGATAATACTCCTAGGGATAATTTTGCATTTGGATTTCAAAAACCCTAATTAAACTTCTTAATTTTTTCCTTTTTAAATGAGTGTTTTGTACCAAGGCTACTTAAAGAACAAGGACAAAAGAAGCCTTTAGAAGATTATTCATTTCTCTTCCTAACTCTATTTGTTCAGAAAATTAACACCAGAAAAGGAAGCTGTGTAAAGAAGGGAACTTATGCCCATTTTAGCTGCTTCTTGATGTGATAAATCCCAATTCTGATAGCTAATATTACAAACCTGTACAGTTTTCCTAGGCTCAGAGGTGAATGAATGAACCAATTGAGCATAATCAGTGAGACTGACCTGTATGTGTTGGCACACTTAAGGTTTGTTTTCCTTCAGTTGGATGTAGCCTGAATTATTAACTGATACATTTTGATCTATCCATTCTAGCTGTTAAACTCTCACCAAAGATGGGGGTCTTGTCTTCCTGCATCAATGTGTGGATCTTCCATTTTCTCTGTAATCTGGCCTTCTGGCATTGACAGCAAATTTTCTTTTAGTATTTCAGAAGATTTCTTAATAGCTCTCCTATCCACACCAACCACAGGAAGCAGCATTTTTAACTAAGTCTCTTTTATCATCTTAGTTTGCATAGTATGCATCTATGTGTATATTTACTCTATTAAAACATTTTAGGTACACATGAACTGTAACATAAATAAATTTTTATATTTTGGTTGTCCTAACAATAAACCACACTCATAAGCAGCATTTTTTATGATCTTTCAAATTTACCATTACAAAATATTATAGGTAAAGGCTAATACAATTTAATGGGGAAAAAGAAGAGTTTTTAAAATAAATGGTACTGGGACAACCAGGTATCTACATGCAAAAGCACAAATTTGGACTCCTACCTTATACCATACATAAACATTAATTAAAAGTGGGTGACAGATTTAAATGTAAGAGCTAACATGATAAAGACCTTAGACAAACACACAGGAGTACATCTTCAAAATCTTGGATTAGGTAATAATTTCTTAGATGTGACACCAAAAGCACAGGTGATAAAAGGGAAGATTGACAGTTGGGACCTCATCAAAATTTAAAACACTTCTGCTTCAAGGAATACCATCAAGGAAATGAAAAGACAATCAATGTAATGAAAGAAAATATTTGCATATTTTATATCTGAAAAAAGACTTATATCCCGAATATATAAAGAAATATTGGCTAGGTGCCATGGCTCACACCCGTAATTCCAGAACTTTGGGAAGCTGAGGTGGGTGGATCACCTGAGGTCAGGTGTTCAGGACCAGCCTGGCCAACATGATAAAACCCCCATCTGTACTAAAAAATACAAAAATTAGCTGGGCATGATGGTGGGCACCTATAATCCCAACTACTAGGGAGGCTGAGGCAGGAGAATCGCTTGAACCTGGGAGGCAGAGGTTGCAGTGAGCCGAGACCACGCCATTGCATTCCAGCCTGGACAAGAGTGAAACTCCATCTTAAAAACAAAAAACAAAAAACAACGAAAAGAATTATTACAGCTAAACAATAAGTCAGGGGCTGATGTCAGCAAGGTAGTAGAATAGGAATTCTCCAGTTCCACTTCCCCCAGCAGAAATCCAGCTAGAAACTATCCACAGATAAGAAGACCCTAGTGAATATCTCAGAGCTCAGGAGTAAGGCTGGGATACCTCCATGGGCCACAGAACTAAGAACAGCAGCACATAAAGGGTAAGAGGAGCAACCTTAATTTCACTTCGACCATACTGCACCTCCCTCAATCCAGCACAGCAGATTGCTGGGACTCACTGTTTTTACAGAAGAAGAGAGTTGAAGGTGAACATTCAACTTTCCTGCCAGTCTGGGACCCTTCTCAGGAGGGACTCTTGTCTCTCTCCTACACATATAGGAAACATTGGGGGTACAGGCAGCACTAGACCACCTGGGGTCAGTTAGAATCAAAGTACAGGGATGGTGCTCACAGAAACCAATGCAATGATATTGGCAGTTGCTCTGTATTCCCAGTTGGAGGCATATCATCAGAGAGGCTAGCCAACAATATTGTGTTGCAGGAAGCATGGCTAATGGTTCTCCCAGGCTGAAATCTTTGACTGCTACTACACCCAGCCCTAGTGTTCTCCTTGAAACTTCCCCAGGCCATAAGACAGGGGCAAGTCAGTGATTATTTGTACAAGAAGCACCTGATATTGCTTGGTCTTAGCTGTAAGCTTCAACCCAGCCAAGCCCCAGTGAGCTCCTCAACCCTTCCCTAGCCTGGAAAACAGGGGTAGAGTGGCACCTGGCCAAGTGGCTAAAACATCAAGCCTTGATGATCTGCTTAAGGTTACCTAGAAAAGAAAGCAAACCCTCCATATATCTGTGGAGCATAGCCTCTGCCCTGCCCACCCTGAGTGGTTGAGTAGCAATCCCAGAGATCTTGCTCTGCTTTGGAGTCCAGCACATGGCCCTATCCAACTACAGATCTGAAATGACAGTATTGGCTACCCAGGGAAGAAAACGTACAACATAGCTTGATCAGGGGTGATAGCAGATCCTAGATAGTAGCTCTGCCTCATTGCAAGAGTTCAGCCTGTGATTTCACCAGACTGTGGAGCACAGCCTGCATTTTCACTTGACCTCAGAGCATAGTTAACAGTTCATCCCAATTAGAGAACACAACAACAAAGTCTGATTGTCTGGGTTTGCCACCAACTAGCTCAATTAGAATCATGGGCTAGACTAAATAGTGAATTTCTACTGCCACCAAGGGCTAGAAGAGGTGTCTGTTTCCTCAAATGTGCAGGTAACAACACAAGGACACAATAATAAAAAATTAGATCAATACAGCACCACCCCAAGAAGCTAATAAACCTCCAGTAACAGACCCTAAAGAAAAGGAGATATATGAAATGACTGACAAAATATTCAAAATAATCCTTTTAAAGAAGTTCAGGGAACTATAGGAACATGTAGATAGAAAATTAAACAAAAATTAGAAAACAATTCATTAACAAAATGAGAAATTTGACAAATAAATAAAAGCAATGAAAAACCTAAATAGAAATTGTAGAGGCAAAGAATACAATCATTGAACTGAAAAATTTAATAGAAAGGTTCAAGAGCAGACTTCATCAAGCAAAAGAAAGAATCAGTGAACTAGAAGATGAGATGTTTCAAATTATTTAGTCAGAAAGGTTAAAAGAAAAAAAAAATAAAAAAAAGAAAAGGTTTCATGGGAATTACGAAACAACATCAACAGAACTAACGTATGCATAACAAGAGTCCCTGAAACAACAGAGAGAGCGAAAAAATACCAGAAAAAAAGATGACAACATCCAGGTACAAGAAGTTCAGAGGTCTCTAATCAAATTCAACTCAAAAGAGAAATTCAAAAATAAACATTATGATCAAATTATCAAAAGTCAAAGACAAAGAATACTGAAAGCAGCAAGAGATAAGAAACATCACATTTAAAGATGTCCCAATATCAGAGGATTTCTCAGCAGAAACATTGCAGACCAGGAGAGAGTGGGATGATAAATTCAAAGTGCTGAAGGAAAGAAACCTAGCAACGAAGAATACTTTGCCTGGCAAAACTGTCATTCAAAAATGAGGAACAAATAAAAAGAAACCCACGTAATCAAAAGCTAAGACAACTCATCATCATTAGGCCTGCACAACAGGAATTGCTATGGGAGTTTTTTAAGTTAAAATGAGCAGCTGATAACATAAAACAAATGAAAGTAAAACACTAAATGGGATACATAATACATAGTCATATTCAGAATACTTTAGAACTGTAAGCATGGTGTGTACAACAATTTTATTTTTACTATTAGGATTAAAGAGATAAAACTATTAAAAACAACTGTAGTTATAATAAACTGTTAAGTATGATGCTAGGAAAACTGAATATTCACATGCAGAATAATGAAACTATACTCTGTCACAATATACAAAAAATCAACTCTAAAGTGATTAAAGACTTAAATGTAAGACCCAAAACTATGAAACTGCTAGAAGAAAATATAGGGGAAATGCTTCATGACATTGGACTGGGTTAGGATATATTATATATATATGCAATTGACCATTGAACAACGTGGGGGGGACTTAGGGGTACTGACTCCTTATGCAGTAAAAAAATTTGTGTATAGCTTTTGACTCCTCAAAAACTTAACTACTAATAATAGCCTACTCTTGACCGGAAGCCTTACCGATAACACATACAGTTAATTAACACATATTTTATGTGTTATATATATTATATACTGTATGTTTAGAATGAATCAAGCTAGAGAAAATAAAATTTCATTAAGATAAAATATGTTTATTCACTAAGTGAAAGGTCTTCATCCTCTTCATCTTTATCTTGAGTAGGCTGAGGGGGAAAAATAAGAACAGGGGTTGGTCTTGCTGTCTCAGGGTGGCAGAGGCAAAAGAAGATCCTTGTATAACTGTCTCTGCACAGTTTAAACCTGTGTGGTTTAAGGAGCAACTGTACATTGGAATACTATTCAGTTACAAAACCGAATGAAATTCTGTCATGTGGAGCTACATGAATGAACCTGGATAACATTATATTAAGTGAAATAAGTCAGGCACTAAAAAGATAAATAGTGCCAGTTCTCATTCATACATAGAATCTAGGAAAGTTGATCTCATAGAAATAAAGAGTAGAAAAGTGGTTATCAGAGACTGGTGAGGGTAGGGAGGTGGGAACGAAGGAAAGAGGTTGGTCAACAAATGTGAAGTTATAGTTTGACAGAAAGAATAAGTTGTGTTCTGTTGCGCAATAGGGCAAGTATAGATAATAGTAATGTATTGCATAATTCAAGATAACTAAGAGGATTTTGAAAGCTGTCACCGCAAAGAAATTATAAATGTTTGATGGATATGCTAATTACTCTGCTATAATCATCATATAATATATGCATGTATTGAATGAGCACACTGTACTACACATATAGTTATTATGTGTCAATTATAAGTAAAACAAAATAAATTGTTAAGAAATACAAATTATAACAAAGTAAATTTTGACAATAAAGCATAAAATGTGGGGGGAAGGAGTAAAAGTGTAGAGTTTTGTTTGAAATTAAAGTTAAGTAGTTAACAGTTTAAAATAGCCTATTTGAAGTTTAAGATGTTTTATATAAACCTCATGTTAACCACAAAGCAAAAACCTACGGTAGATGCATAAATATAAAAAAGATTTAAAGCAGATCACCACAGAAACCAACAGACTATAAGACAGTGAGAGGAAGAAAAACAAAGAATCTACAAAACAACCAGAGAACAAATTACACAATGGCAGTAGAAAGTTCTTACCTATCAATAATTACCCCAAATATAAATGGATTAAATTCTCCAATCAAAATACGTGGAGTGGCTGAATGGATTAAAAAAAGGGAAAAAAAAAAATCCAGAAGCTTCAACCATATGCTGCCTACAAGAGACTCACTTCACTAGTAAGGATACACATAGACTAAAAGTGAAGGGATAAAAAAAGATATTCCCTGAAACTGAAAACCAAAAGAGAGCAGTGATAGCTATACTTATATCAGATAAAATAGATTTTAAGTAAAAAAAAAAACAAACTATAAAAAAGATAAAGAAGGCCATTATGTAATGATAAAGGGATCAATCAAGAGGAAACAATTGTAAATACATACCCCAACATTGGAGGACCTAAGTATATAAATTATTAAGTGCTCTGAAGGGAGAGATAGACGGCAATACAATAGTAGTTAGGCACCTCAATAGTCCATTTTTAACAATGGACAGATTGTCTGCAAAAAAATCATTAAGAAACACTGGACTTGAATTATGCTTTAGATCAAATGAACCTAACTGGTATGTACATAAAACATTCCATCCAACAGCAACAGAATACATCTTCTTCTCAAATGCACATGGAACATTCTTTAAGATAGATTATATTAGGCCACAAATCAAGTCTTAAAAAATTTAAAAGGACTGAAATTATGTCACATATATTTTCTGACCACATGTCATGAAACTAGAAATCAACAACAGAGAAATCTTGGAAAATTTATAAACATGTGGAGATTAAATAACATGCTTCTATATAACCAATAACATGCAAAAGAAATAAAAAACAAAATAAATAATACCTCAAGACAAACAAAAATGAAAGCACAGCATGCCAAAACTTATGGGATGCAGCAAAAGCATTGCTAAGAAGGTAATTTATAGTGATTAATGCCAATATCAAAAAGGAAGAAAAATCTCAAATAAAAAATCTAATGTTATAGTTCAAGGAACCAGAAAAAAGAATAAGAAGAATACCTAATTTGGCCCAAAATTAGTAGAAAGAAGGAAATAACAAAGATCACAGCAGAAATAAATAAAATAGAGTCTAGAAAAGCAATAGAAGAAAATCAATACAGCTGAGTTCATTTAGATAAAAGATAAACAAAATAGACAAACCCTTAGCTAAACTTACTAGAAAAAAAATTCAAATAAGTAAAATTAGAATGAAAGTGGAGAAATTACAACTGATACCACAAAAATACAAAGGATTATAGAAAACTAGAGACCAAAAATGGATAATCTAAAAGAAATTGATAAATTTTCAGACATGTATAACCTATCAAAACTGAATCATGAAGAAATAAAAAAGTTAAGCAGACTAATAATAAATAAAGAGATTGAATCAGTAATAGCCTCCCATCAGAGAATTCAACTCGTCAGCTGAATTCTACCAAACATTTGGAGAACTAATACCAATAGATCTCAAACTTTTTCAGAAAACTGAAGAAAAGGGAATACTTTCAAACTCATTTTATTTTGATTTTGTTTAACTTTTTGAAATTTTTAATTAGTATGGATATATACTGGGCTTTGCTATTTTCCAAACCCATTTTATGAGGCCAGCATTACCCTGATATTAAAGCCAGACAAGGACACTATAGGGAAGGAAAATTATAGGTCAATATCCTTTTTTTTTCTTTCTCTCTCTCTCTCTCTTTCTTTCTTTCTTTCTTTCTTTCTTGCATTTTAGGTTTTGGGGTACAGGTGAAGAACATGCAAGATTGTTGCATAGGTACACACATGGCAGTGTGATTTGCTGCCTTCCTCCCTATCACCTATATCTGGCATTTCTCCCCATGAGGTCAATATCCTTGATGAAGGCAGATGCAAAAATCCTTAACAAAATGCTAGCATATTAAATATAACACCACATTTAATAAATGATTAACTGGCTGGGTGCGGTGGCTCACACCTGTAATCCCAGCACTTTCGGAAGCCGAGGCAGGCAAATCACAAGGTCAGGAGTTGAAGACCATCCTGGCCAACATGGTGAAACCTTGTGTCTACTAAAAATACAAAAAATTAGTTGGGCATGGTGGCAAGTGCCTGTAATCTCAGCTACTAGGGAGGAGAATCGCTTGAACCTGGGAGGTGGAGGTTGCAGTGAGCTGAGATTGCGCCATTGCACTCCAGCCTGGGCGACAGTGTGAGACTTAAAAATGTCTCAAAAAAGAAAACAAAAAATGATTAACTGTGATCAAGTGGGTTTTATCCCTAGGATGCAAGGATGTTTCAACATATGGAAGTCAATAAATGTGATTCACCATGTTAATAAAATGAAGAAAAAAAAGGATCATCTCAATAGATGCAGAAAAGGCATTTGACAACATCCAACTCCCTTTTGCAATTAAATTTTTCAAGAGAATAGGTATAGAGGTAATGTACTTTAACACAATAAAGCCATATATAACAAATATGCTGAATATTAATAATAATATTCAACAATGAAAAGCTGAATGTTTTTCCTCTAAGATTAGGAACAAAGACAACCATGCCCATTCTTATCACCTCTTTTCAACATAGTTCTGGAAGTCCTAGCCAGAGCAATTAGACAAAAGAAAGAAATAAAAGGCATCCTATGGGGAAATAAAAAGGAATCTGTCTGATGATGATGTGATCTTATGTATAGAAAATCCTAATCTCAAAACAGTACTAGAATTATTAAGCTAATTCAGTAAAGTTGCAGGATATAATATCAACTTAAAAAATCAGTAGCATTACCATGCACTTAATAACAAGCTATTTGAAAAGAAAATTAAGAAAACAACTCCATTTTTAATAGTGACAACAAAAATAAAATAATTAGTTGCAAATGTAACTAAGGAGGTGAAATACTGAAAATCATAAAACACTAAAAAATTGATGAAAATACAAATAAATGAAATGTTATATTCATGCATTGAAATAATTAATATTGTTAAAATTTCCATGCTACCCAAAGCAAGCTACAGGTTCGATGCAATTTCCAATGTCGCTTTTCACTATGTTATTTTTCACAATGACACTGGAAATTTTTTGCATTTTACACAAACAGAAAAAAAAACACCCTTAAATGGATATGGAACCACAAAGACACCAAATAGCCAAAACAATCTTGAGCAAAAACAGTAAAGCTGGCAACATCATACTACCTGACTTCAAAACATATTATAAAGCAATTATAATGAAAACAGCATGGTACTGGTGTAAAAACAGACATATTAACCAGTTAAACAAGACAGAAAGCCTGGAAATAAACCCCCACATTTACAGTCAATTGGTTTTTGACAAAGGTGCCAAGAACACACAATGGGGCAATTACAATCTCACATAAATGGTGTTGGAAAAACTGGTTATCTACATGCAGAAAAATGAAATTGGACTCTATATTATACCATGCACAAAATAACTCAAAATGGAATAAAGACTTAAGTGTAAGATCTAAAACTGTAAGCTACTAGTAGAAAACAGGGAAAGAACTCCATGCTACTGGTCTGGGCAAGCCTTTTTGAATATGATCCTGAAAGTTCAGGCAACAAAAGTGAAAATAGAAAATGGGGATTGTATCAAACTGAAAAGCTTCTGCATGGCAAAAGAAATAATTACCAAGATGAAGAGACAACGACAGAGTGGGAAAAACATATTTGCAAACCATACATCTGATAAGGGGTTAATATCTAAATATATAAGGAGTTCAAATAACTCAATAGCAAGAAAACAAATAACCTGATTAAAAGATAAGCAAAGGACTTGAACAGACTCTTCTCAAAAGAAGACATTCAGATGGACAACAGGTTGGTGAAAAAATATTCAGTATTACTAATCATTAAGGAAATACAAATTAAAACCACAGTGAGATGTCTCACATCTATTAGAATAGCTGTTATCACAAAGATGAAAGTTAACAAGTGTTGCGGAGGATGTGGAGAAAGGGAACGCTGATACACTACTGGTAAGAATATAAATTAGTACAGCCATTATGGAAAATGCTATGAAGGTTCCTTAAAAAACTAAAAATAGAACATTAATAAAATTCAGCAATTCCACTTGAGGAGAAACATTGAAAATTATCGAAATCAGTATTTTGAAGAGATATCTGAACTCCCATGTTCACTGCAGCGTTATTAACAACAGCCAAGATAGAATCAACCTAAGTGCAATGAATAGATGAATGGATAAAGTGTGGTATATATACACAGTATAATATTCAGCTTTCAAAAACAATGAAATTCTGTCATTTGGGACAACACTGATGAATCTAGAGCGCATTATGTCAAGTGAAATAAGTCCGGCACAGAAAGACCAATACTTCATGATCTCACTTATATGTGGAATCTAAAAAAGTTAAATTTTTAGAAGTAGAGAGAGAATGGTTGTTACCAGAGGATGGGGTTTGGGAGAGCAAGGAAATGCAAAGTTACTGGACAAAGGGTACAAAGTTTCAGCTAGACAGGAAGAATAAATTTTGAGCTCTATTGTACAGCAGGGGGACTATAGTCAATAACAATGTATTGTAAATTTCCAATGTATTGCCACAAAAAATATCAAGTTAGGTGCTAGCTGTGTTGGTTAGCTTGATTTACTTAACTTCAGATTGTATACATATATCAAAACATCACATTGTATGCTATAAATGTAATGCAATTATGATTTGGTAATTAAGCATAATAAAAATGAAAATAAAAAGACAGGTAAACCAATTTTACAACGGACAAAGGATTTGAATAGACAATTCTTCAAAGATACACAAGTGTCTGATAAGCTCATAAAAAGATGTTCAACATCATTAATCATTAGGGAAATGCAAATCAAAATCATGAGGTGTCCCCTCACACTTACTAGAATGACTGTAACAAAAGACAGACAATAACAAATGTTGACAAGTAGATAAGAGACATTGAAATCTTTATACATTACTGGTGGGCATGTAAAGTGGTTCACTCACTTTGATAAACAGTTAAAATACCTCAGAATGTGAGACATAAAGTTACCATATGACCCAGCAATCCTACTTCTAGCTATCTACTTAAGGGAACTAAAAACATACATCTACGTAAAAGCTTGTATATGACTGCTCATAGCAGCATTTTGTACAATATCCCCGAAGCTGGAGCAACCTAAATGTCTAACAACTGATGAATGTATAAACAAAATGTGGTATATGCCCCACATAATGTTTTCAGAATTAAAAGAGGTACTCTATGTAAAGCTGCCTGATAGAAGGTACTGTGGGGTGTATGTGTGTGCATGTGCATGTGTATGTGTGTGTGTGTGTTTTCTTTTACTACACCAGAGAGTGATGTGCTCAGGAGAAAAATTAAGTTGCTTTTAGGAAATGCAGACCCAATGCAATTTGAGGAAGTTTTCAACTCTTCTCTAAAATTAGAACTGCCTAAGACTATACAGCTAATAAGAGGTGTGGTTATGATGTTAAAGTATATATTTAATTTCTGAGTACTGTAGCCAGTAAAGTTTCATAGAAAGGCAACTAAAATGAGAAGAGAGATGCAATGTGTGGAAGAATTAAAAAGACAGCTTCCCCCCCCCCCAAGGGGAGTTGAAGATTTGAAGGAGACATGAATGAAATTTATGAAGTCTGGAAAGGGATGCACAACATAAGAAACTGACTTGTTTATTAAATCTCAAAACGTTAAAAAATAAGCAGGTAAGAACCAGAATTACTACTCAGAGCAGAAACCAATCTTTTCGCTATGTGAAACACCAAGAGATGGTAATGGGCAGGGACATCCATGAACTCCAATAGGTTGTGCAGGCTTTTCTCCATGACTGAGGCTCCCTGGAGAAGCTGGGACTGCTATGTCCTTATAGGGTGACTTTAAACAGCACATCCAAGCTCTTCCAGGTACATCTCTTGGGGTCACTATCAAACACAGAATACTAGACTGCATGAACCAGGAGTGCCATCCTTTGGGTCATTTGTTCTCAACTAAAGATATGAAAGCATGACCCTATTATTGAAGCTGTTCTTTTTCTTCTAGATACTGATTTTGCCTTCTAACATCATTTTGAACCTCTTTTAAATAAGCTGTCAGAAACTGCTTCATGCATAGCAGTTGGAAGTGTTTTTACTCTAATCAAAGGGCAATTGCTGAAACAGACTTTCTAAAGTTACCTTCTAAACATTCCTTCCACCTTCTTGTCTCCAGCCCAACTTCCACTCTCCCAACAGAATTCTGCAAAAACTTTCTCTTTGTTTGCTTTGGTAGTTTTGTTAATACTATTTAAAACAATCGAGCTGAAGGAGTGATGCAACCTCCCTCCCTCTCTCAAGTCTGAGTTCTGGGAGTCCTTATAGGTATCCATTCTTCACCTGGGGCTAATGGAGTGGCAGGAGCATCACCTTCTAAGCAGGTGGAATGCCCCGACTGTCAATGTTTGGAAGGAGTATTGGTCCTCAATAGGGACTACAATGAAAACTTCAAAATTACTTTCCACCAATGGCTACAATGAAGGCCTCTGGGATTTGAGCTTCTCTTTGAGAGAGTAGTGTTTAAAGAGAAGAGCTACCTGGTGGACTGATGAAGGTAGGACAGGCCAGGTCTTTGCAACAGTGCTTCAAAGCCTGTCCAGGTTCATTCGCTTTATGTATTCCAAAATGAATTCCATTCGCAGCTGGAATGTTTAGTATCAGCAGGGCCAATAGATTTGTCTGCTATGCACAGCCCTAGTGTCCATGTTCCCATTAAACACATCTAATTCAAAAGCTGAGGGAGGCGCGTACATCTCTAGCCTAACTCAGCTTAATTCCCTCTGTCCTTTTAAAAGCTACTCTTCCAGAATGAATTATAAATCAACAATTTTCACATTGAACTGTTTATGTGTTTTTAAAGAGGAGCTTCTGGGAAGAAGCCGAAAGAACATTTAATAAATGGTGAAGCTGTGAAGCTTCCAAAACACATAAGTAAAATTAAGAGACAACATGTGACTCAAGATATTAGGAGAATAGATAGAGCGCATGATGGGTACCTTCCTGGGTAGATGTGAGGCACAGATCCCTCTTTCAGCCTCCAGGCAGGCCTTGAGGGTAGCTTCCTCATTTCTGCCGAGCCTTGAGCAACGCTGCCCTGCTCTGAATCCTGGAGGCTCAGATTATGGCTTAGAGGCAGGATCTAGGCAGAACCACCACCTAGGTATTTCAATGACCATCTGCCTCCTGCCCCTGAAATTGCTCTTATGGCTACTCTTCTCTCTGCTCACCTATAATTTGTACTTCTTGCCTGCTCTGCCTACCACCTCTCAGGGCATCTTGGGTCATTTGATTGTTTTTCGTGGTGTCCTTTCTATTTTAACAAATTTCTAACCGTCTTATTTTCTGCACCACCACTTTCCCCCATATTTAAAGCTTTACCTCTGTAAGGGTTATTGCCGAGTTTAAAATGAGGAAACTGAGACCAGTATAAGAAAATGAAAAACCAATTTATTCAGCTACCGGGCGAGGTTCTATGGTCCGGGAGGGGGCCAGAGAAGTCGTGCCTAATTTTTTAGGGCAAGTGGTTTTATAGGGAGTAAAGGCGTTTCATTGGGAACTGAGGAGACAAAGCATAAGGCACTTGATTGGATATTGGAACACAGGACGTGGAGGAGGCAAGCTGTTACTAGTGGGCAGGTGGGATTTTTGGTGAGTAGGCAGCCTTGGGGAAAAATGACCTTGACGGGGCAAAGTGCTTATCGGGCAAGGGAGTGGTATCAGGCAAGAAAGTGCTATTGGGCAAGAAAGTGCTATTGGGCAAGGTTTGTCAGGGCTTTCCGAAAATTTTTGGGCGGGAGTTTTCAGTGGCGGGCTAGGTGTCAGGTGCGGAGTTTTCTTCAGGGGTGGGTGTTGGGGGAGGCTGTGTTGAGGAGTTAAATGTTGATTGTGGAGTGGCGATGTAATTCCCAGATGCTGGGAGGAATGGGCGTGTCCGAGCTCCCGGCGAGGCAACCGGCCTTACAACCTCTATTTTCAGTGCCCAGACTTTTCTGGAGAAGCTGGGACTCCAAAGTTCTTGCTTTAAAGGGGTCATGCCATGGAAGCTTACATCTGCCAAGTTGAAGGATGAAGTGAATGTGTAGTCAGTCCTTTGTGATTAGAGTCTCTGAGGAGCAAGCCAGTATTGGTCAAAGCCTGGTCCACAAACCAGTGCCCACATTTCAACTATGTGTTACTCCTCTGAAATGAGATAGCAAAGAAATCAAGAGTAAGAATATCACAGTCTTATAGCAATCTGGAATTGCCACAGCATCTAAGTATGCAGTTATTTTCCTAATAATTTATTTTCAATTTATTTTATAAAAGGATCAGTCTGTGTCTGGGCACGGTGGCTGACACTTGTAATCCCAGCACTTTGGGAGGCCGAGGTGTGCAGATCATCTGATGTCAGGAGTTTGAGACCAGCCTGGCCAACATGGTGAAACCCCATCTCTACTAAAAATACTAAAAATTAGCCAGGTGTGATGCCACACACCTGTAATCCCAGCTGCTTGGAGAGCTGAGACAGGAGAATTGCTTGAACCCAGGAGGCAGAGGTTGCAGTTAGCTGAGATTGCGCCACTGCACTCCAGCCTGGGTGACATTAAAAAAAAGTATCAGTTTGTGATGGAAAGGACATTTTATAGAAGTTTTCACTGGTGTGGAACACTTCTAGCTCAGCTCTTCCAATTCAGCACATGAAGGCACACTGGATGGAAACCCTCCAAGCTTACCTCTCACACTTCAGTCCCTCATTACTAGTCGTGCACAATGGAATTTTTTCTTGCTCTTCTTCCATAAATGTATTTAATCTTCTAAATTTCATGTCTCCATGTAGCATGGAAAATCTTTGGCGTTTTAGCTGAAGTTACACAGGGTCTCTGATACGGTTTGGCTCTGTGTCCCCACCCAAATCTCATCTTGAGTTGTAATCTGAGTTGTAATCCCCAAGAGTCGAGGGAGAGACTTGGTGGGAGGTGATTGGATTTTGGGGGCAGTTTCCCCCATGCTGTTCTCGTCGTAGTGAGTGAGTTCTCAAGAGATCCGATGGTTTTTTAAAATGTTTGGCAGTTCCCTGCTTCACTCTTCTCTCCTCTCCTGCCACCTTGAGAAAACATGCCTTGCCTCCTTTTTGCCTTCTGCCATAATTGTAAGTTTCCTAAGGCCTCCCCAGCCATGTGGAACTGAGTCAACTAAACTTCTTTTGTTTATAAATTACCCAGTCTCTGGTAGTATCTTTATAGCAGTGTGAAAACAGACTAATACAGTCTCCAATTCTGCAGTGTTTTTCTTCTCTGTGGCCTTTTCTTCACTCTTTTAATGTATATAGTCAACTTCATGCCTTTCAACTCCATCATAGTATTTGTTTTTCCATCATGCACCCACCGACTTTCAGCACTGGTTATGGGGACACCCTGAGTTCGTCTTTTCACCCCTAGCCTTTCTGCTCCCTGAGGATCACCATGTATCTAAACAGGTGTGAAAAGGACTGGCTAGCACCTTTTCAGTCACTAGGCTAACTCCGGGGAAGTTTTATTCCTTCCAGGCGACAGCTCTCTATGAGTTTTACTGAAAAGTTAAAATCCGCTTATTTGAAAACAACTCGGTATTGCAAATGCAGAATGACTTGAGGGGAAAAAATAAAAGCCCCATTCAGAGCCTCTCTACCCCAACTATTTAGTGAAAGCTGTCACAAGAGGGATGAGTGACATATTTGAATGAGTTCTGGGGTTTTCTCTGCACGAGGCAAACCCAGGACCCAGCAAGAGGCAAACCAGCTGCAGCTTGTCATATATTAGTCAATTATCCTAATGATTTTTTCCCCCACTAAAAAGCACGAATCCAGGTTGCTCTTATATTTTATGAAGATTTGACTTTGTCTACTCGCAAATATTAATTGGATTCTCTCCATGTTGATATCAGCCTCTGGGGTTTGGGGTTCACTGCAGGTGCATGAGGACCAGTGGAGGGGGAGTGAAGACTGGCAGGAAGTGCCTTCCTTCCCCGCATTTCCATCCCTTGCTCTTGTGAGGACAGCATTTGATTAGTCCTTTACAACCTGTTTCTCCTTAGATACAAGGAAAATACCGCAAACCACTGTGCCAATTCTGGCTGTCGCTCCTTTGAACACTGTGGGATCTGCTAGAGGAATGTGAAATAAATCCAAAAAAGGCTGCTTTATGGATCTTTGAATGTGGTGTCACAGAAGGAAACTGTCTTAGAAATCATAGCTAAAATTGGATAGTTTGTTAATTCTGTGGAAAGTTTTTTGAATTAGAATTAATCTTTAACTTAGTAGTCATTTCTAGTCAATGCCCTCCACTCAGCATACATGACAGTATTACTGAGATATAATTGAAATCTAAGACCTTGATTCAGTCCTCTATCAGTGGCCTTTCTGTGGTTCATGCAGCTGTCATTCTAGTAGTCATGTAGCAATTGCATCACCATTCTGAACAAATGCTGATATGGGTAACTTTTTCTTTTCTTATTCTTTTACTCCCTAGACTTAAATAAATATATATTTTCCCTATTCTAACTCATCTTTGCTCAAAAATTTATTCAATGCTACATTGGTAACTGATCAATTTAGTCGATTCACTCATTATGTTAATGGAGCTAGTATTGTGGCTTTGCACCTGAAACTTAAATTCTGGCATGCCATTGCCTCTGGATCAGGTGGAATAAAGTGGCTAAGTCAAGACAAATTTGATAGTACCAATAAAAACGTAACTTAAAGCACTTGTTCCCATAAAATGTTCTAGGAGCATTATTTTCATATATTAAGGATGGCACATCCATATACTTCAGTGTTTTATTACAGCATCAGGAACATTTAGAAAGAAGGCAAGCTTTTATCACTCTTTCCTTAAAAAATAATAAATTGTATATTTCAAAATAGCTAGAGAGAAGATTTAGAATGATCCTAACACAGCAAAATCATACATGTTTGAGGTGATAAATATCCCAATTACTCTGATTTGACTATTACACATTATATGCGTATATCAAAATATTACATATACCTCACATATAAGTACAATTATTGCATATCAATAAAAATCGCAGAATTTCATGTTCTTTTCCCTTGAATGTCACTACTCAAATACAAAGCCACAATAGCAGTACAGAAGTTCCATTAAAAAGGGAGGTGGAATGAGTGAACATGGCGTGCTTCAGTGGAAAGAACAATGGAATAGAATTCTGCAGAACTCAGTTCCAACATGGCCTTTCTTGCTACAACATGAGATCATGGGCGAGTCAATTGACCGCTCCGTCCCTAAGTTCATTTTGCAAGGGCGTAATGATAACTGGCTTTGACTGCTTACAGAATTTCGTGTCAAGATTCAATAAAAGAATAAATGTTAAAGCTGTAGCTTGAGCCCCCAGGAAGAGGAGAAATCAAATTTTCCAGCTTAAGGATGGTCCCCTTACAAAGAGGAAACCTGTCTATTTAAGGTTTAAGGAAGGAAAACTGTATGGAAAATTGGGAAGGACCTACTTTATTCCTTCAATGTATTGCATATTTTCGTTTCATCTTTTTGGATTCTTTCTCTGCTTCCTCTTGTCAATGATGCTACTTTCAATTCTAGGATCTGTTTTGATCTAGGGAAGGAAACTGTAACCCTAGCACCAGGACTTGGGCAAAACCAGTGTGAATAGGCACGTTTCTGATTGAGGCTGGAATGGATTTCTCCTCATCACAGCTCCAGAGTGACATTTTGGTGCAGCTTCTTCTCCAATGCTTATCCTCATGGAAGCTCACAGAACCTATTTTCTTAATGTATCAGTAAGTATTCTTGTGATAGCATTAGGAGAAACACCTAATGTTGATGATGGGGTGATGGATACAGCAAACCACCAGGGCATGGGTATACCTATATAACAAACCTGCACATTCTGCACATGTACCCCAGAACTTAAAGTATAATAAGAATAATAAAGGAATTCTTATGTTGCAAAGACTCAATCCATCTGAGGTAAAAGGAAAGAAAAGGAGGTTAGGATAACTGTGATAGTGGCAACACTGACCAAATGTGGTAGAAGCTCTGGCAGTATAAGCAAACGTCTTTCAAAATCACAGAGATGTAGTAGTGACTCCAACCTCCCAGCAGCCTCAGGACTAGGGTCACAAACACAAATGCTACAGGGGTTAAAAAGAAAATGTAAATGAGGACTTGCTAAGAGGTAACAGGGGTTGGAGGGGAGTATAGCAAAATTGAGCTTGTATGCTCACTGTAGCCATTGTTACCATGTGGGGATATGGACTCAATTACAAATGAGCTTTCAGTTTTTAAAGAGAAACCAGAAATCCAGATTTTTATATGAAATTTGCTCAATAGTAATGATAATTTTAATAATATTACACTGTGCATATGAAGCAAGTCATGTCTGTGGGCTGAATTTGTCTAGGAACGGCCAGTTTGTGGCTTCTGCTAGATCTTCCTTCCCAGAGCAGAACAGCAGCTATGGTGCTTGTGAGTCATAAGCCCCTAAACCTCATTCTGTGTCTGAACAGGAATAAGTGACTTGAGGGTGGAGGTCGCATTGGATTATATCAAGGATGCTGCTGGTAGTTCTGTATTTGTTGATTGGTTTGTTTTGCCATGAAACAGTTTCTCTACTGGCTTGACTGTCCTTTCTCAGGTTAATAGCCAGGGAAACAATGGTTGTATCTATAAAAATGAAGGCACTCAGTCTGCGTATTATATTTTGATGGATCTGGTGCTCACATACCTAAAGCGATCACCTAAATCCATTCCTTGGATGACAAGAATTTGGACAATAAAATTGTGTTAGCACTTCTACTTCCGATATTTTTTCGGACACGCTATGGTAAGCACTTCTTTCAAGCCTGATTTTCTCCACTAACTGAAAAAATTTATAAAGTAAATGTGTCATTTCAAAGTTATGCAAATTAATGCACACTGTGTGTGGATATCTTAGCCATGTGATTTGATTGAGACTCACCCCTTTCCAGTTCCAGAAGTGGCCCCTGATGAGTCTAAGACATTACAGTGAATCTATCCCTTGTGCCTCGATGGTTCTGAGTCAGCTACTAGATTGTCAGAATACTTTGAGGTGCAAGAAACTGAAACCATAATTCAAACCAGTTTAAAATAGGGCAATTTGTTAGCTTATATAGCTCAAAGTCTAGAGAAAAGTGTGGGCTGAAGGCCAATGATATGATCAGGACTCCAGTTCTATTTCTGTATTATTCTCCAGGTCCACTTATCTTTGGCTGGCTTCTTTGGGTCACAAGGTGGCTACCAGTAGAAGCAGGAGCACGTTTGTTTGTTCTTGTTAAGAAAGAGAGAGACCGTTTTGCATAGCCATGAAATGGATTATCACAATCTCATTTTCTTTTGGAATCAATGGCACATGCTTGAAATGAGAATATCTGAATGGGGATATTCAGAATAATGAGATATTCAGGGCAAGAATGAGGCAGGAAGATTTGGGGCTAAAAGTGACTAATCTTGGGAACTGCAACTGACCTAGGTTCACCTGGACATTGTGAAGGCTCAGAAGGTCAGTAACTCAGCACTCAAAGTGCCCATTTCTGCAGAGTATTAGTGGGAAATTTTGTCTGGGAAAGACTTGGATCTACCCCAGACTGAGAGGTGGGGTCCATTTTTTTTTTTTTGAGATTTGTGGACTGCCTTCAAAAGGGGCAGATGGCTTGATGATAGTGGGAAAAGAACCTCTCTCTTCTCCTGAAAGAGAGTAGAATAAGACATCTTATTAGTTCTAGGAAACTATTCATTTTCAGCCTCACCCTCAAACTGTAAACCCCATCAGCCACATCTCATCATCTGCACTATTCGCATGCTTGCCTGAGCCACTAGCATTTCTTGCCTGGATACTGTGATAGCTTCTGTACTGGTCTCCTAGGGATGCTATCCAAACTGTTACAAATTTGGTGGCTTAAAACAACAGAAATGGATTCTTTCACAGTTCTGGAGGCCAGAAATTAGAAATCAAGGTGTCAGCAGGGCCATGTTTTCTCCCAAAGCCTGAGAGGAGAATTTTTCCTTGCCTTTTGCAGCTTTGAATGGCCTAGATGTTTCTTGGCTTGTGGCAGCATATCCCCAATCTCTGCCTCTGTCTTCACATGGCTTGCTGCTCTCTGTTCCTATTTGCCAAATATCTCTCTGCTTTTCTCTTAGAAGATACGTGACATAGGGCATACCCTAAATCCAGGATAATCTCATTTTGAGATTTTTAGTTATATTTGTAAAGATTCTTTTTCCAAATTAAGTCAGATTCACAGGTGCCAGCAGTTAAGACTGGAACATATCTTTTCGGGGGACTCTGTCCAACCACCACACCTGCTGTTTGTGCTCCCTGTTTCTGCCCTTTCACCCCTATGGATTATTCTGCCCAGAGTATAGTGGCCCTTTTAAAACATGTCAGATAATCCCTGCACACAAACTCCAGTAGCTTTCTGGAAGCCTTAAACTAATATCCCATGTTTGTAGCATGGTCTCCCAAATCCCTGCCAGTGTTTCTTAGCTTTTACTCTTTCTTCATCTCACACTGCTATCCCTCTTGCTCAGAGGACTTCAACTGCACTGGCCCTCTCACTCTTCCTCCAGCATGCCACACACACTCCTTCCCTAAAGTCCTTGCAACTGATGTTTCTACTGCTTGGGAGCTGTTTTCCTATAAGTATTATCGTGGCCAGCTCCCTCACTATAATTAGTACTCAGATGTAATGTTTCTTCCTCAAAGAGGGTTCCTTGATCATCTTGGATAAAGTAGCATTCCCATTACTCTCGTTTGCTCTGTTTTATTTTTTCAGAGTGCTTGTTGAATTAATGCCATATTATGTCTGTTTTTTCTGTATATATGGTGTGTCATTTCTACTAGAATATATGCTTTATCTCACTAGTTCACTTCTGTACTACCAAAACAGAACAATGCCTGGCATATTAGAGAGTGTCCTGGTCCTTTCATGCCATTATAATGAAATACTGAGATGGAGTAATTCATTAAGAGCAAAACTTTGTTCCTTACCATTTTGGAAGCTGAGAAGCTTAAGATCAAGATGCCAGCAGGGTCAGTGTCTGGTGACGGTTGCTCTCTGTTTCAAGGTGCTTCCTCAGTTCCTTGTTGCTGGGTCCCTGAAGTAGACAACGAGTACATTCTCACGTGGTGGAAGAAATAGAAGAAATGGACTTTTCCTCCCAAGTCCTTTTATATGGCACTCATCCCATCCCTGAGGGCCCTAGCCTCCTGACTTGAACACCTCCGAAGGACCCTGACTCCTAATACTATCACATTGAGGATTGGATTTCAACATGTGAATGTTGGGGTGGGGGGAACACATTCAGACTATAGCAAAGATATTTAATATATATTTGCTGAATAAGTGAACATAGCCCTGGTGGCAATTTGAAGGATGAAGCTGACATAAGGAGGAGGGCAGAGGGAAGAGATCCTCAGAGAAAGCAAGGCCTCAGCTATGTTGACATCGTGGTTTTAGGATCAAATGACCCTGAAGACCGCGCTGGGCCTACATGCTTCAGTCACATGAAAAATAAATGTTCCTAGGACTTCAGCCATCTTGAGGTAGAGTTCTGCTGGTCGCACAGTAATGACTCCTAAGCAGCACAGTCTATCTTGAGTCTGTACACTTTTGTCAACTTGGAACTGGGCTAAGTACCAGGCTTCTTCATATTTCTGTCCCACTGATGATACATTAGGTAGAAGTTTTAGTGTAATTCCTTCATCTGTGGAGTTTGAAAAGCAGTAACCTCATTTTGGATATTGACAGCTGAATCGAGTGTTAGCAGGTATACATTTCAAAATGTAAATTAACTGCCAGCGATGCGGTTTGGAATGCAAAGGATTCCATGCCTAATCCTTATCAAATCACTGACTTAAATTCGATATTCTGTGACATGCCTGCTCTTCCTTTTGATCATTATTGTCTGTTAAGTGCTTATTTCAGCATGTTGCTATTTTGGACATGAAATATAGTGAATTATCTAGAGAGAAGAGGTAATAATGTTGTGGAATAAAATTTCTGAGAGGGAAGCTTATATTTATTTTCCTGGAAATTCACCTTTTTTCCTCTTCCCTTTCTCTAGCTAACCCTTTCCCTGTTCCCTTCGAGCAAGATCTTCTGTGCTAACTTAGGGAAAGTTTATGACAGAATGGAAAACAGAGTAAAAACGTTCTTGCTGATTTCCCCTTCTCAGAATAGTGGAGGTCTAGGCATAAAATATTGACAAGAAACACCTTGAAGGAGAGCAGGCTCCCCTGACCCTCAAGCAGAAGACATTCTTTTAGGTTGTTGGATGAGAAATGAGCAGAATGGAGTTATGCAGTGTCTCAAAGATAGGAGCACTGTGGCCTGTTGCTAGGTTGGCATTCTGGGGAGGAGGACAAGTCCCTAGATTAGATGCCATAACAGTTAGCAGCACTGAGATCCCTGGGCTCCTGCAGAATGATTCTATGCCTTCTAGAGTAACGTGGAAATAGCAGTGAGTACATCTGGACCTAATGGAGCCATGTGGTTCAGTATAAGGGATTGCATGTGCTGGTAACTCAGTGCATCGCATCAACCCGATGGGCCCATGGTGTCTCAGAAGATGCATGTGAGAGGAAGCAATAATAAGAATCACCTACCCCCTTCTCAATGCCTAACCCTTGCACCAGCACCTAGAATGTTGACACAACTCCCACTGAACTTTGAAGATTGGGAGCCCAAACTGGAAATTAAATCATTACACAATAATAAAGTTGCATTTTTCACACCTGTGTTTGTGGCTTGCATTTTATACCTTGTATAAAATATTTATTTTCTTTTCCTCATAACTGAATTCCTGTGGAGTTACAAGAGGACATAACTTCTAGGTAGATAAAGACTCTTTATAGTTCTAATGGCAGCCCACAAATGTTTATTGTTGGAGAAGCAGGCTTCAGCCCACCTGGTCATTAAGTAAATGCACAAATCTTGGCCCGGACTAGGTTTTCCATGTTGAGACATAGAGAGGCCATTTTGCTATCATGAAAGCAGCTTGATTAAAAAAACAAAAAACAAAAAAAAAACTGCTCTAACAGCATTAGACCAGCTAATATTTGCTATTTCTGTATCCCATTAAAAAGCATGCAGATAGAACAGTGTGCTAGTGAACTTTCTGGTCAGAAGAAAATCCTGTCCAATTCAGTGTAAACTAATTTCGAGAGCACATTGTACTTAATGAGTAACTCCTATGCTTCTTTTGCTGCCAAAAAAAAAAAGGGGGGGGAATTAGAATTGTAAACCAAAAATAAAATTCTAAACCTCCTAACTGACTGATGGGCCCTTCCCTTGGCCAAGAGCATTCCAAAGTAAACCTGAAAAAAACTAGTTCAGACCATGATAAAAAGTGAGGGTTGGACACGCCTCATTATACCTGCCTCCCTTAGGAATTCAAGCACAGTTGAACAGCTTTAACATTAAAATAGAGATCTTAAGACCAACAAAACAGACTTTTTATGGCAATGAGACACCACATTCCAGCCTAACTCTACTACAGCGTCACGTGACTCATAGCAGGCCCTGAAAGAAATCAAAGTATATTACCCCCAAATATATTTCTTTGACATATTTTGAGATGGCCCTGCAAAACTGAATAAATAAATATTGTTCTAGCTGCACTTTGAAGAATGAAGCTGACTTGGCAATTTGAAGGATGTAGCTAACTTGCCTTTTGTGGAGGAAAATCTACATTCTGTAGAGAATTCCCTTTCCTTTCCAGGTCTTCTCCCAGGTTCAGGAGAGAATTAACTGAGTCTGGCACCTTTTTAGGTCTGATAAGAGCTCTGCAATCTGCCGCCTGGAGGCTTCATTTGCATGATAAAACCTTGGCCACCACAACCCCTTATCTTAACCTGGACATTCCTTTCTATTGATTCCAGGTCTTTAGATAAAACTCTTTCAACCAACTGCCAATCAGAAAATCTCTGAATCCCTCTGTGACCTGGAGGCCCTGCTTCCAGTTGTCCTGCCTTTCTGGACTGAACCAATGTACACATTACATGTATGAATTGATGTCTTTTATCTCTCTACAATGTATAAAACCAAGCTGTGGCCCAACCACCTTGGGTACATGTTCTCATGTACATCTCCTGGGGCTGTGTCACAGGCCATTGGTCATTTATATTTGGCTCAGAATAAATCTCTTCTAATATTTTACTAAGATTGACTCTTTTGTGATAGAATTTTAGGATTATTTCACTTTGCTGTAATATACCTTTACACAAATTTAGGACTGGTAGAGATCTTCTACACACATTATCTCTTCAAACCTAGAGTTTCATCATACATTTGATCAAGATAAATTGAATTGACGGAACTTTTTTACTTGGTGATTATTACAGGAAATTGGCAAATCCTTCCATTAGCCAAGCCATTACTGATCTGGCTGGTTCTGACACCACGTAATACACTGACACCAACTGGGTGTCAAACAATTCAATTCTGATACCATCTACTGGGAGTTAGTATCAGAGCCCTCGGTCCCAAACAACCATTCCCTCTTTAGATGCCAATTGCAAGTCTCCGGTCACTGGTACTTCTAACCAAGTGGCTATAAATAGGATATTCAACAAGTTACTAGAACAACTCGCAGAACTCAGGGAAAAATTTTATGTATGTTTACTGGTTTATTATAAAGGATACAACTCAGGAACAGCCAAACAGAAGTGATGCACAGGGCAAGGTATGGGGTGGGTTGGATGGCCCAGTGCTTCCACGCTCTCTTCAGGCGTACCATCTTCCCAGCACACCAGTGTGTTCACCAGCTTGGAAAGTCTTCAGACTTTTTGCTTGAAGGTTTTCCTGGAGGTCTCCTTACTTATGCATGATTAATTAAATCATTGCCATTGGTGATTGAACTCAATCTCTGGCCTCTTCCCCTCCCCAGAGGTGGGAAGAGGGGTGCGAGTTCCAACTGTGTAATGATGGCTGGGTTTTTCTGGTGACTGGCCCCCATCCTGAAGCTATCCAGGGGCCCAGCCAGGAGTCATCTCATTAGCATACAAAAAACACTCTTATCCCTCAGGAGGTTCAACGGGTTTTATGACCTCTGTGCCAGGAACTGGGGATAAAGGCCAAATATTTGTTTTTTATTATATCATACCAGTTTTTTTCATCTAGTTTACAATAGCCAGTGTTCACCCTTCATCCCCAAGGGGTTTCCTTTTTGGTTTTTGCGTTACTGTTCAATTTCTCAGGATTTGTAAACTGCTCGTGGCTCTGTCCAGAGTCTGCTTATCTTGCCTCATTTGAAACTCATGGATCACATGCAGAGCACAAGCAGGATTCATGCTGACCAGGACACCTGATTGCCTTTGTATCCCATTGCCATCTCTCTCCACACACCTCCGTGTTTTCCAATGTACTGCTGCTCACCTTGTTTCCCCTCACTCCACACTTAAGGTACCCAGTGTTATGGGTTCGATATATACACTTAGAAATGTATGTACCCTGAAAAATAATTGTTTTTTTTTGTGTGTGTGTGAATGTTTTGAAACATAAAGGTGACCCTTGAACAACACAGATTTAAACTACAGGTTCACCTATATGTTGATATTCTCTCAACTTTGCTACTCTTGAGAAATACCAACCCCTCCTGTACCTCCTCTTCCTTGGCCTACTCAACCAGAAGTGAATGAGGATGAAGGCTGTTATGATGACCCACTTCCACTTAATGAATATTAAATGTATTTTCTCTTTCTTATGATTTTCTTAATAGCATTTTATTTTTTCTAGCTTACTTTAAGAATACTGTATGTAACACACATAACACACAAAATACATGTTAATTGTTATCAATAAGGTTTCTGGTCAATAGTAGGCTACTGGTAAAGTTTTCAGTGAGTCAAAAGTTACATGAAGATTTTCAGTTGTGCTGGATCAGCACTTCCAACCCCTGCATCATTCAAGGGTCAACTGAACTTAAATGATCTAATGCTATAGAGTTGGTTTTATTTCTTGCATGTTTCAGCAATATATGCTTATTATCAGTCCATATTACTATATGCATTTCTAGTTTAATGATATTCATCCACCACATGTTACTCATACGCAGTGCTAAAGATGGACACCTGAGTGGTATCTAACAACCCACCTGCACAAAGAGGCTGCATTCTTGTACATACACCTTTGTGGAACTATGCCGGGATTTTCCTGGGCTATGTGTATTTAGTGATAGGATTGCTAGATCTTAGAATATGCATACTTTCAGAAAATATTGCCCAACTCCTTTCTAGAATGACTTTACCAATCTACACTCTCAGTATTAGCACATGAAGGTTCCTATTTCCCCAAAGTTCACCCCCATCTAGCAATTTCTGACCTTCTCTTTTTTCAGCAATTTGAAGGGTATACAGTGTTATACAAGTAAAACATTGTTTTAATTTGTGTTATTTATGTGGACTTTTTTAACATTCTTGGAAAGATCAAGTATTATTAACTATTTAGTTTCTCTCCCTGTGAATTACCAGCAATTCATTTCCTCTTGCCTATTTTACAAAATACAAGAAACCTACTGGGTTTCTTGTGTTTCTTGTTGCTTGCTCAGGTTCCTTAGGTGTTCTAAATAGAATTTCCTCATTGATTTTGACACTGCAAATATCTTCTCTTAATCTGTCACTTTGTTTTAGCTTTGTCAAAAGTAAGCTCCTTTAAACTTAAATTCAAGTTTAAAAATATTTCTAGTGCGATTTTTGGCATTTTATGCATTCCCAGAAATTCCCTTTTGTCAAAGTTTTCTGAATTCCTTATTTTTTTGTTGTTGTATTTTTAAAAAATCTATTGTGTCTGTGTTATTTCCCCCTTTCATTCTGTATTTTGCTTATTTTTTCCAGTTTAATCAGAATTTATCTTATTAATCCTGTCAAAAAATCAGCTTTTGATTTTATTAAACTTCACTTTTTAAATTTTTGTGAGTACGTACTAGGTATATATATTTATAGGGAACTTCACTATTTTTAAAAAATGATGTATTTCATTGATTTTTATCTTTGTCTTTATTATTTTCTTTCTATCTGAGTCTTTGTGTTTACTTGTTATTCTTTTTCTGGTTTAATTTTGAGTGAATGCTTTGCTAATTTGTTTTCATGTTTTCTTGGTTACTGATAAATGCATTTAAAGCTGTAACTTTTCTTCGATGTATTACTTTAATTGCATACCAAATGTTTGATGTTTTATTACTATTTCATTCAAAATATTTTATAATTCTTCTTGTAATTAATTTTCTTGTAAATACAATGATTGTTCAGTAGTATGATATTTTGTTTTTGGATATATGAGATTTAAAAATCTGCCATTTGGGGTTGATTTTGAATTTTCCTGCATCGTGATCAGAGAACATATCCTCCATGATGCTGATCCTGTGCAATTTATTGAGACTTCTTTTGTGACCTGGTACATCTAATTTTGTAAATATTCGTGTGTGTTTTAAAAGAGTGGTATTATTTTGGGGTTATACAGTTTTTTATATATCAATAAATTGTGAATTAACAATGTGTTATTTGGCTTTTCCACATAACTGGTTGTTGTGTAGTCACCTTCATCTATCAGTTTCTAAAAGGGGCATCTTAAAATCATTGAGTACAAAGTTCGATATTTACTTCTCAGATTCCTGAGTGGTTTATACATTTTGTCGACGTACTGCTAGGTGGATGTATGTTTATGGTGATTTTTCTCAGCAGTATGTTACTTTGTGTTCATTCTGCTATTAAGCTAATTTTATCCTTTTTTTTTTTTTTTTTTTTTTTGAGACTGGGTCTTGCTGTGTCACCCAGGCTGGAGTGCAGTGACGAAATCTTGGCTCACTGTAACCTCCACCTCCCAAGTTCAAGCGATTCTCCTGCCTCAGCCTCCTGAGTAGCTGGGATTATAGGCATGTGCCATCACGCCTGGATAATTTTTGTATTTTTAGTAGAGATGGGGTTCACCATGTTGGCCAGCTGGTCTCAAACTCCTGACCTCAGGTGATCCACCTGCCTCAGCTTTCCAAAGTGCTGGGATTATAGGCATGAGCCACCACGCCTGGCCTCATTTTATCTTAATTGTTTTATTTTGTGTAGTATGTCCAGCTACTTCTTCTTCATGTCTTCCAGTTTTAGCTTTGGTTTGCAAAGCTTCCTCAAGACTAAATTTTATTAAGATTATTTAAAATTCTTCTTCAGTCTAGTTCATTCCATTTGCTTTCTCTTGCATGGGTTGTCTACTTTGTTGCCTGTCTTTCTTAGCTGTTATTGCTCTAAGACAGACCCACAATTTTCTCTGAAGCCTATACTCCTTAGGGGTGTTCACCTCTCCTTCTGGCTAAAGCCTAGCCTGAGATTATGTCCCTTCTGTGGATTGGGGCAGAATTTCTTTAGGATTGAGAGCCCACACCCTGAAACTTTTCTTTCTTAAGACTTACCTTGCTCAGTTGTAATCACCTTTCCCTTTGGTTTAGGAGAATAAATCTCAGGGCCTTGTGAATCTGTTGATCGCTGCTCCCACTTGGTTGCTTACCTGTCCAATGCTGCTGGGCTGGCTGCTATTCCTGATCCTTTCAAAATTCAGTTGTGACTAGACAGGCAATGGCCCAGTCATGACTTGTGGTTTCAAACAGTGCGTACACCTAGAAGCCTCTTGCCCTACTGAGCTCCTGGTTAGCAGTACCAAACTCTTCTAGGATTGTTATTTCCTCCTAGGTTGGTATTTCTTCCCCAACCTCAAGCTGGTCACTTTCTGATGGCATCTCCAGGATTGGATTGGAGAAAGGGGTAGATGGGAATAGATCCAGTTACTTGTGCTAGTGTCATTTTCACTGTGAAGAAAGACATTTTCAATCTCCTCAACAACTTTACACCTTTCCTGCCAAGGTGCCTCTCAAAATGTCACAACTCATTGTAGTGTTTCTTGTCACAAGTGATTAGCGAATATCTGGCCTGGTGGCACATGCAGTAAGAAGAATTTTTCAAGACAGTTCTTGGAAAAGAACTTTTTGTTATTGCTCGAATAAATCTGCCTTTATGCATTTACTGTCTTGGGACTCTTACCATTCTTTCTTTCCTTACTGTTCCAAGACAGTAAGGAAGGAAAGGCAGATTTATTAGAGGAAGTAGGAAAATACGTTGCAAGGAAGCCACAGGAAAGTTAGCAAGAGAGGCAAAGAGACAATGCTTGCTGGGGATTTTATAGGATGGTGCTTGTGCTGTGTGCTGAAGAGGTCTTTGTGCCAAGGCTGCAGTGAGCTAACCTGCATTTTTCTGTTACTTGAGCTCTGGTAATAGCTGGGTGCAGGAAGATTGTGAGTTATATGCGCAGGAGGACTGTGTGTTCTGCATCATGAAGAAAGGCAGACTTACAGCTTAGCTTCTTTCTCTTTTTGCTGTCCCTCAGTCCTGCCAGCCCAACTGCCCCTCCCTAATTAAGACTCCACATTTCTCTTTACAGTTTTCCTGCAAATATATAAATAGCCTAGTTCAGTTCCTGATGTAAGAGTAGGTATATAACACAATTAGTCCATTATTATTATTTTAATGTTACGATTTCTTTAGAGTCATTCAAGATAAATATATATGTTATAGCAACACTTGCACTTGGTTATGTGATTGGGAGATAAAAAGTATATATAGACAAACTTACTTCTAAATTTGGCATATAACTATTTTGTGTATCGGAAAATAAGTCAACAGGACTTTCAATCTCAGTTATTTTGTAACGTTAATGATTCACTTATGTTATTGTTTCCATAAATATTTTAAATTAATTTTTATTTTATTTATTTATTTTTGAGACAGAGTTTCCCTCTGTCGCCCAGGCTGGAGTGCAGTGGCACAGTCTCAGCTCACTGCAACCTCCAGGCTCAAGCAATTCTCGTGCCTGAGCCTCTTGAGTAGCTGGGATTACAGGCATGTGCCACTGTGTTTGGCTAATTCATATATGTGTTTGGCTAATTCATATATATATATAATGCAACCTGAAATATATTCCATGATGGCTGTGTAAGATTATAAACTCCAGGCTGTTTTAATGGAATTAGACAAAGACATTTAGCTTAGATGTGGGTTGAAGTCTTAAGTTAGTTGTCAATAATATTGTAGGGGATTTAAAAATGTCTAAACTTTACAATTTTTACAATTTTTGTATGGCTCCTCTATTGTTTCTTAAAAAATATTTTTTCTTTTAGAATGGGAAGGGGTGTAGAGGAAGAGAGTTGATATTCAAGGAACACCTACTCGGTGCCTAGTACTCTGCTTGATGGTTTTTATATGTGCTCCCATTTAGTTGTCATTAACACATGTAAGCCAGCTATTATAATTTCCATTTTTAAAATGAGGGAGTTGGAGCTTCAGGAGGTTCCATAATTTGCTCATTTACAGAGCTAAGTGCCGGAGCTATGATTTCAATGCAGATCTGTCTGCCTTTTGTGTTCATACTCTATACCAGTGCTTCTCAAATTTTAATGTGTATGTGAATCACAAGCTAGAGATCTTGTTAAAATGCAGATTCTAACTTAGTAGTCTGAGGGTGGCCTGGGATTCTACATTTCTAACATCCTACCAGGTGATACTGGTACGGCTGGTCTATGGACTATGCTTTGAATACAAAGGTCTATATCCTGTAGTGACACAACACATATTTAGTTAAAACATTTTTTTATCTGATTTTCTACGAGCCATTTGGATAGTTGGGTAGGGCTGCAATGCCAGCGTTAGGGACCACCACGGTTCCCATTTCACTGCTAACTGCAAATGCAGTTCTACAAAGACACCTGTGAAGTGGTTTTATCTTTTCATGACTCTTCTTGGTTCCAAGTAGCTTTTAATACAATGCTCAAGAGCCATTTTCCAATAGGCTTTGTGTACTGGTTTCCTGTCCCACTTAGTACCCTTAAATGTCTTGTTTAAACAATATTTAGTCTGTGTATGGGAGCAAAATATGATCAGGTCTCGATTTGGTTCTGTTTCACGTATTTCTACATTAACAGAAGCTGAAGCATCTTTAACTTCTGTTTATACCTTGCTATGGTCTGAATGTGTCCCTCCCAGAATTCATATATGAAACCTAATCACCAATGTGATAGTGTGAGGAGGTGGGGTCTTTGGGAGGTAATTAGGTTGTAAGGATAGAGCCTTCATGAATAGAATTGGTGACCTTATAAAAGAGGCCCCAGAGAGCTGCCTTGCTCCTCTCCCCATGTGAGGACACAGCAAGAAAGTGCCATCTATGAACAGAAAACAGGCCCTCACCAGACGTTGAATCCACTGGCCCCTAGATCTTGAACTTTCCAGCCTTCAGAACTGTGGTAAATAATTATCTGTTGTTGATAAGCCACCCCGTTTATAGTATTTTGTTACAGCAGCCCTTGTGAACTAGGATATACTTCCTCCATGGAACTCAGTTAGGATAGTAGTGTCACTGGCCACTAACTCAGTTTTTGTTCTATCAGGTTCATTTCTACACGGAAACGTCTTATGTTTCATGTACATTATAATCACATATCAAAAAACACCTAATTGTTTATTGATTTAGTAGCCATGTAGTTTATTCAGACTTTCTTGGAAGTGTTAGAAATGTCACTTTATAAAGGATAGAGTGTCTTGAAGATATGCTACTTACGACTTGGTACAGCTGTTGTGCTCTTCAATTAACATTTGGAAACATTTAAAGAATTAAAAAGCTTTCTAGAGCCATGTTCCCAAATGACAGAGAAAATGTAGAAATTTCTGTAATGCATTTTCTAAGAAGAGGAATGATCAGAACATGGCTGGGGTGACCAAATTTCAGAACACTGCCATGTACAAATGAAAGCCACAGATGGGAGCATTGAAGCCTCTAGTCACATCTCAAGTTTGGATCTAAGCATCACTATTTTGCTACAGAGGTATTGAGCTGGGGTTTAAGTTACTCTAGGCGGGTGAAAAAAGCAAAACAACGCTTCTAAATCTTTACCAAATGGGAAATAAGGAAAATCAATTCTTAAGGGAAAAAGAAATATAGTTGGTTCAGCTTTTTTGAAAATGTAGGGGCATAATAGTCTATGTTTTCTTTTATTTTTTTGTTTTTTGTTTTTGTACTTTAGGTTCTGGGGTACATGTGCCGATCATGCAGGATTGTTGCATAGGTACACACTTCGCAATGTGGTTTGCTGCCTCCATTCCCCCATCACCTACATCTGGTGTTTCTCCCCCATGTTATCCCTCCCTGACCTCCCCCACCCACCCACTGTCCCTCCCTTGGACCCCTGCAACAAACTCCTGTGTGTGATGCTCCCCCTCCCTATGTCCATGTGTTCTCATTGTTCAACACCTGCCTATGAGTGAGAACTTGTGGTGTCTGATTTTCTGTTCTTGTGTCAGTTTGCTGAGAATGATGGTTTCCAGATTCATCCATGTCCCTACAAAGGACACGAACTCATCATTTTTTATGGCTGCATAGTATTCCATGGTGTATATGTGCCACGTTTTCCTTGTCCAGTCTATCGTTGATGGGCATTTGGGTTGGTTCCAGGTCTTTGCTATTGTAAACAGTGCCGCTATGAACATACATGTGCATGTGTCTTTATAATAGAATGATTTATAATCCTTTGGGTCTATACCCAGTACTGAGATTGCTGAGTCAAATGGAATTTCTATTTCTAGGTCCTGGAGGAAGCACCACACTGTCTTCCACAATGGTTGAACTAGTTTACACTCCCACTGACAGTTTAAAAGTGTTCCTATTTCTCCACATCCTCTCCAGCATCTGTTGTCTCCAGATTTTTTAATGATTGCCATTCTAACTGGCATGAAATGGTATCTCAATGTGGTTTTGATTTGCATTTCTCTAATGACCAGTGATGATGAGCATTTTTTCCTATGTTTGTTGGCTTCATATATGTCTTCTTTTGAAAAGTGCTCATATCCTTCGCCCACTTTTGGATGGGTTTGTTTGTTTTTTTCTGGTAAATCTGTTTTAGTTCTTTGCAGATTCTGGAAATTAGCCCTTTGTCAGATGGGTAGATTGCAAAAATTTTTTCCCATTCTGTTGGTTGCTGGTTCACTCTAATGATTGCTCCTTTTGCTGTGCAGAAACTCTTAAGTTTAATTAGATCCCATTTGTCTATTTTGACTTTTGTTGCCAGTGCTTTTGGTGTTTTAGTCGTGAAGTCCTTGCCTATGCCTATGTCGTGAATGGTTTTGCCTAGGTTTTCTTCTAGGGTTTTTATGGTGTTAGTTCTTATGTTTAAGTCTTTAATCCATCTGGAGTTAATTTTAATATAATGTGTCAGGAAGGGGGCATTTCTGCTTTCTGCACACCGCTAGCTAGTTTTCCCAACACCATTTGTTAAACAGGGGAATCCTTTCCCCATTGCTTGTTTTTGTCAGGTTTGTCAACGATCAGATGGTTGTAGATGTGTGGCATTGCCTCCAAGGCTTCTGTTCTGTTCCATTGGTCTATATCTCTGTTTTGGTACCAGTACCAAGCTGTTTTGATTACTGTAGGCTTGTAGTATGGTTTGAAATCAGGTAGCATGATGCCTCCGGCTTTGTTCTTTTTGCTTAGGAATGTCTTGCTTATGTGGGCTCTTTTTTGGTTCCATATGAAGTTTAAGGTGGTTTTTTCCAGTTCTGTGAAGAAGGTCTTTGGTAGCTTGATGGGGATAGTGTTGAATCTATAAATTACTTTGGGCAGTATGGCCATTTTCATGATATTGATTCTTCCTAACCATGAGCATGGAATGTTTTTCTATCTGTTTGTGTCCTCTTATTTCCTTAAGCAGTGGTTTGTAGTTTTCCTTGAAGAGGTCCTTTACATTTTTTGTTAGTTGTATTCCTAGGTATTTTACTCTCTTTGTAGCAATTGTGAATGGGAGTTCACTCATGATTTGGCTCTCTGTTAGTCTGTTATTGGTGTATAGAAATGCTTGTGATTTCTGCACATTGATTTTGAACCTGAGACTTTGCTGAAGTTGCTTTTCAGTTTCAGGAGATTTTGGGCTGAGACGACAGGATCTTCTAAATATACAATCATGTTGTCTGCAAATAGAGACAATTTGACTTCCTCTTTTCCTAATTGAATATCCTTTATTTTTTTTTCCTGCCTAATTGCCTGGCTAGAACTTCCAATATTATGTCGAATAGGAGTGGTGAGAGAGGGCTTCCTTGTCTAGTGCCGGATTTCAAAGGGAATACTTCCAGTTTTTGCCCATTCAGTATGATATTGGCTGTAGGTTTGTTGTAAATAGCTTTATTTGTTTTGAGATACGTTCCTTCAATACCTAGTTTATTGAGCGATTTTAGCATAAAGGCTGTTGAATTTTGTTGAAGGCCTCCACTGCATCTATTGGGATAATCATGTGGTTTTTGTCTTTGGTTCTGTTTATGTGGTGGATTACGTTCATAGACTTGCGTATGTTGAACCAGCCTTGCATCCCAAGAATGAAGCCTACTTGATCATGATGGATAAGCTTTTTGATGTGCTATTGCAATGGGTTTGCCAGTATTTTATTGAAGATTTTTGCATCTATGTTCATCACGGATATTGGCCTGAAGTTTTCTTTTTTGGTTGAGTCTCTACTGGGTTTTGGTATCAGGATGATGTTGATCTCATAAAATGATTTGAGAAGGATTCCCTCTTTTTGTATAATTTGGAATAGTTTCAGAAGGAATTGCACCAGCTCCTCTTTGTATGTTTGGTGGAATTGAACTATGAACCTGTCTGGACCTGGACTTTTTTTGGTTAGTAGACTATTAATTGCTGCCTCAACTTCAGTCCTTGTTATTGGTCTGTTCAAAGTTTCAACTTCTTCCTGGTTTAGGCTTGGGAGGGTGCAAGTGTCCAGGAATTTATCCATTTCTTCCAGGTTTACTGGTTTATGTACATAGAGTTGTTTGTAGTAATCTCTGATTGTAGCTTATATTTCTGTGGAATCAGTGGTGATATCCCCTTTATCATTTTTTATTGCATCTGTTTGATTTTTCTCCCTTTTCTTTTTATTAATCTGGCTAGCGGTCTGTCTATTTTGTTGAACTTTTCAAAAAACCAGCTCCTGGATTTATTGATTGTTTGAAGGGTTTTTCGTGTCTCTATCTCCTTCCGTTCTGCTCTGATCTTAGTTATTTCTTATCTTCTGCTAGCTTTTGAGTTTTTTTGATCTTGCTCCTCTAGCTCTTTCAATTTTGATGATAGGGTGTCAATTTTAGATCTTTCCTCACTTCTCATGTGGGCATTTATTGCTATAAATTTCTCTCTAGACACTGCTTTAAATGTGTCCCGGAGATTCTGGTACGTTGTGTCTTCATTCTCATTGGTTTCAAAGAACATCTTTATTTCTGCCTTCATTTCATTGTTTATCCAGTTGATATTCAGGAGCCAGTTGTTCAGTTTCCATGAAGTTGTGCAGTTCTCAGTTAGTTTCTTAATTCTGAGTTCTAATTTGATTGCCCTGTGGTCTGAGAGACTGTTTGTTATGATTTCCGTTCTTTTGCATTTGTTGAGGAGTGATTTACTTCCAATTATGTGGTCAATTTTAGAGTAGGTGCAATGCAGTGCTGAAAAGAATGTATATTCTGTGGATTTGGGGTGGAGATTTCTGTAGATATCTATTAGGTCTGCTTGGTCGAGATCTGAGTTCAAGTCCTGGATATCCTTGTTAATTTTCTGTCTCGTTGATCTCTCTAATATTGACAGTGGACTGTTAAAGTCTCCCACTATTATTGTGTGGGAGTCTAAGTCTCTTTCTAGGTCATTAAGAACTTGCTTTATGTATCTGGTTGCTCCTGTATTGGGTGCGTATAGGATCGTTAGCTCTTCTTGATGCATTGATCCTTCTATCATTATGTAATGTCCTTCTTTGTCTCTTTTGATCTTTGTTGGTTTAAAGTCCATTTTATCAGAGATTAGGATTGCAACTCCTGCTTTTTTTTGTTTTTATTTTTTTGCTCTCCATTTGCTTGATAAATCTTCCTCCATCCCTTTATTTTGAGCCTATGTGTGTCCTGGTATGTGAGATGAGTTTCCTGAATACAGCACACAGATGGGTCTTGACTTTGTATCCAATTTGCCAGTCTGTGTCTTTTGACTGGGGCATTTAGCCCATTTACATTTAAGTTTAATATTGTTATGTGTGAGTTTGATCCTGCCATTTTGATGCTAGCTGGATGTTTTGCCTGTTAGTTGATGCAGTTTCTTCATTGTGTCGATGGTCTTTACCATTTGGTACATTTCTGGAGTGGCTGGTACTGGTTGTTCCTTTCCTTGTTTAGTGTTTCTTTCAGGAGCGTTCGTAAGGCAGGCCTGGTGGTGATGAAATTCTCTCAGCCATTGCTTGTCCATAGAGGATTTTCTTTCTCCTTCACTTATGAATCTTAGTTTGGCTGGATATGAAATTCTAGGTTGAAAATTCTTTTCTTTAAGGATGTCGAATATTGGCCCCCACTCTCTTCTGGCTTGTAGGGTTTCTGCTGAGAGATCTGCTGTGACCTTTGTGGGTAACCTGACCTTTCTCTCTGGCTGCCCTTAGCATTTTTTCCTTCATTTCAACCCTGGTGAATCTGATGATTATGTGCCTTGGGGTTGCTATTCTTGAGGAATAGCTTTGTGGTGTTCTATGTATTTCCTGGACTTGAATGGTGGCCTGGCTTGCTAGGTTGGGGAAGTTCTCCTGAATAGTTTCCTGAAGAGTGTTTTCCAGCTTGGATTCATTCTCTCCTTCACATTCAGGTACATCTATCAGATGTAGATTAGGTCTTTTCATATAGTCCCATATTTCTTGGAGGCTTTGTTCATTTCTTTTCACTCTTTTTCCTGTATTCTTGCCTTCTCATTTTATGTCATTGAGTTGATCTTCAATCTCTGATATCTTTTCTTCTGCTTGGTCAATTCACTATTGAAACTTGTGTAAGCTTCGTGAAGTTCTCATGTTGTGTTTTTCAGTTCCATCAAGTCATTTATATTCTTCTCTAAGCTGTTTATTCTAGTTAGCATCTCATCTAGCCTTTTTCTAGGTTCTTAGTTTCTTTGCATTGGGTTAGCACATGTTCTTTTAGCTCTGAGAAGTTTGTTATTACCCACCTTCTGAAGCCTATTTCTGTCAATTCATCAGATTCATTCTCCATCCATCTTTGAGCCCTAGCTGGTGAGGAGTTGTGATCCCTTGGTGGAGGAGAGGCGTTCTGGTTTTTGGTGTTTCCATCCTTTTTGCACTGGTCTCTTCCCATCTTAGTGGCTTTATCTACCTGCGGTCTTTGTAGTTTTTGTTGATGTTGAAGCTATTTCTTTCTGTTTCTTAGTTTTCCTTCTATCAGTCGGGCCCCTCTGCTGCAGGACTGCTGGAATTCCACTCCAGACCTTGCTTACCTGGGGATCACCCATGGGGGCTGCAGAACGTAAGTGTTGCTGCTGGTTTCTTTTTCTGTTATCTTCGTCCCAGAAGGGTACCCGCCAGATATGGGCCTGAGCTCTCCTTTATGAGGTGTCTCTTTGGGTATACAGGGGTTGGGGAGCTGCTTGAGGAGACAGTCTGTCCCTTAGAGGAGTTCAAGTGCTTACTGGGAACTCCGTTGTTCCATGCAGAGCTGCTGGGCAGGTACCTTTAAGTCTGCTGCAGCTGAATTCATAACTGCCTCTTTTCCCAGGTGCTCTGTCCTAGGAAGGTTGGCTTTATTTATAAGTTTCTGAGGTGCTGCTGCCTTTTTTTGTAGATGCCCTGCCCCCACATGGAGTAGTCTAGTCACAGTCTACCAGAAGAAGTGTTGCTGAGCTGCCGCAGGCTCTGCCCAGCTGCTGTGTGAACTGCCTTGGTAGTGGTGGTCACTCTTCTCCCCACTGAGCTGGACAGTCCTGGGTCCAGCTGCATTTGCTGTGAAACTCTCAATCCAGAGCATTTCAGATTGCTTGTTTTGTGGGGGGTGGTACCCACCAAGCCAGATCAGACTCACTGTCTCTGCCCCATCCCTTTCAGTTGAATGGGTGGCTCTGTCTCCCAGGTGTTCCTGGTGCCAATTGAAATGGCCGCCCAGATTTGTGTGAGTTTCTGTGCACCAACCTGGCACTGGCTGAAACTGCTGTGCTTAAAACTCATGCTGTTTTTTGGCCTGGGAATCTCCTGGTCTGTGGGCAGTGAAAACATGTTTGGAAATGCGGTAGGCACTCACCCTCTGTGTTGTTCTTGCTGGGGACTGCACTCCGGAGCTGTTCCTATTTGGCCATCTTGGATCTCTACCCTGTTTTCTTTTAATAGTAAAAAAAAATTCTGTTAGGAATTATGAAAAAAAATGGCTTCCTAATCTTTATTGGAATTTTAAAAATTAAAAAGTTTAAATGTTTATAATGAACAACTGCAAAATGTATCAAGAAACTTATCTTTTCCTGCTGTTTGTTCATTCTGCACCTTACCCACTGTGGGGAAAGCAAGTTTAACATAATCATTTATTTTAATTTAATTTAACTTATTAATGTTTTGAATAGGAGATATAATCACATGGTTAAAAATTTTGAAGATATAGTATGTGGATATCAAAACACCAAGTTGTATACCTTAAATATATCCAATTTTTATTTGTCAATTATACCTCAATAAAGCTGGAAAAACAATTCAAAAAGTACAGGGGATACATGAATTTCCTCCCACCTCTGTTCCCCCAAATAACAGCTTCCTTTCCCTAAGTCCAGTGCATGTTGGCACTTTCTTTTTCGAGATGAGGACTGACTCTGTTGTCCAAGCTGGAGTGCAGTGGCACAATCTCGGCTCACTGAAACCTTCACCTTCCAGGTTCAGGCGATTCTCCTGACTCAGCCTCCCGAGTAGCTGGGACTACAGGCACATGCCACCATACCCAGATAATTTTTTTGTATTTCTTAGTAAAGATGGCATTTCGCTATGTTGGCCAGACTGGTCTTGAACTCCTGACCTCATGATCCACCTGCCTCGGCCTCCCAAAGGGCTGGGATTACAGGCGTGAGCCACCACGCCCGGCTGGCACTTTCTTGTGTATCTTTCAAATGTATTTTATTCATATATAAGTGCATATTTTATTATCCCCCTAACCTTATATACATATTGTGTTATAGAATACAGCATTCACTGTCTTGTACCTTACATTTTTACTTAATAATAGATGTCAGAGTCTGTGCAATCTCTGTATGTAAAGAGTTTTTCATTCCTTCTGTGGAGAGCAGTGTTCCAATGTACAACTGAACCATGATTTGTGAACAGTCCCTTACTGATGGACATTTACATTGATTCACATATTTTGCTATTAAACCCAGTGCTGCAATAAATAACTTTGTAAACAGGTTATTTTGTACTTGTGTAAGTAAATCTGTAGGATAAATTCTTGGGAGTGGATGGCCGGATCAAATGGTACATGCATTTTATATTTGATAGATGCTGCAAAATTGCCCTCTCCAGGAGTCATATGAATTATATACTCCTACTATCAATCCATGAGAGTGATTCCCCCCCCCACAACTTTGCCACTACTTTGTGGTTAAAGTTAATCTTATGTGCTTTTAATTTGCCCTTTTCTTTTTATGATTGAGGAGGAGCATTTGTTCAGATATTTAAGAGTCATATTTATTAATATTTCCTTTTTGTTGAATTGTTTAGACATGAAAGATGTAAACACTAGTTGAGCAGAAGTCTATGGGGTCATAGAACTGAATCTTTATTAGGATCATCTTTATTAGGATAATTTCTATAATTTTCCAGAAGGATAAATTCTTTCGGGTTCTTGCTTTGTGTATCTTCTATATTTTAGAAGATATTTGGGTTAGATCAAGATCCTGTAGGAAAGAATGAATGCCTTTATTCTAAGAGTGCTGATGATTACACAAGTGTCTGCTGTTGTCACTTAGGATGGTGAGGGTTGTGGAGAGAGGTGGTTTGACATTCAGAGGAAAAATGGCTAAATAAAACTCACGCTTCTGTTGTTTCAGTACCTTAGGCCCTGGGTTGCAGGCGGCTTATCAGAGCCACTGGGAT
The DNA here is from genome assembly GCA_036589455.1 of Ateles fusciceps. Classification (NCBI taxonomy): domain Eukaryota; kingdom Metazoa; phylum Chordata; class Mammalia; order Primates; family Atelidae; genus Ateles; species Ateles fusciceps. Next base: position 4,416,875 of record JAZHEH010003318.1, on the reverse strand, counting down.
TTAGTTATGAGTAATATACCAAATGGACAAATTCCACTAAAATTTTATTCTGGTAGCCAGGTGTGTTAACTTTTTGCAGCAGTTATTTCCACGCTTATGATTGGCTTCAAAGTAAAAGCAGCTGGAGGTAGAATTTTGCCGTGCTACTCATTCACCATGTGACCTTCAACAATTAGTTTCTCTGAGCTTTGTTTACCTCGCCTACAAAATGAAAAGACTAATACACAATTATCAGGGCTTCTGTGAGGTGCAAAGGCGATGATGTACTCCAAGCACTTACTGCAGCCTTAAATGTGAAACGCCTGCCATTACGATTATGTGCTATGGTACCCAGACTTAACCTCACAAGCTGTGTGTCCTTGGGCAACTTCCTCAGCCTTGCCACGCCTCAGTTTCCTCCTCATAAAATGGGGATAATAACTGTACTTCATCAGGTTGATATGTAAAGTGTGTAGCCCAGCGCCAGACACATAAGTGCTCAATAAATGGTAGCTATTTGTTTTTATTATTGTCATTATCATTCTCTTTGGCAATTTTCTTAAGCTTCCTTATCCTGAGCCCTTCTGTTGAAAATTGGCCGGGATGCTTCCACTATTATTTTTTCTCTATAGTCATGCTGTGACATTTGAGTCACTGTATGATTGAATCTGCCAGGCACTTCTCTCAGTTCCGCATGTGGAGATGCGGGGATTCCTGCCGACATCAGCCCCCAGGGACCCTTCTTGGGCCTGGGCCAGCACCCCCTTTCTTTTCTCTGAAGAGTTGCAGGGACTGTTCCACCCACTGTCTTCTGACTGCCACCGCCTGCTCTTCCCACACGTTTCTCTTCTTTTCAGATCTGGAATAGGACAAAATAAACATTTATTGGGTAGAGGAAGAAAGGAAAAAGAATACAGATGATGGGTTTGGGAGAGATTTGCTGCTTTGGAGCTGGCTCTTGCTATGTAGCTTTGCTTCAGTGTTCACACGTGCAAAATGAGAGATTTCTACTCCATTTTGAAATTGCCCACCAGCTCTAATGTTCTTTGCTGCTCCATTATGTTCAGAGCAGTATGTAGTGTGATTGTGGGCAGCACAGGGACGCATAGGGCATGGGGCTTGCTACACACCACTGAGAGGAAATGTAGCCTAATGGAAGGAGCACAGGCTGAGTCCAAATATACTGGTGGTTTGCCCCAGCAAGTTACTTAAGTCTCCCAGTGTCACGATCTGTGAAATGGGTGTTGGATTTAACAGATTTTAGAGTCAGGTGGTGTATGACTCGGGGTTCTCCAGAAAGACAACTAATAGGATTAGTAGGGAGAATTGCTGTGTAGTATTTCATTGGATTAATATATTATAACTTATTTATCCATTCTACTACAGTAGCTTATTTGTCTGCAGGGATACATTCCAGATCCCCAGTGAATGCCCAAAACTCGGGATAGTATCAAACCCTATATATTCTGTGTTTTTTCCCTATACACAATAATAATGTTCAGTTCGTAAATTAGGCACACTAAGTGATCAACAATAATAAAATAAAACAAGTAAAATAAGCATTATCTGAACACAAACCTGTGCTATCACACCATTCAATCTGATAATGAGACTGCAACTAAATGAAATAGTTGAACTCATAGAAGAAGAATGTTGAATGGTGATTTCCAAGGTTTGGGGATGTTTAGAGGAATAGCAGGTAGTGTATACAGTGTAGAGATGCTTGACAAAGAGATGATTCATGTCCCAGGCAGGATATAGCAGGATGGCATAAGAGTTCGTCGTACTACGCAAAATGGTGTGCAACTTAACACTTAGGAGTTGCTTATATCTGCAATTTTCCATTTAATATTTTCAGTCTGCAGTTGACTAAGGATAACTGAACCCATGAAATGTGAAATGGTGGGTAAGGGGAGACTACTATATTCTTTGTTCAAAAGAAGTTAGATCTTCAGTTTAGTTTTTTCAACTTGGGTATAATTTACAAACAGAAATTGTATATATTTGGGGCCAGGCGTGGTGGCTCACGCCTGTAATCCCAGCACTTTGGGCGGCCGAGACGCACGGATCACTTGAGGTTGAGAGTTCAAGACCAGCCTGACCAACATGGAAAAACCCCATCTCTATTAAAAATACAAAAAAATTAGCTGGGCATGGTGGTGCATGCCTTTAATCCCAGCTACTCAGGAGGCTGAGATGGGAGAATCGCTTGAACTCAGGAGGCAGAGGTTGCAGTGAGCTGAGATTGTGCCATTGCACTCCAGCCTGGTGACAGCAAGGCTCCATCTCAAAAGGAAAAAAAAAAAAAGCAATGATATATATTTAAGGTACACAACTTGATCTTTTGCTATTCATATACACTTTGAAGTGATCACCACAATCAAACTAGTTAACATATAATAGTTGCACAAACTCACCTTAATCTTTTTTGTGTGTTGAAAAGATTTATGATCTATGCTTTTGGCAAATTTCTAGTATATAATACTGTTACAGGAAAAAACCATAGAGAAACATCCCTCCAAACTGGGAAGGGCCAAGAGACCAAAGAATGACTTGGACAAGTCCAGCTTGGAGAGAACATGAGTTTACTGGGACTCAAACAGGGCACCCTTGGGGTGGCAGCAGGACAGCTTTGCATATCTGCCCCACCGCCTATCTCTGAGTTGCTTATAAGCCAATTTTCTCGCTCTTTGCATACTGTATGCAATGAGACTGTTTTTCCTGTTATGTTCCCAAGTGTGCTCCCGGGGTGTTTGGGTGCTCAGGGACACCTGCTCCTCAGCTGGGCACCATGGCTTTGCCTCACCATCCAGTCTTCAGGGTCCAAGCAGTGGACTTACACCCTTAAGTAACCTGGGTGGAGGACCCATGACTCTAAAGTACAGTAGTGATTACTGTAGTGATCATGAGGTACATGGTGATCTCTAGAACATATTCTTCTTGCATAACTGAAACTTTGGATCTTTTGATCAGGTTCATTTTCTCTAAACAATCCCATGCCTCAGAAATCACCATTCTACTCTATCCTTCTATAAGTTCAACTATGTTAGATTCTCCATATGCTTTGGTTTGAATGTGTCCTCCAAATATCGTATGTTAGAAACTTAATCCTCAAATTCACCTGTTGAGAGTATTTGGAAATGGGGCCTTAGGGAGAGAATTAGGCTTAGATAATGTAGTCAACATTGAGCCCCTGTTATGTTACTGGTGGTTTTGTAAGAAGAAGAGAGACCTGAGCTGGCATGCTTTTCCTCTCTTGCCATGTGTTTCCCTCTGCCATGTTATGATGTAGTAAGAAGGCCCTTACCAGATGCAGCTCCTCAACTTTGGAGTTCTCAGCCTTCCAAACTATAAGAAATATTATTTTCTTTAGAAATTACCCAGTTTGCAGTATTCTGTTAGAGCAGCAGAAAATGGACTAAGAAAGAAAATTGGTATCAAGAAGTGGGGCTGTTACTAATAACACATACCTGAAAATGTGGACACGGCTTTGAAATCGGTGATAGGTAGAGGCTGGAAGAATTTGGAGGAGCAGGCTAGAAAAAGCCTGTATTATTGTGAAAGGAGCATTAGGGTGATTGCGATGGGGGCTTAAAAGAAGATAAGAACGCTAGGGAAAGTCTAGACTTTTTTAGTGATATGTAAACAGTTATGACTGGAATGCCGATAGAAATGTGGACAGTAAAGGCTATTCTGATGAGGCCTTGGGTGGGAATGAAGATCAAAGTATTAAAACCTGGAAAAAAAGGCCATCTTTGCTATAAAGTAACTATGAACTTGGCTACATTGTGTCCCTGCCCAAGGGTTTTATGACAGGCTTGAGAATGAACTAGAATATCTGGTGGAAGAAGTTTCTAAGCAGCAAAGCATTCAAGATGCTAAATGGTTACTTCTGGCCTCTTACAGTGAAGTTCAGGGGCAAAGGGATGGCTGAAATGCAGAATATATAAATAAAAGAGAAGCAGAAGGTAAAAATTTGGAAAATTTACAGCCTAGCCACATAAATAATGCAAAAGTGTTTGAGTGTGGCAAAGCAACCATCTGTTAAAGAGACTAGTACTAATAGAAAGGAGTCACAGACTATTCATCAGGACAACAAGAGAAAGATCCTGAATAAATTTCAGATTTCATTTTAAAGCAGCTCTTCCTAACATAGGCTTAGAAGAGCAGAATGGTTTCACAGGATGGGCCTGGGCACCCTCTATAAGCTTGCTGCTCAGGGCTGACTCAGGACTCTGTATCCTGGATCCTGATGCAGTGCTCCTTGCTTGCTCTAGCTGTGGCTCAAGTGGCCCCAGGTATAGCTTGACCTGTTGCTCCAAAAGCTACAAGCTGCATGTTGTAGTGGCACCACATCATAGTTCAAGCAGGCCCAGATGTGGTTCATGCTGCTGCTCCAGAGGGCACAAGCGATAAGCCTCAGAGGGGTCCCTATGGTGCTAATTCGGCAGGGGAGAAGAATGAAAGAGCTGTGGAGCCATGGTACTTCCACCTGGATTTCAGAGTGAATATTAAAAAGCCTGGGAACCTAGGCAGAGACTTATCACAGGGGCAGAGTCACTGCTGATAGCCTCCACCAGGCCAATGACAGGCAGAAATATGGAGTCAGAGATGGAGCTGCCTTGGGACCTCAAAACTGTAGAGCCATCTGCATGCAATGTCTGCTTGGGAAAACTTTAGGCACCAGTGTTCAGCTCTAACCTTTGAGGGCAGCCACAGGGGCTAAGCCCAGAAAAGCTTAGTAGAAAAGAAAAGTAGGGTTGCTTGATGTCTTTTTTCCCCAACCCTCCCAGGTGGCAGCACACGGAGTAAAAGATTTTTCGGGAGTCTCAAGATTTAATTTCTCTTCTGCTGGATGTTGAACTTACTTGAGGCCTGTTACTCCTTTCTTCGTTCCTGTTTATCTATTTTAGAATGGGAATGTCTGTTATAAGCCTGACTTGCCATCATATTTTGGAAGCATTTTGGAAGTAGATAACTTATTTTGATTTCAAAGGATCACAGATGGAGAAAATTTGCCATGGGATAAATTGTGCCGTAAGTCTCATCCATATCTGATTTAGATGAAACTTTGGACTTTTTAGTTGGTGCTGGAGCAAGTTAGGACTTTAACTTGCTTTATAATGCTTCAGTGAACATGGGAGTGGAGACATCTCTTCCAGATACTGATTTAACTGTCCTTGGGTGTATACTCAGTAGTGGGATTGCTGGGTCATATGATATCTCTGTCTTTCATTTTTGGAGGAACCTCCAGACTGTTTTCCATTTCGAATTACTTTTTGTATATGGTGTTTATTTTAGTCTTCTGCATGTGGATATCCAGTTTTCCTAACACCACTTAGTTAAGAACCTATTTTGGCCCCATTGTGTGTTCTTTGCACTCTTATCAAAAAACAGACAACTGTAATAGCGTGCTGTTTTAAGCTGATAACAACTTAACATCAACTGCATGTGAATACTCTGCACGTTACTATGTACCCCCATTATGTAATTGATGTCAGATTTTACTTTCATCATTTTGTTTTCTTTAGCAAATTTCTGTGGTTGGAATTAATCTTACCGTTTTTATCTTCAAATTTATATACTAGTGTTTAAAGGGATTTACATGTCACCACTACAGTATTACAATATTCTTTTTTTACATTCACCTTCAGGATGAGATTTATACTTTCACACACTTTCATGTTGTTTAACATCGTTTTCTTTCTATTCGAAGGCTCCCTTTAGCACTTCTTGTAACATGGTTCTAGTGGTGATGACTTTTTCAGTTTTTGTTGTCTGAGAAAGTCTCTATTTTCTTTCACTTTTAAAGGGTATTTTACAGGTAAAGTATTCTTGGTTGGAAGTTTTCTCCCAGTACTTTGAATACATCATCCTACTCTCTCCTTGCCTGCAAGATTTCTGCTAAAAGAATCTGCTTATAGTCTATAGTGGCTTCCTTGGGACAAGTTGTTTTTCTTTTTGGCTTTCAAAATACACTTTGGTTTTGACCTTTGACAATTTAATTACAATTTATCTCCTTGTAGACCTCTTTGAGCTTAATCTATTTGAGGACTTTTAATCAAGATATCTATTTTCCTCTTTTTTTTTTTTTTTTGAGATGGAGTCTCAGTCTGTTACCCAGGCTGGAATGCGGTGGTATGATCTCAGCTCACTGCAACCTCTGTCTCCTGAGTTCAAGTGATTTTCCTGCCTCAGCTTCTCGAGTAGCTGGAACTACAGGGGTGTGCCACCATGCCTGGCTAATTTTTTGTATTTTTAGTAGAGATGGAGTTTCACCATGTTAGCCAGGTTGATCTTGATCTCCTGACCTCATGATCCACCCAACTCAGCCTCCCAAAGCACTGGGATTATAGGTGTGAGCCACCACGCCCAGCCTATTCTCCTCTTTAGAGTTAGAAAGTTTTGACCATTATTTCTATAAATAGGTTTTATGTCCTTTCTCTCTCTTGGCTCCTTCTGGAACTCCTATAATTTATTTATTGGTTTCGTTGCTTGGATTCTATAAGTCCCATGAGTTCACTCTTTTACTCTTTTTTCTTCTGTTGCTTTGGTTGATTTCAAGTGGCCTGCCTTTGAATTCACTGATTCTTTCTTTGACATGATTTGTTGTTGAAGCTCTGTTGAGTTTTTCAGTTTAGTTATTGTATTCTTCGGCTCCAGAATTTCCATTTAGTTCTTTTTTTATGGTTTCTATTTCTTTATTAAACTTCTAATTTTGTTCATGTATTGTTTCTCTGTTGTATTAACTTGTCTGTGTTCACTTGTAAGCTCATCGAGCCTCTTTAAGATGATTATTTTAAATTATTTGTCTAGTAGTTTATGAATCTCAATTTCTTTAGGGTAGGTCACTAGAGAGATTTGGTTTGAATCTGTTTCCCCACCATATCTGATGTTGAATTATAATACCCAAGGTTGGAGGTGGAGTCTGGTGGGAGGTGATTGGAATGTGTTTTCTTATGGTTTAACACCATCCCTCTTGCTGTTGTCATGGTGTTAGTGAGTTCTCATAAGATCTGGTTGTTTAAAGGTGTGTGGCACCTCCCCACTCCTTCCTCCTGCCCTGGCCATGTGAGACGTCTCACTCTTTTTTTGCCTTCAGCTATGATTATACATTTCCTGAGGCCTCCAGAAGCAGAAGCTGCCATGCTTCCTCTTACAGCCTACAGAACCATGAGCCAATTAAACCTATTTGCTTTATAAATTACCCAGTCTTAGGTATGTCTTTATAGCAATGTGAGAACAAACAGATACATAGAGCTTTATGAGTTTCTTTTGGTGATGTCATGTTTGCCTGATGCTTTATGATCTATGTAGCCTTGTCTTGGTGTCTGTGCATATGAAGGTGACAAAACTCTTCCAGTATTTATAGACTGCTTTAAGCAGTTAAGTCCTTCTCCTACCAGATCCCTTGATCAATAGTACTGTTTCTGGGATCACAGTTGAGCCGGGCTGGAGCTGGGCCATGTGGCTGCTGCCAGGTCCACAGTAGGGTCTCTGATGGGCCTATTATTAGGGTCATAGTTGGGCATGATTCTCATCAGGTTAGCAGGTAGATGAGACAGGCTCTGAGACTGTGATTGAGCAGGGCTGGAGGTGGGTCATAGGGCTGTTGCTGGGTCTGCTATCAGGTTTATAGATGGCAAAGTGTAAACCTGTGTGGTTTCCCATGGGTCCCTGGGTGGGTTCCTACCAGGTCCTTGGGCAATTTACTGGATAGGCAAGATTACCTGTAGGACTGCTATAGAGTGGAGCTGGGACACTGGGCTGTTTCAGGTACACAGTCAGGTCCAAGGTCAGTGAGCCTATTATCAGGGGCATGAAGGGCATGTCTCTTGCTGGATTCCTGGGCAGACAGAATTGCTCATAGAATGAGGTAGATCAGGGTTGGGGTAAGGTCAAAGGGCAGCTTCATGGTCTGCAGTTGGAACCGAGGTCAGTGGGTCTGTTACTCGGGTCACAGATACACATGTCCCCACTTGGTTCTTGGGTGCATCCATTCTACTATTGAGGACCATTCGGTTGTTTCTGGTTTGGGGATATTAAGCAGAGAGCTGCTATAAACTTGTCTGTGTATGTCCTTTTTTAAACTTGCACTCATTTCTGTTAGGAATAAACCTAGGAGTAAAACTGCTGTTTCACAGTGTGGCATATATTACCTTTAGTGAAAAATGTTGAGTAGTTTATTGTAGTGGTTGTAATATTTTATAGTCCTACTAGCAGTATACGAATACATCAATTCTTTATCTTCGCCAGTATTTGGTATTCCAGTCCTTATGGTTTTAGCCATTCTGATGTACACATAAGTAACCTGAAGAAAAGCTGCCCTTCATCTTCTGAAAAGTGGCATGCTTAGTCACAAATTTAGCTTAAGCACATTAGAAACACAATAAATGTCATCAAAATCAATACACTCCTCCTAAAATTCTTAGAAAACACAAACAGGAAATGCCTAATAGACAAGTTTAAACAGATCTCTAGTTGCTCAAAGAGGAAAGGTGATTGATAAGGTTATTAGGCTCCATTTCAGAGTCATGTGAACCATTTAACTCTTTACACTGGTACATGTAGCACGGATCTGTTGAGTTACATGAAAATATACTCCCTGAATAGGAAATCCACACAAAGGGATAAATAGTTATGTTTGACCTATCTTTATTGTTGACCTAGAGATATCAAATAAATCTTATGTGTATAATGGGATTACAGCTTTTAGACTTGTAGAATCAGCTTCCATAACTGTATTTACACATGACTGGCCAATAACTGTTGATTTTTAAAGGACCACACTAAAATCATAATGTAAAATTCTTTTTAACCCAAACTAACTTGAGATGTGAATAAAATCAAAATGAGAAACCATAGAGTTGTTTGTATTTTGTTTTGTTCTGTTTTTTTGAGATGGAGTCTTGTTCTGTGACATGACTTGGAGTGCAGTGGCTCAATCTTGGCTCACTGCAACCACTTCCTCCTGGGTTCAAGCGATTCTTATGCCTCAGCCTCTCAAGTAGCTGGGATTACAGGCACGTGCCGCCATGCCTGGCTAATATTTTTTGTATTTTTAGTAGAGACGAGGTTTCACCATGTTGGCCAGGCTGGTCTCAAACTCCTGACCTCAGCTGATCTATCTGAGTTGGCCTTCCAAACTGCTGGGATTATAGGCATGAGCCATCACACCCAGCTTAGAGTTATTTTTTTATATTGAGCATTGAGCCTGCTTTATCCAATTGATTTTAGAAATAAGTGGGATACATTTTATAGAGATCAATAACTATACAATTCGCTAAAACTGTTAAAAACTGCGTGTTTGATAGATGTAATGTGCGCTATGATTAGTCTGCTATTCTATTCTGTAAACCATAGTTTTTTTAACTTGTTTGTTTGCTTGTTTGTTTAAACATTGTTTCCCCTGTGAAATGAAAGTTACTTTTACTCTGAGTCAGTGTTTAGAAACTGAGTGGGGATAAATGACCTTCAAAAGTAAAACACTGGAAAAATGTATAATGTTTTTCCAATGCTTTTAATATTGTATATGTACTGTCAACTAATGGAAATAATGACCTCAGGGATGTGTTTATCTTGGTTTTAGCCCACTTAAAATACATTTAGCCTTTAGCTTTTCCTTAGGCCCAAACCACATCAAATGGGCCACACACAGACTCCTGAAGTCATTACCACTATATGATCATTTTAGGAAGAAAAGGAAACCAAATTGTCTCTTTATATTACTTTTTAGGCGAGGAAGTCTCAGAGGAAGAGTGAATATATATTTTTTCATTTCTTTCTTTTGCTACACTAGGTGACCTGCCAGTCCCACTTTTCCTAAAGGTAGATTTTTAAGCCTACAAAATGAATCTTTAAAGCCAGTTTCAAGTGTACTTCATTGTGAGTAAGAGAAGCTTCAGAATCCAATATTATCTCACCAGAAAGCCACATCCTCGGAAAATGCAGACAATTTCATTGGCTGTCATTCTTTTATCTTTAAAGCCTCAAGTTAACTCATGGACTTACTTATTTCTGAGAATACTTTACAAGCCATAGTATTCTGTAATCATCTCACAAACTAAGTACAGTGTCTATGCATGACTTCACATTTCCAACCTGAAATACCAAATATTGCATAGCACTTGTGTCATATAGACACCCAAGAATAAGAAATAAGTAATATGGCATTGATGGATAAGAGAGTAGGAGAATTTCCATTTGGAAAGCTTAGGTGATTAAAGGCTGTTTGTTTGTTTATTTAACCAAGAGAATACATGAGTGTTTCTAGACACCGTATGCTGAAACACTTACTTCTTACCTAGGAAAATGTGTGCTACCACTCTTTAAGGCACTTGAACTCCTGGGCCAGCCTGCTAATTCTTCTAACAGTTCCTATCCAAAATCAATCATTCCCTGCCTCTTTTCAAATTTGATAAATGCACAGCCTGAGATTATGAGCTACAGGCCAGAGTCATTTAAATACTGTCAATTCTATATCAGGCATTACAATAGAATCTTAAGAATACTTAACAAAGTTTTAATATATGCATGGCATAGAGGCTGCCTCATTGACCGATATAATTTAGAATTTGATAATTAATTAAATATTATAATTTATATCAGAAAGAGCTTTAAAAATCATTAATAACTACTGCTAAGCTGTATGTTTTGTTTTTAAAATAAAATATACATTTCTTTTTGAAAAATTTTTTATTGCCCTTTACATTTTTTCTTTTAATTTTACCATTGCACCTTAAAAGTAAAATACTTTGCTTTACATTTGATTACATGTCAAAATCATTCTTTTCCTGAGAACACTTAGCTTTTTATTTCTTTAATAAGATTTTAGCCCTACCCCTATGACCTATTATTTAATCTAAGGAAATTAGAAAAATATCTGAAGAAAACTTTATCTGAAGTGAAAGAAGAAAGAGTTACCCATTGTGATTGTGCTAATTTTTTTCTGTGTGTATTTCAAAGGAAAGTTTAAATGTTTTTCCATGGAACTATAGAACATCAAAGAAAGATAATGAGTAAGGGAGTAAAATTTTTAATATAAAAATCTCATCATTGGTAAGAATTTTTTTCTATTGCTCAAAATAGAGAAAGCTAATGTTTAAGATGCTCTCAATAAAAAACGTAAGCACAATGTCAAAGAGATACAATTTATTGCAATTACTTAGCTCAAGAGTTTAGTTGAATGGAGGTAAGAGGAGTATGTGTACAATACATATTACCAGTTATTGTAATTACATGGGAGGGGGTAAAGTGGGGCAAAAGTAGTAAAAAAAAAAAAAAAAAAAGAAGTAATACACATAATAGAAGGCCAGAAATTCTGGACTTACTATAGTATGTACTAGGAGAAAAACTGAAGTCCTTTGGTGGGAGAGAAAGTGGCTTCCATATCTTTCTGGATTTTCATTATATCTCAGGTGGTTAGCACTAGGATTAATACTTAGAAGATACTAAATATATACTTGTTGAATGAATGAATGGAAAAATTTAATTTCTGCTTATAAAATAAAATTCTAAGTATTGTTTTGGTTTTATGAAGTTTTGAAATGACCATACAATTTAGTTCTTGCTTTCAAATAACTAAAATCTAGTAGGAAACATGTATATTTTTAAAATAATTCTATTACTGTGCAAAATGTACAGTTATGGGATAGAGATATAAACAAAGTTCTCTGGTAACAGGCATGGGAATGTGGAGAACAGGTGAACTAATTGTAACTAAAATGATCAGGAAAGACTTGATAGGTTAATGAGACCTTGAAACCGAAGCAGGATTTCTACAGATTTAATCAGAAATGGGGAAAGATGAGGAGAATCTTATTTAGAGAGAAGATAGCCTGAGAAAAACTACTAGAGTGGAGAAAAACTCTCTGTCCTAAGGAATAGAGAGTGGTCAGGTACTCTTTGTAGGTGAGAAAAAGCAATAGACTTAGAAATGCCCCACTCATATTCCTTTTCCCTTACAGATTCAGTTCATGATCGGTGCCTTCCAACTGCCAGCCTCTATACTGCTTTGACTTGGGTCTATCTCTGGCCACTGGTGCCTCTGTGGACAGGATAAAAATTCTGGGAAATAAATGTGCTTCGCTTCTGTTTATGCAGCCCACAAGTGATGAATGACAGAACCCTTGGCCCTCAGGTGAGAATGCTCTAAGGCATCATTCTACACCAGTTCTCAGTGATTCTCAGTGGGATTAAACTATAGTTAACCACAGCTGTAAATTGCTTGATAATGCACACTTCACTGCTTTCCTTCTCTTTCATATCTTATATCCCAACTTTACTGATATTTCTTAGGATCACTTCAAAAATAAACTGCTTGCACTTATATCCTTTCATTAATGTCTACTTCCAGGGAACACTAGCTAAGACTGTTGACAATGGAAGTGGGATTCTAGAATTGGATAACTGTTGACCAGATGGTGATAATTCACATTTCTGATGAAAATAGCTAATAATAGTGCTTGATATTCTGTAGCATCTCAATTGCCTTTGGTTAATTGACTTGAGGATAGATTAAAGGAAATGCACTGCTTATATAATTTTTCTTAGTTGACAAATATGAGGGCAATTGTAATTATAAAAAATATAAATTTGGTTGGTTGCTGTTAAGTGTCACCAATGTGTCAAAGAAAGAAAATGACTGGTTCTGATTAGCCAGCTATCAACATAGGGTACATTGTGAAAGCCAGAAGGCTTCTAGGGTAGCAAAGAGAGTCTCACGTTCTGAAGTAAGAGGAAAGACAGTTCTAAAAATTAGGCCCAGCACCTTATTGTGAGATTAATGAAGTTAGAAAGAAGGTTATATTTACAGCGCCAACAGTCTTTTATAGTAAAGTTTGGTCCATTAGGGAAGGGATGAGACTCTAAGAAGGAAGAGTGATATTTGTGTGGATGTGCCTGAAAACCTCCAGCTCTCAGATTTTCCTTATCCTTTGGAACAATTCTGTTGACCCACTCACCCACCCCTAATTTCTAAAAGGTAGATGCTTCTTTTTGCCAGGAGACCATGCAAAGTCCTCATCTAAGGGAGTAGTCTTAGAAAATGACACTCATCCTCCTAGGATCTGCCTTTACATTCCAATATTAGTCTGAACCAATAACTAAGGTCAGGTCTTGGCTTGGCCTTATTGAAAGTTATTGTCCCTGTTATGGAAGAAAAAGCTTAGTCACTGAAAAACCTGCAGAAATCAAGGTAAAGTGCCTTGGAATAGACTTCACGGTGCTCTACTAGAGGGACAGATTATAAAGCTGGATAAGGGAGAGTACATTGATATATGAATACCCTTCTGTGACTCAGGACTTAGTATTCTGACTACTGTACCTAGAACCAATCCTAATACACTGCTGGGATGGTTTCTTGAAGCTTGGAACAAAACTTGCCTACAGTAAATGAGTTTGAGATACTGGAACTCTCTTGTCTAAGAATTGAGAAAGAGGTAAAAGACTAATAGAAGTGGGGATGCTAAGAGTGGATTTATTATATAAAATACAGAGAACCCACCAGTTAACTGTTTCCTAAGAGGTCCCAAAGAAGACTGCTTTCATCAAAGTGGAAAAGAAAAAACTAGTCATGATGTCATATTTGTTTACCTCTGTAGGGTAAGACTGATGCTGAGTGATGCTATGGAGGTGAAGTTAAGAATTGTACGTATATTTTAGAACAAAATATATAATGAGTTCCTATTGGTTCTTCCAAGTCAACTGTAGGGTTAGAGATCTTTTGTTTACTCTCATCCAGCTTAAAGTTGTATCCACTTTTGTTCATATTAAGAATCCCAGTTCTTAATTATATCAACATAATTATTTAAACCCATAATGCACATAAAATAGTCTCAGAATAACAATACCAACACTATCATCAATAATATGATTACTGACAACAACTTGATATGTTTTTGCAGTTCTTATTATCTTGAGGAACTGCCTACTAGTTTTTAATTTTTGTATTTTAAAATCACATGAAATAGTTACTCTGTGTGATTATGTCACAAAATCAATAGGCAGTTAAGATCATTTGCTTCATTTAGCTTTCAATTTTTAGATTCCAAAAATTGTTTTATAATTATGTAAAACGTGTAAGCTTCCTAAGTCAAATGTACAGAACAAGGTATATTTAGAAAAGTCTAATTTTTATTTCAGATCTCTCCACTCTGTTACCTTCCTGTGTCTACAGGTAAATATTAGAAACAGTTTAATGGTTTCTCCTTCTATTTCTTAAATGTAAGAAAGGTGCATTTATATTCATAACTTTACTTCCTTTTGCTAACATGCTTTATATACTTTTTCTTCTCACCTTACTTAGTTAACAACATATACTGAAGACTGTCTTATAGGCGGACATAAAGATATCCCTCACACCTGAGAAAGCCATATATGACTCCTTAGGGTGGATGTACCTTTTATCGATCCCCAGGGCACCACAGAAAACTCTCAGGGGTACTGTGGGGTATTTCAAGCTCTTTAGAGAAACACAGTAATTTTTGATATTTGTCAGGAACTGGCCAAACAACTAGCTTCTAGTAAATCACTGTTTCAACATTAGTTTGTGCTTTATTCCTTCTGATGGTATCTTACCTTTGCAAAGCTGGGTTTTTGGTTGTTACTGTGATGGAAAGCAAATACCACATGAAAATCAATGTGGCATAAAAATCAGGTGAGATTCAATCTGAGTTCAAGGTTTAAGAAATTGTATAGTATACAAATGATACACATACCATCTTGCTAAGTAATTCTGGTTATTTAACAATGAAACAGAAATATTGTCTTTTAATTTATGTATTTTTTTTCAAATAGCTACTAAGATGTTAAGAGAGAAAGATTTATTAAGTTGTTTGGGTCCAGCTACTTAATAAACAAAACTGTTAAGTATTTCTTTTGGTCTAAGTGTGCCACTAAAAAGAAAAAAAATACTGACTCATTAAGAATCCTGAGAATCAAGATAGTTTAGGAACCCGAGAGTCAACTACATTCCCTATTCATGGCTATTCAGCTTGTTTCTAGTTTTTTTTTTGCTGTTATAAATAATGCTGACATGAGCCACCTTGGGCATCTGACATTTTTGGTAGATATTTAAAAATTCTCCTATATAGGAGTTGTGGCATTTTTATATCCCTCCTGGCATTGTGTGGATTACCAATTTCCATGTGACTTCAACAAAAGTATAGTGTCAAACTGTTAGACCTTCACCAATTTAACAGCAGAGAAGTATCATAGCATAATTCAAAACACTATTGACATAAAATATATATAACATAAAATATGCATTTTAACTATTTTTAAGTGTACAATTCAGTGGCATTAAGTACCTTCACAGTGTTGTGTGGCCATCACGACTATCAGTTTCCAAATCTTTTCTATCACTGCAAACAGAGACTCTGTATCTATTAAATAACAATTTATAAATCTTCCCTCTGCTATACCTGTTAATCTCCACTTTATTTTCTGGCTCTATGAATTTGTCTACTCTAGATATTTTGTATAAGTGCAATCAGTATGTGTCCTTTTGTGACTGGCTTGTTTCACTTAGCTTAATGTTTTTAAGCTCCATCCATGTTGTGTCAGATCTTCTTTCCTTTCGTAACTGAGTAATATTCTATTGTATGTATTCTATGTGTCACATTTTGTTTATTCATTCATCTGTTCATGAAAACTTGGGTTGTTTCCACCTTTTGGCTATTGTAAATAATGCAGCTATGAACATAGGCGTACAAATGTCTAGTTCGCATTTTCAATTCTTATGGGTATATATCATACCCAAAAGGAGTAGAATTGCTGGGCCATATGGTAATTCTATGTTTAACTTTTTGAGGAACTGCCAAATGGTTTTCCGCAGCTGCTGTACCATTTTACATTCCCAACAGCAATTTCAACTTCTCCACATCTTTGTCAACACTTGTGATTTTCTGTTGTGTGTCTGTATGTGAATATAGCCATTCTAGTAGGTCTTAATGGTGAAATTTTAATGTGCATTTTTATTATTAATGAAGTTGTGTGTGATTTTATATGGCTAAGGACCATTTGCATTTCCTTTTTTAAAACTATCTTCTTATCTGTCAGCCCCTCCAATGAACATACTTAGAGATGACCTTATGTAGCTAGACTGGGCAGGACTTGGTACCCAGCTAAATGCAAAGAATGACAAAAGAATTGGTGCTTCATCCTAGTTTCTAGGCCGGTCTGTGTAACTGGGAAGATGAGATCACTGTTAACTCTTGGGGTGTTGCTTTTTGGCTGGAAACCTCTGTGGCCAGTGGCACCTTTGCCCAAGCTTTGCTTGGGCATCCAGGAGCCGGCATAGGTGTCTGTTCCCTGCAAGACTACTACTGGACCAGGTGTACCGCAAGCAGGCAGCTTCCACGGCTGGCACTGGGGAACACGGTGGTGCCCAGAAGCTTGAAGACACCAGGAACTGCAGTGCCCCCAAACAGGGTGTCACAGCCCTGGATTGGGAATCTCCTAGGTCTGGGATCCCTAAAGGGCCACAGCTCTTCTCTCCTTCTCTCTTCTCTCTTTCTTGCCTCCTGCAACGTGGCAAGCAAGGGGTGTGTTTCAGCCCTGTTTGTGTTACAGCTCCTTTAGCCTCACCACTTGGCAGGTCCTGAGTTCTTGTCCTGTATCCAGGAAGAATGAGGTATGTGGACATGTTGAAGGTGAGCAAGGTGAAGAGGAGCTTTATCGAACAACAGAACAGCTCTGAGGAGACCCACAGTGGGTAGCTCCTCTCTGCAAGCAAGGTGTCCCAACAAGTGTTCAGCTCTCAGCAGAGAGGAGATTCTGGAGTGCATAGCTCTTCTCTGCAGGCAGGTCTTACCATTGAGTGTTAAGCTCTCAGCAGAAAGGAGACCCTTTAGGAGTGAGTAGCTCCTTTTTGCAGCTGGTTGTACCATCAAGGGCTTGAGGCTGGCTGAGTCTGGGGTTTTATTGGCTTCAGAGGGAAGGAAGTGGGTGCTGATTGGTCCATGGGAGGCCGTGGGTGGGCCCAGAAAAAGCACCATGAGTTCTCACTCTGATCCATGGGACTGGCAGCCTGGCCCCCCAGGTTTCAGGCCTTCCCCAGTGTGAAGTTGGGGTTTCACTAGGGACCTGTCTCTTTCTGCCCCGGAGCCTGTCTGCCTCCTGCTGCTGCTCATGGTGCCCAGGCTGTTCTTGCTGAGGGGTACCTGCAGGTCCGCGTTGACCTGCCCTCAGCACCCCCTTTGCCTCCTTCCAGAGTTTGTTGGCACCCAAAGTCTGGAGGTGTCCAAGACGTCAGGAAGGTAGTGTGTCACTGCTGCCCTGAGTGTGCACACACCCAGCTGGGTGGCAACAGCACCTGGGTTCAGCCTCAACTTTTCACTAAGATTGGAGTGGGCTCCGGGAGATTGGAAGAGGCCAGGCAGCAGGAGCAGGCACTTCCAAGCCTGCAGGGGCAGGGGGAAAACTTCCCAGCCCCTGAGAATGCAGAGATGCCTGGGTCCACGGCCATGGCTTGAGTGGCTGCAGCTGTGCCCAAGAGGGCAGGGCTTCTGCCTGCTCTGTGGAGCACACAGCCCTGGCTGTGCCTCCCTGCTGTAGCCAGCATCTTGGCAGTGGCCACTCCAGATGGGCCACCTCTGCCATTAATATGATTGAGAATTATTACTTTGATGATAGGATAGATAAGAAGGAGGCAAGGTGGGGGAGATTAACTATAAGAGTAAATTATCTAGGTCTTAAATGTTAAGAATTTGAATGAGATAAAAAGGCAAATTTAAAAGATAAAGCAAATGAACTTTTAAAAATTATGACTTGATATTTGATTGTTGAAGATGAAGAAGATAACAGAGCAAACTGTGACCTGAGATTTATAACCCTAGGGATTAGGTATTGGTGTCACAGAAATAAAATAGAATCACATGTAATGCCCTAATATGACTTTTGCTCTATAATTAGAGATGCATCTTAATACACAAATACTCCTAAGAGGGTTGTTAGTGAATATATTAACACTAAAACATAAATGATTTCTATCAGAGCTCCATTTGTAAGGAGGTTCTGATTAGAATAAGAGGAGACTGGTGCACAGAGAACTGTGGAAGGGCAGTTGGTATGGGGCCAAGAGGAAGCCCAGAGTAGGGAATAGGAAGCCCAAAGGGGCAGTGAGAGCAAAAAAAAAAAAAATCACATTATCGTTTTCAGTCACTTTCTGTGAAGGTGGCATGAAAGGCAAAGCTTAACCTTTTTGGCTATCTATAACATTTGCCAGAGACATTTTGTTTGCAAGTGAAGGAATCCAGACCACATGAAAAAGGAACTCAAAGTCCACATCCAGCTTCAAGCATAGCTGGATCCATTAATAGAAGGTGAAATGCTATCATTAGGGCACTGCTCTTTCCACCACTGCCTTTGTTTTTTCCAAGTTGGCTTCCTTCTCAGGCAGATTCTCTTCAGGCATTGGTAGAGATGGTATGTGTAAGGTCTAGGACCACTTTTATCTCAGATAAAAAAGAAAGAGTGCCCCTTTCCTAAACATCCCAGCAAAAGTTCTGCAGAGCCAAAATCCCTCAGATTGGGCCTCGCTGTGTCACATGCCCAACTTTGAACCAGTCAGGGTTCACAGGGCAGTGCTACAGTCACTTCTGAAACAGACAGGGAGGCTGCCCTGAAGCGCACGGACTAGAAATAAAAACTCTTTGAGGTTTCCCTGTGGTATAACAGTTTTCATAGTGGGGGCTTAGTTATTAAAAGTGGAATGCAGGCCAGCTGAGGGGGCTCACACCTATAATCCCAGCATTTTGGGAGGTCGAGGTGGTTGGATTACCTGAGCCCAGGAGTTCGAGACCAGCTTAGGCAATATGGTGAAATCCCTTCTGTACAAAAAATACAAAAATTAAGCAGATGTTGTGGCACACATCTGTGGTCTCAGCTACTTGGGAGGCTGAGGCAGGAGGATTGCTTCAGCCCGAGAGGTCAAGGCTGCAGTGAGAAGATTGTGTCATTGTACTCCAGCCTTGGTGAGAAAGTAGGACCCTGTCAAAAAAAGAAAAAGGAAGGAAGGGAGGGAGGGAGGGAGGGAGGGAAGAAATAGGGGAGTCTATGTAGAGTATTTCCTAATTTTAGAAAGTGGCTTGTATATTTTAATAGTATCATGGGTATTTATGTCTCTTTCCTAACCTTAATAAAATACATTTAAAACTGGCATACTCACGTTATCTTATGTTTCAAAACTTTCAGATTTTTCAAAGGACGTTTGAGTTCCCTTGCAAAATAAATGAGTTGACATCTACAATGAAAAAATAAAATCAGTTTGCGTATTTCAGGCAAGACATGTTGCCAACATCTGTGTTGAGATGTGATGTGATCTTCTCAATGAACAATGTAAGAGCCACCAAGTAAGCTAAAATAATAGTCTTCTTGTCTGTAGTCAGTGTGTTGACAAGAAAACAAAAGGAAACTGTAGAGTAAACACAGGACAAGATTATACAAAGAGAGTAGTTAAAAATAATAAAAACACTGCATAACAAAAGAACCACTATAATGTAGCAGACAATGTTAAGTTCTTTTCCAATTAAATCTTTGGTTTCCCATATGGAGGCACCAAACCTGCTTTTCATTTTCTAAAATCAATTCCAAAGGGCTGTCCTTATGTCACCTTGAAAGTGTTTCCTAAAATTGCAAATTCAAGATTCTTTCAGTGTAGTGTCCAAGTTCTGACCCAACTATTGGCTTCCAAAGAGCATTCTTAAAACCTTCCTTGAGACAACCTCTTGATCAGTATTACTGCATTTCTGGAGTAGTCTACCCTTTCTAGAAGCAGCCTCACTTTATGCTTGATAAATCTGAAAGAGGAGTTGCTTTACCAAGGTTGGCAACGCGAAGAACTCCTAAAACGTATTCCTGTTGTGTGTGAGCTTTCTAGCAACATCAGACAATGTTGTGAGGAAAACACATGTGCTTCCTTTTGTTCTTTCTCTGGAACCAGTGCTTGTTCATATTCTGCGATTCTTCAGTCTAAGTTGGGGCTTATTTTGTTATCGCCGTCTATTTTACCTAGGATCTGAAAGGTGTATATGAATACAAGCGATAGGCCATATTCTTACAGGTAATAAATTTGTCTCCAGAAACAGTTAAGCCTTTGTCTTTTGAATCTTAATGCTTCTGTAATTGTAACAGGCTAGTAAGATAAGCATTCAATGGTGGATGATTTTTAATTTCCTGAAGGAACATTTCTCAGGATGCCAAGGAAAATGAAGACATGATTTCAAAAAAAAAAAAAAAAAAAATAGAACGGCAAGATTTTTTTGAATAGCTTGTTTCCTTTTCATGTTTTATTGTTGAAAACCTCTATTAACTTTATATTTAGTACAAAGAGATTGATTTTAAGTCTTAATGCTAGTCCCACATAAGTTAGGCAACAAGTAAGGGTAAGCACTTCCTGGTTTAAATGATCTTGGTAATAAACTATCTACCTTGCATGTATTCATATACATGTACATTCAGATATCCCTTCGTCTATAGGGCATTGCGTCTACTTGGCCTCCCAGATGCCTCAGGGCAGGCCTCTCCCGACTCCTTTGACTTTTAGCTGAGTTCCTTTTTGAATTTGTGTTACCTACTTTTTACTTTATCCAGAAATCTGGTAGACTTCAGTGCTCCTTATGTTCCAATTTGGGTTTCGGTGATACAGGCACAGTTAAAGGAGTACCGGTTTGGAGGCAGAGCAGTCAGTTACCAGTTATAGGTCTGCCGCTAATTGACTGTGTGACTGTGGTTAAGCTACTTAGCATCTTTGAACTTTGTATTCCTAAGCTATAAAATATGGATAATGCATTTCTCTGCCTAAATCACAGGGGTGATTTGGGGGTGCTGCATAGAAAAGAAAGAGGGAATCAGGATTCAGAAGATGACACATTTTTTACATCTTTTGTACAAAGTATTTTACAAATGTAGATTGACTGCATCATGATGAGTATGAGCTATCCTATAGTCTAAAAAACTGTTGAGCTCACTCCTTCAACTTGGAAAGCAGGAGGGAAGAATGGCATGGACTTAAATAAATCATTCTACGTAGTATTTTTGAAATGTTAGATTACCACCTGCTAGGGTTATGAAATTAATATGTTGGTTGCTGCTACCATTTTTAAAAGAATGGAATAAAATAGAAATCATAGAATAGAACAGAAAATATCAGAGTTGATCTCTCATAAGTAAGGGTTAGTAGCCAAAAGTCAGGGTAAGTATTGCTTCAGGAAACTTTTTTCAGTGTGTGTGTGTGTGTGTGTGTGTGTGTGTGTGTGTGTGTGTGTGTATGCAAAGGCTTGTGCTCGGTTGTGACGTAATACGTACATGCAATCAGTGGATCACAGTTTGAAAGTTTTGAAAGCCACCACTCTATGAGGCAGCTGTATCAGATCATCTGCTGTGTTTTCCCCTTCAAGTCTACCCCAGCCCCTCAGATGCCTTGTATTTCAGCTGGACAGTGTAAGAAGTACATAGGGATAACATAGGGGGGGTAAGCAGTTTCTTTAGGACAGTTTTCCACCTTTCTCTCAGTCTTGTACAATCCAAGAGTAGCACCAGCAAGTGGAAAGGGAGCTGGTCTAAGAGTCGTAAGACTGAGTCCTAGAGTGGCTTTATTTATTTTTGTCTCTTGGACCTTGGAAAAGTTCTATAACCATTCTGGCTTCCATCTCTTATTCTGTACATTTGGGATTAATTAATACATTGAATACATACTTATGAAGCATGTGCTGGGGGCCAGGAACTTGACTACGAGCCACAAATACAGTGGTGAGCAAGATAACCAATGGTTCCTGCCCACCAGGGATTTTAACTCTAATTTATTAAGGTTCTGAAAATCTAGTTTGATAATATACATAACGTGGCTTAAAACCTTCCATTTTAGATGCTAGGTGTGACACCCTTACTTCCTGAAATATGGTGAAAATAAACTAGGATACCTATTTCCTTGACCTCAGGAGAGGAAAAAAATCTCCTAAGACTTCTGAAATGGACTGGTGGACTTACACATTCAGATCACATTTGACCCAACTGCCGTCACGCTACTGATCTCCTTTCTTGTGGCTACATTCCATTTACCCAGTTTAGACTCTTCATCTTTGTGATCCCTTCTGTCCTCTCTCTTGCTGGTTTATTCCTCCTCCTTCCTCTCTTGACAAAATCCCATCCTTTGGGCATATGTCCAGGTCACTGCACACTTCGTAATGCAGCAGAACAGTTTATCACAGCTAGAAAAAAACAGACTGGCTGGCTGACTGGATTCCCTTTAAATTTATGAGTAATACAATCAAGAGGGCTCTTAGAGTTGCCTCACTGTATTTCCCTGGCCAATTCCTTATCCCCACTCTCCAAGACAAAGATCACACACGTTGTCCTTTCCCGTCAGTCTCTAACACCCCTTCTCTACTGTTCACTACAAGCTGATTGCCTTCCTGCTTATTTCACTGAGAAAGTATTTGTAAAAATCAGAGGATCACTTCTAACCTGTTCCCTGCTCAATGTCCCCATCTACCCACATGTTTTCCCACAACCTCTGCCTTCTTCTGTTTAAATGGATGGACACGAAGGGAAACCTCTCTACCTGCAGGCTGAATTCTATTCCATTTCACTTTGCCTCAAAATGAAGTCTTCCTGTGTCCTTATGGTTTTTTTATCCCAACAATACTTTAAGGATTCTGCCTTTCTCATTACCCTACCAGTATCATCATTTCTCCCTGCATCCTGAGGATGCTTCCTCATCATTACACAAACACATTTTAAAACAACAGTGAACACCTTCATGACTTCCATTTTGTTTCTTAACTACCACACCATTCTCTGGTCTGATTGACAGCAAAAGTCTCGAATTTGATTCTCTTATTTCCATCATTAGTATTATTATTGATGCATGAGTACTTTAGAAATGTGTTTTTTAAGATTTCTTAACTGCTAAGTTCTTGAAGATTGACTTTTAATGTAATTGTGTTGCAATCAGTGAAATTGGTTGAGGCTTGTTATAATTATGGCCTGACACAGTCAGTTGTTGTATATGTACTCCTTATACCTGAAAAAAAAGTGCTTCTCTGGTATGGTTAGGTCTTGCTCCCACTCAAATCTCATCTTGGATCCTAATCCCTATAATCCCCACGTGTCATGAGAGAGACCAGGTGAAGGTAATTGAATCATGGGGGTGGTTTTCCTCATGCTGTTCATGGGGTAGTGAGTGAATTCTCACAAGATCTGATGGCTTTGTAAGGGGCTCTTCCCCTGTTCACTCAGCACTTCTCCTTCCTGCCACCTTGTGGAGAAGATGACTTGTTTTCTCTTCGTCTTCAAGTTTCATGAGGCCATGCTAAACTGTGAATCAATTAAACCTCTTACCTTTATAAATTACCCAGTATCAGGCAGTTCTTTCTAGTAGTATGCAAATGGACTAATACAATTTCTAATTGTTGTATTGAATAGTCTTCATATGCCCATTAGATCAAAGTTATTAATTTTATTGTTTACATCTTATACAACTTACTATAATTGCTTCTGTTGATCTATCAGTTCCAGAGAAGATATGTTGAAGTATCTTATGTTGGAGGTAGATTTTTCTGTTTTTATTTCATAGTTCTGTTTATTCTTGCTTTATATTGTGAGGTTACATTTTAAAATCTTCTTGATACATTAAATATTTTATTATTATATAACATCTTTCTTAGCTATAATAATTTTTCCTTAAATACCATTTAGACTAATATTAACACAGCCACACTGCTTTCTTTTATTATATATTTCTGTTATATATTTTTTTAATCACTGAACTTCAAATCTTTCTGTGTCTTTATGGCCTTCTATTCTTATAATACTTTACTGAGGAAGACTTACATGCAGTAAATGAGGTATATCATGCATAAATTTGATGAATTTTTAACTAATGTATACACTCTATAATCCTACCTAGATGAAGATATAAAACATTTGCATCACTGTTCCTCTACATAAGACGCCACTGCTCTCTAACCACTTTTATCACCATAGTTTTGTTTAAAAAAATTCAATTGTCATTTAGGAAAACTTCAAGAAGAAAATAGTCTTTACACACTTAATTACCATTTTTGTTGCTCTTCATTCTTTTCTATAGATTTTACTTTATATCTGGTCTTATTTTCCTTTGGTTGGAAGAATTTCTTTTCTTTTTTTTTTTTTTTTTTTTTTTGAGACAGAGTCTTGCTCTGTCGCCAGGTGCCAGGCTGGAGTGTAGTGGCACAATTTCGGCTAACTGCAATCTCTGCCTCCTGGGTTCTAGCAATTCTCCTGCCTCAACCTCCCGAGTAGCTGGGACTACAGGCATGCGCCACCACGCCCAGCTACTTTTTGTATTTTTTAGTAGAGATGGGGTTTCACCATGTTGGCCAAGATGGTCTTGATCTCGTGACCTCATGATCCTCCAGCCTCGGCCTCCCAAGGTGCTGGGATTACAGGCGTGAGCCACCGCGCCTGGCCAGAACTTATTTTAATGTAGATCTCCCAGCAGTGAATTTGCTCAGCTTTTTCTAAATCTGAAAAAGTTTATATTTTAGTCTTATTTTTGAAAGATAGTTTTGTGATATAAAATTCTGAAGTGACAATTACTATTTTTTAGCACTTTAGAGGTATTGTTGCTTTGCCTCTGAATTTATCTTTTGCAGATGAGAAGTCAGTGGAAATACTCATTGTTCTTGATATGTAACATATCATTTTTTATCTAGTTGCTTTAAAAATTGTTTTCTTAGTATTTTCTGGCATTATTTTATATTTTGATTTATTTTTATTTCTCTTACTTACTAGAATCTAAGCCCTATGAGGAAAGGAAACTTGTGTTGCTGTCCACTTCTCCATCCTCCTTGCCTAGAATAGCGGGTATTCAATTACTGTTTTCTGATTAAATGAAGGAATGAGTGCAAACTGTGGCCTCTGCTTTTCTGTTTCCTTTATCTACTCTTAGAAAATAAAAATGAGACACTCAACTCAATGATTTCACCAAAATCTCTTATCATACAAAACATTTGTAAAGATAATAGATTTTAACTCCCATGTAACACACACACACACACACACACACACACACACACACACACATACATAGTCATGCATACACATATTGGAATGGGGAGAGAGAGTGGGAAGCTTTAAATCAAGAAGCAATTTAAATGATAACAATTAACATTAGAAAGTTTCATTCTTAAAATGTTCTTCAGTAACTTCACCACAGTGAAATTTTCACTGGTCACTTCCTTTTAGAATTCCCTCTTGCTGATTCTTCTCTCCTCTGTTTTCAGCATTCTCATCCATGTTTTCTTTCCCTCAAGTTTTTTACTAATGGAAATTGTAGCACTCTGTTAAAGTAACACAGTCTTCACCTCCTTACAAATATAAGTGGTTAACATTTCCTTGGGTGATTCACTGGATCCTCTGGAGTGCAGATTCATATTAATTATATTGCATTTGTTTATTTGGGTGATAAAATAATTTTCTTATTTTTTATCAAAACAAATCATTTTGTACCATTATTCCAAGAAAACTTTGGGTACAACTAATTTTTTCATTTCATTATGGAAACCAGAATGAGAATATCGGCATCTAATTCAAGAAAATGGGCAAGGTAATCCTAATCTGGAAAAAAACAACTCCTTTGGTTACTACCAGCATGGACTATTTTCTCATTAGATTAAAGCTGAATAGAAACTCTGGATAAAATCAGAATGGATTTCCTCAATACCAAAGAGCAGACCTTGCTCTCATCTAGCTTTAAAACAGAATCTTCCTATAGAACACCAACCCCTTGGGTGCTTATGTAATCATGTCAATTTTTATTCAATACTGTAAAATGGAATTTCGTTTTCTCCACACTTCCTAAACATAAATGTAGATGATTATTGTGTGGTTGCATGTGAGTGCTGGGGGTAAGGAGTGGTTGACAGAAGGGAGTATTTGGGAGAAGGGTGTAAGCTCTCAGTGGTTCTAGGTTCAGAGGAAATGATCCCCGAGGATATATCTCTGTGTTTTTCTTCTATTCCTCCCTTTCTTTATTCTTCCTCTTTTTCTTCTTTTCCCTTGATATATTTTGCAAAGTTTTTAAGGGTAAGCGCAAAAAATATTTCAGCTGTGGTTAGTGTCATTGTAAGTCATTTTAGATAACTGACGTTCCAAATATTGCCAGATTACTGGGATTTTATTTCTTTTTCCCCCTAGAATCCTCAAAATCACCCGTAACTTTTATATTGTCTTTGTTAATTCATAAATCCTTTTCTCCTCCAAAAGATGGATGGACCTCCAAAAGATGGATGGATTACCACAACAGGTTTTGCTTTTCCTTCCTTCGTCTTGGCATTTTTTTTTTAATGCCCTACAATCTCCCAAATGAAGGTACACTGTTTCTATGTCAGTTGTCTTCTGCTGATCCTTTGGCAGAAGCACTAAACTGGGAATGAGATAATCTGGTTTTAATCCTCTGTTCTGCCCTTAATGAGCAGTGTGCCCTTGAACAAGCAGCTTAAACTCCAGGTCATCTCCTCTTCATCTACAATTAAGAATGCTCATACCTGTCCCCGTTACTTAGTAAGAGTCAGATAATGTAATGTATTTGAACACATTTTATAGAATTATTAGGATTATAAAATAATAATTGATCACAGGTGATGATATCAAGCCTCCATACACATGTTTTGGGGTAGGATTTGGGTCTACTAACTTGGTATAATCCTCACATACACAAAAAATCTATTAACATGTATTAGGGTTAGAGAAGATAATTATTAAAGGGATATAGAGCAAATCAAGCAAAAAGATTTACATGCTCTATATTTTTCTACAGAATATTTTGAATGTCCAGAGAGTTGCATAGATTTTCTTTTTATTCCTTCCATTAATCCAGTGTTGAAGTTCTCATAATTTAGCATGAATAAAAATTACTGTATAATGTTGTATATACAAAAATAAGTATACTCTACGGCTAATTTGAGGGATTTTCAAGGGTAATTTCGACCATGTAATTTTCACCTTACATGCTGAATTTAGAACTTAACTCCACATAAGATTTGACTCCTCTGTGTTTTCATCATCCTGTGTTCAAAAAGGTGGCAAAAAGAGAACTTTTATATTATGCAGAAAGATTCCTTGAAGAGAGCAAATACATTTTTTAAAACCTAGGCTAGCAGTGGTTTTGTACGGCTGATATATTCAAGGAATGTAACACATTATTATCACTTACATTTTCGTTTTCTGAGAATAGAGGCGTAGTTTTTAGGACCCCAGAGAGAATCAGTTTTGCATAAGTCGTGAATTTCTTTATCTAATACCTGTATATTAACTACATATCCTAACTCTGCTTTCTAGTTTGGCTTTCAGAGAGTAGGTCACAAAAGCCTAAGCCGTGCCTCCGAAGGCCAAACGAAGCATTCTTGTATCAGAAACAAAAAACTCTGTTTTAATTCTTTCATTTTTTAACAGCCCAGCAGGCTTTCTTTGTTTTGTGAGAGTGGGTAGTTCACTTTTCTCATGCTTGAAAATTATGCCACCCATTTATGTGCTCTGAAAGCAGGTTTCGAAATGGGTAGGAAAAGACAAGCCGTGGCTATTTTGGTAGAAAATCAAAAGTACTCAGGTGGAAGGGAATCAAGAAACAAGGCTGTTAAGTACTGCATTGGGATTGCAGGCCCATCTGAAGTCAAGAGCACCTGTACTTGAATTTCCCTTCCTTTGCCAAACCTTCCCCTCTTGGTGAACCCCATTTATCTTTAACAAGAAGTCTCACACAAGTGTAATTCACAGGTAACAAGACAAAGCCTCTGCTATCTACTGTTGGGGTTCTCACTTTCTGCACATATGCCCTAAAAGGGTGAATTTAAAAAGCAATTATTAGAATTAATCAGAGAGAGAGAGAATTTGAGAGACAGAGAGAAGCAAAATATACATTTTGTAAATGGTATTTACTTCCAAAATTCCTGGTTTTTTTTTTTTTTTTCTATGCAATTGTGTTTTCTTACACAAAAGGTATGTGAGTCTGGTTCTTGCTTCACTCAAGAAAGTTGAAAATATTTATTTCTGGCTATGAAAAAAGCAATCTATCTACCTAAATCAGAATGTTCATTTGAGGGAAAACTGCCCTAAATAGAAAAATCAGATGTTCCTTGAAGTAGCCCAGAGGGTGGAGTCCATATGTTGCAGCGAGAGTTCCATACTTAGGAGTCTTTGAATTCTGCACTCTGGACTCCTACGGACCAAGATGATGAACTCTGAGGAAAAAAGGTAGTAGCCTTGTACCACAGGACTTAGCTGACTGATTCTGAGAGCCGCAGCCTAACAGCTTGCAAAATTTGAGAAGAAAATCCCCAGAGTGAGATCTGAGGGTTGTAAATGGAAGGGGTTAAAAACAGATAATTTCTGTATTCTTGCTGTGATCTTTGTCATAGCAAGCCTGAACACACTGAAGCTTTCATGCTCTGCTAGTGGGATAAAAATAAACTGTTTAACCTTTTAAATGCTGGTAATTTGGAGAGGTTTGCCATTTTTAGTTCTAACACATAAGCTTCTGAAAAGCTAGGAGGATAGAAATGGCTAACTAACTAAATTTGGAACCTTAAAAAGGTCAGAGTAAATCTGGTGCAATCCTGTCTTTTTTTTCTTCTACAGAACGCATGTTACATTCTTTAAAATTGTGAAAAAGATTGTAAAAAGGACAAGTGATGACAAAACTTGAACTGTGAAATATTGTTATAGGAGGAGATAAAAAGAGAATAAGATGTCTCAGGCTGATGATTTTAGATCTTGAAATTTGATTTTCATAGTCTATTGTTTCTAGCATGTTTGAATAGGCAGTAAGAGGTTTGTTTTTGTTTTTTTTAGCATTCTATGATTTTTTCCCATCTTATAATCACAGAATCAAGAATATTATACACTTCCAGGCCTGCTTCTAGATAGCAAAAATTAGAGTCCTCTCCCTTGTCCCCATGTTGGTAACTCCTGATACTTCCTAAGGATGTTTTCGTCTCTACTGAAGTCTTCACTTGTGGAGAAATTGCGTTAAAAACCCTGGGCTCTGGAGGAATATGCCGAGTATCTCCAGTACAATTTCCAAGGAGTGCAGCATGCTTTTTATGCATGATACTGGCTTTTGTTTGGAGTACATGGAAAGAGACATGATTTCTTTCCTTAAGGATTTATAATGTAATCAGGCAGATCAAACATGAAGAGAGGAACGGACTGAAAAATCTTCTCCTGGCAACATGAATAGGAACACATTTGTTAAAAGAACGCAGGGTAGGGAAGGATCACATTTCTTATGATCTGTGTTCTGATGGACAGAGGGCATGGATTAGCTCTCCAGCCTCTTCTCTCACCAAATCCAGCAGGCACGCCATGTACAGAGCGCTTTCGTTTCCTTGAATATACTCACTAGTCTCTCACGCTGTGCTTGTGCTCATGTTGTCACAGTTGCTTCAAATGCTTTCCCTCACATTCTGCCTGTTGAAACTCTACTCCTCAGTCATTTCATTCTGCATGTCTACGCTAGAGCTGATCCTAGTCCAACTCGTGTTGTAGTCACTTGCATATGTGTCTTTCTTTCACACCACACTCTGAGTCTCTGGAAGGTAGGATTGTTCTTTTATTTAGCTTTATATCTCAGGCACTTAATAGGGTTCAATACATATTTAGTAAAGTAAATGGGATTGAATTATTTGTGACGGAGAGTAGCGATAGTTCCAAAATGATCCTGGAGGTAGGAGTGTGAGAATCTGGGAATCTGTGTGTGCCATAAGGAGAAATCTGAAGAGGATGTTATGGGTTCAGTATAAATGCTGGTTTTGAAGGGATCACGGTGGAGTATCCCATACTCTACACGTGGAACTCAATAAATTCACGACTGGGGCTGGGATACAGCATAGGTGTTAATGATTAGGGAATATGATCTTGGTTTTCCATGGAAACATCAAGGTTTTAACTTTAAGAAAAATGCTTTTCTTGTATTTGATTTCATGATCCCAGAGGTAAATGGAATACCGTTATGCTATTTCCTTTAAATAGCTTTTCCTAGTCTATGGTGATGGTATTTTAAATAAAATTACTGAGAGACATGAAAGTTAGCTTTTTCTGGTGAGATTTGGGCTGTATTTTTTTTTTTGGAAGAGGTAAACATGAAAGAACAAGAGGAAACAAAAGCAGAGGAACTAGAGCAAGTATGAAATGGAAGTATTGGCTTGTGTCTGGTTGTTTCCCAGAGTTCCTTTCTTATTTTTCCTACTTTATCCCTTTTCATATTCAATACAGCTTCTATCATTAGTCACTAATGGCCCAATGTAGGAACTGAAGGAGCTGCCAAAACTTAGCCTTAAATAACTTTCTTTCAGAGATCCTTCCTTGATATCCCTTCAGTGTTATTACAAGATGATTGAACATGAGCAACTGAAAACTTGCTTTTTCTGAAAATAGTGAGTTTCAACAGCATGATTTCTTAAGTTTCTTTTCCTTCTAATAAGAAAACCTCCAGCCCCTCCCCTGCCATCACCTGCATCTACCTCCTGGAGTCAGACTTGCTCTCAAAAACATTTTCTTATCTAGTTGAAAGACTAGGGAAATAGGTCATTTCTCTGGTGGAGACGGTGTTCTCTCTGGGTAAGAGGACACATACCTGACCAATCTTTCTATATTGGATGGTCCATTCCCTGAAGTTCTATGAGCTTCCAGGGAGCTAACATGATTTTGGCTGCCTTTATGTACTTTACCTAATGAGCAGGCAAACTGGTTTTTATCTTAGTGGGCATTCTTTGGACTAACTAAAAAAGGATGATTTAATTACCTTTATTCTTTTTCAAATGAGAGATCTACATGCTGACTCTTCCACGAGTGCTTTTAAATTTTCAATACAGATCATTCAAATTGCTTTGGTTTCTTATGCATTTGGTGAAAAATCCACTCAGATTCACCTTTTTTAAAAAATGCAATCTTTGGCAGTGCTGAGTTTTTCCACATTTCAAATCAAAGTAAGAAAATGCCTTTGGGACTCCTGGCTTCAGAGAAGAACTAGGGCACATTCGTAGAAGAGCCAACATTTCAGTAATGCTAATGAATTTCCCTGACTAGAAATTATTTTTGTGGCAGTAAATACTACTCTCTCGTATCTTATTCCAAAGCACATACGTATTACCAATTTTGAAGACTCGTTATCAAAGAAAAAGATTTATTTTGCAACAAAATTGAGTAGGGGTGCAATTGAAGGGATCAGATGGCTCCTGGATTACAGTAAGCCATTATCTGACTGTCTCTTATAATTCTCCACAATATACGCCATTGGAAACATTGTTTAACAGAACATTAACTGCAGTCTTGCTACTGCCAAGTGTTCTAGATGTATCCAGGTAGTCTATAATTAATGTACCTGCAGAGTTGCACAAAGAACATCATACATTGTCCATTTCAGTGGAGAGCGGCTGGAATGGCATCTGCACAACAGGTGCAGTGCAGGACAAGCACAAAAAGGCCAAGTTCTAACTAGAAAGCTTAATCCCTTTCAGCATGGACTGACTAGCTTGAGGTTTCTTTAGAAACGGCAGTATTTTATTCTATGAAAGAGACAGAGTAGGATGTGGTGAGGGTTAAAAAGAGGATAGGGAACCTAATGCCTGAGCCCTGGTTATATTAGTGGGAGAATTAATAGTATGTGTAAAGAACACTGAGGCAAGGGGATTAGGAAACAGGAAAAGGGCACCAGGCCTAGGGTGCAAGAGGAGTTTCCCACAAATGATAGATAGCTTATTCGAATTTGTATTCTGCTCATCTGCGTTGAGAATGACCACATACAGAAGTTTTCAATAACCATCAAGAAAAATGTAAAAATATAACCCCCAAATCCTTAGAGATGATGTAAGTTTTAATTTTTATACCTAGTCCTTGGATTACTGGGAAATCAATTTGGGAAACTTAAGATAATTTTGAAACTCTTTGGCGTTCTTCATTTGTATGACATCTACACTGTGTAGGAGCCTTCAAATACATTTCTTCTGTTTCATCCTCACATTAAGTCTATCAAGTAGGTTTGGAGGGTGTTATTGGTAATACCACAGGAATAAGGAGGTCTATGTGACTTCAAAGCCAGTGCTCTCCGATCACAGTTGTGCCTCTCCCCTTGGTTTCCTGGGTTCTGGTCACATAAGCTCTGCTTTCCTCAGTGCACTGCCCAGCTCATCCTTGCTTAGGCCTGTGTATTTTCCGCTTTCTCTGTTTTGAGCACTTTCCTCTGCCCTTCAAATGCCTACGTCCTTTGCTCATTCAGATGTCAGCTGAAATGCTTCCTTTCTATAGACTGTCTTTTTTAAAACCTGCATCACTGACTACCAAATCCTCCTGTTTTATTATCTTTAAAACATGGAGAATCTGAGATCATTATCTTTAGATGTATATTGTCTGTCTTCCTTTACACGAACGTAGGTTCTCTGAAGGCGGGGATCTTGCTTGTCTTGGCCATTGCTGCCCCCTCCAGCTAAGACAGAGCTTGCTGTGTCATAGGTGCTAAGAAATTATATATGGCATTAACAAAATGTCACTAATATCTGGGAGGTAGGTTGGCATTCATAGTAGTGAAAATATATTAATGAAAGGGCCAACTTGCTGTTAGATGTGGGATCAACTTTGACTTCTGACTTTGGAAATAAATATAAACTTGGATGAGAGAGTGAAGGAAGGATGGGATAAGAAAGAATGACAAGAAATTTATGATGAGGAAGATGCAAAAATAAAAATAAGTGATACAAATAATTTTTTTTTTGAGACGGTGTCTCAGTCTGTCACCCAGGCTGGAATGCAATGGCGCAATCTCAGCTCACTGTAACCTCCATTTCCCAGGTTCAAGCGATTCCCCTGCCTCAGCCTCCCAAGTAGCTGGGATTATAGGCACCCACCACCATGCCCGGCTAATTTTTGTGTTTTTAGTAGAGACAGGGTTTTGCCATGTTGGTCAGGCTGGTCTAGAACTCCTGACCTCAGATGATCTGCCTACCTTGGCCTCTCAAAGTGCTGGGATTATAGGCATGAGCCAATGTGCCCAGCACGAATAATATTTATATTCAACAAATGTTTATTGTGTATCCACTAGGATAAGATTCCATACATCTGTTTTATACCTTCTGTTCTATAGCACAATTATTTAAAATGTCCTCTTCACCTTTAAAAGTATTCCTACTTCGATGATAAAGTATATGGTCTCCTTAACTATGGGCTCTTCCCTGTTCTAGGCAATGAGGACATTGCGCAGAGAGTCCCTGATATCCCAGAGCTTACTGCCTAACAGAGGACACATCCATCAACCAGTAATCCACCAATAGCAAGATGCAATAGTAAGAAGTTCTTTGCTTTTTAGTTTACAAATCACTTTTATGTACATAATCTCATTTGATCCTCCCATCAATTCCATGATGGAAAATATTTATAATTGGCTTTTAAAGGAAGAGGAAACTGTTGCTGGGAAGTTAAGTGACTTGGTCAAGGCGAATTAGCAGCAGAGCCAGGACAAGAACTCAATAGGAAAATGCCTGCATTCTAAGGAGACTTTAAACTTTGTTCCAAAGAGTGAAGAAGTTAGAAGAAATGCTAATTTTTATCTTACCTAATGAGGCTTACAGTGTTTCCAGACGTTTTTGCAATTCCTCTTGCTGTTATCATCTTGAGGCTAACTCAGTGACACCTCTGCAGGTTTTTCTAGTAGGAAAAGATTATTATTTTGGAAAGGATTTCCTACGTACTTATTTTCAGTAGCATTGTTTTGCCTCGTTCAAACTAAAATCAGAACTCCAGCTCTCCAGTTTGCAGAATAAGCAGCAAACAAATGTAACTAAGAGCAATGGTACTGGTCTCCAAAGATGAGCCCCCAGTGAATCATGCTTCCCGGCATTTACACTGTTGTGAAATCCCCTCTTCTTGAATCTGGGCTGATTCTATGACTTGTTTTCGACTAATAGAATGCAGTGGAAGTGATGCTGCCTCCTTCCAAGGCTATGTGAATAGAAACTTTGTTACAGCTTCTTGGGTCCTTTGGATTGCTCAGATGGGGAAAACCACAGGCTAGGTAAGATATCTGACTAACCGGAGACTGCTATACTGTGAGGAAGTCCAAGCCACCTACACTGAGAGCCCACGTGGGTAGAGAGGGAGAGGGTCAGCTAACTCCCAACAGTTCCAGCCGTCCCTCAGGTGCAGGTTTGTAAGTGAAAAGGCATTTTAGACATCCAGCCTGTTTTTGTCTTCATTTGATTCTAGCCATCGCTGCCATATGATTACAATTTCTTGAGAAACCCCAGTGAGACCACTCACTGAGCCAAGTTATTTCTACAGAACTGATAAAAATAATAATAATAAAGTGTTGGATTTAGCCACTAAGTTTTATGGAGGGTAGCAATAGATATCAGAACAACAGAATAGACCCTCTAATCAGTTGCCCTGGGTTAATTCCTGCCTTTTGCTAGCTTTGTGTTCTTGGGTAGATTACCTAATACTTGGTGACTTAGT
The DNA here is from genome assembly GCA_036589455.1 of Ateles fusciceps. Taxonomy (NCBI): domain Eukaryota; kingdom Metazoa; phylum Chordata; class Mammalia; order Primates; family Atelidae; genus Ateles; species Ateles fusciceps. The sequence goes on along the minus strand of JAZHEH010003318.1, from coordinate 4,382,414 downwards.
TTCCTCATTTATAAATGGGAGTCATAACAGAATTAACCTTACAGGTTTGTTATAAGGATTAATTTAATTTATTATATGAAAAGGAGAGCTTGGCACTGGAAAGCATTCAATAAATAGCTGTTATTACTCTAGATAAATCTTATTAATCTATTCAAATCTGTGGTTTTCTTAAAGGCTTCATAAATACTGAAAGAAACTAAGAATCACATTAGCATACTTCTGAGTCACTTGGAAACAAAAAAACAAGTACAGTTTTGGATTCTGAGGGGAACGAAATTAAAAATCACATTAGGAAGAGAATTCCTAATGTAGAAACTCCTCCTGGAAGATTCTTCAGCAAAAGTACTGACAATAATAATAATACTCCATGAAATTACTGTGGGTATTGAATGACTTAATGAATGTAAAAACATCAAACCCTGCCTGGCCCAGAGTAAATACTCTGTGTATATTTTACCTATTATTAGTATACTCTTATTAACCTTTATCTCACAATCTTCTTCTCAAGAGCCTTCTCAGGATTTTCCCACCATTCTTTAGAGACCAAATGGTCTCTGCAAGCGCTCAGGCTCCTGATTCTTAGTTTTATATGGACTGCAAAGCGGCTCCTCTTGCTGTTTTTAAGTTCCTTGACCTCCATAAGCTCTTTTTAGTGATGCTCAGAAGCTGGAACGGTTGAGTTTCAGATATAGATTGGAGAGCTTCCTTACTAACTCCAATAAAATAGCTCAGAGTTTGGCTCTCACTTTTAAATACTATGCAGATGGCGCTGAACCGCAGCCAAACTGGCGGCAACTTGATTTCCTCTGGTGAGTGCTGGTGGGGGTGTCTAGAGGATGGCATTCATTCCCATCTCCCGTCCCTTCTTTCTCCTTTCTCTCCCCCTCTCTCATACACACACACAGACTCACACTAACATTCTGTATTTTTCCTTCTAGCCTGAGTATTTTTTATAATGACATGACCAGCAATAATTAATAAAATCATTGGTTTCCTGCCTGAACTTGTACTTATGTTAGCTATCTCATCGTGTGGAAATTTTCCCTTCAGCGCCAGATCAATAGCGTCCCCTTTGTGATTCCCTACTGCCAGGAGAGAAAATGTTCGCAAAAGGAGATCTAAGGAGCTTCCTACCGATTTAGAAGAGACAGAAGAAAGGACACTCTGTGCCAGCTGTGAAAGAAGCTCTTATATGCTGATAGGAATGTTATGAAATATCTGTAAATTTGGAGCTTGTTTTCATGAGCTGTAAAACGTAACTGCATGGAGTGGATTTTTGAACACTCTTAAAATAAACATAAACTAGGCTTTGATAAAGGGACCCCTTTTTGTTTGATTTACTGTTTTCCTATAACAGTGTAATATTTTTGCATGCAGAAATGTAGGCTCAAGAAAACATTAATCAAATAAAGTGTGTATAACTATGACGCAGGGACACCAGATGTAGGAAGGGCCTGCAAGTGAACGTTCTGGTGCTTATGCTAGATCATAACCCTTTTGGCCCTTATACGCAACCCTTGAAAATGAAACTGTCTAGTTACCCACGTTATATTGGGTTTCTGTATTGATTTTTAGGTTAATGTGAAAAATTGAGTAGAATGTTATTTTATTTTGCTTTGGAATCAGGCAGTGTCAGACTTGAAATATGCTTTGAGGGACCATTTAATGTAACCTCTATCATTTGGTTTTAAAATATTTTTTAGACTTTAAAATAGGTTTGTATCTACCACTCAACTGCTTTGTTACTTTAGACCAGTTATTTAAATTCCCCGAAGCTCAGTTTCCACATCTTGGAGATAAGCATTATAATTCAGCCTTGCTGTGATCTTCAGTATAGAAGGTACTCAGCATCCTGCCTCGTGTAAAATAGGTGCTCAGGAGATGGCAGCTACAATCATTTTCTCCAGTAGATGAACCAGTCTAGAATTATGTTGTCTAGACTGTTCTTTTCATGTCTAAGCAAGATCTTGATGATTTTAAATTATTTATTTATTTTTGAAAGGAATAGTTTTATCGAAGTGACAAATGTACATTTAACAAGTAGCTCATGGTATTTGTCAGAGGACATACAATTCAAAACAACAGTCACAGGCTACCCCAGGCTGCTTGCACAAAGGCAAAGTCAACCATTTTCATTTTTAAGTTCTCTATTGATTTTCTTCATATCTCTAGATAATTGTTTTTTACTCTTTAAAATTTCTAGATTCATCAACCTTATGCCATATTCATTGAAACCTTCTGTGAAAAGTGCACATTTAGCTCACTGCATGTTGACTTCTCTCAATCCTGTTCTCAATATTTGTTAATTACATTTTCATTATATATCATTATATACTTACGTTCTTTCGTTTGTTGTATTTATAACTTTAAAAATACACTTAAATTTCTATTTATTGTTTCACTAAATTTTGACAATATTTCCTCACTCTGCAAACTCAATGATGAGAGTAGTTTTGCCCCCGACCTGCCACATCCCTTATTCTGTCAGCTGCACTTTTACTTTTATATTCTCAGGGTTGGTAATGTTCACGGTTTATCCTGTAATCACAGCCATGAATTATTATTCTAAGCTATTCCTTTTCTATGTAGACCTAAAAATTTACAAATGAATAGTTAAATATATACATGCATAAAATAATTATATATATATGTTCTGTAAGTTTATAAATATTATTCCCTCTTGGGCCAGGTTGCTAAGGTTATACTTATATTTCTTAGGTCCAATGTCCCAAGCCAGTAGAAGAAGAATATTGCTAGCATCAAGATCAAGTGGATTTTCTTTTTGTTGTAATCAATTAGACCAGCCATCCCCAACCTTTTTGGTAGGGGACCAGTTTCATGGAAGATAATTTTTCCACAGATGAAGGTGGGTGTGGGGTGGTGGAGGAATGGTTTTGGGATGAAACTATTCCACCTCAGATCGTCAGGCATTAGATTCTCATAAGAAGTGTGCAACCAAGATCCCTCACGTGCACAGTTCACAACAGGGTTTGTTCCCCTGTAAGAATGTAATGCCACTGCTGATCTACAGGAGGTGGTGCTCAGGCAGTAATGCTTGCCCACCGCTGTGCAGGCAGGGGGCTTGGGGGCCCCTACATTAAACTGCATTTTGGGTTGCTAAATATTTAGTCTGAGAGTTTCTGATAAAAACTTTCTGACATTTCATAAAGTTTTGATTTATCATTTCTACATAATTTACTTTTATTGAATCCTGAAGTTTATCCATGCTCTTATTAATTATTTTTATCTGAGAGCTACTCTTTACATTTTATAAGGCCTATCCTTTCTCCTCCTACTCTCCTCTGGCAGGGTTTCTCTCTATGAAAAGCTGTACTGCCATTCCTCAGGACTTGTCTGCTGTTCTGGGATAAATCTGTAGTTTACTTCGTTAGTATACTGGAGTATATGTTCAGCTAACTTTCTGAGAAAAATGAAAGGGTTTAAATTTTGTAAGCCCATGCATATATGTAAATGTCTATAATTTCCCCTCATACTTGATTGATACTTTAGCTGGGTACAGAATTCTAGGTTGGAAATAATTTTCCTTTGGAATTTTAAAGGCATTGCTTAATTGCCTTCTAGGCTCCATGTTGCGGCTGAAAAGTCTAATGCTTATCATATTTTTCTTCATTTGTAGTTATTTATTGTCTCTGAAAGCTTTTAGGATTTTCTGTTTTTTCATTTGGATGGCTTTTAGGATTTTCTGTTCTTTTCATGTGGATGTTCACATTTCTCAAAAGTATGTTTAGGTTGTGAGCCTTTTATCATTTTAATGTGCTGGACACTTAGTAAGCAACCTTCAACTGTAGACTTATGACTGTATTTAGTCTGAGAAAGTCTCTTTTATTAGTTCCTCGGTAATTTTTCCTTCTACTTTGTCCACTGTTTCTCTCTAGGATGCCTATATTGCAGGTACTGAACTAAATATATATAGAGATAGATATGTGTGTGTGATTTTTTTTAGTAATTTATTTTCTGTTTGTTTCTTTGTTCTACATTCTGTACTGTTTTCTTAACTTCATTTTCTTATTAAAATTTTAAATTTTTCCAATTAGTTTTAATTTCTGAGACCTCTTCCTTGGTCTCTGATGGAGCTTTTAAAACTGCAAACCATTCTTGCTTCATGGATGTACCATCTCTTCAAATCTCCTTGAATATTTGCTAGATTCTGTATGTTTTCTTCTGTTCCCTGAATTATCTCTGTTCATCTTAGTCTTTTTCTTCTATGCTACTGATTATTCTCAAATGTCTTGTTTTGCCCACTTATATTTTAAGAAGAAAGACTATATATAGAATGGTGTGGGTTTCCTCTACCGTTGTATATGTAAGACAGTTTTCCCATTAAGTGGGGTGAGTCGTGTCCTTTAGAAAACTTCACTTTATAATGAGTGGGCAAAAACTCTTATTGACCAGTTAAGGACTCTCCAAATTCTAGAACTACAGCTACTCCTGGAACCAGTATCTTCACTTGAATTCTCAGCTTTCTTCCGGCATTTTCTACCAGTTATTTACAGAACCCCTTACCCACCCTACCCCCCCCCCCCAATAACCTTTTTTATTTTTGGCCTAGGATTAAATGCTGACTTCCTGATGCAATAACGATGCCTTGAATTAATTCTCAATGTTTTGCCTCATTTATAACTCCTTCCATCCATAGAATTTTTGCAGTTCTGAACCTAGAGTCTGTCTATTATTTCAATGGGCAGCTCAGCATCCACCTTCTCTGCAGCTTTGAAGATAGGACACTCTTGGCTATAGTGTTTCTCCATTGTTTCATTTTTTTTAAACTTCTAGGTTATATGGCAATATATTCTCAGTGAATTTAGTTGGCCACAGTGTGTGCCCAATTTACCTTCTTGAACTAGAACTAGACTTAGTGATTGAAAGTTTTAACACCCAGTTTTTTTAAAGGATGGCTCTACTTAGTCACCTAAATTATAAACTTGTTACCAGGTTAAATAACTCTCATTTTTTCATCTTATATTTACAAGACATATGATCAAAACACATTTTTTATTTTCTTCAGCTTTTTGAAGCATTATTTAAAAACTACAATGCATCAATATGGATCTATAAACAAGTTGAAATCTTTACAGAGAAAAAAAATGTTGATTAGATTGTCAAGCCCTATATATCAATAAGCATAACCTGAACTTATCTAAATCTATATGTAGTTTATTTATTTATTTATTTGACATTTTTTTTTATTGCATTTTAGATTTTGGGGTACATGTGAAGAACATGCAAGATTGTTGCATAGGTACATACATGGCAGTGTGATTTGCTGCCTTCCTCCCCCATCACCTATATCTGGAATTTCTCCCCGTGCTATCTCTCCCCAACTCCCTGCCCCGCACTGTCCCTCCCCTATTTCCCCCCCCCCGACAGACTCCAGTGTGTGATGTTCCCCTCCCTCTGTCCATGTGTTCTCATTGTTCAACACCCACCTATGAGTGAGAACATGCGGTGTTTGATTTTCTGTTCTTGTGTCAGTTTGCTGAGAATGATGGTTTCCAGGTTCATCCATGTCCCTAAAAAGGACACGAACTCATTGGTTTTTATGGCTGCATAGTATTCCATAGTGTATATGTGCCACATTTTCCCTGTCCCATCTATCATCGATGGGCATTTGGGTTGGTTCCAGGTCTTTGCTATTGTAAACAGTGCTGCAATGAACATTCGTGTGCATGTGTCCTTATGTAGTTTATTTTTGTAAGAATTCTCACATAAGAATTGTAATGCTTGACAAAATAACCATCAACCAGTGAAATCATAATGGCAGGTTGTATTGAATTTGAAACTGCATAAATGCTAAAAGAAAAAAATTCCATTGGCCAAATCTACATATCTGAGTCAGGTAAAATACCTATTAAGCACATGTATGAATGAATGCATATAAAAAGCAACATGAATTTGTGATTTTCCACCCCCGTGTTCCAGTTGAGAAACAAGTACATTTTCAAATTGACTTATGGCTTTATTAGAAAATGTAAGCATTATTTGGAAGTCTCAGTATTACACAAGAAAAACTTTTATGTGACATCTGAGTTAAACTTTTCTAGCAATAGTGGTTCTCAAAAATATCTGACCAAAGTTAACTTACTTATTCATGATAATGGGACCTGAAAAGAAAATAACATATGCTATTTAAACTTTTAAATTAACATACTATTTTCTCTCATTCTTCAGATGTTAACCACTTTGTTAATTAAAATTCCCAAAACCTGAATTGTTGGGTGATTAACATACTATTTTCTCTTATTCTTCAGATGTTAACCACTTTGTTAATTAAAATTCCCAAAACCTGAATTGTTGGGTGACTCAATTTTCCATAGAAAAGTTTCCAAGATTGAATTTTTGGAAAATGGCATCTAAGATTACCTGGATCTAGTTCATGATGTTTATTTTACAGATAGCCAAGGGAGAGATTAGGTGAAAGTTATTGCCCCTCGGTTACACAATAATTCAGCAAGACTGGAAATCTGTTATTTAGGAAATAATTTTAGCTTGCCGCTGAGTTTACAGAGCAATAAATGGCTCCTTTCTGGATCCTTAAAGTTTACCCAGCACATTTATGTGGCCATTTTTTTTTTTGCCTGGTGTACTTATGTATGAGTTAAATCAACATGACTGTATCACATTTACATTAAACCTCTTCCCTTATTTCTCCATCTTTTAAAAGTATTCTTTTATGATCTCTGTTTTCGTTTTCTTTTCTCTGCTGTCTTCATTTAGCTGTCACTTCTGCTGAAGACAGTTCAAATGTTTCTGTGTAAGTTAATTTAAATAAGAAGAAAAAGTAATAATTTAGAATTAAATATTTGTTTTGATTTTAAATTAAAAAATAAGATTTTTTAAAAATTAGTACTTTGTAAGTGATAAAGTACTATGAGAATGTCACATACTAGTATTAATTAAATAGGGCTTAAATGGCATAATCTAATTCAAGTTTGTATATGAAAATAACTTCATGTTACCATTTAGAGTCTTGAAAAATGTGTAGGTTTTCAGTAGTTTACTCAAGGAAAAATTTGACAAGCAAATCCTAATATCTTTAGCATGATTTTGTGATTTCAATATTACTGTACATTTAAAATCTCACTAAAGGATAAAAAAGAGTACACGGAGAATACTTAATAGTTATATTATATATTACAATTATACTATAACACATATAACTGTATGTTAGATAAGAAATATATACTTTAATTCCATATTATGAATAGGTAAGACAAAATGTACTTAAAGGAATTTTTTTTTGTTTGTTTTCAGTACGTAGAAAAATTGTTTTGATCTTTTAATCTAAATTCTTTGATAATTTATACTTTTACTATTGTCCAACTATTTTTATTTACTATTGTGATGACGTGTAAAAACCACTGGTTTTATGGAAAAAAAATGTATTTTTAAATATAAAGGGAACTTTATAGGAATTCTTTTCTTTTCATATGTTAATTTCTTTTAAAATAGGACATTTTAAAAAAGTAATTCAAGTGTGTAATCCCAAACTGTGTTTTAAGGTATTTTTCAAGTTTCCATTCTGGGAATTTGGGGTACAGTTATAATGATAAAAAGCACATTCTCCTCACATATTTCTTTTAGACACTGGAATTGCTGATGTATTCAATTTCCAGAAAAACTATAACATACTGAAGTGAAAAGATAGTCCACAGTGGATTACATTTCACTTTTGACAGAAGCCACAAAGGTCTTTCTCTTATAAAGGTCCCCATACCTGAGCATTTAAAATACAGCTTATTTATAAGATGGAGAAACAGATTGTAATAAGTAAAATAGAACTTGTAATAAGTTTTAAAATACAGCTTATTTATAAGATGGAGAAACAGATTGTAATAAGCAAAAACAGAACTTGGGCAAATGAAAAGATAGCCTCTGAAGACAATACCTGTGGGCAAACATTGTCTGCTTCTGTTACATGAAGCAGTCCTATCACCAGGTTGGGGAGAAACCTGGTGATTTTTCCAGGCAGATGCATGGTGTAGAAGGAAGAGCAGGAATCTAGCCTGTCCAGGGGCCCATGCCTACTCTTTTCCCCATGGGCCTGGCCAAATAACTGAAATAGACCAAATCTCAGTTTCGTCCTCTGAAAAATACATTGAGTATCTAACAGGTCCTAACAGGTCCATGTATATCAAATAAGAAAATACTTCAGAAATTGTTTGCATACCTATAACAGACAAAATGTATGCAGAGTATTACTAGAAAAACTTAACTGTAACAATGGAGCTAAAGAGAAAGGCGAAGGAAAGAATAGCAAATAAAAAATGGAATTAGAGAAGGTAAACCATTTTTAAATTAAAGTGATTTTTGACGTACTTTTAGTTCACAAACACATGTGGGTTTAGTTTTCTTTTGGACACAGGATAGTAGTAGAGTTCATTATAGATTTTGATTTATCATTTGAGTCAATAAATTTTCTTGAGTAAAATTACTTCTTGTTTATTCTTGCATAAAGAAAGAACTACTTGGGAATATTTTCATACTTTTCTATCAAAAGCTACTCAGTGGGCTGAGGTGGGAGGATCACTTGAGCCTGGAAGGCTGAGGCTGCAGTGAGCCATGATCCCACCAGTGTGCTCCAGCTCCCATGATAGAGGGATACCCTGTCTCAAAAAAAAAAAGAAAAGAGAAACAAGAGAAAAGAAATTTGATTAAGATACTGTGTTTTGAATTGTAACTTTGTTTTCATTTCACTTGAGAATTTCTAAACCAAATGTCCTTCATTTTCTGTGCTGAGACCATCTAACCATGTCCTGCATTGATTTTGGTTACTGTAGCTCTCCGTGCTTAGATATATAGAAGTCCCACAAAATTTGGTGGCATGTTTCTGTTGCCCCATCTCCAAAATGGCAATGCCCTCCTTCATGCTAAATTATTGTGCTGCGGTCCAGGGCCCAATGTAAGTTAGGTTCTACCTAGAAGCAGCATCTTTCTTCATAGTTACTTGGTAGACATGGCTAGTCAAGCAAAGAGATAGGCATAAAATATAAGAAACATGTTTAAATTTTCATTCCTAAGGCAGAATAGAGCTGCCACATGGCAAAGTTCCAGATGAGTCCGCCTGGAATTGAGTAATGCGGCGGTGCTGACTAAATAGAAGGGTGTGTGTTTGGGGGCAGCCTGTACATGGGGGAGAGGACTGGCTCTTTCTCCTCTCTTTACTACATGGCCCATTCCTACCACACTACTCTGTGCCATGTGGACCGCATTTGTTGACATGGCTGGCCAGATGCCTGCTATTGAAAGCATGTCCAGCCATGTGTCTGATCCTCACCCACCAGTTTATTTTTGTTGCACTTTCAACCAGATTTTGTGGCTAATGATGATATAAACACTATGGTAAGGGAGATGCCAGTGGACTACTGTGCTTTTTCCTGTGAGCATTTCAGAAAAAATTAATATATTTTACAAAATTTTCTATTTATGCCAAAGCTGCATGATATCTAGAATGGGCTTTGAAGAAGAAGGAGGTGTAAAGAAAAGAGGTCAGGAAGGAAGACTTCTGGAGACATAAAGCAAAGGCATGACATTTGTTGCTACTGATTGATTCCCATGACTTTTTTGCAGATTTTTCTTTTTCCTTCCAACCATCCTCCTCTCAGTCCCACCACCCATAGTTACGCATTCCTGCACTTACTGTGTATCTTATTCTCCCAGACTCACTTTCACATTAAGCTCCCTTGATGAGCTATAACTCTTATAAAATTCAACTGTTTTTTCAAATAACCCAACTCTGCAATACTTGTTTTATCTAACATATATTTACACAAAGAGACTATCCCAGAATAGACGCTCATTTAGTGAAGGTGAAACTGATATTTTTAGTAACTTAATAGAAGGCTGAAGAAAGAATGGGTGCTCAATAAAGTCTTGTTGAATTGGATTGAATTGAATGATAGCAGCTTAGAGACTAAGGGCAGACACGATAGAGGATGGATGGGCTAGTCTAGGAAGCTGAAGAAACTGGCAGGATATGAGCAAAGGCATGGTCAGACCTTAAGAGAACAAAGGGAGGACATGACACTTTGCTGCTGTATCAGTTCTCTCTCCTATGTTACAAACCACACCAAAACATAGCCACTTAAACAATAACCTTTGTATTTGCTCATATTTCTATACATTAATCACATCAGCTGAGTACAGCTGGGCAGTTCTTTTGCAACTCTGGCTAGGGTCACTCATGTGACTACAGTTGTCTGGCAGCTCTGCTGGGGCTGGATGGTCTAAACGGCCTCACTGCATGCCTAGCAATTGTTGCTGCCTGTTGTCTTATCTGAGTGTCTTTAGCAGTCTAACTCCTCAGGCATTTTTTAGTTTTTATTTTTATTTTGAGACAGAGTCTTGCTCTGTCACCCAGGCTGGAGTGCAGTGGCATGATCTCAGCTCACTGCAACCTCCGCCTCCTGGGTTCAAGCGATTCTTGGGCCTCGGCCTCATGAGTAGCTGGGACTTCATGTGTGCACCACCACGCCCAGCTAATTTTTGTATTTTTAGTAGAGACGGGGCTTCACCGTGTTGACCAGGATGGTCTCGATCTCTTGATCTCATGATCTACCCACCTTGGCCTTCCGAAGTGCTGGGATTACAGGCGTGAGCCACTGCGCCTGACCAACTCAGGCATTTTCACATGATGCCTGCATTACCACGGAACAAGCCCTAATGCACAAGCACTTTTCAGGTCTTTGGTTATGTCATTTGGCTAATGTCCCATTGGCCAAAGCAAGACCCATGGCGAAGCTCAAAATCAGTGTTGGAGGAAATGATACAAGGGTCTTGATAAGGAGTCATCATTCATTAAGGATCATTACTCTACCAGTCTTCCACAGCTGATATATTGTGTGACAAAGGTTTTGTTGATTGTTGCTTCTACTTCCCAGACAGAGACTTCCTAGGACTTGGAATTAATATAGCTCAAATTTGAGTCCAACAAATTGTCTTTTATGTAGTAGCTCCTCTCAAACTATCTTCTCAGTAATGTTTCCGAAAGTTCATTTCACCAGCCATAAATTTGCATATAAACCTGGAATAAGTGGTAGTTGTCCTCTATGTTATATATTTTATTAAATTGCACTAGAATGGATTACATTTTAGTGGATTCTAGGAAGGGAAAATACAGTGGTGTCAGTGTTTGAAAGATTTAAATTGGCTGCCCACACTTGTTGGTGTATATTTTTCCAAGCATATTCTGGGATGGCAACCACAAATAAAAACTTGGGCTCCTGGCCTTTTACATGTTCAAGTTGGCCTTTTAATTGTTGATTACACAATTATGGTACTTTATCGCCTAATGTGTCCAAATATCTAGTATAGTTTTTGGCATTCTTTATATTTTTACTTAGCAACCAATCAAGCATATGTTGAAATTCAAGAGAGAAGTATTGAACAATGAGTCCATAAACCCTGCAACTGAAGGGAGTAAATAGTTTTACAGAAGCAAGTTCGGTTGCTTTTCATTACATGTCTCTGGGTGGCCAAATGCTTGGGCAGAAAATTAAACTTGTTTAAGCTAGCCGCATTTACACTTCTCAGACTGAAACACAATCTTCCAATTTGTGTTAAATTACTATTGTGAAATAATTTTATTATTTGCCAAATATTTCAGTGACATGAAAGGACAGATCAGCAAAGATCATTTATAGTTTAGTTCCCTAGCCACTCCCAATAGGTTATCTGGAAGCTTGTTGATTCACCATGGACTGAATGGACTGGGAATCTATATGTATATAGATTTTCTATTATCTTCCAAAACTTATATTAAAAAAAAAAAAACAAGACTATGACTGCTGGCCATGGTTGTGTTGCTTTTTCCTCCTTTATTTTTCCCTTGGCAAATATTATTTACTGACAGCTCAAACTTAGGGGCTATGAATAGTTAGCTCCATATGCATGCAGAGTTCTTCCTAAACCAACCTATTAGTTGTGCCAGATGTTATTATGCTTCTTGGAATGTAAGCTTAAAAAGTGATCTTAGAGTAAGTTAATAGACAATTCAGTGAGCAGGTGTTTCATTGATATGAGGGAGTGAGTATATTTAACATATGGGAAGAGTACGAAAAACTGTGGCCAGAGAGCAGACTGTGATAGATTGTGAAAAGAACTCCAGTTCTTCCCCCTTCCCCTGTTTCCACATATTTTGCAATGTGACTTTGCAGTTGCTGCCATCAAGAGGCAGAGACTCTTTCTCACTCTTTAAATCTGGACTGACCTTGTGACTTGCTTCCGTAATAGAATGCAGTGAATGTATCCCTATGCCAGTATCAAGCCCAAGTTTCAAGAGGGCTTACACACATCTTTCTGTTTGGTACCCGTTGTCTGTGGGATAGCCTGCTAAGTGAGGACAGACCACCTGAGACAAAATTGAGCCATTCCAGCCAATTCACTGAGCTAGGCTAAACCAATCAGTCCTTAGCTGGCCTGTCAATTTGATAGCGACAGGAAGCAGAGAAATTCTAGGCACACAGGGATCTGTCCCTGGCAAAGCCCCACCCTCAAGCCGTAAAGCCCGATATGCATACCTGAATGAGAACTTAGATTCCTGTTTACTAGCTCAAATGTTGCCTTTTTCTAAACCACCCATGGCCCTCTCTTCCCACATCCTGTGCCTATAAAGTCCCCAGACTAAGCCAGCAGAGAGAAGCAGCTGGACATTAGAGAGAAATGACTTGACTTTGGAGGGACAGCTTCATGGCATAACTTCGGAGAACAATCGGCCAGAGAAGGCCAGATTTCTGGGAAAGATTATGTTCCCATCCCATCCATCCCCTTTTCAGCTCTCCTTCCCACTGAGAGCCACTTTCACCAGCAATAAAATCTCTCACATTTGCCATCCTTCAATTTGTTCATGCGACCTCACTTTTCCTGAACACCAGACAAGAGTTCAGGAGATACAAGTGCAGATACAAAAGGGCCCACTGAGCACTTAAGCCGTCCGTGGACAGCAGAGCTAAAGGAGCACTGTAACACATCCTCTGGGGTTTCAGGGGTTGTAGGCACCCCCCCAGATGCTGCCACAGGGTCCATACAAAGTTTGCTCCTGTTGGCGCCCCAAAGCACTGGCCCCAGCTTCTGTACCCGCTCACCTGCACACTCCTTCCCACAAGGGGTGGAGTGTAGCAAGTCTGAGTGAGTACAGTGTTCGGTCCTGCCAGCGCCCAAACAGCCAGCTGGTTCCAGTGTTCATGCACTCCAGTTCCTGCCTCGTTTGCTCACACTCTACCTCCCCTGAGGAGTTGAAACCTATGGCTAAGTAAATGGAGCACCCCTGCTGGGAATCACTCAGAGGGGTCAGGGAAATATCCTGCTTCAAATTCAGACTTATAAACAAAGACAAAAATAAAATAAATGATGCAGGCACCTGGTGAACACATGGACTTAGGAGAAATAATGAATGCTTGCTGTTTTAAGCCACTTGGATTTAATGTATTATAAAGCAAGAGCTGACTGATACACCCTCGTTTCTCTCTAGCTTGTCTGGAAAGCACTTTCTTTAGGGCCTTTTATAAAAGATCAGCTTAAGAGTGTAGGCAGCATAGCATACCCTAAACTGACTGATGATTCTCTTTCCTTGATTATACATTTAAGTGTTGGTTTGCCCATATAAAATTTGTTTCTGAGGGCAAGGCACTGAATATTTTTCTTTAAATCTTATACAAATCCCAGCAAAATGTCTCTAATGTACCGGGGTTTTGATAAATATTTTGCAGGTTTTTAATTACATCCTTCTGAACGCCTGTACATTTAGAAACATTATTGTATAGCTCAGAGTAGGAATCTATCTGTCATTTGGGTAAAGTCTGTTGATCTCAGACAGATCTGGCAAACCATTTTGCACATTCTCTGTGCCAGTTACCCAGAGACAATGTAAAATGGGCTTGATAAAACATTTGGTTTCTACTCTTCCTCCAGTCTTGTCGCAGCTAAGATCTGGATTATCTGGCCAAATCGATGTAAGGCAAAGCTTCATTCTACTCAGAGGTGCCATCAGTAATTTGCTGGGACAATAAAGGGTTAATCCCTGGGTGGGTGCTGGTTCTGACAGCTTTTATGTGTCATAGTCAATCACAGTGAAGTCATAGCATTCTGCATACTGCCAGCTTCCTCTGGTAACTGATGAGGCACTTTTGGTAATAGCATTCTCATTTCCAGACATTGCCTATTTTATCATTTGCAACTGTGGGGATATTTTTGACATCCTTGTTTCTTTATGTAAGATCACAGTGACTTTATGTCAGTAAATTTGTCGGTGCACACTGGTCTGCTGTGACAGGAAAAGCACTAAATGGATGTAATTCAGTTTTAAATATAATTAATAAATTACTGGGAAATATTTCTATTGTGGATATCTTTACATTTTGTCAAATACTCTAATCCGTGTGCTTAAAAAATAGCTAGTGTCAAGTGAATTTTTTTTATAAGAAGCAAGAATAGGCACCAGAAGTATGAAGTTGGTTTAGTGACAAGCATTTATTTTAAATGATGTCACTTTCTTTCTAATTGATGAATATCAGATATATATACACACACATTAGATCTGTTTAATTATTTGTTGTACTTCATATAGCAAAGCAGAAAGGTACAGGGAACTTGCTGCTTGCCTCGTTTGAGTATCCCTGAAGGTTAGGTACTTTGATTTCTATTTTTTTAGAGGAGAATCTGAAATCAGAGAAATTAAGTTATTTTCTCTAAGTAACTCTGGGAGTAAGAGGCAGATACAGGATTTGAATGACGTATGGTGTCAAAGCTCTTTACCTTCTGCCTCTCTTCCTTCTGCCTAATTCCAGAAGTCTCTGAGATGATCCTTTCTGCATCTGTTGTGACACTCAAGCCAGTCTGGCCTTCCCATTGCAATCCCTTGACCATACTTGCCAAGCTTGAGTTTTTCAGATTTGTGCTCCTGGAGGCTTCCAAGCTTAATTTTCCTCCTCCTGTGCATTTATTTTCTGCCCCTTCAAACACTCCCTGGTTTGGTCAATTCTGCTGTCAAACAAGTTTCAATTCAGACAATGTGGAGTATAAGGGTGGATTTTTCTGGGTTGTTACTGGCTTAAAAGAACAGCCTTAACTATACCCTAGTCGTTTTGTGTTGTAAGTGCCAAATCAAAGAAATGCAGAAGTATGATTTCTTGTGGATGAATATATATGTATGATGCATATATACACACACACACACACACACACCCCTACTATATGTATATAATCAATTTCTCATACATGCTATATAATAAAAGTCATTCCTTTCTAGTGCCTGACTGAATTAGGATAAACCCCCAGAGAAGCAAAATTAGAAGCAGTTTTTTCTTTTTTGAATTCCTTCCCCAGGGCAGCTATGTACAGTTGTGCAAGTTGTGTATTACCTCTAGGGGGACATTATTAACATTTATAGTATCGTAGATTTCATGTATTGATTGGCAACAATTATGATGCAGGTAACAGTAAAGAGTCTTGAGGAAGATCCAGTTTTCCTTAAATCTCACAAAGGTATCATTTGGGCCAGCACTGCCTATCTGTTTTTGAAGAACCATGGCAATAAAAAAACATCTTTAGACTCATTTTTCATGCCTCCTCTTAATACCTAGATAATTTTGGTAGGTATTAGTATTTTTAAAATATGTGTCATGCAGTAAGGCCTTGAGAAGTAGAATGCTTTTCAGTCAGGTGGACCAAGATATCCAGATTGATATACCCATTATTATGGGGGGGCCTGGTCAGAAGTGTTGTGGGCATGTAAATGCATCAGGGTCTGCCTAGAAGACAGCCAGAAAGGCCTATGTTTGGGCAACTTTTGGGGCATCTAGATTCTTCCATAGAAAAACGAAAATATGGTAAATAAAAGAACTACATTTTGAATGTGAGAGCAAAGTTGTCCACCAAATAACTGCTATTATAGTAACTGTTCTGGCTCTGTGTGTGTGTGTGTGTGTGTGTGTGTGTGTGTGTGTGTGTGTGTCTGTGTGATTACTACTGTTGTAAAATCTTTACCTTCAGATAAGACCCTCAGAAGATAAGAATATCTGCATTCTAACTTTTTCCACTTTATTCACAGAACTGAAATAAAATTAGTGTTGCAAACCAAAGCTTTATTTTAGGAACAGTTTCTTTACATTCTATGTTAAATAGATTAAACAAAATGATCAGAAAACTTTAAACATTTTTTTTCTTCCTTTGAGGTCAATACTAGGTTTGCCCAGTGGTCAGCTTTACAAGCTATTTCACTCCTATTTTAATGGGCACATAAAGATCATTAAGTTAAAATTAATTCCCATCAGGGTTTCCAAGTATTCTACCCCCCAGTTGAGATTTTAGGAAAGCTGTGCCATTCAGAGGTTGAGAAGAAACCCAAAGAAATCATTATATCAGGTTAGAGTTAAGAGATTTCCACACGGGAAAAGTAATTGAAAAGTATATATTTTGCATAATGAAATAGATGACAAACTGGGCAAGCTGGTCTATTAATGAGCCTCCTGTAAAGCCAAGAAGGCACTGAAGCCGGGAGTGAATGCATGAAGAGGAATCTCTGATCTCAACTTTTAACAATCAATTTTAATCAAACCATTTGAGGCACTGAGTTCTTAGGGCCCTATGAAGGTGAGGGCAATTTGAAAGAAGAATAAAAGAAGACGTTTTATATGAATTGCAAAGTAACATAATCAACTTGGAGTTATGATCAGGGAAACTTCGTTTTACTTTGGAGTCTACAGAATTCCACATTTATTAAGGCCATGGCCACCTTATCTATTATGTCTTCCCTAAAAAATAGTTTTCAGCGGTGAGGTAATATGGCCTTTGACTTCTGAAGTGTCAGTTATAAACTTAAAGAAGGCAGTACTTTCTGGAAAGATCCATCCAGTATTAACGGAAATGAAAGCAAATAAATTATTAAGGAAACACAAGCATCAACTGCATATGTAGACATTTAGGAAATATTATACTTGTACTAGGTCATCAATAATATTTATTTGAAGATGTTCTCTTGCCAAACAAATGTTTATGTAAATAGCTTCTTCAGATATTTAAGGATTAAAAATCTGTATTTCCTATTCTTTAAAGGGTTGACAAAAATATATATATATTGCCAGTAGATGTGTGATGTACTTTTATTCTGATTTATACCAGTTTGGCTGCACAATTATCCAAAATTCCTGGAGAATTGCCAGCTCTGCACTTCAGCTTGTATTGCCCACATTGCCTTCTAGGAATGAACAGTTCACTAATGTAAAATGAAGTGCACCTTCAAAGAAAGAATGTGTCCAAACCTAACAGCCTGAAAAATTAACCATGTAGAGCTGTGGAATTATATAATGTGGTAGGTGGGCGTGTGGGTCTCTCTTTTCCTCTCTGTGAAACTAAGAATTTATAGTCCAGTTGGTGGTTCTCAACTGTGCGATGACCATAAGGGGAATCACCTGAGAGAGGTTTAAAGCGACAGCTCCCCACCCACAAAGATTTCTGCTTTAATTGGTCTAGGTTGGGGTCTGGTGCTTGTTTGTTTCAGACTCCCCCGATGATCCTAATGAGTAGCCAATTGCAAACCATTCATTTTAATCTAAATGATCTCATTTTCCTGAATGAGTACAGAGACTGTGAAGGCAAGACACAGAGCCATGACTGACAAAAGCCAACATTCCTTAAAACGATTGAAGGTTCCTGCAGCAATAATATCTTATGTTCCTGAACTTACATTGTAAATATTAATGAGTGCATCTAATTTCCCTTCATGTGAAAATGAGAAATAAGACCTTAATTTGACAACTCTATTTTTCAGCAACTTGCTTTTCAAAGGATGAAAAGTCTCATTTGATAGAATGATAGAATCTGTGAAAGCAAGGATTTTTGATTTACTACAACAGTGCCTGGCATATAGTAGACACTCAATTAATATTTGTTCAATAAATGAATGAATGCATTTATAGTCGACCCATTACATTATTGCTTTGAATGAGTAATCTGAAAATTAAGTAATTTAATGATGGATGCATAAACCTGCAAGAAATATAGTGATAAATCCTATAATTGACAAATTAAATACAATTGATAAATTTAAAAAACACCTGTTTTTCCTCTCTTTATGACATCAGAGAATTGGGCTTTTTGAAACTACCGCTTTACCTTTGACTAACTCTGACTCTGTTTTGAGAAATGAGCCTTCTTCTCTGTCTAATTTATCTTTGTTTTGCTGTTTTCCTTTTCTTTCTGTCCTCCTCCTTTCTCTTTCCTTTCCTTCCTCTTTCTTTTTCTTCTTTTCTTTTATCCTCAATGACTAAAGCCAACCTTGGTGATTTCCCTTTTCCCAAACCTGCTCTTCCTTTTCTGTTTCCCTGGTAATGGCCACACTCAGGCTAGAATCCCCGAATCACTCCACACCTCAGCTTTCTCCAACCCACAGCCAACCAAATTGTTAAGGGTTCTTATTGTCTACTTACCAATGCATACCATATTTCCCAGCTTCACTGGCTTGTCTCTTTTTCTAGGTATTCACTCCTAACATTCCCTATTCTTCCAAGCTCCTTCTTCTCCAATCCAGCTCTGTGCTGAAGAGTTTTCTTTTGAAAACATAAATTTGTTTCTACGACTCCTCTCTAAAACTTTTGATTACATTTACTCCTTCGGTTTTTGGCTCCTTAGCCTGGGGCCCAGCACCCTTTCTTATTAACATAATGACCTGCTTCACTGACCCTGGCATCTATCCATTCAGGTTTTGTTGTCACCGTACCAAGTTGCTGGCTGTGACTGATGCCCCAGATCTTTGCTCGTTGTAGAAATACCTTTCTTTGACTTTTACAATTTTACTCACTATTGAAGCCCACATTTTGCCTCTTCTGTGAAACCTTTTTTGATCTTTCTTTTATAATTCATCCCTCTACTCTCTGTGACTCAATAGCATTTAGCTTATTCTTCTATTATAAAGCATTTTATTCTGCCCTGTATAATGCATAGCAATTTATATGTCTTTCTCTATCACTAGACTGTATAGTGCCTGAAGGCAGGATGAAACCATGTCGTTTATTATCAGACCTCTACTCCCTAAAATATTTTAGCTGTTTAGCAAATCTTTTGTGTAGTTGATGAATGGTTACAATTCTGGAAGTTTTAGTCATCCTGGTAAAAGTATGTGGGAGAAGTTGCTTGATTAAGATTCAGAAATGACCCTAGGTAGGCAGTTATCCCAAACAGTGAATGACCGACTTGAAGTGAGAAGTCATTATTGGGAAGATATGTACCTGCTGTAATACCCTGTAGTTGATATTTTATGTCTTTGAAGTAGTACATAGCAAAAATACTCTTCCAAATGTTGATAGGCAAAATGAAATCGTAGACAAGAATCACCTTGCTGT
Source organism: Ateles fusciceps (assembly GCA_036589455.1). Lineage (NCBI taxonomy): Eukaryota > Metazoa > Chordata > Mammalia > Primates > Atelidae > Ateles > Ateles fusciceps. Next base: position 4,363,062 of record JAZHEH010003318.1, on the reverse strand, counting down.
TTGTTTATATGGAGAACTAACTCAATGGCGCAACAAGAAAGACAGACATGAAGGCTTGTATTGGCAGCATCTCCAGTGTATTCCCTTTTAAAATAAAATTTAAATCTATACCTATACCTCTAATTACTACTTATCAAATAACTCTTTAAAAACACTAGGAGGTATTATGCTTTCTATTTTAGCTCTGGGAGACTGTAACATGACCAAAGTCATATAGCTACAGTTTTAGGTTGAATAAACATCAAGGTCCATGACAAGGTACACCAAATCCCTGCAGGATATGTTTGTTGCCTTTGTATTTAATGTAGGACTTATTGTTAGAGGATATGTGCTTTAAAGGTGTTTTTCTCCTTTTAGTTAACGAGCTCATAAAAAGAATTAAAATCACATATTGATTTAAGGTAAAATGTGGGAATAAATATTGTTGTGCTGATTCACCATATCCTTCTATTGACATTCTTATTTGGCCAATAGGTCATACTTTGATCCGCTGGGGTAAGGGCACCTTCTGAGTCGTAGGAGCTGAGGAAGCTGATAGACCTGTGTACATTTTAAACTCATGACTTTGTTTTTCTCAGCCCTTTGTCTAAATGAATCCAGAAAATGGATCTTTTATATTTACCGTATGCAGCTTCTTCATAGAACAAAGAGATAGCGAGAGAGAGAGAGAGAGAGAGAGAGAGCGCTGTATTATGCTTATTAAATCAGAACATTCCACCCTTGCACATTTTCTTTATGATTCATGTCAAGCTCTCTATAGGATTAATTCGTTGAATATAGACATGTAGAATCTTTTCTGAATTTTATTTTGATATTACATAAGTAAGTTTATTACCTGCCTTCATGAATCTGTATTTTGAAACAGCTCCTGTTTGATTTGACATTTTCTGAGTCTAATGCCATCAAATTACTATTAATCCTAGACAAAGGGCACTAATTTTCTATTGTGCAGATCATAAATAAGCCTCGTGAATAGATTCTTTTTAAATCCCAAAAGGGGGCAAACATTTTCCTTGGCATTACACCACTTGAGTCAAATTTCATGTCAACTAGGCACTAATTTTTGGGCATCATCTTAGCCAGCATAAAATTATCATACATGTAAATATGGATTCACAGAACATGTGGGAATGTGAGTATAGATTGATCAAAGGTAGGACTTTTGTCTCAATATTCTAATTTAGTCTTTATTGAATTATCATTGTAATTAATCTTTATTTTGTGTCCAGAGGGTTCTTACATATTGTTCAAGAGCCTAGGCTAGAAACAGAGAGAGAGTAGAGACCTCAGAATCCAATCTCTTGTGAATTCTCAAAAAGAATTAAAAACATGTATCTACAGATGGTAGGATGTGGAAATAATTATGCAACAGGAATTCTTTCTTCAAGAGGGGAGGAAAGTGCCTTTTCTGCTAGTCAGGAAAAGTCCAACACAGGATAAGATGAGCAACTGTGGCTGGATTTGAAGGCAGCAAGGCAGAGCTAGATTAAGGATTGCCTTGCCCAACCAGCTGGTCACAGCACCACTATTTAAGAGACTTAGAAAAAATCAGTGCACTCGATCAGAAACACAGCACCCTTCAATTTGTGTTTCCACACACACTTCCTTATTGGAAAAAAAATAATAGATGGAATCAGTATTGTTTCTGCTGTGTACTCAAGTGATACCTTTTTTTCAGCCTTGACCTAACTTTGTTGAATATCTTTTGTGAGGTCCATGTACAAGTTGCATGGACTTCACCACTAACTCTGAGACCGCAGGCTGCACATTATCTGAAGTCAGTGGAAAACCTGAAATAGACTTAATATATAGCGCAATGCTTTTCCAAAGAATAGCCTATTTCTTATTTATGTTCCAAGTGGTTGAATGTGTCCTCCATGTGTGTAAATACAGGACTATTTAAGTTTGCTAATAAAAATATGTCTTGCCCAGTCCCATCAAACAAATGGAGAACAAATATTTAAACAACACCATTTTGAGGAGGTAAAAGAGCATCCTGTGGGGAGTCAAAGGAGGTACCCATATATTAGCATCCAGTCCTGTCTGTGGAGAGGTAAACAGTTCCATCAATCAGTAGAAAGTGGTTGAATAAATAGTTTGTGCAGAGTTAATGGATCCCCTAAATGCCACCAACTGAGGGAGCCTGCACTCCATAGATGGTCTATACTGGCCCATAGTGCTTTGCAAAGTGTTAACATGCTGCAGTAAATCATATGGTCACCTCTGAGCTTGTTCAACAAGCACACTTAAAAAGGGTCACCAGATCTTTTCAGGGAGCTGTAATTTGTTGAAGCCAGAAAGAGATGAATTTGAAAAGTACGGCTTCCCTGCTGTAGAGATCAAATCCATTGTCCGAGCTGTGTTTTGTTAACTTTGTACATAGGATCTTCTTTAGCAACTGGGGAGACACAGCTGCTCTTTATATCTAGAAGTGAAAGAAACGAGTCTGAATGGAATATGTTGGCTCTGCTGAAAATGAAACATTTGCTTTACTGAAGGACTTGGGGCTCAACCCGGCATGTGAAACTTCCGCCAGAGCTCAAAGTGGAGGGAAAAAAGGGAGAAAGCTATATAATTTGTTTGAAGTTGTCAAGCACAAAAAAAAAAAAAAAAAAGACCTGGCCAACAGATACAAGAAACAAGAAAAAAGTGATATTTTAATTTCTCTTTCTAGATTATTAGTTGACTGAAACAAAAGACTATAAAAATGGGACTTGTTAATGCTTTCGGAATCACCCCTATTTTTATAACTGGATAATCTAGTTACTTCTATGTTAGCCATCAAGGAAAGATTAGAAAAATGCAGATGATTGATCTGCATGTGCTTCTTTTTGTGTGTGCATAGGGAATCTACTGTTCTAATAGATTTAGAATCTATATTTGGTATTTCCAGATCCTTTGGGAAACGCATAAACAAAAGGACAGGAATCACAAAGCACCGCCTAAGGAAAAGATTCTCTTTGTGTTCCACATAGTCCCTCTTAATTCTATCTACCCACTAGCCTGCAAATTCTCGGAGCGCAGAGGCTTTGCTCCAAGAGCAACTGAAAATAAGAGCAACCAGAAAACAAAGGGGCAATTTCATGAAAAGTAATCAGCCAGTCTCCTCATTGTGACTGATTAATTGGTTTTGTTTTTTTCTTCTTGGCTTCCCCCTCTTTGCACTTTATTCTTATCTTGATGAAGTGATTCACTCACTGCTGAACAAATATTAAATGCTGGCATTTATTACTATCAAAGTCTAGTTTGGGACATATCTTTACATCTAATTGCCGATACGTTAGGATCAAAGGTAAATCATGAAAAATGTGCTGTAAAAATAAACATGAGACTGTGGAGCTGTGAAGTTATTTCACAGACATTATTTTAAATCTTGTCCCCACACTTGAGACGATTTTATTTAGGGCATCACATCACATGAATAAATGAAAAACTTCACCGAAAGCCTAGTTTTATTTGCTTCTTTGCTTATTGGTTAGCTGAAAATGATATTTACAAATATTTTTCTATTTTATAAAATCCTTGTATATTCTCCGTGAACATTGCCTCTCTGTTACCACATCCCCTATCATCATCCCCCTCCTTTCTGATCTCTCTTTACTTCCTCCCCTGCCACTGCCTTTTTTAAAAAAAAATTTGTTTTATTTCAGGAGCAAATGTTTCATTTTTAGATGGCTACTTATTTAAAATAAAGTCAGGACTCTGTAATAATATGCAAGAAACAAGTAGAATAATTTTGGGGGTGTTTCCGATTTTCCCCCCAATTAAATACAAAGCCATCAGCACCAATCATTGCAAATATGAAATCTAATCACTTAGCGTATTAGGAGAGCAAAAATAAGCTTCCCCATATTTCACCAATTGACTCACACTCTACATATTTTATCTTCAATAATGTATGCATTTTCCAGCTGGCTAAGGCTGCAATCTTTCTGCATTTTGGACATTTGTCACTCTATTCAGCCAGGCAGGAGAAGCCCCTGTGTAGCAAGCTCCTTGCACTGCAGGCATAGCATCTGTGAAGGAGTTGCTGACATCTGATGATTCAAATTGCAGAAATGATCCAGGACAAATTATGAACGTCTGGGTAGTGCCCAGAGATTTTGAGCTGAAATGACTTTGCCCTTGGAGCCTTGCAGATTTGGTGAACTCTTGGGGCCACAAGCTTTCTCGTACACAGCCTCCATAGGACATTGCCCACAGGTCCTCTTCTCTGTGTCAGTTATCATCCTGGGAGTGCCAATTGAGCTTTCCTTGGCCTGAAATGAAAAGGAAGTGGTTCAAGTTTCAGTTTACAAACCCTCAAGGCAATTGGAGCTTTCTTTGAAATGTAAAACAGTCTTCTATCAAGCACTGCTTAAGGCATCATCCAACTATCAAAGTCAAAGATGATTTGATAGGACCTTACAAATCCTAATAATCTATGGTAAGTAGTAGTAGCTAAGGCTTTGGCTCTGCCTTTGCACGTAGGGCAGAAGCAGGAGGATAATTTATCCAACTTTAGGGTAATGAAGTGTTAACAAAAACCACATGAAGCTATTATTACAACCACAGGCCACAGACTGCTAAGAGGGTAAACTCTCTGGAGACATACCTATTTTCAAGGAATCTTTTGCATCTCAGCTTACCTGAAGGCATTTGCTAAACACAAAGTGATGTAGCTGAAATACCATGATTCATTAGCCCTAATGAACAATGCTGAGCATATTGTCTCTCAAATATAACCCGCTGACATTGATATATATGTACTTTAACTCATTCGTCCCAACTTTATTAGGTACATATGTCTACAGCAGACACAAATGAAACATTCTACAACTAGGCTCCAAGCCAAAAACTAATTTATTCTTTAATGTGCTGGTGATTACTTGGTGGTTCCTTGAGCAGAGATGACAGGTCTGAGCTAATGGAGTTGTACTGTAAGTTAATATAAATCATGACAGAGCAATTAATTACAGAAACCACTGCAAATCCCTTTGTTAGTTTTCCCCATCACCAGAAGGATTTAATAATATTCATTTTGCTAAGTTCCAGTGACATTTACAAGTCTTAAACCATTTTTAATCAAATCAATATCACTGGCTGCTAAATTTAGTTGTGCTTTGCTTGCAAGTCCTGGAATACATCGATACTAATGTTTCCTACCTTCTGTTCAAATGAATCACATTGAATACCCATACTTCCTCTTCATTTGTTTACATTGAGTAATTGGGATCTGAAAAAGAGTTAAGACCTGGAGAACCCTGACTATCAGCAGGAATGAATTAGCAGGTAGAAGAGGAGATCCATAATTCAGTGATTACGTCTGCATCATTGTATCTAATGTCCTTCATCAGTTTTCCCTAATTGGCCTAAAGAAAAACACTTTATGATCATGGAAATAGATTCACGTTTCTGGAGACTTTTTCAAGTGTGATAGGTTAAAAAAGGAAAGATGAAATTTAGGCACTGGAGCAATATGCTTTCATAACAAAAGAGCACTACAGCGGTTCAAAAGCACCTCAGCTTCATCGTGTACATTCTTTATTCTTTAGACATCTATAGTTGACATCTCTTTTAAATGGAGTAAGTGAAAATTAGTTGGTTAGTAAGGCTATAGAAATGCTAAATTATCTCTGTAAGAATAATAAAATCTTCATCAGTAATTGATTGTATTATAGATTTTTAGAACAAAATAACCTGCTGTTCCTGGATGGCCCGTGTTGCTAGATCAATATCAAGCTCTATTTATTTGTATGTTTCCTTTTTTACCCCCAGTAAAAGCTCTATCTCTGGAAAGAGTGCAGCTCCCATAGCAATGTGCCTTGCACACGTTCAGTAGATTTTCTGTGTCTGTCCTACCTTTTTTGCATAATTGCAGATTTTTATTGACTTTTTATTGACTTGCTTTTGACTTTATCTGTGGGTATCCCGGACTCTGAGCCTTAAAATGTTAGAGAAGCATTCTTTCCGGAAAGGTCATTGTTCACATGCTTTTATATTTGTCATGTTCCTTAGGAATTCAGCACTTTGTGCTTTCTGCTGTAATCATTTCTGTTCATCTTTTCTTCCTTATCAGATTGTAAACACCATTAGAATAGGGATCTTGCTTTATCCATTTTTATTCTCTATATTATTGATACCTAGCAAAGATGTTTCTACATGATATTGTTCAATACATGTTCAGTAACTGAATGAACATATGCTACCCAGATGGGAATGTGAGGAGGGTGTAAAACTCAAATTAGTTAATCAAATAGCTTGTAAAATAACGGGTTGGGTGCAGGAAAATGTTGTTAACCTGGGAGAGATGTTTCAGACCTAGAGTTTAGAGTAAAGAATTGACTTGATGAAGGCTAGCAGAAAGACCAGAGCTCAGGGGTAGCTCTGATGGCTTGCAAGCTAATGATACCTTTGTACTTTTGTAGAAGTCCAGCTCTAGCTTCTACTTCCATCCCTAGAAGCTGTGATGCGTCACAGAGAGGCCTGAATAAGAGTCAGGGTTTGAACTCTGTACCACTTTCCAGCTTTGTGATCGCAGACAAACCCAAGTATGGCTTTTGACCTTGACGTAGGCACTTACGCTTTTTGAGCCATTAATTTCCTCCGCTTTGCATTGTGAATAAGCAATGCCTATGTGATAGCAGTGTGAGGATTAAGAGATGGTGTGTATGAAATTGGCTCCCGTGGAGTAGTGTCTGAGCCCTACTCCCAGAGGGCCTGTGGATGGCAGCCATAGGAAGAAGGGAATAATTTATACCTTTCCAAACTGGAAGACACATATGCTGGAAGAGATGGATGAGTAACAGCTTTCTCTTTGTGTTATTTACCATCATGGGAGTCTGGTCAGTGTGAGACTTGCTCTGGTTATGGGTCCTGGTTTCCAACAAGGGGGCCAATTTTTTTTCTTTTTTTCCCTAGGAAAAAAAAGGATATAAAGTGTGTTGCTTTTCATATGTGTCAAGATCAACAATTCTTATTATTACCCACACAATGGATGGGTTCAATTGCTTTGGAGGTGTGAGTCCAATAACCACAACCAAGAAGGATTTAACGAGGGGATTTGATTACTTGCAACAAGGAGTAAGCAGGACACAGGGGATGGTTCCCAAAGTAGTGCCTCCCTGAACAAAGGTGGAACCAGGGCTTTTACTGGTCATTGTATGTAGAGACGGAGTAAAGGCAGTGCAGATGCAGTTGCTGATCGTGCTTCTACATACATTGCATGTATACAAAACGGAGAATAAGCTTCTCCCAGGGCAGGGATTTTAGTATGGTAAGAAAGGAAGTTTCTCAAAGTTTATCTCCAACTCAGATATCTCTGAGTCCAACCCATTTTGGTTTTTTAAGGGCTGAGCTTCTTTCTGGAATGTTTGGAAACAAGAAAAAGTGCAACCGTTATAAGTGGATAATTTTTCATAGTTCATACCCCAAACCGTGGGTTACATAATCATCATCCTATTCAGGAAAGCAGAATGGGAAATTACATTTCATGTAACCAAGACACTGAGCCCCTCATATATTCTGTCAAGAAGAGGTTTTATTTTTTTAATTTATGTATTTATTTTTGCAATGGCACAATCTTGGCTCACTGCAACCTCGCCTCCAGGGTTCAAGTGATTCTCCTGCCTCAGCCTGCCTAGTAGCTGGTATTACAGGCATGCGCCACTATACCTGGCTAATTTTGTATTTTTAATAGAGATGGGGTTTCAGCATGTTGGTCAAGCTGGTCTGAAACTCCTGATCTCAGGTGATCTGCCCACCTTGGCCTCCCAAGTTGCTGGAATTACAGACGTGAGCTGCTATGCCTGGCCTGGAGGAGTTTTAAAAAGACCTTTTTCCTTGTTTCCTTGAGACTGTGTTCTGATACAGTGGCTGAGGATTTTACCTGTTCCTGCAGTTTCCAAAGGGAGATGAATTGTTTTTTAAAAGTGCAATGTGTCCATAGTGGGCATCCATAGTGGGCCTAAATGGCATTTACTCTTCCTATGTATAAGGAGCCAGAACTATCCTTGTAAAATTTTCCTTAACAAATGGTTTCTACTAATATTACTACTCTCATTATTTCTATCACTATTATTACTATTACTATTAATTACAACTTCTACTGTAGCTGCTACCTAACATTTATGGAGTGTTTACTATAACTGTTCTACAATTTTCTTGTATTTTAACTCTTAGTCCTCACAAACATCCTCTGAGGCAGGCACTATCATTGGGAAAACTGAGGCACAGTAAGTGGCAGGGCTGTGATTCAAATACAAGTAGTTTGACTCCCAAGTCTATGCTTTTAGTGAAAAAAGTCTAAGACTTTGAGTTTGGAGATCCAGGTTCCAACCTGAATGCTTTACCTGAATAGCTATGTGACCCTATAAATGCCCCCATTTCTCTGAGCCTTTGATATTTCAACTGAAAAGTGAGAGTGAGAACTATTAACTTAAACACCTTTGGTTTTCAAATGACATGGTAAATTAAAAACAAAGTTAGAAGGTTGCTCCAGCTGTTATTGCAGCTCTCAGATAATGTTGGGTAGAATTTAAGTTATAACCCACAGCTGTGTTTTGAAATCTCTCGTTCATTTTCTTGTCCACACCTCTCTCCTGCTGCTGGTGTTCCAGAGCAATGCATGCTCTCATCCCCTCTCGAATCTGCCTGCAGCTGGTCTCTGCACTCTGGTATGAGGCACTTATCTTTTTTTCCTCTCCACTTCACCCTTTCCTGGACTACTCTCTGCCCCTAGTCACTCTCTATATATTCTCACAATTATTTTTCACAAAAAAGCTAGGATACTTCTTATGGATGGGAGAGGGGGAGGAAGCGAAGGGCACAGGAGTCAGCTTCCTGAGCAGTCGGGCGTTGGAGGTAGGCAGTCACGTAGAAGGTAAATGAAGGAATTAAGGAAAGAATAGCATTCAGTCTTAAAAGTAAGGATCAGGTTTATTTATTTATGTGTAAGTGCTTTATTGAGGTAAAATTCACATATCACAAAAAAATTCAGCCTTTCAAGTGCACAATTTAGTGCTTTTTTAAAAAGTCTTCACTGAGCTGTGTAATGATTGCCAATATCAAATTTTAGAACATCTCATTGATACAGATAGGAAGCAGAAGGGCAGGATCCCTGGTGAGGGCTCCACCTTCAAGCCTGGACCCATGGCCCTAAATGAGAACAGGAATTCCTGTTTTCACACCTGAATGTTGCCTTTTTGAAGACCACTCTGGCCCACGCTGCCCCTTTCCTGTGCCCATAAGAACCCCAAACTCCAGGCTCCATGAGCAGAAGACTGGCAGAGCAGCAGAGTGGCATGGCAAAAAAGGAGAGAAGAGAAGCAGCTGAACATTGAAGAGGCAGCTGAATGGTTGGAGAGTTTGGCCAGGGACATCCAAACTGTGGTGGAAGAGTTATCTTCCCACTCCATCCCCTTTCCAGCTCCCCCATCTGGCTGAGAGCCACCTCCATCGCTCAGTAAATCCTCCACATTCACCATCCTTCAAGTCTGTGTGACCTGATTCTTCCTGGATGCCAGACAAGAACCTGGGTACCAAGAGCGGGGGGTATATGTCTCCCTGACTCTTCACTGAGCTGACCAACACTTAGCCATCTGCAGAAGGCAAATTCTAAAACAACATTGTTTGTAACCCATACCATCTGGGGTTCCAGAGGTTGCAGGCAACCACTAGCTGCTGCTGCGGGCTGGTATGGGGTTTGTTCCAGCTGGTGCCTAAAGACACTCACCCAGGTTCCTGCACCTGCTCATCTGTGTGCTCCCACTCCTTCAAGGGGCTTGAGCTCAGTGGCCAAGCAAAATGAGCCACCCCCCATTCACGAGTCTCACTACGGGATCAGGGATCTCTCCCATCTCATCATTATTTCAAAAATAAATTCCCCCTCTGTCTCCTTTGTCCCAATACCTGGAAACTAGTAAGCTACTTTTTGTTTCTGTAGCATTTTTGACACTTCATACAAATAGAATCATATAATATGTATCCTTTGTGTCAGGCTTCTTTCACTGAGCATATTAATGTTTGTATATTTCATCCAGGTTGTAGCAGGTATCAGTACTTCACTCCATTTTAACGGCCAAATAATTTTCTACTGTGTGGATGTACTTCGTTTCATCTATCCATTCATTAGTTTATGGGCATTTGGGTTGTTTCTGCTTTTGTGCTATTATGAATAATACTGCTATGAACATTCATATACATGTCTTTGTGTAGACCTAGGTTCTTTTTTAATTTTCTGGAGCACATACACCTGGGAATAGAATTTCTGGATCATATGGCAACTCTATGTTAAACATTTTGAGGAAATGCCAAACTGCTTTCCAAAGCGGCTGCACCATGTAACGATCCTACCTTATATGTAATTAAAAGCAAGCAAACAAACAAAAAGCCTTAATTAACAAAATTACTGTAGACTACCTAATTTTGGCACACTGTAACTATGGAAGCTACAGGTTCTTTTAGGGTCAGGCTTTATTATACACCTTCAATAGGTACGCTTTCTTCCTCGCTCTGTGAGAAACTAGATTAGGGTGACAACGGTGTGATCAGCAGTTAGAACCAGACTGGACTGTCATCTTCTTGAGGGTAGGAATGCACTCTTCCTCGTTGCTGTAACTACAGAGCAGAGTACAGTGTTGGCAGATAACAGGCACTCTATAAACATCTGAGAGAATAAATGAAGGAAGACATAAACTCAGAGACGGGCCTGCTAAATTTGAATTTTCATCCAAACAACTGACCTTTCCATTTCATGAAGTGAGCTATTTAGCAACATTCTCTAGCATATGGATTATCTCTGTCTGTGGCATCCATTCTTCTTCCATCTGTTGAGGAATTTCATCTCCTTTCAAAGTCACATGAGGAGGCCTTGGTATATACTCTGCACATGGCACACATGGTATTTTATTTTAAAAGGATGTAACAGTATCACCTAGATTTGGCAAACATCATTAAAAACTTAATTTGGCGATGAGCGCCTGGATTTTTTTCCCCCTTTGATATAATACATTTAATAGATAATATTAATTCAGGTCCCTCACACACATAAAACCTAGCAGTATTCAGTATCTGATGTGTTTGCTTTTATTCTGAAAGAATCTGAAGGGATTTGACATTTTGTTTCATTCATTCACAGTCTCTTTTTTCATATCTAATGAACATGCTCTACAACAATGGCCCTCAGATCTCCACCATCTGCAGGGGACCGCACGCAGATCATAGGCTAAGAACAACAACACATCAGTATTGAATAAAAAAGTGAAACTTCAAAGGCAGAGCTGACTATGAGGTCTATGCTGTCAGGACCTCGTAGCTAGTTCCTCCTGTTTATTATTTTTTGTTTGATTGGATGATAATGTAGTATGCCATTCCGTGGTCCATGACCTGTGGTCAATTCCCTATGGAGGAACCAGATTGGGGAATATTTTTGTGAGCACATTTGTTCTAGTAGGGAAATAACAAAAACAAGAAGGGTGGGCACAAAAGATGTCTGAGGAGAGGGAACAAAGTCCTTTATTATTAAGGAAGATGATCTTGGGGTCTCAGCCAAGAGTCTTTTTATCTGGCTGGTGATAATGATAATGATTCTCTCTGTAAATAACGTAGGCAAAAGAGAGATTTTTGTTGGTTTGTTTCTCTCTTTATAGTCAATTGCGCTCTATTTTCCCTCATCATGTGGCAGGCATGCCTGACTCACCCCCACGCTGCCACGATTAGAACACATTTATACCTCTGATAACCCAGGCATCAACTTTTTAAAATGTTGAGCTAGTGAATTAGGTCTTAATGGAAAATTTTTCTCCTAATATAGGACCTCTCTGGGCCATGAATAATTAATGTCAATTTATAGCTCAAGGGATGTCTCTGAGGAATCAATATAGTGAATTAACATCCCCCAACCCCTTAACGACAAAATCTTTTTTAGGTATAATTAAGCATTTGGAAGGCCTATACTGTCTTTAAAAGAAAATCTTAAATATAATTAACATTAGTTTTGTTTTTCTTGTATTTTACATTTTATTACATATTTCTAAAAGCTAGAAGCTGCACAGAGGTGGCCCAGGCTGTGATGGACCTATAAATGGAACGATTAGGAAGTTATAGCTCTTACTACCATGGACAGGGGCTCTGGTGACGCAGAGAGAACAAAATTAAAAGATGCCAGGATAAATATTCCAGAACAAATCCTCTTTTTGTGCCACCTCCGTCGCCCTATCCTTAAGAGAGAGATGAAGAAAGCTGTTCTTGAAAGATACGTCTTCATGTCAGGATGCCCGAGCGCTTGGTGATGACAATGGCAATGCTATGGCACCCACTTTTATTTTCAAGAGAGCCTTATCTTTATATCTCAAATTTGAAATCATGTCTGATCATGGCTCTTGCCTGTTTCATGGCATATTAGACAGGGATGGGGACTACAGTGACGATCCCCGTTCTGACATCCCTAAATCTCCCATTGGTCCTGGTCCCTTTGCATCAACTCCAACCCCGCCAGCTCTGGCTAGCCCCCTCCTTTTTCAGCAATCTCATCCATCATGGGAGCTGTCAATTGGGTGCCTTCGAGGCCCAGGGCTTGCAGAAGATGTTCCGAGGACAATGTCCATCTGTCACATATTATTACTAGTTTTCCTAAATAAACCCTGTAGTTAGGGAGGAGCAATTCTGGCCTAGGGGAAGATACCGAAAATCAGAAAAGAGCTGAAGATTTCTAGCAAGCCAGATTTTCTTTGCTGAAGTTTCTACCTACTCCTATTGTCATCCTTCATTCTGAAAAGGAAAAAAAAAAAAAAAAAGAAATGCATCCTGTGCTAAGCTGGAGATGAAAATACAGGGTTCTTGCCTGCCTTTAAGAAACTTTCTGCCTAGAGTGAGGAGGCAGGCTTGAGAACAAATTAATCTGCTCCATTGTTAGAGGAGCTTTAAGGGAACCAGGGGCTGGGGATAGTGGGGCACAAAGGAGAGTGTCAGAGAGGTTTTTCCGAGAAGGTGCTTAATTGCGTCTTCAAAAATGAGCCGATGCCCGCTGGGTAGACAAGGGGGCGGGGGCATTCCCAGCCGAGAGCGGGAGCAGTGAGGGCAAGCATTGGGGAGTGGAAGGGGCTCAGTCCTGGGTCTTGGCAGAGCCTAATTGCCTGCTTCCTCCTTGAGCCTGAAGTCAGGACTTGAAGCTGGAAAAACTCTCAGGCCAGAGGCAGATTTCTTTGCAGGCCTCAAAGTAATCTGTAGCCACCCAAACCTTCAAATCTCTCTGGGAGGTAGTGGCTCCTCTGGTTAAAGAGATCCTTTTCAGGAAATGAGCTTTTGATAACTCCTATCCTGCCTTGCCTTCAGTTCAGACAGGCTCAGGTAGCTGCCTTCTTCAATCAGCTGCACTTGAACGTGCTCGCAGTCACTGTACTCCAGCCAGTGCCCCTCTCACACTAGCCTACCTGAGATTAGTACATTTGCATGTCTGCTTTCTGGGACATTGATAACTAGCTGAACTGAACCTTCCACTTCAAACTTCTTTAAAAATCGTGACATGGTTTCATAAGGTATAAACCCCAATGGACACAGTTCTATGGTATCTTAGCTGGTTCAGGCCCTTATAACGAAATACCCTAGACCTGGTGGCTTATAAATAACATAAATTTGTTTCTCACAGTTCTGGAGGCTGGGAAGTGCAAGATCTAAGCTCTGGCCGATTCAGTGTCTGGCGGGGGTTCACAGATGGCACGTCCTTGGTGTTTCCTCACCTGGTAGAAAGGAAAGGGCAGCTTTCTAAGGCCTCTTCTATAAAGACACTCATCCCAATCATGAGTGCTCCACCCTCATGACCTAATCGCCTCCTACAGGTGTCACCTCTAACATCATCACATTGGTGATTAGGTGTTAACATACGAAATTTGGGGTGATACAAAGGTTCAGACTATAGCATATAGTTAAAACTTCCTGCTAGAATTGACGCTTGCCAGGTTGGATAGCCCACATCTGCATAATAGTGGGACTTCCCCCTCTTTCTTCAGAGTACTATCTCCTTGTTCCTGAGAGTTTCTACAGGAGGCCACAGACCTTCTTATTGCAACTGCCTGCCAGCTTCATTGCCACATGAATCCACTCCCCGCCCAGGCTGTCCTCCTTTCCCTGAGACCATGGGCTCTAGAGGCAAGCTGACTGCCCCCCGATGTTGGCTCTACCATGTACCAGCTGTATGGCCTATGCAAGTTACTTAACCGTCTTGAGCTTTCGTTTCTTCATCCATGAAACCTGGAACAATGTGCTGATTTTGAAGATACAATGAAATAATATTTATAAGACAGCTAGCATGATACCTAATACGGAATAGACCTTACTAGATGTCAGGTACTCTTTTTACCACTGTTGACACTGTTACTGCCACAACCCCATCCACTGCCTGCCAAGTTGCTTGGTGAAATCCCTTTCTTGCTGTGTGGGCCAATGTCCATGCCCAGGGAGCAACCTCTGAAAGTCTCCTGTGTCCCATCCTTGGGGTAGTGGCATGTCTGACAATGAGTCAAATCTGTACACATATTTGTACCCTGGACCTAAAGTAACCTGGCTTATACTCAGAATTCTACCAAGTGCCCCAAGCTTGAATAGCTTCTGGCCGTCACTCCTCTAACCAAAGGTGCTTAAACTCATTTTATAGGCTCTTATCTTCCATTTTCCTCTTCACTTTTCCTGGCCCTTCTTCATAACTAAATCTCCTCTTATTTTTTTTAAGGTAGGAAACCAGAGTTCCCATGCATATGAGAAAAAAAGAGAAATATATATAGAGAATTGGGATTTGGGTGTGGGAGAAGGATGTGAAAGGAGTGGAATTTGATTTAAACAAGCAGTTGACAACCAAAAATGCAGTAGGATTGATGGTTCTATTATTAGGACATCTATTTGGCACTTTCTCTCTCTCTCTCTCTCTCTCTCTCTCTCTTTCTCTTTCTCTCTCTCCCCCTCTTGAAACCAGATTCTTAGAACAGAGACTTCTTACCTTTTGGAATTAAAATAAACAATTATTATGAAAAATATTGTGTGCTTGCTGGCTGGGTGTGATAGATCATGCCTATAATCCCAGCACTTGAGAGGCTGGGTAGGGAGGATGGCTTGAGGCCAGGAGTTCAAGGCCAGCCAGGGTAACATAGTGAGACCCCATCTTTACAAAAAGTTTAAAAACTAGTCAGGCATTGTATCATATACTCTAGTCCTAGGTACTGGGGAGCTGGAGGGGGAAGGATTGCTTGAGCCCAGGGGTTCAAGGCTGCAGTGAGTCATGATCACACCACTGCAATCCAGCCTGGGTGACACAAGGAGACCCTGTCTCAAACAAACAAACAAAATACCGTGTGCTTGCAATCTAAACTTTTTTTTTTTTTTTGAGACTTATATGAAAATTCCTTCCATCCTTGTGTAACATTTTGGCCAGTCACATGTGGCATCCAGAGAGGTGAAAGCTGGGAGTTGAGAATAAGAATAAGGAATGGGTGTCCTTGGACCTTGTAGGTACGATTGATGGACTTGGTACTGTATTATGACTCCAGTTTGAGAAGATGACATGACCTAGGGCAATAGGCTCAAAAGCTATGTATGGAAAGAGAGTTTATAGGTGATTTATTTATCACATGGTGAACTGTTAGATCCAGGCATCCCCTATTGACTCTTAAAAGTGATTGAGGTGAAAACAATGAATGACTTATCCAATAGTTGTTATGATATTGCTTTTACCATTTGATTGGTTTAATTTTATGAATTTACATTTTAAGAAGTTTCTTCTCTTACAGAAACAAAACAGGTAAGGTTAAGTTTCCAAAAAAGGTGGGACTTAGCCAGCAATCTCAGCTGCAGACAGAGACAAGAAGCAAGGCTGTTTCATATCCTTATAAAAATAATTGCAAAGATAGTCTTTGGCTGTTAAATATGTAAATGGCACAACCATTTTGGAAAACAGTTTGGCAGTGTCTTGAAAAGTTAAACATGCACTTATGACCTAGCCATTTTAGTCCTAGGATATTTACCCGGGAGAAATAAAAGTCTAGGTCCACACAAAGACTTGCACATGAATGTTTACTGCTGCTTTATTTGTAATAGCTCCAAACTGGAAACAACCCAAATCTCCATAAGCAGATGAATGGGTAAACAAATCATGTTATACAATGGAATACTACTCAGCAATTAAAAGGAACGAGCTATTGACAACAACCAACAATGAAGATTAATTTCAAAATAATTGCGTTGAGTGAATGATGCCAGACTTCCCCCAACCCCTCAAAAAAGTAATACTGTGCGAATTCCATGTATATAAAATCTAAGTAAATATAAACTAATCTGTAGTGACAGAAAGCATATCAGTGGTTGCCTGAGGATAATGGGAGGGTGGAGGTTGGAAACGGGAGGAGTGGGAGGGAGGGGTTGTAAAGGAGCATGATGAAATTTTGGGGGTGATGGATATGTTCATGATCTTGATGGTGGTGATGGTTCTATGAGTGTAGGCATATGTCAGAACCCATCAAATTATACCCTTTAAAAATGCAAAATTTATTGTATGCCAATTATGCCTCAATAAAGCTATAACAATTCTTAACAAAATAATTATTTTTTGCACTCAATATTTCTGCATTTCAAAGCTACCTATCAGCAAAAGTCCTTCTGCTGGCTCTTTTAATTTGTAGGGGGACCCTAAAACCTTAGCCTTTATCAGCATGCCCCATGCACATCACATTAAAAACTGTCTTCTTCACTGTAATAATGATGACAGTTAATATTCATTGGGCACTTTCTGCTGAATGAGAATATGTCAGTACTTTATCTTGTATTATCTCATATAGCGCTCAAAAAAACCTTCCTAGTGTAGGTACTGTTATTATCTCTATTTTGTAGAAGAAGAAACTGAGGCAGAGAGGCTAGGTAATATAGTCCAACACAAGGACTAAGGGTAGAGAGTCCCGATTGAAACCATATACAGTCCTGCTTCTGGATTCTTTCCCTTTCACTAATGGGACATAAATACAAACTCACTTGGCAGAGGCAATGAATTAGTGCAGAAACAAGGTCTTGTTGCTGTAACCCTGTAGCTCTTTCCCATGCTCTTTGGCTTCCTGCCTCTCTGTAATGCTAATTCTTTGTTTGAGCTTTTAAGTCCCCACAGCATACTCTCCCTGCTTGTTTTCTGGATTCCCTACTGCCCTGGTTATTTTTCTAGATGCTGAGCTAGTTGCCTTTATGGTCTTCAATGCCTGCTCAATGCACAGAGCTTTGTCTGATTACTTACTCTCAGCTGAATAGTGACCGCTGTCAGATTCTTCATGTAGAAGAAATCTTTGGAGCAGGAAGGGATGGATCCAGTTTAAGGTCAGAGCATGTGTCAAAGTCCCTTCAAGGAATAAAGGGACAAGGCAGACAGACAAAATAAGAGAGAGGCTAGGACAGGAGGCTGGACAACAGGTAGAATCCATAATGAGAGTCAGCAGAGTCACCAGTTAAGTCTAACCTTAGCTGGAAAGCCTGCATAGCAAGAAGGCATTGTGAGCCCTGCTGCATGCTGGGCTGTAGAACAGGCAGGTAGAGAAAGTAGGGTTGATAGGGCAGCCTCCAAGAAGCTCCTGAAATGCCCTGCAAGACACAAGCTGTCCTACCAGGCATTGAGGAACTGAGGGCTCCTGGCCCTGGGGCCAGCTTTTCCTGGGTCGACAGGGGATGGCCAGAAGGCCCTACAAAATATGGCTTCATAGTCTTTTTGCAGTTCCTCCAGTCTCCCAGAACATTTTGGACTCCCTCTCTCTTTTAATAAGTGGGAGAAAAAAAGAAAGATGAAAGATGGCAATAAAAGCCATATGGCGGCCTCTTCTCTGGCTGAAATCCTTTGATCTTTTCTCCAAATACAAGGAAGTACCCTTCCCACTCTGAAATGTTTTCCAGCCTCTAGAAGAACAAATGTCCCAGGTAAATTTAATATCATGGTTCATTTCTTCATTCGTTTGTTCAAACACTAACTGAGCACTCACTACATGCAAGGATCTATGCCAGGAACTGAAGGTACCAGGAAAAATTTCCAGTCATAGCCTGTACAGTCTAGGAAGGGAGAAGATTACAAGAGGGTGATACTATGCACAAGAATTTAGGGAGCTTTAAGAGGGGACACTTAAGGAAAGAGTAGGAGGGAGGAGGAAAAAGTGGTAGATCTAGAAGGCTTCCTGGAAGAAGTGATACAGATGAGAGGAGAGCCATTTTTAGTTTTCTTACCAACTTAAAAGCTGAGACTCTAATATCTCAACTTCTGCCAGGATTGTTTTCTGGAAGCCCTTACGTTTATCTACTTTTTTTAAAAAAAGGACAAACCACAAAACAATATAATTTAGAAAGAAGACTCAACAGGTTTTGAAACATAGATTTAGAGTGGTTTCATAAGAGCAATCAACATAGAGAACTTGTGATTCAAGGAACTGGAATGTCTTCAAGAGTCAATATGCTCAAGTATGAATGGGTAAATTAACAGCTTTAGGGAAACTGGGTGTGTTCATTCATTTATTCATTTTTTTTTTCATTCAATAAATAAACATGATCTTTTCCAGGCATAGTACTAGACACTGAGGATTCAGAAATGAAAAATTTGTTTAGCAGGTAGACCATAAACATTTATTTATCTATAGCTTGGTTTTATGGAAGATATTTACCTTATGCCACAATGGTCCCTGCATTATTGTCAAAATCAATCTATTTTTCTAGGTTATTCTAACCCAGTATAATTCTTCTTGGTTATTTCTAAAATATCGCATGCTAACAGAAGGACCTTGACATGTAGACATCTATTTTCTAAATGTTTGTGAAGAAGTGGTAGAAATAAGATCTGACGGACAAAGGGCAAATTTGTAAATGTTGCTGCTGCTTGGTAACCTTATATAAATCAGGCTTTACTATATTTTTGTGCACATAAAATAATCACTTTTTAAAATGTTTCAACTAAGTTCTGGAAATCTTCAAATAAGTCGGTTTTGCAGAAATAGATACCTTTTTCTGAAAATATATTTTACCTTTCAATTTAAAAGAGTATATGCTTTTCATTGTTTGACTTAGGAAGCTGTGCTGCCAGTTTTATAAGATGGTGAGTCTGGTCTTGATGCTCTATGCTAATCCAATCTACATCAGGCTGGAAGCTTTTCTCGACAGGAAAACTTGGAGCAGGCCTTGTGGAATGATTTTGGCATCACACACGAGTGGGAAATATTCGCAGGCTGCAGCAAAGTCTGACTTGGGCTGCTGTAAGAAAGGCAGCAACTGGCTGGGAGACAATTAGTGTGGGAAAGTCCTGGGCTCCTTTCTGAGAGGCCTGGAGGACGATACTGTACACTGAGAGGGGGAAGTATTGCGGAATCATGTGTGTTTTCATGAGAATTGAGAGGAATCGTAGCTACGCATGCCAAGTTAGAAAAAGAACACTACCACTGAGTGCTTCCATCATGGTCTTTCTGATCCAAAACCCTTCATGTGCAAAAATAAGGTGCCAACTGAAGAAAGAATACTTCAGGGGTTTTAGAAGGCGAAGCCTAGAAAAACCTTTAGGCATAGGTGTAACTAACTTCTCGTTGTGAGTATGTCAAACCCCAAACAGGACATGAAACGACCCCTCCATTTGTTTTGGAAAGGTTTAGAGTCTATTATTCTGGCAAAAATGTAAGTGCTTTTTTCTATGTATGGGCTTGTTTGGTTAGAAATTGTCTCTTTTTTGGGGAACGGGGGAGCGCAGGGCGCTTAGTTTTGCCTTTAATATACTTGCAAGCTCTCTGAGCACTGTCATGGACAAATTTGGCAATGCAGATTTCTAGGACTAAAGACAATGGTGGTTTACCTATTATGGCTCAAAGTTAAAGAAAATAAAAATGCCGGAGATTTTGTGACAATCCCTTGTGTTGCTATCCCTGGGAAAAAATGCAGAACTGGAGACTAGGCACTGGACCCAGAAGCCTAGGTAAAAGTGAAATCTGATGAAGGCAAAGTGGAGAATATGATTTCACACTTTCCACCTTCCCGAAATAGAGAAACTGTGTAATAAAATAATGTTTGCCTGATGAAATCAGGTAGACCCCACAGAGATTGGTCCTATGGGTAAGCCATGGAATGTGCAAAATTCAAGAAGGCTGGAGAAGTTCCCTTCATCACACAACTGAAGGGAGGAAACTGCCTCATGTGCAGGAGTGTGAGAACAGGAGCTATAGTTACCTTGCCTTGCAATTTATGGGACAGGGTATGCATGATCCAGAAAGAGTAGAAATATAACGCAGTTGTCAATTCCTTAAAAGCAAAGAGCATGCATTTGTCTCCACGTCTAGTACAGTGTCTGGCACAGAGTAAGTGATTGTTGTTATATTGAACTAGTTTAACTTTCTGGGCTCTACTGGGCATGTCAGATATTGAAATGAGTGCCACACTTGGAAACCAGGAAGGGCAGAAACTGTGTGAGTGTTGACCATTTCCAAGGAAGTAAGCAAAGAGCCCAGTGGGATAACCGGAGCTAGGAGGCAATCCTGAGATGGTGGTGCCTGCTGGCCAACAGGGACAGTGGCTTCCAAAGAGGGCACTTCCAGGGCAGCCTAAGTGGGAGGAGCTGAAATCTAGCGATTGCCTGGACAGGTAGCTCAAGTATGGTCAGCAGCATGAGTTGAAAATGCATATTAGTGCATTCATACTAACAGCTCCAGCACTGGGCTAAGTTACCATTCAGAGGCAGCTCAGGCCAGCTCTAAGCTCGGCCTTTATGCCTTCATCTGCTCCCACAGAAACCTTATAAAACTCTTTCAGCATAAGAATTATTTC
This sequence comes from Ateles fusciceps, assembly GCA_036589455.1. Classification (NCBI taxonomy): domain Eukaryota; kingdom Metazoa; phylum Chordata; class Mammalia; order Primates; family Atelidae; genus Ateles; species Ateles fusciceps. Next base: position 4,342,281 of record JAZHEH010003318.1, on the reverse strand, counting down.
ATATTTTCCCTTCAACATCCTTCTCAGATCCCCATTCTGTCATTGTCCTGAGTTCTACCTGGAAGACTCATGTCTGCACTCTATTTATAGACCTAGTTCCTTTGAGTGGAGAGTCGGATAGATCTTAAACTGTGGGTTGAATTTCTGTAAAGAACTTTGTCATCTTATGCCTATGGTCAATACAAATAATAGATTGATGAATATGCCCGGTATGTATTTCCTGGCTAGATCTCCGTTTCTACTCCTTATATTAAGAACTCCTCTTTCCAGGAGAGATTGATTGGACAAATTGGTTGGAGTCACAGCCTAGATGGGTAACTTAGAAAAGCAGATTTTTAGGGGAACTGGGGAGCCTGTATCTCTCTTTAACCATGGTACATTTATTTTATTTACTTTATTCTTGTAGGTCTGTCGTTAGCCCCTTGGAATTTGGTGTTATTATTTTGTTTTGGTTTATTACTATTTTTAACTATGAAAGCTTTGGGGATGGTCTTTCTTCTTTTACTGCTTAGGGCAACTCCCTCTCCTTCCCCTTCAACTCCTCCTCCTCCCATTTTTCTGAAGATAACTTATCTCTTACTAAGAAAATTCAAGTATAAGAAGGGGAATTCATTTCAGCCTAGTGTAGCCTAAGGACATAACTTAGAAAGCGATATAACCATAAAAAATAACCAAGAAAGTTAGGTTTCTAAGTGACTTGTTGTAGTGTAATGAGATGCTTTGAGAGCTGTTTTTATTTTCTGTTGATGCTGTGACAAATTATCAAGAATGTAGTAGTTTTCTTACATTTATGAAGGTCAGATGACCTACAATGAAGGTGTTGGCAGGTCTGCATTCCTTCTAGATGAAAGCTGAAAAGAAGAATCCATTTCTTTTATTTTAAACTTTTATTTTAAGTTCAAGGGCACATGTACAGGTTTGTTACGTAGGCAAACTTGTGTCATGGCGGTTTGTCCTATAGATTATTTCATCATCCAGGTATTAAGCCTAGTACCCACTAGATATTTTTCCTGATCTTCTCCCTCCTTCCACCCTCTACCCTGTGATAGGCATCAGTGTGTGTGGCTCCCCCTCTATGTGCCCATAGTTCTCATCATTTAGCTCCCCCTTATGAGTGAGAACGTGCAGTATTTGGTTTTCTGTTACTGCATTAGTTTGCCAAGGATAATGGCCTCCAGCTTCATTCATGTTCATGCAAAGGACACTATATCATTCTTTTTTTATGGCTGCTTAGTATTCCATGGTGTATATGTACCACATTTTCTTTATCCATTCTATCATTGATGGGGCATTTAGGTTGTTCACATGTTTTTGCTATTGTGAATAGTGCAGCAATGAACATATGCATGCATATGTCTTTATAATAAAAGATTTATATTCCTTTTTGTACATACCCAGTAATGGGATTTCTGGGTCAAATGGTCTTTCTGTCTTTTGGTCTCTGAGGAATTTCCAAACTGTCTTCCACAATGGTTGAACTAATTTACACTTGCACCAACAGTATGTAAGTGTTCCTTTTTTTCACAACCTTGCTAGCATCTGTTATTTTTTTAAATTGTATAGCAACAGCCATTCTGACTGGTGTGAGAAGGTTTGTCATTATGGTTTTGATTTGCATTTCTCTAATGATCAGTGATGTTGAGCTTTTTTTCATATGATTGTTGGCCGCATGTATGTCTTGTTTCGGAAGTGTCTGTTTATGTCATTTGCCCACTTTTTAATGGGGTTATCTGTTTTACTCTTGTAAATTTGTTCAAGTTCCTTATAGATGTTGGATATTATACCTTTGTCAGATGAAAAGTTTGCAAATATTTTTTTCCTATTCTTAGGTTGTCTGTTTACTCTGTTGATAGTTTCTTATGCTGTGCAGAAGCTCTTTAGTTTAATTAGATACCATTTGTCAGTTTTTGCTTTTGTTGCAATTGCTTTTGGAGTCTTTATCATGAAATCTTTGCCCATGCCTATGTCCTGAATGGTATCACCTAGGCCATCTTCCAGGGATTTTATAGTTTTGGATTTCACATTTCAGTAATCCATCTTGAGCTAATTTTTGTATATGGTGTAAGGAAGGGGTTCAGTTTTAATCTTCTACATATGGCTAGCCAATTATTCCAGCAGTATTTATTGAGTAAGGAATCCTTTCCCTTTCCCCATTGTTTGTTTTTGTCAGGTTGCCCAAAGCAATTTATAGATTCACCCTATTAAACTGCCACTGAGATTCTTCACAGAACTAGAAGAAACTATTTTAAGATTCATGTGAAGCCCAAAAAAGAGCCCAAATAGCTAAGCAATTCTAAGAAAAAATGAAAAACAAAAAACAAAGCTGGAGGCATCATGCTATCTGACTTCAAACTATACTATAAGGCTATGGTAACCAACACAGCATGGTAGTGGTACAAAAACAGACACACAGACCAATGGAACAGAATAGAGAGCCCAGAAATAAGACTGCACACCTACAACTATCTGATCTTTGAGAAGAATCCATTTCTTTGTAGTTTCTAGCTTCTAGAGGCCATCTGTATTCTTCAGCTTTGGCCAGCAGTGTAGCATCTCCAAATCTAAATCTCTCTCTGTCTCTTTCTCTCTCTCTGTGTCTCTGAACCTGCTTCTGTCATCATATCTCCTCCTGTGACTCTGACTCTCTTGCTTCCCTCTTTTCCTTATAAGGACTCTTATGATCACATTGGGCCCACCCAGATAATTCAAGATAATCTCCCCTGTCTTAAGATTCTTAATCATATTGTAATATTGGGGTTCAGGGTGCCCTCAGCTCCCCGAGAGGACGTTTCTCCAGGTTCTTGGTCTCCTGCCCTCTCAAGAATGAGAGAGAGGACCACGGTGCAGTGCGCAGTAAATGCTGGACTCAAAATAAATAAATAAATCACTTGTAGAAAGTGATTTATTTAAAGAGAGAGAGAAACAGGAGAAGGAGAGAGAAAGAAACAGCAGAAGGAGAGAGAAAGAAACAGCTCACTCTCACACTGAGTGAGAGAATCCAGACAGATGGAATCCAGGAGAGGAAAGCAGCTTCCACCCTGAGTGGAAGGGAGTAGAGAGAGGTGGAGTTCAGGAGGGGGAAGACGGGCTTCCATGAGAGAGTGTGGAAGGGGACTCCAGAGGGGAAATCCAGGAGACAGAAAGATGGCTTCCATGAAGGGAGTGTTCGTGGAAGGGGACACAACATGGAGTCCAAAGGGGTGTGGAAGAAGGGACTTTTAACCTGGGAGGAACCCTTACCTTCTCCAAGACCCCAGGCCAATGAAAGGAGTTCCTTAGAACTTCCGCTGGAGTGACTGACTCTTAGTTTCTTCCTGCGCCAGTGAAATTTAAACATAAACCATTAAATCTCCTGGATAGAGAGAGATGGGAGGGGGGCATGGCGCTAGAAAGTTCTTGCCCTTAAAACTACGCCCGCTTGTGGACCCGGAAAGAGAACACCTTCCCTCATTCCTTTGAACAGGAAAGAACACATTCCCTCGTTCCTAAAAAGAACGCATTCCCTCATTCCTGAACAGGAAAAGAACACATTCCCTCACCCCTCTGAACAAGAAAGCCAAAATTCTGTTGGAACACAGGTGTCGATCCTCTTTAACTACTTCCTGCTGAAATGCGGTGTAGAAGGGGCCCTGCAATTGAGGTTTCCTCCAGAGGGGAGCCTTTCAGGGGTGCAGGTTCATCCAGAGGTCCAAGATAGGGCCCATGAGCCAAGGACATCCAGGGTTCCGCGGCAGGATTATTTGTGACCTTATGGTTCTATAAAAAACGAATGTGACAGGGTGGTTAAAGAGACCCAGAGGCCGGCAAATACAGAATGGTTATAAACGAGCCTAGGAGAGAATAAAGCCAGGACAGTCAGTTGTTAAACAAGCCTCACGATACTGTTTCTTGAAGGTTTTTAGCTCTGTGTTTGATTTGAGTACTATGTTTAAAACAATACTTGACAGGTTTACAAAATAGCAGCATTTTTCCTAGAAAGAGGCAGGTTCCCTTCCCACTATGAAAAGGATAATCAGAGTTTGGGAGATAGCAAAGTTGAGGGTCATAGTCCTGTTAATGCCAGGATATAAATTAGACTTATGAGTGGTTACTTCCCTGAGGATCTTGTTGGAAAAGCAGATGTAGATCTTCTAAGGACTCTCAGGGATATGAAGGGTGGTCTCCTGGAACTTCAGGCTGTGGAGTGGAGGGTCTATGACCTTCCTCAGGAGGTATCCAAGGCTTTAACCGAGTGTGATGAATCCGTGAGTTGATTTCCACTACCTTGATTGCCATTGGAGTAGACAGAATAACTGAAAATTGTCCTTCCCAAGATGGGCCTAGAGAGGGAGAGTCTGAGGGGAGAGAATTAACAAGCACCTAGCCTCCAGGGCAGGAAAGAAATACTGAGAAGGCCATGCCAGTGTCCAGGAGAAGATTAACTTCCTGGACTTCTACGGTCAGCGTTACCCAGCGCTCTGTGAGGGTGATGGCTCGTGCTGGCACTTGCTCCAGGCACCCTCAGTCCTGCCATTGGGTCATCTGGTCAGACACCTCAGGCTCTGAGAACCTTCATTCCCTGGGACAGTGTGCTTTCCAGTGATTCCCTTGGCACAGCAGGCATGGACAAGATGGTGGTCCATTCTCTGGGGACAATTTCTTATAAAATGTCCCTTCAGACCACACTGGTAACAGGTTCTGCCAGACTGGCGGCTAACCCAAGCCTTTCCCTCATTTGAGCCCCTGGGGTCTGCTTGCCTGAAAGCCATGACTAAGGCTGATCTCTCCTGTTCCTTTCAGCCTGTTCTTTCTGGTCTCTATTATAAAACACTGAGGTTGCCTGATTCAGTAATGATTCTAGACTCTGCTCTGGCCCCAAGGCCAGTTTCTGGAGCTCCGCCTGATACCTGCTGCTGACTCATAAACTTGTCCTCTAGTATTAACTGACCCTCTATGAAGTCTGATGACAGGGGAGTGTACTTTCTTAAGGCCTCTTGCAGTCACTCAAGGGAAGCTGTTGGGTTTCTTCCCTTCCCTTTGAAGGGGGGCAGATTTTCTATTTGGCAGAGGGTAATTTGGCCACCCTGTTTGGCAGGGAAAAATAAGCCACTTCTTCCTTAAAGACTGTGTGCTAAATTGGTCCCAATTTTTCAGTATACATTTTAATGGGGACTTGAGCTTGGGAATAGAAGCACCCATCTGAAATCGAACACAAGGGATACCCGCACCCTCGGTTAAAGAAATTATAGCCGCTTCCACCTGAGGCATCCCGCAGGTAAAATGGGTACTGAAATGAAATGTCTTTCAGTCAGTACCCTGAAATTTTGTGTGCCCAAGATGTGTGATCCATCTTATCAGAGGGCCTCCTATGTACTGGATTTGAATCATGACCTACCAGTGTCATAGGACCACTCTCACTGCCTGCAGGACCTCCAGTGACTACCATAGAGGCATGGAACGAAGGAGCTATTGGGTTGGGTAGTCACGTACCAGGAAGTCCCGAAGAGGCCAGTGAGGCTCAGGAGATGGGTACCAGTATTTCCCAGCAAAAGTCCAATTTACACAAGACAGAGTATAAAACTGCCCCAGAAGGGGCCATAAGAGCACACAGCTCAAAGAAGGCAGGCCGGGCATGGCTGAGGCTGGAACAACACCCTCAGGACCTGGGCCTCCTCTTCCCTAACCCATTTTCCATTGTAGGAAAATGCCTTTAGGGATGCGAGAGCTGCCATTAACTATTTGGGCCCTGGAACTGGTTTAACTATAATCTTATAGATGGAAAAGTTCTGCCGTCGAGGGAGAGCCAATCCTAAGCAAAACAAATCATACACCAAACACAAAGTCCCATAGCCTTTGGCTTCTGAATTTCCCCAAAATGCTTCCCCAATTCAACACTGGCTCCACCAAGGATTTGAACCAGCAACGTTTGCAGTTGCAGGTCCCGTGCCTTAACTGCTTTACCATCTTAGCCACTGGTGCTAGAGAAGGGCAGAAAGCTTTCTTAAGCTGTATTTTGAATGAGCATGCTGCACCCCTGAGGCAGTGTGGCCTGCCTAAATGCCGGGTGGAGCTAACAGCCAGCAGCTGCTTCTTTTCTTTCACCTGGCGCACCCAGAGAAAAAACGGCTTGCTGCTTTGGGTTTAAAAGCCTCATTTACAGCTGTTGCTGGGCCAGCTTTCAGTTCCCCTATTGTTGACCCCGCCAGAACCTCGTGCGCAGTTGGGCCACTCCCCAAGCTGCTGCCGACACAGGGACCAGCGGCCGGCAGGTGAACGCCCTGGGGAAGCCTTTTTTACACTGCTGCCTGGGACTGGGGAGAGCTGGGGAGGCCTGCCAGAACCATGTGCCAGGCTGCCACGCTCCCGGGTCCCCTGCAGGCTCAGGCTGTACCTCGCCCGTCCCCGCTGTTTTCTCCAGCCTGGCTGAGCTTGCTGCGCAGCTGAGTTGCGGGGAGGTCCAAGTTCTGTTCCGGGACTGGGTTGTTCCCAGCCGGCAAGGAGCGAAAGGCCCTGGGGGCAGTGCTCACCTGCTCTGCCCCACATGCTCCCGCAGGTTTTGGTCCCAGAGATAATATCCAACGAATAGAGAAGGAGACAGAAAGCAGAGAGAGAGCTTGGAGGTAAAAAAAAACGATGCTTTTAATTCTGGCTGGACCGTGTCCACTTAAGAGGGGCTGGGTCGTACCCCCCAGGTGGTGCCGCTCAGGATCCTGGCAGCCCTGCCTGGCTGTGGCCGCTTCAGGTGTTCTTAAAGAGATAGGAGAGAATGGGGCCAGTTTTACAATTTTGAAGTCTTCTTTTCTGGCTCTACCTCTTTTCTGCTGTACCCCTTTCTGGTGTACCCCTCTCCTGGCTGGCTCACCAAAATGTAATATTGGGGTTCAGGGGTTCAAGATGCCCTCAGTTCCCCTGAGAGGATGTTTCTCCAGGTTCTTGGTCTCCTGCCCTCTCAAGAATCAGAGAGGGGACCACGGTGCAGTGCGCGGTGAATGCCGGACTCAAATGTGTTTGTAGAAAGTGATTTATTTAAAGAGAGGGAGAAACAGGAGAAGAAGAGAGATAGAAACAGCTAACTCTCATGCTGAGCGAGAGAATCCAGAAAGATGGAATCCAGGAGAGGAAAGTAGCTTCCACACTGAGTGGAAAGGGAATAGAGAGAGATGGAGTTTAGGAGGGGAAGACAGGCTTCTGCGAGAGAGTGTGGAAGGGGACTCCAGAGGGGAAATCCAAGAGAGAGAAAGATGGTTTCCTTGAAGGCAGTGTTTGTGGAAGGGGACCCAAACATGGAGTCTGAAGGGGTGTGGAAGAAGGGACTTTTAACCTGGGAGGAACCCCCACCTTCTCCAAGACCCCAGGCCAGTGAAAGGAGTTCCTTAGAACTTCCGCTGGAGTGATTGACTCTTAGTTTCTTCCCGTGCCCACAAAATTTAAACATAAACCATTAAATCCTGGATGGAGAGAGATGGGAGGGGGGCATGGCACTGGGAAGTTCTTGCCCTTAAAACTACACCCCTTGTGGACCTGAAAAGAGAACACATTCCCTCAATATCTGTAAAGTCTCTTCTGCCATGCAAGATAGCATAGTCACGGGTTCCTGGGTTTGAAATATGGGCATCTCTCTTGGTCCATTTGGGCTGTTATAACAAAATACCTGAGACTAGATAATTTATAAACAACAGAAATTTATTGCCCACAGTTCTAAAGGCTGGGAAGGCCACATCAAGGTGCCAGCAGATTTGGTGTCTGGTGAGGACTCTTTGCTTCATAGATGGTGCCTTTTTGCTACATCCTGACATGGCAAAGGGCAAAGGGGCAGACACGTCTCAGACTTCTTTGATGGGGCACTAATCCCATTCACGAGGGCTCCACCCTCATGACCTGGTCATCTCCCAAGAGGTCGGACACCTCTTAATACCAACACATTGGGGATTCAATATCAACATGTGAATTTTGTAGGGAAATAAACATTCGGACCATCTTTGGGTCCAGGGGGATCATAATTCTGTCTACTCACAGGCCTCTTTTTGATACTTAATTTCTTTGGACGTTTATTTTACCGTTGATTTATGTTATAATGTAGATCCTAGAATTCTAAAGAGATTTGGTTAATATTTGATCAAATTTTAACAATTAGATTTGATTCACATTTTACTGAGCCCACATGCGAAACAATGTTTTAAATGTTAAATAACTATAATAGTGAACCAATCATATGTGTATGAGTGGTTTCCTATTTTTCCTTTCACATAATATTGACAATCATTTCCTTTAACTGTCAGAATTAATGCATTAATTTTGCTAAGAGTCTGAAAAATTTTAGAGACCATCAGTTAATTGTTAAGACCTTAATGTGGTGAGGTCTCTGAAACTGATAAAAGTAAAATGATTTACATAAATTAAACTATTGCAATATTTTAAATATAAATGTCAAGAACTGTGAGGGGTATAAGATTTTATTGTACTTGCAAGTTAACATGTTAACTTGCTACAGTTCATGGATGCTGGTTGAAGACATGGGATTCCTGGGTCAGAGACAAAAGAAAGTTTATTACTTACAGCAATAGCTGCAAGTAGCCAGAGTATCAGCATTTTTACACTGATTCCCAGTTTCCACAGGGTAATGTAAAGAGGCCAGATGACATCTGAACAATTAGTGGGTTGTGTTATATAAGAGGAATGTTGGATGTAGAGAAGCTAAATTTTGTATAAGATTCTGGTCTTCACTCTAGAGGGAGACATTCTCTCTCTTCTAAGGCTATTTAATATGCACACATCCTTAAAAAATAGTCTGGAACTAACATAAGTCAGTTCTTTGCTTATAAAACATGCCAAACATGAGGGAACCATGGAGAATTGTTTCCCAACAACAGATAGGTCAATTTTTATTCTTAAAAACCAAACCTTTTAGGCAAATATTCCTTATAAGCCTCAAATTGATTATGTCTTGAATTAAAATCTTATCTCACCTCAAATAAACTCCCTCTCCTTTGTTCTCTTTCTTTTCTTTTTTTTTTTTTTTTTTTTGAGATAGGAGTCTTGCCCTGTTGTCCATGCTATAATGCAGTGGTGTGATCATGAGTCATTGCAGCCTTGACCTCTTAGGCTCAAGCAGTCGTACCCCCTTAGCCTCCCGAGTAGCTATGACCACAGGCACATGCCACCACATTGAGCTATTTTTATATTTTTATTTTTAGAGAAGGGAATCTCACTGTGTTGCCCAGGCTGGTCTTGAACTTGTGGGCCCAAGTGATACTCCTGCCTCAGCCTCCCAAATCACTGGGATTACAGGTGTGAGCCACTGTGCCTGGCTGATATCAACTGTTTACATTATACATTAAAAAAAAGATTTTAAAAATAGCCTTTATTTTATGAGATTATTGTAGCACTAGATGATAGTGCTTTTTTAAAAAAAATTATTTTGGCTACGCGAATAAGTTATTTAGTGGTGATTTCTGAGATTTTGGTGCGTCCATCACCTTAGTAGTGTACACTGTATCCAGTCTGTAGTCTTTTATCCCTCACCCCCTTCCCACCATTTCCCCTGAGTCCCAAAAGTCCATTGTATCATTCTTATGCCTTTGTATCTTCATAGCTAGCTCCCACTTATGAGGGAGAACATGTGATATTTGGTTTTTCATTCCTGCGTTACTTCACTTAGAATAATGGGCTCCAAATTACATCCAGGTTGCTGCAAATGCCATTATTTTGTTCTTTTTTATGGCTGAGTAGTATTCATATATATATACAGTTTTCTTTATCCACTTGTTGATTGACGGGCATTTGGGCGGGTTCCATATTTTTGCAATTACAAATTGTGTTGCTATAAAAATGTGTGTACAAGTGTCTTTTTTTGTATAATGACTTTTTTTCCTCTGGGTGAATACCCAGGAGTAGAATTGCTGGATGAAATGGGAGGTCTACTTTTAGTTCTTTAAGGAATCTTCACACTGTTTTCCACAGTGGTTGTACTAGTTTATGTTCCCACCAACAGTGTAAAAGTATTCCTTTTCACCACATTCATGCCAATATCTATTATTTTTTTGATTTTTTTGATTATGACCACTCTTGCAGAAGTAAGGTGGTATCACATTGTGGTTTTGATTTGCATTTCCCTGATCATTAGTGATGTTGAACATTTTTTCATATGTTTATTAGTCATTTGTATTTCTTCTTTTAGAATCATCTATTCATGTCCTTAACCCACTTTCTGATGGGATTTTTTTTCTTGCTGATTTGTTTGAGTTCCTTGCAGGTTGTGAAATCAGTCCTTTGTCAGACATACAGATTATGAAGATTTTCTCCACTCTGTGGGTTGTCTGTTTACTCTGCTGATTATTTCTTTTTTGTGCAGAATCTTTTTAATTTAATTAAGTCCCACCTATTTATGTTTGTTTTTGTTGCATTCGCTTTTGGATTCTTGGTAATGAAGTCTTTGCCTAAGCCAATGTCTAAAAATAGCCAATGTCCTAAAATGCTTAGGAGTATACTTAACCAAGGAGGTGAAGGACTTCCACAAAAAGAAAACTACAAAACACTGCTGAAAGATCATAAACAAAGGAAACACATCCCATGTTCATGGATGTGTAGAATCAACATTGTGAAAATGACCATACTGCCAAAAGCAATCTACAAATTCAATGCAATTTGCATCAAAATACCACCATCATTCTTCACAGAACTAGAAAAACAAATTATAAAATGTATATGGGACCAAAAAAGAGCCCACATAGTCAAAGTGAGACTGAGCAAAAAGAACAAATCTGGAAGCATCATATTACCTGACTTCAAACTATAGTATAAGGCCATAGTCACCAAAACAGCATGGTACTGGTATAAAAATAAGCATATAGACCAATGGAACAGAATAGAGAACCCAGAAATAAAGCCAGACACTTACAGTCAATTGATCTTTGACAAAGCAACAAAAACATAAAGTGGGGAAAGGACACTCTATTCAATAAATGGTGCTGGGATAATTGGCAAACCACATGTAGAAAAATGAAACTGCATCCTCATCTCTCACCTTACACAAAAATCAACTCAAGATGGGTCAAGGACTTAAATCTAAGACCTGAAACCATAAAAAATCTAGATGATAACATATTGGATGATAGTGCTTTTGTAAACTGACCTGTTTAGCATAATAAAGCTTGTCAATCCTTTGTGAAACCCTCAGATTTAGAAATATTTCACTGGCCTAAATCAAAATTTCTGAGACTCTCAGAAAGTATTCCTATTCCCCTCTTAATTGGAAGGTCCATCTCTAGGTGCTTTTACTTCAAAGATATTTTTGCAATCTTTTCCAAGAGTATTTCTGTGATATTCCTTATAGGTTGGAGGAGACCGTTTCACATGGTGACTTTTGCAGGCTTGGGTGATTCCTTCCTGAAGTACACAGTAAATTCTTCATTTTCTAACCTGAACTTAAACACTATATCATATTTGAACTTTTAAAAGCACATGACTCTCTTTCTTCCCAAACCAGGTAGAATTGTTCTCCTCACCCAACTCCACCCCCCACATCCCCCACAAATAAGATTAGTACACATACAGAATGTGTTCATATCATTCCATATAGAATGGCATTAAACTATTTTCCCCACTGAATTATAAACTTGAGGGCAAGGACTATCATTTATGAGTGGACCTAGTATACAGATGTTCAGCAAATGTGGTTTAGATGTATCTGTTTTCTATTTCTCTCAATGGTTGAATCATGGCACCAATCATATGTTACTGTCTTTTAAAAGAAGGGACTTTATTTGCTTTCGTGACCATAGAGCCTCCTTGTGCAAAATTAGAGCATAATGGGCTTAATACAAGTTTATTGATTGTATAAAAGAAGGAAGGAAAGCAGAGAGTCTTTTTTTTTCCCCAGAAACTGAACCTGAACCTGAAGTTTAGATTGGCTTCTAAGAGGAAACTGCAGGAGGTATAGTTATTTATGGGCTGGATCAAGAATTATCTTACTTGCTGTAATTTCAGCAATCTCAACTCCAGGTACAAACTCTACTTCTAATTCTTTTATTTCTTCTGTTTGGTTAAAATATAAAAAGTCCTGGAAAACCACAGCAAGATCAGCTAAAACACGATCAAACTTTTAACCCTTTACGCCTTAGTGAAACCACCCCCACCCAGTTCTTTGCACACACCATAACATGTTGTTGTTCTCATATTTTCTCATTCTCAGGGGAGGGATAAAGAAACGTGAATTCCCTTTTTGAATCCAAGCATGACCCAGCTATTATCATATCCAGAAAAGTGAGATAGTGAGAGAGCTCTGAAGTCAATAAATACATAGAACAGTTTTTATGTTATTGTTCACATGTTACCTTTAATAGAGCCTCTGTACAAGTGATGAGCTGATTAATGCCAGAACTGGAATCATGGAATAAGGATGAAGGCTATGGCTGAGGTGATTACTTGGCAACTCAAATAAAAAAGGAATTCAATCTAATCCAATCCAGCATTTATTGTGTGATTATATGTCAGACATTGTGTTAAGCCCTTTGGAAATATAATCATGATTAGGATGTAATCATCAATTTCAAGGGGCTTATAAATTCCAGTTGGAGATACAGACATATGATTGACTAGCTATAATAATCAACAGAATAAAATCGTAATAAGTAGACATACAAATCAAGTATTTTGGAAGCATTGAGGAAGAAGAAAATATATTTAATTGGTGATATCAGAATACGGTTCTCAGTACCGACATCAGGATTCTAATATCAAATATAACCCTAATAAAGGAGGTAGTATCTAAATTGGGGTATGAAAGATGAATAGAAGTTCTGTGGGGAATATGGAAAAGGTGCAGTGCAGGTGGTGGGAATTACTTGGGGAAGACTGTGAAGACATGAAAGGGCACAGCAAATAAAAGGCCCACACTGATCTGCTGTGGTTGAATCATTTAATGTAGAGAGGAGCCTGAGGCTGAAAAAATGGATATGAAGCCAAATTTATTTAACAAATATTTACTGAACAATCACTGTACTCCATTGTTTTCTTCCATGGAAAGTCATTTTCTATAGATTAAGTGAAAACTCAGGCTACTAAATAATATGAATAGTGATGTCATTTGGCAGACATCCTTGCCTCCATAGAGTTTTTCTTCTAGTTTGGGGGATGGGGATGGCAGGACTGCCACAAAAAGAAATAAATGAGCTATAAAGTTATGCTATGGAGCGTATCAAGCCATTTGTGTGTTGCTATGAAGAAAGACCTCAGACTGGGTGAGATGGTTGGCTCTGTGCCCTCACCCAAATCTCATCTCGAATTGTAATCCTCACATGTTAGAGGGAGGGACCTGTCATCCCCACATGTGAAGAAAGGGAGGTGATTGGATCATGGGGGCGGTTTCCCCATGCTGTTCTCATATAGTCAGTGAGTTCGCATGAGATCTACTGGTTTTATAAGAGTTTGACAGTTCCTCCTTCCATGTTTCTCTCTCCTGCCACCTTGTGAAGAAGGCGCTTGCTTTGCCTTCTGTCATGTTGTAAGTTTCCTGAGGCCTCCCAGTTATGTGGAACTATGAGTCAATTAAACATCTTTTCATTATAAATTGCCCAGTCTCAGATAGTATCTTTATAGCACTGTGAAAACAGACTAATACACTGAGTAATTTATTTTAAAAAGGGGTTGAATTGGCTCATGGTTCTGCAGGCTGTACAAGCATGGCTCCTGCATCTGCTTTTGGTGAGGGCCTTTAGGAGATTAAAATCATGACAGAAGGCCAAGAGGGAGCAGGTACATCACATGGCAAGAGGAGGAGCAAAAGAGGAGAGGTTAGGAGAGTGTCACTCACATACTTTTAAACAACCAGACCTTATGAGAACTCACTACTGTGAGGGCAGCACCAAGCCATTCACGGGGTATCCACCCCCATGACCCAAACATCTCCCACCCAGGCCCTGCCTCTAACATTGGGGATTACATTTCAATGTGAGATTTGGAAGGAACAAACATTCAGCGTATATCATGGAGCAAAATAAAGCATATTACTTTCAAATAGGGTGGTCCAGGAATGCTTGCTCAGAAAGTAACCTATGATCAATGACTTGATGGGGCTAGAGGAAGTATTTCTAAAAAAGAATGTTCTCACAGAGAGATCAGTGAGTCTAGTGGTTTTTATATGGCTCCCTTTTAAGAAATAATGACCTCTTAATAAAATAAAATCTGGAGACTCTAAGGTTTCACACTGGAGAGAATATCTTCTGATTACTGATAGCCCTTTGAAAACACAGGGATGGCATCTGGGCTGTGGATGATCAGAAGATATTCATTCCAGGGTGAATCCTTGAGAAGCTACCCTTCACCATTGCCTGCTAGCCCTCAGAGACCAACTTCTAAAAGCTACTGGATTTTCCTAAAACACAACTTGAATTTTATCATTCTTATCCTCCAAAAATTTAACAAATCTCTATTTTTTAAAGGAAAAGATCATAATGTAGCAGGAGTTAAGAGCCTCGGGTGCTCAGGATGAGGTCCATCTTCCCCATTCTCTAGGTGCCCTTTTACAAGCATGACAAGAGGTCCCAGAAACCCTGAGTGCTCCAGGAGTCAACAGAGGGTGCCATGGACCTCTGGGTGTTTGGGCTGAAACTGTTTTGTCATGGGTTCTACACTGGAAGGGCCCTAGGATTCTACAGATCATGGCAAATCTGTGTGCCCACTTCCTGCCCAGCTGGAGGCGAATCATCATCATCAGTCTTGGGACCATAGGACTAATCTAATTTTATTCTTTAATCCTATTTATTTCCTTCCTCAAAAAGCCCAACATGGTGAGGTGATAGAACTCCACTCTTAATGTGCACATAGCTGTGCACATTTCCTTTCATGACCCCATGTCTTATCTCACTCTACACCTGCAACCCTTTTACTCTGCCTCTTGGATCACCCTTCTGCAGAAATCCCTTGTATGCTCCACCTCATCTTTTAACAGTCCTTTTACTTCTGATCAGATCCCTGTCATTTTACTTCACTAGCTGGAAAACCTGGTTCTCTCTTGAAGACACTGCTTCCTCTTTCAATTGATCCCCCATTTTTTCCTCTCTCATTGTTGTGTGAATGTAGGATAGATACCCTTCTTGCTCCTCATTGCTACTTCTAGGCATTTTCTTTTTTCTGATTATAAACCTCAGCTTTGAGTCCAAGTCATCAAACTGTAAACCACTTACTACCTCCTCGTGCTGTAGGCAAGGAGGCACCTGGAGTTGAGCTCCTGGCTGGCTATCACTGTCTCCAACATTGTCTGTCATAATTCTTGGTGATTTTATTATTCTTTTTATATTATTATTTTGGGGGACAGGCTCTCACTCTGTCACCCAAGCTGGAGTGCAGTCGTGCAATCATGGCTCATTGCAGCCTCAGCCTCCCAGGCTTGAGTGATCCTCCCACATCAGCCTCCCGAGTAGCTGGGACTGCAGGCATTTGCCCCCGTGCCCAGCTAATTTAAAAATTTTTTTTATAGAGACAAGGTCTCCCTTCGTTGTGCAGCCTGGTCTCGAACTCCTGAGCTCAAGTGATTCTCCTGCCTCGGCCTCCCAAAGTTCTGGGATTTTATTATTCTTGAGAACAATTCATATGCCTGTTTCTCTGGGACTCCTCTGCTCAAATGATCTTATCCTCTACTCTTTGGTTCCTTTGTCAAAACCTCATCATTACCAATAACTACAACCCCTCTGTTATCTCAATTTCAAGTTCCCACTCTCTGATTACCCTCTCTAAGTTTCCAATCCTCTCTCCATTCTAAAATTCCTCCCACCCATACCATAGGTTTTGCCATTCATTGATCTTTTTTTTTTTTTTTTCCTGAGACAGAGTCTTGCTCTGTCACCCAGGCTGGAGTGCAGTGGCCCGATCTTGGCTCACTGCAACCTCTGCCTCCCAGGTTCAAGCAATTCTCCTGCTTCCACCTCCTGAGTAGCTGGTATTACAGGCACCTGCTACTGCGTCCATCTAATTTTTGTATTTTTAGTAGAGACGGGGTTTCACTGTGTTGGCCAGGCTGGCCTCAAACCCCTAACCTTGTGATCCACCCACCTTGGCCTCCCAAAGTGCTGGGATTACAGGCCTGGCCTGCCATTCACTGATCTTATCAGCTTCTTCCTGTGTCGTAGCCTTCCACGTTTTCACATTTCTCTTTTCCTAGCTTATACTCTAGGGTCTGATGTCATTAGAAGTAGTGTAAGTAAATGGGACCAGGAGGGGTTTGCAAGTGTTTATTTGACATTAATTTAGACAGCAAATCTATTACTTCGGTTGGGGGATAGGAAAAGAGAGAAATACTCAAGCTTGTTCTCAGTCTCTCATCTACTGTTCAAGAATCACATTTGGTTGTAAGCTTGTCTGTCCCACAGCGGAGAACCCAGAGCCTGCCAAGGAGCTGGGTCCTTAGGAGGTAGGTTAGTGATTCCTGATACTCATATATGCTGGTTGGGGGCACAGGGTGGGGTAGTTTACCTCCCCCAAGTAGCTCCATTTCTAACTCTGTGAAGTCCTCTTTCTGAGGGAACTCTGATAAAGGCTCTTTTCTTCAGAGGCTTTATGAAATTCCAGGGATGTTTTAGTGACCATTATGGATTTAAGTCGCTGGCTGTGGCTCAGTTGCCTATCTCTGAATTTGTCTTTGGGAATTAGGGAAGGCTTCACACAAAGGAGGTGACATTTGAACTTGGCTTTGAAGGATTAGAAGGATTTTGCCAGAAGTGGCATAAGAATTCTCACTGGCAAGAAAGATAATTACTAGCAACGTTTTTTTTTTTTTTTTTTTTCCTGCTTCATAATATTAAGGACAATTTAGACCTCTGTGCCTATATATTCATATATCATATGTTTATGACTCAAAGTAAATACGATTAACTAGATAAAACCCCACTGAATCATCTTTTTTTATGTGCAAAGTAAATATTTTTCAGAAGGAGGTTTGATTTATTTACATTTTTAATTAAATGAAAATTACAGATAAAAGATGCTATACCACTCGTCTTCCTAGGAAAAGAAAATATTGCAATGTAATTAAAAAGGACGCCTCAAATTATAATTAGATTTGAAATTTAATTATGACTGGAATAGTTCATCCTTATGCACACTGACACCTTGTTGATATATAACCTTTAAAGTATTTTTATTATATTTCACTAAGATCTTAATCTGTGGACTAAATAAAACCCTTAGATTCCTAAGAAGTATTAGAATTCAGCAAAGAATACAATGTTCTTTTTTTTCTGGAAAAAAAGTGTGTTTCAGAATTTCGTTTTGACCATTGCTAAATCTTATTTAACAACTTCTAGCTGAAAACATTTTAATAATCTCTAGCAGAGATGGATTAGTAGAGTGAAAGCTTTCTTAGCTAAGGAGAGCATTGTTTGGTTCACACCTGACAGAGTTCCTGTCTTCCAAGTTGAAAGGACTCCAGGAAATCCCAATACATATTCAGGAATCACATTTTCCAATAAGAAAATTCTCATTATGGAGTGTCAATTCTCTATCTATCTATGTGTGCATATGTGTATATCTATATATATCTATATATGTGTGTGTGTGTGTGTATATATGTATATATATAAGTAAACACATATATAAATCTATTACCGTTACTTGATGGGATCTCTTCTGCAGTGAGTTCTGGTTAAATACATTTGCTATACTTAACTTCCCGTGGAACCATTTGACACTCCTTTCAGCTTAGAAAACAATAACTTTCATAGTAAAAATGGTTTAGCTACAGTATGATGTGCTCTGCTAGAAATGTTTTGAGATAAAGATTCCCAAAATGCAATTATTATTAGCTTGATTTGCAAAATATTCTGTGATAAAAACTGTTTGAAAAATTGCCACTTTAGCTTATCTGGTGTTGAAGAATGCACTTAATATAAATTGAAGTTCTTTATTCATGCGTAAAAGTCCGAATTCATAGTCTTTGCGGAAATCTTTAAAATACTTGTTTGTTAATTAAATAATTGAATATATATATATGGACTATGTATTATGTGCTAGGCATTTCCTAAATTTCGTATAGTATATGTTGGCTCTAATTTACTACAATCGTTAAATGGATTGGCCTTCAGGACAGTAAAAATAAAGGGTTTGCTTTTTTATAAACTCAAGAGGAAAAATACAAAGCAACAAAGTTCAATCATCTGAAATTGACTCATTTTCATTCTACTGAGTTTAAACTTACATGCCTCACTTAGCCCCTCCTTACTGAACCAATTTTCACCAGACAACTTCTGCTCCTAGATGAACTGAATTTCTACAAATGGCCTGCCTCTGTGGTCCTCTGTATAGGCAAACCTGTCATTGAAGTCCTTATCTCTTTTGAAGGGACTTCAAAAGTCCATTGAAATCCAAAACTTTCCTTGAAGTTAAGTCAAGTTTTGCCTGTTTTAGGGCTGCAGGATTTCATCCAGAAAAGCCTAGGTGGTTAACAAGGAAAGAACATGTTAACCTGGTTGGATTTCATCACAAGTGGAATCTGGTCTGACAATTTTGGCTCTGTTAGGGGGTTTAAAGCATATTCAGCTGTGGAAATGATAAAAGGATTCTCCTACCTGGTTTTATAGCACAATAGCTGAAAGACCAGCAGGTATTTCCAAGCATCTTTTAGTGCATATCCCAAACTGCTACACCAGCTGGATCTTCAGTGAATGAAATAACCCTGCTGTTAAAGCATTTGAATCCCAGTCAAAGTCGTTGACAGTAAAAATCCAGGTGGCTATGCAAATTGGTCATTTCCTTAAACAGTAATTTGAGTTTCACTAGGTGAGCTCTGCTAATAATGACAAGCAACATCTGTGTGGCATGTTTCAATTCATGGAACAACTTTTATGTATATTATCTCAGTTAGTCTTCACTAAAACTCTACGAGATGAAGAAATGGAAGTTCAGAGAGATTAAGTGATTTGCCCAAGGTTATACAGGTAGTAAGTGGTGAGCCGGGATTTGAACACAGACACAGGGACACAGTGGGCTTCCGTTAGACTATGAGTGACTGCTAGTGCAGATGATTATTGATTCATAGATTTTGATTCAAAGAGTCAAGCTGCTTTGTCTTCTTTTGGGGGTCCTATTTCTATAGGTGTTTGTTTGAAAATAGGATAGTGTGACCAGCTGAAGTGCTTGCTGTTGGTAGAGGGGAATACAAAATTAACAGTAGAAAAAAGTAATTACAAATATCAGCTATGACAACGTGACCAGATACAGAAATGGGACTGCCACTGTCACAAGTATTTCCTTCATATTTTCTTAGAAAATGTTTGTGTATATATATACATATATTAAGCGAATATTTTTGTTTACTTTCTTATTTCCTTATTATGTAACATAAGATGCATTGACTTTATGTTAGTATTTAAGTATTGTTAATTTTACGTAACAGTATTTAAGTTATGGGATACCAGTAAACATTATTCAAGGACTTACCTCCTCTTCTGGGAAAAGGGTTAATGTGTTTCAGTTGTATGCAGAATAGTTCTATCGTATTAGGTGAAATTACGACCATATTATTTTCTTTATTTGGAGATTTAACTATGGTTCAAGGAGATGTGTATGGATGCTAAGTTGACAAGTGGTGAATTTGGGTTGGTAAATTTTATGCATCAACAAGACCAGGCTAAGGAATGCCAGATAGTTAGTGAAATATTATTTCTGGGTGTGTCTGTTAGTGTATTTCTGGAAGAGACTGACATTTGAATCAATAGACTGAGTAAAGGAGATCACCCTCACCAATGTGGGTGGGCCTCATTCCATCCATTGAGGACCTGAATAGAACAAAAAAGGTGGAGGAAGGGGGAATTTGCTTCTTCTCGTGTGTGTGTGTGTGTGTGTGCGTGTGTGTGTGTGTGTGTCAGAGAGAGAGAGAGAGAGAAAGCGAGTGAGAGATCTACATAGATTTGTCTATGTATCTTTATATATAGATATATATCCTGTTGGTTCTGTTTCTCTGGGAAACCCTGACTAATACAGATAAATTATATTTTGAGCTCTGAGCTCATATTACTAAATTTTCTAAATGTGTAAGAAAAGCTGGAATTTCTGATTTTCGTGGAAATCATTCCAATTTTTAAATGTTAGCAACTGTGTTGGTTTGGGTCATTGTTCTCAATGCTTTATTCCTCCTGTAGTAGATTTCTACACTGACACCCATTGCCATGTAACTCTTTAGGGCTTCCCAGTAGAATGGATAGAGTAGACATTGCTTGCCTCATTTGTTTTGGAGTTGGCCGCATGATTTTGATTGCCCAGTGAAATGTGAGGAAAAAAAATGACCTGTGGCTGTAAGAAGTGCATTTTATTTCCCATCTTTCTTGTGCTCCTGCATTTACCTTGAGAGAGGCTTTTCCTGCAGCCCTAGTTGGAGGTGACATGTGGAGCAGCCTGGAATCTCAGCTTGGATCCAAGTTCAGTCAATCCCAGCAGATGCCACTGGATTCTTGTTGAGCCCAGCAGAGCCGCAGCCAATAGGCAAACCTGTGAATAAGAAATACATGTTTCTAAGTAATGGAGATATGGGGTTATTATGCAATAATATTGCAGCATAAGCTGAAAAATTAAAAAATTTTTGTGAAAAAAAAAAACCCATAACAGCTTAAGCTACATACAGCCGCAGACTGAATGCAGCCTGTGGGCCACCAGCCTGAGATTTATAAGATGGATCTTTGGCAGTATCATTGCCAATTCTAGCATTTAGATCACTGGTTAAAAACAAAACAAAAACAAAAATGTATGCCAATGTTGGATGCATGGAATATTTAGAGGAAAAATAAAAGCTGTGAATTTAAGAAGTGACACCTAAATGATATCTGTGCTCCTTGTCAGAAGAGGCATATAAACAATTGAAAATGAAGTGAAGTGAGATATTTTCCTTGCCGTTTACTGGGATTAACAGGATCAGCCTACATTTTCCTGTGTCAGCACTATTTGATACATATAGGCCAAATTCTTACGAAGGAATTTGTTTTCTGTCATCCATTTTTGTTACAGTCAAAGTTTTTCAGAGTTCCTGAAAAAAGATTAATGTTCATATTTAACTCTTCATTCTCCTTCACTCTAGAAGAACAATTTTAATTATTGAAAGAAATATCTCATGCTTTACTAAGTCTTGGGAAATGCAGTAATTTATTTTACACAATTAAGATCACCTGGGAAATTAAAGAAGATTTACTTCTCTACAGCATTAAGGAAGAAATCAGCGTAAGCAGATATATAGCAGAGGGGAAAGGATGTCCATAACCTCCAGTCACAGAGATAGAAACTTGCATGTTCCTCAAAAGACTGGGTGAGAGAGGGTCCCATCAGATCTTCTAGGATAAGTTACTACCTTCCAAGAAAAGCCTTCCATACCTAAGACAAGAGCAGCTGTACACACGATCTGATCCGGACATGATCCGGACCCTTCAATGGAGCCATTTCCTCTTTATAAATGTACGATGTGATGGCAGAGGACAGTGCTGAGAACATTCTAGAGCCTGAGCACAACCCTTATTGATCATTCACAGCTTTCCCAAGCTGATGCAGCCTAAGTCTATGTATTTTCCAATCTGAGAGCAATGGTACTACAGCAGTCAGCTACACAGGATTCCATGTGAGTCATGCCAACAGTCCTTAGACTTCTTAGCAGGTCAATCCTACTATCAAAATAATTATGTCATTTTAATTGTGATATGTGCCACACATGAGAAATATAGGATGCTGTGAGGTTGCATTATTATAGTCCCCTGCTAGAATGTGACATCAAGGAAAGATCACACAATAAATAACAGTTAAAATAACACTTGGCCTGTAATCCCAGCAGTTTAGGAGGCCGAGGCAGGAGGATCATGAGGTCAAGAGATCGAGATCATCCTGGTCAACATGATAAAACCCCGTCTCTACTAAAAATACAAAAATTAGCTGGGTGTGGTAGTGCGCGCCTGTAGTCCCAGCTACTTGGGAGGCTGAGGCAGGAGAATCGCTTGAACCCGGGAGGCGGAGGTTGCAGTGAAGCCGAGATCGTGCCACTGCACTCCAGCCTGGTGACAGAGTGAGACTCTGTCTCAAAAAATAAACTAAAAAAAATAAAAATAAAACACTTGGTATATGGCATTTAGTCTGATAAAGGGATGGGATGATGGAGTTATGCAGCATGTGTGAGAGACAGACAGAAACATATAGAATATCTGAAGTTCTGTCCTAGTATTTTTTAAAGGGGGATTACAAAGTTTGTAAAAGTGTCCCATGACATGATTATTGTTTCCTCCTTGTGTTCAGTTTAAAAAGATCTTCTATATCATGAACAGAAAAGAATATTTGAAGAGGCTAAACATTGTTGGACAAAGTGCGAAGTAAAATTAATAAGCATTATGGCGAAGAGCCTGGAAATGAATATCAAACAGACCTAATTTAAATCACAGTTCTCTACTTACTGGCTTTATGACCTGGGGCAAGTTACTTGTTTAACCTCTCCAACCCTCATTTTTTTTTGTATCTGCAAAACAGGGAAAATCATGCATATCTTAGAGTGCTACTGTAAGGATTAGGTGGAACAATATGTGTAAACTGTTGAGCATCCTGACTGTCAGACTACAAGCATTCAGATGTCAAAGCAGAAAGGTGAGCTGTCCATGGTGGACTTCAGGTCAGAATGAATGAGGGTTTTAGTTGGTGATGATATAATATTTGTAAAGCCTTAATCCATGTATAATCAACTCACTTAAGAAAAATGTAAATGTGCCCTCAAAGTTATTTTCTCTTAGGCAAGTATATTTATTTTCTAGGGCTGCTATAACCAAGCACCACCAAGTATGTGGCTTAAAACTACAGGAACGTATTGTTTCAGTTCCGGAGGCCAGAAGTCCAAAAGCAAGGTGTCAGCAGGGCCCTGCGCTCCCTGAGATCTGGATAGAGCCCCTCTTGCCTCTCCCCTCGCGTCTGTTGGGGGCATCAGTGTCAATCGGGGGCTTCCTGGGCTTGCTGCTTCTGCACTCCTACCTCTGTCTCTGTCATCACATGGGCTCTCCCTGTGAGTCTGTCTCTGTCTATTCTTCTCTTCCTGTAAGAATACCTGTCATATTTGATTAGGATCCACCCTAATGACTTCATTTTAACTTGATTACCTCTGCAAAAACCCTATATCCAAATAAGCTCACATTCAGAAATACCGGGAGGTGGGACTTACCTTTTTTGAGGACACAATTCAATCCCCAAGAATACGTGAGTGAATGGTTACAGGGCAGAGCCTGTTTACAAGTGTGTTAGACGATTCTTTCTACAGCAAGTTGAGATTTCTAAAGATACAGGATTAAGGTGCCCCATTCTTCTGGTTTCCATAATTCTGAACATGCCTGGATTATCAACTTAGGGTTCTGATTACTTTATTTGTATTTTTCTCAGTTCTAAAAGTCATCTTGAGTATAATTTCTGGCTTCGTCACAATTTTTTTACTCTTAAGGAAAGGGGGTTGAGGGGAAATCTACATACTCAAAGAAGTGAGTCATTTAAAAAAACTAGTTATGAGGAAAGCAGGGTGATATAAAATGATCTATTGGCTGAACTATAGACTTGGTAATGTAGCTCCATGTAGCTCCTTTTTCTTTCTTTTTTTTTTTTTTTAAATTGTACTTTAGGCTCTGGGGTACATGTGCACAGCACAGGATTGTTGCATAGGTATATACATGCCATGGTGGTTTACGGTCTCCAACCGCCCCCCTCCACCACCCCGTCACCTACATCTCTTCCAGTGTTATCCCTCCCCATCCTCCCTGCTCCCCTGCTGTCCCTCCCCCTCTCCTCCCCTCCACCTCCTCACCTAGCCCAGTGAGTGTTATTCTCTGCCCTGTGCTCAAGTGTTCTCATTGTTCATTACCTGCCTATGAGTGAAAACACATGGTATTTGGTTTTCTGTTCTTGTGTCAGTTTGCTGAGATTGATGGTTTCTAGATTCATCCATGTCTCTACAAAGGACATAAACTTGTCATTTTTTATGGCTACATAGTATTCCATGATGTATATGTGCCATATTTTCTTTGTCCAATCTGTCATCAATGGGCATTTGGGTTGGTTCCAGGTCTTTGCTGTCGTAAACAGTGCCACACTGTACATACGTGTGCATGTATATTTGTAATAGAACGATTTATAGTCCTTTGGCTATATACCCAGTAATGGGATTGCTAGGTCAAATGGAATTTCTGTTTCTAGATTCTTGAGGAATCACCACACTGTCTTCCATATGTTGAACTAATTTACACTCCCACCAACTGCGTAAAAGTGTTCCTTTTTCTCCACATCCTCTCCAGCATCTGTTGTCTCCAGATTTTTTGATGATTGCCATTCTAACTGGTGTGAGATGGTATCTCAATGTGGTTTTGATTTGAGTTTCTCTAATGACCAATGATGAAGAGCATTTTTCCATATGCTTGTTGGCTGCATATATGTCTTCTTGTGAAAAGTGTCTGTTCATATCCTTTGCCCACTTTTGAATGGGTTTGCTTGTTTTATTCTTGTAAATCTGCTTTAGTTTTTTATAGATTCTGAATATTAGCCCTTTGTCAGATGGGTATATTGCAAAAAATTTTTCCCATTCTGTTGGTTGCCGGTTCACTCTAATGATTGTTTCTTTTGCTGTGCAGAAGCTCTTAAGTTTAATTATATCCCATTTGTCTATTTTGGCTTCTGTTGCCATTGCTTTTGGTGTTTTAGTCATGAAGTCCTTGCCTGTGCCTATGTCCTGAATGGTGTTGCCTAGGTTTTCTTCTAGAGTTTTTATGGTGTTAGTTCTTATGTTTAAATCTTTAATCCATCTGGAGTTAATTTTTGTATAAGGTGTAAGGAAGGGGTCTAGGTAGTTCCTTTTATTAGGTACTATTGGAAGGTTTATGGTGTTCTGGTTGATTTAAGATTAAACCTAAGTTATAATATTGAGTGTTCCTGCTTTGATAAGAAATTCCACTCTCTGCACCCTTTATTCAGTTGGTGTGCTTGGGCTTGTATTGTAGAGTTTATGGTGATTAGGTTATACATATAGCCTTATAAAGAAATTAAAAATGATTACAGATTTTAAAAATTAGGGGACTTTCCTTCTCTGGGCTAGGTAATGTTTAGGATCTTTAAATCATATATAGAAAAATGTATTTTCAGATCCAAAATGAAAACGACAGTAAAATGGTTTATGTACTCTTTTTCTTCATTGTGTGCATTGCTATGATGTAATATTTGATACTCCATCAGTGTGTTCAAGTCCTGTTGTCTGATCATGGGAACCTCCCTGTCTGCTTGGCATGGCTCAACCATAACAAAGAGTGAATGAGGAGAGAGTAGTGCCATCACTCTACAGCCAAGCCCCTGAAGGGAAATGTGGGGCCACCATTCAGTGAGCAAAGAGAGTGACTTGATCTCAATTCTCCCCACTCCAGCCCAATTGGTCTTTTAAAAATTAAATGTCTCCTTCAAGTCCTACTCTCAGGCAAAGTCTCATTTGACCTCAAACAAAAGGGCCAAGTCCTTTTTCAGCAGATTAGAGAAATTTATATTTAAGCTGGTGATTTTCACATGTTATTTATTCTCCCTCAGTGCAGATATTTTACGGGGATGGATACAGTGACTGCAGTTGAAAAAATGGCTACAGTCTGTGTTTCCTTAGGAGGGAAAAATCACTGCCTGTCAGGAGCTTGGAGATTTAGTCCCCAGGCAGAGATTTACCCAAGGATTCCCTTAAAAGCATAATATGAGAAGACAATACCGTGCCAGCAGGTCAGCTGCTTTGCCACTGGGGAAAGATTTGTTATCCGGGAGATTTTAAGTCTGTGGGTCTACTAGTTTACTTAGCTTGAAGGTTTTAAAGTCAGAAGTTGAACTGTGGAAGAAACGATAATGGGGGAGCTTGAAAGTATCACTGCTGGTTTAACTAGAAAAAAAGAGAAATTCAGCCTCTTTAACCTGGGACTTAAATTAGCTTCACAGGTGTCCCCTATATCTCAGCCACGTGTCCTTCTTGCAGGTTTTTTTTTTTGTTGGGGGGGAGGGGGATTTAAAAATCAAAAAGAAGAGCCGGGCACGGTGGCTCACGCCTGTAATCCCAGCACTTTGGGAGGCCGAGATGGGCAGATCATCTGAGATCAGGAGTTTGAGACTAGCCTGGACAACATGGCAAAACCCCGTCTCTACTAAAAATACAAAAAAATTAGCCTGGTGTGGTGGCATTGGCCGGTGCCTGTAATTTCCAGCTGCTCGGGAGGCTTGAACCTGGAAGTTGGAGGTTGCAGTGAGTTGAGATTGAGTCACAGCACTCCAGCCTGGGCAACAGAGTGGAACTCCGTCAAAAAACAAATAAACAAACAACAACAACAAAAAAGAATATAGTCCAATTTTAGGGAAGAACTCTAGAGGTTAAAAATAAGGCTTTGGGAGGCCAAGGCAGGCAGATCACCTGAGGTCGGGAGTTTGAGACCAGAGTGACCAACATGGAGAAATCCCATCTCTACAAAAAAAAAAAAAAAAATCAGCTGGGCGTGGTGGTGCATGTTTGTAATCCCAGCTACTTGGGGGCTTAGGCAGGAGAATCGTTTGAACTCAGGAAGCGGAGGTTGCGGTGAGCTGAGATCACACCATTGCACTTCAGCCTGGGCAATAAGAGTGAAACTCCGTCTCAAAACAAACAAACAACAACAACAACAACAAAATAAGGGAGATATGACAATATGAAGACATGAAAATAACAACTGAAACTCGAAGGGCTTCAGTTTAAATAAAAAACTAGAATACGTAAGAAAGTAAAAAGAACTATACGATCAATAATGGGTAATGATAAGTACAATTAAGTTGTTAAAGTATGAATGAAAAGCGCATTTTCTTTTTTTTTAGTGAAAAACACCTTTTAACCATTAAGCTAGGAAAAACAGTAGAGGAAAAGGCAGAAACCATACAAGAGAAAATCTTAAATATTGACAAAAATATAATTTTAAAAAGTTTTCAAAGCACAAAATTTTAATAAAATGTAAGTTAGTAAAATGCTGCTTTTCTTTCTTTTTTAAAAATATTTTAACAAGAGGACCTAAGAAATGTCCAGTAGTAGTTCAAAGTCAAGGGCCAACATGAATCACCACATAAAGCAACTTAAAGGGTCCTTTATGTAAGGGACTGTGGATGTCCAGGCCTTCCCCCTCAATTATCCTCCCAAGGCTGGGACTCCCTGAAGGTTTCCTTGATGGACCGTGGGTCAATATTGTTAGGACAGAAATTCATGGGAATTGGCCATTCTGTTTTATATCTGTTAGAAATTACTTGCCTTCAGGTTGAAGATTTCTTACCTGCTATTTGAAAGCAAGACTGTTATCCTTTTATTACCGTTGTTATTATTGACACGTTATGGTTATTAATTTTATTTTTGTTGTTATTGTTAGTGGTGGTGATGGTATTCTTGCTTTTAGATGAGAAACTGAAGCTGGAAGGAGTTCAGTGATTGACCTCAGATAATGCAGCAAGCAAGTGGAAGGGCAGAGCATGTGCCCTGGGAGCTCTGGACGTGATGCCCTGGCTAGAATCAGGGCTGACTGGTAAACCCAGTGCTGTCTGCACAACATCTTCCCAGTATCTGATAAGGCTTCTGTCCATGCTGGAATTAAACAGCTCAGGGAAGAACAACAAAAATGCTTATCTATAAGGCTTAGGAAATAGGATTTAGTTTGGGGGAGAAGTTTGGAGAATTAGTAATCCAGGAGGAAGTTTCAGCTCATTCTCAAATACGTAAGGACAGTCCATGGCAAAATTCTGACAAGACAGCTTCGGAAGTGAGCACCTTCCTACATCTTTAAAGCTGGGACAAGCCTGTGACGAAGCAAACATTTGGGTGACATCAAGCATAATCCAGGCCCCTATTGGCTCCATCCTTAGATCCTGTTTCTTCCTTGCACTGCCATGTTTGGAGGATACAAAAGGCACATCGGGGAGAGACACCTGCTGGGTATAATCATCCTAAGACCACAGATTGCTTGTTGAACATATTCCCTGCCTTCATCCCCCACTCAGTTTTCTCATTTCCTCGTCCTGCTATTTGATTCTCGTCCTCCTCCTCTTAGTGCTTCTCTGGCTCAACAATCCATTTGGCACCTGTAGCTCTAGGAGGGAGACAGGTAGGAGTCTCTTTTGGGATCAAGGAATATAATAATGGTGAGACAGCTGTCCTTGGCTGATGACACTCCCTGCCAGAGGAGAAGAAGCAGAGAACAAGTGCAGTCCCTCCTCCCAAGTCCTCTCTCTCACTCTCTCTTTTCTCTCTCCCTTCGCATTGGCTTTTGTTTGACATGAGGCGCCATATCTGAGGAGGAGCCCAGAATTCACAGGATTTTGAAGTCACAGACTTTAAAAGCACAAGACTTGCCTAGAAAAGTTTTGAGTTTGCTTTTTTGTTGCTGTAAGTAGTCTCAGCTCCTGGGAATAGGAATCATGGGCTTCTGTATCTTTCCTACAGAAGTGGTCCCAGCATTCCTCTCAAACCACATGTAATGAAAAGTAGACTCCAATGGTGTGCCACAAATTTTAAAGACCAGTTGGGATGAAGCTTTCCCTGTGATGAGCAATAGTTTGCAATGTTTATCACAGGCAAGCCCAAAGCTTGATCAGTGGCCAAACAGAGAACAGTCTTATGTATCTGAAAGATATTAGGGCTGGCATGAATTTTGTTACTATGTCTAAGTGTTGAGCTATGATTTGGCTGAGTTGTCCAAAATCCCCAGACTGCCTGGATTAGGGTTGCTAGATTTAGCAAAATCCCCACAAGATCCCCAGTTACATCTGAATTTCAGATAAACAACAGATTTTAAAAAATAAAAGTATGTCCCAAATATTACGTACTATATACTTATACTAAATAAACATTCACTGTTCATTTGAACTTAATATTGAACAGGATGTCCTGTAATTTATCTGACAATCCTAATCTGGAGAGCACTCCAGATTCATCTGGAATAACTCCCCAGATCAGAAGACAGGTGACTTCCTTGACATCAGAATAGGGGAACCTACCAGCAGAGGGAGACTATTTGAGAAGGACTATTTTGTTCTGAAAATCTTCATATAAAGGAGATGGAGAAATCTTTGATACAATGTAGGACTCCGAAATGCTTTTTTCTCCTCTTCCTCCTCCTCCTTTTAAAAAACTCTTGAGTACTATCTAACAGTTGTTTTCTTTTTTCTCCTCCTCTCTCCCTCCCTCTTATTTCCTTGTTCTTTCTTTTCCCTTCCTCCTTCCTCCCTCCCTCCCTCCCTTCCTTTCTTCCTTCCTTCCTTCTTTCTCTTTCTTTCTCCCTCTCTCTCTCCCTCCTTCTTCCTTGCCTTGCTTTTCTTTTTTTTTTTTCCTTTCCCCTTTTCTTTGCTTTTCCCTTTCCCTTCCTTTCTAAAATTTGTCTTAGGTATGTTAAGTTTGATTCACATGTAGTGGGGCAAAATAGTAGAAGGGTAACTTTTTGCAAGGTATTATTTTATATTAAGAAGATAGCTACTATGACCTGAAGTTGGGGGATATGAGCACTTTTGATGGTAAGATATAGAAAATGAACATAGAGAACAGAGACTGTATTTTTGCTCCTATAACAGTAAGCCCTGAAATTATTCTAGGGCCACTTATAGCCAGAGATACAGTTTTTCCTCCTTGCTGTTGAAATTGCATGACACATTTGTAGGCATAGAAGTTTTAGAGTACGGTCTTATTCACAGAGATGTTGGACCTCTTGAACTGCTAGCACTTATACCGGTTTGCCCTATGGAAATTAGTGTCTCCTGACATTATATCCCTTGCGTTTTCAATCACATGACAGTCAGTAAAACCTAAGGACTTTCGGTCATTCTGTTTTCTAAAAAAAGTGGCACCTTTTGACAGGACCCAGTTTAGCAATGGGTTTTTATTTTCAACTTACCACATTTTTCCTGGGTACTAGCAACTTTTAAGTAAGTATTAGCATCAGGTTCTACCCAACCTATACCTAGCTTTGAAGTGAAGGCTGGTTTTATTCTGTGTTGCTCTGGTTGTCATCCTTCTGGTCAGTAGTTCTAACCTATAGGGTCTATGCTTCTGGAGCACTGCCATACTCAGTTTGGGCTGCTATAAGAGAATATCATAGACTGGGTGACTTAAACAACAAATATTTGTTTCGCACAGTTCTAGAAGCTGAAGTTCAAGATCAAGGTACTGGCATGATTAGGTTCTTGGTGGAGGCCTTCCTCCTGGCCATCTTTCCATCGTGTTCTGATAATTCGAAGAGAAAGAGAGAGAGGAAACAAACTGTCTTGTCTCTTCTTACATGGGCATCATGGAAGTACCCTTATCACCTAATTACCTCCAAAAGGCCCCATCTCCAGATACTACCACAGTAGGAATTAGAGTTTTTCAACATACGAATTTGATGAGACACAAGCATTCAGCCCGTAGCAGAGGCATTTGCAAAATATGTGTACCTTACCTTGTCTCCTTAAAATTTTGAAACATTTTCCCCAGAACTGTGCAGGCCCCTCTGGTTGGGACTCATTGTACATAGAGTTTTTGATGATGAAAATGTATAGTGCATGTAAATGATTTGTAGGCACACTAAAAAATGGTTGTGATTCCCTGATTAGCAATGAAAGATACAGTTTTGTAGATGAGGCAGAAAGTATTTGTATGTCAGAATGTCTGTAATTTAAAGTATGAAGCCTAAGCATGGAATACCACAACTATATTTCAGGTCCAATGCAAGAAAATGACTAGTTCACTGTGTATCAGCCTGGACCTGCATGGGATGTGGGATAAGAACCAAAAAAGCAAGAGTTAATGAATGAGAGTAATCGGGGAAGTGGAAAAGAAAAGGATTAAAGGATTAGGCCCAGTAGCAGGTAGTTATAATCCTCCACTCCTGTCTTTAACTGCTATCATAGTGTTGTAGGGTCAGCTTTCTTTTTGTTGCTGTTGTTAAGATGGAGTCTTGATGTTGCCAAGGCTGGCATGCAATGGTGCAATTATAGCTTACTGCCCCCTCAAACTCCTGTCTCAGCCTCCTGAGTAGCTGGAACTATAGGTGAGCACCAAGTGATCCTCCTGTCTCAGCCTCCTGAGTAGCTGGAACTACAGGTGAGCACCACTATGATGGCTAATTTAAAACTTTATTTTTGTAGAGATGGGGTCCCACTTTGCTGCCCAGGTTAGTAGGGTCAAGTCTTAAGGATATTTAAAGGAAAAAGAAAACTAATTAAAATAAGCTTATTTACATATCAAGTTTTTAGTACCTACTGTATGTGTATAAGTCACTGAGTCAGGCATTGCAGCTAAACAGAATAAAGTGACTCCAACCTAGATGTATGGGTTTGACAGACAAGCAGATTTATAATGGCAAGAAATATCCATGGAATATTATTCAACCATAAAAAAGAATGAAATCATGTCATGTGCATCAACATGGATAGAACTGGAGGTTATTATGTGAAATGAAATAAGCCAGGCACAAAAAGACAAAAATGGCATGTTCTTATACGTGGAAGCTTAAAAAGCTGATCTCATGAAGTTAGAACGTAGAATGGCAGAGGCAAGGAAGGGTGCGTGGATGGGTGGGGGGAATAAAGAGAGGTTGGTTCATGGGTAGAAACACAGCTAGATGGAAGGAATAAATTCTAATATTAGATAGCAGAGTTGGGTAATTATAGTTAACAACAAATACATTGTGTATTTCAAAACAGCTAGACAAGAAGACTTGAAATGATACCAGCATATAGAAATGATACGTACTTGAGATGATGGACATCTCAAATACCCTGACTTGGTTATGACACAGTCTGTGCATATAACAAAATATCACATGTGCCCCATAAATATGTATAAGTATTACATATCAATAATAAAAAGAAGTATGCATAGGTTGTCATATGGGCATATAAATGAATGAAAAGAGAGGCAGAAGCCATTTAAGCAGCGTCTTCAAGGATGACTAGGAGTTATTCAGGGAGAAAAGGGGGAGAGGGGGATTGGTAAGAAAACATACAACAGCTCAGCAGTGTGAGGGACTAAAGCAGAAGGGGAATACGTGTCATCAGGGTGGCTTCTGTATGTGATGCAGAGTGGATATGGCATGGCTTTGCAGAACTCTGTGAGAGTTAACTGGACCCTGTGAGCCACAGAAGCCCCTGCAGGCCTGCAGCAGAGGAACCGCACTATGACTTGCTTAATGGAAAGAGCATTCTAGCCTCAATGTGAACAGTGCAAGGAGAGCTGCCCAGACCTCTTGAGCTTTCTGAAGAGTGGGAAAACATCAGTGTTTTAGGACCTGTCTTCCGGCTTTTCTTTTTGTTCGCCCTTCTTACTTTCTAAGTTCATTGCTCTCCTATCTCCTCCCTTGGTGTCTGTTTCCTTTCCAGTGTTCATGTTTTTCTTCTATTTCTTTCAGCCTTCCTATTTTCTTTTTCTCCTTTCCCATCTTCACTTTCTTTTCCAGTCTCCCACTTCCCTAAGAAACTCACACATTTTTAAAATTTCTCATAAAATACATTGCCTGGTCGCCCATTTACTGCCTCAAGAGAAAATGGATACTACCTAGAACTAAAAGGATATTTATTCAGCTTGATCAATTTCCTAAATTGATTTTGTTTTGGCTCAATTGTCTCAAAAGGCAACTTTGCCAACAAGACAAACAGATATTTTAAACTCTAAAAGAACTTCTCTTTAAATATTGAGAACCAATGTTTAAGGACTGACACAGAATAAATCAGAGTGAAGAAGAACTCAGGTTCAACTCAATGGAAATACCCATTCACTCAGGCATCCTTTCTACTAGGTGAAGAGGAGAGGCAGGAACATAGAAGAGAAAGGCAGGAAAGAGAAACCCTGACAAGAACTAAAATACCTTTAGTTGTCAAATTTAAGGATGCTGTTATTTCCATTTCCCCCATCATTAGCAGGAATGGATATTTCAGAGCAAGAAGAGGTAAGTTAAAGAAAATATGGACAAGTAAGAGCCCCCAACTCCATGCCTGCAATCACCTTTATCACCATGTTAATTTTAAGGATAATAAATGTGGTTGTAATGGATGTTTTATAATACAGATTATATTATTATATTGCCTGGTCTTCAGTTTTTTAATTTAAGCCACTGTATTAGTTCATTTCACATTGCTATAAAAAACTACTTGAGACTGGGTAATTTATTAAGAAAAGAACTTTAATTGAGTCACAGTTCCACATGGCTGGAAAGGCCTCAGAAAACTTCCAGTCATGGCAGAATGTAAAAGGAGCAGCAAGCACCTTCTTCCCAAGGTGGCAGGAGAGAAAGGGTGAGGGGGGGAAGTGTCACGCTTTCAAACCATTAGCTCTTGAGAGAACTCAGTCACTATCACCAAAACAGCATGGGGGAAATCCACCCCTATGAGCTAATCACCTCCCAGCAGGTCCCTCCCCTGACATGTGGGCATTACAATTTGAGATGAGATTTGGGTGGGGACACAGAGCTAAACCATATCAGCCAGGATAGTACAAGAGTTCTTATTTATCTTTCAACAGTATTAATGAACATCCATTATATTTTGTTTAGATTTGTTTTGCATTTTTTGTGGCCCCTAATTTATTTTGGTTTTATGTAGCTGTGGCTCTTGATGTATTTGCTACGACACAGACCCGTTGCCTGACATATTATAATCTTATGATTATGGCATTAGGTGAAGGGCTGCCATTCTTATTAACTCTTTTCAGCAGCAGATGTTGAGAAAAGGAGTACTTTTGGCTTGCTCATGGCCCCAGGCAATCCATATGCATTCAGCTGCTGACTTTGCTTTCATTCCATATATTTAAGTTTCGGGTCAGGTTGAAGGACTTTAAAAAGGGAGAGCAAGGAAGGAAGGGAAATAAAGTAATGTTCTAGATTTGCATGGAAGCTGAGAAACATTTTTCCTCAGGATTTAAATATGCCCTTTACCTCAGGTCTTAGCCCAGTGATACAGCATCATTTTCTGCCCATTGTAATTTAACATGTGTGCTACCTTGCCCCCAGTCCCTTTTTCATGTGAGAAGCATGTCCCACTGATAATAAATTTTTCTTTCCTTAAGGTTTTTATTTCTACGGATGACCCATATTTCAAACAGGGAGTACATAACCTTTCTATTAAGTGTTCAGTTTTCTGTACATTTTTTTTAAAACAAATGTAATGAGCAACTAAAGTATGTTATATATCATTGGAAGAGACTACAGAGAACAGAAAGCTGCCTAAGACAGAAAGTTTGTGCCCTCAAGGAGACACAAAACATGTACACAAGTCTCTTATCAGCCAGGTATGTTCTGAGAGGGCAGAGGTGATAGGACCAACGAGATAAGGGACTCTATGTTGTTAGGGAGTTGTTTATGGGATACGTCCTTACTTTTTAGAGTAATAGATTCACATAAACTACCAGAGGAGAGGATTTCTATCCTTATAGCATCTGTGCATAATCCTGAAAGTGGTCCTCATGGGAAGCCCAGAAGAAGCTGACAAAAATGTCCAGGGATTGGTTCTCCAAGAACCCCATTTGGGCTGCTCTGGGTTTACTTAAGCACATTTTTATCTTCTTGATAACAAATCACATGAAGGACAAAAAGAACTTTGGGAAAAACATATTTCCAAACAAGAACCTAGTTTGAGCTAGAACTTGGTGTGGAGGGGGCACTCCATATCCACATTGCCCATCTGTCAGTGAAGGGTGTAGCTGGTGGCATCATGGTCTGAGAAGGCTGCAGTGCAAACTTGAGCATCTGGTCATGAGCTTAGAAAGATCCTTGATATGTGATGGGTTGAAGATGGGGGTGAGCATGACCTGCAGTCTTCTTCCCAATCTGCTTGGGAGCTCAGCATTGTGAGAAGCCAGACCAGCAATTCTGAATATCCCAAGATGGACTTAGTCTTTGCCTACTGATATTTCAATATAAATGAAGCCAAAATACTGGAGAATTAAATAAAATGAAGAAAGTTGGTGACATTTACTAGATAAAGGGGCTTACAGTGTAGCATTTATATTTAGATTCAAGTTGTGATTAAAGTCTTCCAAAAAGACAGCAATTTTGAGAAAGGCATAGTTGCAGAGCTTGGCAGAAAGCCAAGTGATGAAAACAGAGTGTTATATTAGAGAAGATAGAATGGAATAATGTGCTAGAAGTCTGAAACAATGGGAAAATTGGAGATAACCTACCTAAACATACTTCATTTGGCCACAAAGCTTTTGGCTTTCATTGAAAGGTAGAGGAAGGGGAGAAGATATTCCAATACAACACGAAATCCACTCAAACTTGACTCTTGAAATAGATCCTTTTAATGTAGTGAATGGGGAATTAGAGGATGAAGTTAGAGCCACAGTGGATTGAATAAGACTTTAAGGAAGAACAAAGAGTTTTGCTTACAGATGCACAGAAAAGAGGAATTATCAAATTGACATTTCTTTTCTTTTCATTTGCTTCTAAACTTTCTTTTTTGCAATATCATGTTATGACTCACATTTTCTACCTATGTTACACTGCCATAAAAACCTAACAATTTTTCTGGTTTGGGTTGATTCATTCTATTTTTCAAGTGAGAAAAGTGGTCAAAGAAAGAATGTAGAGGAAGGTGGCTAATATATATATATATAAAACAGTTTCATCAGGTTCCATGTGTTTGCTGGAGGCATGGATGCAGCATAGAGGAACTATTTATAATTTCAACAAAACAATTGAAATATTCAAGTCTTGCAAAGAATAGTTAAAGTTCATACTTGTCAATCAAAATTAGAATTTTAGTGAAACTCACTACAAAACTAAAACTGTTGATAATTTAGATGTGTATTAATTACTTACATCACCAACTGATCTGACTATAAAATTGGAAAATCATAAGGTAACTGACTAGATGATTTTAATCGGCTGATTGAATATCAGCCACTGGAGGTGGTACCTGACTGTGTTAATGATTGAGCAATAATTTGTGTTTTTTTTCTCCTTTTTCAAGTTACCATTAGAAAAACATCTTATGCAAATTATAAGTGGGTTTCCAAATGCATTTTGATCATTATTTAGAAGGAAATATCTGGAATATTTGGAAGCTTGTTTTGTTTTTTATAGAGCAAAGGGCATAACCCAAAATCAAACAGTGATTTATTTATTTAGAAAAGCTAAATATAAAGTTCAAAGTCATACAAATGTCTCTCTGTAATGATTTATGATTCTGTGAAATAAAAACTTTTGAATCTTCCATTCATTTTGGTAATTCTTGATACAAGAACAAAGGGACCATCAAAAAAAAAAAAAAGAAAAAAGAAAAAAAAAGGCAGCTGGAAGAGATCTGAACAACCATTTTCCTCATGTAAGTAACCAAAACCTGAAAAGGTTAAGTGAATGAATGAGTGACACAGCTAATAGTGGGAGAACTCGGCTGTGTAAAATTCGTTTAAATAACTCTTCATAGCATTCACAATAAAACTTAGCACAGCACCTAACAACCTGTCCTAATCTGCCTCTTCATTCCTTTCTGGCTCAACTTCTACATGTAGTCGAAAACTTCCACGTGTAGTCTTTGCTCTAACCACTGGTTACCCAAATATGTGCTGTTTCATGCTTTGCATGTATAATTGCCTACCTAGATGGCCAAACTTTCCTTCTGATTTGCTGAGCTAGCTACTGTTCTTTCCTGAAAAATGCTTCCTGACTCACTAGAAGGACTTGTACAGCCTACCTCTTGGTTTCAGTGGCCCTATCCATCCATGAGTTTTGTATCTCGCAGGTTCAACCAACCTCAGATCAAAAATATTTGGAAAAAGCAATAAAACTAACAATGTAATAATAAATAATACAAATTTTAAGAAAACAATATAGTATAACAACTATTTACCTAGCATTTACAGTGTATTAGCTATATGTAATCTAGAGATGATTTAAAGCATATGGAAGGATGTACGTAAGTTACATGCACATACTATGCCATTTTATGTAAGAGACTCGAATAACCACAGATTTTAGTATCCCCGGGCGGGGTCCTGAAACAAAATCCTTGTGGATATTGAGAGATGACTGTACTACCATCTTAATCTTACCATGTTCTATTTTAAACACCTCACTAGACCACAGCTCCTTGACTGCAGAAGCTATTTGAATTTGTACAACCATAAAAACATTAATGATTATAATAACAGTTAACATTTATTGAGTACTTATAACGAATAGACTGTTCTAATTGTTTTATTGGTATCAACTTATTCTTAAGCACAATGAGTAGCACAGAAACAATAGGTAATTTTCATTGATTATTGGAATTAATGCATCTAGGCAGGAATGACATTAGTGCTAGAATGATGTTCTCAATAATTCCCAGTCCAGAGATTTTGGTAGCTTCTACTGCTGGTTATCTAATCTTCTCACAGATGGAAATAGATGTGAAAGATTCTTTGCTTACCCTTTTCTTGTGGATGTTGGAATCCACAAGTTAGAGGATTATAAAACTTTACTAATGTAGATG
Organism: Ateles fusciceps; assembly: GCA_036589455.1. Lineage (NCBI taxonomy): Eukaryota > Metazoa > Chordata > Mammalia > Primates > Atelidae > Ateles > Ateles fusciceps. Next base: position 4,304,859 of record JAZHEH010003318.1, on the reverse strand, counting down.
CAACTATTATAATTTGGCTTAGAAAACTTAGAAACTCAGGGAAAGGGTCTTCTTTGTAGTGACATTATGGTTCACTACAGGAGTTTACTAGCTAACCTGAAAACATTTTATGCCTAGCCAGACTAATATAGATAGGTAGTCAGCCCATACTCTAAAATTTACACCAATTTCCTCATATCTGGGAGACCTGAGGTATTCAGTGAAATCTACCAAAACTTACTTTCTGCTCTTGATTCTCTTTATTTCCATGAGATTATGTACTTACAATGCCAGGAAAGGTATATTTTTAAAAAGGTCACATCTATAGAATAATGCTTATGTACATAGATCCTTTACCAAAATACCTGGTACCATCATTTCTTTGTATATTTAGCAAATACAGTAGAATGAAGGAAATTATGTTGATGAAAACCAGTAAACATTTAAAATGTCATTCAAGTGCCGTGGTAATTAGATAATATGCTAATATTCAGTTGAAAAAGAAAGTTGTCAAATTTTGCTGGCTTAGCCTAGAGCATGGATCGGTGGGTGGAGTTAAATGGGGTGCTCCTTGACCCCTAAAATAGTGTGCAAAAATGTGGCTTAGGAGTCAGTTTTTTTTTCCAACTCTTTTATTTTATTTATATATATATTTTTGCACTTTGGGTTCTGGGGAACATGTGTAGAACATGCAGGATTGTTGCATAGGTACATACATGGCAGTGTGGTTTGCTGCCTCCATCCCTGTCACCTATATCTGGCATTTTCCCCATGTTATCCCTCCCTAAGTCCCTACCCCCCTGCTGTCCCTCCTCTAATCCCCCCCCCAACAGACCCCAGTGTGTGATACTCCCCCTCCCTGTGTCCATGTGTTCTCGTTGTTCAAGACCTGCCTATGAGTGAGAACATGCAGTATTTGATTTTCTGTTCTTGTGTCAGTTTGCTGAGAATGATGGTTTCCAGATTCATCCATGTCCCTACAAAGGACATGAACTCATTGTTCTTTATGGCTGCATAGTATTCCATGGTATATATGTGCCACATTTTCCTTGTCCAGTCTATCATCGATGGGAATTTGGGTTGGTTGCAGGTCTTTGCTATTGTAAACAGTGCTGCAGTGAACATATGTGTGCATGTGTCTTTAAAATAGAACAATTTATAATCCTTCAGATACATATACTCAGTGATGAGATTGCTGGGTCAAATGGAATTTCTATTTCTAGGTCCTCGAGGAATCGCCACACTGTCTTCCACAATGGTTGAACTAATTTACACTCCCACCAACAGTGTAAAAGTGTTCCTATTTCTCCACATCCTCTCCAGCATCTGTTGTCTCCAGATTTTCAAATGATTGCCATTCTAACTGGCATGAGATGGTATCTCAATGTGGTTTTGATTTGCATTTCTCTAATTACCAGTGATGATGAGCATTTTTTCATGTTTGTTGATGTCATATGTATCTTCTTTTAAAAAGTGTCTGTTCATATCCTTCACCCATTTCTGAGTGAGTTTGTTTGTTTTTCTCTTGTAAATCTGTTTTAGTTCTTTGTAGATTCTGGAAATTAGCCCTTTGTCAGGTGGGCAGATTGCAAAAGATTTTTCCCATTCTATTGGTTGCTGGTTCACTCTAATGATTGTTTCTTTTGCTGTACAGAAGCTCTGGAGTTTAATTAGGTCCCATTTGTCTATTTTGGCTTTTGTTGCCATTGCTTTTGTGTTTTAGTCATGAAGTCCTTGTCATGCCTATGTCCTGAATGGTTTTGCCTAGGTTTTCTTCTAGGGTTTTTATGGTGTTAGATCTTATGTTTAAGTCTTTAATCCATCTGGAGTTAATTTTAGTGTAAAGTGTCATGAAGCGGTCCAGTTTCTGCTCTCTGCATATGGTTAGCTAGTTTTCCCAACACAGGGAATCCTATCCCCCATTGCTTGTTTTTGTCAGGTTTGTCAAAGATCAGATGGTTGTCAATAGTCCTTTATGCTAAAAACTCTCAATAAACTAGGTATTGATGGGGCATATCTCAAAATAATAAAAGCTATTTATGACAAACCAACAGTCAATATCATACTGAATGGGCAAAAACTGGAAGCATTCCTTTGAAATCTGGCACTAGACAAGGATACCCTCTCTCACCACTCCTATTCAATGTAGTATTGGAAGTTCTAGCCAGAGCAATCAGGCAAGAAAAAGAAATAAAGGGTATTCAATTAGGAAAGGAGGAAGCCAAATTGTCTCTATTTGCAGATGACATGATTTTATATTTCGAAGACCCCATCGTCTCAGCCCAAAATCTCCTGAAACTGATAAGCAACTTCAGCAAAGTCTCAGGATACAAAATCAATGTGCAGAAATCACAAGCATTCCTATACACCAATAACAGACTTAAAGAGAGCCAAATCAACAACGAACTGCCATTCACAATTGCTGCAAAGAGAATACCTAGGAATACAACTAACAAAGGATCTAAAGGGCCTCTTCAAGTAGAACTACAAACCACTGCTCGAGGAAATAAGAAAGGACACAAACATGGAAAAACATTCCATGCTCATGGTTAGGAAGAATCAATATTGTGAAAATGGCCATACTGCCCAAGGTAATTTATAGATTCAATGCTATCCCCCATCAAGCTACCAATGACCCTCTTTGCAGAACTGGAAAAAACCACCTTAAACTTCATATGGAATCAAAAGAGAGCCCACATAGACAAGTCAATTCTAACCAAAAAGAACAAAGCTGGAGGCATCATGCTACCTAAATTCAAACTGTACTACAAGGCTACAGTAATCAAAACAGCATGGTACTGGTACCAAAACAGAGATTTAGACCAATGGAACAGAACAGAGGCCTTGGAGGTAACGTCTGTCCTTTTTTTTTTTTTTTGAGATAGAGTCTTGCTCTGTTGCCAGGCTGGAGTGCAGTGGCACAATCTCAGCTCACTGCAACCTCTGCCTCCCAGGTTCAAGCGATTCTCCTGCCTTAGCCTCCAGAGTATCTGGGATTACAGGCACACGTCACTACACCCAGCTAATTTTTGTATTTTTAGTAGACGGGATTTCACCATGTTGGTCTGGCTGGTCTTGAACCTGACCTCATGATCTGCCCCCTTGGCCTCCTAAAGTGCTGGAATTACAGAAGTGAGCCACTGTACTGGAGTCTGTTCTTTAAAAACATTAGTTTCAAAGGCAAAATTTAGTAAATTCAGTAAACTGTGTGTCCGGGTGGTCCTGCTCAGGTCAAGGGTTGGTTGGCCAATCATGCGTGAGAGCATTATCTTTGTTTATTACGCTGTAATAAACTTGTCTATTTCGCTGTAATAAACTTGTCTATTTCTCTTACTTTCCTTGCGTCTTCTTTGGATTTTGTAGGTTAAAATAGAATGGTACTCATGAAAAGGTTTATTTTCTAAATTGGGCTGTATTAAAAACTATCAATAATTCAGAAGCTATTAGGTAACCTTGGACTGTTTATCGACACAAAGGAAGCTGACCATCCCAGATTCTGTGATGATGAATAGAAACTGTGCCATAAACTGGAACTGTAACTTTTCACTATGGTCATCATTTGGATGACTATTCAGGTTCATAACATTTATAGAACTTTTATTTTGACATTTTAAATAAACACCTCTATTCTTGTTGTGAAGGTCTTTACAATTCTTTTTTCTGTTTAGGGGTAAGAATTCCCTAAAACTATACCAATGTGATCATTAAACTGAGATTCTGAGGTAAAATAGTTGAGAAATTCATATTTGCATGTGTATTAAATAAAATAATGATTTCTAAAAGCTACATATTGTTTTAGCAGCTCAAAATCAAAGCATTCTAGTATAAACTTTTTTAAGGTAGGAAATTATTTTTTATTCTGTGTTGCTCAAGCACAAAGCAAATTATTGATATTTCTTATTTTCTATAAAAAATACTCTCACAATTGATAAGATGTTAATCTAACTGCTAGTGGCCTTTTCCTAAGAGTTTAACAATCAGATTCTTGAACAACCTTAAGTTCAACTTTTATTTTTTTAAAGAAGGTTTATTTACTTTATTTTATAGTTGCTTTTCATACAATGATTTTTGTAGTTTAGAAAAATGTTTAAATATTGGGTGAAATTTTCCATTGTTGTTACTGTTGAAATAATTTAAAAAAAAGTACAGATGCTCACTCATGAAACAGTCAATATGAAAAACACATTATTAGATAAGTAACATTTTAACATATTGAGAAATGGATACTATAAAAGATGAAAGTGATTGATGGTAGACTTGGACTAAACAATCTTAAACACAGCTTCTAGTTTTATGATTTTAGAATTTTACCATTGGAAAACATTTGATAGCTATGTTTCCCACCAACTGTCTAAAGCACCAATTTAAGTGTGCATCAGTGTAATGCTTTGTATTTGAGTAAGCAACAAGGGTGGCTTATTGATAACTTGTTACTCTATTCTTTATGCTAACAAATTGTCCAAAGAGGCACTTGAGAAATTCAGGTGTGCATCATTATCTATTCAAGGGATTGGGTTTTGTTCAAAGATAAATAATCAAATAGAGTTAAGATGAGAAAAGAATTAGACTAATTCACATCCTGTATTTCTTTATCTGTCATTTGACTAGCATGTGCTTTCAAGATTTTAAATGTGAATCTGTATTGACTCAGTGATTTGCTGTACTGGGTTTCTGTTCCTCAGAATTTGCTTTATAATGGCCGTATTAAGCCCTTCTTAACCTGTTGCTAGTGGATTCTGTTGCATTTCAGGTTGCTTATACTATTAAAAGACCAGACCCTTACATTATACCTTGATAAATAGTTTTCTCCCAGTGATTACTTATTTACTTTATTTAAGTTTTTCCAAATCTGCTAAAAACTTAACGAGCTTTTTATTCAAGCCTGATATATTGACCCTATTTTTGTCGATGGTTTTAAACCACTTCTTTGCTGTTCTCAAGGTAACCTTGGTGATATTGTTACATTTGTTCATTATCATTTTTTTATGCAGCAACTATCTCTATTGATTTGTCTGTGGCCTTTGATTCGATGAATCACAACATATTGCTATTTGAGTGTCCCTCAATTTGGCAAAGTTTAACTATAGTGGAATAGTTCTCAGGCTACATTAGTGAATAAACCCCAGTCATTTTGTTTAATGGTGTTGAATCTGAGGTGAAAATGTTACATTCAAAGTTACCTCCAGAGCTAATTATGGGCCTTTTTACTTTTTCAGTTTTTATTAATGACCTGCCAACATCATATAGTTCATGAAATGCTCCAAATGTGTACATGCTGATGATACGACCTCAGACCCAGCAAGCGCTCAGGCAAGTGTGCAGGCATTGTGTGTTTAAACTAGAGATTCATTGAGTGATGCTCACAACACAGATACAAATTTTGCCCCAAATATAAAGGCTCGCCATTTTTTTTCCCAACTACACAGAGAAATTCTTGGTAATTTTATGTCTGCTCACTTTATAAATGGAAGTAGGAGCACAACTAGCTGAAATAGATGATGAAATGTGTAGCTGGGCTTTTATATACCATCCTATTCCCATATCAAATATAATATAATTTTAGGTGGTAAAAACTTAATATTTCACAAGCATGCTATTTCCCACTAAATAATTCAAAAAAGTTCTTCATACCCATCTCTCTGAATGTAAATACGAAGGTATACTTTCTCCAGAATGCTCTTTTCTTAAATTTGGAGAATTACCAAGAAGGAAAATATTCTCTACAGTAGCAGAGCATTTTTTGAGATTAACTTGTCAATTACAATTTTGTATTCACCCACATGATAAAACACATGTAAGACCTGAATGCTCACTGGGTATAGTCCATACCTTTTGAAGTAACTTCTCAACTCACAGAAGTCTCCCTTCACTGCCTCCTTTGTAGACAGGCAGAACATTGGACCAGATTTAATATTATAAGATTCCCTGAACTTCCCTTGGACCAAAGCAGAGGAATAGAGTTTGGAAACAGAAGAGCAAATCAAGTTTGAATGGATGACCTTTGTGGCTGGGTTTTCAGTATGTCTTGGATCATAGGCAGCAGACCTTCTGTTCTAAGAGCTCTTCAGAAGCTCATAATAAACTCCTTTTGTCTGTAGAAGTTGTACATGTACTAATGGCATAGAGATGTGAGGGACACAGTTTCTGTACTCAAGGAGCTTATATTCCCATGTGAACAGCAGTTAAAGAAATATGTTCTGAGCAAGGATACCTGGTTTCAATTTCTGCTGCCATCTGACAGAGGAGCATTGGACCAGTGGCTTATCCTGTTTGGCTTCAGTTTCCTCGTCACTAATATACATTTCATAATCATACCTCCCTCATGGAGTTTCTGAGGGTCCAATTTGATAATACATATAGTGGGCTTACAAAAGTGACACAAATTGAAAGTACTGAATAAATGGTTAACCATGATTATCAGTAAAGAAATAAGCATTCTCCAATAAGGTAAGTGCTATAGAAGTAGATACAAAACATTCTGAGAGCACAAGATGAAAATCAATCAATTCTAACTTAAGGAAATGATGATTGGCTGGAAGAGAAACTCATAGAAGAGATAAAATTGTAAAATGTATCCATTCTTTACTGCACAGTTAATATGTTACAGGCACTCGAAGACTTAATCTTATTTAGTTCTCACAACAATGCTCTGTTTAATGTTTGTCCTTTTACAGAGGACACTGAGGCTTAGGAAGACTGAGTAATTGTCCACAAATCCTAAAATCAGGGGGTGGTAGGGCTGAGATGCAGCTGGAGTCAGTGCTGGATTCACACCTAGGTTTAAGTGCACAGATGTCCATGCTCGTAACAACTGTATAACATTTCCTTCTCCCTTAAGCTTGTCTTTGAAGGATGCATGTGAGTTTGCTGGTTGAAGAAGGGTGCTAGGCAGAGAATATTTTACACAGTGGGGAAGATATGTGCAAAAGTAACAAAGGTGTGAAAATAGGTGACAAGAGTTTGGGGACCACATGGTAAAAGGCCATTTGGATCATGCTAAAAAGCTTGGATTTGGGTTTGGCAATACTGGAGAGCCAATGAGATGTGCATGTGAGAGAAGAAACAGAGTGGGCAATGGTTCTGGATGGATTGGACAGCCATGGCATTTGGAGGTGGGAAGTCTTTGGAAAGAGGTTTGTTGTATCAGTCTGGGCAAGAAATAGTGAGAGTTTGAAGTTAGGAAGTGAGGGGAGAATTAGAGTAGAAACAACAGATTTGAGAGGCTTTCAGTAGTTGATTGAACAAGGTTTGACAAATGATGGCATGAGTGAGGGAGAAGGCTGAGGCTGACTCAGGTCTCTGGCCCTGTGGGTGGTGGTTGAAATGAATGGAGATGGTACATAGAAGCAGTTTACATAAAATCCATTTAGGCATTTGTTAGGTAAAGTCAGTATTAAAAAACAGCAAAACTTCTAAAAAAAAAAAAGTGAAAATATGAGGCGCATTTTCAGAGAAGATTTAAATTTGACAATGCAAACTTCTATTGTCTGTAAGAAGCATAAAGGAGAAACTAAAGGTACCAGCACCTTGGAAATTTTCCAGTTGCCATTACAGGCTCTTAGAGGGTCAGTGGAAATGGCAAGAATGCACAACTTTCAATTACAGTAAAAGCTCACTGATTTGGATTAATTGGGGTAAAGGGCAGCCTGACTAAATAAAAGTCTGATTTATAGAAAAAATTTAAATAAATTCAGTTTGATTACTTTTAAGTATTTTAAACCAACTGTTTTTTTTTTTTATTAAAAATGACAAATTGCTAAGGGTGATTTCTGAATAATATAAAAAAGATCCAATATGAAGGGCAATCATATTAATTAATTAATTTTTAGTGCCCATAATATGCCAGGCAATAGTGAACACAAATGATGCCTCTATGTGTCACAATCACTTCATGTTTTAAAAATGACCATTTTCTTTTTTCCTTGCAGATCCAAATCTTTAAAAGGCATAAATATCTAAAAGATTGGTCTAAAATGAGTTGTTTTGTAAGCCTTTTCTTTTTTTATAAAAAGGAGAAAGTTTTCCATTTAGATAATCACACCTGGTAACATGGGAACTTAAGGATGTTTTCCCGTACCCGAGGCTCCTCTATTAGCCTCTATGCTTCTGTTTTTACAACTTTTCGGTCCCTCTTCCTGTTGTGGGCATTGATTCTAAAAGGTAAAACTGACCCTGTTGGTTCCAGGTTTCAACTCCTCCCATTTTGGGTATTACCTACAGGATAAATCCAAGCAAGTTCTTTGGCATAGAATTCAAGGCTGGTCACATCACGATTCTTCTCTCTCTCTATGTAATGAACTCAAAATTTCTACCTGCCTTGCTCCCCACACCCTGCTGCTCCTTGACTCTGCATTTTTGCATATGCTGTTCCATCTGTTTAGCAGTTCCTTCTCATTTTGTCTTTGAACTTATATTCATTCTTCAAAACCTTTCTTAGGATGTACTTCCTGTTTTCTTTCCCTTCTAGACAGAATAACTCATTCCTTTCTCTGTTTCACTTCTGTGATTCTGATATTGCTTGTATCACATAGACATTTGTTTACTTGTTTAAATGTGTCTCTCTCACACTAGACTACAAATTCCTTGAGGTCAAGGGGCTTGAGGCATTTAACTTTGTCTCAATGATATCAAGCACAGCACTAAACACAGTATAGGCATACATAAGTTAATTACCGACTTGAATGGAGCACTGTTCTTAACTAGTATGGGCACTATCAAAGTTTCTAGCTTTGCCCTTTTATCCTGCCCACTTGCATTCAATTTACTCTTATCATAACAAAATACTGGTCAGCATGGGTGGAGGCAGGGGTAACTGGTTGTGATTGTTAATTTTAGGTGTCTACTTGATTGGGTTAAGGGATGCTTAGCTGGTAAAACATCTCTGTGAAGGGTGGGCAGCATTTTTAGACATTAGCATTTGAATCAGTAGACTTGGTAAAAATGATCCTGATCTGTCCTCGCCCATGTAGGCAGGCATCTTCCAATGTGTTGAGAGTCCGAATTGAACAAAAATGAGGGGGAAGGGTGAATTTGTTCTCTTTTTCAGGTCAGGCATCCTTTTTCTCCTACCCTTGGAGATGAGAACTCCAGGTTCTTAGGCCTTCAGACTCCATGGTCCCACAGGTTCTCAAGCCTTTGGACTCAGACTGATTACATCACTGGCTTCCCTGGTTCTCAGCTTGCAGGCAGTGTATTGTGAGACTTCTCAGTCTCTATGATTATGAGTCAATTCCTATAATAAAAACCCTCTTTATCTATCTGTCTTTCTGCCAATCTGTCTGTCTATCCTATTGGTTCTATTTTACCAGAGAACTCTAATATCGGTAAAAATTAAAAATCAGGTAATGTTATTTCTTGCTATAATTTTGGGTTGAAAGAGTGCTTTACTATGCTGCATATGTATTTTTTTTTTTTGCCTTTAGATTTATCTATACATTCCTCTCCTCGTTCTTCAACCCACTCCCATCACATCTTCTTTCTATCACTGTCTCTCTGTCACTGTCTGTCTAGGTTCAAAGTCAAGTCCATAATTAGATCAGAACTTTATGTCTTGATTTAGTGATGTGTCATCAGAAGCTCAAAATATTTCACATTTTGGGGTTAGGCACATTTAAGTGCTATCAGTCACCTCCGTAAATTCATGCTATGTTTAATCTTCTGACTGTTAGCTTTCTCCACTGTCCAACCCTTCCAGCGTTTCTCTTAGGGCACCTAAGAGTAAGTGATTACTATGACAAGAAGATAAGTAATTAATTAGATTGATGTTCAAAGAGTCCCCCTCAAGTTGCCAATACCCATATTTATATCATCATGCTACAATTTTGGCAGAATTATTTCTTTTTTATGAAAATCTGGTGAAGCAATTTCAGATTTCCTGACATGAATCAAAAATTTGAAAAATACACAGAAACATATACATACTCCTGTTAACTTTCCTCCATTTTCAGTAATTTTACTCTTTGGGATTTGAGTTGGGAATGAAGAATAATCAAATATAGTTAAAAATGTGTTTTCAAACAAACTTTCTAGTCCATATTTGAAAAGTCAAGGCATGCTAATATAAATTCACTTATTAAAACAGTTTAGTAAGAGAGTCTAAGTAAGCATTTTTAATTCTTGCTGGATAATAGCAAAACACAAAGGAAATGATAAAAAGAATTTTCTTAATTTCTATAAAAAGTAATTTAGTGATTGGAGATACTTCTAAAGTGCTACAGAATGTAGTATGTGTGAGGCTTTGAATTCTCTCTCTCTCTCTCTCTCGATCCCTCTCTCTCTCTCACACACACATAAAATCATTCCTAAAACTTCCCAAAGAGAAAATGAGTAGTGAAATATATAATAAGTGATTATTTGAGAATTATCCAGTGAACATAAAGTCTACACCTTATTTTTATATATCCAGATACTCTAGAGGTTAATGTTTAGGATGTTGGATATAATTAAAAGTTTAGATGTCTATGGAATCCTGATAATGTTTTTCCTGGGTGGACTAATTTCGCTATCCATAGTAAGTTGGCAGAAAATAACAAAACAAAATAATAGATGTTTTATCAGCACTACTGTTCAGAAATGCTGATTATGTTACTTGAAACCTGTATTTTTAAGCTTTCCATGTTATGTCACTGAAAAAGACACATTTAATACTAACAAAAAGCTATTGTGAAAAGACTTCCCTGGGTCCTTGACTACTGTGTAAAAAAAGTTAATCAATTAAGGAAGCCTATCACAGAGAATCATAAGTTCTACCACTGACGATGCCAGGACTGTAATTGGCCTTCCTGTTTGTGTTATTACTCATCAAAGCTGGATAATTGTTAACACCAGCAGAAGACAGCCCCTCACTGCCCTTTGTGTAAAGGAATCTTCAGCTGGCATATCCCTTAGTGATACTCCATAAAATCCTGATTGACGCACATGTTCAAATCTACTTTTCAATTATGTTGATAATACAGTATTCTAGTCCTTTGAAAGTACAAAATTTATTAAATAATGTCTGTCCCATATCCAGATAAAGTCACTCTGTGCCACCTGGTGAATGTCCATTTAAAAACAGGCAACAAGTTCAAGTTCTGTTCACCTTTACTTCTGGAGCTAGGGCTCGTTGATTATCTTTGGGGATACTTTTAGGTGTGGGGCTTTGATAAGGCAAACCTGAAGGGAGACTGTGAATAGCTTCCTTGGGATATTTGCTCTGATTTTATGCCGAGATCATAGTGCAGTTGCACATGAATGCGTTAAGTGTCAGGAAACTACACTTGCTCCAGGAAGGAGATGGCAGTGGTGATAGTTTGGACGATTCCTCATAATCATACCATGATACCTAAAATAAATAAACATTTTTAAATCATTGAACCCTAATACAATTCAATAAACATTATTAAATGCCTCTTATACAAAAGGCCCAGGGATCAAAAGTCAACTTTATGAAATAAATGATTATAAAAACTCTAATCATGAGAGTTCACTTTCCGAAAGCTCTGTACCACTCATTGTCCTTGTGAATCAACCTTTTACCAGTTTCTCAATGCCAGTGCTTAAATTACTTAGCTTTAAGTCCTAAGTTCACTGCAGGCACTCACCAATTCACTCAACACATTTGTCAGGCAGTTGTAGTATGTGTAGACATTATACTAGTTGCTGGAACTGAAGAACTCCTGGGTTCTTGACTCTGTTAACTGCCTTCCTTTGCCCTAGACTGATCCTCTTTCCTGACTTATACCACAGGCTTGAATCCTGTCTCCTCCTCTGTTGATTCAAGGTATGATATAATTCTTGACTGAGTTACTTATTTTACTCTGCCTGGTCTGCTGCCTGTGGCTCCTATCATCAACTTTTGGCCTTAGACCCTGATATCTGGGCTTACCTCCTGCCTCATTGGTCTCTTCCCCAGGACGTAGCTGTGGGTTCTTGGGTTTATCTTTGATTTGTATATAGCTATTATTACCAGAGTTCTTTTGCACTCACAGATATTTTAGGGAGTCTATGCCAGTGTTATTACCAGAGTTCTGTTGCACTCAGAGATAATTTAGGGGATCTATGCCAGTGTAAGAGTGCTTCTACTGATAGCTCTGGATCAGCATATTTTCTCAGCAAGAGAGTGTATCTGCTATCTACTGCCACAATATGCAGTGTAAGAAGCAACCATACCACATAACCCAGTAGTACAAGACAATAAGCATTTACTTAGCTCACGAGCCTTTGGGTGGAGAGAATTGCATTCTTCAATGGAAAGTCATGTACAAGGCAGGTTTATTGATTCTGCTGGGCTTTCTCACATGTGTGGGGCTAGGCTTGGACAACTGGACTGAATCAGCCTTTTTCCTGATAGTCTCTCATCTGCAAGCAGGTCAGCTGGGTTTATGTTCATGGCAGTGACAGGCTTCTAAGAAAGAGAGAAGGCAGGCAATGATACTTGAGGCCTAGGCTCTGTACCGGGACAGTGTCAGTTTCACTATCCCTTTTAGGTCCAAATAAGTCACAAGGGCAGATCAGATTCAAGGAGTGGGGAAGTAGCTGCAAAAAAGCTGAAGGGAGTAGCTGCGAAGTCACAATTAGGAGTCTAGAAAACTGGGGCAACATTTGCAATCAATCTTCCATAGTGAATTGGTTTCCAACCATTAAACTTCGTGTTTCTTGGCAGTCTTTAGCTTGGACTTGGGTAGGAATGGGGGATGTGAGCCTGAAGTGTGGCAGAGAGAAGGGAGACTGATACGGTTTGGGTGTGTCCCCACCCAAATCTCATTTTGAATAGTAACTCCTGTAATTCCCGTATGTTGTGGGAGGGACCCAGTGGGAGATAATTGAATCATGGGGATGGTTTTCCCCATACTCTTCTTGTGGTAGTGAATAAGACTCATGAAATCTGATGGTTTTATAAGGGGTTTCCCCTTTTCTTGGCTTTCATTCTCTCTTGTCTGCTGCCTTGTAAGACACGCCTTCTGTCATTATTGTGAGGCCTCCCTGGCCATGTGGAACTGAATCCATTTAACCTCTTTTTATTTATAAATTACTCAGTCTCAGGTATCTCTTTATCAGCAGCATGAAAATGGACTAATACAGGGACTAATGTGGTATTTTTCCGTCACCCTATAGTGCAGCCTGGAGAGCTGTGAGCAGAGCCACAGGAGGAAATAACTAGTGAGTGGAATAAGCAAGGTAGGAGTTGAAGTGTATGTGAAGTAGAGTCCAAGCCTTCTCCTTCTGGATTTTCAGCTGGATCATCCTGATTGCTCTCACTTTCATCTTGGCTTTCAAAGACAAGAGGAAATTATAAGGAATATTCTGGGTGGCTTTTATCCAGGAGTTCTGTGGGACTCACAACACCTGGATGGCAGATGCAACCAGATAAAGGGTCACTAAAAGGAGTTTTTCATCATAGATCTCTAAAGATAGACACCTATTTTCAGGCTTCTCAAGGATATGTAGCTGACGGTGGGATGTTTCCAATGCAGGCTATTTCATAAATTTAAATGTATGCACACTTAATTGATTTGCCTTCAGAAATAAAATTCTCTGTTATTCTGTTGTTTCATCCTTTTAGTTACCCATACGCGCTGACTTGAAAACATAGTGGGCCAAACAATATTTCCTCTTTTTCTAATATTTTTTTAGAGACACAGTTCATCTCCAGGGGAAGCATTAATATAGAAAGGTTTTGCTGAGAAGCAAAGTATATTTGCTCAGGTTCTTGAAGTATTATTGTTGAGTGCTGTGCACTTGTACCACATGGTTTTCAGGATAAATGAGCTTGGACTGGCTTGGCTTAGCAATATTCTTTGGGGTTAGTTTACAATGGGTATACGCCATATGCTCAGTTCACTCTATTTAAGTATAATTTATTTCTGTTGCTTTGTAGTTTATTTTTATCTGAATGCTTACTTTAACATTTGGTTAGTGTTTTATTTACTCATAGGAATGCATTAACTGCAAAGAGCAATCCCTCTCTTGTCATCAGACAAATACATTTAATTATCCCTATATGAGTAAGATGTATAAAACGATGACATCTCAGAGTCTGCAGAGACCATAGTAATTATTTCTCAGCTCTACTGATGCAACGAGATGACAGTTTATGTTCCAACTTTATGTCTTTTTCTCCTCTATGTTGGATAATCCTCAGAAACACCTGTGACTTTTATTCAACTTTTTGACTAACAATTGTCATGGTGTCTAACACGTTTTAGGCATTGTTTGACACAACACTTCCTGGCAATGGGTTGACAACAGGTCTTCCTTCACTTTCTTTCTTTCTTTTTTTTTTTTTTGAGATGGAGTCTTGTTCTTTCTCCAGGCTGGAGTGCAGTGGCACCATCTGGGCTCACTGCAACTTCCTTCTCCTGGATTCAAGCAATTCCGCTGCCTCAGCCTCCTGAGTAGCTGGGACTACAGACACTCGCCACCACGCCCGGCTAAGTTTTTGTATTTTAGTAAAGACGGGGTTTCACCATGGCCAGGATGATCTTGATCTCCTGACCTCAAGATCCGCCCTCCTCAGTCTCCCACAGTGCTGGGATTACAGGCATGAGCCACCACTCCCAGCCCGTTCGTCACTTTCTTGGCTCTTTGTCCCGCCTCCAACACAGCACTGCCCTCAGGTTGGGAAAGGGAGGAGAAGCCTAGAAAAAGATGCCACCTTATGTGACCCCATGGAACATGTCATATTTCTGGCTGAAGAAGCTGAAGATGAAAGATGCAAAGTCATGAAAGTGAATGACATAGTCTAAGGAAAGAGCAAGAAGTTCTCTTTAGCTAAAACACAGAATGATGGAACTAAACCAGCACAGGGAGGGTGGACCTATGCTAATCCTCTAGGACGTGAGGAGCCTTTGAAGATTTTTTAACAGAGAGTTTCAATATCTAGCATCATTGAGGAAGAAAAAGTTGAGAAGAGCATTAAAGATGGGCGCGTTAGTTAAAAATCTATTGCAAGAGACCAGACAAGACAGGACTAAAGAAATTACAACGACGGGGCTTTGTTTTGCTTTTCTTGTGAGATATTTTAGAGATTGTATTGAAAGAATGGATGTTAAGGGTAAATGAAGGAGGAAAAATTAGATAATGACATTAGATCTGACTGGGGAATCACAATATTATTAATGGAGCTGGTAGAAATAGGAAAAGGGACATGTTTGGGTAGAAGAGGAGTTCAGTTTTCGGTGTACTAAATATGAAGCAGGAAATCAAAGTTGAGGTAGTCAATTAACAGAGAAGTTGTATCCTGTGTTCAGGAGAGAATCTGGGGGTGAGAGCTCTAGATTTAGGAGTCACTGACATATGTGAGACTAGCGGAAGCCATGAAATGGACTAGATTGCCCAGGAAGGAGGTGTGGACTGAGAAAATAAGCATGACAAGGATGGAAACAAACATGAAAATGGGTGGGACAAAGAAGAGAAATCAACCAAAAGAAGAAGGGAAGACAAAACGCAAGATTTTAAAGTCAGTTTCTGATGACAACTTCTGTGAATTGTTTTTCTGATTTAATTGGAACACAATATTGTATTAATAAGTACTGTTATGCTTACAGTACAGAATCAAAATACTTATTTGGATATATTTGCTTGCATGTACAGAAGGATGGAAGTTAGGGATGGAAAAACCAGTATTGATTATTCTCCTATTTTAAAGAGACATACTCTTCTGAGCATGTGGGCAAAATCATTTCATGTGTCCAAGACCCTAATTAAAGCTAGTTTCAAGGCTCAGAGTTTTATTTCCCTGTGTTATTTGTCTCTATTTTTTTGGTCTTCAGGCACAATTAGTTTTAATCAACTCTGGTAATTATTCATTTTTTTAGATATATAAATATAATATAATATTATCAAACAGGCAGGGCACGGTGGCTCATGCCTGTATTCCTAGCACTTAGTGAGGCCAAGATGGGAGGATTGCTTGAGCCCAGGAGTTTGAAACCAGCCTGGGCAACATGGCAAAATCTGTCTCTACAAAAAAATACAAAAATTAGCCAAGTGTGGCAGTGGGTGCCTGTAGTCCCAGCTACTCACGAGGTGGGAGGATCACCTGAGCCCAAGAAGTCAAGGCTGCAGTAAGCCATGTTTGCAGCACTGTCGTCCAGCCTGGGTGACAGAGTGAGACACTTTCTCCAAAAAAAAAAAAAAAAAAAAAATTGAATAGCACAGAAGTATTTTTTCTAAGCAAGTGTTTTACTCCCCTCAACTTAATTGTTTAGTCTTATTTCCCAGGGACCCAGTGTTTGTATTTCTTGTATATTCTCTCAGAAACACTTGTTTTCATAATTTTTATACACACACACATAGATACAAGAAATTCTCAAAGATGTGCACATCTGCACAACCCTTCAACAACCTTAATGTTGAATTCTTTCCGTGTGTGCAAACCATATTTATTGGACTTCTCAAAGAGCTGGGAAGTTCCTTCTTATGATCTATGGATGTAGAATGATCTCTTTGTAGATTGTCTTTGGCAGAAGCCCAATGTTTCTTTCCTCAAATCTACTGATTTCTTAATTACCATCAGCCCATATTTTTGTGCTATTTAATGCTCCTTTTTGCATATTCAGAGCTATATGGATGTGCTCTACTTGTTGGAGGATGGTCCATCTACTCTTCATCCTGTACTTACTGGACAGAACAGCCACAGCCTCTTAGACAGTTCATTCTTCTTTTCCGCAC
Organism: Ateles fusciceps; assembly: GCA_036589455.1. NCBI lineage: Eukaryota > Metazoa > Chordata > Mammalia > Primates > Atelidae > Ateles > Ateles fusciceps. The sequence goes on along the minus strand of JAZHEH010003318.1, from coordinate 4,288,227 downwards.
CTACCACCGTCTAAGAAAGGAAAGGTTGAGTATAGAGAATTTTTTCACCAGTGAGATGCAATATGAAATCCATTAGAAAGCAGAAGAATGGATCAATGGTTTTAAAGTTTTAAGAATAAATTCTTTCCTTACTCTTGAGTCATCTTGAAGAAAATTCTTTACAGTGCTTGAGACTCTAGATACCACCCAGTGGTGACTTTTACCTTCTTATGGGAACAGATGCAACAATAAAGTGTGATCACTTCTTTTTTTTAAATGCAAGGCTTGCTTTTGTCACCCCCTTTTTGCATATCCATTCTGGAGAAGAATAAATAATATCTGTAAATCCATTTGAAGAAACTGTGATTGTTTGCTTGTACTTTTAGTATACATAGCAAATGAAATAGGTTGTCTTTCTATATTTTAAATAAGGCAAAAGATTGAATTTGGATTTTATCATGGACCCAGAAATTCTGTTCATGATAATAAAGAGCCAAAATGCTGAATTGCTTTTCTAAAACAGGTGCTTGGTGTCTGTGGTTTTACACGAGTCCTCTTCTAACCACAGAGTGGGCAGTACCAGCTCATTAGAACCATTTGTGTGACTGACTGAAGACAGTTCACCTTGTAGCACTGCAGGTGATACGTGGGTAGACCTTGGGCTCAGCATTTCATAGAGATTCCTATCATGAAGAACAGACGGCCCAAGATGCTTCATATGTTATCAGAGTTCCCCAAATCTTGTTAACATTTAGATGTCTAGAGTAATTTTTTTTGTTGAGTTCCCTAAAGTAGACAAGATTTTCTTCATGTTTATGTCCTACTCCGTAAGTACGTAGCACAATGGCTTACTCTGAGGGAGCTCACAAGGTGTTAGCAATAGTGAATTCAACGTTGAATGTGATGTGTTTACAATTCTGATTGCTTTCTTAGTCAATTTAATATCCATATGGCAACAGATAAGTTGCACTGCCAATTTGCCCTCAGTTTTCTCATCAGCGGTGCAGGATGAATAGTACTTTTCCTTATAGAGACATGAGTGATACTGGAATAGTTTGTTGAAGTGTTGCTAAATATACTAAGATTCCAACGACATGTCTATGATATAAGTAGTTCCTTAGCTGCATATTGATGTTTCTCAGAGACAGTCATTGTTTATTGCTTGTTAGAAAGTGGTTTGAAAATAACAAAGACTGTCTTAAACCAGTGTACCCTTTGATTTCTTTGTAGCAAAAATATATACTTTCTATGCTTCCACTTTGCATTATAGTGAATGTGTTAGCTTCTAGAAACTGCCCTGGAAAGTTAAGTGACACAATGAATTATTTTTGGATGGTAATTTAAGTCACTAATATCATTACTTCTCATTCTCTTTATGCTTTTGGACACCATTGGAGGGGGGGAAAACAGTACATTACTGTAATGTGGGGGTCATATAATATGAAATAACTGAATTCATAACTCTTCTACCTAGTTGGCAGAAAAATCAATAGGCTGCATTTTATCATTGCACATGGGGACAGTTATGTAGTGCTCTATAGATTATAAACATTTGATGGGGCTCTAGGAAAACCTAGACAGGAATATCTAGATAAAAATTAAGTTTAAAAATTAAGAACAAATATATTTAGAAAGTCCTGGAACAGGAAGGAATAAGAATTTCTTTTATGTCAGTGATCTAACATCTTCACTTGCCATGCCAAACCTTTTCGTTTGTTTTAATCAGTGACAACAGTGACCTTCACTACATTACTTGAATCATATTTTTCGACAATGCAAATGCTTCAATTTAAAGTCTCTTTTTTATTAAGAACAAATAGGACAGCCTTAAAAATCATACATTCATAGGTGTTTGATTCCTTTCTTAATTTTGTTGTTGAATTGTTCTGTGGCAGTTAGATTTAGGCATCTATCTTTCCTTGAGGACAGGACTGTGCATTCCCCATCTTTGAATCCAAGTGTCCTGCACTGCACCTTGCACATTATAGACCCTCAATATTTGCTGAATAAATGCCAGACTGAATGAGTATACTAATCTACAGAGTAGTATCTTGAAACATTTCATGTACAAAGAATGCTTGACTTTTTCCTCAGAGATTACCAGCTCATTCATTCCATCTCACATGATGATCGTTTTGGAGATAAGTAAATTGAGACTCACTAGTAATTTGCTAAAGACTTTGTAATTATACCAGGGATCAATGTTCCTAGCTATAGTGAAAAAATTCAATTTTAAGAGGAAGTACTATGTGTACCAACATATAGGCTGTGATAAAAGAGAGGAATACTGTTGACCATTTCTGATCTTGACAGAGAGTTTAGGTTTAAGTCTCAGAACTAACTTCATTTTTACACTGATTTATCATTCACTGTAAGAAGTTGCTTCTGAGTTGTCATAGCATTTGGTTATAAAGAATTAGTCCATCAGCTTTAGCTTATTAGTGCTCCCAGAGAAAAATGAGCCTTGTCTTTCCTTGAATTTGTAATGCATGCGTTTGTAGGACATAAAGCTTTCCCTAGGTGCTGGCACACCAATGTACATTTTCCTGAGCTGACTTAAAACATGGTTTGGTCTCTAAGAGATTGCAGCAACAAACGAAGGCATAAGTAGAATGGGAGAGCTGTGTACTGTGCATGGTCCATCAACATTAATGAGCATTATAAATGTTCTACGAATGAAGTACAAAATGGACCTCTGAAGTTGTTTTTATTGGTATTTATTAATGGGACAATCAGTTCTGTGGCACTTATAAACATGTAACAGATAAGGTTCCTGCCCTGAGAAGCTTAGAGTCTAATTCAACGTTATGACAGCTATCATAATACATTTTAGTGAGCTGGGTTACTCTCCCAAGCATCATGACACCCATAGGACAGTGGAATATGGTTCTGGTAATTGATGAGCTGGATTCATTGCTTTAGCCAAGTAATATTTCAGAAACCGTCCCAGACCCTGCTGCTGCTCTCACCGATGTGGGTGATTATGTAGGTACTGATCACTCACGTTAAGGGAGAGGATAAAGAACTAAGGAATTTTGGAAAATAGAAATAAGCAAATAAAAAAAGCACACAGAGAACTTCCAATTGCCATCCTGACTATATAAAAGTCTCCAATCTGGAGTTAATCATGTCAGTCATTTATAAGCAGGTTTGTGTCTCCCTTTTCATAAGCGTCTCACCCTGCTGTACATGACATTCTGTTTATGAAAGTATAATGTGAAAATCTACTGATAAGCCAAATAATAAAAACTTTATAGCATGTCAGGGCTTTATTATTATCATTATTTAACCTCAATCAAGTTATAATACTGAACACATGTATTCTTGTCCTAAATCACCTTGTCAAGTTTAACTGTATATTCAACTTCATTTACATGACATATGATCTAATATTGGAGAACAACAATACCATTGTAGTGTTAATTGAAAACTCCAAACTGAGAGCCAGAAGAAACCACTGGTCTGATTGCCGAGGGTCCCAGGGAAGGGGATCTATTCCCACACCTGCAGTCGGTCCATAACACTAATATTGTTACCAACATCTGGGTCTAATCAGTCCAGAAGCCCTCACATGCTGCTCCTGGGGCACATAAATTTAGCATTACATTCATTTTAAAAGCCCCCTCTTTCAGTTTTTTAAGGACAAGATAGATTCATGGCTCCACAGAGTCTAACAAAGTAGAAACCACAAACAGAGTAAGTTACTGCCACAGGCCTCGTGGACTTGACTTACCAACTCTTTGCCACTTAAATAATGGAATTTTATGTTCAGCCCTGGCTATCAAAAATGTGTTTCCACCGAAAGTGAAGTTTGACTGAAAAGCTGCATTAAAAATAAAAGCAAATCCTCAGAAAGTGAGCCAATTTGTATAAATCAGACTTTATGTAAGGATATGAGATAATATCTAACAGAGAAATATAAGCTTAGGAGTCATAATTTGCCTCATTCACTTCATAACTGGAAGGCCTCTCAGAACTGACTCTTCGTAGTGTACTTTAAGAAGGTTTGCATCCAAAGGGACTATTCAGAATGAAAGTTAAAAATTTTTAGATCTTTCAGTGGGACTTTGGATGGATGGTTTCTGAGGATAAAGGGTCTACTTGACCTGGCAATTATTTTCTGCAACTGCTCTGCAAAATGTAGCTGTTAAAAAAGTTCTGCCGCCACTCAACATGAGTGAAAACTAAATAGCCTCTTATGTTTTATGCAGATGCCCTAGGTAACCAAAGACTTCTAAAAGAGTAAATAGCCTGCACAATTTTTGCAACAACGCTTATTAAAGATATAAATACAAAAGAAAACAAAATAACCGAAAAAAAAAAAAAAACATCGGCAGTTGTGCAAATTACTTGCTTATGTGTTTGAGACCAATTTGTTGTAGGGCAGAATTTTTAATTTGTTGCATTTTGGTTATATTCTCTCTTCTTCTGTTACAAGGAAAAAGAATTGCCTGTGTAGCTCAAGAGGCCGGGAAGTTAGGAAAATAATTCTGTGGGTTGATAAAGTTTGTGCTCACTAGCTAACTGTTTTATTTACCTGTTGGCTCCAACATGTCACTTGGCCTTCAAGGACTTCATGTGAACTGGATAAATTACCTATCTAATGAGCATCTCTAAATGGTCTAACATTGGAAAATAGTAAATGAATAGATTAATGATCACCAAATAGAAGTGGGAAGAGGGGAAGATACTGTTCCTTGGATTTATATCCAAAAACAGGGATAGGCATTTTTTCCCTTAATATTATAGAGAACATTTGGTGATGTGTTGATTCTTCTTCTCACCCAGGTACCTCATCATTGGCTCAAATTATTTTATCTGGTCATAATCTGCATATGAATGGCATTACCTATAGCCTTATGCATAAAAAATATGATAACCTAACTGGTATGTTTGTGTTTAAAAATACAGTGGTTCATAAGGAAATAGTGTTTTGCATAATAGATTTTCAGAATTCTTGGGTAGAGCACAGATAAGAAAATTGATGGTCCCCAAGAGATACTGCACAGTCAGGGTATGGTATTCATAAAAATGGCCTGATTCACGAAGCAAGGTTCAAATAACACTCAAACTACCGCATTTTTTTTTTTTTAAAACAGGATATACTTTACATTTAAAAAATGCTCCTTCCTCCAAAAAATCAATTTCAAAGTCAATGTTTCAGTTATCTGGAGAATGCAGAGAAATAAGGATGGATAGTTCAACGAAGCCATGTACATATGTAAAAACAGTATAGACATTTGGATTTGTCATTAGAGAATAAGCAATGATGGAGCAAGAAGAACAGAGCATAATCTATGTGCCAGGAACTGAAATAGGCACTTTGCGGTAGGACTCGTGGCTAAAGCCATTCTCTTCTTCTAAACTTGCTAGTTGGCTAGCCTGTTTCTTACAATGCAATTGTTTTGTAGAAATATTTGTGCTTTTAGTCTTTGATTTGGTTTAGAGAAACTGAAGGTGTTCTCACATTCAATGTGTTGAGATTAATATGTTGAACTCACATTCTACTTTTTGTGATTTGTAATTTGAAGATAGCTTAAAGCTACTTCGAGGCTGCCACATCTGTTTAAAGAATAATGCACATGTATAGAGTTTCTTTCATTTGTTTAATGAGAAGTGATAGGCACAGTATGAGGCTAGATGAATTCCCACAAGACTCACTAAAAAAGTGTTGACAATTTTCCATTTCCAAATAATGCATGTGGTAAAACCCCACAGTATATCTGTTTAAAAGCACTCAATATTCAGTTTAAATGTGTTTTCAATACCTTGTTCCAGTAAGATTAGTTTTGTAACTCTAAATACTTTCAGGAAGTGAGTATGCAATTTGCTAACAGACCATTTGATGTAGACTTGAAACGCAACCTAAGTTATCAAATTTTAATATGTTACCTTGAGAAGTTAGAGAATACCTACAGTTGTCCGAAGATCTGGATTTGTACCCATTCTTCATGCTCCAAGGTGGGGGAAACATGGGGTTATATAAAGGGAAATTTGAGAGTTACTGCATCCCTTAATATCAGGGCAACCTTCATTTCCCCAGACAAAAACGAGGTTGGATCACAGTAACAAGGTTCAAAAGAAAAATCCTCTAAATCGGCAATAACCTGAAAAGCTGCTGACTCCTCATTTTCTTCCCAAATGTTATTAATAGATTCCATTGACTGAGTCTATTACAGACCAAGTGCATGGTAGGTGGTCTATATGCATTATCTTATTTAATAACTACAACAGAAAGACAAAGAGAATTAAGAAATTGCAGCCATAGAGACTAAGTAACATGCCGAAAGCCATGCAACTAATAGGATTACCTGATACTTCACATAGTTCTTTTATAGGATTTGTCACAGTTTGTATTTATGTATTGACATAATTACTGATTAATGGCTCTCTTCTACATCATAAGAGCAGAGACTGTATCAGTTTTACACCCATAGCCTGGAACAGTGCCTAGCACATTATAGATACTTATTCATCTATTGTCCTTACCATTTGTTTATAGCTGCCTCCAATTCAAGTGACCATAGTAATATACACCCTCTTTTTTCGGCTCCCATGACTTTGATGGTAACATTAAAGAGGAAAATGTGGGCTTTTGACTTTCTCGTGACTTATATCTTAAGTGGAGTTTTTGTTACAGCTCTTTTATTTTATTTTAGCCATCTCCCTACCCTAGGTCTCTCCCACAGGCACAGTCTCCAGGAGGAAAGTGGAACTATGAGGTGATGTTAGTAGGACCTGCCTTCAATATTACCCTTTCCTTATGATCTTAATAGACCAGACTTGAACTCTTCAACTCTCTCTGACATTAGAAGGGAAAATCATTCTCAAGTGCCTCTGAGATTTCTTGCAAATTAGGCCCCTGTTGGACTTCAGACTTTGTGAGCTGTAGGGGACTCAAGGTTAGGCTCTTAAGCTGGGCCTCCTGCCATGCTTGAGTTTGCATTGTTCTTAGAGGGCCTTCCAATCTGCTATAAGAATCTGAGAACTGGTGCCCTCACTCACAAAACACCAGGTGCTTCTAAGAAAAATGTGACCTAACCAAGGAATTAACAGAAAACGAGAAGCTGGAAGAGTTGGTGTTAAAATGGAAGGGTGATATACCTGACTATATGATTCTGCCAAAAATGTACTTTTACTGCTACTTTTAGACTAACCCAATAGAAACTGAGGTCACTCTGGTCTTCTTTCAGGTTCTTTTTCATGGGGTTCTTTCCAGCTTGAGAAACTTGGTGTAGAAACTGGGTTTCCTCTGGTCGGACTGTCCACTACACCTCCCGTTTCCATGTTGCCACACTCCCTTTCTTCCACTGGGTTTCAGCCTGAATATCACTTCACCAGAGAAGCAATGAAAAACATTAAGAAACCTTCACTTGACCCCTATAATTCTGTCTTAGCACCCTGTATATTTCCTTTACAGCGCTTGCCACAATTTGTGCATTTATATTGTTTTGTCTATTTATTTATTTAATATCTATTTCCTTTCCTCCAACCTACTTGAAGGCAGGACCATATCTGTCTTAGTAAAGGCTCATCTATCACCAAGAGCTCTGGTAAAATTAGAAAATGTGCCCACTGATGTCCCACTGACCGAGTGTATTTTGCAGGGCACAATCTGTTTCCCCAGATCTTAGGATAGATCTTGACACCTAAGAGCAATATCTTATTTGTTGAATGAAATTATAAAATATAATCTTCTGTTCTCAGATACTTTTCTTTTTGCCAATCTAGATTACATAGTTCCCCCGAGTCTCAAGGCCTCAGTGATCTTTTGCCTTAAGAAACTCTTAGAAATGACAGTAGGGAATTAATTGGATATTAGCTACCTATGTTATTCTTCTGCTGTATGTCCTTTAAATAGCATTTTGTCTTTTTCCTAAATTATATTATTTGTACATGTCCAAAAAAATTAAAGCTTAGAGCAACATTGATAGGAAGTTGGAACTTATAACCATGTTAGTACCGAAATAGTAGCAAAAGCAGATTGCTGCAGTGGAGGGTGCCTGTAATCCCAGCTACTAGGAAGCCTGAAGTGGAAGGATCGCTTGAGCCCAGGAGTTTGAAGCTGCAGTAAGCTATGGTTGCAGCATCACACTGCATTCCAGCGTGGACAACAGAACATGATCCAGGGGAGAGACAGCGGGGGTGGTGACGAGGGATAACATGGGGAAAAATGCCAGATATAGTATGCACCTAAAGTAAAGTAAAATAAATAAATACTAGCAAAGACTAGAGAAAACTTGAATCTTCACAGAGATATCTGTCCAGCCATCAGCTTAAAAGATAAGAGACACAAAACAAAAACAGAAACAAAAACAAAAATGTGGGGTAAGGACAGGGAAATAAATGACCAAATTCTCAGTGAATTTTAGTGGCACAATTATTTAATAAAATCACATCTGCAAACATTGATTTATTTTAAAATAAGAATAAACATAAGTAAAACACATACTGTGGAAGGCAAAATTATGTTTAGATGTGTAAAAAATCTATTGCAGGAGAACAATATGGTACAGGGTAGCAAAGAAAGTGCATAAAAAATACATTTAATAGGTAATCAACAAAGTGCAATTGACAGCGTGCTAGAGAATAGTTTGGACTGGATGCTTTTTTTAGTGGGATTCTTAAGTAAACATGTGTAACCAATAGAAATGAAATATTTGTTTTTTAATGGGAAATCTGCATGTCATTGTAAGCTAGAATTCGTTGTCCTTGACTCCTTTACTCCTCACTAATGTATTCTCTTTCTAAGTTTTTTCTGTGTTTAATATTTAATAGAGAAAAAGAAACAGTGCCAAAAAGCCTAGCATAGACGCGTATTTATGTATGGTTCTAATCACTATTTTTGGCCCTTGGACAAAATTGTAAGAATGATTTCAAAGCTGGTGCCTGAACTTTGTTTGTTTGGGCTCATTCAGTCCAAGCTTGTGACTTAGGCTCCTCTTTTACCACTAGCTCAGCCTTTCTGTCTCAATCTGAATCATTCCAACCCACACGTCTGATTTCGCAAACAATGAAAGAAACTGGTAATGTTAATTTCAAAATTATAGCCACCATTACTGACCTAATCATTGTATTCCTCAATCATTTTTGTTGTCATTGTTCCAGTGAACCAACATGTTTGTCAACAATTTATATAAACGACAATTTAGTTTATTAACCTCTATATTTATTGAAAAGTCAGGTCACTGGGTAGAGTTCACTATTTCTCTTGACTATGCTTTGGAAAATTATATTAATTGCAGAATTAAATGAAATAGAAAATTGTTTTATTCTACTACTGAAGGTATTTTCTCCCTGTGCCTCAGTTTCTTTGTAAAATGGAGATACAACATTTGATTTGTCACCTTATTGCTATATTTGTTAAGGTAATGCCAGTGGATATGATGGAAAAATCCCACATTCTCAATGGCCTGACAAAATAAAATGTAGTACTTGTTCAGCATGAGTATTCCTGTTTGAGCATATTCTCTGTAATTAGTGGTTCAGGACTTATGTTGCTTCCATATTCTAGTTTCATTATCTTCACATGTGGTCTCCAGATTTGCTGAGGAAGGGGAATGACACTGTGGAAAAGGAAGAACTGAAACACACAGCTATAGCCTGTAAATGACACACATCACACCTCACGTGTAAGCACGATGCACATCCCATTCCTAGATATAAGGGAGCAGGGAAACGTAGTCCTAGCTGGGCAGCTGCCTCCCAGTAGTAACTCTACACCAAGGAGAGAAAATAGGATTCTTTGGCGGTCAGCTAGTCTCTTTAACAATGCCTATTTGTAGAGTTGTAGTGAGGATTAAATTAATGAATCCATGTGAAAAGCTTAGAATAGTAGCTATTATACAGAAACTAGAGATAGAAAAACCCTTCTTCCTCCTCCTCCTCCTCCTTTTTCCTTCCTTCGCCTCCTCCTTTACATTTTCTTATGCTGCTCAAATAGTTGTCCCTATAATACTACTTGAAATTCAGCAATTGTTCTTTTTAATCAACATTTCCCCTTTTCTTAGGATATTTTTCTAACTTTTGAAAGACTATTAATATTCTCTTTTATTTCATCTTTTGCATACATTTGGACCTCTAATATATACTTAGATTATCACAAATCATAGTTGGATTATCATCAATATCTAGGTTTCACTATACCTCTGGAAAAATCTTTTGTTATAGGATACTTTGTTATTTCTCTTTTCACAGAGAAAGCAATCTGAAATTTCAGCTGGATAGAACACGTATAGTTGTCTGACTCTTCTCAAAAGCCTGGTCCTCAATTAAACTGCCCCAAACGAGGCACACTCTCCTTGTTTGGATGGTTGGTTTTATTCCCGTAGTTAACTTTAAGGTTACATGTGCCAGGATGATGTTCTCTTATCTATACAGAAATATTCTGAAGTATGCCCTAGAATTTAGTTTTGGTTTTATCACCTATGATAGTCGAGTTGCTGTCTGGGCCACCTCCTCCAGTCTTTCCTTCCTGTCATGAATCTTTAGGTCCAGGAAACACATACACCATTTTTTCTCCAACTTGTAAATTTTGCATTTGTGTAGATTGAAGCACACTTAGTTAACAGCAAAATGTCTCAGTATAGCATCTGTAATTTCAGTTTTCAGTTTACTGTATATTTGCTGAAGCAGTAGTTAAGAGAAATGTGCAGCTAATAGAATCACATATAACACATAGTTAATTGTACATATTGTAAAGGGTTGTACTTTGGCATCTTCCCCTTGCAATCTTGACAGAATGAAACTGACTTTCCCTCCTACCAAAAAAGAATGATAACACTAGGCAAAATAAATATGGCAAATATTTTTAGGAATTGAACGACAAGTAGTTCAAGATTGTAATTTTTGAGAGAAAGAAAAAACATATGAGATGAGGTCCAGAAATGGTTATAATCACCTTCACCTTTTCCTACAGGCACTGCCCTACCACAGAGCAGGCTTATGGAACTTAAGGAGAATAATCTCACTTTGCAGAGAAGGAGATTGGAATTTTAGGCTATCCGAGTTCCGGAAATTTGCTGAGCAAGGTACCTGAAAGGAAAAAGCTTCACAGTTGATGGTGCCTAAAAGTCTATGGAGGGGTTTACTGCATGTTGTTGGCAAATGATTGAGATGCATGTGCACGATACAAGATACCAAGAGTCCCAGCAGAGATTTCCTGATGCACTGATGGGAGATTTTGGGATTTCAGCCCAGCCAACATAAAAAGACTTTGCTAAGAGACTTAGATTTTCAGTTGAGACTCCATACCTTAGAGTGAGGAGCATGTGCCAGGACTAAGCTTAAAATTGAAATAAATCTACCATAACAAAAAATAAAATCAAATCTAACAGATCAAAAGTTTCTGCCAATAGTTTAATTACCTTTCAGAAGAAATTCAACATTCCCTAAAGAAGGATCACATGCAACAATCTTCCATGTTCTTCACATGTACCCCCAAACCTAAAATGCAATAAAAAAAAAAGAAGGATCACATAATCCAGACTCTACTACATATCATTCACAATGATAAAACAATTACTAGACATGCAAAGAAACATGAAATAGTGGCCCACTGTCACTAGGATTTATAAATAAATCCTAAGATGATCTAGATATTTGAGTTAGTAGACAAGGCCTTTAATCAATATGTTTAAAGACTAAATGTAAAGTATGATTATAATTAATGAAGAGAAAGGAAATCTCAGCCAAGAATTAGAAACTATGAAAAGTTAAAAGAAAATTCTGAAACTGAAAACATGATAATTGAAATTTAAAAAAAAAAACAAAAAAACTACTGGGCTAGAGCAGTCCCTCTTCTGAGTAAAGAAAATGAAATCACTACCTTATGAAGATATCTGCACCCCCATGTTAATTTGCAGCATTATTCCCTACAGCCAAGATATGGAAACAACTGAAGTGTCCACCAATGGATGAACGGATAAAGAAATTGTGATACACACACACACACACACACACACACACACATCCCCCACACACATACCATATGCAGAAAAACAAACTGTATAATTTTATTTACATGTAGAATTTTTTAAAAAGTAGAATACATGGAAATAGAAAATAAAATGCTTGTTACCAGGGTGAGATGCTTGTGAGAGGGTGAGATGGAGAAAATGGGGAGATGCAGAATACAAATCAGCACAAACAAGTCTAGAGATCTGACGTACATCATGAGGACTACAGTTAATGAAATTTTATTGTATTTGGGATTCTTGCTAAGAGAGTAGATTTGAGGTGCTCTTGTCACCAAAAAGGGGCAACTAGATGAGATGATAGATATGTTCATTTCACCATGTATATCAAAACATGTTGTACAATTAAAATATATACAATAAAGTCAAAAAGTAAAATCACTAGGAAGGTTTAATAGCAAATTTAAAATGGCAGTAAAGAACAGTGAATTTGAAGGTATATTGTTAGAAATTATCTAATCTGAAGAACACAAGAGAAAAAATACTGAAAAAATAAATAGAGCTTCATTGACATGACAAACATTTCCTAATGATTAAAAGATCAATTTCAATTCATCAGGAAGACAGAGCAGTCATAGATGTATATGTTCCTAATAGCGTGTCAAGCTATGTGAAGCATGAATGTATGGAACAAAAGAGAAAAACAGACAAATTCACAATCATAATTGAAAATTTCAATGTCCTGTTCTCAATAATTGATGCTAAAAGTAGACAAGAAAATTGTAAAGAATATCTGAACAACGCTATCAACTACCTTAACCTGCTTGATATTTATTTAATACAAAACTCAACAGCAAATTAAGTCTCAGTACATTTCAACAAACTAAAATGTCTGAGCAATAATGGAATTAAATTAAATGTCAACAATAGCTTGGTATAAAGAAAAGTCCCAAAACTTGTAAATTAAACAATATGCTTCTAAATAACTTACAGGTCAAAGAATAAATCACAGGGAGTATGAGAAATATTAAAACTGAACAAATGAAAACAACATATCAAAATTTGTGGTATAGAACTAAAGCAGTATGTAAAGAAACATATAATTTTAAATGCTTATTTTGAAAAATAATAGTGCTTTGAAAGCATTATTTGAAAGGTAGAAACTTAGGAAATTTAAAAAAATAAGATATTTCTCAATGTAGAGAAAGCAATGGATGTAGTTCACCATATTAATGGAATAAATGACAAAACCATATAATCATTTCAATTTTTGTGAAAAATATTTTTGATAAAAATATTCATTTGTGATAACATATCCAGCAAACTAGAAATAGAACTTCCTCAACCTAAAAAAGGGCATCTATGTGAAATCCACAGCTAACATATTTAATTGCTAAAGACTAGATGCTTTTCACCTAAGATGAATAACAATGCAAGGATTACTGCTTACATCATTTGTATCCAGCATGAAACCGGAAGTCATGGCGAGTCCTATAAGGCAAGAGAAATAAATAATATAAATATTGAAAAGAAAGAAGTAAAATTTTCCATCTTTGAAGAAGATGCAATTATGTACCTAGAAAATCCTCAAGAATTTGCAGAGCAATTACTAGATATATTAAGCAAATTTCCCAAGACTGCAAAGCACAAAGTCAATATTCAAAATCCAATTATAGTTCTTAAATGCTAACAGCAAATAATAAGAACATAAGCTTTTTAAAAACTCCATTTACCATATTGTTGAAAACACTAATACTTAGGAAAAAATCAAACAAAAAATGTGCATGACCTCTAGAATAAAATATGATAATTCCTAATATGAATTTAAGAAAATCTAAATAAATAGAGTATACCACGTTCATTAATTGCAACTCTTAATAGTAGTAACTTGTCTATTCTGCCCCAAATTAATCTGTAGATTCAATGCAATACCAGTAAGCTTTATAACAAAAATGGACAAGGTGTTTATAAAATATATATGGAAATCAAAGCTCCCAGAAAAACGTAAAAATTCTTAAAAAAGACCAATAGCCTGTAATCCCAGCACTTTGGGAGGCTGAGCCGGGCAGATTACGAGGTCAGAAGATCAAGACCATTGTGGCCAACATGGTGAAACCCTGTCTCTACTAAAAAAAAATACAAAACTTAGCTGGGCGTGGTGGCGCATGCCTGCAGACCCAGCTACTTGGGAGGATGAGGCAGGAGAATCACCTGAACCTGGGAGGCAGAGGTTGCAGTGAGCCAAGATTGTGCCATTGCATTCTAGCCTGGGCGACAGAGCAAGACTCCGTCAAAAAAACAATAAATACATTACCTGGCTTAAGGAGTTACTATAATCTACATTAATTAGGATAGTATGGGACTGGCACAAGGATGTTAAAATAGATTTATAAAATAGAATAGAGAGTCCAGAAAAAGATCCAATTCATTTTTAGCAAAGGTGCTAAAGAAAAAAGTGGGAAAGAAATCATTTCAACCGATGAAAAACTGAAAAATGTCTGGAAAATAATTAACTTTGATTTCTATCTCATAATACACAAATGCTAATTCAAGATGTCTCATAGAACTAAATGTTAGAGATAAAATTAAAAAGCTTCTGGAAGAAAACACAGAAGAATATTTTTGAAACTTGGCTCATTGCAAAGATTTCTTAGACAAGACATATAAAGCAATCATCATAAAGAAAAAACTGAAAATTATACTTAATTAAAATTAAAATCTAGTCAGCAAAAGTCTCTATTAAAAAAAAAAGATTAGTCACACCACAAGATAGTCATAAAACACATATCTGACAAAGACCTGTATTTAGAAGATATAAAGAGTTCCTACAACTCACTAATAAAAAGATAAACTCTCCTATTTAAAAACTGGCAAAGGCTTGGACAAACACTTCACAAAAGAAAGTATACAAATAGCCAATATACACATGAAAAAGTACTCAGCATCTTTAATCATAGAGGAAATGCAAACTCCAAACTCAATGAGATAGCACTATTTACTCCTAGAATGGCTGAAATGGAAAATACTAACAACATAAAATATTGGTTAGAATACAGAGCAGGCAGAATTCTCATATGTTGTTAAGGGGCATAAAAAATGGTACAATTACTTTGGAAGAAATTTTGTCAATTTCTGATAAAGTTAAACATACACCTCCCCTATGACCCGGAATTCTACTCCTAGGCATTAAGCCAAAAGAAATTAAAAACATATGTCCATGAAACTACTTGTTCAAATGATTCATAACAGCTTTATTTCTAGTATCTTCAAACCAGAAATAACCCTAATTTCAATCAAAAGGCAAATGGATAAAATTGTTCGGTATATTTTTTCTACAGCATTAAATGTAATGGAATACTACTACTCTATACATATGAATAAATGACTGATAAATATAACAGTATGATGTATCTCAAGGACATCAGTTCTAGATAAATAAGCCAGACACAAAAGCATATATGCTATGATTTCACTAATAAGAAATTCTAGAACAAACAAAACTATGATGGAAAAAGTAAGAAAAATAGTTGCCTCTGGGGTGGGTTAACTTGACTGGGTAGGGCATGAAGGAAATTTCTGGGTAATGGAAATATTCTTTACCTTGATAGTGAGATATGTTATCTGTCTGCATACAGTTGTCAAGCTTGTCTTATTGAACACTTAAAATGTATGCGTTTTCCAAAGGCAAATTTTACAAAAAAAAAAAAAGAACTGTAAAAATTATTCCTGGTACATATGCTTAATAAAGATTAGATCCTTTTCCCAAGATAAATGGGGTATTCCTTAGACCATACACTTTATAAATAGGTAGTTCTCCCTTTAAACAGATAGAGGGGTAAATGGATAGGTAGGTATATATTAATAGGTATGTATGTAGGTAGTAGGTAGATAGACAGATTAGGTAAGATAAATAGGTAGATAGATAAATGATAGATAGATAGATAAATAGATAGATAGATAGGGCTGCTGATCCAATCACAATAAAATAGAAGCTTTGCATAACTTTTCTATTACTGATAGCGTCTGTGTCTCTATTCATTTATACTCTCTTTACGTTTCCCCCTTTACCTATCCAGCAGTTAATAAAGATAAAAATTTGTAAAATAATTCAGTAAACTTAAAGGCATTTTTTTTGTGACGGTAAACTGGACATCAGAATAGTGCAGTGGAATGAGTTCAGTTTTTTAGATCATATAGATGTGATTTCATATCTTGGCTCTGCAATTTATTAGTTGGGTGACCTTGTACAAGTAACTCAACCTCTCTGAGAATCTGTTTCTTTGGCCATAAACTGGAACATTATGTGCTCTAAGGGGGTCATTTACTCATCTATTCAACAAAGAAAATTGAGTTCCTATTGTGTGCCAGAAACTGGCTGTACATTTTGAAAAGGACACTTGTATCCAGAACAAACAAAAACTCCTTTAACTCAACAATAAAAAGACCAACTACCCTACTTAAAAATAGGCAGAGACTTGAACAAATACCTCAGGGTGGTGAGTGGATAAGAGGAACCCCAGAGAAAATGCTGGAAAACTAGTTAATAGGAACTTTCCGTAGGTTGAAGTAGAGACGATCTTGATTTGAAACACGAGAATGGCAGTGAAACAAGTGAGATGTGGACTAACTCTAGACATAATGAACAGGTAAAATTCACAGAACGTGTGAATTGGATATAAGGGTTGTGAGAGGGGGAGGCAACAAGGCCGTTTCCTGCCTGCCTAACTGGACAGATGGTGGTGTCTTTTTCTGAGAGAAGAAATGCTAGTAGAGAATCAGATTTAGAATTTGTGAGATAAATGTAGAAAGAGCATGTCATGATGACTGGCCCAGAGTAAGCACTCAATAAATGGAAGCTACTATGGCGTGGTACAAACCTAATTAACTCATGCACATCAGACCTGTACACTTGATTTTAGTCACTATTTGGAAATAAAGTTTTTTTAAAAAGTAAACATTTGTCGAGCACAAAGATGTGTACCCAAAGGCATGTGGACAAACTTTGTTTGGATTTTGTTTAGATATCGCTGTTCTAGAAGTTGATTACTGTAATTATAACGTGTCCGTTTGAGAATACTGTGTGACCGCTAAGTTTCTCCTGCCTGTCATCTCTGCACACATAAAGATTTCAGAAATTTAGAAAAATGTGTAGTCATTTGGCTGACCAAAGAAAATATTTTTACTAAAGAATTTAGTGAATTGGTCAAGAGGAGTCCTATCTTAACACTGAAGAAAAAAAAAGAGATGTAAAACAGTAGATGTAGCACTTGATATTCCTGTGCAAAGAGCTGCTTTAAAAGCATTACATAATGCTTTTATATAATGTATGCATGGTAATACTATCTAACTTAGAAATGAACTTTCATGCTGTCTTGTAATCAGGTTACGTATTAAAGAAACTTGAAGAGCTGACTAACAAAACCAGGCTTTGGAAGACATGACTAAATCACCCTCACTTTGTATTTCATGATTTGAAATCTCAATTGACATATTTCACTACTCTTAAACCATGGTGAAATCACGGAAGGCATCATAACAAGAACTTAAACTCTGGGGAGGCTATTAAGAATTTTGCTTTTACACTTCCTACATGATTGTGGAAATGTGGGTTCTGCTTCCCCATGAGGCCGTTATTGCTGTGTTTGGTAAAACTGCTGCTATATCAACAGAAAGGATGAAGCATTACAGTGGGGCCCCTTGCAGATCTTGCCATAGAAAGTTAAACGTTGATGTCCGAATGCTAAAGGCATACCTTAAGCTAGAGGAAAATTAGCTTCCTGTAGAGAAAGAGGACATTCTACAACAAATACATAAATAATGGTCATACAAAACATATAGACAATAATTCCATTGTAATAGAGGCATAAGAAGATACAGGCTTTATAAATGGAGAAAGCAGATTTGGTCAGGGAAAAAAAAAGCAAGTGATATTGTAGTGTTAAGTGTGACTTTGGTAGAAATAGATGGTGAGAGAAGATATTTTATTATAAGGAATAGCATGAGCAGGGGCACAGAGATTGCCAAGACCAGAGGTTCAATCAAGTAGGGGTAAAAGTAGTGGAATGAAGAAACCTATTACTGAGATGTGAAGAAGGTAGAATCTACAGGCTTTGGCAATTTCTGTGTGGGTTGCTGTATGTGGAGATGCTACAGCATCACCATTGAAGCCATAAAGAAGTTTGAACCTAGAAATGACGAATGACTGGAGTCTAATTTCAGAAAATTATATATGTTGGAGCCTTATAACTGGGTTTATTGCATGATATGGGAATTAGTTTCAGGTTATGTTTAGGAGACTCTTTGGTGCCTAATACTGAATTCGGAGTTGACTCTTGAAAGTTTTGAATTACATGAGAGGTGTTTGATGTAGAGACGAAAATACTAGAATGCTGCTTACAAATAAGCCACAAAGGCATTTTAGAGTTTTTGAGCCATAAGAACATAAACAAAACATTAGAACAACTTATTAGCTTAATGAAATGCAGCCAAGTTGGGTAGAGACCACATTTTAGGACAAATTATAGGTTCCTAGAGTCAGGGATGAGCTTCTTTTAACATAGGCTCTGGCTTAAGTCAGCGCTGTCCATAGGGTAAAGCAGAATGGAAAATTTTATTTTTATAAGCTATTAAACGGTGAATAGGAGATTGAACTTAATACAGGGCAGTATCATTATGAGAAACCATTAAATCAGGGTGGGAAAGATAATTCTACTGTTTTTCCAACAGCGTGGCAATTGAAAATAGGAGGGAAGTTTTTAGCTTGAACCTTCTCTCATAAGTCCCTGTGGATTACGAACTGACTAGTAGGGATGTTGCCCAAAACTGTGGCAGCTGGTGAGTAATTTGTAGCCTGCAGCCACCTCGTTCTAAGTGTGTTTACAGCAAGTCTCTGGTTTAACTGTTTGGGTAGGAGTCATTCTCACTGGACCTATTATCGCCAGGCCACTCTGTATTTATGGTATGTGGCCAAGTGATGCAGATGTCTGGAGACATATTAGGTTGAAGATATGCTAAATTAGGCATTCAGATTCTTAGAGTAAAATAAGGAGGGAATTTCCGGATATAAGGATTTTTTCCTAGGGATCTGAGTGAATAACATTTCTCATTTTCATTGTTCCTTGTATTAGTCAGGGTTCTCTAAGGGGCCAAAACTAAAGGATAGATGTATATATGAAGGGGAACTTTTTAGGAGAATGTACTCCCATGATCACATTGTGAAGTCCCATGATAGACCATCTGCAAGCTGGGGAGCAAGGAAACCAGTCTGAGTCTCAACACCTCCACAGTAGGAAAGCTGACAGTGCAGCCTTCAGGCTGTGGCCAAAGGCTTGAGAGCCCCTTGCACAGTGCTGGTGTAAGTCCAAGAGTCCAAAAGCTAAAGAACTTGGAGTCTGATGTTCCAGGACAGGAAGCATCCAGGGAGAAAGGAGGCCAGAAGACTCAGCAAGTCTGCTTTTCCGCCTTTCCCTGCCTGCTTTATTCTAGCTGCGCTAGCAGCTGATTAGATGGCGCCCACCCCAGATTGAGGGTGGGTCTGCCTCTCCCAGTCCACTGACTCAAATATTAACATCCTTTGGCAACATCCTCACAGGTACACCCAGGAACAGTACTTTGCATCCTTCCATCCAATAAAATTGACACTCAGTATTAACCATCACATTTCTTTACTGGAATTAAAGACTTTGGTATGGAAGTCATATGAGAAGGGTTGTGTGTAGAAGAGAAACTTCTCACAGTTGTGCTACGAATCCCTGAAGTTCCCATATGGACATTCTAAGGAATCAGGAAACCACAACCTCCTGACACAATTAGTGAGTTGTTCTATCTCCAGAGCTGACCTACCTAACAACAATGACTTGGGTGAGTCCATTCCTTTTTCTGGGCTTCCTTTTCTTCATTTATAAAATGAAATGGAACAACTCCAATTTAGAATTCTAGCTCTTCGACTCACATACTCATAGTCTCAAGATTTGCACAAATGACCACGATTCTTCACACCTTCCTTATCCGTGCCCTTTGCATGATAAATTTACAGCTTCTCCATCAAGGGGTTGAGTCTGTTTCCCCATTACTTGAATTTGAGTTGATCTTATGACTTACTCATACTTCGGTTCACAGAATAGGACAGAAGTGAAAATGTGCCAATTCTGAGTCTAGGCCTCAAAAGGTCTGTGTGCTTTTGCTCATTCTCTTGGAACTCTGCCACCACTATGTGAACAAGCCTGGGCTAGCCTGATGAATGATAAGAGACATGTGGCCCAGTCACCCCTATGGCTCCAGCTGGCAGCCAGCAAAACACCAGATGTAAGTGAGGCCATCATAGAGCAGCCAGCCCCTGTTAACCTGCCAGCTAATGGCAGGTGCATGAATGAGCCAAGCTGAGATCAGCTAACACTGGCTCAAATCAGCAGACCCACCCATCTGACCTATAGAATTGTGAGCAATAATATGCTTGTTTTTTTTAAAGAGAGGTTGACAAACTATGAGCCCATAAGCCAGCTGCCAGTTTTTGTAAATAAAGTTTTATTGGAACACAGCCATACTCATTTGTCTGTGTATTTTCTATGACTGCTTTCACATTACAATGGCAGAGTTGATTAGCTGGGACAGAGACTGTATGGTCCACAGAGACTAAAATATTTACTATCTATCCCTTTAAGAAAAAGTTTGATAACTTACTTTTTAAAATCATTAAGTTTTGGAGTGATTTGTTACACAGCACACCGCCTTAAAAGATTGGCAAGTCATTTTGATTGTTTATTCTTGCGATCATTTTTATTTTCATAATTTTTCAAACCTCAGTGGCTTAAAAAACAATGATTTTATTATGTCTCACAATTCTGTGAGTTGACTAGACTCACCTGGGCAGTTCTTCTGTTCCACATGACATTGGATGTTGATGTTATGTGGGAGTTAAGATTGGACTGAAATTTCTGAGCTGGTTCATGTAAGTGGGTTGCAGCTGATACTGGCTTTCATCTGGAAGACTAGATGAAGTTGTTGGCTGGGGCACATACATATAGTCTATACACATGACTTGGTGGCTGGGTTCTGAAAGAAAGCATTTCAAAGGGGAGAGTTTTAGGAGACTCAAGCCAAATCAACAAGACTTATAATGAAGCATTAGAAGCTTACTTTTGCCATATTCTATTGGTCAAAAATGAGTCACAGGGCCAACCTGGGTTCAAGGAGAGGGGGAACTACACAGAGGAGTAAGTACTGGGGATTCAGGTTTATTGTGGGGTGTGGAGAATCCTTGAAGACTATCTCAACTAGAATATATAGCTTTTCCTTGTCTTCTTTGCTCTCCTCCGCTTTTTTCTTCTTGTTTTTAATTTATGGTATGGGACTTACTAGACTCACCAGCACGCTTAATATACTTATATACACATATATGTACATTTATGTATATGTGGTATAGATGTATATATATGTGTGTGTGTGTATGTGTGTGTGTGTGTATATATATATGGCCTTAATCACAATTCTTGGATTGGAGTCTTAGGTTGTCTTGTTGACTTGGCAATCAGAGTGACGTTTATACATGAACATTTTTACCTTTGGAAAGGGGCGTTTCACATCTGCTCCAATTAAAATGTGTGATGACTTTTTAACCTTGTAGTTTTAAAGCCTTTAATCATATTATATCATTTTATCCACCTTTGGAAAGCTGATAATTTTGATTGGAAGGTAACCAAGAATGAAATATATAAAATAATATAACAAGTTTCCATGATTCTCTATTCTCCCTTTGGCAGCCATTGCCTCCCAGGCACCTGTGGGCTCAGCATGACCCACTCAACACAAAGTTTAAAAGAAGTCAGGGTGTAGATTATCTAGGTGCTACAATATTGCTCACTTTGGGGATTCCTCTCTCAGTGAGCATCTAAACTTCCAGTACTATGTGCCTTGAGCTCTTGGTTTCTTCTGTCTTAACAGAGAGGTCAGTTACATTGAACCACAAAATCCCTGTTACCTGCTTTGTACTCGATATTCAGAACATTGACTTGCTCTCTAGCAGCTTTGTGATTGTTCATTCTCAACTTGGGTATCCCTAGCCCATATCACCTCCTTTCTTTCTCAAGTTAAGTTTCATGGCAACAAAGTTTATCTGGACAGCTTCCAATACACACACACACACACACACACACACACACACACACACACACACACACACACACCCCCGAGAGGCTTGTACAGTGAAACCAAAGCTGGTAGACACAAAAATTGTTTCTCTTCATTTTATGCTGGGAGTTAAATTGGGTGGGGTTGAAATGAGGCATAAACTCCTTTCTTTTCCTAATTTCTTTCCTGGAAACTTAGAGGAAAAATTATACTAACTCCTTCTCAAATATTCTCTTCTCCCTCTTCATGACCTTTACATGTTAAAATAAAAATCCTTTGCCTACTTCTGCTTTCTCTATAAGCATTTCCAAAATGTATGAGTTTCTTACATGATTGTGTTGAATATTTCTACTTATCATCTTTATCATCCTATTTCACCATAATATTTTGTCATCTCTCCTTTTGTGCTGCTGATTTCTTCTAGATTATTCTGAGGCCCTGAGGCAAATCTAATGACCCATTATCAAATGTTTTTACTCCTTTATTGACAGCTATTTTAGCTGTTTCTTATTTTTAATGTACCGTCGTTTCTTGCTCCCTCTTCCCTTCTCCTGTTACCCTTGCTATCCCACACAATGGTAGTAAGTGTCAGGTAAGAGATCACACCAATCCCATCTGAGGGGGTGTCTTATGGAACTATGGTAAGCTGTGTGAAAGAGATCACCTTTTCTGTAGGTATTACTGCATGAACACAGAAGATAAAGACCAGAATCCTGTGCAGGGGAGATAGACTCCATGCAACAGGACCAAGCCAAAAGAGAGAACAAGTGTAGCGTTTTCCCAGCAGGCTTACATAGAAAAGTAGAATGGATTTAAAAAAATAATAAAGTGTGGCAATAGAAAGTGAAAGAGAAGGCTAACAAAATGTATACTGGAGCAATCTTACTACTGGAGGGTAGACAGCAGTGCCAGCTTTTTCACGTGGTCATGATGGAGTCATTTAAGTTGCTGCAGTAAAATCCAACTGTTGCTCCCCAGGTATATTCCTCCTGTTTTTAAAAATTTGCTTTTTCATCTTTTTATATATTTTGCTCAGTCATTTCTTTTGTTCTCTATTTATGGATGTCTCCTGAAGGTTAGTCATGGTTCTAGGCTCTCTATTCCATATTCACTGCTTTAGATCTTTTAATTACTTTTTTAAAAAGCCTTTTAATAGAGTAAAATGCAACTTAAATACAGTAAAATGCACAAATCTGAAGTATACAGCTTAGCTTGTGTGTGTCTGTGTGTTTGCAGACAACTATATCAAACTATAGAAGACTTCCTATTACATTAGAAGACTCTTTTCTGAGAAACTACAGCCATGTGCCATGTTTTGATCAACAACAAATTGCATATACAACAGTGGTCTCCTTAGATTATAATGTAGTTGAAAAATTCCTATTGCCTAGTGACTTTTATTCCAATTGCCTACAGTATTCAATGCTGTAACATGCTGTACAGGTTTACAACCTAGGAGCAATAAGCTATTCCGTATAGCCTAGGTGTGCTGTGGGTTATACCATCTAGGTTTGTGTAAGTCCACTCTGTGATGTTTGGATAATGAAAAAAATTGCCTAAGAATACATTCCATTGTATGGATATATCACAAATTGTTTTTACCCATTTATCCATTTGTATTTGAGTTGTTTCCAGTTTTGGGCTATTCCAAAGGAAGCTGCAGTGAACATGACATATACTTTTATTACTCATGGTAAATATCTAAGAGAAGAATGGCTTGGTTATATAGTACGTTTAACTTTTTAAATGATCTGCCAAACTTTTTCAAAGTGGTTGTACCGTATGAAAATTTCTATTTCTCTACATCTCTGTCAATGCTTATTGTTTGATTTTTAAAATTTTAGCCATTTTAATAGGTGGGCTTTGTTCGGATTTATTTGCATTTTTTTTCTTATGACTAATGATGTTAACATCTTTTTATGTTCTTATTTGCTATCCGTATATCTTCTTTAGTGAAGTATGTGTTCAAATTCTTCACTCATTTTTAGAAATTTTCTTATTATTAACTTTTGAGGATTCTTTATGTATTCTGAATATAAGTACTTCATCAGATAAAGAATTTGCAAATATTTTCTTCCAGTCTATGGCTTCTCTTGCATTCTGTTAACAGTGTCTTTTGATGAGCAGAGACTTGTAATTTGGTGAAGTCTAATTTATCAATTTTTTCTTTCATGGATTGTGCTTTTGGTGTCATGTCTAAAAAAATCTTTGCCTATTCTAAGGTCACAAAAAATTTCTTCTGTGTTTTCTTTTTGCATATGGATACCCAATTGTTCTAGCACAACTTGTTGAAAAGACGAGTTATGCTTATTTTTGAACTTCCTAAAAATGGAATCATGCAATATGTCTGGCTTCTCTTGCTCAAAATTATGTCTTTGAAATTTATTGATTTTCCTGTGTGTACCAGTAGTTTATTTTTATTCCCTTGCTAAATATTATTTCATTGTATGAACATACCACCATCTATTTATCCATTCTGTTGCTGATGGACATTTCCAATCTATTGTTGATGAATGTGTAAGTTATTTCCAGTTTCTTGATCTTATGAATAATGCTGTTATGAACATTCTTGCCTTCTGGTGATATAAGCAATAATTTCAGCTGGGCACAAACTTAGGAGTGGAATTTCTGAGTCATAGGGTATGGAAATGTTTAGCTTTAGTAGATATTGCCAAAAATATTTCCAGTGGATATACCAATTTCGTCTATCACTGACAATGTATGAAATTTCCACTTACTTCCCATTATTTGATAATATCAGTCTTTATTGTAGTCCTTTTGGAGGGCATATAGTGACGTCTAATTTTGGTTTAATGTGTACTTCCCTAAGGAATAACAATGTTGAGCATATTGCATATGTTTGTAGGCCATTTGGATATCCTTTTTTTTGAAGTAGCTATTTAAGTCTTTCCACATTTAAAAAATGGTTTGTCTGGCTTTTTAAAAAATTGAAGTTCTTTATATATTTTAGATATGAGTTCTTTGTTGAATACATAGAAATTTTTAATTTTAGTAACATGAACCTTTTAAATCTTTTCTTATATGACTTGTGTTCTAATGCCCCATTTAAGAAATCTTAAGAATAACTTTATAAAGATTATCTCATGTTTTCCTTTAGAACTTCTGTTTCATTTGAAATTTAGATCTATGATGAATCTCAAATTATTTTGTGTGTATGGTATGAAAAATCATGTAAAGTTTATCCTTTTAAATGTAGATAAGTTGACACATATTATTTACTGAAAAGACAATCTTTTGCCTCACTGAATTGCTGTGATACCTTTGCCATATATCAGTTCATTGCATATGTGTAGGTCTGTTCCCTGAGTTTCTGTTTTCTTCCATTGTTCTAGTCTTGTACCGTGTCCTAATTACTTTAGATATATAAAATTCTTGTGATCTTGTGGAGCAAGATTTATTTTTCTTTCTTCAAGACTGCTGTGATTTTCCATGTAAATTGTAGAATCAGCTTAGTAATTTCTGCAAAATCTCACTGGAACTTTGATTGTGATTACATTCAATCTATAGATCAATTTGAAAAGAATTGTCATATTTAAAATATTGATTCCTCTAATCCATGAACATGGTATATTTCTTCATTAATTGGGTCTTGCATTTATCTCAGCATTGTTTTATAGCTTTGAATATAAATGTCTTGCACATCTTTTATTACATTTATTATATATTTGACATTTTGTTGCAATTTTAAACAATATTTAAAAAATTTTTATTTTATAATTTTTGCTACAGGTATATAAGCATAATTAATTATGTACCTTGATTTTAATGTAGTAACCTTGCTAAATTGACTTAGTAGTTTTAATATTTTGTATGTAGTCTTTTAGTTTATTCTACACAGAATTGTATTCCCTGTGAATAATGATAGCTTTCGTTTTTTTTTTTAACAACCTTTATGTACTTCCTTTCTTTTACATTCCTTATTTCACAGGATAGAATCTCTAGCACAATTTTGAATTGAAGTGTTAATAATGTACTTCCTTGTTTTCTTGTAAATATTTTTTATTTATCCAGCTAATAGCCAAGCATACATTTTACTGTCTATATTATTTTTCTTCTTGACTTGTCCTTTAAGTCAAGTAAGGAATTTCCTATTCCAGGCAATATCCTAAATTTCTTTTCCAAACTTACATAGTCATCTGGACTGTGGGCATCTCCTCTTGGCTCATATTGAATATTGTTGATTATATATTTTATAGTTCTGGTTACAAGATGCTATATTCTGATTATAAGATGCTATAAGTAGCTAGGTAATTTTCTGTCTTTCAACTAGACAAAATTTCTAAAGTGCAGGCATTATGCCAGTTATCCATTATTCCTGGCATCAAGCACAGTGTCTGGCTCATAAAAAGTATCCGATACATATTTAATAAATGTTTACCGAATGAAAGAATGATGCACAAACCCTGACCTTTCACCAGACTTCTATAGCTAGTTATTAGCTAGATGTTTTCATTTCTTTATACTTTCAGTGGGACATTTATGCTCTGAATTGAATGAAATAAACTTTTTCCTTCCATGTTCCATTTCCAATGACTCAACTGTCCAATTAATTCTCTTGGACATTCATCTGGTAGTTAATTTTTACTACTTCCTTTTTTTTTTCTTATTTGGCTTCCCATATCAAATCAGTTCTCATAAGCCATTAATTTTTTCTTGTTGGGCTTTTTGGATTTCTACCACTTTTTTTCCATTTCTGTAGTCGTTATCCTAGTCAAAAGTTGTATCACTTCATTCCTTGACTGTGTTAAGTAGCTCTTGGTTGTATTATTTTTTTCTAGTTTCTCTATTTTTTAGACTACTTACCACACAGCTAACAAAACAGACTTCTTTAAACATTACTTTTATCATATCCCTTAAAAAGTAAGTAGGTTTCTTTTATCTTTCTTAATGGTATCTCAGCTTTCATTTATTAAACATCACGTACATACAGCTCCATTGATCTCTAATGGAGTTATCCATTCCACCTCACAAAATGCAGTCTCCTCATTGTATGTACTTCTTCATCATTGCTCTTCTAGAATCATGGAGTGTCCTCCCCTTTTCTCTTTCATGCTGCTGCGATATACATAACTTTCTTTAAGATCTGGCTTCATATTCACCTCTTTCAAAAAGATGTCAATGATTGTATCATCTCAAATAAAATGTTCTCTTTACTCTATATCCTTCGAATACTTATAGTTTATAAATATTACTCTGAAGACCAGTTATCAAGAAAGCAAAATTTGGTGGTTCAGAAATTATATTTTAATACACAAAGCTCTATGATAACATGTGCTTTTTACCATGATGGCAAATATTTTCCTGCTATACAGTTAATGGATTTGGGCTATCTAGTGATGAAATGCAAGAATCAGCACATTCAGATGTGTGAAAGGTGCTGAGCGTAAGCAACAAGGTCAGGTATTCTTGTTTTTTGGAATTATAAACAATGAGTCATTTACTCTTTTCAGGTATTAGATGGAATGTAGTCATAACTTATAGCATATGAACTCAGGCAAGAAATAGCGTGACATATGATTCATCAGGACGATTATGGGATTTGTGAGGACTGAAAGGAATCTGGATGTTATCCAGCCCACTTTCTTCAGTTCACAACTGAGAGAAATAGAGTCCTAGGAAAGTTGTGATTTATCCAAGGTCTCACATCTTATTAATAGCATCACTGTGATTTTAACCCAGGTCCCTTCATGTAAAGCATAAAAGGTTTTTTAAAATATTACCTAGAGTCACCTTTGTTGTTTTAAAACTGCCGTCAAGAGGTTGAGCTGCATGGTAAGCCCCAAGAAGTCAGGAGCCATGCCTTTGCTTTCTATTACTTTTTCCAGAGTATCCTCCTCCTTGGGACCCAGTTTCAGCATTTACTAGAAACCCATATTCCCAAGTTGTACTCTGCACCTGGAAGACTCTCAGTGTTGGGAAAATCAGAATAGAAGGGAGACTGTCTCCTCTAATGCCCTTTTTGTTATCTTTCAAATATGTTTCAAGACTTGTGAATGATCAGGACTCCTAAAATTTGTCTTAGCTATGAGCTAAGGTGAATTTCCTAAGCAGAATCAATTACTACTTTTATTTTCTAAAATGTCCCTTTTAGGATCTGATCAGATTTAGAAAAATCTGCAGAAGTTCATGCTCATCATGGGCCACTGGTAGCATCCTTGCCTGCTCTTGGGCTACTGATCCAGAACTAGCTACGGCAGCCCTGTGTTCCCACAGGGCCGTCTCTTCTGCATTCGTCCTTCCAGTCAGGAACCAAGTCAGATGTTGGGCTGAGGATAGCTCCCCTACTTGGCGACTGACAGAAGAGCCAGGATGTTAAACTCTTGACCTCCAGTAGGAGCCAACAAATCTCAAACACAGATTTCAAGCAAATATAGTAAGTCGCTCTTCCTAAAAGTGCAAGTTGAAAGAATTGCCGGAAGAATTTGAGGAAAACAAACCGTTTTCCTCACAATGTAGACAGACTGTTGCTCACCTCCTCACGTTAGAATCCTTCTAAGGTCAGTTCCTACCCAGAGGGCATGTTATTTCTGTTTTATTTTTTAATTTCTAGATCAAAGTTCCCAAAATGAAGTCAGCTGTTTACAAAAGAGGAAAGCGTTGCTTATTTGTACGTAGGGGTTCAGGTAAACAGCCTGATCAAGAACCGACAAGCCGTTAAAAGTGTGGTCCAGTGACAGATGCGGGGCAGGCATTTACCTTAAATGTGAAGTCTTATGATAGCCATTTAAATTGAGAAAGAAAGAATGTTTTTATGCAACGATATTTCTAAAATGTTACACGTAAGCTCAGAAAGTTCGTTCATCCTGGGAGTTTGAACACTGTTAATTTGTTTTAAGCAATGTCTATTATACCACTGAAATCCTCCTATTACATAATAGCAGGACTTGAGTCATCTATTTACTTAGTTACTTCATTCAATTATGGGTACTATAACTTTTAAACTTTGTAGTCTTTCCCCATTTCTCTTTTACTTAAAGAAAATCAGCAAAACAAGAATTATCCCCATATTTTCCTTTGTACGGAAAGTCCCATCTGAGCAACTTTATTCCAGCCGCTGCAGTTCAGTTTTCTCCTTACCAAGAGCACAGAAGTGGTCGTTTTTTCCCCTTGAATGTGCATATTCCTGATGGAGCTTAAAAACTTCCATAAATCAATAAAGTAATTGCTACATAATGACCTATTGTTGGTGTTCGTGCCCAGAATGATGTCACAAGGGGGTAATGGAGCTACTGAATCAAAAAATGGCAGCTGTTTCCAATTTATTTGAGAGTCAGTTGGACAGAAAATTAAATAAACACATAGACAAGAAGGACAAGGGCAAGTCCTTGTATTATTCTTATGATAGTTTTAATTCAATTGCAGAAGTCAGCAGGCAGCTGATACTGTGGCCCAGAGTTTCATTAATTGCCTGTCTTGCATGTCAGTGAGACAGCACATGCTCACTTCATCGTTTTCAGCTTTTGTTATTTGCATTTTAAAACACACACACCAGTGAGGCACAGATCAAACTTTGTGTGTGTGTGTGTGTGTGTGTGTGTGTGTGTGTGTGTGTGTGTGTGTGTTAGTACAGCCCTCCAACTCTCAGAAATATCTGATAGGAAGAAGTGACTGGCTTTATCCCTACCTGCATTGATGGTGTCTCTCTCCTCCCTCAGGGCAGGCAGCCTAGAATTTTTAAAAATTACTCTCTTCTCCTTGGGGGGAAGGCCTGAAGACTTGTGTTTGTTGTGAAGCCTGAAGAAAAAAGCGTCACCAGTTCTCAGGGCTCCTCTCCACTGTGGCTGGGAGCTTTGATGTGCCCTTTTGATGTTCCTGCCTTGAGGCAGCCAGAGAAGATTATCAAAAGTAGCCTTAACAGTTCAGGGTGGAGTTGGGGGTGCAGCACCATAGCATGTGGGACTTCACATCCCTCGTTAACTCACTGAGATGGGGTTGCTGTAGTGCAGGTGATATTGCCAGGTGCCCCCACCCCAGCCTGCATGGAGGGGACTTTCATTTTCAGACTGTCCTTTTGGCAGGACTTCAATGTCAGGGAATAATTGACTCATTTGCTATTTTTTTTTTATATGTCATAACCACTATTATTTCTTTTTTAAAGCATGAAATGTAATTGTAAGTAGAAAATGATTTCAATTCACCTTCCAAACAGATTGTAGTTTTCTCCTAAAAACCAGAAAGCCCAATTTTGAAAAGATTCTCTTATGGCAAAAGGGTCTTTGAAATGTAAACGATCCCCTTTTATTTTAGGGACAAGAAAACAGAGATCGGGTATGTCAGTTAAAGATTCTTAGCATACGCTGATTGTGGTTAGACTGTGACTAACTTAACAAGAAAGGAATTTACTAGAAGGATGTTCTGGGGCTTCTTGAGGCTCGGAGGCCAGCTTTGCAACCATACTTGGTAAGGGTCAGAAATGAGGATACCCCAGTGGACCATGAACCAGGAAGCAGGAAGAACAGTGTGGTATGGGAATGGAGGGTTCAAAGAGATAATCAACACGTAAAGATAGTGTTTGAGGGAGTGATAAATACCACGAAGGACAATGCTGCAAGATAGGGAGTCAGAAAGCTCCAGTGTTGGGGTGGAGGGGCTGATCATTGATGTAATAGGTCAAAAGAGGCTTCCCTGATACCATATCAAGAGAGACACCCACTAGAACTGAGGGAGGGCATCAAGCAGGTAGACACCAGGAGGAAGAAAGAGTATTCCATGCAAAGGAATTAGTCAGGGCAAAGGCACCGCCTTGGGATGCACTTTCTGTGTGTAGGAAGGAGGCCAGTGTTACTGTAGAGAAACAAGAGAGAAGGGTAGTTTGAAATGAGGCCAGAAATTTGGGTGGGGTGGGAAAGGGCAGATCATATAGTGACTTGGAAGCCGTTTAAGAGCTTGGGATGTTACTTTAATTGCAGTAGTGGTTCCCAGGAATAAGTAGAGAGTATGACCAGCATGACAGGATGCTGAGGCTGGGAGGTTGTCAGGGCTTAGTTATGAGTTAGGCAAAACAGGGTAAGTCACGCTTACCCTGACTGAAATGCATGCCTCAACAGAAAGCACAAGTGATTAAATATTATGAGACCTTTGGGAATACTCATGAATACTCAGAATCATGAATGGCAAATCTCCACAGGCAAGGATTGTCTGCATCTAAAATTTTTACTTCTGGGAGCTGTCAACAAAAAGCTATGTTCCGAAAGAGCTGTAGTCGCCTCCATGTATGTTGTTGTGACTCCCACGTCAGATTCCTGAAAGCAAATTTCACATCTTGGAATCTCACCTCCGTGGTAGTTATTTGGAGAGGAGTTGATAACTTTCACCAGCACCAAATATTCAGATTCAGGCTATTACAAGTGTATAGTTGTGTGTGTGTGTGTGTGTTTATGTGTGCGTATTTTAAAGTTGTATTGAATGATCTTCAGGAGAAAAGTTTAAGTTTACAGATACAAAACTAGTTAAAAACGTGTTGAATTTCAGCTCAACGTTTTATTTCTTTAAAACAATGCCTTCAAATGGTTACCTAAGGCACCTCTAAAACAAAATAACGAGTACGTCATGTACATAGGTAATCGCGGGGGAAGCAGATTCCTTTACTCACTTCTAAAAAGTAGGGGAAGAATCTTCTGAAATTGTGCAGATATAGTGGAAGGAGGAGCATTCCAGTCAAGAGTTGGTGCCTTGCTTTTCCTTTCCCCCATATTCCTCATGAATAACTTAGTACCTCTTGCAGGGAGAGGGGGAGGAAAGTCATGGGCATTATTATCAGGGAGAGAAAGCCAGGTAGATAAAAATAATGTGTTTCTTCTTATTCAGTTAAAAAGATTTCAGGGGTCAGATTAGTGTTAGGGGAGGCATCTGCTTTTGAGAGTTGAGAGCCAGCTGCTGGAAGGTTTCCGACATGAAGTTGATTTACAGTGGGTTAAACCTGGAGAAGCAGATAGCCTCATAGGAAAACAAACGGAGTTTTAAAAATTTAGTATTTTCTTCATGTTTGTCTTTACATTGTTTTAATTGTCACATGGATAAGTTATGCTCAATTTAATAAATAATTTAATTAATCTAACTTGGAAGAGTAGTTAAAAAGAGGAATTTTAGAATAAAATATGTAAGAGTTCAAATTGTAGCTCACTCACTGTAAATGTGATGACCTTAGAATGTAATTTAACCTCTTAGTTTTGGCTTCTTGTCTGTAAAATTGAGAATGTAGTGGTGCCTACCTAATTTAAATGCCTTGTAAATTTTAAACATTATTATGACTATTAAAAACAATTTGCATAGCTGTGGGTTTCAACAATCTATGATAGGGCAATGGTGCATCTTCACAATTGCTGGCAGTTTATGTAAACAACCAAGACAGTTATTAAGACATAAGCAACTTCCTTAAATGATGAAATGAAACCTTTTTGTTACTGACGATCACTGTGAGAGTCTATAACATACAGTATGGGGTTAGGAAAATGGCCTGGGAGTTCTGAGGAAGCCTCTCAGGCCTGCATCCTTCTCACCATGGATGTTTTCTTTTTGACTGGGTTAATCTTGGCCAGAGGCTTGGGTGTGGAGTGATGATAGTGGCATTTCCATAATGGTGGAGGCATGAAAATCACTGATAAATTCTTACTGACCATTTATTTTTCACACTGGCCTATAATCTTGAGCCTTCTAGGTTACAACCTTCCCTTTCTCTTACTAATTGAAAAGGATCCCCAAATACCTCTCACTTTGTGACTTCTCGCTTTATAAAAAGTGGAATTTTAAAACATTATTTGTAATGAAAAATGTCATGTGTTTTTATTTTATTTTTTCATATTTATTTAACAGAAAAACACATCTGTAAAGGACCTAGCCCTTTTTTCTTTCATGGTAGGCTTCCAGAGGGTTATGTTTTGATGACACTAACATGGAACACTAACACTGACGCCTGTCTTTCAGATATACTTTCAGCACCTGCTGCCGTTGGTGATTTCAATTACATATCATGGAATCACGGGATGCCTTTTATTACAGCGTATTCTTTTAAAGAACAAAAAAGAGACGAATGAAGTACTAATAAAGAGAAGATAATGGAGAATATACAATTGCATATAGTCACCAAGTTTTCACTCGATCTTGCTATTAAAATGTACTTCCCCTTCTAATTAATTTGTTCTCCAAATGCACAAAATACTTACACATGGAAGGTTTGTTTTACTTCTGGGTTTTCAGTATTCCATTAATATAGCATCAAAACATAACATGGATTGCTTTGATGATGTAAAAAAAAAAAAGTAATGTCTGCATCTAAGTAACCATGTTGTGTTTCCATCTGAACTCCTCTTTTAAAGCTGCTTAGTTTTGTAGGAGATCTGCTGGTAAGTCAGGTTTTATGAATCAAGAAAACTCTGAATGGTCTTACTAAAGCAGCTTGTGCTGCTAATTTCTTTTTACACTTCCACTCTCTGAGACACATGCACACACTTGTGGGTATAAGCACATACCCTATTAGCTTTTTATACTTAATGGGGCCCTTGGCATTTTTGAGTCTTCGACTAATTTGTTTTATTCTGCCTCCCTTCTGTTGTAGTCAGGAAAGCGAGTTGTCTTAAAGTTAAGTGTCTTGTGATCAGCCTATGTGAAGGGGACTGCTCAGGGCCCACCATCTGATTGATGAGCTACTCTCCTCCCTGGTCTGTTCTCCCAGCCACTGGAATTTAGAGGAATGGGACTCAATTTACAGTACACAGTTTGTTTTGATTGTGACTTTATCCTCCCCAGCTCTTTCAGCTCATGGATCTTATGTTCTTCATACAAATATTTAAAACCAGTGAGGCAGTAATTCTTTCATCAAGGGGGTCTTGTCAAAGCACTCTGTTCTATATTTCACATAGCATTATCACATAACAAAACGTTAAGATTCCGTCTCAATTAATCCCGACCTCAAGATTCTTATATCATTACTAAAAAAAAGCATCAATTTCCTTGGAATTTAAGATAGGGCTGGATTGTGCTTTTCTCAAGAATACACTGCATCTGATTTTTCTGGCAAATTGGGGTAACATTCTGCTGACGAGAGTTCATAGTATTTAGTAATCCCCCCACTCATCAGATATTATTTAGAAACTGCCTCAGTTTTCTGTTTCATCTTTTGGTGGCCTGAAAGCGAATTCAGTGCTTTCCTTAAGCAAAAGGCATGACTTAATCACTGAAACAAATTAATGACAGAGTAAAAATAGTGTTTACCTACATTTCTGTGTCAATGTTGAGCTCATTGAATTGTCCTTGGAAAAACAATTAATATAAAAGTGAATTATACCACATAAATACCTTTGCATGTGCATCAAGGTTTTATTTTTAAAGCATGTATGATTCATTATTTTTAATGGTACATAATATATTTATTACTATTGATAATGATTATACTTTTAAGATTAAGTGAATTCTAAGCAAAAGTAAGTTTTTTCTAACTGTACGTAATTGTGTTGTCATTTTTATGAAGAAATGCTTTATTAGCTTAATAACAGAGTGCTTGCAAATTCGTAACTAAATACTAAAAACCTTCACTTGCACACCAAGGCTTTTGTTACTGTTTGAAAGTAATATATGCGCATGCTCTGGCTGTGAGACTCCCAGATTGAAACTTATTGATTTACTTTTGAAAATATTTTTGGCTAGACACAGTGGCTCATGCCTGTAATCCCAAGACTTTGGGAGGCCAAAGAGGGAGGATTGCTGTGGCCAGGAGTTCAAGACCAGCCTGGGCAACACAGCAAGACTCTGTCTCTACAAAAAAATAAAAATAAAACTAGCCAGGCACACCTGTAGTCCTACCTACTCGGGAGGTGAGGCCAGAGGATTGCATGAGCAGTGGAGTTGGAGGCTGCAGTGAGCTATGATCATGCCACTGCACTTCAGCCTGGGTGACAGAGCTAGACCCTGTCTCTAAAAAGATTTAAACAATAAAAAACTTGAGTTTTTGTCATTCCAGTATCTTTTAAAAGCCACTACTGACTTCCATTCTTTTCCTGAGCCTTGCTTTGTAGATTTTTGGCTGTGAGATTCTCCATTCTCTTTCCTCTCTAACCCCTTTTATTTTAGCCAATAATTTTATCTGGTCCAGTAATTAAAGTTAAAAATGAGATTGTAAATCAGTTATGACAACAAATCCATTTCTTCTTCATCTTTCTTTCTTTTTTTTTTTTTTTTTTTGAGACAGGGTTTTTCTCTGTTATGCAGGCTGGAGTGCAGTGATGGGATCATGGCTTACTTCAGCTTCAACCTTCTAGGCTCAAGTGATGCTCCCACCTCAGCCTCCTGAATAGCTGGGACTACAGGCACATGCCACCACACTTGTTTAATTTTTTAATTTTCTGTTAGAGACGGGGTCTCATTATGTTGCTCAGGGTGGTCTCAAACTCCTGACCTCAAGCAATCCTCCTGCCTCAGCCTCTCAAAGTGCTAGGGTTATAGGCATGAAACACCAAGCTCAACTTCCTTATCTTTTTAAAACACAAATTAGACATTCCATGTAAATATGGCACTCTATTAGATATTGCAAACAATACATTCAAATCAAAAAATTATTTACTTCAAGGGCTTTAAAATATAAATACCACCTATGTTTCCCAAAAATTTTTCAGAGCCTGTGCTCTCAAGTAATCTGTACTTGGCATTATAACAGGATAGGGCCCCTACTTGATGATCTACCCCAGCTCTAAATTATTTGGCCACTGTTTAAAGGTAAAGTAGCCCTGGAATGGAGGTATCTATCTCTGATATTTACCATTGCTTAAAGGACCACTGATATGACATATTGCTGTTCTCTGTTGCTAAAGAGTTAATTCTTGTATTGATGTCTTTTTCTTGTGGATTTAGAGGATCTCTCACATGCTCGGGCTGATCTTCATTGTTCTAGATATGTCATGATTTCTGGGCTACAGAGAGGCAACTAGAGGTAAAGCCAATGAAATTTTGAGAACATTACTTGTGAGAGCGTGGCTGACTAAGGAGATCAGGCCTCTGGGAGTGGCAGTTTTGAAGAGGGGTCAGGATGCATCTAGAGCCTAGATGGAATTGAGCAGGTTCAAAAGTGCACAATTATTTGACCACCTAGAGATTATGAGACTGAGGGGCTATGCCACACAAATTAACTTGCACTAAGCTAATATTAAACCAAAACAAAAATGTCTAGATTTTGTTTAATTTTCTTTCTTTTTTTTTAAGTGTTAAATGTGTTTTATCTTCCTATTCTTTTTTATTATTATTATATTTTAAGTTCTGCGATATATGTGCAGAACGTGCAGGTTTGTTACATAGGTATACATGTGCTATGGTGTACCCATCAACCCATCATCTACATTATGTATTTCTCCTAATGCTATCCCTCCCCTAGCCCCTCACTCCCTGACAGGCCCCAGTGTGTGATGTTCCCCTCCCTGTGTCCATATGTTCTCGTTGTTCAACTCCGACTTATGAGTGAGAACATGCCATGTTTGGTTTTCTGTTCCTGTGTTAGTTTGCTGAGAATGATGGTTTCCAGCTTCATCCATGTCCCTGCAAAGGACATGAACTCATCCTTTTTTATGCCTGCTTAGTATTCCATGGTGTATATATGCCACATTTTCTTTATCCAGTCTATCACTGATGGGCATTTGGGTTGGTTCCAAGTCTTTGCCATTGTGAAGAGTGCTGCAGTAAACATACATGTGCATGTATCTTTATAGTAGAATGATTTACAATCCCTTGGGCATATACTCAGTTAGGGGGATTGCTGGGTCAAATGGTATTTCTGATTCTAGATCCTTGAGGAATTTCCACACTGTCTTTCACAATGGTTGAATTAATGTACACCCCTTCCAACAATGTAAAAGCTTTCCTGTTTCTCCACATCCTCTCCAGCATCTGTTGTTTCCTGACTCTTTAAGGATCACCATTCTAACGTGTGACATGGTATCTCATTGCGGTTTTGATTTGCATTTCTCTAATGATCAGTGATGATGGGCTTTTTTTCATATGTTTATTGGCCACATAAATGTCTTCTTTTGAGAAGTGCCTGTTCATACCCTTTGCCCACTTTTTGATGGGGTTGTTTGTTTTTTCCTTGTAAATTTATTTAAGTTTCTTGTAGATTCTGGATATTAGCCCTTTGTCAAATGGATAGATTGCAAAAATTTTCTTCCATTCTGTAGGTTGCCTGTTCACTCTGATGAAAGTTTCTTTTGCTGTGCAGAAGCTCTTTAATTTAATTATATCCTATTTGTCAATTTTGGCTTTTGTTGCTATTGCTTTTGGTGTTTTAGTCATGAAGTCTTTGCCGATGCCTGTGTCCTGAATAGTATTGCCTAGGTTTTCTTCTGAGTTTTTATGGTTTTAGGTGTTATGTTTAAGTCTTTAATCCATCTTGAGTTAATTTTTGTATAAAGCGTAAGGAAGGGGTCCAGTTTCAGTTTTCTGCATGTGGCTAGCCAGTTTTCCCAATACCATTTATTAAATAGGGAATCCTTTCTCCGTTTCTGGTTTTTGTCAGGTTTGTCAAAGATCAGATAGTTGTAGATGTGTGGCATTATTTTTGAGGCCTCTGTTCTGTTCCATTGGTCTATATATCTGTTTGGTTCCAGTATCATGATGTTTTTGTTACTGTAGCCTTCTAGTATAGTTTGAAGTCAGGTAGTGTGATCCCTCCAGCTTTGTTCTTTTTGATTAGGATTGTCTTGGCTATACAGGCTCTTTTTTTGGTTCCATATGAAATTTTAAGTAGTTTTTTCTAAATCTGTGAAGAAATTCAGTGGTAGCTTGATGAGGATAGTATTCAATCTATAAATTACTTTGGGCAATATGCCCATTTTCATGATATTGATTCTTCTTATCCATGAGCATGGAATGTTTTTCCATCTGTTTGTGTCCTCTCTTACTTCCTTGAGTAGTGGTTTGTAGTTCTCCTTGAAGAGGTCCTTCACATCCCTTGTAAGTTGTATTCTTAGGTACTTTATTGTCTTTGTAGCAATTGTGAATGGGAATTCACTTATGATTTGGCTCTCTGTTTGTCTGTTATTGGTGCATAGGAATGCTTTTGATTTTTGCACATTGATTTTATACCCTGAGACTTCACTGAAGTTGCTTATCAGCTTAAGGAGATTTTGGGCTGAGACTCTGGGATCTTCTAAATATACAATCATGTCATCTGCAAACACAGACAATTCAACTTCTTCTCCTCCTATTTGAATGGCCTTTATTTCTTTCTCTTGCCTGATTGCCCTGGCCAGAACTTCCAATACTATGTTGAATAGGAGTGGTGAGAGAGGGCATCCTTGTCTTGTGCCAGTTTTCAAAGGGAATGCTTCCAGCTTTTTCCCATTCAGTATGATATTGGCTGTGGATTTGTCATAAATAGCTCTTATTATTTTGAGATATGTTTTGTCAATACCTAGTTTATTGAGAGTTTTTAGCATGAAGGGTGTTGAATTTTATCGAAGGCCTTTTCTGCATTTATTGAGATAATCATGTGGTTTTTGTCATTTGTTCTATTTATGTGATGGATTACATTTATTGATTTGTGTATGTTGAACCAACTATCTATCTTAGGGATGAAGATGACTTGATCATGGTGGATAAGCTTTTTGATGTGCTGCTGGATTCTGTTTGCCAGTATTTTATTGAAGATTTTCACATCAAGGTTCATCAGGGATATTGGCCTGCAATTTTCTTTTTCTGTGTGTGTCTCTGCCAGGTTTTGGTATCAGAATGACGCTGACCCCATAAAATGAGTTAGGGAGGAGTCCCTCTTTTTCTACTGTTTGGAATAGTTTCAGAAGGAGTGGTACCAGCTCCTCTTTGTACCTCTGGTAGAATTCAGCTGTGAATCCATCTGGTCCTGGGCTCTTTTTTGGTTGGTAGGCTATTAATTACTGCCTCAATTTCAGAACTTGTTGTTGGTTTATTCCGTGATTTGACTTCTTCCTAGTTTAATATTGGGAGGTGTATGTGTTCAGTAATTTATCCATTTCTTCTAGATTTTCTACATGATGGTAAAGGGATCAATGCAACAAGTAGAGCCAACTGTCCTCAATACATGTGCACTCAATACAGGAGCACCCAGATTCATAAAGCAAGTTCTTAGAGACCTACAAAGAGACTTAGACTCTCACACAATAATAATGGGAGACTTTAACACCCCACTGTTAATACTAGACGTTCCACAAGATAGAAAATTAACAAGGATATTCAGGACTTGAAATCAGCTCTAGACCAAACAGACCTAATAGATATCTACAGAACTCTCCACCCCAAATTAACCGAATATACATTCTTCTCAGCACTACATCACACTTATTCTAAAATTGACCACATAATTGGAGGTAAAACACTCCTCAGCACATGCAAAAGAATGGAAATTATAACAAACAGTCTCTCAGTCCATAGTGCAATTAAATTAGAACTCAGGATTAAGAAACTCACTCAAAACTGTACAAGTACATGGAAACTGAACAACCTGCTCCTGAGTGCCTGCTGGGTAAATAACAAAATTAAGGCAGAAATAAGTTCTTTGAAACCTTTGAGAACAAAGACACAACTTACCAGAATCTCTGTGACACAGCTAAAGCAGTATTTAGAGGGAAATGTATAGCACTAAATGCCCACATCAGAAAGTGGGAAAGATATAAAATAGAACCCTAACATCACAATGAAAAGAACTAGAGAGGCAAGAGCAAACAAATTCAAAAGCTAGCAGAACACAAGAAATAACTAAGATCAGAGCAGAACTGAAGGAGAATGAGACACCAAAAAAATCTTCAAAAAATCAATGAATCCAGGAGCTGGTTTTTTGAAAAGATTAACAAAATAGATAGACCACTAGCAAGACTAATAAAGAAGAAAGGAAAACAGTAAAGGGATGCTATCTGGTTTACATTAGAAAGATCTCAAAGAAATGAAGGGAGGCAGAAGGGAAGTAGGGATTAATTATGGAGGCCAAGTGGTATGAACTGTGGTATGGTTTGAATTGAGAGAAGTGGACAGACTAAGATGTGCTTTGGAATTAGACTAACAGACTATATCTGTGTAACAGAGAGAAAAATCAAGGATATGTTTTAGCTTATTTCTTGATCACCTTGATGAATGAGGATTCTTTTTGCTGACATGGAGACCATTGGGACATGAAAAGTTATCAGCTATGTTAACTTTGAGATACATATTACCAATCTAAGTGAAAATGTCAAATAGACAGTTGGATATACACACCTTTAACTCAGCATAAAAATGTAATATTGAGTGTCATCAAATATAGATATGTTTGAAACCATGGATCTGAGTGAGATCACATAAAAGGAATATGTATATATAGAAAAAAAAAAGAAAAACAAAGACAAAGTATCAAGCCACAGGGAATCCTGGTATTTAGAAGTTGAGCAGTAGTCAGCAAAGGAAAATGAAATGAAACAGCTAGTGAGATGGAAAAAAACTAGAGTGGGGGAGTCCTAGTATCTTAGAAAAGAGAATGCCTCAAGGGAGAGGAAGTTGAATGCTGCTGATTGTCCGAGTTAAGGTTAGGACATATAATGGATTTGGCAAGATTGAGCTCATTGGTGACTAGAACAGGCGAACTGTCATTGGCGCTGTGAGGGTAGAAGTCTATTTGAAGTTGTTTTTCTCACTTCTAAAATATTTCTGCCTAAAGAACCAGGATTGATCAAGTAAATGTCATGAGCACATTCTTCCCTAAAAAAGAAGGAAAATTTTTAATACAAAATTATCCATTTTATTTGTCATCCAAAGCAGTGTTCATTCATGCCAAAGATGTTATATCATCGTTATGCAGATTGTGGCTTTCTTTACTTTAACATTTTAGTCATGTCTTTTTTTGGAGCTAATGTATTTTATTATACATATTAGATTTATGCATTACATATATACTTTTAAAGCTTCAGTTAACAGTTCAATACAAAATTTTAAAAAATATGTATGCAGTGGTTCTCAGGCACAGAATTTAGGAAAAGATTGGCACAAGTTTTTTTCCCCAGCATATAGTGAATATGATACAAACCATGATTTTTCCTTAGCATATAGTTAATATGAACAAACCATGATAGTGTAATGTTTCCTTCTGACCTAGCCCCTTTTTGGATTGAATTTTATTGCAGTGAACAGTTTTAGTAGGTATAGTATTGCTGATTGGAAATAATGAGATTTTAAACAAATTTATAACGTATGTTTTCTTGAAGTCTTTAGTGCCTAAATGATTACTTTTCTCCTAATAGTTCTAAGACCATCCAATGAAAATAACATTGCCTATAAAATACCTGAAGCATCTGCCTAAGAACACTGCCCACGGTTATTCAATGTCTTCAGGCCGAACAGGATGAGGCAATGGATTTCTTGTCAGTGTCTCTGGAAGGTGCTTTCCTTATATTGTAAGCGTCTTCATCAGGCTCTTTGTTCTCAGTCCAGAAATACTCTCTCACTGTTCTATACTTGCTATAGCCGAATTGCTTGTACATGTTGATTGCAATGTGGTTAGATACCAAAGAGATTGACCAAAATATTCACCCTGTATGTCATTGAAGCAGAAAAGATCATTGCAAGTGAAGCCCAGATGATGGTCATCACTCTGCCATCACTGAAGCCAGCGTCCCAGGACTGGTAACCGTCCCTGCCAGAAGTCTATCCTGCCTTGCTGACAGGGTCATCTCGATGGGTTACAGACGACACATTGGAACCGTAACAGTTGGAAATGGGGAATCCCCTGCTCTTTATCAGCAATTCAGGATGGAAATTTCAAGATGAGTTACTGCTGCAGATGGCAAAGCTTATCCATTTTATGCTGATTCTTATTTGCTTCAATTTTAATAGTGACATTTGCTAAATTTATTCCCAAATTCTGATGAGCTCTCTGTAGCATATAACCTGATTACAATAAAATTAAGAATTCTTGATTTTGGCACACCCTATTTCAAACAGAAAAAGACACTAAATATTTTTTGAAGCTTGCTTGGTCTCACCTCTATCCCTGTCAGCTTTCTTTCATGCTGTCTTTATATATGACAAAACTCTCATAAGTAACCTCTTTTTTCTCTGTGGCCCACATGCTCCTCAGAGCTGTGCCAGTGAGTTGTGTGTTCCTTCTCTGCCAAGTTTTCTGTCCTTTCCCCGTGCTCCTGATATACTTCCTTTCTCTAGGATATTTTTTTAAAGATAAAGAGGAAACAAGAATTACTAAGTATTATGAGTAAGTATTTGGCCTTTAATGGAGATAACTTCAGGTTAAATTCTTCAGAAATAATGGCTATCTTTTTTACAAAGGAACTTCAAAGAGCATTCACTTTTTTAATTGACCAATTTTTGTGTTTCTAACTACTCCATGTATTAAATTTAAAATATGAGCAATTATCAGAAATGCAAATTTAAATTTTTTTCATGTACTAAAATTTCAACTTCTACCAGATTCTCTTAAAGAGAGCTAACAGAGCAAGGACATTTATACGTTTAGATATTAAAGAAAATAATCTTTAAAAACATGGTTTTATAATAGTCAAATTATTTAGGTCTTGGTTCAATGATATTTTTAGGTAATGCATACAAATTTTTCCTCAAAGTCATACATATTTTAAAAATTAGGTTAGGAGATAATAAAAATATTGAAATCAAGCAACCTACATTTATGTTTAGAACATAAAGTTTTGAGTGCAGTCTACATGCTATGCTTGATAATAGTTGATTGGATTAAAGTAGTTTTGCAGAAATGTATTAGCAAAATATAAGTGAGGAATGAGGACACAAACTAATTTATCCAATTCAAGTGTTTTAAATGGAAGAGGCAGGAGGCATGTGCCATATAAATTACCCTACATTGAAAGCTCCTGAGGGCAGGGACAGTTTGCTTCTGCATTGCTTCATATGTTCCCTAACATAGAAGTACATGTAAATAAACTCTACTCATTTCTAAGCATAGTGATGCTGTGTGAGGAGTAGACTGGGTCAATCTGAAATATATAAATAAGTAAATAAGCCAGAGCATCCTCCAAAGCCTTATTATGAGTGATTTTCTTCTGTCCTGTATTTACCTTCTCTCAATATCCAATTTACAATGCCTCACTTGCTGTGGAGTTCTTATGCATATATCCTGAATTAATTGAATAATGTGTTGAAGGAAACCTTTTACATTATTCTACAGGTCATAGGTATCTTTTGTGCTTAGCTAAATTGGATAGCCATTTAATTTTTGCGTATGTTTTTATACAATTAGGTCACATAGAGAAGTGGCAATTTCTTGCTCACTATTCGAAAGGCCAGAAATGAGGAACTCAGAAGCTTACAACCTGAGGCTGTGCCCTTTGCTGGAGCTGTTAATATTTTTGTTTCTGTTGCCTTACTGATTAAATGAGAATAAGAAGTCTTTCCACATGCCTACTTCACAAATGATTTAAATATGATCAGCGCACATACCATAAAATAAATGAAATCCCTAGTAGAGCTGGGATGGACAGGGCCAGT
Source organism: Ateles fusciceps (assembly GCA_036589455.1). Classification (NCBI taxonomy): domain Eukaryota; kingdom Metazoa; phylum Chordata; class Mammalia; order Primates; family Atelidae; genus Ateles; species Ateles fusciceps. The sequence goes on along the minus strand of JAZHEH010003318.1, from coordinate 4,244,734 downwards.
AGGGTTGTTTTTGGTCATACACCTGACCTCAAGCTCTCCTTCATGCCTGGAAGATTTTTCTCAACATTAGGCTAAATTTCTCATATGGGTTGTAAAATCTGGACCACAGTGTCAAGAAACTTTTAGTTTTACTGCGTTCCAGGGCAGAGCTCTGATTCACAGTGGAAAACATAAATTCCTGTTTTTACCAAGTTCCATGCTCTAAAATGTGGTCACTGAGAAACCAGTAGGACCTGGTGGCTAAGATCTCAGGCTCTGGACTCAGACTTACACCTCTGTTATTTCTCCAGATGTTTGATATTTGACAAGTCTCCAAACCCCTTTGAGTCTCATCATTGAAATGGGATGAAATTATTAATAATATCCACTACAAAGGCTTGTTCTCAGAATTAAATGAGATAGTGCATGTACAGCATTTAGTGTGATTCCTAGCACATGAGAATTTCTCAATAAATGTTAGCTCTTAGCTGTATTTGATGTTTACTTCATAATATACAATATGATCTAGAAATTTCAGCCACCATTTTTAAGTAGAAAAATAATCAATTAGATTCTTTCTTTAATCCTATGTGATTCTCAGAAACTATTAAAGTGTAACATGAAGATCCTCTGGGCTTTGACAGTGGGGGCAGGTAGATGAATGACACTACCGTTTGGGAAGATGCTATGGGAAGTGAAGTACAAGAGCCTATAAGAAATGTGCAGTCTAGTTTAAAGATGAAACAGGTGAAATGAAAAGCAATGAGGCAGATTCAGAGTAAGAGAAGAGGAATGGAGTAAGAAAGCATATAGCCTGGGGTAGAACAGCCAAATGGCTTGCATGTGATCTAAACATGTTACTGAAGAAGCTTGACTGTGTAGAAAGCAAGTGTAGAAAAAAAATGTGTACATGTGTGTGTCTCTGTGTGTGTGTCTTGTGTGTGATTCTCTGCTCCTTCAAATCCCGTGTTCTGGACTTGTTATTTTTCCCACCGTTTGTTGAAATCTTGGGCAGCTCCATAGATTTTTCTAGTCCCCTGTAGTCATGAGGACTTATTTCAGTAATTAAGAATTTTCATCCGGACAAGGCTTTTATCTTTATCCAACTGAAAGCTTCTTCTCCCGACAGACTACAGTAGGAAGCTAAGTTCCTCCCTCCCCTCCCTCCCCTGCCTTCTTCCTTCCTTCCTTCCTTCCTGCCTTCCTCCCCTCCCTTCCTTCCTTCCTTCCTTCCTCTCTCTCCCACCCTTCCCTCCTTCCCTTCCTGCCTTCCTTCTCCCTCCCCTCCCTCCCTCCTTTCCTTCCTTCTTCCTTTCATTTCATTTCATTTCCTTCTTTCTTCTCTCCTTCCTTTTTCTTCTCTCTCTCCATACATACATACATATATATATATATGTATATATGTGTATATATCTATATATGTGTACACACACACACACACACACACACACACACACACACACACACACACATCTCCTACCACCCGTTAGTTACTGTTTGATCCCATCCAAGGTTGGAAGCAGTGTTAGAGGTGAGGAGAGGTCTCACTGGAGAGTGGTGCTGTAATCTGCCATACTGAATGCATATGTGCTAGCCCACTCTCTTTAACTCTCTAGACTTATTCCAGTGCTGCATCTCTCTCATAGAGCTCTCCTCTTTGATGATGGCTTATGATTTTTCCCCCTTCTGCTTGCTAGTTTTCCAGGAACGACTGTAGGCTGGAGTCACTTGTCTCATCCAGAGAGACTTCTAGGATGAGTCTCTTCAAGACAGCACAGTCTCATCTTCTTCCATAGAGTTTGCATCCAGTCCATGGGAGATGAACCTCCTTGGCTTACCTTAGGTGGAAAATCAGCCAAATCTTCATGAAACTCTCCCTTTCTTGGCCCAGCCATGAGGAAGGACACCTTCAGTCACAGCCTCATGTCTTCAGAATACTCTGGGATAAGTTAGAGCCACTCCCCAAGTTCTTCATACTGTATTCATCACGTCTTACTAAGCTAGAGGTGAAAGGATGTAACCTCTCCTCTTCCCCATGATGGGAGAGTGGAGTAGGGTGGAATAAATAATTGAACATTGAACAATTCTCCAAGGAATTTGTTACTCCCAAATATTTTACCTCTCAATGAATTTGTCACATTCCTCTGTCTAATTTGAAGACAGGTAGTGGGCAAGTTTTGCAGAAATAATTTCACAATCCCTTAGTATGTCCTATGTATGTGGTCTAGCGCCTTGGTTTAGAAGTAGGACGATTTGGGTCCTATTGTTTTACTCTCAATTGTACCACACACTCTTTTATACAACTTTAGATCCCCTTAGACTCGCATGGGTTCCAAGGGACTTCATGCAGGAGCTGTCTGCTATTGCCTAAGCTCAGACACACACCAAGTGCTGGTCCTTATTGACATGGAGCTGTGAGAAAACATGTGTTGAGCTCTTCGACACTCATGCACATGCCACCCAGAAGTACAGGGGATTTCTTGCCCCATGTGACAAAATTTTGACCAGTGGGGGAGATGGGAACTGGTGGATAAATTTCTTTCCCATTCTTCATCTTTCCCTTGAGGACAGACTATCTTAAGATGTAGTTTATACACCTTCTTAAATCATCCTCAAGGATGAAGCCAAGAGTTGCTTTTAGCAGTGGTCAATCATGCATCCTCACTTTCTCCTTCCCTGATTCATGTCCCTTGTTCCTCACTCCAGCTCCCTAATAGAGAAACATCACATAAGTCCTCAGCCTGCCATTCTGATTCCTAAGAACACAGGCTATTGCAGTGGTTTTTGAAGCCTCTGCTGAAATCTTCAGAAGCAAAAGAGTTGCATTTAATATCCTAGTACACATGCTTCCTGGGGTTGGTGAAGTTATAGCTGGTTTCTTAAGAAGAATGAACCCTATACTGGTTGTGGGGGAAGACCTGAATAAAAGCACAGGGGCTTAGGATGATTAAACTCTTCTTTGGTCTTGACCAAGGCGATGGAAAATCTAAAGAGATGAGGTTTGAGAAATTGAAGGAGGATTCTCCTGGAAAGAGGAGTAATCAACTTGCTGAAATGCTATTTTGATGTGTGCTTTTGGTCATTAATCAGATCGTATTTCCTCTGTGTATACTGTGATCCCACAAAATAGCAGAACCTGAGAATGAGAACTTGGCATTCAGGTTCAGACCCAGTTTAGAGCTTCAGGGTGGGAAAGAGTCATCGGGATCATGCTGTTAGTGGTGCACTGGGACACATCCTCACGCAAAGCTCGTGCCCCTGTCACAGTGTGATAAAGTTTCTAATCTTTACCATATCCTCTTACGTTTTTCAATAAACAAATAATCTCTAATCGTACCTAGATGGCCTTCAGGATGAGCATTTATAAAATATTTAAGTATTAAATTTGCAAACTTTCATATCATTCTCTTTTTAAAAGCTCCTGGTAGCTAAAAGATAGGGTACAAGTATAGGATAAACATAAAAACAAAACAATATATTTAAGAGATGAAGCATTACAGCATGAACACAATAATTTGACAGTTGAACCATATCAACAAACTATATTTCTTAATATTAGCATTTACTGATATATATTGGTTTTGCAGTAAATCTTAGATAAGTTGTCAATTACTTTCTCAGACTGTCAAGATACTGGCCTGTGCTTTGCACTTATCAGGTTTGTTTTTTTCCTGGTGGATTTAAGCATATACCCACACCCACACACATACACACACAATTCACTATTTACTTCTGCATAAGAAGATCCGGCAAATATTTTTTTGTAAAGGCTTATGCTTTCTTCAAAGTTGGGCCCATGCTTTTCTTAAAATTAATGTGGTTGTTTACTCAGAGTTTTCTGCCCTTACCTACTACTTAAGGTCGCATTCTCTTTAGATGAGGAAGAATGGAAACATTGCATTTTATCTCTTTATGGCCTTGAACTATGTAACTATGTTGATTTTCAAGACTGACAGAGCATTCCCTGAAAAGTGCTCAAACCCGAAATACTGATGTCAAAATAACTGTTTATAGGACAGGCCACAATTACAAAGAAGCGCTGTTGCCCATCAGAAACTGTAGTGAATACTTGCCAATTCAGATTTATGGGAAAATGATGATCACATTTTGAGAATGGAAATAAGTCAGTTTAAAGTGGGCATAATGTTTTATTTCTCAGTAAACATGCAGAAATGCATTGGCTTACAAAGAACCTATTTTCTCACTGAACATATTTCTAATTCTTGAAAAGGAATTACTAACTGAGAATTGCCTGACTATATAGCAGTAATCATAGACCACCCAAGCATAGTTTTTACAAGGCCAAATTTACAAAAGAATGTTATTGCTTGAGATTATCAGAAGAAAAATAAGTGGCTATTTATTACGTTATGATGAAAATAAAGGTGGTCAGTCACTAGGTTTCATAAGTATACTTAACTATGACTCATGATCCTTTTAACAAAAATATTTAACAAAATTTGCAGTGTTATAAGTTGAGATGTAGATGGCTGGGAAAAAAAAAAACAAAGCTCTGCCTTGACTGCAATCCTATATGCTGTAATCACAGAGTTATCCATCTCCACAGAAATACACAGGAGCACAACAATAAATGTGACACACATTGCATGTCTTTATAGGTGCAAATTGATAATTGAACATCAAAACAATAAAGTTACCTCATTGCCGAGGTGCAAATTGGCAGATGCAGATATCAGCAAGAGAGATGACAAAGTAAAGGGAATACATAGTTAAAATCCTATATTGTTGCTGCCTTTTAGAGAGCCTGTATTTCAAGAAAGAGAGAGACACTATAGAAAAAAAAAAACAAACAACAAAAAACAAGACATGTAAGAGATCACATTCTCTCCGACTGCTCTGGATGAAAAAGCTTTTTATAAATTCCTATCTGCACTGTATGAATTGAAACTCTATCTAAACTTTCCAATTTTAATGGTTCCAAATAACTACTAAGAATTAAATAGATAAAAAGGATAATGTAGTGACAATATCGAGCAAGCACTTGTGCTAAACCATTTACAGTTAGTGAGGTTTACAGATTAGCTTTGATAATTGCCACAAGAACGAATGCCTGTTCTGAAACTGGATCTTGAAAGTCGTGATGCCTCGCTGTGGTGTTTATATTACAAGGAGGTGTACAAGTAAGAGTGTTTTGGTGGTTGTCTATTGACATCCTAAAAATTCCATTTGAAGCTTAGTAAACTTATAGTTCAGTCTCATTATGGTAGAATTGGTTGTGTTATTAAAATATATACACAAGTAACACATGAAGATATGGAAAAAAAAGCAAAAATTTATTAGATCCATCTAGAAGAAAAAGATGACTAACCCTTATATCAACAGGAAGAGACTGAGAATTACTAGAAAAACAACTATAAAGACACCATAAATCAAACAGCATAGAGTTTAGAACATCAAAAACTCAGAAATTTTCATCTATTATTAATTATGATAAAAAATTCTATCTCAGAATATTTTACACAGCAACTGTTGCCAAGAAAATCTACATCTTCCAGAGCTGAGGAAAGTTAGAAATAAGAACTAAGGCTCTAAAAGTCCAATGAAGTTGGATAGCCATTAATAAAATATCCCAATGTCTTTGTACATTTTTCTTTCAATTAAAAAGCCACATTTTAAAGAAAATTTATTATTTCAATGGCATTTAAATATTTAATGTCACTACAATTAGAATAGCTACAGATGATGTGGGAACGTAATATTAGTTTCTAAAAGAATATTTTACCATCAAGTTGTGATTTTTTATCTATGTTATATAAGTGTACCTATAATAGAAAGTCTAAAAAAACTTGAGAAAAAAATTAATATTATGGACTTTATTCTGAATTGAGGATAAAAGACCTTCACTAACCTCTCTATTAACCTTTTTATTAACCTTTTACAAATGCTTCTTATTAGCCAACATAGACAAATAGCCAGTAGGCGTCTTCATCTCACCTCCAATGGTCTTTGAGGAGCTAATTAGCAGAATGAGGCACAGTTAGACTTTCCTTTATCTGTGTCCAGTCCACATCAGCAGACATTTTATCCACTGAACATCTGTATTCCAATTAACATCATAACCTCATCCTTCCTGAAACCACATCTGTAACAGAGATTTTTCTGGTAATGGAATGATGTGGGTGCATAGATCAGGGCTAATATCAAAAATCCGGGAAGATCATTCAACCCTTTGCTTTGGCTACAAAGCACTAGATGGAGTTGAGCTTTCTTATCTGTTGCAGATTTAAGAAGTTAGAAGGCGTGTGTGTGTGTGTGTGTGTGTGTGTGTGTGTGTGTGCATATTCCTATAGAAGTATAAGTTCACCTACAATGTAGGTGGGTTTTCCAAGAATTCAATGAATGCAATTTTTTTTTTCTGGAAACAAACCCAGAGCACCAGGGATTCTAAATGCAATAAGTTCATAATAAGTGGTCACTAATTGAATAATAAAATTGTAATACCCCTACTCAGAGCATGAATGACCAGGAGTCCTTTGAATCTAGAGCTGACCACACTTCCTTAGGAAAATCATTAAACTTCCTGAATCCTTGGTTTCCTCAACTATAAATAGTAATATTGATAACAATGTAGCTTAGAGTATCAATGAGTTACATGTAAAATTTGAATTATAATATTTACTTTATAGGGTTGTTGAAAGAATGAACAGTGTCTAATATAATGTAGGAAGGTATTAGACATTTAATAAACTATAGTTTCATTAAAGTACTTACAAATAGTTTTAAAGTATTTAGTTGTTGATATCACATTTATAATATGTATTTCTCATACTTTGTGAATCACTACACTTCAAACAATTATAACAACTTTATCATGGAAAAATAATGGTATCAGAGTGAATATTTTCTTTCTACAAATTAGTGGTATAAAAATAAAAACCAAATTTTATTTTATTAAGCAAAAAGAAATTGTGGTATACAGGTGACTAACCATTCAATAATGTTAACTTGTTAGCATGTTTATTTAACAGTATATTGTTGTCAATTCTATTAAACATCCATATCAGTATGTAAAAAATTATTATGGCAATATATCCATATTGTGGAAATCATATTAGAAAGCCAGACAAATCTATTTTAACTTTACCAAATAGATTATGTCAACTGTTCAATTGTAAGTTTTCTATTATTGATAAAATGTAAAACAGATATAGTATGAAATAATCTGTTAAGATTGAAAGGGAGAAAATAAGGACAATAGTTAAATGTAAAAAAAGAGGGTGTTCTGGAAATATTGTTCTATTTGTGTGAGATTAATATTCAAACTTCATAAAAATAGAGGAAACATATACATAGGTGAATTGGATGCTGGTCTTGGATTAATGTGATATTAATTGACAAAATTAAACAGGAACACAGATCAAGAGGGACAGGATTTGATGAGTATTACTGTGTATGTGTGTGTGTATGTATGTATATATATAATCTGGTTTTGGAAGACATTTTAATTTTACTTCAATACAATTTACAGAGAAAAAATTAGCTAAGTCTACAGAAAACCAATTTACGGAAAATTTATTACTTTGAGGTATTTTCACAAAAAGGCCCAAACAGTTGGTGTAACATGATCCCTTAGACAGCAGAACTTACTCTCCATTATCTGTTTTTCAGAGTTAACTCAAATATAATAATAATATAATAATAAGTCACCTCAGGCAATCAACGGGCCCACAGCTCAAGAAATTTTGATTTTCAGGCATGATTTCCTGAAGGATGATGTGCTCTTATATGTAATGATAATGCCTTATCACATATAATGCTTCCAATGTTTAAACTGTACTTATGTTCATTATCTTATTTTCCCCTTGCAACAATCCTCTGGAGCATGTAGGGCATATAAGTTTCATCAATTTCAGATTATAGATGAAGAAATCACTATATCCATCCACACATTAAGGAACTCACTAAGAATTTTGGTTAGAGCTGAGTCCTCTTCAAAGCAACTCCTTAATTTTGCAGATAGACACAAAAGGTATTTAGAATAGACTTGCTTTCATCTCAGCATTTGTAGCTGCATTAGTTGTAGATTTTCACTGTTATAAGTTGGTATGATTCTGTTTATTAAATGACTAAAAATACAAGATTGACAATTTATTCATTGAGGTGTTCAGCTTCTTCTTCTTTTTTTTTTTTTTTTTTTTTTTTGGTCCATTTTAGGACCACTGTGAGGGGCTATTGAAATAAAATTTCAACACTAAAAACTTCACGATGTTTATGCCTTAGGCAAACTTTCACCCAATTCTTTCTTTCTTTCTTTTTTTTTCCATAGAGATGCTATATTGCCCAGGCTGGTCTTATACTTCTGATGTCAACCTCCCAAAGTGCTGGGATTACAAGCGTGAGCCACCCTGCCTGGCTCTTCAAATTAAAACATGTATGTCACACTATTTTTCAGTCCTTCTTAAAAGCAGAGGTTACATTTAATCTTTTTTGTATTAATAGTAATTTGTACACATTCAACAAATGTGTGTGAGACAAGACAGTAGCTAGTACTCACTGTGAACCCATCACTATTTTTAGAGTTTCTAAATATATTTAGAATTTACAGAATGTAGAATATTCTATGGAATATGGAATATATTTATATTTAGAAGCTCTAAATATAAACAACCCTCGGAAGTAGCTCCAATGGTTGAATCTATTTTATAGCGGAGGCGACTGAGACATAAGAAGGCTATATTCTTTGCCCAAAGTTAATTATATTCAAAGCTATAACACAACTTCAGCCTGTCTGACTCTAGAATCCGGGACTTTAATAAGTATATTATGGTTGAATCAAGGATAATCATCAGAATAGTTAACATTTTATAGTGATAGTATGCTAGGTGCTGTTCTGGACACTTTACGTATGTTGACTCATTTTCTCCCAAGATTTCCATGTGGTAAGTGCTACTATTTTCCCTTGTACACATAAGGAAATTAAGGTAAAGAGAAGTTATAAAATTTGCCTGAGGTGCCCCAGCTAGTGAATAGAGAAGCTGGTATTACAATCCAGGCAGCGTGGATGCAGGATCCACACTATTAGTTACTAGACTTGCTTAAAGAGGAACTCAATTTCACTTTCTCATGTTAAACAAATTTAAAATAAGATGACAAATCAGAATGATAATTCATCAAATGTGAATTGTGCTCTTAAAGTCCCCTTGTGAGTTGATTAGCACAGCTTCTTCATATCAGAATCTTCTTGGGAAACCAAATTCAGATAATAAAATTGCTTTCTGGGGAATATAGAATGAGAAAATTGGAGCTGAGTGTCTAGAAGGTGCTGGATGAACCATGGCCACTGTGAGAAACAAGCTATACAGGCTGGCACTTCTTTGGCTGTGTGTTAGTACGCTTACGCCCTTGAATGGTCGGAAAACACATGGGCATATTCTGAACACCCCTGCTTAATAGTAGTGCTTGGTGGCCAATGAAAGTTTGAGCCATGGCAGCATTGCTTCCTGCCACAATGTTCACTATTATAGCTCATTTCACAGTAGTTATATTCAGAATTGGAGTCTCCTTTGGGGTGTCCCAGATCCTTGTGGGAATTCAGGAGCTGCTGTAGCCTCCTTGGTAGGTCACTGTGGTCCTGTGCTCTATTCCCACCATCACAGCTCATGTGTGGCCACCATCATCTCTCATCTGGGTAACTTACGCAGATCCCAGCTTAGGGGTAGCAAACCAATGGCCAGAAGGTCAAATCCAGCTGGAGGAAATATTTTGCTTGAGAAAACTAATGTTGACAGCTTAGCAAAAATGGAATTTGTTGCCTTTGTTTAAAAATAGGAGAATTCAATAAAATGGCCAATACTCAGCTGTCCTGAAAAATTGGTGGATCTGGAAACACAGTGCCTGTATTTTCCCATGAAAGCAATCAGCTGGTGGTAGTCTTTCAAATAAGGTAGAGCATGCTTTGTGCTGTATAACTCTAGGAGCAAATGCCGACCATGATAAAGTCTGTGGTGGTATTATTGACTTGGTGGCTGCTTTCGTTCCATGAAGCATGTGTGCTCTCTTTTTTGTGTCAGTCCCTTTCTGGTCTCCTTCATTCATCTACATACCTTCCTGGCCCCCTAGGCTTTTGATTTTGCAATGCCTATCCAAAATAGTATGCCTGCCTTCAGTCCCATTTCCCTAAAATCCATTCTCCCTTCAGCCAGAATTAATAACTAATATATAGGTTATATATGTTTATATATGTTATATATGTCTATACATATGTTATATATGTTTATACATGTTATATTAAGTCCTTTAAAATTTTTCTCACTATCAAAAAAGAAGTCCCAATCCCTCATGTATCAGGTAAGAAAGTAAACTTTTGATTCAGCACAATTGAACAAGTAAAGAATTACAACTATGAATACCAAAGCATAAGAATTTTTACTTTTCATGGAATGAGGCAGCTCGGAGGAAGGGGAGTGGTTCTAAAGATGAATGAGTGGGGAAAGAAAGCAAACCTTGGGAAGGGAGAGAAAGAAGACAATAAGCTAACAACCCAAGGTCGATGGAACAATGTGTGAGGACAAGGGGTATACAAGCACCAGGCAATTTCCTATGGCTGGAGATGGCTTGAAAAAATAAAAGATCGGTGTCTTACCTTTAATTTTAAGTTGTCTCTTTGTGCTATACACTAATCCCATCTGCTATGTCCAAACTTTCAGTAAATATCTTCCTTGGTTCACTGACCTTTGGTGAGTGATCCTTTGAGGAAATGAAGGCAAAATTGGGATACATGGAGAAGATGACAGGGGCAGGGATGCAAGGCAAGAATTAAAACATCAGTAATGGGAACCATGACTAAACTTCAGCCTCCTGTGTGTTTATGGAGCAACTGAGGGGATGCTGGGTTCCTCACAGTGTGGACACTGGAGGCTGGAGCTGTTGTATTGATTTCTAATGAAGGGATAATCTGCAACAGTTGGTGATTTGAAGCAATCCAGGCAGCAGGCACTTGAGTCATACTGGCCCACACTCAGGATCTTGTCCCTGTGTGTGTTTACAGCCTCTTTTGTTTACTCCTGCTCCATGACATGCACCAAGCCCTACACCTTTCTCTCTGGTCGATCCAGCCATATACCATGGGGCCAGCTCCCCATAGAGATCGAGTGACACTCTAAATCCATCCACAAATTCCTGTATGTTCTCAGTTTATTCCCCCTTTGTACCTCCGCATTTACATGGCTCCTGACTTCTGGCTTCCTCTAATTTCAGCATCACATTCAGTACGCCTTAGTGATACTGAGCTTCTTTCTATGCACTGAATGCATTATGCTTTATAACATATGTTCTAAGATAATATGCTGTTTTTCACATCTAGAATTGTCTGATCATTCATTCATTCCACAAATATCATTGATGTTTATGTCCCTCTATGTCCCTGGCACTGTCATAGTTTCTGTATGTAAAGATGCATCACTGAACAGACAGATAAAAATTCCCGCAGCAAGGGAGCTGGTATTTTAGTAGGAGGAGAGAGATAATAACTAAGTAAGTAAAGTATTGAGTATATTAGCAAATTATGCATACTGGGAAGAAAATAAAACAAGGTAAGGATACAGAACATGCTGGGAAAGTGGCTTGCAAATTTAAATTGGATAGGCAGGTAAGGTTTCAATGTTGAGAGGACGTTTGAGGAATAACGAAGGAAATACGGGAGTGGGCCAGGTGGGAAGAGCAGTACAGGCAGAACAAACAGTGAACAGGCAGGAGGGGCTAGAGGGAAATGAATGAGGAAAAAATCAGTAGAAGACGATGTGAGAAAAGTGATGTATTATGAGGCTGGAGGGGTGAGGGATTATTGTATGGGGCCTTAAAATCAGGCTAATTTGGCTTTTATACTGAGTGAAATTGAGAACCATTGATGGGTTTTGAGCAGGAAAATAACATGGTCAAAACTACATGTTTTTGAAAGATCACTTTGACTGCTTTGTTAAGAACAGCAGAGACCAGGCAGGAGGCTCCTGCAGTACTCCAGGAGACAGGTAAGGGTGGCTTGTACTGGGCTCATGGCCAGGGAAGTGGTAACTAGGATTCTGGATGTGTTTTGCAAAAGTGTAAGGTATAAGAGAAGATCAACCTGAGGTTTTTTTTACCTATGCACATGGAAGGATGGAGTTGCCTCTTAATATGAAAAAGACAGCAGATGAAAAATACTTGGAAGGAATTCAGTTAGTGATGTTTTAACTTTGATAATGGAAATGTTAAGCGAGTATTTGTATATACACCTTTAAATATCAGATGAATTCTGGGCTGAGGGTATTAATTTGGGAATCTGAAAAATACGATATCTAAATTATTGAATTGCCTTACCAATGAAAAAGACCATATAGAGAAGAGATTTAAGGATGGAGTCCTGGGACACTCCACACTTTAGGGATGAGAAGGAAGAGGAAACTAGTGAAGGAGATGGTGAGTCACTATTGGGTTAGGAGTAAAACTAAGAGCATGTGGTATTGTAGGAACCAAGATTTTCTAGTAGGAGAAGGAAATGAAGAAGTCAAAGGCTTTGCTGGTAGGCCATGTGACATGAGAACTGAAAAATGCTTGTTAGAGTTCATCTTGGGATGACTATAAGCCAGTTGGAATTATCCAGGAAAGATAGAGGAACTGGTGCTGTGAGAGTGGGGGAGACTTCTTGGAGCCTCCAGTGAGTGGGATGCCTAAGTGGAGGGGCTGGGCTCAGATAGGAGAAGCTCAGACAAATGACTGTGGCTGTGGTTCTCAAAGCGTGGTCCCCAGATCAACAGTATTGGCATTACCCAATACTGTTATAAAATTGTTAGAAAATTCCTGGGCCTCACTCCAAATCTACAGAATCAGAAACTTTGAAGGTGGGGCCCAGCACTCTATTATACAAAGCCCTCTAGGTGATTCTGATGCACGCTTAAGTTTGAGAACCACCAAAACTAGGAAGTTCTGTATTATCTTTTAGGATTTAACTCAGGGGCACCTCCTTCACAAAGTGACATGCTTCCTCTCTCATAACAACTACTGTTTGGCAGGCTTAGAAATGGAACTGAGTTTCACCTTAACTTAAATGCATACCAGATCAGGGTAGAGCAAGGGCTGACAAAGCTTGAAGCTTATGTCATTTGGAGGGACAGGGCCTTCTTTACAAGTAAAAAACATAATTACACATATAAAATTTGGTAAAATAATGCATATTTATTTTGAATGAAAAAGTACATTTAGAAAAATCACAATTTTTAAGAGCTCACAATACCTTAAGCATCACCAACACATACAAAAATAATTTTTATTAACTGATATACATGTATAATATTTTGTTTCTTATTTTTGTGCTATATACTCTTTTATTGCATTTTATATCATGGTATTTTTCTAATATTTATATGGAGAAAAAATAATCTTTATTATTGTTGATTGAACTTGAGTTTGAGTTTGTTTTATTTGAAGATTAGAAAAATTCCTTTTGGCTTCACAACTAGTATTTGGTATTATCTAATATATTTTAAAGATTGAGGTCTTATTTGTCAAACCTCTACCAAGTTTCTTTTACAAGTTAGCTTCAAGACGTCAGGGCAATTCAGGGTTTCTTGAGTAGTAACTAATTTAAAATACTCTGAATGGAAGGCATTCATTTATCAGTTTGTCTTTGATAAATTTGTTTATTAGACATATTATAATTTTTATGATAAATCCATCAATGCTGGAACTTCATATCAAAGCAGCAAAAAATTTCCATATTTTAAAATATGTTTATATTATTCATACCACTTCATTAACTGGACTAGCAAACATCCAAGGATCTACTTATTACTTCTGTTCAAATGTATTTTCGTCTTAAGGAGTTATTGCCCTTGAAATAATTTTAAAATTTTGTCTTAACATTTACTTTTTTACATAAAATAATTTTTATCGATTTTATTACTTATAGCTATCACTTTTACTTCATATGCCATTAATTATTTTACCTGAATTGTCTCTAGGTTCAGGAGAAAGAAGGTATATTTCACATGTATGCTGATTAGCTGATTAGGAGTCTGTAATTTCTCATTTATTTGATGGAAATATTACAAAATACCTTTTTAGTATTACAGTTAAAAGGTTGTATTCAAGCTTCATAAACTTTTAAAATAAACATTACACACCATTTTGTATTTGGCAATGTTTTTCAAGTCTTCTCAATATATTTTAGAGCCCCTAAAATGCCATTTTACCCATTGTCTCAAAGCTTAAACATCTGTATCAGGATAGACCATATCTTTACACCAAAGAGTGTAAGCATAAGAAAAACTCAGATTGGTATGTGAGTTTAGAAGTAGCACAGTGTAAGAAGAACCCAAAGAAACCAGAAGTGCTAAAATACCAAAGCGGTCAAAGTCTTCAAGTAGTATCGAGGTACTGTTTTCTCCAATGAAATTACGGGAATGAACCCTACGTGCATGTTCTGCAACACCTTGGCCCACAATATTGGGTGAGCAACATTCCCAAAAGTATTCTTGAACCATTCCTATACCCGGCTATCTAGTAGTGGCTTAGATATACACAGAAGTGCTTCTGAATGTCACAAACCTAATCCGCCATCTCCAACACAATATCATTAGAAAGATCCCCCAAATTTCTGAAGCCACTTCAGAGCCACTCAAAAGAGGGAGAAAATATATGAAGGATGCAATTGTCAAAGAAAAACATAGCAGTCTAAAACATCATAACTTGGAAAGTATTAAATTTGACGAAGGACATTGCCAGGGATCTTCTCAAGGTCCTGGAGGGTTCACTGTGACAGAGTTCATGAAGTTAAGTTTTATTAGCTTCCAGGTAATTCTGTCTCTCTACTTCTTGTTAGGTATACTTTTCTCTCTCTCTCTCTCATGTTCCTTTGGACAGTGCCTTTTATGATAAGTAATCTTTTTCTAACACCCTTTATGCATTTACCTGTGATTAGAGCCATGCCCTCGAAATCCTGCATTCTGTATTATCTTAGAATGTTTAACAGATTACTTTTCACCATTGAAATACTGTTATCAGAGCTGGAATTCTCCACATTCCTCCTGTTTACTAAGTAGACTTGTAAACACAATCTTTAGGAAGTTTTAACTTTGACAGTAGAGAAAAGATATTAGACATGAATAAATCTAATAATATCTTTTATGCCTGTGAAGGGGTTAAAATATGCTGCTCTGGCATATTAACTGTTTAAGTTACAGACACTCGAAACATAGGTGCAAAAAGATCACTTTGACGTTTGTGCTGTTTCTTAAAAGCAGAAGATAAATTTCACATGTAAAAGATACCCCCTCTATACCAGAGAGATGCAACATCCTTATCCTCAAGGACGAGAAGTCGAAACCGTGAGAATTCTGTGTGGATCTTGTTAAAAATAACTCTTACCTTTTAAGCCTCCCCACATAATTTAGGTGCTTCTTCACAGCTATTATTCATCCAATGTGGTATATAAGTAACTGACCTTAACTGCTTCTTTGTGTCTTCATCTCCTTATGAGGGCTCCTGTGGCACATAAGACTTGCGCTGTGCTTTTCTTCTGTTAATCTGTTACAATGCCAATTTAATTCCAGGACCCTTAGAGGATGGGGGTGGAGCTTTTCTGCTCCTACACCTGGATAGGCAAGACCCACCACTTACCAGATAGGGAATCTTCCAGTGCTGGCTGATAGTTCGGGCTGTGCACACAAGATACTGAGAGAAGCACCAGTACTGTTTTGTGGTTGCAGGTTGTTCCTGTGGTGAGAATAGAGCCAACCAAATTGGGAATAGGCTGGAAGAGACTTACTTGTCTAGACATGGGCTTTATGGCAAATGTCTCTAATACTTACCACCCAAAGCTATCCTTATGGTGTGAATGAACATGTTGCAGTCAATGTCTTACTTCACGAACTTAACATCTATATTGATATTTATTGTTACTCTGTTTTCCTGTGTACCTGGGAAGGGTCACAGCCTTAAGGAATGTCGTAGAAGTGGAAACATGTACTACAAGTTCTATTATAGCACTTATCACATCGTAATATGAATAATGTGCTTCCTCTCTGCACTTCAGTTTAAGCCGTGACCTCTCTGAGAACAAGTAATACATCTCAGTGACCTTTGCACTCCCTCCCACCATCTCTTCTTCACTCTGCTCCATCCCAATTCCTTCAACTTTGCCTTATACACTTGATCCTCCCTGAAATTTGGGTGTAATGAATGATCAATGAATACATACATGATTGAATTCATATCTTACTTCCTCCAGAGATGTTTACTTATTGTTAATCACATCCATTCTATGTTTATTATTTTAATTTGTAGACTATATTTGGAAACAGTAGCCTGATAAGAAATACAAAATTATCAATTCTTCTATATTAAAGTTTCAGAACCCTTTTTGCCTCCTCTCATTTATAATTCCTTTAAATTAGGAAGGAAAGCAAAAAGGAAATCTCAGTGAGGCAAATACTAGCTTCTGCTTCCTATGTAAGGAGATAATGGTACTGACACTATCGGCTGAGGATATTTTATACTTCAATGGTTTTGTGAGCTGGAGCTAATCCATGTACTTTCTTAACCTGCTATCTATTTACTTCCTTAACCTGTAGCTGCGCAGGTGGATGACTTGGCAGGGGTTACCATCTATGGTCATGGAACAATCAGGTTAAGGGGACCAAGATGTCAGTGAACTAAAAGTTTCTGGACCAGTTTACCAGGCAAAAATTAAAAATAAGAATAGTATTTGAGAACCTAAAATAAATTTGATTTCACTTTACATGATATCTGTAACTCACTGAGGTTCCATAAAGATAGTCACTATTTTTTGCTTATGTTCCATGTTGTGAAGTTGTAGGTGAAGGCAAACACTCTTCAAAGTGATGCAAGCACAAAGCAAGCTTTATCTAGAAAACTTAAAGGCAAATGACTAGCTGAATAATATGTGAAAACCTCGTGCTCTCAGCATTTTACCAAGAGAGATGCAGGAACTAGATCACAGCTGGATGTACCATGGAATGGGGTCTAGAGAGATCCCCAAACCTTGCTGTTGTATTTTTAGAGAATGTGGGACAATGGGGGCATTTGCGGGTATGAAAGCAGCTTTGTGGGGTGGTGTGGAGGGGGGGAAAGCAGGCTCAGCTTAGGTGCCAGGTACCCAATGAAGGTGATACCAGTGCTCATATCCCCAGATTCCTTATTCAGGTGTGGTAGGGGCACTGGGCAATGCAGGTAATGAACAAGACGGTCGTAGGACGGTACCAGTCACAAGATAAGCACTCATAAATATTAATTGGATAAATACATAATTGAGAAGTACACTTGTTAAAGTCCACTACAAAGTTTTCATAAGCATGAATTGACAATGGGATATTGAAAGATCAAACATGAAACACAAAATATGGGTGATTAGGAAGAAATAGTGCTAGAGCAACAAATGAAAGAACCAGGAGCTGCAATGAGCTATAAAACAAAGCACAGGGGCAAATGGAGAAAAAAAAAACACCTGAGAATAAAAAAGCAAGTCAGAGTTTGGCCTGGAGCTGGAGAGAGCCTTATAAAGTTAGCTTCAAAGTACTGCTTGAATGAAAAAGAAATTACAGCAGACAACGTACATGTTAATGAAGCTGAAACAATATTGAAAAAGAACCCATTATCATTACCTAGATTAAAAGAAAAGACAAGATTAACACCTCAGATATCACTAGGACAGAATAAGAATTAGGCTTATCCACAAGCTCTCACCTTCCTCCCACTTTTTTCATCTTTTCTGCGAAGCCTGAGAAAAAGAGGTTGAAGAAAATTAACTCTGAAAAACTTTGGCTGTAGTTATCCATTTTGGTAATTACAGTGAACTAAGAGCAATAGCTCAGCTAAGGGATAAAATGTGTGTAAAGTCTCAAGAAGGTACTCAAACACTTTTTTAAAAACTCAGCAGAACTGTAAAAGGGTAAAAGGTAAGGTGGAGGGAAAACTTGGAATGAAAAAGGATGTAATCGTTATTTATTCCTTTTCTAAAACAAAGGGGAAAGGGCCAAGTATTTATTATTATTTTATTAAAATCAGAATGATTACTCCTTTTCTTGTATTTTTTTTTTTTGCAAACCTCAGATATTTTGTAATAGCTCTTAAGAAAGGAGATTATGGTCATTTTCATATATTCTTTTGTAAAGCACTGTTCAAGTCTCTTGTCCATTTTTCCACTGCATTTTTTGTCTTATCAATTTCTGGACATTCTTCATATATCCTAGATCTAACTTGTAAGTTAGGTGTTAAATATACCTTTTCCCATTCTATGATTTTGTTTATGGCTCTGGTATTGGTGTCTTTTGTGAACAGAAGTTCTACTCTTACTATAGTCTAAGTCAACAATTTTTTCCTTTATGGTTAGTATCATTTTGTGCATCCTGTTTAAAAATTATTTTACAATACTTAGGGAATAAAAATCCTTTTTAATATTGCCTTTGAGAAACTTTATTAATTTCCTTTCATATTTAGACCTGTAATCTACTGGGATTTGATTTTTGCAGATAACCTGTGAAGGAATTGATATGCAGTGTTTTTTTTTTGTTTTGTTTTGTTTTTTTTTTTTTTGCCTATTTGGCAATCCTATTGTCCCAGTCATGTTTTCTATCTTTCTTTCACTGCTCTGCGTTTACTTTTTCATAAATTAATAGTAAATATATGCATAGATTTCTAATTTGTTCTATTGATCCGTCTATCTTTGCACAAATATAACATTGTCTTAATTACTATAGCTTTACATTCACATCTAGTAGAAGTTTTCCCATTATGCTTTTCTTTTTCAAGTGTTTAATCTCTATTTTTTCAATTTACATACATGTGAGAATCAACTTGTCCAGTCACACACATATACACCCATACACACTAAACACGCAGAGTCAAATTTCTTGAGATTTTTCATGGGACTATATCAAATTTATAATCAGTTGAGTCTTCTAGTTAGTGAACATTTATGTTTTCTTTAATTTCTTTCAATAATATTTTATAAAATCATGCCATAAGAGTTTTACACATATTTTAGATTTATTCTTAGATGTTTTACTTTGTGGACTTTATTGTAAATGGTATTTTTAAAATGTCATTTGCTGACTACCTTCAGTTTAGCAATCTTATTAAACTAACATTCTACTTCTAAAAAATAATCTATAGATTTATTGGAATTTTGTGTATATTCAGTCATTCCATCTAAAAAAATAGAAAACAATTTTTCTCTTTTTATTTCATGTCTTACTGCATGGCATAATACAAAATAAAAAAGGTAATGAGGAGATATCCTTGTCTTTTTCCTAATTTCAGAGGGAATGTTTTCAAAATGCCAACCATAATGAATTTTTCAATCTCAGAGGGAAAGTTTTCAGCAAATATCAAGGGTAACATTTGCTCTAAGCCTTTGTAGATATTTCTGTCAAGTTAAGAAAGCTGTTTTTCTTCTCATTTTGCAAGTGTTTTCCCATGAATGGGTTTTATAGTTCCTCTATTTTGTTAATAGGGTGAAATATTGAATTTCTAATGTTAAATGAAATTTTCCTTCCTAAAATAAACTTTGTCAAGTTTTGTTTTTCTCTTTATACATTATTTTATTTATTTGGTAGTATTTGTTTAGTATTGGTTCATTTATGTTCATCAGTGAGATTGAACTGAAATTTTCTTTTCTTATAATAATCTCATTAGATTTTTAATATCAAGTTTATGCTGGTCTCATAAAGCAAATCAGAAGCATTCCTATTTTTTCTATTCACTGAAAGAGTTTGGGTGGAGTTGACATTATTCCTTCCATAAATGTTTGGCAGAATCACAGGTGATTTCATTAGGTCTGGAATTTTCCTTATGATCAGTTTTACACTGTGGTTTCAATTTCATTAATAGTTATAGGAGTGTTCATTTTTTTCTGTTTCTACCTGTACACTTACATTTTAGATGTCTATCTTTCAAGCTATATTTTTAAAAATTGTCTGAGATCTTTGCTTTTTATTTGAAATATTTAGTTCATTTATATTTAATTTAAATATTTATATATTTGCTCTCTGATTGTCCAACTCTTTCATATTTTTTCTTCTTTCACTTTTCTTGCTTGCCTAAATTTGGAATGATTGCACATTTTTATTATTCAATTTCTCCTCCTCATCTTAGGTTGGAAGTTATGTTTTCTTATAATATATTTTTATGGTTACCGTGTTATAAAGTGCATTCTTTTCTTATTAAAATACATTGTTGTTTGATACTATTAACCTTTTCCTAGGCAACTCAAAAATTAAAAGTATCTTAATTTATTATTTTTCTGACTTTTATGACACTGTCACTTTAAAAAATTCTATGCACATTAGACTGTCTAGGACAATATTATTGTTTATTTTACAGTTAATATCCATTTTATTTACCTTTACTATATTGTTGATTTTTAGGTTCTTTTTATTTTCATCTTCAGACTTTCTTCTGGGATCATTTTCTTTTTCTCTGAAGACATCCTTCAGTGCGGTTCTTCTGGTGCCAAATTCTCTTAGGTTTATTTTACTTGAAAATATATTTATTTTACCTTTATTTTCAAAGAATATTTTTGCTCAGTATAAAATTTTAGGATGGCAAGGATTTTTTGCTGGATTTTAGAGAAACTGTCACATTTCCTTTTGGCTTTAATTGTTTCTGTTGAAAAGGCAGCAGTCAGCTTAAATATTGTGCTTTTCATGATAACCATTTTTACCCCTTTCACCCAATTTTAAGTTTTTTTCTTTCTGCTGTGATAAACTTGAAAGTGATTTTCTTCGTACATGTCTTGCTTAAGATTCATAGCGCTTCTTGAATCTGTAACATGACGTCACTCATCAGTTTTATATCAGCTACTAAATCTTCAAATTGTCCCACTCTATTCTCACCTGGAAACCTGCTCCTACACCAGTGTTCCCCCTCCTCAGTGAACAGAACCATCATTTGTCCAGGTGAAGTTACCTTTCACACCTCTCTTTCATACACTATATCCAATCTAATGGAAATCTTGTCAGAGATATTTTAAAAATACACTTGGAGATAGATCACCTCTAACCATTTACACCTCTTTCACTGTGATGGATGATTTTAGGTATTGACTTGACTAGATTAAGAGATATCCAAATACCTGGTAAAACATTATTTCTGGGTATGTCTGTGTGAATGTTTCTGGAAGCAATTAACAGTGGATGGAGTAAAGGAGAGCTTCCCCTCACCAATGTGGTTGGGTATCATCCAATTCTGAGGGCTTGCATAGAGCAAAAAGGTTAAGAAAGTGCAAATTCACTCTCTTCGTGAGCTGAGACATCTATCTTCTGACCTAGGACATTGGAATTCCAGTTTCTTGGGCTTTTGGACTCCAGGACTTATACTATCAGCTCCCTGGTTCTCAGACTCTTGGACTCAGAATGAATCACAACACTGGCTTTTCTAATTCTCCAGTTTGCACGTGGCATTTTGTGGGACTTCCAGCCTCCATAATTGCATGAACCGATTCCCATAATTAACCCCCTCTTATCTATCTGTCTATCTATCTATCGTCTATCCAATCTATCCAGAGTACTGGTTTTCTTTCTCTGAAAACCCTACCTTCATCAACGTGCAATTGTTCTCACATAGACTACTGCAGTGGCCTTCCAAATAGTATCACTGCTTTTCTCCCTTCAATCCCCCATGATCCAATCTTCATGCAGCAGCCAGAGTAAGCCTTTTTAAACCAAAATCATGTAGGTGTCACTCCTCTAGTCTGTCGTCCAAGAGCTTCCTCTCAGACTTAGAGTAAAATTCAGAGTCCTGCTACAATGGCCCTTCCTTATCTGTCCTCTGGCTGTCTCTGACCTGCTGCTTACCACCCTTCCCCTGCTCAGACTCCTCTAGCCTCATCGAATTTCTGGCTCTTCCTGGAATATATCAAACATGTTTCTGCCTTAAGCCTTTGTAGTGTGGTTCCCTTTGCTGAAACACTGTCCACAGACGTTCACATACCTTGTTTCTTTAACTTATTAAGGTATGTAATCAAATTTCACTCCCTCAGAGAGGCCATCACTATCATTTTCTATCTTCTTAAACTACCTTATTTTCCTCTTGGTACTTTTACTACTGATGCTGTGTTTATATTGGCTTATTTTCCTTTCTAAATGTTTTCATTAAAATATGAGCTCTATGTGAGAAGTAATTTTATGTTTTTGTTTTTCTTATTTGTTGTATCTCCAGGGTCTAGAACTATGCCTGACATATAGAAAACAAACAAATATTTGTTAAATAAAATAATTAATGACTATTGTCACTTTTTTTCTCAGTAAATATATCAGAAAGAGGATAAAATGGGAGGGACCTGGTGTGAGGCAACTGGATCATGGCGGTGGGTCTGTCCTGTGCTGGTCTCGTGATAGTGAATAAGTCTCCTAAAATCTAATAGTTTTATAAATGGGAGTTCCCTGGACAAGCTCTTTGGCTGCTGCCATGTAAGACATGCCTTTGCTTCCTTTTTGCTTTCCACCATGATTGTGAGGCCTCCTCAGCCTTGTGGAACAGTGAGTCTATTAAACCACATTTCTTTATGAATTACCCAGTCTTGGGTATATGTTTATTAGCAGCCTAGGAACAGATTTAAATCCCTAATGTATGGCATTTAAACATACGCTTGTATTAGGGATTTAAACATATTAAACATTAGGGATTTAAACATATTAGAGATAACTTTTTATTTGACCATGATATAAAGTAATATTAAAATGATCCGAAAAGAAAATTCAATAGGGAATTTTCAGAACTTAAATGTCTGTGTACAGCTTCGTTCCAAAGAATCAACTTATCAACACTCAGTCTTAGTGTGTATCTGTATATCACTCATCCTTTAAAATAGTTATGCCTAAAATGAAGATATGTGACATTTATTTAACAGCCACATATGTCAATACAATCCATGTAAGATAATGTTGTAAAAAAATAAAAACTAGAGCCTGGAAAAATGTGAGCTATTATGTTGAAGTGAACATTTTCAAAACTCTTGTGTTTTGAAATTCTCTCCAACATCTTACCTATATTTTAACCAAAGAAACATGGGTCAGGACTTGGATTAGTTATTAATCTTCATGATCTAAGCAGACTGTGTGCCTTGTCAACCCAAGGAGTGGAAAAGAGAGATGGCATCTTCTTAAAAGTTCTAAATAGATACTTCTTATAATTTTATTTGAAATTGGGTTTTTCAAATAAATCATTTCCTTATAAATTATTTGTATTTAATGACTGTCACAGAATAGATAGTCTCATATTTCTGTACTGAGATACAGAGAAAAAGATTTTCTTTGAGATTTCTAAGTGGCAATATTTTCACCATTGAATGAGGTCTCTTATTTTACAAAAATTTCCATTGGTGTAAACTTTAGAATATAAACATGGCAGACATGTGAGAGTATTTGTTAATTACTATAAATTTGTAAATGGTATCCCTCAATATTGCATATGGGAGCTGTGTGAGGGAGGCTCTTTCTCACTGTAATTTATTCACTGATTTATTCCTTCAACTGATATTGAGAGTACACTCTAAGCGGCACTATATTTGGAGGTAAGTATACCAAAAACATAAGATAGGAGTCCTGTCTTCAGTGAGTTTGTATCTAACAGAAGGAGAAAGAAAAATGACAAGTGAATCTTATTCATGAGATCGGGTCATTGTTCTGGGAGGACACGTTTATCAGCATTTGTTATTTGCTTAGGTTGAGTGACCATCTACTACTCAACCAGTCAAGGAGCTTGAATTCTTCAAAATTAAAATTGTCTCAGGAATCAACATTTATTAAGAGCCTACTATTTGTGGAGAATAAAATAAAATATACAAGTAGTCTTAGTGCTTAAGAAATCTGTAGGTATATACAGAGTAACATAGATCTCTGTTGAAAAGCAGAGTCAAACATATAAGGAGAATGAAGAAAGCTCATACAAAGTGACATTAGAGGTATATAGTGAGAAGTACATTTAGCTCTTACATAGATTCAAATACAAGAATATAATATTGTTTACAAACACTTGGAGGAAAAACAACATTAAGGCATTAACAAAGAAGGAAGATGCAAGCGTTTGTATCTCTGGTTGACTTGGCCACTATAAAATCAGTTATTGGCACTGCGTGGACGTGCTCCAGGAGTGGCCGATGACATTTATCTTCTTATTGGTGGTTCTAAACTGGGGTAGCCTACTGCATTGACTGCTCTTCCTGTAACAACTTCCAGAGGCCACCTGGGGGAGTGGACAACATATGTCAGCACCTATATGCCAGCTATATTAGCTGCTAGGGATGCAAAGGCAAATTAGACATGTGGTGGGGTCGTTCATGAAGGCTACAAAATCAACACATAAATGAGAGAGATGTGTAAGAAATCATTACAAAGTTTCTAAATTCAAAGAAATATGTTTACAGTAGATATGAAGAGAGTGCACTAGAAGTACACCTAACTCATGGGAGGGGAGGCTGCCAATACTTTCCAGATTTCCCCGAGGAGCTAACCAATGAGCTGAGTCCTGGAGTGTGATCGGGAGTCACCCAAGGGAGCTAAGAAGTGAAAGGATATCCACAGAGGGACAGTGTGTTCAAAGTTAGAGGGGCAAGAGAGAGCATGAGAGTGTGACTGTGAGAGGGGAGGGGAATGTCACTGGACTTCATTTATTGACTGTGTTGGCTCCTGGCTCATCATTCTTGGTGACTTAAGCATTCTTGTGAATATACTATTCTGCACCTCTCCCTCCTCCTACCCTGACAAGTAGATCTCAGTGTCTGTTGTTTCTTTCTTTGTGTTCATATGTTCTTATCATTTGACTCCCACTTGTAAGTGAGAACATGCTATATTTGGTGTTCTGTTCCTGGATCCATTTGCTAAGGATAGTAGCCTCCAGCTCCATTCATGTTCCCACAAAAGACATGATCTTGTTCTTTTTATGGCTGCATAGTATTCCATGGTGTATATGTACTACATTTTCTTTATCCAGTCTGTCACTGATGGGCTTTTAGGTTGACTCCATGTCTTTGCTATTGTGAATAGTGCTGCAGTGAACGTTCACATACATATGTCTTTATGACAGAATGCTTTCTATTCCTCTGGGTATATACCCAGTAATGGCATTGCTGGGTTGAATGGTAGTTCTGCTTCTAGCTCTTTGAGGAATAGCCATAGTGCTTTCCACAATGGTTAAACTAATTTCCGCTTCCACCAATAGTGTGTAAGTATTCCCTTTCTCCGCGACCTTCCTAGCATTGGTAATTTTCTTACTTTTTGATAATAGCCATCATTAAAGAATATGAAATGGTATCTCATTGTGGTTTTGATTTCCATTCTTTAATGATCAGTGACATCGAGGGGCCAGATAGATGCTATAGCAGCCATCCTAGTGAGAAAATGAGAGAGGACAAGCAAGTTACTGCAGCTGGCATTTAAATATAGGTTAAAAACAAGAACACAGTGATCACTGTGCCAATTAGTAGGCAGTTCGTGTGGACGTGGAGGTGGAGGGGTGCTGACTAATGCTGAAAAACAAGAAAAAGAAGTGTCACTAAGGCCAGTGTGAGCGGCTTCCTAGGTGAGGGGTTATTGTGTGACAAACTTTAATAATTATAATCCATAGTTTCATAAAGTACTTCATAAATGAAGTACTGAATCTTAGCCTGATTCTATTGAATATTTGAATTATTCAACTTCTTTGCACTGATTCCATGGTTATTGAGCAAACATTTAATTGTAATTCGACTTTTCATGTAGGTATTTCTATAGGGAAAGTGCCTGTCCTGGTCCTATTGATGAGAATATTAGATCTGCAATTTATTAAAATAACTTGGCTTACAGAGTCGATGTACGGGTTTGATGATATTGGTTATGGTGAGGCAGTTCCTGTTAAATAAGGCTTCGGAACCTGTAAGGGCAGAATCTGGCCTTTGGGAAATTCATAGGGTATTACCTTCTTGCTGGGACTTGACTTTAGTGACATTTATGCCAACACCTCTCTCTTGTTTCTCAGTCATTTTTTTATTTTTAGGGCTTACAGTGTTACCTATAGAGAATCCAAGAAAGACAGTTGCGGATGTTGATATGAGTCAAAACTGGGTTATGAAGATTTTGATATTCAGGCCAAGAGATGTAGCAAACAACTGAAACTGAGTCTAGAAATTAACTCCAGGCTGCAGGCATGGACTTGAAAGTCACTAGCACATTGAAGGAGACCATGAGATTAGGCAAGATACCTTAGAAACAGTGAGTCAAGTGGGAAGACAACAGTAAAATCCCAAAAGATTGCCAACCTTTAAGAGATAGACAGTGGAACAAAAAAGAGGAATAAAGGCCAAAGAAAGAAAGAGTGAGCTGAGAGATAGGAGTGGATTTCTGCAGCACAGAAACACAGGAAGGAAGGAAGGCTTTCAAATATGAGGTCGTCCACAGTATGAAAAGGAAACCAAATAAAACGGTGAAGTTAAAAGGTTTATTTTATTTAGTCAAAGAGGTTGTTGCTGATCTTGGAGGGAGTGATTTCAGTGAAGTCATGAGGCAGAGGCCGCATTTCAGGGATCTGAGAAGTGAACAGTATTTGAGTAAATGAGGAGCTACAAGTATAGAAGTGAATGAAGTATTGATGCCCTGTGAGTCTGGAAAATTCCAGCTTAGCAAATTAATTACTGGAAGTTATAAAGGTAAAAATGACCAAGACGTGCTGTCACAATATGAAAGGTACTGAATAATCTGTAAAATTCCATTTGTAACCACAAATAGAAAGAAGCTTTTCTCAACTCTGATTTTGTAAGAATTTTGGCCCTAATGTCCTAAGAAGTCCATTGTATGTGATGCACTAACTTCTCTCCTATGCATTGAGGATGGTCCGAGTTGTCAGAACAATTGAGAAAATTGTCACTCAGATAATTTTCTGTGTTCTGATGCATTAGCATCACCTGGGGAGTGTGCTGGAAGTGCAGACTCTCAGGGGCCACGCAGACCTACTGGATGAGAATCAGCATTTTTACAATATTCTCCTAGGATTTCAACCCACATTAAAGTTTTATAGGCGCTGCTTTAGAGCAAAAGTTCTGAACCTTGACTGTTCTCTCGGCTCACATAAGGAACTTAAAAAGCATACTGACATTCAGCCCTCACCGCCACAGATCCTGATTCAATTGGTCTAAGCTTGGACATGGGCCGTGGCTTGTGAGCTACTTTTCAAAAGCTCACCAGGTGATTAAGTGAAGCAAAGGTCAAGTTAAGAACCACTGGTCCTGGAAAATAAGAGCTCAGGTACCACAGAGCCTGGACCAGAATTTGAGAAAGAAGTAAGCTGACCATTGATCAGTAAAATGGAAGCTACGATGCTTTCTGATTTCTTAATTCAGTGTTGTGGGAGGAAGATAAATGACACAAAACTCATTAACTGCTTTGAGTTTCATAGAGAAAAGTTAAACTTATAAATGTTATATAATTATATGATAATGAAGATAAATATGCAAATGCTTAATTGAAGCAGAAAATAAGATACAAAATGAAATCGCTTGAGAAAGCTTCACAGGAATTCGAAATAGTAAATACAAAATAGTAAAGTGCATATGGCTGGGAAAATATATTTAAACTCTAACTTCCAAATGAATTTTAGCAATGAATTTATTATCTGCCCCCCGATTTTGAGTCAAGAGCATAAATACTGAAATTTTTAATCCAATTTTTAAAAAATTCTGATCTGGTTATACTAGTTATTGAAAGTCCAATGAGTTCAATGACCTATTTTAAAGGCTTTATCTATACTGCCATGGATATAGATATTTGTATGATTATCCACTTCAGGATAATCTATGTACCCATAGGGCCAAGACTTCCTTAGGCTACAGTAAGGCATTTCAGTTGTATGAATTACTAGTTTAACCATGTCATCTTCTAAATTCATAAGGATGTGTGCATAGGCTGAGGTCATTATTTCCCTCATTCTGAGAATGAGTCACAGCTTAGAGCTTTTTCCTGAGTGCACTGTGCATTGTTTGCTTGGTGCTTCCCTTCACAGGATTCTATGCTGAATCTTCATAAAAAATAATCACTTTATATCTGTGTGGTGTTTTAACAACCATTGTCTCATTAGAGCCTGGGATGGTTTGACTCTGTGTCCCCACCCAAACCTCATCTCAAACTGTAATTCCTATGTGTCTAGTGTCCAGAGAGGGACCTGGTGAGAGGCGATTGGATCATGGGGGTGGTCTCCCCATGCTGTTCTCGTGATAGTGAGGGAGTTATCACGGGATCTGGTTGTTGGATAAGTGTCTAGCATCTCCCCTGCACTTTTGTGCTCTCTGTCTTTTGCCTGCTGCTATGTAAGACATGCCTGCTTCCCCTTCCACCGTTAGGTGGTGATTGGATTATATGAGCAGGTTTTCTTCATGCTGTTCTCATGATAATGAGTGAGTTCTCATGATATCTGATGGTTTTATAAGTGGCAGTTTACCCTGCTCTCCTCTTTCTTTCCCCGCTGCTTTATGAAGAAGGTATTTGCTTCTCCTTTGCCTGTCACCATGATTGTAAGTTTCATGAGGTCTCCCAGCCATGCGGAACTTTGAGTCGATTCAACGTCTTTCTTTTATAAGTTACCCAGTTTTTGGCAGTATCTTTATAGCAGACAGACTAAAACAGAGCCTCACTAATCATGCACAACATGCGAGGAGAAGTTATTGTTTCAATATAGGGATAATAAAAGTGATTGATGTTCTAAAGCACTGAGTGAGTCCTCTAACATCTCTGGGATACTTGAAAACACTGTTTGTTGCTAATAATAGGCCAGCTTCTGTTGAGACTATTTAGGTCCAGAACCTGGATTTTGTTGAGCAATCCAAATGATTCCTCTTTCCATTTCCTTTCACTCACACTTTGTCCTACAGTTTTCCTAGTTCTTCCCTCTCCAACTGGATTTTCTTTCACTCTACCCTTCCTTCCCTATTTTTCTTTAATTTTGTGTCATTTGTCACTTGTTCTCTTACACCTATTTCCCCTTTGCTTCATATTACAAAATTCCAGTTTTATCCATAGCTTCATCTACCCCAAAATGAAAATTTTATACATTCTTCATGGTGATACTGAAACTTGAAGAGTAGCTAAACTACTGGTGTTTTCTTTTTGAATCTACATAACTGAGGAGTGCGTACTATTTTTTCAGGGGATATTGGCAGCTTTCAAGAAGTGTCTTGCACATTATACCTTACCAAGCATTACTTTTTTGTGTGTTCTTTGAGTTCTGGTTTCTTTCCCCAACAGAAGCAAAAACCAAATATTTTATCAAAGTGACAGTGTGGTATTCATTTTTCAGATTTCTAGTTCTTGGAAGGGTGCCTTCAAAAGCCACAAAGTTCTTTAATTGTCCAGAGCACCTGCTTCAAAATACCTCAGTGTTAAACTATTTGTTTTTTCCCCTTAGAAGACCATAGTACAAGTTCTGTTAACATTTTGACACCAGGCCAAAATACACAACATTCATTTAAGATTGAGTATTAAAGGCCCTATTCACCATTTTTTAAGGGAAGGGAAAAAAAGAATAAGGGTCTTTCACACTTTCCCTCTGTAATTATAAATGTAAAACTATTCTTGATTCATTTACCTAGCAGATGGAAATATTGCGAGGCTTTACTATACAGTTCACTCATATTTTCCAGCAAAAAATATTGATTTTATTAATTTATTTTGGATTTATTTTGCCTCTTTTTTCATGGCCTTTAAGGTGCAAAAATAAGACAGAGCTTTTTATATTAGTTAAATCAGTCATGCATATAGGTAAGTGCCTAATGCCCAGAATAAGTGCCACTGGGCATCTAACCGTAGCTCTGGCCAACAGCACATAGCTGTCCTTGTTCTACCAGGCCCTACCCCCTCTACTCCTTAATGCTCTCACAGTTCCTGCATCCTGGACACCTTTGAAAGGAACGTGTTCTTGCTTTGTGTAATTGCTGACTGGTAATTCCTAAGCCCTGTAGGCACAAAGTACCTCTGCTAGTTCTCCTTTCCCCTTGGTTTTCCAGTGAACAGAGATTGGTGAGTACCTTTCAGAAGAAGTTAAATGGTATTTTCATTGAATTTTAATTGGATGAGTTAAAGTATATACACATGAATGTATATGGACAAATGGGATGTGATATAATCCTCCCCAGGTCTGCCCCCGCCCACAATGATTATTGCACTAGTTGCTCACACACAGCTTTTTTCTGAAGACTTGGCACAAGTCTTCATGGTCTTTATAATCTTATCTGACATACTAGATAAGGGATAACTCAAAGACAACCTCTATAGACTGGCCTGTGACCTAGGCCATGATGGTTCTAAGGCTCACAACAGGGAGTCTCAAACTGGAGGATGACTGACTGAACCAAACTGTTGCTCTTTAAAAACAATAAGAAACACAGATAATATGTCAACAGCACATGTATACCTATGTAAGAAACCTGCACATTCAGCACATGTATCCCAGAACTTAAAGTAAAATTTAAAAAAAAAGGGATGCAGGAAGAAAAGTGAAATTATGATCCTTAAAAGAAGGTTAGGAGCAGACGAGGCAGAATTGGATAGGGTATCTGCTTGATTTTAGAGAGATGATGACCTTCCCACCTGTAAATAAAGTTGAAAACTACAGATTTTTAAAAAATAATTTGAAGGAATAAGTGTGAGTTAAACTAAAGAAATATTGCAAGACTGCCAAGTAATGGCGTTTCCTTTTTGGTGAACCTGAACTTCTGGTGAAACTGATATGTCCTGTTGTGTGAATTTTTCTAGCAGTTTCCAGCTGCCAGAGGTACAGGTCCAGAGAAAGCAGATTTATCCTTTCTAAGGAGTTTCTAGATGCAACAAAAACACAGAGGGGCAAGTAAATCCACATTTTAGGGTATATCATTACTTCATGATGTATAAGGGAATCTAACCTGCATAAGAACACAATTAAAAAAAAGGAACTTATGACTTGGGAGAAAGCAGAAGATACATGAGGCTGAAGGTCTCATCGAAGTCACAGAAATGATGGTGGCAATAACTGAACTAATGGTTTAAATTAGTGATTTAATGACATGAGTTAGCAATTTGGGCCAAGGAGGAACTATCTAAACTACGGTTGAAGAGAAGGTCATTGAGGTGATAACTTCAAGGATTGAAGAGTCTATTGGGTAAGAAGCAACATTCACATGAATATCTGTATTTTTAAAATATATACTTTTTTAAAATAGAGATGGGGGTCTTGCTATGTTGACCAGGCTGGGCTTGAACTCCGGGTCTCAAGTGATCTTCCCATCTTTGCCTCCCAAAGTGCTTGGATTACAGGTGTGAGCCACCACACCTGACCCATTCGTGCAGATATCTAAACCATCCCCCCTTGAATACAGGCCCTGGTGTCTGATGTTCCCCTCCCTGTGTCCATGTGTTCTCATTGTTCAACTCCCACTAATAAGTGAGAACATGTGGTGTTTGGTTTTCCCTTCCTGTGTTAGTTTGCTGAGGATGATGGTTTCCAGCTTCATCTATGTCCCTGCAAAGAACATGAACTTATTTCTTTTTATGGCTGCATAGTATTCCATGGTGTATAGGTACCACATTGTCTTTATCCAGTCTATCATTGGTGGGCATTTGGGTTGGTTCCAAATCTTGGTATTGTGAATAGTGCTGCAGTAAACATACATGTGCCTGTGTCTTTATAGTAGAATGATTTAAAATCCTTTGGGTATATACCCAGTTATGGGATTGCTGGGTCAAATGGTATTTCTGTTTCTAGATCCTTGAGGAATCACCACACTGTCTTCCACAACGGTTGAACTAATTTACAGTCCTACTAAGCATGTATAAGCATTCCTATTTCTCCACATCCTTACCAACATTTGTTGTTTCCACACTTTTTAATGATCACCATTCTAACTGGTGTGAGATGGTATCTCATTTTGGTTTTGATTTGCATTTCTCTAATGACCAGTGATGATGATGAGCTTGTTTTCATATGTTTGTTGGCTACATAAATGCCTTCTTTTGAGAAGTGTCTGTTCATATCCTTCATCCACTTTTTGATGGGTTGTTTTTTTTTTTCTTGTAAATTTGTTTAAGTTCCTTGTAGATTCTGGATATTAGACCTTTGTCAGATGGATAGATTGCAAAATTTTTCTCCCATTCTGTAGGTTGCCTGTTCACTCTGATGATAGTTTCTTTTGCTGCCTGCATCTCACTTCTTTCCTGCTTTTGAGAAACCTGCATTTCATCTTTCTCACTTCCGTCAATTCAATGTCTTACTCTTTCAATTGGGTTCTTCCCATTTGACTTTGGGGGGATTTTTTTGCTTTAAAAGTGCAGAATATTAAAAAGAAAAATTGTACAAATGCCCATTTACCACATGAGAGTTAACAAACTGTTAATATTTTCCAATGTTTTATCTGATTTATACTTTAAAGATCAAAATATATAAAAATTATAAAACAATACACTCATTCCCTTTCTCAATCCCAGTTGTCCCCTCTCTTTTCCCACTCCTAGCACTTTGTGAGTTTTAAATTTTTTAATAAATAATCTCATGCTGTACATGTCCGATTTTTAAATTCAATATTATGTTGTAAAATATATTCATGTTGATAGACATAGTTTTATAATAGTACATTGTGGTTTTCTTCCTCATATTATGTCATTGAATATGCCAATGTATCTTTCCCATATTATTTTTGTTATTAGACATGATGCTGCCAGGAGCATCCTTATTCTTGTGTCCCCCCATTGGTTTCTTACCGTGCTGAATCTGGCCCTATTCCTTGCCAGATATCACCCTATGTCTCTTCCTAACCTCAAAATCAGTTTGTCATAATGTCACTGTTTTCTCGTCTCTCACTTCTCAAATTTCTTCAGTTTGTCTTGTTTTCCTGTAATGTCACCAAAAACAGTTCTTGCTTAATCAGAAGGCAGTGAGGAAGTTCAGCACATAATGAACATGATGCACAGTGCATAGACTCTATTGTTACTATCCCTTGTTATACAAATCAGTGAAGCCAACATTCATTTCCGCTGAGACCACAGTCAATTGCAAGGTGACAATGAATCTAACAGCAACAGTAACACACTTCTAGGGTTCTATATTTAAAGTTTTAAAGCATTATGACATCTTATGGAAAAAGAGAGGAATTAAGTATCATGAATTAATTGTACAAAGGAGCTTGAAGCTAACAAGGTGATTTAGTGAATTGTCTAAAGTTCCATGTAAAAATCCGATGCATAAAAAATATCACCTAGCTCTCATTCATATATTTACTTATCCTTGAAAAAAATATAGGGAGCTATATGCTCAATAAAGTTCTACCGAGTTGAAAGAATGATACAGGAGGTGGATCCAAGATGGCCGATTAGGAGCAGCTGAGGATTGCAGCTCCCAGTGAAAGCGCGGAGGGTGAGTGGACACCGCATTGCCAGACGGATTTTTATTGCCCACAGACCAGGAGATTCCCAGGGGGAGGAGCCCCACGGGTCGCCAGCGTGGCTGGTTTGGCCAGCGCACCTGTTTTTGCCAGCGCTGCTGTTTTGGGCGGTGTCCCGGCGCAGTGGTTCCCCCATACAAAATACGTGGGTCCGGGTGCCGTTTTAGCTGCCAATTGGAGCTCCGGGAAGGCAGAGCCGCCCATTCATCTGATTAAAAAAGGGGACTGAAACAGGCAGCCAGACCAGGAGATTTCCCAGGCAAAAAACGCCACGAATCTCAGCGCTTGTGGTTTCGAGCCGGCGCAGTGGGTCGCTGCACGGGAAATCACACAGATCCCGGAGCTTTTTCAACAGGCGGCTGGAACACCTGGGAGACTCTGAGGCAGGGAGCCAGGTGATCAGGCTCGGCTGGTCCCACCCCCCACAAAAAAACAGCCATCGGAAACGCTCTGGATGGAGAGTTTCACAGCAAGCACAGCTGAGCCCGGGACGGCCCAGCTCTGTGGGGGAGGGGGCGTCCGCCATTACTGAGGCAGTCCGCCGCTACAGAGGTAGTTTGCCATTGCCGAAGCAGTTCTCACTACACCAGTATAAACAGGACTACAGGGAAGTTCATAAGGCAGCTGGGTGGAGCCCACAGCAGCTCAGCAAAGCCTCTGTAGGCAGACAGTGACTAGGCTGCCTCATCGCTGGGCAAGGCAGCCCTGAGAAAAAGGCAGCAGCACCAGGGAAACTCATAAATAAAGCCCTAACTGCCCGGGACAGAGCACCTGGGGAAAAAGGGGTTTATGAGTTCTGCTGCAGCAGACTTAAACGTACCTGCCCAGCAACTCTGAGGAGCTCACAGCTCAGCACTTGAGCTCCTATAAAGGACACTCTGTCTCCTCAAGCAGCTCCCTGACCCCCATATATCCAACGAGTCACCTCACAAAGGAGTGCACAGACGGACATCTGGTGGATATTCTTCTGGGACAAAGATAGCAGAAGAAGAGACTGGCAGTAACCCTTACTGTTCTGCAGCTGCTGCAGGTGATCCCCCCAGGCAAGCAGGGCCGGGAGTGGACCTCAGCAGTCCTACAGCAGAGGGGCCAGACTGTTAGAAGGAAAACTAAGAAACAGAAAGAAATAACTTCATCATCAACAAACGGGACGTCCACTGAGAGACCCCCATCTGAAAATCACCAACCACAAAGACCACATATAGATAAATCCACAAAGAAGGGAAGAAACCAGCGCAAAAAGGAGGAAAACACCCGAAACTAGAATGCCTCTCTTCCTACAGGGGGATCACAACTCCTCACCAGCAAGGGAACAAGGCTGGATGGACAATGAGTGTGATGAAATGACTGAATCAGGCTTCAGAAGGTGGGTAATAAGAAACTTCTGTGAGCTAAAAGAACATGTTCTAACCCAATGCAAAGAAACTAAGAACCTTGAAAAAGATTTGACGAAATGCTAACGAGAATAACCAACTTAGAGAGGAATGTAAGTGAATTGATGGAGCTGAAAAACACAAGAACTTTGCGAAGCATACACAAGTTTCAACAGCCGAATCGACCAAGCAGAAGAAAGGATATCAGAGGTCGAAGATCAACTCAATGAAATAAAATGAGAAGGAAAGAGTAGAGAAAAAAGGGTAAAAAGGAATAAACAAAGTCTCCAAGAAATATGGGACTATGTGAAAAGACCTAATCTACGTTTGATAGGTGTACCTGAATGTGACGGAGAGAATGAATCCAAGCTGGAAAATACTCTTCAGGATATTATCCAGGAGAACTTCCCCAACATAGGAAGGCAGGCCAATATTCAAGTCCAGGAAATACAGAGAACACCACAAAGATATTCCTCAAGAAGAGCAACCCCAAGGCACATAATCGTCAGATTCACCAGGGTTGAAATGAAGGAGAAAATGCTAAGGGCAGCCAGAGAGAAAGGTCGGGTTACCCACAAAGGGAAGCCCATCAGACTCACAGCAGATCTCTCAGCAGAAACCCTACAAGCCAGAAGAGAGTGGGGGCCAATATTCAACATCCTTAAAGAAAAGAACTTTCAACCCAGAATTTCATATCCAGCCAAACTGAGCTTCATAAGTGAAGGAAAAATAAAATCCTTTGCGAACAAGCAAGTACTCAGAGATTTCATCACCACCAGGCCTGCTTTACAAGAGCTCCTGAAAGAGGCACTAAACATAGAAAGGAACAACCAGTACCAGCCACTCCAAAAACATACCAAACAGTAAAGACCATCAACACAATGAAGAAACTGCATCAACTAACGGACAAAACAGCCACCTAGCATCAAAATGGCAGGATCAAATTCACACATAACAATATTAACCCTAAATGTAAATGGGCTAAATGCCGCAATTAAAAGACATAGACTGGCAAACTGGATAAAAAGCCAAAACCCGTCTGTGTGCTGTATCCAGGAAACCCATCTCCCCATGCAGAGATACACAAAGGCTCAAAATAAAGGGATAGAGGAAGATTTACCAAGCAAATGGAGAGCAAAAAAAACCAGGAGTTGCAATTCTCATCTCTGATAAAATAGACTTTAAACCAACAAAGATCAAAAGAGACAAAGAAGGACATTACATAATGGTAAAAGCATCAATGCAACAAGAAGAGCTAACGATCCTAAATATATACGCACCCAATACAGGAGCACCCAGATACATAAGGCAAGTTCTTAATGACTTACAAAGAGACTTAGACTCCCCACACAATAATAGTGGGAGACTTGAACACCCCGTTGTCAATGTTAGACAGATCAACAAGACAGAAAATTAACAAGGATATCCAGGACTTGAACTCAGACTTGGATCAAGCAAACCTAATAGACATTTACAGAACTCTCCACCCCAAATCCACAGAATATACATTCTTCTCAGCACCACATTGCACCTACTCTAAAATTGACCACATAATTGGAAGTAAATCACTCCTCAGCAAATGCAAAAGAACGGAAATCATAACAAACAGTCTCTCAGACCACAGTGCAATCAAGTTAGAACTCAGAATTCAGAAACTAACTCAGAACCGCACAGCTTCATGGAAACTGAACAACTGGCTCTTGAATGTTGACTGGATAAACAATGAAATGAAGGCAGAAATAAAGATGTTCTTTGAAACCAACGAGAACGAAGACACAACATACCAGAATCTCTGGGACACATTTAAAGCAGTCTCTAGAGGAAAGTATATAGTAATAAATACCCACATGAGAAGCAAGGAGAGATCTAAAATTGACACCTTATCATCAAAATTGAAAGCGCTAGAGGAGCAAGATAAAAAAAACTCAAAACCTAGCAGAAGACAAGAAATAACTAAGATCACAGCAGAACTGAAGGAGATAGAGACACGAAAAACTCTTCAAAAAATCAATAAATCCAGGAGCTGGTTTTTTGAAAAGGTCAACAAAATAGACAGACCACTAGCCAGATTAATAAAAAAAGAAAAGAGAAAATAATCAAATAAATGCAATAAAAAACGATAAAGGGGATATCACCACAGATTCCACAGAAATTCAAACCATCATCAGATTATTACAAACAACTCTATGCACATAAACTAATAAACCTGGAAGAAATGGATAAATTCCTGGACACTTGCATCCTCCCAAGCCTAAACCAGGAAGAAGTCGAAACCCTGAATAGACCAATAACAAGGTCTGAAGTTGAAGCAGCAATTAAGAGCCTACCACCCAAAAAAGCCCAGGTCCAGATGGGTTCACAGCCGAATTCTACCAGACATACAAAGAGGAGCTGGTACCATTCCTTCTGAAACTATTCCAAACAATCCAAAAGAGGGAATCCTTCCTAAATCATTTTATGAGACCAACATCATCCTGATACCAAAACCTGGCAGAGACTCAGCAAGAAAAGAACACTTCAGGCCAATATCCATGATGAACATAGATGCAAAAATCTTCAATAAAATACTGGCAAACCGATTGCAACAGCACATCAAAAAGCTATCCACCATGATCAAGTAGGCTTCATCCTGGGGATGCAAGGCTGGTTCAACATATGCAAATCTATAAACATAATCCACCACATAAACAGAACCAAAGACAAAAACCACATGATAATCTCAATTGATGCAGAGAAGGCCTGTGACAAAATTCAACAGCCCTTTATGCTAAAAACTCTCAATAAACTAGGTATTGATGGAACGTATCTCAAAATGATAAAAGCTATTTACGACAAACCAACAGCCAATATCATACTGAATGGGCAAAAACTAGAAGCATTCCCTTTGAAATCTGGCACTAGACAAGGATGTCCTCTCTCACCACTCCTATTCAGTATAGTACTGGAAGTTCTAGCCAGAGCAATCAGGCAAGAAAAAGAAATAAAGGGTATTCAAATAGGAAAGGAGGAAGTCAAATTGTCTCTATTTGCAGACGATATGATTGTATATCTAGAAGACCCCATCATCTCAGCCCAAAATCTCCTGAAACTGATAAGCAACTTCAGCAAAGTCTCAGGATATAAAATCAATGTGCAAAAATCACAAGCATTCCTATACACCAATAACAGACTTAAAGACAGCCAAATCAAGAACCAACTGCCATTCACAATTGCTACAAAGAGAATAAAATACCTAGGAATACAACTAACAAGGGACGTAAAGGACCTCTTCAAGGAGAACTACAAACCACTGCTCAATGAAATAAGAGAGGACACAAACAGATGGAGAAATATTCCATGTTCATGGCTAGGAAGAATCAATATTGTCAAAATGGCCATACTGCCCAAAGTAATTTACAGATTCAACGCTATCCCTATCAAGCTACCAATGACCTTCTTCGAAGAACTGGAAAAAACCACCTTAAAATTCATATGGAACCAAAAGAGAGCCCACATAGCCAAGTCAATTCTAAGTAAAAAGAACAAAGCTGGAGGCATCACACTCCCGGACTTCAAACTATACTACAAAGCTACAGTAATCAAAACAGCATGGTACTGGTACCAAAACAGAGATATAGACCAATGGAACAGAACAGAGGCCTCTGATGCAGCACAACGCATCTACAACCACCCGATCTTTGACAAACCTGACAAAAACAAACAATGTGGAAGCGAGTCCCTGTTTAATAAACGGTGTTGGGAAAACTGGCTAGCCATGTGCAGAAAGCAGAAGCTGGACCCCTTCCTGACACCTTACACTAAAATTAACTCCAGATGGATTAAAGACTTAAACATAAGACCTAACACCATAAAAACTCTAGAAGAAAATCTAGGCAAAACCATTCAGGACATAGGCGTAGGCAAGGACTTCATGACCAAAACACCAAAAGCAGTGGCAACAAAAGCCAAAATAGACAAATGGGACCTAATCAAACTCCACAGCTTCTGCACAGCAAAAGAAACAGTCATTAGAGTGAATCGGCAACCAACAGAATGGGAAAAAATTTTTGCAGTCTACCCATCTGACAAAGGGTTGATAACCAGAATCTACAAAGAACTGAAACAGATTTACAAGAAAAAAGCCCATTCAAAAGTGGGCAAAGGATATGAACAGACACTTTACAAAAGAAGACATACATGAAGCCAACAAACATATGAGAAAATGCTCATCACCACTGGTCATTAGAGAAATGCAAATCAAAACTACATTGAGATACCATCTCACGCCAGTTAGAATGGCGATCATTAAAAAATCTGGAGACAACAGATGCTGGAGAGGATGTGGAGAAATAGGAACGCTTTTACACTGTTGGTGGGAGTGTAAATTAGTTCAACCATTTTGGAAGACGGTGTGGCGATTCCTCAAGGACCTAGAAATAGAAATTCCATTTGATCCAGCAATCCCATTACTGGGTATATATCCAAAAGACTATAAATTGTTCTACTATAAGGACACATGCACACGAATGTTCATTGCAGCACAGTTTACAATAGCAAAGACCTGGAACCAACCCAAATGCCCATCGATGATAGATTGGACAGGGAAAATGTGGCACATATACACCATGGAATATTATGCAGCCATCAAAAACGATGAGTTCGTGTCCTTTGTAGGGACATGGATGAACCTGGAAACCATCATTCTCAGCAAACTGACACAAGAACAGAACAAAACACTGCATGTTCTCACTCATAGGCGGGTGTTGAACAATGAGAACACATGGACACAGGGGAGGGGGAGTATCACACACTGGGGTCTGTCTGGGGGAAAAAGGGGAGGGATAGTGGGGGGGTGGGGGAGTTGGGGAGGGATAGCATGGGGAGAAATGCCAGATATAGGTGATGGGGGAGGAAGGCAGCAAATCACACTGCCATGTGTGTACCTATGCAACAATCTTCCATGTTCTTCACATGTACCCCCAAACCTAAAATGCAATAAAAAAAAATATATATATATATATATACCTAATGCACAGTAAAAAAAAAAAAAAAAAAAAGAAAGAATGATACAAAGAAGTCACTACCCTTGTTTTCTGGTACTCACAATCTAATGAGAATATGTATGATAAGATTTGTACTAAGACTGTCACATGATCTCTCCTAGCATAAAGACTGGGAAACCCAAGTGCCTAGTAGAATTTGGGAAGCCTTGAGCAAGAAGAAGTTTTAGATGGCATTAAAGGGTGAGAGGGAACCAAATGGAGAAATAAGGATGTAGGAAAGGCATTTCCAAAAAAGGGTGACAACATGAGCAGAGCATATGAGCCTGACAGTACATGGAGTGTGTGAAGATGAGTTGGCAGTTTGACACATAGTAGGTATTCAATAAATATTTGGTAATGGTGTGGATAAGTGAATGGAAGGGGGCTCATGGACTCTTGCTGCTGAGGAGATGATAAGAAAGCTGAGGAGCATCTTTGGTTCAGTTTCGCTGTTCTGATCCATCCTGAAGAAGAAAAACAGGAGACAAGGAATGAGTTCTGTCTTCCAAGTCACATTTCATAACATGATCAAAAAGTCGTTTATGATTGTTCATTTGCTGTTAAGACTTCTCACAAATGCTCTTGGATGAGTGAGTTTGGTAGCGAGAGAGTTTACGTCTGATTTCTTGGTAGCCCTATGAATGGTTGCCAAAGCATGATGGTGATGTGATGGAGACAAAGGCACTGATGGACAAGGCAAATGGTAGACTTGCTTTAAAGTAGGTAAGGTAGCACCACTTCCTCCCAGAGATGGTTGCCCAGTGCAAGGACCCAGATCTGACTCCAGGCCAATCAGGCAAAATTCTGTGGCCCTCTGATTCCCCCAGAAGTGTTCAGCTGCCATGATATCATGTGGTGAGAAGAAGATACTGTCAAGCTCTTTGCAAAAATCGTGTTTGCTGATCTGTCAAGAATTTTTCTAACTCCTAGTTTTCCTGAATGTTCTGAAAGCTCTGGTTATATGCCTGACCCATCAACAAGCAGAAGTAACTACAAACACTCCCAGAAAATTACTGAGTACGTCCTATTGATATGGGAAAATCAGAAAATCAGAAGGGTACCACAACCCAACATTTCCAGATTCAGTCCTTGAGGCCTGCTTCAATTCTATTCTGGCACTTCCTAGAAGAGATCTGTTCCTCAAAACTTATGCTTTTACAACATGGATGCATCAACAAGTGGAACTGAACAAGTAGAAGTGTCCTCTAAAAATGTCCTTTAATTTTAAGACTTAGACCACCTCCCGAAACTAGAGGGAGTCTCTGAAGCATTACTTACCTCCTGGTTTGAAAAGTGTACAATTGAGAATTGGAACCATAAAAATGCCATTCACCATGACTAGTAGAAGTTGCTAGGTGGACTCATAGGGAAGAAATTTATTGTCTACGTTTGCAAGTTCTCCCTTTTTTGATAATTATGATTTTCTTCATCAGTGAAGAAAAGCTATACTGTTAGTTAACTTACTTTCTGTAAAATGACAATAATTTCTGCCTTGTGAGGTTGAGCTGAGTATTAAATTTTTTTTAATTATTAAGTTTATACAGTCACATGGTAAAAGCCCTCACAATGGCAGCTGTCATCATCATCATTATCATCATTTATTCACATCAAACTTGGTTTTATAAAATATTTGATGTGGCTTTTATTAAAACATACATCTATGTTAAAGCTCTTAAAATAAGAATAATGAACTTTTAAAAAACAGAAGTATTAATTTCATTCTGAGTTTTTTCCTCAAGCAAAAATGTATGCATCATTAATTACATAATAAATATAAACTGGTAAATGAAAAAATATCTGTTACTCAGAAGGACAGAGTCTCACTCAGTCACCCAGGCTGGAGTGCAATGGCACAATTTTGGCTCACTGCAACTTTCATCTCCCTGGTTCAAGCAATTCTCCTGCCTCAGCCTCCCAAGTAGCTGGGATTATAGGCACTCACCACCACCATGCCTGGCTAATTTTTAGTATTTTTAATTGAGACAGGGTTTCACCATGTTGGCCAGGCTGGTCTTGAACTCCTGACCTCAGGTGATCCACCTGCCTTGGCCTCCCAAAGTGCTGGAATTACAGGCATGAGCCACCGTGCCCAGCCTGAATGTAATTTCTTACAAGATATATTTTAGAAATGATTAACACAATTGACAATGTGCTCAATAATGATTTCACAAAAAATCCCAAATATTTCTTCATTGCTTCCAAGATAAAGGACATAACATTATGCTATAACTTAGTAAAAATGTTTAAAAGTGAACGGCTTAACTTCTAATCATAGAACCAAAAATGAAGATGTAGCTTACATTAATTAGAGAAAGAAATGCATGTCATGTTAGTGGTTCCCAAAACTGAATATGAATGGAAATCACTCAATAAACTTAAAAAAAAAAGTTCTAGGACCCTGCCCCAGAGCTACTGAAGCTGATTTTCCTTGGGTTGGATTCATTCAAGCATATGTATTGTTTTTCTTTCTTTTATTTTAGTAGAATACACATAATATAAAGTTTACCATCTTAACCACTTTTAAGTGTATAACGCAATGTGCAACCATCACTACCATCTTTCTCCACGACTTTTTCATCTTGTAAAAAAAACTCTACTAAACACTAACTTCACATTTTCCCCCCCTCCAGTCTTGGAAACCATTATTCTACTTTCTGTCTCTATGATTTCCGATTACTCTTAGTATTTCACATAAGTAGAATCATACAGTATTTACCTTTTATGTGACTGGTGTATTTCACTTAGCATAATGTTCTCAAGATTTATATATGTAATCTATTGCAGAATTTTCTTCTTTTTAAGGCTGAGCAATATTCCATTGTATTGTTTTGTCAAGTAATATTCCATTGTAACATTCTACTGCTCTCATCCATTTATTCTTCAATGGACACTGTTGCTTTCCTGTTTTAGATAATGTTATCTAAATGCTGCTATGAATGTGGTGTACAAATATCTCTTCCATCTTCCATTATTTTCTAATGGAAGATGGGAATTGTAGAGAATACACCAACCAGGCTGGGCACGGTGATGCATGTCTGTAATCCCAGCACTTTGGGAGGCCAAGGCGGGTGGATCACGAGGTCAAGAGATCAAGACCATCCTGGCCAACATGGTGACGCCCCGTCTCTAAAAATACAAAAATGAGTTGGGTGTGGTGGTACATGCCTGTAGTCCAAACTACTCAGGAGGCTGAGGCAGGAGAGTCATTTGAACGCAGGAGGCGGAAGTTGCAGTGAGCCGAGATTGCACCACTGCACATCAGCCTGGCAACAGAGCAAGACTCCACCTCAAAGAAAAAAAAAACCACCAAGCTTATTTACTGTTTGGTAG
Organism: Ateles fusciceps; assembly: GCA_036589455.1. Lineage (NCBI taxonomy): Eukaryota > Metazoa > Chordata > Mammalia > Primates > Atelidae > Ateles > Ateles fusciceps. The sequence continues at coordinate 4,201,649 of JAZHEH010003318.1, read as the reverse complement.
GACATTTCTGAAATGTGTTCCAGCAATTCTTAAGGGACTCCCAGCAGGATGTTCCCCAGGAGGAGCCTGAGGATCCTTGCTGTGCTAGTGAAAGTGACACAAAGATTGTTGACAAGCTCAGGTGTGACTGTCCTCTGTAGGCTAGAGTTAATAATAGCAGATGCTGCTTTAGAAGTCCACTTTGCTTCACTCCACTCAGGGAATGAGACAGGCTGTGGCTGCTGAGGGGTGGTGGCGCTTAACTTTTAAAGGCAAATGGTAGCAAAGCCAAAAAGGCAGCAAAATTGCTTAGACCCTCTGGGATTTGTGGCAATGGCTAACACACTATGTTGTTGGGGGCACAATTAATTTATATGAAATTAAAGATAGGCAATTCTATAGAAATGGAAAGTCGATTAGTGGTTTCCTGGGACTAGGAGGAGGGAAAAATGTGGAATGACTGTTAATGGGTACACAGTTTATTTTTGTAGTGATAAAATTTTTATAGAATTAAATATTGCTGAATTGCACAACCTTGTAAATATACTACAAAATCACTGAATAGTACATTTTGAAAGAATGAATTTTATGATGTTTATCATATCTTAATTTAAAAATTATAAAAATGAAGACACTATACGTCAAAAATGTAAATTAATTTATGGATCAAATTGAAACAATCATGGGAATTCAAATATGCTTGGAATTAAGCAACAATGTTTTCAGTTAAAGAATACAGCTTAACTGTGTATTTATAGGAAAATGTTTAGCCTTCAAGGAAAAATATTAGAAAAGACTGAAAATTAGTGAGCTAAGTATTTAATTAGAGAGGCTGCAAGCCCAAAGAAAGAGTAAACAAATAGTGAAGATGGAAAAATAAGAAATAAATAGAAAACAAAGAAATGAAAGTAAAATAAATGAAACAATAACAAAAAATAAAATCCAAGTGCTGCTTTTGGGAAATAATTAATAAAAACTCTTTTTGCAATACTGATTTAAAAAAGAAACACTTGGGAGGCTGAGGCAGGAGAATCTCTTGAACCTAGAAGGCGGAGGTGGCAGTGAGCCAAGATCACACCATTGCACTCCAACCTGGGTGACAACAGTGAAACTCCATCTAAAAAAAACAAAAAAGAAAGAAAGAAAAAGAAAATACAAATATTAGTCCTGGAAAATAAAATTTTTAAAAGATTTAAAACTTCCCAATACTTTAAAAAATACTAAGAGCATATGATGAATGTCTTTCTGGAATAAGTTTATAAAAACATTAAATAAATTGACAATTGTATAGAAAGTTATAATTTATAATAATTGACTAAAAGTTTAATAGAAACCTTGGGTAACCCTATAATTAGAAAAGAAATGAAATGGATAAAGTGTTTTTGTTTGTTTTTAAAATTAATTCATACATTATATGGCATTTTGTGTGTAGCAACTTTCACTTTGCCCAGTGTTCACAAGTTCATCCATAGTGTAGCATGTATCAGTATGTCATACCTTTTTATGGCTGAATAATACTCCATTTTAGGGATATACAACATTTATTTATCTATTAATCAGTTGACAGGCATCTGTGTTATTTCCACTTTGGGGCTGAATATATAATGCTACTCTAAACATTTATATACAAGTTTTTGTGTGAAAATATGTCTCCAATCTCTTGGACATTGAATGGAATTGCTATCATATGGTAATTCCATGTTCATCTTTTTGAAGACCTGTTAATGGTGTCTTTTGAAGCAACTGAATTTGACAATAGTGTCAAAGTATTCAACAGGGGAAAGGATAATTTTTTTTAACTAAGAGATATTTACATGCAAAAGAATGAAACTGAACTCCTACCTCACACCATATACAAAAATTAACAAAAAATTGATCAAACACTTCAATGTAAGAACTAAAACTATAAAATTCCTAGAAGAAAACATAGTTAAAAATCTTATTTACCTTATGTTTGGCAATGATTTCTTAGATATGATACCTGAGGCACAACTATCCAAAAAGGAAAAAAAATAGGTAAGTTGGGCTTTATCAAAATCAACAAATGTTGTGCTTCTTAAAAAGCTTTTATCCTTTCATCATTAATTTTTATTAGTTTTAGGTTTTTCATAAATGCTTTGTTGAGGAGCATTTATGTTAAGGAGGTTTCATTCTACTCCTAGGTTTTTTGAGTATTTTTATCATAAAAGGATATTGGATCTTTTCAAATGCTTTTCTGCAACTATTGAGATAATCATCTGGGGTTTTTGTCCTTTATTCTGTTATTATGACACCATAGTAATCAGATTTTTGTATGTTCAACTAACCTTGCATTCCTGTGATAAATCCCACTTGGTGATGTTATATAATTCTTTTTATATGTTGCTGGATTCAGTTTAATAGTATTTTGTTTAGGATGTTTTTAAATCTATAATTTTAAAAGATATTGGTCTGATTTTTTTTTTTTTTTTTTTACTTTAGGTTCTGGGGTACATGTGCAGGTCATGCAGGGTTGTTGCATAGGTGTATATATAACCAGGTGATTTGCCACCTTGATTCCCCCTTTGACTATATCCGTCATTTCTCCTCATGTTATCCCCTCCCCACCCCTGCTGTCCCTCCCCTAGCCCCACTTCCAACTGCGCCCAGTGTGTGATGCTCCTTTCCCTGAATCCACATGTTCTCATTGTTCAACACCCACCTATGAGTGAGAACATGCAGTGTTTGGTTTTCTGTTCCTGTGTCAGTTTGCTGAGAATGATGGTTTCCAGATTCATCCATGTCCCTGTGAAGGACACGAACTCATCATTTTTTATGGCTGCGTAGTATTCCATGGTGTATGTGTGCCACATTTTCCTTGTCCAGTCTATCATTGATGGGCATTTGGGTTGGTTCCAGGTCTTTGCTATTGTATACAGGGCTGCAGTGAACGTATGTGTGCATGTATCTTTATAATAGAATGATTTATAGTTCTTTGGGTATATACCCAGTAATGGGATTGCTGGGTCAAATGGAATTTCTATTTCTAGATCCTTGAGGAATTGCCACACTGTCTTCCACAGTGGTTGAACTAATTTACACTCCCACCAACTGTATAAGAGTGTTCCTATTTCTCCATATCCTCTCCAGCATCTGTTGTCTCCAGATTTTTTAATGTTTGCCATTCTAACTGGCGTGAGATGGTATCTCAATGTGGTTTTGATTTGCATTTCTCTAATGACCAGTGATGATGAGCATTTTTTCATGTTTGTTAGTGTCATATATGTCTTCTTTTGAAAAGTGTTCATATCCTTCACCCACTTTTGAATGGGGTTGTGTTTTTCTTATATATCTGTTTTAGTTCTTTGTAGATTCTGGATATTAGCCCTTTGTCAGATGGGTAGATTGCAAAAATATTTTCCCATTCTGTTGGTTGCCGGTTCACTCTAATGATGGTTTCTTTTGCTGTACAGAAGCTCTGGAATTTTATTTAGGTCCCATTTGTCTATCTTGGCTTTTGTTGCCATTGCTTTTGGTGTTTTAGCCATGAAGGCCTTGCCTATGCCTATGTTCTGGATGGTTTTGCCTACGTTTTCTTCTAGTGTTTTTATGGTGTTAGGTTTTATGTTTAATCTTTAATCCATCTGGAGTTAATTTTAGTGTAAGGTGACAGGAAGGAGTCCAGTTTCTGCTTTCTGCACATTGCTAGCCAGTTTTCCCAACACCATTTATTAAACATGGAGTCCTTTCCCCATTGCTTGTTTTTGTCAGGTTTGTCAAAGATCAGATGGTTGTAGATGTGTGGTGTTTCTTCTGAGGCCTCTGTTCTGTTCCACTGGTCTATGTCTCTGTTTTGGTACCAGTACCATGCTGTTTTGATTACTGTAGCCTTGTAGTATAGTTTGAAGTTTTCTTTTCGTATGTAGTTTTTTTCTGGTTTTGGTAACAGGTAAATACTGGCCTCTTAAAATAATGTAGAAAGTGATGGCTTCTATTCTATTTTTCTAAGAGTTTGTAAATTATTGGCGTTAATTTTTCTTTGAGTGTTTTTAGAATTCACCAGGAAAGCTTGTCTTGGGCTTTTCTTTGTGGGAACTTTTTATTATTTAAATCTCTAATCCCGTAACTTGTTTTGCTTTTTGTTTGTTTTGAGACAGAGTCTCATTCTGTCACCCAGGCTGTCATGTAGCGGCGTGATCTCAGCTCACTGAAGCCTCCACCTCACAGGTTCATGCGATTCTCCTGCCTCAGCCTCCCAAGTAGCTAGGATTACAGGTGCACCACCATGCCCAGCTAATTTTTGTATTTTTAGTAGAGACAGGATTTCACCATATTGGCCAGGCTGGTCTCAAACTCCTGGTCTCAAGTGATCTGCCTGTCTCAGCCTCCCAAAGTGTTGGGATTACAGGCGTGAGCCACTGCAGCCAGCCCACCTATTCCCTTAACTTGTTATAGTAGTTTTCAGACATTTAATTTCTCCATGAGTCAATTTCAATAGTTTGTATCTTTCTAAGAATTTGTTCATCTCATTTAAGCTACCTAATTTGTTGATATATAATTGCTCATATTTCATTCTAATCTTTTTCTTCCCTGAAAGGTTATTTATTTTTTAAATATATCTTAATTTATCTTAATTACATGAAAAGAATAAAGTCTATATTCTACCAATTTTATTACTTTATGGATCATTTGGTTTCTGTATCTTTGCCTCCAATTTTCATATAGCTTCATGTACATTTGAAAACAAAGAATAGTCTCTAATTTTAAGCATATTTTAAGTTATATTCTCTAACTTTGTAATAGGATTCTATATATGTTCTTTAGACTAAACTTGTTAATTGGGTTGTTGGTGTATTTAATATTCTTTGTAATTTTTTATCTTCTTGATTTATTAATGAGAGAGGTTTGTTAAATTTGAACACTATGTCACTTGTTAATTTTTCCTCTGATTTTTGATATCATTATATTACATATTTTGACATTCCATTGTAAGGATTATATAAATTTGGATTATGTAGTCCTACAAAATCTTTCCTTGATAATTAATTTCCTCTCTATTACTAGTAATTTTTTTTCAAAATATGTTTTGTTTTATATGAATGTTGTGACTATTCTAGGCTTTTCAATATAATTTATTTGGGTTATTTCTGTTTTTTTCTTTCAGCCTTGCTATTATAATTTAGGTGTGACTCAGTAAGAAAAAAATGCAGTTAGGTTTTTAGAACACCTGCCTTTCTAGGAACCCTCTTTTATTTTGCCTGGATTGGTTAATCCACCAATAATTACATTTGTTATCATTTCTGACAGACGTGAGCCACTTCTGCCAGCCTGCCTATTCCCTCAACTTGTTACAGTACTTTTCAAATCTAAATACATTTTTTACAATTGTATTTACTTTTTCTATTTCCTATGATTTTCCTTGCTGTTTTATTGAATTCTCTTCTTGCTTTTCATTGAATTGATCAGATTTTATTTTATTACCCTTTCTTCTCTGTTGATTTACATGTTAAATATCCATTTTTTTTTATTCCCATGGCAGGTTTTGAATTTTAATTTCTACACTTGACCTAGAAAGTCTAAGGTTAATCAATAGCTTTCTCCTTCTCCTAATCAATACCAAAATCTTAGAATGTTTTAACTCCATCACAATCAGCACACGTTATACCCATTCCAACCCCATTCCTGGAATCTTAGATTATATTTTTCTATAGAAATTTAGCTTTATATCTTTTTGTTTGTGTTCAATTAATCATTATAAATTATAGGTAGTTAATTATATTTAATTTGACTTACATGCTTCCTACATTTTTTGCTACATATTGTTTCTTAGATCCTTCTCTCCTTCTTCCAATTTTTCATTAAAAATGTAGTTAGCATTTATTTCTATAATTAATTGTTATTTACATACCCTATCATTCTTTTACTTATGGAAATAGCTGCATTTTACCCCTACTGTTAGTTTCGCTGGGTATTAAACTCTAGGTTCTAGATTTTTTTTCTTGGTGAATATCATTCCTTTGTTTGGAATTTTTTGTTTGGAAAAAGTCTGCTATTCATCTAGTTTTTTCTGTGTAGGTAATTTGAAAAATATAATTATAATTGCTCATGATGATGCTATCCTTGTCTTTAAAGTTTTGCAGTTTTATTACAATGTGTCTACCTTATATTTAGATTGGGTTTCCCAGAAGCAGATATAGGGCTATGGATTTGTGTAGTGGTATTCTGTCTTTCTTTTAAAGGAGTGTTCCCAGGAAAAATGGATAGGGAAATAAAATACCAGGACAAGAAGTGGATAGACACCAAGCAACACTAAGACTTCTAGCAAAGTTCCAGACAGGATAACTTAGTCTCATTAACTCAGGAAATTTTTCTAATTGGAATCAGTTTTGGTCATATTTCAGAGCTGTCTCAATCAGGGTGCAAGGTGGATATCGTATTTCTATATGCTAAACCACCAGTAGTAAGTTAAGGGCTGTCCTTAAAGGAACAGAATGTGAATTTCCAGGCACTCTGATTCTTCATGAACAAAGGCATTTAGGCTCCCACAACCTGAGGACAGCACTCTGCCAAAAAGTTGCAGGTATTGGATTTGGGAATGAAGTCACAGTTGGAGCTAATATGGTAATGGGGGGATCAAGGGGATACGGGCAGAGCATTCTAGCATCTTGCAGAGATAGGAATTACATTGTTCTCTTCAATTGTCAGGATTGTTGAATCTGAAGATATATGTCATTTAGAAAAGGTTCCAACATTTTTCTGGACCTGTCCTGCTACCATTATCTCTAATCTGTTCCAGAAATTATATTAGATATCTGTTTATTTTATCATCTTTTTATTTTGATAAGTTTTGACTTGTATCTGATCTGCTTTTTAACCTGTCCATTGAGTTTTAAATTTCAAAACTATAAATATATTATTTCTTAGTGTCACTGGTGCTTTTATATTTGCTTTTTGATAGTGTTTTATTCTTGCTTTTTGGTTTATATTCCCTTTGTTATCACTTTAAACATACTTATTTTTCAGATTTTTCTGTGATCTGAATACTTGCTGGTTTGAAGGGGTTTCCGTGCCCCTTCAAATTGTGCAAAATCAAGCTTCATTTGCTCAAGGCTCATTGTATCAATTCTTCATGGTAGTAGTATTTTTTTTTCTTGGCTCGTATCCCCATACAGAGGCAAGATTCCTTGCCATTTTCCTGAGCCAATGGGAATGCATTTCCAGTATCTATTTTCACTGAGGTTGAAACCCTTGATCTTTCTGGTTTATAAGGTTCTCATCTTCCTACTCAAATATGCCCAAAGTGTCTTCTCTTTCGTGACACTTACTGAGTTTTAAAGTTAATCTTCTAGGTATTAAAGTCAATTTCCAGATCACAGCAGTATCTTCTAACACGTGCACTTGCTGGATTTTAGGTTCATTTTTACTTCTAACATCTGAGTATTTCTATGTGTGTGTATGTATATGTGTGTGCATGTGTGCGTGCATGTGTGTGTGTGCATCTATGTATTTTTCCTCATATCTGCTTAGAAAGATTGAGGAAGGTTCTGGAATACTTAATGCATCATGCAGCTAGGATGGATTCTTTCTGAAGGAAAATGACAACAGAAAATCCAATTATTTTGTCCAAAAGAATAAGAGTGCTGTGCTTATCGAGTTACTAACTTAAAAATGTCCCTAAATTTAGGTAAGGAGGTAGGGTTCAAATTCTACTATAGTCTTTAACTTGCGTTTTCTCAGATTGAAGATCATTTTTTTTTCATGGTGTTAATCAAGCATGTATGTATGTAACACCTGGTACTCTTTACTCTTAAAGAATACATATAGAAATTTATTTTATTTGATTTTCCAAAAAGTTGAGCATAGCAACCTGAAATCTCAGTGGTTTCAGTTCTCTGTGTAAAACTCAGTACAGGTTTTCACAAGTCATTGGTTCTTTGGCTGTAGATTGACACAGGAGTGTGCTTTTAAAGCAATAACAATATTTTCCCGTAGCTTTTGTTTTCTTCACTGTATGCAATCCTTGATTCACTTAGTGCAAAATACTATGTCAGAAACTGATGGTTCAAATTTAAACAAGGATGCTGATATTTGTTGAGTGTTTAAATCACTGTTCCAGGCACTTGCCATAGCTCATGTTATCCTTGCATCAACTGCACATTTAAGTATTATTACTCATTTCATAAAAATAGAGAACTGAGATATAAATTCATAAATATATCCTAGTTCATGTAACTAATAATTATATGACCCCCAAAGCGTCTACTCTTTGAACTATGCCACTGACAATAAAGCAAGGGATTTCAGAAAATGTGGAAAGAAATGGTATCAATCAGATGTATTTTCAGTTTAAAAGTCACTTAAAAAGATGGGGATTTAATACGAGAATTAGGAGTTTGCAAACCAGTGGAAGAACGAGAAGAGCAGGCTCTGAGTGAGAACTCCTGGAACAACTCACAGATCAGTAGCACAGAACTGGCTCACCAGCGAACCACAGTCAGAAATTGGGAACCAGGAATCCACCACCTTGACTGTATGCTCCAGAGGCACACTTTTTAGGTGTAATTCAGGTCAGGGAGTTGCATTCACAGTTGTTGGCTTCATAATCATGCTTTCCCAGTAAGCAGTAATTGTCCCTTACCTTGCCTTTTGAAATAAGAATATCTACTAGCACTACTACAGCAAAACCCAGTATTTCCAGGACTGTGCTTGCCAACGTAGTAAACAAGTGGCAAAATAGTGACTTTTGCCTCACTTTCACTTGCCAAATCTTTCACAAGTGTAGCTGATGTGATAAACCCAAAGCATATCTGGAGTCCTAGCTGCAAAGGAGTCAAGCAAAAGTGATTTTTAACTTCATAGCCTCTGCAGCACAGAGAGGCACATGAGAAGTGTGGAATGAAGATTGAGTACACATTAACTGCATTCACCTCACCAAGAATAACAATGGAAAGGCTCAGGGCTATTCCTTCAAAGATATGAATTTGGTAAAAATTGGAGAAGTGAATCCACCCAAAGTAATGAGGAAAACCTCACAAGGAAGAAATTGAAAAAAACTATTCTCCTGAGAAATGCCTCTTGGAAAACCTTCATCGGGAGGCCTATTGACCAGAACAAAACCAGGAACACAGACTTCAAACTACATTATTCTTTATGATTTATGACCCATAAACACTTTATTATTTTTTACCAGTTGAAGTAAAAATTTACCTAAACAGTTTTTCTAATTAAAAAAATGAAATGTACTAAACTTCTATAAATAAATTTCAGTATTACTGTTGGTAATATAAATTAGTATATGCATCATACTTTGCAGAGAAAGTTAAAAATAATAAAAATCAATAATCAGCAAAATTATTTTACTTTTTTCTGCTTAATTGACAATAATAACCTTCCCCAGATATGCTACAAATGTTTTTACACTCTTCAGGATTTCTACATTACTTTAATACATTTTTCATTAATAACCTAAGGAAACAAATGCATATTCTTTGAGGAGCAACTGGATTCTTTACAAATATTTCCAAGAAATCAAACCAAAATGGGAGGCAGGTTGTGGAGTTGTGTTCAGTTTGCTGTCTGATTCTCATTAGACTCATCATTCTACATTCTTTGGAATCCTAGGCACATGGTCTATGGCTATTTTCATGACTGCTGTAATGGAATTACCATTTCAAGTTTGTAGGAGGTAAAAAAGAAACATGATAGGAATAGCAGGAAGGAATGGCTCACTCATAAACAATCTGCTGGAATTTTGAATTGATTAGGTTTGAGTGGCTAAAAGGGAAGAGTGGGGAAATGTACCCTGGTTTTCTTTTCCTCCAGTTTCCTGTTGCATTATGTGGCTTCTTGAATGTTGCATTATATAAATCATCTAACCACTGGAAGACAAGTTTTAGCATTGCAACCTCAACAGATTTACTTAATTTCATTTTTCCAGTTGGATATCTGCATCAATTCAGGCCAAGAGATATCTCATGTCACCTAATGCAACAAATAGATCCTAGAGCATTCATGGCGATATCCACAATATTGGCAGTTGAATGTTTTCTTTCCTCTGCCAAGTACCATCAACATTATTTTTGGGTGGATCTAAATCTGAACAGTCCAGAGTTTCCATTACATCGTCCTAATTGTTAAAAAGAGGGCCTGCTATAATTCTTGAAAACTAGTCTGTTTAGTTGTACTCGTTACCATAACATCAGATTGAAATATTGCTTCTCTGTCGGTTTGGCCACAGTGTAGCAGCCAGCCTGGTAGCGTCAAGGCATTAGGAAGGCAAAGCAATCCACAGTCAACAGTATGAATGGAACGATTCACACTGCTGTACATAGATATAGAGGTTAAACCCAAACACATGAAAAAGTGATGCTGGAAGCACTTGGGAACAGCTGGGCCAGATGAATAACTCAATTGGATGCCATGAGGAACAAATTAAACAACTGACTGGAGACCAGGCTGCTCCTGTGACAGACACTTTAATCAGGAAGTCAAAAGCTGATTGACAAGATGAAAAGCTGGATGACATGAAAAATGGAAACAGAAGGAACAACACAAGAAAAGGGCACCCAGGTCAGCATGCTGACAAAAATAATCAAGTACGACAGGCCATAATCCAATCTTCGAATGTTTGGCATGGTGCTAGTTATGAGAATCTGCAGCCAAGAGGAAAGAAAACTATTATTAAGCAAAGAAATTATCTGGCTTTCTAGAATTCACTATTACATGTTCACTAGAGGATTTTCTTTTTCTTTTTTTTTTTAAATAAGCATAATAGCTTTTGCTGAGTTTCATAAGATCAATTAAAAAGTGCTAATGTATCTGGATATGAAGCCCTAGGAAAACAACGTATAATAGTGTTTTAGATTCAGAGTTAAATACGATATACACATTGATTGCCTTCAATTGCAAAGTATAGCTCCTTCTCATGCTCTTCTATTCAAGGCACAGAGGAGGAAAAGTAGCAATTACTAAGAGGAGGTTTCTGTGGCCCACTTAAAAACTCATACACTGGATTCTTACTGTTGAATTACTGTTGGAATCCAAGGCTGAGCTTCATGCCTTCTGTGCTGCATGAATTATTTTTTAGATGCCCCTGAATACCACCTGGATCCCAAAAGATATACTCATAGATGCACTATTTGAAGAAGAATACAATAATAATCAGTTTTTTTTAAAAAGACAGATAACATAGAAGTTTGTCATTCCTGGAATAAATGTGTGTATTTATGTATGCTTCAGCTCTCATAGAACTTTAATTTCAATAGTACATAGTCTACCATAGGAAGACCCAGAAGACTAAGCACGTTGGCAGTGTTTAGACACTGTCACCTCATGCCTTTTCAGTAAACTCATATGCCTTTGGAAAAACAGAACACTTGCAGTAGATATCGAAAGACCAGTTGTCACTGTCTCCCTTGGATCCCCACACTGAAGCTAAACCCACATCTCAAGAGAAAAGAAGGGATGTTTTAATTCATTGTCTTAGTCCACTGGTTTTCAAACCATGTTTCAAATCTCTAGGGATTTTTGAAAGAAAAGTATGGTCACAGAGGACATGCTTCATTTGTATCTGCTCCATTAGCTTCAGATGCCACAGGTTTTGGAGTTCTGGGACATTAAAAACACTGTCAAAAGGTTTCCTGGCCTCAAAAATGTGTAAAAGAGAAACACCACTTTGATGATATTACTCTTAGGTGAGGACACCACTATTTGATAGAATATATTCAGCTCAAACTGGGAGACCAAACTGGTGTATTTCACTTGGATGAAGTACCTTAGAGAAAGCCAAACTGAATATCTTACCCATAGCATTCTAGATGCACCTGGGACATAGTTGATTATTTCTCATTTTATAGAATTTGCTAGAGGGCGTCTTTGCAGATCTTAAAACTTAAATCTTACTTCTGCCACATGGTTAAGTTCACTTGAGTCATGACTGTCTAAGGAACTAGCTGCTTCTTACCACTGCCTTTACGGACATATGTCTAAACTGTCAAGTAAGTAACTGCAAAGGCCTTTAATTTTCCTGTGAGCTCAGGGCTGACCCTGGAGTCTTACTAAGACAAAGGCATCTTAAAGAGTAACACAGAAATTTTATTATGTCCTCAAAGCCTAGAGCTACACAACATCAAGCATAGTAGGAGAAAACATATATCTACTGAATTTCTATTCTGGGTTCACCTTGCGTTTTTTGAAGGTCTGACTCACCATGCCTCACCCCTCTGCTGTCAAAATGGACCTACATACATGGACCTAAAATTACCTGGGCCAACCCTGCTTCTTACACCTGCTTTTCTTTGATCATGCTTCCACCTACTTACAAACTCCTAACTCTGTGATCCCAGCATCATCCCTTCTGCAGTTCTCAGGACTCAATGTTTATATATGCTTGCTCTAGATTTTGTTGTTTTCTCAGGCCTTTGCCTTCATTGCTTCCCGATACTGCTATTGCTACCTCCATCAATAATCCTGATCCTGTAACATTCAATCCCTTCCCCCTATAATTCAGTCTTTTCCAGCCTCATGGAGGGTTGGTGGCAGAAGGTGACAGAGGCTATTTAGTGAGGTGGGGAAATATGGTAGATTGGGACAATTGCATCATTCATAGCAGTATTTTTTAAAAAGTTTATTTGGAATTTCCTTCAAATATCAGAGGATGAAATAGAATATAATGTTTATAAAAGACTTCATGCTAAAATGTGAAGAATTCAGAGGACAGAGAGCTCAACATATAATATATTGTAAAACAGTGTATGTAAATATGGTTCAAGCTATTTAATTTATTTGACCTAGCATATGTGATTTGGGTGATGTGAAGGTGAATAATGGTTGTAGTGAGATCTTCAACTTTTCCCTTGCCATTAATCTTTATAATACATCAGCCACCAAGACCTGTCATTTATTTCTATTATGAAATGTGTTTTATATTTAGTCTCCATTTCATTTCTAGCATCACTACTCTGAGCCTCCAATTTTATATGGTACATGAGAGAAAGGCTGGATCAGAGACACAAAGCATCGAGAAGACAATAGCACCTTTTGTGTCAGGTATTTAAAAATAAATACAACACAAAATTTAAAAAGAAATATATGTAGGAAATGCTGATAAATTTCTGAGTTTCCATTTGGTGATGATTTCAATGTATTTTTAAAAAAACAAATATCAAAATTTTTAGTCTTTGTTCAATGCCCTGATTTGCTAGTGTCCTATTAATTGAATAGTCCATCACTTGGGATTATATTAATATACTTTACAATCCCAGAAATTATGTGTATAACACAAAAGAATGTTGAAGAACATACTACAATGTAGAAGTCACATGTTGATGAGAATTTAATACCCTGACCCCTTATTGTAAATCCCTAATTTACATTCTTTCAAAGGCCAACCATTGCCCACAAATCAATATTTTTAATCTTGTACTAGATATCCTTTACTATGTAGTGACACATTCATTAACCTACTATTATATGCCAAGAACTTTAATACATTATACTGTTTAGTTCCACAAATATCATAAGGCATATATTTTAAATAATTTAAATAACCTGTTCAAGGTTACATAATGAATTACCTTTACTTAATGATAAATCCAAGATTCAAAAATCAGGACTATCTCTTCATCGGATTGCGCCAAGGTATGACCTAGAGACCAACAGAAGTGGGACGTTCAAGGCTCCATTACTGACAAGGATTAAGCAAGTGGGGAGATTGGAGAATACACAGTCATTGGGAGGTCTCATATTATGAGTCTGATATCAGAGTACAGCACTAATACACTGCTATGAAGTTATAGCCAGAGTCAAGAAGCAGAGGTCAAAGACTAAGGTCAAGTTCAAATCTCAGATTAAAAATCAAACATGAACTCATTCGATAGATACCTACTCTGTGATTACAAATTCCTTGCATTCCAGTAAGCATATCCCTTTGCATTGTATCTTTGCTGTTCCTCCCATCCAGAATTAGGTATGTTCCTTCACTCCCTTGAATATGGACTGGCCTTGCGACTCTCATTTACCAACAGAATGTGGCATAAGTGACATTGTACAAGTTCCAGAGCCTGGGATTCAAGATGTCTTGGAGATTCTGTCCTTGCCCTCTTAGAGTGATGCCCTGAGATCATCATTAAAGAAAGCCAGTCTGGCCTACTAGTATATGAGAAGCTACATAAAGTAGAATGAAGACTCCCCAGCCAACAGGCAATATCAGTTGTCGGATATGTGAGCGAAGCCATTTTGAACCTCTCAGCTAGATGACCCTTCAACATGAATAAGCACATGAAACCAGCAGATGCATATTCCAGCCAGCCTGTAGAACTGTACGGAAAATAAGAAATCATTGTCGTTTAAGCCACTGGGTTGGGGGGTGGTTTGTAACACTAAAATAGTTAACTAAAACAGAATTGGTACATAGAGGTCAGGGGCTGTCATAATAAAAATCTAAAACATGCACTGTTGGCTTTGGTGATGGGAGTGATTGGTAGCTAAAGAGGCAGTGAAACAATGATTAGTAGATACTGGGACGTTAATAAGGAAATTTCTATTGGAGGGTGGAGAAAGGGCCATTCCTGTTATATAGTGACCAAACAATCAGCAAAATATTGCCTGCTACAACTTGGAAGGTAAAAACTTTTCTTAAACTCATGTATCTGTCTAAAAGATTTCCAGGATGAATGCTACGAGTGTGAATCAACTTTATATAGCTATGTATAGTAAAGTGTGCTGTATTTGTCCATTCTGATGCTGCTAATAAAGACATACCTGAGGCTGAGTAATTTCTAAAGGACAGAGGTTTCATTGACTCACAGTTCAGCATGGCTGGGGAGGCCTCAGGAAACTTACAATCTGGTGGAAGGGGGAAGCAAACACATCCTTCTTCACATGGCAGCAGGAAGAAGAGTGAGAGACCAGTGAGGGGGAAAATCCCTTGTAAAACCATCAGATCTTGTGAGGACTAACTCAGTATCATGAGAACAGGATTGGGGAAGCTGCCCCCATGATCCAATTATCTCCACCTTGTCCCCTCCCACAACACGTGAAGATTATGGAAACCATAATTGAAGATGAGATTTAGGTGGGGGACACAGCCAAACCGTATTATGTGGGAAGAGAGATTAACTAAAAATGCAACTTTTTAATTTGCAAGCAGAATTTAGAGAAAATACAGAAAAACCAGGATGTGTTGTGTTGAAAAGACTATTAAAGGAAATTTTAATGTAGGTAAATATTTAATTCCAGAAGACATTCAATAAAATGTGGCCTCGATGATAAAATCAAATAGAAGTATGTGGCTATAAGGCCCTAACATAAGAACTCAGAATGATTTTTTATGGAGTATTTAGTAGACATCTCATCTAAACAAAGGATTGTCTATGAATACAGACCCATCACCCAGATGGACCCATCATCCAAGTCAGAAAGAGGCCTGCCTTGACAAGAATAGTGAGCCTGGCTGTTTCCTAATAGAGTAGACTTTAATCTGATTCATAGACATCCCCTAAGGAATGTTAAAGGAACTTTATTGACTTGGATTAAAAGGGACAGAGACAGTTCAAGAAGACTCCAAGCCATCAACTTCCTACAGACAAAAAGCGAGTTGAGAAAACTACTTAGATACCGTCATGGGCTATTTCTTATAGAAAAAGAAGGACCTCTCAGAGGGCTAAGCAAACCATCCAGAGTATGGACCTAAAATCCCCCCCAAAAAAAATTGATTAGAGAGCCATTCTAGGGCTCTCTATAAGGACCTATAAGAAATAGGTCCTAATCAGGGAACATTCCCTGTCCTTGACGTGTACCTGTTTGGATTTCACAATTGTTTCAGACCATTGATTGCTATGTGCTTCCAGTCCTTTCTCTTTTTAAAAAAGAAGAGTATTCATTGCGGTTATCTTTTCTTTGTCTCACCATTTTAACTTAGACATTTGAATAAGAGAGGGTAAATGCATCGTAGTTTTGGTTCACAGAACTCTGGATCATGAAAGCCAAGGAGCTCCACAGAGAAACCTCCTTTGTATCTGGGCCAGAGAGGAGGTCCAAACTTGTGAATTTCCAGACTGCTGCAATACCTGGGATGAAACTTTTGCAATTATTGGGGCAGGAGTAAGCATATTTTCTATGTGGAAAATGATTATTTGTGGCCAGAGAGTAGAGTATGGTAAATTTGTGGTTCAATAGCCACAAATTCCACCCATCCCAGTACGCATGCCCTTTGGCTTCTTTCATCCAAAGACAGGATCTATGTCTATATCCCTTTCAATCTGAACTGGCCTTGTGACTTATGTTGACCAGTAGAATGTTGCAGAAGGGACAGGACATGAGCTTTGAATCCTGTACCTCAAGAGGCCCTGACACTTCCTCTGTTGCTCTCTTGAAACCCCAAGGCCTTTGCACAAGGAAGCCAATCTAGCCAGCATCCAACACTGACTGCCAGAAATGTAGGTGAGACCATCTTGGATTTCCCCACCTGGAAAACCATCTGGCTGAATAAGTGACATCACGTGAAGCCAGGAGAGGAGCTGCCCAGCAACCCACAGAATGGTGAAAACAATATATTTTTGGGCCACTAAATTTTCGGGTGTTGTGTTACTATGTAGCAATAATCAAGTGAAACCAGTTATTATACACCAGACACTATAGTGACTAAACTAGATACAGCCCTCACCTCGTGGGGATTTAATATGGGGCAAGGGTTGGGGGGAGAATGGCATTAAACAGAGCAACAAAACACAATTGTGATTGTGATAAATGCTATGAAGGGAAAGAACAAGGTGCTGTGAGAGGCTCAGGAATGCCAGAGAATCAGGCTGGACCCTCTGTAGAAGTCAATGGAGCTGGTCAGCAACACCAAGGCAGAGGATCAGAGAAGATTCAGTGATGTGGTCAGCAAGGAACCAAGAAGAATGTAAGCATGTGTTCATGGTAATTCTATTAAGATGCCAGGGCCTAGGTCCAGTTACATTGACACTAAGAGAAAACAAATCTAAAGCTTTTAGCACATGGTCTAGCATATAGCAACCACTTGGTGTTATCTGTAATAACGTATTTTTTTATTTTGGATTGGCATGGAAATGTGCGATTACAAGTGAGTTTAAAAATAGAAACACAACTCTCTGTTTAGAGAGGGTCAATAGAAGGAATAATTACTACAAAATGCTTCTAAACCCAAAATAAGACTGTCTCTATGGGAGAAAAATAAAACACAGGTACACGATCCCTTATCTAAAGTTCCCAAGGCCAGACGGGCTTCAGAATTAGAAAGGTTTAGGGTTTTAGAAAGGCAATTTGGAGCATTTCCCATACACTATGCAATACTTCCAGCCGTTTCTGGGGCAGCACCCAACCATTAAATTTCAGCAGCAAAATGTATGGCTAGTCGCAATAAGTGAGATAAAATTGGGAGTGGACATACATCTGTTCAATCACCAAATTTGTTTAAAAAAGATTTTTAATGGACTTCGGAAGGGTCTACAGTTCAGGATTGTGGATAGAGTTGTGCACCTCGTCTAGAAACCCCCATGTTTTATGGGCCCACGGTGAGGAGGGGGATACTTTCCCGAGTGGGTTGCTGAAAAACACAGTCCCTGTGATTGGTCATTGACATCTTAATGAGCTCAGTGGATCGCAGCTTGTCCAGTGCAGCTGCAGAAATCTGTCTCAGCTTTACAAGTTGACAGAAGTAAATCACACACTATATTTTCCATACTATGGTCCATTTCACTGGCTCTGTGTTGGTACAGCTGGAGTATAGCAGATTCAAATCACTGTGAATGCCTGTATAACCCTTGTTTCCCCTAAACCATGCCAGCAGTCTCAGAGAGTATGAGATGGAGGATAATTACAGTTTTCTGAGTCCTCACCCATTATTGCATTGTTATTCCTGGATTCCTACCTTCCTCCCCCATCCCCCAAGGCCTCTCCTAACTTGAGGATGCCAATAGCTTACAGTGTACCTTGAAAATGTGTTGTGTGGCTTGGCTGATGCCAAAAGCTCTGCTGATGCTGTGTCTCCTGGATCTCATCATTTCTGCCGGTCCTTCACTCACTCCTCAGCTGCCGTTTCCATTCCCAGCCACACCTTCAGATGCAGCCCGTGCCATCAGTGCTGAGCATTGCTGAAGTGGGATAGAATTCTATCATTCATCTCAATAAGTAATATTGAGCCTAAGTAAATTAAATCAATGTCTCTCCCTGTCTGCCTCTGTCTCTCTCTCCATATATACATAGATATAAATGTATGTATATGTATATAAAATAAAAATTGCCATACTTATTCCAGGTTGCCTGTGTTTTGAGCTTATAGTCCTTTCTGTAGAAAAACAAACACATTTTCCAGGAATTTAGCAGAGGATATTTGCATATCAGCAACCAACATTACATGGTCACTCCCTCAATCAACAAACATCTATGTAATGCCTGAAAGTGTCAGGAGCTAGTCTAGGCAACGAGGACCAGTGCACCAGACAGACCAACTTCCTACTGTCATGGAGTTTACATTCTAGTCTCCATCAAAACCATTTCCTCTGATGGACAGTTAATTGGATCACAGGCTGAGCCATACGCCTGGAGGCTCTCAGTCCTTAGGAAGCTTATGTTTTGAAATGTGCTCTAACTTGAAAAGGTCAGGAAGAGACTTAGCTTCACCCTCTTTGCTCAAAGTAGTGATTTTAGAAACCAGTGCCTGATTACTAGACATCAATATTCTCTTTTATTCTGGCCAGAGGTCTCTTTACAAAAGTCATTCCTCCTGTGACATTCCAGGGTCTCTGTGTCTCTAAGCTAAGCCTTGCCACACATGAGTTCTGTTCAATAGAATGCCATGAATGGAACTCAAGGGTGACTACGTTGAGAAGTAGCTGAGATTGTCACTCTTTTTTTATTGGCTACTACAATAGGCTCTGAGGTCAGCTTTGAGTCTCCAGGAACTCTTGCTGCCACTTTCCTGTTTAATATTTTTCAGGGGGTCGCCTATTGCCTAGAATATGTGCTTAGTAGCTTGGTATGCCAATGATTCACAACCCATTCCACCTCCTGACAGGTAGAGAAAATGATGGTATTTTTATAGCGTGCCTTGGAAAATGAAAAAGACTCTCTTGACCAGAGATGATGGACCTGAAGTTTCAGCAGAGGTGACAATGCAGGCTTCCCTGGCTGACCCAAGGAGGGGTGAGGAGATTAATATCTCAGCACATCTACAGCCCATCTACCTACCTAAGAAGGAGTGAAACACACTGTGATGTTCAATAGTCTTTACAATGATACACCAAATTATGTCTTGTTATCATCTTTTAAATTACTGCATACAAATTAGGTTCAAAAAATTTTAAGTAGTTCATTTTTAATTCTATGTTCTTTACCTTTCTCCCTAGGTACCTTTTGCTAATTATTCTCCTCTTTCTATTCTCTTTCAAACTTCCATGTTTCTGCTGTTTCTCCACCTATCATGCCCTTCTTTTACCCTTCTTTTGTGAACTCCTACTCATACTATAAATCTCATTTCAAATGTCACTACTTGGGCCATTCCAAGCTCTTTCAGGCAAATTTAGATTGTTCCTTTCTTGGCTGTCAGAGCACACCCACCCACCCACACACACACACACATACAAACACACATCACAGTACTTGCTACACGGTTGCCTATGCTAGTTGTGAAAAGCTGTAGTGTAGAGGCTTTGTTTTCTATATCATTGTAGCCTTCACGTGGTTCACTGTAGTGCCTGCCTAGCTCAGAGCTTAATATATGTTTTGCTTAATGGTTAAATGAATGAATCAATAAATGGGGAATTAGAGAAATTGCCCATGCATTAGATTTGCATGAGGCTTTGGATAAGGCTTGGAATCTTACTGTTTCATATTCTCTGTATGCTGAAATAACAATATTTGTCTTCTCTTCTCTGAAATATAATGCCTTAAAACTCAAAATATCAAGCTGTCAGAACTTTGTTGTTATTATGTGCATGGTCAACCGGCTATTAAAGTTTAGTTGTCCTGGAAACATATATTGGATCTATAAGTTTAGATTAAAGAATCTTATCAACAGAGTTTTTGCACATACTGTGTTGTCAGTTTCCTCTAATAGCTACATGTTTATCACTATAATGTAACCATAACGGAACTAGGAACAAAATCATGGAACCTGCTCATTCGGCAAGACCATGAATTGGTTTTCTGAGTTTGTGCTGGGTAAAAAGTCTTGACAAGAATCCAGTTTCATTTAAGTTCTAACTTGGGGATGCTCTTTGGTCTAAAAGTTTGAGGAAAAATGGGTTCAACCATATAAAGGATAGGCTGTATACCAAACAATTTTATGTTGTGTGTTCATTAAGATAACCCGAAACACGGCAAACTTTTAGAAGCCCTGTGCACTGCGTTTACACTAGCTGTTATTTTCCTTTAGGTGGCTAATGGGATTCTCATTTTGTTATTATTTCTCACATTTTCCCTTTCTAGTGTTTCAAGAAATTACCACTGTAGAATTTATTGTAGCCTGCAGTATAGTTACGGGTGTGTGACAACATAGGAATGCCCAGGCACGCTACATGGGGATTAGGCTGCCATGTTCACATTTCTAATCAGGATGACTTTTTTTTTTAGAAAATCATTTAATTATACATGAAAACTATCAGTAATGAGGGTCAAAGTATTTGATCTCTCTTCTCTGGTGTTCCATGAGTGACACAAAGTCACACAAAATGTTGAATTTTTCTCTGATTGTTACATCATGGCATTCAAACAATTTTAGAGGTCAAACTAATAAAAGAACATGAAAAATCTGCATAATTTTTAATCTATGAGACATTTTAATTAAGGTTATGGGTGATATTTCTTTCGCCTGATGAATGTGTTTCTTAAAAGCCTGTGTACACTTATGCATACAGTATATAGAATATCTGTATCTATTTATCTACAGCATCTATCTATCTATATATCTATGTATCTATCTGTCTCATCTACCATCTCTCTACCTATCTACCTAATCTATTCATCTGTCCATACTTCCTTCCATCTGTCTGTACACACACACATATAAAGTCATATACAAAAATATGTAATATTTGAAATATATCTAGAGGTAACTTTACAGTCATTTGGGCTATTTATGCCTGGTTGTTGTCTATAGGCTTTTATAACAGTGGAGATGATTATAATCACCTTTGCCAAAGAGACATTTAAAAGATTGAAAGTAAGCATACAATAGCTTAACTTCCTTGGGAGGTGACATCTTTTAAAAGTACAATCTTTTCAAACATAGAAATGCTGACATTTTATGTAAACGTGTTACAACATTTCTTAGCAATAGATGATTGATCCCTTCTGCCCAGAGCCAACCCACTGCATTCAACATCCTATATACCTATAGACTAATTAAGTGAATTAATTTGTTTTGGAATTTAATAAAAAATTTTATTTTGGACATATGAATCATGCAGATGCCAAATGGAAATTATACTCGTTAATGCTCTAACTTCTGCTTTTAAAATACTCTCTGGGAGGAGCAGTTCAAATTCCAGTAGACCGTTTGAAAAACATAAATTGAACACCATGTTTATTCTGCAAAGGTCTTTCAGATGAAGCCTTAAAAACTGTGAAGACTCCCTGCGATTTTCTCGGAGGACATGTCTTCATTAGCATTTCAATAATTCAACCTTCTGGTTGTGCCTTTGAAATTTCTTTAATCTTTGGCATTGAAACACCTAAGATGTATATCATGGAATTGTGAATCTCTGTGCAGGAATATTGCTATTACACTGAGCAGATCTGAGGCAAGGCAGGACCCTCCTAGCAAGAATAACTACCAATGTGCTGTAAAAATGATCAATTAAAGGCCACTTGTAAGTGAGAAGTAACTTTATTTTTTTCCTTAAAAGAAATATGAGATAGTTAATTTTATATTTTAGTAAAAGTAAAATTTAAAATTATGCTCATAATACATGTTCATTATAGAATAATATGAAATTTATAAGATAAGCAAAGAGAAGACAAATTCACTCGTCAATTTCATAACCCAGATATACTATTAAATTTTTTAATATATTCTTTCAGAATTTTCCTATGTATAGGTATACATATAAAATACATGAATAATAAATTTTCTTTTAAAAGTAAGAATATTCAAATATTATATTTATATGCAACTTAAATGTCCCTGGGACATTAGTAGCTTCTGCAACTTAAGAAGGTCAGCTTAACAGTTTGTATCACTAGGTGTCCCTGATCATCTTTCAGATAGAGGAAGCAAACCCGAATTCTCTTCAAGAGTCTGCTGAGGTCCAAAATGTAAATAAGAGAGAGGAGCATGCTCTCCTATAATTCACACCAATCTCTGCTACTCCAGAATCTTTTTGTCTAGCTCTTTATATCATCCACTGCCGTCTCTTGGAGTGACACAAAGTCACACAATGATGTCACCTGCAAACACCCTGTTTGCCCAGGGTGTCTCTTGTTCCACAATGACATCAGCCGCAAACACCCTGGTCACGCTGTTGGTGGTGTGACCTCCTTTCTCTTTCTGTCATATCTTATAGCTTTGTTATTATCAAACTCATAGTGTTTTCCTGATAGGTTTTCCATTTGCTACCCAGCTTTCAGGGGCGGTTTGGGAGTAGAGGGACTCAAATGGCTGGTGCCATAGTGTTCTTTTAACTAATTTGGTAGAGAGTCCCCATATATGGTCACCAATGATTACTGTCATTCCTGTTCATGCAAGCTGCTCATAACAGAGAAGAGCTCTACTTTTCTCCTCTTGACTCTGCTCTGGACTTGCGATGTGTTTTAACCATAGAACATGATAGAATGGATGCTCTGGGACTTCTAAACACAGGCTTAGGAAACTTAGCTGCTCTCTTTTGCTTCTTCTTGGGATAAGGTCAACGTACTAGAAGCAAGTTCAATCAAAACTACTAAATGCTTAGAGGTCATATGGGCAGATCTAAAGGCTATCACGGATGTCCCAGCACTAGCCAAGCTCTCAGATTCATGCATTGACACAAGTGACTCCAGCTGGCATCTGTGAAGCCAAAGAACTGTCCAGCTGTGTCTTGCCCAAATTCGTGACCCAAAGAATCAAGAAAAAATAATAAATTATGGTTGTTCACATAGGTAACTGAAGCAAACACGACTTTGAGTCAAGTTACATTTGGCTGCATATTTTAGAAACTATGCTTCATGCATAAAACAAAAGAAGCCACATCAAACATTAGCTCTGTAACACGGAAGTATATTTCTTGTTCATATAGGAGAAATCTCAAAATAAGTAGCAAAGGGATAATACAGAGGTTTTATTACCTAGCCTCAAAGCTTCTTCCTTCTGCTGCACTTTCTTGACATGGAATTTTTATTCTAAAGTCACCTCATGATCTAATATAACTGCTAGAACTCCAGCTATCATAACTACATTCCAGGCAGCAAGAAAGAAGCTGAGGAAAGGGCAAAAGAGACAGGCTTTCTGGCTGAGTCAATTTCCTGAAGCATTATTCAGGAAAGTTTGTATAACATTTCCATTTGGCCAGAATTTAGTCACATGGTCACTTCCAGCTGCAAAAGAGGCTGGGAAATTTAGTCTTGTAACTGGGCACAAGACCACTCCAAGCAAAATTGGGGTTTCACACAAAGGCAGACAGAGATGGCAGGAAACTAGCAATTTCTGAAACTGGCTCTGTATTCCCAGGGCAGTGAGACATCGCAGACACCTGATTTAGAGCAATTTCTCATGGAGATAAATACTTTACATTAGCCACAATTGTCTCTCGTATTCAGGTTCTACATTTTGGTGTCCAGTTCATCGCTCTCTCCTTTTGTTTCCATTGATCCTCTTTGCAACGTGGCTTCTATGGAGACTCTCTGTTCATCAAAAGTATCAGTAGATCTCTGTGTTCATGAATGAATGGATTCATTTCCTGTGAGGTTCTGAAATAAACTTGCAATCGTGGGATTACCTTCTCCCTCGTATCATACAGATGACCTCCAAGAAGTGTTGCCTAGCTTTTAAATGTTTTATACAATGTTTAATTTATGGAGAAATATTAGTAACAAAGAAACTAATGTAATAAATTTAGGTAATAAGGGAAAAACAGAAATAATGAAGGATGAGAGAGAGACCCGGTCACTGAGTTATTTTCACTTAATAGCGCCTCTTTCCCTTCTCAGGGTCTTTGCACCTTCTATTCCCTCTGTCAGTAATGCCTTTTCCCCTCAACCTCCTTACCCCACTAGTTTTCATTAATTTGGGGGGGGTTTTAGTGGAAACCTACTTCTTCAGAGAGGTTTTCTCTGACCAATCAATCTCAAGTAGGTGTACCCTGGATGTCTGTCTTATCCATCCCCTTTGTTATCTTTCATGGCACTTGTCATAATTTCTAATTCTGTATCCAGCTGCTTATCTGTTTAACATCTGCTACCCACTCTGGAATACAAGCTTGATAAGCAAGGGACTTTCCTGCCTTTTTCACTCATGCGTTCCAAATACATGGTGCAATACCTGGCTACCATAGATGCTCAATGACTATTTGTTAAATGAATAAACAAGGAGGGGAAGTTCAGAGAAAGCAAGGTGAAGAGATAGAGAGAGAGAGGGAGAGAGAGGGAGAGTCATGTTATTCTGAGATCTCAGCTGCCCAGCCTGTTTGTTTTGTAGCCAGGTTATTCAAGTCTGTAAGTAGGCCATGCAGAGCTGGGTGTAGTAGAAATCTTAAGGTGGGACTGTCCTGAGGCCAAAAGTCTTCTCACCCCAGGTTAGGCTCAGTGGTTCTTGCCTATAAGCCCAGAACTTTGGGAGGTCAAGGCGGGAGGATTGCTTGAGGCCAGGAGTTAGAAAGCAGCCTGGTCAACACAGCGAGATCTCTATCTCTACAAAAAAAAAAAATAATAATAACGCTTCCTCACTCTTGATTTAAGACAGATACATCTCCATGCTATACTAAAAGGAACAAAATCATGGATTTTTTAATTTGGAAGCACTTCCAAGTTCTATTTAATTTTCTGAAAAAATAGAGCACTATTACCCAAATAAATACTAAGAATAGTAGTAATAATTAATATTAAAGTAAATAATAATGAAACATTACTAGCCAAACTGGCTAGGAAAATATTTTGGATGAGTGATTTGTCAACTACCTTGCATTGCGGAATTGCAGAAGATGGCTAATCTTACATCTTGAGATATAAGTAGTGGCTTGTTTTTGACAAATGCCTGCCCACGCACTCAGCTCGAGGTAGAGCAGACACCTGCCTAGGCCATACCAGTGTATAAAGTTATCAAAACTTCCTAGAGGGCTGAGAATCTGCTGCAGAGGGTACAGAAAAAACGTTCAAACTAGAAAAAATTAGAGCGACTCAGGGAAACAGGAAGTTAGAATAGTCCAAGGATCCAGAAAAAAATGTCACCAATGAAGTCAGACTTACTGTGCCTTACTAGTCCTCCTCCATGCCAATTCTTGTGACTCTGACCATATCACGATTTCCTTCCCCTTCTTTCTTCCCAGGCCTCCAAATAAGTCTACAAATTCTGTCAGTAATGGCCTGGAGTTCCAAAGCTTATGACTCGAAGGTGATCAGAGCATTCAAGATAATGGGCCTGAAGCCAGTCTGGATTGGTAACTTCTCAACTTGGTATGTTCTTCAGACCCTGACATGAGTTAATTCACAGTTTTCTGTCCACATGTCCATTTTCTTGTCGCCGCATGATGGAGAACATTCTCTGCATCACTGCCAGATTAACCTTCCCCAAACGTTTCTTTGATCACGTCACTCACTTTGTTCAAAACACCTTAAATGACCCTCTGTTATCTCTAAGGGTTCAAATGCTTTAGTCTGGTTTTCAAGACCCACCACAATCTGACCCTACTGTGAATTGCTGCTGCTGCTGAATCCTGTACTGTAAATAAGAAAGATTAAGGAGACAGTTTCCTCAAAAGTGATCAGTTTTCTAATTGGGCCTTCAATGGTTTGGTATAAAAATTATAATTCATTTCAGTAACTGATCCTGTTGGACTTGCTACACATATTAAATGTCCCGTGAATTTAGAGCATCAGTAATGTTGAGCTGCAGGAATTATGCAGAAATACCTTCTATCTTGGCAAGTACATGAAGTAGTAAATCCCGTGGGCAGTTGCGACTCCTTGGTAAATTTAAACATAGTACTCCATCCAGAATAATATAGTGATCTCTCACCATGCTGGATACGATCATCAGCAGCAATGATTTAGAAAATGAGAATGATTTATATTTTTATTTTTGAACAGTAAATCTTTGCTTAAATTTATGGAGGGGTTTAGATTTATATAGTAGGCTCTAGTTTCCATCATGCGGGAGTAATCTTAATGGCCAGTTTTGAATTCCATTCATCTTTACACTCGCCACAAAAACATTTGGAGACTAAAATAAAGATTAAGATGATGATTTGGTTAAAAATGCTTAAAGTTTTGAGTTTTAGCATGAAATATCAAACCCAGATGGCTGGCATTTTTGAAGTGGTGAAATTCACCTTTTATGACGCATGGATACTATTTCATTTTGAAGATGAGCTACATTAGGACACGAATGCTCTATCATCCTGCTCTTTCAAATATAAACCTAGAGATAGCTTTTATAAACTTAAAAATATAATGACCACTCTGGCATATTAGATCCATCTAAATTTATCATTACTGCATATTGTCTATCTAGACTTTCTTCAGCAGAGTGGTTGAGATTATGAGCTCTTGTCAAGGTGCTTGGAATCAAATTCCAGCTCTCAGTCTTTAGCACATGTTAGAATGCAGACAAATTACTCACCCTCTCTGTGTCTCGGTTTACTCATCTGTAGAATGGGGGATAACAATAGAGATGTTGTGAATACGAAGTGAGTTAGTCGTATAAATTGTCCAGCATGTAGAGGATCAAAAAGGCCATCTATTTCTATTAAGTAAAATTCTTCCCTTGAGGAAGATGGAGAGGAGATGGGGAGGGGTATCTTCAAATGCCTCCAGAGGCCACACAGGTAGTGAAATATGAGAAGGGATTTGGTGGTAGAGATTAGTGGAGTCTGCAGATAACTGTCAAGTGTGTGCCCTACTTCAAGGCTTGAAAACAAAACAAAACACTGTGTGCCAGCCAAATACACAGTGCCCCATGTTTATTGACCAGCCTTGTACAGGCCTGTGGGCTGCTCACCCATGTTGACCCCTACCCAGCAGGAAGAGCTCCAAACCACAAGTCCGGAGGTGCAGGCTGTGATCTTCTCCTCCAGCTTCTAGCTATGGAAGCCTGGACAGGCTCCTTAACTAGTTTGGCTTCTGTTTCCCCGACTCAAAAGGAGAAAAGAGGTTCCTTCTATGTCAGAAATTCTATTTAAATGGAGAAGAGGAATAATAACTGTTAAAACCTTTTCACAGTGTAAAAATGGCATATAAATAGTAAAAATCCTGTTAGCATGCTTAAGAAGCCTGTACAGTATGTGGGGGGTCCCTAAAGGAGCATCCCAACAGAAGCTGAAAAGGCTGCCTAAAGGAGGATGTGGTCCCAATGTCTGAAGGCAGAAAGGACTACAGACGGAATAAAAGGAGCAAGAACAACTCAGATCAGAGGATCGGACCCAGGCAGAGCCTTCAAGACCAGCTATGCACAGGAGAGAGTAAGGCCACTTGTTTAGTTGAAGTGGAGAACTAGGTAATAGCAAATGATCCCCTCTAGGGTGGGCATGTGAACGTTTCAGAACCTGGTGCTGCTAAGTGGCCTGGGTATGCCCAAGTTAACCTTTGGGCCACAATCAAGTGGAGAAAAGCAAAACCAACACATGAAAGCAGATATTCCAGTCTCCGGACATTATCTTCTATTGTTCTTCTCAGGAGAGCTACATGTTGATTTGCTTTTATATCATTCAGAATTTCTTAGTTCCTGACCTTATTTCTCATTTCTCTTTGTGGCAAACTGCATTTTCCGAAGATGGACACGCCAGCATACAACTCTCATTCCACAGGCTCTATGTACAATGTGACTGCTGCCCGTCCCACTAAGAGGCCGGGGCCATGTTCCCTCCAAATCTGAGTGGGGGTTTATGTCTGCTCCAACCCATAACGTAGGGTTAACTTCTTCCATCTGTGTCTCTCCCTTGGGACCCGAGGCTTAGGAGCCCTGATGGCCTGCTGGGGAGACCATGTGGAGAGGTGGCATAGAGGTAGAGATCCACATTCCATTGGTCCTGGCTCTCAGCTCAGGGAATCGAATCTCGTGGTGCTCTAGACCTTATGAGAGGACCCCATTTTCTGCTACTGTCTGACTGCGACCTCGGGAGACACCCCAAGCCAGAAGTGGGCAGCCAAGCCACTCTCATATTCTTGACCCGTAGAAACTGGGAGATAGAAACTGATAGTTGTCAGTTTTAGTCACTACACGTTAGGGCGATTTGTTACCCTAGCAATAGGCTAGTATATTTATCCATTGCTGCATTTTCTTCTGCTTAGATTATGATTTTTTTTTTTTTTTTTTTTTTTTGAGACAGAGTCTCACTCTGTTGCCAAGGCTGGAGTGCAGTGGCAAGATGTGGCTCACTGCAAGCTCCGCCTCCCGGGTTCAGGCAATTCTCCTGCCTCAGCCTCTGGAGTAGCTGGGACTACAGGAGGCCGCCACCATGCCTGGCTAATTTTTGTATTTTTAGTAGAGATGTGGTTTTATCCTATTGGCCAGGCTGATCTTGAACTCCTGACCTTGTGATCTACCCGCCTCGGCCTCCCAAAGTGCTGGGATTATAGGCATGAGCCACAGTACCAGGCCATGATCTATGTTTTTTAGCCCCAACTAGTATCTAGACTTGTCATGGTCTTTGCGTGAAAGTTTGATTTTTCGCTGCCCTTGAACTTTACCCCTGATTCCAATTTACCCATTTGTTTTGGTTTAGTTTAAGGAGATTGTAAACTGGTATGCCTACGAGGGCCATGCAACAAATGCTAAGAAGAGACGTAGACCTGGGCAGGGAGACAAGGGAGTGGAAAGATGTGTAGTAAGTTCAGTTCAGGTCCCATTCATCGTCCAGCTCTGGAAGATGAATACAGTGGGCATGTGTACCAAATGACAGATTATCTGATTTTTTTTCCAAAAGAAAAATCAAGATTTTTATTAAAAATCTTCTGGCTTAAAAAAATTTAAATGCTATTCAAATTTGAATAACAACCATGTCAAATAAGATATATCTACTGACTGAACTTAGCCATGAACTGCCAATTTGCTACCTCTAATCTAAAAGTTTTTAGCCACTAAACATGCTAGGAAGCCCTGAAACACAGAATAAAGAGATTCCAATTTTTCTAGTGACAATGAGTTCTGAGAAAGGTGACAAAATCAAAATAACCCTTGGAGAAAGATAAATGCTACCGTCAGTGGAATGGGATTCAGTCTTCAGCCCGTTGTAGTAATTCAGTAAGCCCATGTGGTCACTGAGTGAACTTACATGGTCAATATAAAGTAAGCTTGGCGGTCCATCTATGTCAAACATTCTATTTAAATAGAGAAGATGAGTAATAATTGTTAAAACCCTATTTCAGTTTTAAAAAGGCGTATAAATAGTAAAGGACCAGTCACCTTGCTTGAGAAATTTGTACAGTACCTGGTTGTTCCTTAAAGAGTGTACTGACAGAAGCTGAAAAGGCTACCTGAAAGAGAATGTGCTCCCAAATTCCAAAGGCAGAAAGGAGCACAGGTTAAATAGAAGGAACAATAACAACCCAGACCAGAGAAGCCAGACAAAGCCTTGGAGACTAGGTATACATAGGAGATAGTAGTTCTCAATTCCCATTTCTTTTGTGCCAAGCACAGGCACTGTGATCCTTTCCTGAAGCTCAAAGAACACTGTTCTTAGAGAAAGGTCCCATCAGCATCCACCCTCCATACCATCAGATGTATATCTATCTCACTTCTGCCTGGGAGCCCTGATACAGATCTTTCCATCACTCCTGAAGACCCTAGAATGTATCCTCCATTTTTTTTTTCTTCTGGAAAATATCAACCAGTTTTGGTAGATTCTACCTTTTCGTTCTCTGAGTGCTTCCGTTACTTTGGTCAATTCACTTCTGAAAACAAAGCCTCTCATGTCTACAGTGGGACATGCAGAACTACAAGCTGAGCTACCCTCTGGGATGGAAGCGGGGTCTGGGAGGGTGGCACTAACACTTAATATTGTTGAGTTAAAAATCTCAATAAATTATCTCAGTAAATCACACAATCAGAAAAACAAACTCCTTGTCAATAAATATGCACAACTCCCTGTCCCCAAGGAGATAAATGCACCTTGAGTTCACTCACGCAACCCAGTACCCATAAACTACTCTCCACAAAGCAATGGAAAAGGGGGAGCTGAGATTAACAAAGTTCTTTCAGCCTACGCACGTACACTGACATTTATCTGCATGCATAGAACTCACAACATTTATTGTAGCAAAGTACACATTTTAGAAAACTGGTTTTGCTTTTTCCTGTGGCTGATAACCTGGAAAATAGAGTCATCTGTACTCTGTCTCCCAGGCAATAGTGCAAATCAGTAAAGAGTTTCCATTGATGGTTCTTTTGCAGACTCTAACCACAATTGAACTCTCTGCTTTCCATCACTCTCCCACCCCGTTGTGTACAAAGAAGCAGATATGCAATATAGCAGGAGCCCCAAGAAAAGGTCTGGCTGTTCTGTCAAAACTATTTAGTTCAATATTGTTCTCAATGTGGCACCATAGCCCTGGACATGACACCCAGCACGTCCAAACAGGCATGATTATATATGAGACAGAAAGGCACTTACATCACTGCGGGTTGTTATGCTTTAAAGGGCTTTTTCCCCCCCTCTTCAAATTAAAAGTTTTCAAAAATGAAATAAAAATAAACCTTTGAAGAAACCAGATTGAGACTGAATTTGGAAGGCCCTCCTGCCTAGTGTATACTAAAGAAACATTTTCTGGGTTTGTCCCTGATGATTTTCCTTGTAGTTGAGAAACACAATCCACTGGGAGCTTTTGTGGCAGAACAAGAATTTTATGAACACGAACTTTACAAAGACTTCCCTAGGAGATTTAAGGTCTGGAAATCAATAGATCAATCAGCAGCTTTTATCAATCTATAATGGTTCTCTCTCTTGGATGTTTGGATGAAAATGGGATCAACGTAAATTGAACATGGAATCACTTATTCTTACAAGCTAAATTTGTCAAACTGTAAGGCACATAAATGACATGAAATGTAATCATTTTTGAATTTGGGACCCTACAGGGTGCATGTTGATTAAAGAAAAAACAACCAGATGTTTCTTCAGCAACACTCACAGAGGCAATCTAAGTATTCTTCGATCCCTGACACTTCTGATCGTTTCCCAAAGAAACCAATTCATTAGCTAATTATTGGGTATACTTATCATGTAATATATAATTGGCCCAGGGCAAATAGCCTTCAAAGATGACTGGCTGAGTTTGTAGAATCTGTTTTTGCCAAATTCTTCCCAAGGAAATAAGGGAAGATTAATGAGCACTACCTCATGTTGCTTCCACTTTAATGATAAAGGCCTCAGTGCCTGGAACCTCTTCTTCTTTATAAAGTTAGCTTGGCAGGTAGCTTATGGGCAAAAGAGTTAGGAGAAAATATGAAAATTATATTGGGAAATAAGAGCTATTTACCCAGTTTCTCCTGAAGAAAAAAAGACAGAAAAATCAGGTTGTATTTATATTTCTATTTCTCAGATGCATGAAGATATATTGGAAAGAACGTACCTCATTTCCAATTGTAAAGCTTTTAAAAATGTTGTTGAAAGAATCAGTGCTGGGAGATTACCTCATACTTTAGCAGCTTATCATAATCCCTGTACAGTATAAAAATAACAACAACGCATACATATTGAGCATTTCCTGTGGACGTAACACGTTATCTCATTTAATTTTTAAGCAAATCGCAATCACGGTCACTATTATTATCTTTTCCTAGCCTTATGTTATAGGTGAGAAAATGGAGGCACCAAAAAATTAAATTCCTTGTAGGGTTGCCAGATGGGTTTCAAAATGCCCAGTTAAATTTGAATTCCAGATAAATAATGGATAATTGTTTTTAGGAAAATATGTCCCAGGAAATATACTAAATACAGTCATCTCTTCGTATCTGTGGGGGACTGGCTCCCGGAGCCCTGCAGATATCAAAATCCAGGGAAGCTTAAGTCTCTAAATTAAAAGGGCATAGTATTTGCATATAACCTATGCACATCCTCCTGTGAACTTTAAGTCATCTCTAGGTTACCTAGAATACCAAATCCAATGAAAATGCAATGTAAATAGTTGCTACACTGTATTTTTATATTTTTGTTATTGTATAATTTTAAATTTTTTCCCCAATGTTTTCAATCTGTGGCTGATTCTAAGGATGTGGGCTGACTGTATACTGATACCTTAAAAAAAAAAAAGTACCTATTGTTTATTTGAAAAATCAAATTTAACTGAGTGTCTGACACTTATTTGCTAAATTTGAATAGTAGTTAGCAAAGCCAAAAAGATCTTTCTGATAACCAAGCTAAAAATTTTTAATTATTACACTAAACTTCCTCTTTCCACAAAAATAGTTTGAAGACTCCAAATTTAGCAAAGGATCTTATTTATGTAGACAGAGAAAATAGCACTGAAAGTGGGACAAATTAAGCTAATTGATAGCAGTGGTCTGATGGGCGTCTGCCTAGGCAGTGGAGGAACAAGGTGTGGGAAGCAGGAATGAGCCGAATGGTTGCAGATAGGAGACTGGTGAGGTTTGCCTCCTTCCTAAGAGGGAAGGAGGGAGCTCCTTCCACCACTCATACCTCTCCATGCCTGTCCCTCCTTCCACCACTCATACCTCTCCCTGCCTCTCCCTCCTTCCACCACTCATACCTCTTCCTGCCTCTCCCTCCTTCCCCCACCACTCATACCTCTCCCTGCCTGTCCCTCCTTTCTCCACCACTCATACCTCTCCCTGCCTGTCCCTCTTTCCCCCACCACTCATACCTCTCCCTGCCTCTTCCTCCTTCCCCCACCACTCATACCTCTCCCTGCCTCTCCCTCCTTCCCCCACCACTCATACCTCTCCCTCCTTCTGCAATCACCCATACCTCTCCCTGCCTCTCCCTCCTTCCCCCACCACTCATACCTCTCCCCTGACTGTCCCTCCTTCCCCCGCCACTCATACCTCTCCCTCCTTCTCCCACCACCCATACCTCTCCCTGCCTCTCCCCTCCTTCCCCCACCACCCACACGGCTCCCTGCCTGTGCCTCCTTCCCCCACCACTCATACCTCTCCCTGCCTCTCTCTCCTTCCCCTACCCCTCGTACCTCTCCCCTGCCTCTCTCTCCTTCCCCTACCCCTTGTACCTCTGTCTGCCTCTACCTTGTAGTTACTGCATGTCCTTGAGCTTGACTCCCAAAACACTATACAAAGAACGATAGTGAAGAAGTAAACAGTACAACACCTGAGTCTGGCTGCTTGGCTTGATTTCCTGCTCCTACCATTTCTCTGTGCCCTAAGTTCCTTCTTTGAAAAACAGAGATAACAGTACCTATGCCTACAGAATTTTTTGAGTTTTAAATGAATTAATACATGCGATAACAACAATAATAATGTTCAACGAGAATTTTCTTATTGCCAGTCACTCATCTAAGTGAAATACTTAAATTATTTAGTCCCTGCCACCATGTTATGAAGTTGGTGCCATTATTATCTCAGTTTGTGTAGGAGGAAACTGAGGTGTGGATGGGTTAAGTAACTTGCCCCAAGTCATACAGTCAGTAAGTGGCAAAGGTAGAATGTGATTTCAGGCAATCTGGATCCTGACTCTGTGTTCCCAATCCTTACCCTGTACACACAAAACACACCAAGGCAAGTGCCAGTTACACAGCCAGCCCACACTGCCTGCTGGTGATTACTGTAAACTGGCAAGGAGGAATTTGGGCATTTTCCCCTAATTACCTTATTTGGCCATAACACAGATTGCACCCCCTGACAAATTGCTCCATGCTCTCCTATATCCAAGGTGACTCTCCAGCTTCTGGGAGGTACCCTGGGTTCCCCTGACTCCCTCTATTCCACATCCAGCCAGTCACCAGACCCCACAGATCCCATAGCACTTCTCCTCTCTGTTTCCGTGTCCCAGCCTTGGCTCCAGCCTGAAACACTCCCCTCCAGCCTAGCTCAATATGTGCCTGAAAAATGTCGGTGTCTAATTGACCTGCTCTAATCCCTCCTCCACGTTGCCACCAGGAACGTCTTTCTAACTTAGAAATCTGACCGTATTGTGCTTCCACCTGAAGTCCTTCTATGGCTCTCCAATGACTTCAAAGAAATACCGAAGCTTCTTAGCCCAGTCATGCAAATGCCATAAGCTGCCCACTTATCTCGAGCTATTTCCCACATGGACTCCATCCTTCATTTCCACTCTACTCTTTCATTTGCTTAAACATGCCACATTCTTTTATTCCTCCATGTCTTTATGATGCTATTTCTTCCCCATGGAAAGATCTTCCCTCTTTTTTGTTTCCACCTGTTAAATCCCTATTCATCCACTGGAACTCTGGCCAAGGACCATGCAGTCAGGGAAACTTTCTCCATTACCCTCCATTTCACTCACAGAATCTGAGTTTCCTTGCCTCCCCTTCTCACTAGTCATAAGTGTATTAAGGGCAAGGTCTGTGCATTATTTATCTTGGTATCTCTAGCTTTGAGTGGACAAACTAGTTAAATAAAGTGTGAATGTTTTGCCTTTATTGACACAGCCTTAATAATTACCTGCCCATAAAACAAAGCTAAATATAAAAACCTTCAATAGCAAAACAAACAAAACAAAAGTAATAGAACTAGAAGACCATCAGATTAAACTCTTTTCTTTCAGGGGATTCTGGGAATGGTGCCTGTGAAGAATAAGACTGTATCCTTTTCCCATATTAGAAAATGAACAACCATCTAAAAAATACAAATCTTTTGTACTGATAAGGCCCTCATATCAAACATTCAGGACCTAAAACTGAGATATAAAAGCATATAAATATTTATAAGAATTCTAAATAAAGGTTATTTATAAGCCTTAGAAAGTATAACTATTAATATTTTTCACAAATGAACAAAAGAAAGAATTCAGCCAACTCTCGTGGATAGGTGAGGTCACTAACTAGCTTGGCTACCTTCTTTTGAGAAACACGTTAGTACTTTTGGGGTGTGGTCAATGAAACAAGAACTTAGCTGAGATCAGAAGATTGAACAAGCCTGATTTCTTAAAGATTTTTCTCCCCTCCTTCTTTGGTGCCAGCTTTTTATAGATGTGTTATAATTAAGTTGTAATTGCTTATTTCCCCTGTCTAAACAAGGCAGGAGGGTCCCTAATATTGCATATTAATCCTAATTCAATTTATTGCCTTACAAGTAAAATTTGGCCCTAAAATTAAGATGGCAAGTAAAAATTCAAGGTTGATCACTAATGTTACTTCTAATTATTGCTTTAATATTATTAAAAATTAAATTGCAGAGTTGTATGAAGTATTTTCCCA
The DNA here is from genome assembly GCA_036589455.1 of Ateles fusciceps. Classification (NCBI taxonomy): domain Eukaryota; kingdom Metazoa; phylum Chordata; class Mammalia; order Primates; family Atelidae; genus Ateles; species Ateles fusciceps. The sequence goes on along the minus strand of JAZHEH010003318.1, from coordinate 4,166,216 downwards.
TAACTGTTTTATGTGTTTCTTTTCAGCACTTCTATCCTAGAAATCCTAGCCTAGGTAACTGAAGCAAGTTTACAAAGAAAAATGCATTGGCAAGAGAGCTAGATGTTCAAAAACCTAATTTCATCCCCCTCATTTGACTGAAAACACAAGCTCATCCTTATCACAATTGTATCTTATGTTCTCTTTGTCTTACCTGTGAACTCCATGTACTCACAGCTTTGGGGCATAGTCTTATTGTTCCTGGAGCCTCCATCATCCATTCCTTCAACACCGTCCTGGCTAAGTTCGGCCTTGTTTTCATCCTGGTGACCAATGCAATTTCAGTGAGAAGATAAATGAATTGAGAACATGTACTTCGGGTGAACAAGGGGGTGCTGGGCATGAGAACTTCATGACTTCTACAACTTGCATCCAGACTTGTTAATTTTTGTCATGGCATTTTAGGAAAAGGGCACATATGCCTTTTTAAATTATGAGGAAACTTAGAAATGGTGAGAAAACATAGCACCCCACAAGCATGGACTTGGGAGGCCATATGGTTGGGATAGTGGGGAAGATATCTAGTGCTAGCTAGAACACTTAGCTTGACCTTTCCCCCAAGGCCGGGGTGCTGGTGGGAGAGATGAGGAAGAGAATGAGTCATAGCAAGGCTGAAGTAAGAGCCCCCACAGTTATCCTTGGAGAAGCCAAAGAGGTTCAGGTCAGAAGATGAGTAACACACATTTATCAATTATTTATTATTATTATACTTTAAGTTCTGCGGGACATGTGCAGACCGTGCAGGTTTGTTACATAGGTGTACACATGCCATGGTGGTTTGCTGTACGCATCAACCTGTTATCTACATTAGGTATTTCCCCTAATGCTATCCTTCCTGTAGCCCCACAACCCCTGACAGGCCCCCGGCGTGTGATGTTCCCCTCCCTGTGTTCATGTGTTCTCATTGTTTAACTCCCACTTATGAGTGAGGACATGCGGTGTTTGGTTTTCTGTTCCTGTGTTAGTTTGCTGAGAATGATGGTTTCCAGCTTCATCCATGTCCCCTGTAAAGGATATGAACTCATCCTCTTTAATGGCAGCATAGTATTCCATGGTGTATATGTGCCACATTTTCTTTATCCAGTCTATCTTTGATGGGCATTTGGGTTGGTTTCAGTTCTTTGCCGTTGTGAATAGTGCTGCAATAACAATAGATGTGCATGTGTCTTTAGAATGATTTATAATCCTTTGGGTATATACCCAGTAATGGGATTACTGGGTCAAATGGTATTTCTGGTTCTAGATCCTTGAGGAATCACCACACTGTCTTCCACAATGGTTGAACTAATTTATGCTCCCCACCAACAGTGTAAAATGTCCCTATTTCTCCACATCCTCTCCAGCATCTGTTGTTTCCTCACTTTTTAATGATCACGTTGTAACTGGCATGAGATGGTATCTCATTGTGGTTTTGATTTGCTTTCTCTAATGGCCCATGATGATGGGCTCTTTTTCATATGTTTTTTGGCCACATAAATGTCTTCTTTTGAAAAGTGTCTGTTCATATCCTTTGCCTATTTTTTGATGGGGTTGTTTTTTCTTGTAAATTTGTTTAAGTTCCTTTTAGATTCTGGATATTAGCCCTTCGTCAGATGGATAGATTGCAATAAAATACCTAGGGATAACACATTTCTCCCCAGGTATTTTATGGGCCGAAGGCAGATCTGGCTGGTTCTCAGGCTAGCCTGGGGTATGGCTGTGGCATATGCTTCCTTGGAATGCTGGTCCTCTGTTCTTTGAGTAGATTCAGATTGCACATTGAAAAGCAATTGGATTTTCCTTACTCTTTCTCTCTCACTTTGCATCCTATTCCTTCCTTTTTCAACATTTCTATAAATTTGCGATTTGACATTCTGTCCATTAACCCACTTCTTGTCTGTATTCTGTCAGGATATGGTAAGCTCCAGTAAGACAGAGATCACTGAATATCTAAAGCATGGTATAGTCCATGGCATATTGTCAAAAGTCAATACATGTTTGATGATGAAACATGTAAACCATTTATTTCATCAAAAACAGCTAAGGAGCCATTGTTCTAATTTAACAGACCCCAGTTTCTGGTACCTAGGACTGGCTGCCCCACAAATGCTGAGTGGTGACTAGAACCTACTAGAGATGCTATATAGGACACGTTACAGACACAGGTCCCATCTTCAGCATATTAATGATCCAAAAAAACCCAGTGCAAACAAATTTCACATCAATGCGTGCTTAGTATGGATTAAATCCATCGTGCTTCTGGGACTGTTTTGGGAAAGTGTGAGCACTCAGTCTGATTGATCTCTATGATCTTGAAACCCCTTATGACCAAGAGCTGCCGCTGCAGGTTGTTCTCTTCCCCTGGAGACTCTCGCGTTTCTTGATGTGAGTGTGTGAAAAGGTCCACGCATCAAACAGAGCCCCAGTTTTACAATGTCTTGCGGATTAAAAAAATAAATAAATAAAGCCTATTCTATTATAACCAGGAATGGGAAATAGCTATTAAATCATTCCCTGAAGGCATTTTTATTTTGTTGCCTCAGGAGAGTTGGCTCTCGCTCCTCCAAAGCATGCTGGAGCCGTATTTGGAGAGCTTGGGGTTGGTGAGTTTACTTATGTGCGGAAAATATTGAGATATTTTTTACATTCTTTGCTAAATCATTTTGGTTTTTTTTAAACAATTGGTACTCCTCCTACTTTTTCTTGCATTTATTCATATAACTAAATAAAGACTTAGCTCCGTTTGTCAGTGAACTGAAACGAACATCATGTTTGCCTTTTAAGCAAAATCATCACTTTCCATCTCAACACTAATCTCTTAATGAGACCTTTTGAGAGCAAATAATTGTCACAGTCATGTTATCTGAAGATGTCAGAATTCCCCCATAAAAGTTGTTACATAAATTAAAATAATGCATTGACATTAAACATTAATAACACAACGACAATAAAGATGAATATTCATTTTTGAGACACGAAAACCCTAGCAGGTTTCAAAACTCGGGTATTCCCAAGTCACATCCAGTAATACCTATGCAAACTTGTTAACATATTAAATTAGCCTGGAATCTTGTAGCCAGAAAAGAAAATCTGCCCTTCTGAGCTTTCTGCTATTTCCTGCCTCTCGTCAGGCTGGAAATGTTTGAGGACTGCCTTTCTCCTGGTATTTCAATGTGCTGGCTTCTGGTCCCAGATGGAACCAAGAAAAGCAGAGGAGTGTGAAAAATAAAAATATTTTCAGTGTTGTCAACCCAACCTTTTAAAGTCTTAAGAGATTTCCTTTGGATTGGTGAAAGAAACTATTAGAATTTAGGGGTGCTGCTTTTCCCCCTAGGCCAGATAACACATGTTCTCATGTTTCTGATGTCATAAAATATACCTTAAAGTAACTAAAAGTCAGATCATCTGTAGGTTCAGCTGAGCGACTTGACTTTTTAAAAAATTATTATTCTTTAAGCATGGATCCTCCCCTGTTCGTGGAAGTTTCCAAAAATGTCTAGTCCTTCTGTGTCTTTAATAACTTCCCCCACTGGAAGTGCAAGGGTGAGCTCTGCTTAAGGCCTGTAAGGCTCATGGCCTTCTAATATCTTGAAGCAGATTCATTGCACGTCAGAAATAAATGATGCAGGTAACAGCCCTATCTACTCTGTAAGAAACAGAAAGGAGACTTGAGCTAGTTCTTCACCACAAAATAGACTAAGGCAAAAAATGCAGATTTCTCAAAAAATAACCAACCAACATTTTTTAAAATCTCAATTTTCTTCAGAATTTTTATACCAACACAGATACACCAGCTGTATTTGTTTGCTTTTGTAATTCTCTTGAATTGAACTGGCTGGATAGTTATTTTGATTCTTCTTATTTTATCTAGAGGAAACAAGATGGTCACTCTGAGCACCAGAGGTTATGAATTTTTTTTTTTTTTTAAAGATGAAGAATCTAAGCCCTATTGAGTTCTACTGGTACTAAAGATTGTACTGGTCACATGTATGTGTTATTCTCACTTAATTTGGAATTACTTCTGATAATACAAATACTACTGCTAACAGTGTGGTAGACTGAATAATGGACCTCAAAGATATCTACAACCTAATGCCCTTTGAATATGTAACCTTAGATGGCAAAAGGGACTTTGCACTTGTGATTAAAGAATCTGAGATAGGGAAGTTACCCTACATTCTATGGATGGGCCTAATGCAGTCACAGTATTCCTTATAAGATGGAGGCAAGAAAGTAACAGTCAGAGAGAGATGAGAGAACAGAAGCAGAGGTCAGAGATGAAAGATGTATGCTGACGACTTTGAAGAAGGAAGAGGGACCGCAAGCCAAGGAATGCAGGATGCCTTTAGAACCTGGAAAAGGCAAGGAAACAGATTTTCACCTAAACCTCCGGAAGGAATCAGCTGTTGGTATTCTGACCTTAGTCCAGTGAGACCGACCTTGGACTTTTGACCTCCGGAACTGTAAGATAACAAATTCACTTCGTTTTCAGTCACTAAACCTATGGTAATTGGTTAAAGCAGAAATAGAGAACTAATACAAACACTTATTAAATGTTTCTATGTGACACTCGCTGAGCTAATTACTTTATATATTAAGCAAGAGCCAGCATTTGATTTTGACTGACAAAAAAAATGCTGGTGAGAAGGATTAAGAATCCCTGAGTGAATAAGTAGTAGTACCGGGATTCAGTACTGGAATTCAGTGAGGGTTTGCCTAATATTTGCATCACTTATACTCAGTGAAATACCAAGATCAGAACTCTGTAAGTATTATTATTAAAAATAAATAAAAACTCTGCGAGGTCAGCATTTTTTGCATTTATAGATGGAAAAATTATAACCTAAAAAGGTGAGGTAACTTGCCAAAGGTCATGGAACTAAAAAGTCAGAGCCAAGGTTTGAATAATAGACTGTCCACCCTAAATTCATGCATGTAATCACTACCAGGACGTAGGAGTATCAAAGGCCTCAAAATCCCGTCAGCTCATTGTGTACCTTTGGGAAAATTGCTTTTCACATCACAAAGATTCAGGTTCTTATCTGTAAAATGATGACAATAAATTCTTATTTCATAGGAATTCTGTGTGAATTACATGTAAAAATTTTATATTTGACACATAGTACATGCTCAATAAATGGTAGTTATTTTATTATAAATTTATTTGCAATTTTATTGCAAGGAAAATCTTTTTCCTCTGCTACCTTATTTGCCAAAATTTTCCGCTTCACCTTCCATAGAGTTTTATTATAGAGAGGAGGCAGTTTCCTAGCCAATAATTACATTCTCGGCTTCACTTCTATCTAGACGTGTTTGTGTGCTGATTAGCAATGCAATGTGAATGGAAGTAATGTGTGTCAGGCCTAAGACTTTAGAAGCAATTGTGCCTCATCCACTCGCTTCTCCCCAAGTCCCACTGTTGAACATAAAGGCATGTGAAAAGCTAGGGCATAGCAGAGACACAGATGGAGAGGGTGGGTACCTGAAGCACCATAGGGAGAAAAGCTGCCTGCCCATCAGTCAGAAGTGGTTACATGGATTGTTACTTGAGCAAGAAATAAACTATTATTTTGTAAGCCCCTGGAAATTTTGGGTTTGTTATAGCTATTGATGTTAGCCTAGGTAATAAACACAAAAACATTGTGTTCTTTCTTCAATCTTTTGACTCTCCTGAGACCTGTTCTACCCAGTCTTTGGGTATTGTTGAACATTAATACAATTATACTATAGAATCCACCAGTGGTTCCCACATTACCCTTCGTAGTGTTTTCCCCGCTCCAGGATCCAATCAAAGAGCATGCGTTGCATTTAGTTCTCATCTCTTTTCAGTATCCTTCAATTAGAAATGGCCCCTCAGCCTTTCTTTATTCTCCTTGGTCTAATATTTCTAAAGAGTATATTTGGTTGCATTTTAGAATATGTCTCTTCTTTTGGGCTTGTCTGTTTTTTTCTCATGATCATGTTCATATAAGGTAGGGTTAAAACCGTAAACAAAAGCATAGATCTCATAACCTTCCAAATATGAATATTAAATACAATCAGGCACTAGGTAGTTTACATTAGGACCCTCACCTATCAGTGGGAGTATTCAGTCAAACTTTGAAACTCATAAATACAGGGTAAATGTGCCATTGGAGATTTCTTGGTAATTTTTACAGACTCTCAACTCGTTTTGGATTTGCTTTTGCCTAGGCTCCCTAAAAAGCAGTGCCTGAGTCAAGAGTTAAGTGCTGATGCCTTATTGGGAGGAACAGATCCGAGGAAGTAAGGATGAGAAAGAGGTGAGGAGTCAGAAAGAATGGGAAGCAATGTGATGTGGTGTATTATGCTCAGCCTCTGCTTCTCGATGAAACTCAGAGACCCAGAAGGTTACTTAGCAGGAACGTCTGCTCAGCAGCACACATGATACTCCTCTGGAGAGACTGGATGTCAAAACCTCAGAGCAGTTCACAAACTGGATAAGGGACAGAGAATCTCTACCCGGCTCCCCAGCTCCTGACCCATAGGTCAGAGTTCACACATGAAACATTAATTCCCCCTGAATTTCTAGATAGCAACATCATCTGGACCATTTGGTGATGACTTGGGACACAGATTCCAAAAACTCTGAGCATGAGGTTTGTTGACTTACTGAGGGGGGAGAGAGCAAGAGACAGACAGAGAAAGAAGAGAGAATGCCAATCACTCTCAGGGTAAGTAACTGGCTGGCCCCAGGCAGTAAAACCACATGGACAGACAGACTGGCTGGCTAGACCTGATGGAAATCAAAAGGGACACATATCTTGTCTTGTCAGATGCAGTACATTTCTTCTCTGAGTCTGTTTTCTTAATTTTTTGGCAATGCATGGCTCAGTATTTTAAAGCATCTTCATTTCAAACTTCTAAAATAGACAACTGACGCAAGTGGACCTACCAAATATTGTAGCTGTTTTACAGTTTACAGTATATGAAGATTTGGCCCCTTATATAATGATTCAGCAAAGATAAAGAACATTGCATAAGCTGAGCATGCGATTTTGTGCCTTTAAGTATTTTAAAGGACAGTGTGGGGGAGGTGGCAAGAGATAGCTCTTCTATTCCAGTGACAAAGAGAATCATTGTGGAGAATTTTAATGTCCTAATTAAGGTTCGTAATGACTTGCACAAATACAGGAGCTCAATGAAGAAAACAATAATAATAGAGTGGGTCAGGAGATTGGAAATGTGTTAAAGAAATTTTGTCTTTTAATAAAATGAAAATGGCTGAATTGGATATAACAGCTCCAGGTGAAAGATTCAGTGAGTTGGCCAGTTGTACGAGAAGTGAGCAAGGGTGTTTTAGAATCTATTGATCAAAGAATATTTCCATTGTATAAAACTGGGAATTAGATGAGACTAAAAGGCTACATCGTCAAATGGAGTCTTGAAACATTTACAGAATCCAAGAAACAATCCAAAGACACTCTTACTTTGATCTAGATGTCCAGAATATAAAAAGTGTATTTTGTGATGTTACCAGGTCAATGCCAGCTCTTTATAACTTTATATTATGGGAGGAAGAGAAAGACGTGGAATAGATGGAAAGACACCTATATGCAGGTATTATATTTATTCTTTTTCCAGAAAACTAGCCTCAAAACCTCAACTTCATGTCCTCCATGGAGAGAGTCAATTAATTCAGTGGCCAGTAAAGAATGAATGAAACGATCGTCTTTTCTGCAGTAGAATAGTTTAATTAAGTAGTTAAGTGAAAAGAAGCATATGGAATACGTTGGCTTCCTTTTCAATAACTTCTGGAACCGAAACAAAGATTCGCTTGTTTAAGATCGCAAACAAAATAATTCTAAATATGGCATTTAAAAACAAACACAATAAAATTCAATCCTTAACCAAAGATCCATAAAAGATAAATAATTAGAGTAATTGTTTTTACTGCTGTTATTATAACTGTTAATTTCATTTATTTCATGGTGAGCTTTGTTTAGCTACAGTGGTTTTTCCTAAAAGAAAAACATTGAGGATTTTTTTGGTGGTAATGAAGAGGAAAGAATATATAACATTTTAAAAGTGTGGAATTAATTATTTTGAAAAATGTTTCAGGAGTATAAATTATCTGAAGGAAATATATCTGCTATAAAATTCTCAACTTATGTAGTTGTATGTCTACAAATATTATTTTAATAATCATTTTGCTTATATTACTAGTTGTGTTGAACCAAAGCTCTGAAATAGAAAAGTCACTCAGTAAGAGTGACATCATGGAGCTTCCATATTCTTCCTCAGTGACTTCCAGATCAAATTTTCTCGGTGTATAAATGAAAAGATGATGTTTCTAACAGCCAGCCCTGCAGACTCGACTTGGGATCTGAAGATCCAGCTGTGTTCACTTTGCTGCTTGTACCGTCACTGTAATGAACATGCTACATGGCTGACAACTGTGTTGATGGTGCGTGAGGTTGAATATAATCCAGCTCGTCTCTTCTGTGAAGGATTTTCTGACTCTGCTAGCCTAAGAAGAATAAAGAAAAATGAGTATATTTTGGTCTTTTAAAAATGTTTGTTTGTAGCTTTTGAGCAGGATTAGAAAGAAACTGCAAAACACACAGAGAGCAAAATTATTGACTAAGACAATTCTTTTACAGAGATGCTTTGGATCCTTCTCCATACAATCCATTCTCTATCAAGGGATGATAATTGAGGCTCTATGCACCTCACCAAAGAACAACCCACACACTTGTCACTGCTGTGATGAAGGATGATTTCTGTGGGCAGCAAAATATTTAAGAGTTTAATTCTCATCTGATGTCACAAAATGCAAGTAATTCAAAGTCACCCATGTGCTAAGAGAACAGCAAGTTTTTTATCATTTGAAATTTTTATTCTCTGGAGTATTTTACTTCCCATTTTTGTGATCACAGAACTCATACCTGCCCTGAGCCATCTATATTCATATCCATTGCCTGTCCAGACTCATTTGTTCAGATATTTTTACCCCCTTTCGGTTTCCTTTCTCTCGCCACAAAAATCTGCCGGCTGCTTTCCTCTTAACCTACCCCACCATGCTGAGGCTGTCAAGAGAGGTGTAAAGAGGAAGAACTTAGAAAATCGGGGTTTAAGGAGCTCACACGGAAGCATGATGCACAAACCCAAGGGTCAGGGATGTGTAAATCTTTGTAAGGATGTGTGCTGAGGGACTACAGATGCCGAGCATTCAGGAGGACAGATGGGAAGATAAAAAGGTAGGAAGGAGATCAGTGGCATGTGTGCAGTGACAACAGTCCCTGGAAGTAAATCTGAGCCGGGCTCCAGGAGCCAGTCCCAGTCATTGTACTTCACTCTCTTCCCTTCCTGTTTATGCATTCAGGCTTCAGCTCAAATACCCAGAAACACAGGTTCTCCCCCTGCACTGTTAACTGTTCATCACATCAGCTGTTTATTTCCTTCTTGTGACTTAGCACAATCTATAATTATCTTGTCTATTAATTAATTTTTAGAGATGGGGATTTCATTATGTTGCTCAGGCTGGTTTTGAACACTTGGGCTCAAGCGATCTTCCTGCCTAAGTCTCTTGAGTAGCTGGGGTTACAGTGAGTGACATTGGCATTGTCTATTTTAATTTCAGTTTTATATATCATTCTACTAGATTGCAAGCTTTCTGAGGGTAGGGACTCCAAAAACGGATCTTAATAAATATTTTAAAGAAAGAATAAGATGAGGTATTGAAAAGAAAATGGATGAGAAAGCTTGAAGTGTGGCCAAAATGAACAGAGAAGGCATTTCAATGAAGGGAAAGAACAGATCCTATAACTAGAAGCTGAGATTTGTGTTCTAAAGTTACAGTGTCTTGATATAGTACCAGTATGCACAGGAGCTACTTAGGTTCTTCACTGACTGACCATAGCATTGTCTAAGCAGATTTTCTAAGAGGATTCAAACATTGAGAAGAAGTGGTAATCAATGATTTGGTGGTTCTCAAGACAACTACATTATATTTTAAACTGGATAAGTGAGCCAAGCTTAGAAAGTGAGAGGCTGCTCCTTGGGTCTGGAATCTGGTGCTGGTTGTTTGATTTGAGGTGAGATGGAATGTTCTGGCAGACTGGGGACTTGGCACATCAGAGAGGAGACAAGAGAGTTTGTGACTCAGTGTTTGTGTTCTGCTAGTCCCTGGCTCTTCTTCAAGCCCTAGATTTACTCAACCTTCAGGAGACTGGAACACCCAACACTCAAACAATAAAAATGTATTTTTTTTTAAAGAAAAGCTTATGAAAACATTTTGTAACATTTTACAATCACTATACTTGAAAAGCAATGCAGCAGATACAATATGGAATTTAGACTAAAATTCAAGTTTGAATCCGCTTCTATCAATTACTGGCTTTGAGACTTTAAATAATTATTTCATTTATCTCAAGAGAGTTTCTCCATCTGTAACATAAAGATAATGGTAATGGAATTTGTGGTAAAGGTAAAAAACATTGTGAACATGTTTTTCCAACTCTAAAATTTTAAACACATTGTAATGATTACTACACAGAAATCGACGTTCCTGAAGAGTTCAGCTCAGTTGACCACCTAGTATTATAATTGAGTTTTTAGGGATGTGGGTTCTGATGTTACGCTGGCTGAATCAGTGCCACAAACTTTTCATCTCTAAAATGGGTATAAACGTAGGGTTTACTTCACATGATTGTCTTGAATATAAAATAATAGAATCTGTATCAAACACTTAACGCAGTGTCTAGAACACAGTAGGATGTCCATCCACGTTGACAGGTGTTTATTACTTTTATTAGCGCCCTACATTTTACTTTCTGTTCACTATGGGATGTCTCTTGAGACTTCTTTGCTCAAGTCCAGGTGCATTTACACATGATGACCACTAGATGGCAGGTGCACCATTTTTTTTGCTCAAATTGGTACCCAGCAGCACTTTGTCCCTGGACTCTTCGTGGCATTCAAGGATCTTGGAGAACCCCAGAAACAGCACCTTGAGTGAAGTAATCAGATTTCTTTTTCTAGGAATAAGTTACTTGTAATTGACATCTATTAATACGCTTTTATGTTGTAATCATTCAAGACAACAGTCAAAAGAAAAAGGAAAAAACATATATATATATATACACACACATATATATGTATGTGTATATATACACATATATGTATGTGTGTATATATACATATATATATTCCAATAGGTTATACTTTCTCTTCGAACAATCCCCAAAGGGAAGGTAGGTGAAAGAGCATTTTCTGAGAGTTTATTATGTGTATTTGATGTTACAATTGGTCCGCGGGTTTGAGGAAGAGAGAAAGATACTGAGCTAGACAATATGGAGTTTCTATCTTCATGCAGCTTACAGTCTAGGAATACAGAAACAAAAAATGTTATAATGATATAATGTAACATGATGATAATGATATTACATAAGGATAATGATCAATTCTGGTGCTGAACTAGTAACTGATTACTGGGAGAGCTCAATTAACTCTGGGAATTAGGGAAGTGTTCACAAGAAGGTAACATTGGAGTTGGGCCTTGGAAGTGATGAAGGTAGTAGAAAATAAACAGGGAGAAATGGTCTTCTAGTTCCCCACACCCCAGATACACATATAAAGGCATGAAGTTGTGAATGACCATGTGCATTTAGGGCAAAAAGAAGAATGCCTGGGATACGTCATGCAGAGCCTCAAATGGTACCGAAGGACTAGAAGACAGTCTTAAAAGGCAGAAGCCACAGGAACCAAATGGGTTTTTGGAAAATTACTTTGACAAAAAGCCTAAAGTTTTTGGAAGCATGAGACCTAAATGGATGCTAATCCATTTCATTATAACCATATCTTTATTTCCTCTCACTTCCCCCATCCTCAGTTTTGGAAATAGGTGTTGGTAGATACTCAATAGCTCTTTGCCAAATATTCTGTTTTGAACCTAGAGTTAAGTCCTCCAGTGGCCAGCTAAATTGTAGACAAATTTGCCCTACGACTCCATTTGGGAGCTTGGGGTAAGTTAAGTGGGACGATCTTCCTGTTTCTCATTCCTATCATCTGATTACTTAGGGCCTTTGGGGCCATGTTCAGTATTTAGGACTTTATTTGGAGTGCAATGGGAACTTTTGAATGAGTTCTGAGAGATGACTGGAAAGAACTAGGGTTGAAATGAGCCCCACGAATTAGAGGGTAGCTAGAGTGAGTGCCACAGCCTTGAAAAGACAAGGTGACTTTTAACCCAGTGCTACTAGAATTGGAGAAGAAGGGACAGATTTCTGATATGTTTAGTAATTGACATACCAAATTTGGCAACCAATCAGATGTTGTGGAGTCTTCCAGAAGGCACTGCTAATGAACATACCATTTCAGTTTGTCTCTTTATTGCTAAGTACTTTCCATCAGGAGCAGCAACAGAAAAGGCCAAACCTCAAATCTGCAACCATAGATGTATTTTTATAGGCTCCTAATGTGGGTCTTCATTAAAAAATTTAACTGCTTTAAGAATCCTACTGAAGTTTTAGCTCTCCTGTTGTGTTAGTTAAGAAAGTCAAGGCTATACTGAGGTAACAGTGTTAAAATCGTAGTGATTTAACACTGCAGTAGACTATTCCCTCTTATGGGACATACTCAGTGTGAGTTAGTGGGAGGCTCAGCTCCATGAGGTCATTCAGGAAACCAGCCTGACAGAGGTGTAACCATCCTGTAGCTGCACCTCTGGAACACACGCCTTCCTCAGCTGCCATTGCAGGGGAAGGGAACTGAGAATCTCACCTGAAGCTTTTCATGCTGCATCCAGAAGTGACATATTTCCACACACATTTCACTGGATCAGTCACATGACCCCACCTAATTGCAAGAGAGCAAATAGAATATCTAGAGCATTACAGGCTCTTACCCCGCCCCCGCACTCCCCCTCCCCGCAACACACACACGCTCATCATTTTTCACAATGAGATTTTTTTTTCTAATTCTTCCTCTGAGATACTCTCCCTGGGTGAGGAGGAGAGAGTAACTAACCCATAGCGAAAGATGGATCCTGGGTTGTCAGTGAGGCTCATTTACTGGCTAAGGAACTTTTTCCTCCAGATAAGCATGACTTAAAATTGGGCTTTAGCAATTTTACAAAGACCTCAAGTCATGGATTCTCAGGCTTATGGGAAATGAGCGCATTAAAAATGAGAATGTCAAGGGTCAGCTGCAATGGTTCGTTCTCCGGGGAGCACTGGGCTCGCCCTTTCTGGGTGTCTGAAGGTCGTTGGCTTCCTCTTGCTTTCACTCCTGGACCATCACTGAACAGAGGCTTTTCTAATTGAGACGTCAACTCTCAGTCAGACTGGCAGCTAAAGCCCCTTCTCAACGCTCAGCTTTTGAGTGAAAAAGGATTTAAACTGACATGAACGCCAACCTGGGCTGAGAACAAGTCTGTGAGGTGAATTTCTTCATCCTGACGGTCCCAGGCCTCATTCAGATTCTCTGTTATCTAATAGAGTCCTGCTTTGACTCCTTGAGCCATGGCTAGCTGCATACTCAGAGTAACTGCAGAGACATTTTTCTCGTCCCCTTTAGTTTGGTTCTAAATGAAAAGTAACACAAATGGAGTCAAGGGGTCTTTTCTTCCTGTGTGATTGGCTTCTACCCCTCAAAGGAAACCTTTTAAGGCTAGCAGGCTGCTATTTAGATTCACAGTGGCCTCAGCTTGGGCGGCCACCACGCTGCCAATCCCTTCCACCATCCCTTTCCTCACAGAACTTCCTTGTTTTACCACCCCCAGAAGCTCTTATGTTACATAATATGGAAAAAGAAAGTGATTGCTTTTGGGGATCAAAAATCTACATAACTGGGAATTGTAAAGATAATTTTTGGAAGATGTGTGTGTGTGTGTGTGTGTGTGTGTGTGTGTGTGTGTGTATTCCCCTTTGCTTCAAAATGCTATTGCTCGTCATGTAGTAAAATGCCAAAAACATATTAGATAAAAATACTTCTGTCTGTGTGGTCAGAGTTGAAGTGACTATGGCAAGTTCTCTCTATGATTTATTTTCTCCCTTTGTAAAGTGGAGGTTTTCCAAATTCAAATTGCCAATACTAAACACTGCCTAGATCATCAAGCTGTTTCATAATAAAATAATGTATGTGAAAGCTCTTTAAAAATATTTTAATCACCATACACACATCAAGTATTTCTATCATTAATACTCTCTTTTTTTTTCTGTTGGGAAGATGACTGAAATAAGGGACTTCCAAAAACAATTTGCACCCTCAGGAAGTTCTACTACGCACAGTTCATTGAAAATATGAATGCAGTGACAGCAAACAATGGCTACGGAGCAGGATTTTCAAAGTAAAAGTATCTCCTATTGCCTTGAAAGCATGCACATACGTAGAACTACAGTTACCCCGCCTCCTTTGCAATTCTTTTTTGAATTAGTTCTGTTTGTTCTTCACTGCAACATCCCTCCAAAAAACAAATCTTTTCATTTCTGAATGAGTTGAGGTACCCTCTTTTGGATATTGTTATAATATCACTGATGGAGCGGTACCAAGGTCTATTTCAATACAACAAATGAACAGACCAGGATTCAGAGGACCACTTGTTCACTGGGTTAGGAGACAGTTTCTCTGGAAATATACAGTGTTCATCATCCCTGAAATATTAACTCTCTATTTATATCTCAAATAATGATGAGTGGAAGTGTGATCATGAAAGGAGAGACACAGATTTTCTATAAATGTGTTTTTCTTGTGATAATATGTGAAATTATATTCCATGTTAAATTGCTCGAGGCAAGCAAGGTTTAATATGTATCTAAATAATTAAGCTAATTGTGTAAAAATATATTTGCAGAATTCACCAAATGTGTTAATACATTTCACATCATGTTTACCTATATTACATAACTAAAATTTGCTTTGTGAAATACTCTCCAAAATACTGAAAGACCTCAGAGTCTTCACAATTGTTATCAATACTCAGTGCTTCCTGGAAAGGGAAAAAAAAGGTGCTAGGAGTCACATCTTGAGAAATGGCATGCTGGCTTTCCCTTTCCTTTACCTGTTTCTCTCTTCTTCTCTATTGAATTTCAAATTCAAGTTCCTAAATGGTTACTTTGGGATATTCATGTCGTACCCCTACATGGTATTGTAAAAACAAAAGAAGGTCTTCTCACAGGCCAGTGTTCCCATCTCAATTCGTTTTGCAGGATCAACACTCTGCAGTTTTCGGCAGATTCCCCTTGCAACGTGTGGGTTGGGCTGATGTCACATGACCTTTCCAATCTTTCCCACGTAGAAATTGCACTGAATGTTGGGTGTGGAGCCAGGGTTCTGCCACTGAAAGAAGAAGAAGGAGAAGAAGAAAAACTTGACTGCTCCTCATTGCTTCTTAGAGTGGATATACGTTATATTTTGGTGTGCAAAAGAGTAATGTCGGTCAGGCATGTTCTGGCACGTAAACATGTTGTGAATGCCAGATGACTCAGTTTTTGACTGGATGTGTGTTTGTGTTGCTCAGTTAAAAAGTGCTGGTGTGCTGTCAGCACAATTTATAAGATGAGTAAGGAGGACATCTCTGGGCTGCCTCTCCCACTTTGCCTCAGGGAGAACCTCACAACTTCCTTGGAATTCCAGCTTTCTTAACCCTTGCCGCGGCTGTTCCCAGCACAGCTCCCCCACCCCCACCCCAGCTTTTTCCCAGTCTTCCTCTTCTCTGCTGCTATAGGTCTTACATGTACTTCTGCCACATTCTGTTAAAATTATGTGGCACAAATTTTATCTACCTTCTGCATGGGGCCACTTGAGGTCTTTGCCTTACTCATTTGGGGTAATCTTTATTTTCCTAGACCAGGGCAGTGGGAAGATGAGCACAGATATGGTTACAATATCGCTAATTGAATGGTAACAATGTAGTGTTGTTGAGGGCACAACAGCCAGGGCCATATGCACGTCAAAGGTTTGTGGGAGAAAGTTGCCCACCGGTAGCCTTGACACAGATTGTCACCAAATGTTTATACTCCAGACTATGGATGGAAGATGTTGTCTCCAAATATACTTTTCATTTGTATAAACTTGCTCTCCACACTTTTTATCTTCAGTTCCTTCCCACTTACCTTTTTGGCAGAAAGTTAGCTGCCTAGGGAAATGCGTTAATTTTACAATGGCTCAGGGGCCAGTTAGTAGAACAGAGCTGATGCAATGGACCCAACTTTCCAACAACTCAGCACTATTCGAACATGAAAACACAAAACAATTCACTGCTCATGTGAGCTCAGATCGTCCCCCTGTACACCTGTTGTCGCCACTGCTGCTGCTTGCTCTCTTCTGCAAGTTTCTTCCACACTCTTTCAGCATGTATGTCTGTGCCTCAGCTTCTCCATCTATAAGAGGAAGAAATAACATTGCCTACTTTTTAGTGTTTTTTGAGAATTGAATAAATGCATGTAAAACACTCAAACAGCCCGCAAGTTAAGTGTAATAGAAGTAGTAAATAGTAAAAAAAAAAAAGTAACATATATAGTAACTGTCAGCTATCATCATCATCATCATCTCAGTCCCTGATATTTGCCTTTTATCCTGTAAAATAATATTCACTCGGATAGAGTTCTGTGACTCACTCTTAGTATCCTCCATAGAACTGTGCTAGGCAATACAGCAGCCACTGGTCACGTGTGGTTACTGAGAACATGGAATGTAGCTAGTCCATCCCAGCATGTGCTACAGGAATAAAATACATGCTGGATTTAGAAGACAAAAAAGGTATGTAAAATACCTCATTAATAAGTTTTGTAGATTACATGTTAATATTAATTTTGTGGATTGCATACCATGTATTATTAAAATTAATTTCCCTGTTTCTTTCTGCTTTTTTAAAAAAATATATAGCTACTAGAAAATTCCAAGGTACACATGCAGCTTCCATTTATGGCTTATATTATGGTTCTCTTGGATCATGCTATGCCAGGTTCTAATTCCTTTGGATTTCCCTTCAGAAACCCCACCTCTAGACTGTGAGTAAGAGATGCTTCTGCTTTGTATTATGAATTTGCAGGGCCTGGGTTGATTAGGGCAGTTAAGTCTAGCCTGCTCTGCCAAGAGAGAGTGAAGGAAGAAAAACTGATCGGCGTGCAATTACAAGTTGGTTACTAAGGGCCTAAGTGGAGCCCTTAGGAAAGAGTTATTGCCTCTTAAATAGCACCTTTCTCTCTCTGAGTGAATGAAAGGAGGAGCTCTTTCTGTTAAAGTCATTTAAGATCCTTTGCTGAAAGGAACCATATGCTACACAATGAAATATATTCCAGGCAAGATGCATATGCTTTGCACAATAAATACATATGCAAATCTTACAAAGATTTTTTAAGAGAAAATGTGCTGATATTATTCACATCAATATCATTTAATGTATTCTTGTTCTTCCAATCTGAAGTCAAATCTAAAGCTTTTCCTTTCTCCCCTGCCCCCAACCCCTGACAATGAATATTTTATACAAAAGCCATCTAAGATTTTTGGTTTTGGTCAAGAGGAATTTGTTTCTAGTCACTGAAATTTAAGTCTCGATAAATCATAAGCTCCAAACAGACTGGCAAATATCCAGTGGGCCTGGCAACGTCTGCAAATGCCTCTGTGGGACAGTCTGGGTGGGAACAGCACTGAACAAAAATCCCAAGACCTGAGGCTGCGGCCTGCCCTTTTCAAGTCTAAGAGTCTCAAAGCATTTTCTCTTTAGGACTGTTCTCAGACTCAAACTATTTTGAACACAGATCTGCAATCCATAATTGGAACTGGTATTGAAAGGAAATTAGAATGCTCGTTGAATCACATCCTTGCAAGGTTTCTCTCTGCCTAAATGAGTCTCCGTTTCAGGTGATAGAGTCGGAGAGGCCTTGTGGGGTCCCAATAAAGTTATGCTGGCTGGTAAATAAAGATGAAAATTCAGAAATCAGTACAGTCCTGGGAAACTCCATTCAGGGAGTACAAGGTCTCACGGAGCACGATGCTGTCTCTTTGATTGTCCCCCGCTCCGTCTGTTGCTTCCCATCATACATTCTTCTGAAAAGCCGTATTGCTACAAATACACATTTAGGATTTGATTACAGAGTCTCATCCATTTACGTGTACAAAATAGAGCCTACTGTGACAGATTAATGCTCCTAAAGTTTGTACAGGAAGGTTAAATAAAGTGTTACTTTTATGACACCGAATATCTTTATGATGCTTTTGCTAAATCAGAGACCTCTTGGTGATGCTGCAGATGTGTCACATACTTACCGTGAGCTGGCAAAATGCCACCAGTGCTTTTCTCATCTATCACGCTTCCTACCTTTCTGCACAAGCCATCCTCACTGCTGTGTGTAATACAATAGTCTCCAGGCAGCTTTCTCTTTCTGCACATTTAGTCCAAGTGAAACAATTCAAGTCCCGTCATCCGGAGATGTTACAGTGTTACTAGAAAGAATGCTTCACGCACAGTTCTACCATTTACAACATGGATATACTACGCCCGCACACACATAGTCTTGGGGATTGTGAAGCCATCGTCAAAGCTGCCGCCACAGTTCATATTCTTCTCCTTCCACCCTTCTTTTGATGTTCATTCACTTCCTTTGTCTGGCCCTTCTTCCCACTGGAAAGGCCTGGAATGTTCTCTGAGCATCTTTGGCCACGCTAGATTTTCTGCTTTCCTTCTTTTTTAAACTTTTATTTTAGGTTTAGGGGTACACATGCAGGTTTGTTATACAGGAAAATTGTGAGTCACAGGGGTTTGGCGTACAGGTTATTTTGTCACCCAGATAATAAGCATGATACCCCATTAGGTAGTTTTTTGATCCTAACACTCCTCCCACCCTCCACCCTCAAAGAGGCTCCAGTGTTTATTTTTCCTTTGTTTTTGTTCATGTGTATTCAAGGTTTAGCTTCCACATATTAGTGAGAATATGCACTATTTGGTTTTCTGTTACCGTGTTAGTTCACTTAGCATAATGGCCTCCAGCTCCGTCCATGTCCCTGCAAAGGACTTGACCTCATTCTTTTTTATGGCTGCATAGTATTCCATGGTATATATGTACCACATTTTCTTTACCCAGTCTACCATGGATGGGCATTTATGTTGGTTGCCTGTCTTTGCTATTGTGAATAGTGCTGCAATGAACCTATGCATGCATCTTTATGGCACAATGATTTCCTTTGGGTAGATACCCAATAATGAGATTGCTGAGTTAAATGGTAGTTCTGTTTCAAGTTCTTTGAGAAATCACCTAACTGCTTTCTGCAATGGCTGAACTAATTTTCATTCCCCACCAGCGATGTATAAGCATTGCCTTTTCTCTGCAACCTCACCAGCATCTGTTATTTTCCGACTTTTTAACAGTAGCCACTCAAACTGGTATGAGATGGTATCTCATTCTGGCTTTGGTTTGCATTTCTCTAATGATTAGTGATGTCAAGCATTTTTTCATTTGCTTGTTGGCAGCATGTATGTTTTCTTTTGAAAAGTGTCTTTTCATGTCCTTGCCCACTTTTTAATGGGGTTGTTTGGTTTTTGCTTGTTAATTTGTTTAATTCCCTTATAGACTCTGGATACTAGGTCTCTATGTGATACTTGGTTCACAAATATTTTCTCTCATTCTATAGGTCGTCTGTTTACTCTGTTGATAGTTTCTTTTGCTGTGCAGAAGCTCTTTAGTTTGATTAGGTCTCATTTATCAGTTTGCTTTTGTTGCAATTGCATTTGGCATCTTCATCATAAAATCTTTGCCATGGCCTGTGTACAGAATGGTATTTCCTAGGCTATCTCCAGAGTTTTTATAATTTTGGGTTTTACATGTAAGTCTTTTTTTTTTTTTTTTTTGAGATGGAGTTTTACTTTTTTGTCCAGGCTGGGGTGAAGTGGCTTGATCTCGGTTCACTGCAACCTCCAACCCAGCAAGTCCAAGGTATTCCCCTACCTCGGTCTCCTGATTTAGTGGATGCCCTGCTGGGTTTTGAACTTGCATGGGTCCTGTACCCCCTTTCTTTTGTATGATTTCTCCCTCTAGAAATAAGTTTATTTACCCAATGTCTATACCCCCATTGTATTTCAGAAATAACTAACTTGTTTTTAACTTTGATTCATAGGTGGAAGGAGAGGAATCTTAGATGAGATTCTAGACTCAGACTTTAAACTTTTGAATTAACACTGGAATGAATCAAGACTTTGGGTGGCCTTTGGGAAGGCATGATTGTATTTTGCAATGCTGTTACCAGCAAAAGTTCCCAGTCCAGACCCCAAGAGGGTGTTCTTGGATCTTGTGAGAGAAATAATTCAAGACGAGTCCACAGAGTAAAGTAAAAGCAAGTTTATTAAGAAAGCAAAGGAACAAAGAAATGGCTACTCCATAGGCAAAGCAGCCCAAGGGCTGTTGCTTGGCTATTTTTATGGTTATTTCTTGATCATATGTTAAATAAGGGGTGGATTATTCATGAGTTTTCAGGACTGAGGGTTTCTCCCCCTTTTAAGATCACATAGGGTAACTTCTAGACATTGCATTTGTAAACTGTCACGGCACTGATGGGAGTGTCTTTTAGCATGCTAATACACTGTAATTAACAAAAAATGAGCAGTGAGGATGACCAGAGGTCACTTTCACCACCATGTTGATTTGGAGGGTTTTGGCTGGCTTCTTTATTGCATCCTGTTCTGTCAGTGGGGTCTTTGTGAGCTGTGTCTTCTGCTGATCTCCTGTCTCATCCCGTAGGCATCAAGAATACCTAACCTCCTAAGAATGCAGCCCAGGAGGTGTCAGCCTCATTTTACCCAGACCCTATTCTAGATGGAGTTGCTCTAGTTTAAACGCCTCTGACTATGTGAGAAGGACATGAGATTTGGAAGGGCCATAGTTGTGATGATGAATGGCCTGAAACTAAACACCAGGGTATTGGAGAGGTGTACTGAGGAGACAACTCTGCACTTTGTATCTGAATCATGAAAGGATTTAAAGAATCTCTAGGAAAGGGTATAGCAATACAAAGAATATTCTTTTCCAAAGGAGTTGAGTCTTCCTAGTGTAAGAAATCATTTGCTGCGTAAACAGCACAAAAAGAAGCTGGGACCTTGAGCATTCCACTAGAGCTCCGAGTAGGAGAGGTGTTAAAATAACATTCCCCTCCCCCCACATAGCTGCCTCATAAAGTAGATTTACTCTCAGCAAACACTGAGCCAGCTTTTCAACTCACCCTCAGTCCCCAAGGAGTTCCCTATGAAATCAGGGAAAGTGTCACAGCTCAGATGAAGTCACCAGGGGAAATTTGGTCTTCTGGTCAAACTTAGGCTGCCTAATTCAATCTACTCCTCATCACTGGTGCTCAGGAACTCAATGGGATCACAGCAGAAGATGAAACAAATTGAAACTTTATTTCCATTTGCTCTCTCACTTACTGAGTCACTCAAAAAAATGTTTTAAAATACCAACAAATCCAGACCACACCAGTAAGTCCCTTCTGGGTTCTTAGGTCATATGTACATGGAGTACTAACGTGAAAAGTGACTGTCAATTCCTTCTATTTTATTGAATTCAGCACAGATTTGTTTGACCAAACTTTTTTGGCCATAACATGATGAATATAAAGGTGCTTTGCAAAGTGTAAATTATGACACAAAAATGAGAAACTGGATGCAAAGCACCACACAGAATCAAATACTACACTGCACTTAAAATATACACTGAAACAGACAGAGGTCATATGTAGAGAAGTGGAAAATACAGTTGTCAATGTCATGTTTATAATATGATCCTGTTTGGGGGCAGAAGAATGTGTGTGTATGTGTGCATGCACGTGTGCACGTTGAGGGCAGGGGTGTATTTGTATATTTGTAGCATATTTCCATAATAAGGTTTGTAAGCTGGAAGCCAGTTATGCAACATGGATACCTCAGGGGTATGGACTTCAGTGGGGGAGGTCCTTAAAAGTTAAATTTCTCCACTGTTTCAGTATTTTCTCCATTTAGAATGCATTAGTCTTGTTATTAAAAATATTTTTAAATATAAAGAATCAAATCGAAGTTAGATGTTCTCTCAAATCCACTGGTTCAAAATTAAATCTGCAATAGATTATGGCATTTATTCACTGATTTGATCAAAGCATTTGAATGCATAATCGCCAGCTTGGTGAACACAAGAAGCTCCTATAGCAGTAACTTCCTCACTGCTAGACTGCAACTAAAATAGTGCGACCTTACAGTCACTAACTGAGCGGCAACCTCCTGATCTTCTGGCTCTTCCGTCTGTTTCCCTGAATTGAATCCATTTCTGCTGAAAATATCTGGGCTGCTTTCTGCTCCTGGGCTGAACTCTGATACAAGGAGAGAAAATAATAACTGTCCTTAGTCCCTGGAGAAACTGAGGCAATCTGGTTGAGTTCAGAGGGGGAGGATATTCCTTCAGGAGGCATGGGAATAAGGAAAATTCTGGAAGCAAGGACTTTGATTTCTTTTTTATGATATGGTTGGAAGACATGTGGATAGAGTAGAAGAAGAGTGTTCCCAGAGGTGCTAAAAATTAAAGTCGAAAAGAAAGGTTTGAATGAGATTTTGCAAAGTATTGAATATAAAGCTAAAAATTGTGGACTATCCTTTACACAATGGGAGTGTAAAAGTTGTTTGAGTAATTCTATGATCCGGATAAACGTAAGATAAAGAGAGAGATGCTCTTTGTAAAAATGTTGCCCTGTGCTAACTTTTCCATGGGAATTTTAAGTTGAATTTAATGACATTTACTGAAAGAATACCATGTCCATGTACATGGCACTAAAGAAGTGACAATGTGATTTGTTACTGTGCCTGCTGACAGAGAGACCCAAGAAGCAGGTCAAGCAGCCTCCACAGAAGTAAGAATTAAGACTGACAAACGTGAGCAGATTTAATGCTAATAGTGTGGTCTGGGGTATGCTGACATCCCAATTCTGGAGACATTTTTGGATGTTACAAGGCATCATGCATTCTGGACAATGAGGCAAGTTTGTGCTGCTTGCAAGTAAAGTTTGATATCAGGAAATAAAAGTGCAAGGGAGGCCTGGATCCATAATCTCCTTCCCAAATCCTTGGGTTGGTAACTTAACTACTCCAAGCCTTACTTTCATTTTAGTGCAAATAGAAATAACACTAACTACATTATAGTGTTGAGAAGATTAATTGAAATTATATGTGTAAAGCACTTTAAACTGAAAAACATATAAAAATATAAAGTACGCAAATGTGTTTCCAAGTGGACAGACTTGCTATGTGCAAAAATTTTTCAAGAATTTCCTTTTCGCAGGGTGTCAGAAGTGTTTCAGCTAGCAGAAATAAATATGCTAATTGGAAGTA
The DNA here is from genome assembly GCA_036589455.1 of Ateles fusciceps. Lineage (NCBI taxonomy): Eukaryota > Metazoa > Chordata > Mammalia > Primates > Atelidae > Ateles > Ateles fusciceps. The sequence continues at coordinate 4,142,899 of JAZHEH010003318.1, read as the reverse complement.
GATGAATCATAATCTGTGTCTTTTTCATGAGAGGTTAGATGTGACCTGAACTATGTGAAACTAACAAAAGAGAAGCATGATTAAAACAATGAGTTAGTGATCAAATCAGTGTATTTCAAAGAAGGCACTGTCTGTAAACTCTCAGCTTCTCTATTTGAACACCTAACTTCATACCATATTTTCATCACATAGTCAATTCTGGAATGCTACATCTGTTTTTCCTTTTTAATTCATGTTTCTTTACATTTTATATTTAGACAATCTCTTTGTTCTAAGATTAATCTATAATATGTTTTCAGAATTAAAAGTAGAATTGCCATGCACACCATCATCATATAAGATTTCTCTTTTCTGTTTCTTTTATGCCCTCATAGAGCAACACAGGGTGAGAGAAGCAAAAGGAAGAAGAAAACAGAAGGGCAGCCACCGAGGAGTAATCACTTCTACCAAGAGACTGGAAGAAAGCAAGAAGAAAGGTTAGGGTGCTTGTTTCCCTGGTTCCCTACCTGCAAGGTTCTCTTAGGATGGATCTCCATCATTCCTAAGGCCTACTATTTCTTGAAGAATGAGCTTCTCTCCAAGAGACTCGCTTTTTCTGGATTCTGGTAATCACTCTCTTTCTCATACTCTAGGACCTAGGAGTATGAAAGCTCAGCGGTTTCTAAGCATGGGTTATCCTTGTTGCTTCCCTTCCCCTTCCTTTTCTCTGTACTGTTAAGTGCGCTCTGAATGAAGAGACCCCCTAAACAGACTTTGTGTGAGCAGCAAAGCTGTTTATTCACCCAGGTGTGGGTGGGCTGGGTCCAAAAAGAGAGTCAGCAGAGGGCGGTGGGGTAAGAGTTGGTTTTATAGGTTTGGGATAGGCAGTGGAAAGTTACAGAAGTTTACAGTTCAGGGCAATTTTTGCAAGCCAGGGGAGTGTTGGCACGGGGGAGGGGGGTGTCACAAGGTCCAAGGTCCAATGTCACAAGGTTGGGTTATCAGTTAAGGCAGGAACAGTTGAGGCAGGAAGAAAGGTACAATATTGCAAGGTCAATTAGGCTTTGCAGGAGCCAGCAATTCTTACTTCTGACTTTCCGGCTCTGAGAAGCCCTCCAAAGCTATACGTATGGGTCATGGGGGTCGCCATGGCTCGACTAGGGTATGGCCTTTGGTGCAGTTAGTTCAAAGGACCTTGCATGTACATAGACCTGTTGTAAGTAAATGCCCCTTAAATTATCCTAATTTGAGCATACCATGTGTTTTCCGGTGAGATACTGACTGATACATCCTCCCGAGTAGGATGCTTCTCAATCCCCGCTTTACATGAGACCATGGAGGATGATAGACAAGGAACAACTTCAGGGAAGGTGGATCAGAGGCCCAGGAAAAAAAGTTGACAAGGGAGGTCTTCTAGAGAACAGAGTCAGGGTCTAATCCAATACATTTCTCGAATGTGTGCCCCGGAGAATTTAAAAAATCCTTCCATTTTTTTCACTCTCTGAACAGGAGTTTTTATTGTTGCTTTCTCGTCCCCCTTTCCATCTTATAGATTGGGTTTGCGTGGAAAAGGAGAAGCTAGATTACATGATTTTTTTAATTCACAGGAAATCAAATCAAAGCAGCCAGTCGTATTCAGGCTCGACAGAGATAAGGTAGCATCACCAGGAAGCTCCAGGCAGAATGACACGGCTGCTTCCTTTGCAGGGGGGATGAATGTGGTTAGTTTATGAGCAGAAGGGAGCTAAAAGATGTTTCGTGACCAGGAGTTTAGACTGTGGCAGATACCGTTAGTGCCCATAAATATCTGTCTTTTTTCACTTTCTGGTACGTAACTGGATTGTATTCTCTAGACTTTCCTGCAGTTTGATGGGACTGAGTTCTAACCTATGAGTATGAGAGAAACTGAAATGCAACACTCCCAGACCTGGCCCATAAAAACTTTCCACATTCAAATCTTCTTTATCTTCTTTATCCATCTACTATCTACATGGAGAAAACCGCAAGGACCTGGAAGAGGTCAAGACATTTTAAAAACCAAAAGTCCAGTCTTTTAAGGACTACCTGGAGCTGAGCCCTCCCAGCAACTGACATTAGACTGAGATGTGAATGAGAAAACAAACACTTACTGTAAATCCAATGAATCTGGGAAAGTTGACTCTTAAAGTAGCTGGCATTATTTACCACAAGGAATATAATGAGTCAGAACCTGTTCAGCTGCAAGTGTCAAGCAAACCTAAACTGGCTTAAAGCAAAATAGAATTTATGAACTAACATCATGGGGAGTTCAGTGGTAGGGAACCCTTTTAGGTATTGCTTGACGCAAAGTCTCGCTGCCAGCCAGTCAGACATGATTCTCTCTGTATCTCAGCTTGATGAGGTTCTGTTCTCTGTGTTGTGCTGTTTTCTTTCTTAGGCTCTCTTTCTCCATGGTGTGATGGCTGCAGCAGCTGCAGAATTCACAATCGCACTGCTTGGTTTTCATGCTCAGCCTACTTTCACTCACAAAATGGCCCAGCTTTGGTTCAGCCACGTTTGTTGGTCATGGGTGGGCAACAGGGTGATCTACAAGATCCCTTGAGAGCTCCCAGACAGGAAATGTGATGCCCTCTACAACCACATAATACAAGATCCCTTGAGAGCTCCCAGAGAGGAGATGTGATGCCCTCTACAACCACATAATAGGAGCTCAGAGTGGAGGAAAAGATAATTCCCAAAGGAAAGTCAGGGTAGTTTGTTCCTGGGAAAAGATATGTGACAAAAACTATACATGTCCACTACATTCTCTTTCTTCCCTTTCTTCCTTCTGTCTTCCATTGTTATTAGGCAACAGTAAAACATTTTCTTTGTCTCTCTTATTTTTGGTACGCAGCCCTTTTATACCCATAATTATGGTTGACATGAGTTTGAGAAACACCGTAAATTTTGTAGATACGTTTGGCGTTGTAATATGGGGGTTTAAGGTGCCCTCAGCTCCCCCTGAGAGGACATTTCTCCAGGTTCTTGGTCTCCTGCCCTCTCATGAATGAGAGAGGGGGACCACGGTGCGGTGTGCAGTAAATGCCGGACTCAAAAGTGTTTGTAGAAAATGATTTATTTAGAGAGCGAGAAAGAGAAACAGGAGGAGGAGAGAGAAAGAAACAGCTGACTCACACACTGAGTGAGAGAATCCAGAAAGATGGAATCTAGGAGAGGAAAGCAGCTTCCAATAGAGAGAGATGGAGTTTGGGAGGGGGAAGACAGGTTTCCACTAGAGAGTGTGGAAGGGGACTCCAGAGGGGAAATCCAGGAGAGAGGAAGATGGCTTCCATGAAGGGAGTGTTCGTGGAAGGGGACCCAAACATGGAGTCCGAAGGGGTGTGGAAGAGGGGCTTTTAACCTGAGAGGAACCCCCACCTTCTCTAAGACCCTGGGCCAATGAAAGGAGTTCCTTAGAACTTCCGCTGGAGTGATTGACTCTTAGTTTCTTCCCATGCCCTCGAAATTCAAACATAAATGGTTAAATCTCCTGGGTGGAGAGATGGGAGGGGGGCATGGCACTGGGAAATTCTTGCCCTTAAACCTACGCCCCCTTGTGGACCTGGAAAGAGAACACATGCCCTCCTTCCTCCCCCTCTGAACAGGAAAGCCCAACTTTGGTTGGAATTAGGGACGTCGATCCTCTTTAACTACTTCCTGCTGAAATGAGGCATAGAAGGGGCCCTGCAGTTGAGGTTTCCTTCAGAGGGGAGCCTTTCAGGGGTACAGGTTGATCCAGAGGTCCACGATAGAGTTCATGAGCCAAGGACATCTGGGGTTTCAGCGGCAGGATTATTTGTGACCTTATGGCTCCATAAGAAACAAATGTGACAAGGTGGTTAAAGATGGGAGGCCCAGAAGACAGGTTCCCTTCTCACTATGAAAAGAATGCTCAGAGTTCGAGAGATATCAAAGTTGAGGTTTATAGTCCTATTAATGCCAGGATATAAATTAGACTTATGAGTGGTTAATTCCCTGAAGATCTTGTTGGAAAAGCAGATGTAGATTTTCTAATGGCTCGCAGGTGGATGAAGGGTTGTCTCCTGGAACTTCAGGCTGCGGAGTGGAGGGTCTATGACTTTCCTCAGGATGTGTCCAAGCCTTCAGCCAAGTGTGATGAATCCACAAGTCAATTCTCACCACTTTAACTGCCATTGGGGTAGACAGAATAATCAAAAATGGTCCTTCCCAAGATGGGCCTAGAGAGGGCGAGTCTGAGGGGAGAGATTTCACAAGCACCAAGTCTCCAGGGGCAGGAGAGAAATACTGAGAAGGCTGTGCCAGTGTCCAGGAGAAGATTGACTTCCTGGACCTCTATGGTCAGCTTTACCTGGGGCTCTGTGAGGGTGATGGCTTATGCTGGCACTTGCTCCTGGCCCCTTCAGTCCTGCCATTGATCATCTCATCAGACACCTTAGGCCCTCGGCAGGTGGGAGTGGGTCACCCTTGCAGTGGTAGGTCTCCCCCTTTGATCCGGTCTCTGGTGCCCACTGGCAGGGTGGGCATGATGGTGACCATGCCATTGCACTGCTTCTCCTGCTTTGAGATCACTTGGGCCACAGGCTTCTTACTGGCACAGGACCAGGTCAGGTTCATGGTCCCCTTGCTGGGCACCATGCCCACCACCAGACAGGTGATCATGGGGGAGCTGCTGACAAACAGGTCCAAGGGGCTGGGCCAGCTCAAGTAGGCCCTCACCCCTCTCGGGTTGGAAGCTGCACACTTCTTGGCACTTTCCTCAAAGGTGTCGCCTTGATAGTCGACCAGGCAGGTGTAGGTGTGGTCGGACAGCCAGCGCATCTGGGTGAGGATGAGCTCGCTCTGCCTGGAGGCCAGCTTGCCCTCCAGTATGGGAACAGCGAAGGTCCAGTTCATGTCCACAACCTGCCCTTCCTGCAGCCAGGTGATGTTGATGGCACCTCCGGTGTACCCGGAAATGAGTACACCCATTACTTTAAAAGCCGCTGTCACTTTAGAAGCCGCCTTCACTTTAAAAGCCGCCATCACTTCAAAAGCCGCATTTGCAGCAGCTGCTGGGCAGCCGTGAGTTCCCCCGCCCCAACTGCTTTCACTCGCCATGTTGACCCCGCCAGAACCTCGTGCGCGGTTGGGCCACTCCCCAAGCTGCTGCCCACACAGGGACCTGCGCATCCTGAGGAGCCTTTTTACCCTGCTGTCTGGGACCTGAGAACACTGGAGAGGCCTGCCAGAACCGTGCGCCAGGCCGCCGCTCTCCTGGTCCCGTGCAGGCTCGGGCTGTACCTGGCCCCTCCCGGCTATTTTCTCCAGCTGACTGCTGTGTGCTCCCAGGGCTGGGCTGTTCCCGCCGGCAAGGAGTGAAAGGCCCCGGGCAGTGCTCGCCTTCTCCACCCAACAGGCTCCCAAAGGCTTTGGTCCCAAAGGATAGAGAAGAAGACAGACAGCAGAGAGACAGCTTGAAGGTAAAAAAAAAACTGTGCTTTTAATTCCGTCTGGCCCACACTGCTTAAGAGGGGCTGGGTCGTGCCTCCAAGGCTTGGCGCCGCTGCTCCATTCCCCCAAAGCCCTGCCTGGCTGCAGCAGCTTCAGCTGTTCTTAGAGACAGGACAGAATGGGGCTGGTTTTATTCAGAATTTTGAAGTCTTCTCTGGTTGTATCCCTCTTCTAACTGTACCCTTTTTTCTGGTGTACCGCTCTCCTGGCTGTACCCCTCCTTCTGGCTGTACCCCTCTTTTCTGGTGTACCTCTCTCCTGACTGGCTCACCAAAATGTAATATTGGGGTTCAGGGTGCCCTCAGCTCCCCTGAGAGGGCGTTTCTCCAGGTTCTTGGTCTCCTGCCCTCTCATGAATGAGAAAGGGGACCACAGCACAGTGCGCAGTAAGTGCCGGACTCAAAAGTGTTTGTAGAAAGTGATTTATTTAGAGAGAGAAACAGGAGAAGGAGAGAGAAGAAACAGCTGACTCTCACACTGAGTGAGAGAATCCAGAAAGATGGAATCCAGGAGAGGAAAGCAGTTTCCACCCTGAGTGGAAGGGAATAGAGAGAGATGGAGTTTAGGAGGGGAAGACAGGCTTCCACAAGAGAGTGTGGAAGGGGACTCCAGAGGGGAAATCCAGGAGAGAGAAAGACGGCTTCCACGAAGGGAGTGTATGTGGAAGGGGACCCAAACATGGAGTCCGAAGGGGTGTGGAAGAAGGGACTTTTAACCTGGGAGGAACCCCCACCTTCTGTAAGACCCTAGACCAATGAAAGGAGTTCCTTAGAACTTCCGCTAGAGTGATTGACTTTTAGTTTCTTCCCGTGCTCATGAATTCAAACATAAATGGTTAAAACTGGTGGATGGAGAGAGATGGGAGGGGCGCATGGCACTGGGAAATTCTTGCCCCTTAAAACTACGCCCCTTGTGGACCCAGAAAGAGAACACCTTCCCTCAGCCTAATCAAGGAAGATGTCATTAATTTATAGACATCTTGAAAGATACCTGTCAAAAGAAAATTATCTCTTATAATTAAATTCTCTTCCCTTCATATACAAACATTTATGTAAAATGTTTCCAAATTACTTTTTACTAATTTTTCTCATATTTTTAATCTGTTTAATTACTAGTCTTGTATTAATAACAATATTGTTTGTTACTATCTTCATTGCCAATTTAAGCTATATTGTGAGGTAAATAGACTTGTGAACTGGTCTAGGAACCTTACAAATATTTATAAAATTGTTATTATCGGGAGATGTATTCTGAGTTTCAAACAGTCAGTTTGTAAATATTCTTTTAACATATAATTCATTTGTAAACACAAGACTGTTTCATTTATCTTTTGCTATGTGATAAACCACCCTAATACTTTGTGGCACCAAACAAATATTTTTCTCTCTCACGGTTGCTTGAGTTGTCTGCTCAGTTTGGTGTCGCTTGCTTTAGGATATGTCATGTGGTTACAGCCAGGAACAGGTCTCTGAAGGCTCAGCTAAGCTATGAATAGATGTCTCACGTAGCGCACTCAAATGTCTTGCAGTTGCCACTAGCCATCATCTGGTAGATGAGCTGAGGATGTTGCGGCAGTACCTTCCAGTGGCCACTCCGTGTGTTTTGGGCTTCTCAGAGTGTGTTAGCTAGGTTCTGGGAGACAATCGAGATAGTGAGAGCTCCAAGTGTCCCAGGTGCAAACTGCATGGCTTTCTATTACCTGGCCTCGGAAGTCCCCGAATGCATTTCCACCACATTCTATTAGTGAAGAAGGTTGCCAAGACCCACCTAGATTCTAGAGGAGGGAAATTAGTCTCCACCTTACAATTTGCAGCAAAGAGTTTGCAGGCATTGTTGTGCACCATAGAGCCTATTGGCATCTCTTTAGATGTAGTGTAGATGAAATAGCTAAAAGCTAGACTATCTCTGTTCGTATTTAGACTTTATTCCCCTGTTGATGTTGAGCAAATGCCTCAACCTTCCATGCCTTGGCATCTTCATCTATAAACTGGTGATAATACAGACCTATATGGTAGGGTGGTTTGAAAATATTAAGTAATGTTTTAAAAAGTACTTGGTTCAGTTCCCTGGCAAATGTTATCTATCATTGTTAACATTACCTGGGTTTAAAGATGATGATTCAAGACAGGTGTATCAGGGGTCTTCAAAAATCCATGAAAAAGGTATATTATGAAAAAACTGTGTGAATTTCAAATTGTTTTGGCACAAAAACGAACTCCCCACAAATTTGTTATAACATTTCTGGACAGTAGCTAGTTTCAGGCACTAAAAAGGATGAGACATAGTTTGAAAAGGGCCCCTTTCAAAGCAACATGATTTCTGTTAAAACTGAAGCGAGAACAAACATCAAATTTATGATGATACTTGGGTGGAAGAATGGTGAAATCATTGATGCTTTAGAAAAAACTTACGGGAACAATACCTCAAAGAAAACAGCAGTTTACAAATGAATAACTCATTTTAAGAAGGGACCAGATGATGTTGAGGATGAAGCCCACAGCAGAAGACCATGCATATCAATTTGGAAGGAAAAAATAATCTTGTTCGGGCCCTAATTGAAGAGGACTGGTGATTAATAGCAGAAATAATAGCCAACACCGTAGACATCTCAATTGGTTCCGCTTTCACTATTCTAACTGAAAAAGTAAAGTTGAGCCAACTTTCCCCTGGATGTGTGTCAAAACGGTTGCACCCAGATTAGCTGCAGACAAGAGCAGGACTTTCAACAGAAACTGCAAACAGGTGGGAATGAAGGTCCTGAAGCATTTCTTCAAAGAATTGTAACAGGAGATGAAACACGGCTTTACCAATACAATCCTGGAGACAAAGCAGGATCAAAGCAATGGCTATGAAGAGGTGGAAGTGGTCCAGTGAAAGCAGAGGCAAACCATTGTAGAGCAAAGGCCATGGCAAGAGTTTTTTGGGGGATTCTCAGGGCATTTTACTTGTTGATTTTCTGCAGGACCAAAGAACGGTAACATCTGCTTATTATGAGAATGTTTGGAGAAAGTTAACCAAAGTTTTGGTAGTAAAGCCCCAGGAAGCTTCACCAGAGTTCTGCATCAGGACAGGGTACCTGCTCAAGCCTCCCATCAAACAAGGGCAATTTTGTGAGGGTTTCTATGGGAAATTATTAGGCATCCACCTTACAGTGCTGATTTGGCTCCTTCTCGCTATTTTTTGTTTCCTAATCTTGAAAAGTCATTAAAAGGCATCAATTGTTCTTCAGTAAATAATGTAGCAAAAAGACTACATTGACATAGTTTAATTCCTAGCACCCTCAGTTCTTTAGAGATGATGCACTAAATTATGTCACAACTTGCCAAAGTATCTTGACCCTGATGAAGCTTATGTTGGGAAATAAAGTTTATATTTTTTAATTTTTATCTTTTAATTCTATTTTTCATAAACATTTTGAAGTCCTCTCTTATTTGACTGTGGCATAATTTCCATGGAGCTCACACAAGCATGTAAAAGATCTTTTTTATTTAAGACTGTCAGCAGAGCATGACACAATTTTTTACTGCCTGTTATTTATTTATTTTTAATCTTAGGGACTGAGCATCAATTCACTTCCCTCTCATGTTGGAGCTACTTTGATTGCTATCAGTCACATTTGAAGTCAGATACACAAATGCTTTTTGCATAAGCCGGGCTGTTACTATCTTGCTTTTGGTTGGTTACTGGAATGCCATTCATATATCTTCCTGTCTCCTAGCAGGGAGACTAAATTGGTTTATCATGTAGGCCAGTGGCTCTCTTCTACTACTAAATTTGGTGAGTGATAATAGAGGAACTAATTTTTTAGAGGCAAATTAATTTACATGTTCTATTACACATCACATCTTCTAGGATAACTGCTGTTTAAGATTAAAATAAAGATTTCAAGTGAGAATGAAGAAAATATGTTTATGGCATGATGAACTATTTTAATATATATTTTTAAATAGAACATAGTCTATATATTGTTTTTCAATAAGTGAATAATTAGGATTACCTTCTTTATAAAAAGATACAAGATTTCTAATATAATCTTTTAATCAGTTCTTAAATGGGGCATCCCATGAAAATTATCAGGCTAATACAAATAGGTTAGATTTTTATTTTGGCCAAAAGAACTCTGAATAGCAGTTCTACATACCAAAAAAAATTGGCAGAACAGATTGTAGAAATTATAACTAAGCTAGAGGACATTTTCTATTTCTAGAAGAAAATGTTACTTGTATCCAAGGAGCATTGTTTTGAGTTTTAGGCTCCCTTTCCAAAGAAGTCTGGAGTTTTTTTCATCTCAGCCTGCAGAAGAGAGTAGTAGTTAGGTGCTGGGACAGCTTAAAAGACTGCCTTTCTGGATCAAGTATAAAGGGAATGTGAGCCTTCTGGGACTTGGGCAGAGTACACTGCTCAGGTCATCTTGACCTCCAGGGATGACTAGTACTGTTTCTCCCATAAAAGCTGTTTTCCCGGAGCTCTCCAGGGACAGAATGTCAGAGCAAGTAGGGTCCAGAGAGCCCATAGATGATCCCTGTTATTTTACAACTGGGGAAACTGAAAACTGTAAAGTTATTTATTTTTGCTTCTTTGTAGCAGTGTCCAAGTATGAGACTTCAGTGTTATTCTCTTTCCAGGAGACTTAAGAAGCCCTCAAGTAGTCTGTCCTCACTGCCACAATGCCATGAGCGTGTCTTGGGTTGAATATCTATTGTGACCCAGGGCATCAATAAAAGAGTATTGGGAAGACAGACATCACTCAACTTGTACATCAGCTCTAGGGACTAGTTTTCATTTGGGCCAACTCTCACATTGCTATTAAGTCACATTCAGAGTCCCCGTTCTTGCTGAGATTGAACTTTCTCTTAATCTTAGGAAAATCAACTAGTGCATTAGAGGGTGTTTATATACCTTTAAATAAGGTCTTCCCCTTCATTGATTCACTCACATATCCGTGCATTCATTCACAGATATTCATTCAATGCATACTCTCTGCCAAGCACCACATGCAGCTCTGGGAAAGTAACACACAAAGTCCTGTCTTTATCACCCATGGAAAGTGAAAACATGTTTAACCCTAATCAGATTTTAAATATACACATTTCTTATATTACCTGACTCACCTTTTCACCCTCTTAACATTGTCTTTAATGAAGAAAAGTTCATGATTTTAATAGAAATATGTTGTCAATCTTTTATGGTTGATGTTTTTGTTGTTGTTTTGCCCATTTTAAAAATTGAGCAAACGATATGAACAGAAACTTTGCAAATGAAAATATCTGAATGGACAATGAGCTCATGTAAAGATTCAGCATTATTAACTAGCAGAGAAATGCAAAATAAAATTTTAATACAATACAATGCACCTCAACCCCAAGGGCTAAAATTTAAAAATGACAACTGACAATACCAAGTATTGGTGAGAATGTGAAACAACCAGGACCCTCATACATTACTTGGTGTTAGTGTAAGCTGGTATAGCTACTTTGCAAAACTATTTGACAGTACCTACTAAAACTAAATACATGTTACCTTATATCCCAGAAATTCCCCTCGTAGGTATGTATCCCAGAAAAATAAGCATTTATGTTCACCGAAAGATAGGTAGAAGATTGTTTATGGCAGTATTACTAAGGATATCAAAAATCTGGAAACAACCCAAATGTTCATTAAAAATACAACATGTAAATTATGCTATATTTATATAAACTAATACTGTACAATGGCAAAAATTAATGAATCCACGCACCAACAAGATGAATCTCTTAGGACTTTCGTTGAGTGAAAAAAATCAAAACACTGAACAGTATATCATACATTGTTTTATTTATATAACGTTCCAAAGCAGATTAAGCAAATCTAAGGTACTAGATATCAGAATAATCGTGTTATCAACTGGAAATCCTAGAAGTTGGCTAGGATTCTGAATATGCTCTATATCTCAATTTGGAAGGTGGGTATAAGGAAATATACAGATGTAAAAAATTATTTGAATTGCACAAGTAAGGTTTATATACTTTATGTAAGCTATATCTCACTAAGGAAAAAAAATAAAATATGTGCTCTAATTTAAAGGAAGTGAAGAAAGGAATTTGCAGTTGCTCCTGTTGCCCAGGCTGGAGTGCAATGGCGTGATCTCAGCTCACCCCAACCTCCACCTCCCAGGTTCAAGTGATTCTCCTGACTTATCCTCCTGAGTAGCTGGGATTACAGGCATATGCCACCACACCCAGCTAAATTTGTATTTTTAGTAGAGATAGGGTTTCTCCATGTTGGTCAGGTTGGTCTCGAACTCCCAACCTCAGGTGATCTGCCCACCTTGGCCTCCTAAAGTGCTGGGATTATAGGTGTGAGACCCTGCTCCTGGCAGCTACATAACTCTTTTATAGAGGCTTGCTGAGTTGTTCCATACTTCAGTATCTTTTCCGAATTCATCCATGGACAAATAGCCAATTGACCTTCCTTTCTGGTGCTGACAACTGACTCTCACCTACCCTTCTATTAAGTGATTTGTCTTATCATCATAAACATAAGTAAAGGTCTACTAACCATCTCACTCATAATGTCGTTTATGGGTTTTGGAGTTTTCCAATGTTGCAATGAAAGTGTCAAGGAAATGGTTTCTCATTGAATATTTGCCCAGAATGTATTGTAGGTCTGAGTGAAATATAAAAAATGCCAGTTAAAAGGCTTTCTACAGCCACTGAAGTGGGGGCTTCCTTAGAATTGTGCAGTATTTGCTGAACTTCCATCTCATTTCCTACTACATTTATACAAACTTGTGTTAATGCTTAGTTCAAGGATATATAGGTTTCTGTAATTGTAATAGCGAATCATAATTTAGTTTGTGTAAAATTCTTACCAATCTTGTCAAAGTGCCTCATCTTAATTTAATGTCTCAAATTAATTATAATTGAATCAATCAGCCTCTGAGAATTCCTGAGAGTTTTTGCAACATCTCTTGGAAGAATTAATGTCTCCTGCAGGGTGTTGTGAAACAAGAGGTTTTAATTATTTGCAGCCTTTTCTCACCTTTAAGTGTGCTGCGGATTCAAAGTATGTATTTCCACAGTAAAATCTAGGTTTTGACTCACTTAAAAATAAAAAAGTGTGTCCCATCCCACCAGCTGACAGTGTTTCAAGCTATTAATAGGCTGATCCTTGTATACTTGTTTCTCTGATATTTTTAGAGTCTGCATTGGAGTGCATTAAACTGTTTTTTTTCCCCTCTTCTTAAGTAATTATTAAGACTAGATTCTGCCAACAACATCATGCAAAATAAAATAATAGCTTGGAATTGTTTAGGACTACAATATTACTACTTTCACATTGTTACTATGAAGAGTATTTTTAGTGGTTTATTTCATGTAAACAGAGCATTCTATGTAGCCCATCATTACATTAGGTTATGTTTACTGTACTTCTCTTACAATTGCCTTTGTAGGGGGTACAGAATGCATATTTTCTTTCAACAAGGGAATACAATGCACTAGAAAGTCAAATCAAGAGAAAACCACTTTAGGAAATGATCACAGCCAAACGTATGAAATTACACCCACTTCACTAATTACCGCTAATCTAATTTTATTTTTAGCTTCTAAGACAACACCCTGAAAATACACTTCTCCTAGATGGCCTATATAAAGTTATTTTACAATCTCAATGAAAGTAACCTAGTAATACTGTTGAAGACAAGAAGAATCCACCTTTGGAATAAGGGCCTTTAATCTGAGGCTGGGCACCATGGCTCATACCTGGAATCCCAGCACATTGGGAAGCTGAGACAGGGGGATTGCTAGAGCTCAGGAGTTCAAGACCAACCTGGGCAACACAGTGAGATCTTATCTCTACAAAAAATTTAAAAATTAGTCAGGCATGTTGGCACACAGAGACAGAATGAGATTCTGATCCTGGAAAGGAAGAAAACAAACCCAAGCAGAGAATGGCAGCTTGTATTCTGACATGCTATTCAGGAGGCCAGGAGGCTGAGGTGGGATGATCACTTAATCCCAGGAGGTTGAGGACGAAGTGTACCATGTTTATACCACTGCACTCCAGCCAAAGCAACAGAGAAAGACCTCATCTCAAATAAATAAATAAATAAATAATAAATAAAATAGTTTTTAAGCTAAATCTCTACTTATAACACATCACCTCTGCAGCAGTCCATGATGAAAATCTTACCTATAAATCTATGCCAAGGATATATAGTGTTAATAGGCCCATATTCCAGTCCTACAGACTGATTCCCAGAGAGTAGTTAGGTCATGGAAAGAAGGGTTCAAATTTTAAGAAGGATAAAGTCCTGACCCATGAGATTACTTTTGAGTTAAGCTTCTCTGTATTCAGAACTGACTTAGAATTTCTGAACCCTAGAATTTTTAGGTCTTCAAAAAATTCTTGTCAAAGAATTTTTTTTTTTTTTTTTTTTTTTTTTGAGGTGGAGTCTCACCTTGTCACCCAGGCTGGAGTGCAGTGGCACGATTTCTGGTCACTGCAACTTCTGCTCCCCGGGTCCAAGTGATGCTCCTGCCTTAGCCTCCTGAGTAGCTGGGATTGCAGGCATGCGTTACCATGCCCAGCTAATTTTTTGTATTTTTAGTAGAGATAATATTTCACAATGTTGATCAGGCTGGTCTCGAACTCCTGACCTCATGATTCACCTGCCTCAGTCTCCCAAAGTGCTGGGATTATAGGCATGAGCCACAGCACCCAGCAAAAACAATTTTTTAAGGCACTTAATAGCATATTTACTATTAGGTTGATACACAAGTAATTGTGGTTTTTGCTGTTGGAGTAATGGCAAAGATTACTTTCTTTCAAAACTCAACTAAAATGCAACCAACATCTTCATGTTTCTACCCTTCTTAGTCTCAAAAGGATTAGATGTTCTGTGTCGGATTCTGATAGGAACCTAAGAAATTGCATTTAGTAGTAATAGAATTAATTATAATCATGTGTATGTGTCTGTGTGTGTGTTTGTATATATGTGTCTACGTGTGTGTTAGTATCCCTCTAGACCGGCGGAGTCTAGTATGGTTGCCACTTGCAGTATTCAGCATTTATTTGAATTTAAATTTTAATTTATTAAAATTGAAAACATAGTTTTTTAGTTATACTACTCTCTTATGGATAGTGGCTACTCTTTCTGCCACTGAAGAAAGTTCTGTTGGATAGCCCTGTTCTACAGAGTAAGCATTGTGGGGCAGACAGTATTTCTCATGTATATCACAATGCTTACTACATAAGAGGTCAGTAAGTGATTGATGATTGAATAAATAAGTAAATGCTTTATATATAGCAGGCAATAAATAATATTTATTAATAAAGGAATTCAATGAATAATTACCTAAAGCATTTCCGACTTTGATCTCCTGATTTTCAACCTTCTTCTGTTTTCGATGCCTTACGTCACATCTCTTTTCCTGATTAATGACATTTCTTAATTAATGTTCCTTCTTTATCCTAATCCCCTTGAATCTACAGTCCAAATTTCTCAGACAGTGAATTTCCTAAATAATGTTTCTGTACTTAGTCATATTTTTCCTTTCCTAAAATATGTTACACTGGGACTTCTGTTCAGGCCACACTGGAATAAATGACACCAGATAATCTCTCATCATATACAACTGGAAAATAAAACAATGTTTAGAAAACATCCATTTGCCAAAATTAGATAATAGAATGAGATTCTGATCCTGGGAAGTAAGAAAACAAACAAGGTGATCAAGTTTTTTTTTTTTGGAAAAACTCCAAGACTGTGGTGAAAGGAGATGGAACCCAAGCAGAGAATGGCAGCTTCTATTCTGACAAGCCAAGGTGATGAGATCTTGTTGAAAACCCAAGGCCTTGAGTAGAGGCACCAGAATGTCACACCTTAGTTGCATGGATAAACTATCTATAGAGTGAAGGCTACTCTATATTCCTCTTGGCAAAGCTTCACCTAAGCCTCAGATACTTAAGTGGATCTCAAAGTAACTTAATTGTTTGCCAATATAAATGCCAGTGCTTTTAAAAAAAATGAAAAATTTAGGCACCAAACAAAAATTTTAAATTTCTAGACATCTAAGGAAGCAGGAAACTCTGACCCTCAATTAAAATAAATAAATAAACAGAAACAGGCATGGAAATGTCAGAGATGAGACATAAATAATGGGATTAAGAAATAAGAACTTTAAAACAGCTATAAATATGCTAAGGATTTTTTAATAAAAATTATAAATGAGAGGCCAAATTAAAGCAACAAAAATCACCAAATGGGAATTCCGGAGTTAAAATACAAAACATTGAGAACTAAAATTTTACTAAATGAACTTAACAGTGGATTGACTACTACAAAAGAAAAGAACAATGAACTTGAACACATATATTGGAAACTATCAAACTGAACCACAAAGAAAGAGAGAAAAGGTAGGTGCACGCGCACACACACACACACAAAATGAACAGAAATCAGTGACCTGTGAGACAACAGTAGATAGCCTAATAAACATGTAACTATGTGACTGTATCTTTAAAAGGGCTGGCTAGAAGCTGTAACATATTTGAAAAAATAATAGCTGAAAAGTTTCTAATTCTGATGAAAACTGTAAACCAATAGATTCTGGATACCCAGCAAATAAGTAGCAGGATAAACATAAAGAAAACCACCTCAAGATATGTCAGAATCAAACTGATGTAAACCAATGATATTGAGAAAATTATAACAGATGACAGAGGAAAAGAAAGCAACATCACCTACAAAGCAATGAAGATAAGAATGACTCATTGAAAACAATGCAGGCCAGAGAACAAAAGAATGAGAATTTTCATGTGTAGGAAAAAGGTAATCATCAACCTGAAATTATATATCCAGTAAAAATATCTTTCAAAAATGAAAGTAAAATATATAGATTTTCACTTAGAAAAAGTTGAGAGAATCATGGCTAGTAGATCTTCCCTGAAATAAATATTAAAGAAAATTCTTCGTGCTGAAGAAAAATGAAACCAGATGGAAATTTAAGTCAACAGAAAGACATGTAAAGAGAACTAGAATTAACAAATGTATGAGTAAATATAAAATATGTTTTTCTCAATTTAAATGTCTTTTAAAGATAACTACATAAAGCAGTAACAATAATGTGTTTTAGAGTTTGTACACATATGTCAACTGTATGAGCACAATAGCACAAACGAGAGAAAAAATGAAAGTAAGGCTTTTCAGTAAAACAGTATTAATATTCTTCAAAGATAGATTGTGATGTTGAAGATACATATTATAAACTAGAAGAGACCACTGGAAATAAACTAAAATGATATAGCAATCAAAACAACGGAGAAGATAGAATGGAACACTAAAAATAAATGAAAAGAGAGGGGCTAGGAAAGGAGGTAAAAAGCAACAAAGAATAGGTAGAAAACTAGCAAATAAATAGCAGAATGGCAGATTTTAAAACCAGGCAATTTTGATGTTATTTTAAATATAAATAATGTGAAAAGAAGAATGGCTGAAAAGAAGAAACTGTCTTAGTGCATACTAAAGCAAAACTAAACTATCTACTGCTGATAAGAAAAATGCAGCTTAAAAATAAAGATATAGATATGTTAAAAGAAAATACCATAACCCAAGCCAAGACTATTCTTAGGAATGCAGGATCCACTTGTAAATTTTATTTCTGGTCAAGGTGCATTCCTGAGGCCCAGACACATCTTTGCTATCCCTTTGGCTTGGCAGTTTAAAACTTCCTTAGGTTTCACCATTCTTTAAATACTCTTTTTGCCCATGCTATTAAGAGTTGGTTTCTTTTCCATGAGACCAAAATCCAAATAATATAGAACTTTAGGAATGTCTACCCACACAGATTAAGACACTAACAAAAAGAGTGTGGCCTTGGCTCAAGTCCACCACTTCCTCTGTGAGATCTGTAGAGAATCACTTTCCTAGATGATTGTGCTCTTAAGTCATTGCAAATAAACCATATTCGTTAACACATGAGTGGTTCGATTTCACCTGTAGGCCTTTCTGCCTTATGGTCCTATGGAAGGGGTAAAGAGCCATAGAGAGTTATGGTTAGAAAATGGTCTGTGATGAGCTTTGACAAGTGATGGTTGGGTAGGTAAACTTCTTATGACAATGCAATTATTTTCTAACAACACTTAATGTAAGTGTCACATTAAGACCAGAGTCATTATTCACTAACTTAAATAACTTAATTTGGACATTTTGAAGGAAAATCAGAAGAATAAGTAAAAAGATAACATTTTGTGGCTTTGAAAAATTAAATTAGGCTGAACAAAAACTCCCAGATAATGAAGCCAATTTCAAAGGCAACAGCAGAAATCCAGTTGAACCCTAAATTTTTATTCACTTCCACAAGGGAATTTATTGACAGAGATTAAGAGCCATCCTTGGTGATGACATAATCATTTTACCATTTGTTGATGGGCAGAGAATTGCATTTGAATATAAGAGTAGTAATGCTCTAAAGCTACCCAGGGTACATCACAGGTGCAGCTATTAAAGCCAACAATCCAGAAAGTGAGTGTTCATGGGATCTATGCTTATAAAGGTGAAATTTGGTAGAAATTTGGGAAGGACATAGAAACATAAGGGAGAAAAAAAAATGCCTTAGCCTTATATTCTTCTGTACTATTAGGATAATAAGAGTAATTACCTCAAAATATTGCTATGAAAATTAAGGGAGATAATTTATGTTAAAATATGAAACATAAGAGGCCCTCCATAAACGTAAGCTTTGCTTATTATTAGTTTGCCATCTAGGGTCATATGATAGTATTAGTTTAACTTCCAATCAGCAAAGGTATGATAGTGAACTAGGTAGTACAGAGGGTAGTGCTGGTTGGATCCACAGGACAGAGAGAGATGTCCCAGTCCGGGCAAGGGAGCTGGAATATTTATACCATGCTTCCATCAGTCATTGATTAAAAGCTATCCTTGAGGCACCTACATTCCCAGGCACTTCTGGCAAAACTGGCTCTGCAGCCAGCCTTTCAACAGAGACGCAGGTGCTGGCTTTGGGAAGGAAAGCACATTGAGGATGGTGTGCACAGAAATGGGGGAAGAGATCTGGGGGACATGGATGGAGTGTCTACTACAATTTCCTTTCAGTTTCTTTTCTCTGCTTGCTTATTTTGTTTGTTTATATAGTTGAAAGAACATTATGAAATACGCTATATTCCTCATGGAATGTAATCTCCACAAGGGAAGAGCTTTTTGGTTTTGGTTTCGTCCCTGGTAGTACTCCTTGACCTGGAACAATACCGCATGGCTGGTATTCAATAAATATTTGTTGAATAAATACAACTTTGTGATCTGCTTTTATGGTTCAGCCTTACATGGTGAAAATCTCTTTCTGAAAATATAAGTCTTATTTTTTTAAACTTTCCTCAATACAGCACTCCTACTTTGTATAACCATTTATATTTTATATCATTTTTTGCTATCATAAATGCTGTTTCCACAAACTTTCTCAATAAATTCACAGATATAGAATTACTGGGTAAAAACATACTCATGATTTTATAAAATATGGTTTTTCTTCTCTCAGATATTTTGACAAGCACGATCGACAGTATTGACTCTGAGGTGACCCTGAACAAAATCATTGGCAGCTGAAAATATTAGGCAGATCATATTCTTAACTCAGTCAACTCACTGTACAGCAATAAAGTTGTCAAACTTCTGCTCAGAAAAGGGTCTTGAACTTTCAATATATTATATATTTGGAACAAATATGACACATGTCTTAATGACCATCAAGTGTCAAGTCCAAATGCTAGGTAGGGCTTTGTCCACAGGCATCAAAGCCATACAGGCCAGCAGCTCAGTGTGGCTGAACTGATTATGTGAAGACACACACTGACGCCAGCATTCCCAAGTATTTCTTGCTTGATGAGCAGAGAATGACAGTATTGCATACTTGAAAATGCTGGAACCATGTGCCCCTGAAGACAGTGGTGTGTGATTGGCAGTTTCAGGTCACTCTGATTGTATATTGACTCTGTCCTTTTGATAGCGGCTGCCAGATACCACTTGCAGAGTTTATATCCTGGCATCTTCTCCACCAGGTCAGCGTGACATTTTTGTTCAAAGGGAGTCATCCCATCTCTGATTGCTGCATACCACTGGGCACTGGTGGCTTCAACCCTTTCCTTATCTATTGGAACCTCTGAGCTGTTCCATTTCTTTCCCAATATGTACATGGCTCCATTCATTCAACAATGCAGATACATTTCTGTGAGTTGCATGTCAGATATCCAACCCCCAGCAAAATCAGGAATGCTACCTTAAAAAAAAGCTATCTTTTCTAAGAATGCCTTTCAGTTAAAACGTAGGCTAGATTTTCTGGCAGCAGTAGACAAATTAACCAAACTAGTTTCATTTTCAGACTTTTTATTTTTCAGACGTCTTAGGTTTCAGAATCTAGCAATTTATATTTTGAAGTCCTTGAAAATAGGAACTGTCATATACCATTTTTATGCATATATGCAAACACAGCATCTATAGTGTTTGGTGTATGAGAAACTCCTTGTAAATATCTTTTGATTTAAGTAACAACAGGTTAATTAAAGTTTTTTTATTTGTTGAAAATACTGGATTCCTTTGTGAAATGTGGGCAAAACAGAAAGCTGAATGACTGATATTTTTCACTTTTCAGAAAGTATGACTTTGTGTAGAAAGGACTTTGGTCTTTTAGGTCTAATTCCATCTGTGGCCATCTAAGCACTATTTCAATTGCTCCTTTCAAGTAGCCTAGAAAAATTCCATGAAGTTGAGTCCTGGCCAAACTTTTAGATTGCTTTATGGCACTTTCCTTTCTTTGCACAGGTTGTCAGTATGTACTTTTTCTAAGCTTAAATAAACTACTTCTTTGCTTATAAGAAGTCATGTACAGTATATTGTACTTCTCAAGGGTAATATTCATCCTTCTGGATATATTCCCCAAATCAGAGAACTGTAAACATCTGTTTCTGGCAAGCTAAGAAAGAGGAGCGATGTCAGAGCCAGCAACTCGCTGCCTATGGGAATAATTTTGGGTTTGTACACCTCCTTGACTGTTAATTTATAAACATGCTAACTGTATGATTCTCCCCATCAAAAATTCATGCCAGTTTTGAACAGTCTTATAGAAACAAAAGCAATATATAATAATCTAGAATCAAATTCTCAAGTTTCCATTAAGTGGAGTAGAGGTCAAGGAAAATTTAGCAAATGTTATATTTTCTCATGCATTACAAATCTAAATTATGTACAAATAGCATAAATAGAGTTTATACTATAGAAGTAAATTATCTTGCTCATATCATCTCCAGATATAATAAGAAGACCCACTGGTTAGACCTGGTATGGGGGTTGGCCAGAAAGCTGAGTGTGCAAGATCAATTCTGATTGTTGAGGACCAGATAGCTACTAATTGTGAGAGCAGCTAGGATTTGAAATCCAGGGTCTCGGCCATGTGCATGGAGTGTGCAGGTCTTGGTAATCAAAGAAAGCCAAAGGAGAGAAAGACCAGAAACCAGTCAAGCAAAGTCTGAGCAGGCAGTTTTCTTAGAAATGAAGCAATAGAGAAGGCAAGGGAGTTGGAGGCCATATAAGTTTTTAATTACTTAATTTATTTTTAATTGACAAGCAAAAAATATTTACCACATGCAACACGATATTTTGAAATATGTACACATTATGTAATGGCTAAATAGAGATAATTGCATGTAAGTTTCTAACTGAAGCAGCAAAGTTGGTCTGATTCTAACAAGATAATTTTTTTTTTTCTAACTGGGCATAAATCATAGGAGCAAAAAGAGGCAATGGTAGGTAGAGAGAAAGTCAAATGCTCTTTGGGACACATCAGAACTACAAACTAGACACAGTGGGAGAGGACCAGACTTGGAATATAAAGGTCTTTTGGAGGAGGTCCCAGTAGCTGGGGAAGTCCAAAAAGATGGCAAAATCTGCTGTCCAGGGGATTTGGCGACAGGTAGAAGCTGGAGGTCCAGGTGGGCAGGTGGTGCATATAGAAGGGTCAGAGGTGAGCAGTACCTGGCTCCCTGGCAGATGGGCAGATCACAGGGAAAGAACATGTTGACAGTAGCAGATAGAGTCCCAGGCATGAAGAAAATGGATCAAATGGACACTTTTGTCTTTAAAACAACTGCAGCTGACAGCTAGGAACACGGGAAAGAAATAAGTGGGAAGACAAGTACCTGATTCTTGTAGCCAAGGTACAAAGCTGAGCCTAGACACCTAGAAACAAGGAAAATAAATACTGAGGATCAGAGAGGCACAAGAAAGAAGGTAAACTTGATGTAAATCCTTAGCACTAGAGAGGCTTTGTTTTCTGTTATCCAAGGACCAAGGGAATCACAAAAACTACAGCAAGAGGTACACTTTGATTGCGCGGGTGGAAAAAAAATGGTTAAGAGGCCCCAGACACAAAGTTGGGAGATGCAGGATGCTGGGAGACAGATGGTACACAGACCTAAAGTGCAACAGGGATAGGAAATAGTACCCCTGCCACCCTTCCCCAATGCAATGGTATCCTCAGTTCTAATGTGGATCCCAGATTTGTAGCAATAGATGCAGTGGAGTACTCAGGAATTTGCAGGTGCATATGTGTAATCTCTGGGTTTCTAGTGCTGTTTCTCTGTTGATTTTTTAAAATTTATGCTGAAAAGTAGTTTGATTTAAAACATATCCTCAACTCTTTCACACTTCTATCAAGAGGCAGAACCTAATTCTTTGCCCCTTGAATATGAATAGCCATAAGAGACCTGCTTCTAAAGAATGAAATGCAGAAAAGAGTAACACTGCATAATTTCCTAGGCCATGGCAGAAAAGGTGATACAGATTCCTTCTGGCTCTCTCTTGGAACTCTTGTTTTTGAAAACTGCTCTCTGTGCTGTGAAGGCCAAGTCACATGGAGAGGTCAGCTGTGGTTGTTTGATTACAGTCCACACTGAGATCCCAGCTGACAGCTAGCATCAACAACTAGATATAAGTGAAGAAGTCTGTTGGGGTCACCCCATGTTGGGTGCCACTGTCAGGGTCACCACCTGTGGGGGTCTGTCCTGCAGACTCCGACTCAGTGACAGATGAATAAAATACACTGACACACAGATATTATGTTTTGCCAGTTTGACTGAGTGACTGGGTGGCTTACAGACTCAGGGCACCATTGTCGGATCACCCCCACGTTGGGTGCCACTATTGGGGTCACCACTTGCAGGGGTCTGTCCTGCAGACTCTGGCTCAGTGACAGAAGAATAAAATACACTGACACACAGATATTACACTTTGCCAGTTCAACTGAGTGTCCATGGCCATTTACAGACATCCTGGAGAGTGCTGTAAATAGTTGTGACTACCGGCCCCCACCAGCCAGTGAGAGTCACATTTGTTCAGTAGTTTAATTGACAGAGGCTTTAGACAACACCACTAGATGAAGATTAAAGGACAAGTTTCAATGCCCAAAGCAAGCACCATTAGAGAATAATCTCCCTTGTTGACCACCCACGAGAGGGCCATTGGCTCAAAAGTTAGTTTTAAGACCATGTGAGTAAACAAGTTATTCAGATAAACCGCTCATATTCCTTCGTATTTGCACTCTAATCTCTCTGACTCCTGCAGTGAGACTCTGGCTGCCTCAGCCAGGAACTATAGAAAAAAACTTTAGGCCTTCCAAAAGGGCCTTCTATATTCTATAACTTTCTCTAACATTTTTCCCACCACCTTGAGTGAATCCCCACAGAAATCTTAGAGATGACTCCAGACTCAGCCACCATCTGATTTCAGTCACATGTGAGATCCTAGTAAGACCTTCCTAGCTTAGTTCAGTCAACCTCAAAACCATGAAATCATGAAGGTGATGATGATGATGATAACTTGTTTTACACCATGAAATTTGAAATAATTTATTACACAGCAGTAGATAACTAGAATGATTTGAATACCATAAACAGGGGGTGCTATTGTAACAATAACTGAAATTTGGGCCTTGACTTTGGAACTAAACCATAGGCCATGTTAGAAGGGCCTTGAGGAGGCTATTGGTGAGGGGTTAAAGGAAAGTGAGGAGAAAGATTATTGAACATTGATGGAAAGATACTTGCTATATAGCAGCAAAACTTTTAATAGCATTGTTGCTTACAGTAATATAAAAGATAGAAATATATCCAGTAAGCTAGATAATTTAGCTAAAGAGGTTTCCAGAGTGTGAAAGTTGCCTCCTAGTTTCTCTAGCTGCCTATAATAAAATGAAACAGGAGACAGAGGAACTAAAACAAAGCAAAAACAAAACTAAGAAAAACAACCCCTCCAAAACTGTTAAGTATATCACAAATGAGGCACAACTTGCTAGATGCAAAAATAAAGCTGTTTTCTTATCTCCAGCTTCTCCAGGTGACAAACTGTTCCTCTTGCTATTTTTTTCAATTGCAGAGATAATATCTAATCTTCCTAATTAAGTATAATAATAGGTGGCTTTCTTAGATGTCCTTTATGAGGTCAAGGAAATTTCCTTCTATTCCTAGTATGCAGAGAATTTCTAATGTGATTGAGTACTATGTTTTGTCTAATACATTCTTCTTTCATCCATTGAGGTATTTGTTTTATGTTGTTAAAAACTAAGTTTGCTAATAGGTGGGCTGCATTCAGTGATTTCCAGATGTTAAATCAGCTTTCCATCCTTGAGTTAAACCCAATTCAATGATGTTGTATTATCCTTTAATAATATATTGTTGCATTCAATTGGGTAAATTATGTTACAAATTTTTGAGTCTATGTTAATAAGGGCTATTGCTCTATGGTTTTCTTGAGATTGTTTGCCTGGTTATTGTATCAGGGTAATCTTAGCATCATAAAATGTACTAGAAAATGATCACTGCTCTATTTTCTGAAAGAGTTTATATATAACTGGTATTACTTCTTTCTTAAACATTTAGTAGAATTCATTAGTCATTTAGCCCATAAATATTTGTGAAATTCATAATTACAAATTAAATAGGTGTGGGACTGTTTAGGTGATCTAATTCTTCTTGAATGAACTTCGATGGTTGTCTTTCAAGATTTCTGTCCTAGGTGGTCTAACTTAACGGTGTAACAGTATTCATTATATTTCCTTATTATTTGCAGTGTCTGTAGGTCCTGAAGTTATGTCCCCCAGTCATTTCCGTTACTGGTAATTTATGTCTTTATGCTTCTCTTCCTGATCATTATGGCCGGAGGTTCATCCATTTTCCTGATCTTTTTAAAAAACTGGCTTATTTAATTTTTACTATTGTTTTTCTATATTTCTTTGACTTCTATTGTTGCCTGTATTATTTCCTTAATCCTAATAACTTTATATTTGTTTTTCATTTCTAGCTTATATAATTATTTTTTAATATAAACAGTTAATGTTATAAAATTACTTCTATATATTAGAAGTTTAATAGATTGTATTTTATTTTCAATTAGTATAACATTTCTAATTTTGCTTGTTATTTTATCTTTGAGTACTTTAAAATGTTTTTTTAATTTTCTAAATATTTGAGTATTTTACAGATTTTTGTTATTAATTTCTTGTATAATTCTATTGTGGTCACTGAATATACCTTAAATTTATTGGGGCATATTACATTACCCACAATGTTGTCTACTTTAATTAATAGTCCATGAGTACTTGAAAATAATGTATATTTTTTTGCTATTGAATTGGATTGGCCTATAAATATAAATCAGTTTAGAGTGCTTTAAAGTGTTGTTCAAGTTTTCTTTTCAGTTCTGATATTCTGTGTAATTGTTCTACCACATTCTGAGAAAGCATGTTGAAATGCCCAACTATTATTTTGGATTTATTTTTTCTTTTTATCCTGTTAGTTTTACCTTTCTATATGTTTCAGCTCTGTTATCTGGTTAATACATAGTTTGGGTAATTTTGTTCTCTTTGATGAATGGCTTCTTTATCATAATGGAATGTACCTCCTTAACTCTGGAAATAATCTTTGTCCTGAAACCTACTTTGTGAGTAATATAGCTGCTCTATATTTCTATTAGGAGTAATATAGTATATCTTTCTCTATTATTTTACTTCTTGCCTATCTGTGGTTTGATATTTAAAACTAGTTTCATGTAGATAGCATATAGTTGGGTCTTGCTTTTTTTAAAAAAAGATCCAATCTAATCTGTGCTGTTTTTGTTAGAGTGTTTAGAAGATTACAATTTAATCTAATTAATACTGTTTCTAGGTTTAAATCTATCATCTTGTTATTTGTTTAATATTTATACTATCTGTTCTTTATTTGCCTTTTCCTCTATTTTTGAGTATTTTTCAACTCCGTTTTATCTCCATAAGTGGTTTACTAGATGAATGTTTTGTTTTATTTACTTACTTTTTAGTTATTGCTGTAGGGTTTAGAATATGTATTTTAATATGTCACAAAATCCTTTCAGTGATATACCATTTCATGTGTATTTTCATTTTCTCCCATGTGTGTGTGTGTGTGTGTGTGTGTGTGTGGTAAAGCAGGGGTCGAGGGGGATTGTCCTACATTAATTTATATAGATAGATACATTATCAGAGTCACAAACACTGTTACTCATTTTAGTTTAAAAGATAAATTATCTTTTTAAACACTTTTTAAAGTACTCAGTATTGTTCTGTTCAATCTTCCTACATATTTCCTATTATGGTGCTTATAATTTATTTCTGAAATCCTAATGTCTATCTGCTGATTTTTGCATGAACAACTTCTCTTAAAATATATCTAATTCAAATGATGTCATTTCTTTTTTCCCCTAGACAGGTGATTATTTAAATTATTATCTTAAATTATGAAGATATTTTACTGGGTGTAGATAGAATTTTAGACTATTTTTCCTTTTGACTTTTTTAAAAAAGATGTTGCCTTAGTTTCTAGTTTGTGTAGATGCTGTCAAAAAATCTACAGTCATTTTTATCTTTGATCATTTGAATGTATTATGTTCTTTATTGGGCTGTTTTAAGGTGTTTTACTCAATCCCTGATTTTCTGGAAACTTTTTATATATATTTTATTGCACTTTAGGTTCTGGGGTACATGTGCAGAACATGCAGGATTGTTGCATACGTACATACATGGCATTGTGGTTTACTGCCTCCATCTCCCCCGTCACCTATATCTGGCATTTCTCCCCATGTTATCCCTCCCCAACCTCCCTAACCCATGCTGTCCCTCCCCTATACCCCCCTAACAACCCCAGTGTGTGATGCTCTCCTCCCTGTGTCCATGTGTTCTCATTGTCCAACACCCGCCTATGAGTGAGAACATGCAGTGTTTGATTTTCTGTTCTTGTGTCAGTTTGCTGAGTATGATGGTTTCCAGATTCATCCATGTCCCTATGAAGGACAGGAACTCATCATTTTTATGGCTGCATAGTATTCCATGGTGTATATGTGCCACATTTTCCTTGTCCAGTCTATCATCGATGGGCATTTGGGTTGGTTCCAGGTCTTTGCTATTGTAAACAGTGCTGCAGTGAATGTATGTATGCATGTGTCTTTATAATAGAATGATTTATAATCCTTTGGCTATATACCTAGTAATGGGATTGCTGGGTCAAGTGGAATTTACATTTCTAGATCCTGAGGTATCACCACACTGTCTTCCAGAATGGTTGAACTAATTTACACTCCCACCAACGGTGTAAAAGTGTTCCTATTTCTCCACATCCTCTCCATCATCTGTTATCTCCAGATTTTTTTAATGATTGCCATTCTAACTGGTATGTGATGGTATCTCAATGCAGTTTTAATTTACATTTCTCTAATGACTAGTGATGATGAGTATTTTTTCATGTTTCTTGGCCTCATATATATCTTCTTTTGAAAAGTGTTTGTTCATGTCCTTTGCCAACTTTTGAATGGGTTTGTTTTAGTTATTTGCAGATTCTGAATATTAGCCCTTTGTCAGAATGTAAATCTGTTATAGTTATTTGTAGATTCTGAATATTAGCCCTTTGTCAGATGGATAGATTGCAAAATTTTTCCCCATTCTGTTGGTTGCTGGTTCACTCTAATGATTGTTTCTTTTGCTGTGCAGAAGCTCTGGAATTTAATTAGATCACATTTGTCTTCTTTGGCTTTTGTTGCCAATGCTTTTGGTGTTTTAGTCATGAAGTCCTTGCCTATCCCTATGTCCTGAATAGTTTTGCCTAGGTTTTCTTCTAGGCTTTTTATGGTGTTAGGTCTTATGTTTAAGTCTTTAATACATATGGAATTAATTTTAGTGCAAGGTGTCAGGAAGGGGTCCAGTTTCTGCTTTCTGCACATGGCTAGCTAGTTTTCCCAACACCATTT
This sequence comes from Ateles fusciceps, assembly GCA_036589455.1. Taxonomy (NCBI): domain Eukaryota; kingdom Metazoa; phylum Chordata; class Mammalia; order Primates; family Atelidae; genus Ateles; species Ateles fusciceps. Next base: position 4,115,133 of record JAZHEH010003318.1, on the reverse strand, counting down.
ATTAAACAGGGGAATCCTTTCCCCATTGCTTGTTTTTGTCAGGTTTGTCAAAGATCAGATGGTTGTAGATGTATGGCGTTGCCTCTGAGGCCTGTGTTCTGTTCCATTGGTCTATATGTCTGTTTTGGTACCAGTACCATGCTGTTTTGATTACTGTAGCCTTGTAGTATAGTTGGAAGTCAGGAAGCATGATGTCTCCAGCTTTGTTCTTTTTGCTTAGGATTGTCTTGGCTCTGCAGGCTCTTTTGGTTCCATATGAAGTTTAAGGTGTTTTTTTCCAGTTCTGTGAAGAGGGCCATTGGTAGCTTGATGGGGATAGCATTGAATCTGTAAATTACTTTGGGCAGTATGGCCATTTTCACAATATTGATTCTTCCTAACCATGAGCATGGAATGTTTCTCCAATCTGTTTATGTCCTCTCTTATTTCCTTGAGCAGTAGTTTGTAGTTCTCCTTGAAGAGGTCCTTTAGATCCTTTGTTAGTTGTATTCCTAGGTATTTTATTCTCTTTGTAGCAATTGTGAATGGCAGTTTGTTCTTGATTTGTCTCTCTTTAAGTCTGTTATTGGTGTATAGAAATGCTTGTGATTTCTGCACATTTATTTTTGTATCTGAGACTTTGCTGAAGTTGCTTATCAGTTTCAGGAGATTTTGAGCTGAGATGATGGGATCTTCTAAATATACAATCATGTCATCTGCAAATAGAGACAATTTGACTTATTCTTTTCCTAACTGAATACCCTTTATTGCTTTTTCTTGCCTGATTGCTCTGGCTAGAACTTCTAATACTATATTGAATAGGAGTGGTGAGAGGGCATCCTTGTCTATTGTCAGATTTCAAAGGGAATGCTTCCAAGTTTTGCCCTTTCAGTACAATATTGGCTGTGGGTTTGTCTTAAATAGCTTTTATATTTTGAGATGTGTTCCATTGATACCTAGTTTATTGAGAGTTTTCAGCATTACAGGGATGTTGACTTTTGTTAAAGGCCTTCTCTCTATCTATTGAGATAATCATGTGGTTTTTGTCTTTGGTTCCGTTTTTGTGGTGGATTATGTTTATAGACTTGCATATGTTGAACCAGCTTTGCATCCCCAGGATGAAGCCTACTTGATCGTGATGGATAAGCTTTTTGATGTGCTGTTGCAATCAGTTTGCCAGTATTTTATTGAAGACTTTTGCATCTATGTTCATCATGGATATTGGCCTGAAGTTTTCTTTTCTTGTTGAGTCTCTGCTGGGTTTTGGTATCAGGACGATGTTGGTCTCATAAAACAGTTGGGAAGGATTCCCTCTTTTTGTGTTGTTTGGAATAGTTTCAGAAGGAGTGGTTCCAGCTCCTCTTTGTATGTCTGGTAGAATTCAGCTGTGAACCCATCCTGACCTAGGTTTTTTTGGTTGGTAGGCTATTAATTGCTGCCTCAACTTCAGCCCTTGTTATTGGTCTATTCAGGGTTTCAACTTCTTCCTGGTTTAGGCTTGGGAGGTTGCAAGTGTCCTGGAATTTTTCCATCTCTTCCAGATTTACTGGTTCATATGCATAGAGTTGTTTGTAGTAATCTCTGATGCTACTTTGTATCTCTGTGGAATCAGTGGTGATATCCCCTTTATCGCTTTTTATTGCATCTATTTGATTATTCTGTCTTTTCTTTTTTATTAATCTGGCTAGCGGTCTACTTTGTTGATCTTTTCAAAAAACCAGCTCCTGGATTAATTGATTTTTTGAAGGGTTTTTTATGTGTCTTTCTCCTTCAGTTCTGCTCTAATCTTTGTTATTTCTTGTATTCTGCTAGCTTTTGAGTTTTTTTAATCTTGCTCCCTCTAGCCCTTTCAATTTTGATGATAGGGTGCCAATTTTAGATCTTTCCTTGCTTCTCATGTAGGCATTTATTGCTATAAATTTTCCTCTAGACACTGCTTTAAATGTGTCCCAGAGATTCTGGTACATTGTGTCTTCGTTCTCGTTGGTTTTGAAGACAATCATTATTTCTGCCTTCATTTCATTATTTATCCAGTTGTCATTCAGGAGCAAGTTGTTCAGTTTCCATGAAGTTGTGCAGTTCTGAGTTATTTTCTAGTTTGATTGCACTGAGTTCTAGTTTGATTGCACTGTGGTCTGAGAGACTGTTTGTTATGATTTCTGTTCTTTTGCATTTGCCTAGGAGTCATTTACCTCCAATTATGTGGTCAATTTTAGAGTAGGTGTCGTATGGTGCTGAGAGAATGTATATTCTGTGGATTTGGGGTGGAGAGTTCTGAAGATATCTGTTAGATTTGCTTGGTCCAGATATGAGTTCAAGTCCTGGATATCCTTGTTAATTTTATGTCTCATTGATCTGTCTGATATTGATAGTGAAGTGTTAAAGTCTCTCACTGTTAATGTGTGGGAGTCTAAGTCTCTTTGTAAGTTGTTAAGAACTTGCTTTATGTATCTGGGTAGTCTTGTATTGGGTGAGTATATATGTAGGATCATTAGCTCTTCTTGTTTCATTGATCCTTTTACCGTTATGTAATGCCCTTCTTTGTCTCTTTTGGTCTTTGTTGGTTTAAAGTCTATCAGAGACCAGGATTGTAACTCTTGCTTTTTTTTTTTGCTCTCCATTTGCTTGGCAAATCTTCCTCCATCCCTTTATTTTGAACCTATGTGTGCCCTTGCACATGAGATGGATTTCCTGGATACAGCATACTGATGGGTTTTGACTTTTTATCCAACTTGCCAGTCTGTGTCTTTCAATTGGGGCATTTAGCCCATTTACATTTAAGGTTAATATTGTTATGTGTGAATTTAATCCTGCCATTTTGATGCTAGCTTACTGTTTTGCCTATCAGTTGATGCAGTTTCTTCATAGTGTCGATGCTCTTTACCATTTGGTATGTTTTTGGAGTGGCTGGTACTGGTTGTTCCTTTCCATGTTTAGTGCTCCTTTCAGGAGCTCTCATAAGGCAGGTCTGGTGGTGACAAAATCTCTCAGCAATTGCTTGTTCATAAAGGATTTTATTTCTACTTCACTTATGAAGCTTAGTTTGGCTGGATATGAAATTCTGGGTTGAAAGTTCTTTTCTTTAAGAATGTTGAATATTGGCCCCCACTCTCTTCTGGCTTGTAGGGTTTCTGCTGAGAGAGCTGCTGTAAGTCTGATGGGCTTCACTTTGTGGGTGACCCCACCTTTGTCTGGCTGCCCTTAGCATTTTTTCCTTCATTTCAAACCTGGTGAATCTATTATGTGCCTTGGGGTTGCTCTTCTTGATGAATATCTTTGTGGTATTCTGTGTATTTCCTGGAATTGAATATTGGCCTACCTTGCAAGGTTGGGGAAGTTCTCCTGGATAATATCCTGAAGAGTGTTTTCCAGCTTGGATTCATTCTCCCTGTCACATTCAGGTACACTAATCAAAGGCAGATTAGGTCTTTGATAATCCCATATTTCTTGGAGGCTTCGTTCATTTTTTTTTTTTTCACTCTTTTTTCTCTAATCTTGCCTTCTCATTTTATTTCACTGAGTTGATCTTCAATCTCTGATATCCTTCTTCTGCTTGGTCAATTCAGCTATTGAAACTTGTGTATGCTTCACAAAGTTCTCGTGTTGCATTTTTCAGCTCCATCAAGTCATTTATATTCTTCTCTAAGCTCTTTATTCTTGTTAGCATCTCATCAAACCTTTTTTTTAAAGGTTCTTAGTTTCTTTGCATTGGGTTAGAACATGTTCTTTTAGCTCAGAGAAGTTTGTTATTATCCACCTTCTGAAGCCTGTTTCTGTCAGTTTATTGGACTCATTCTCCATCCATCTTTGCTCCCTTCCTGGTGAGGAGTTGTGATCCCTTGGAGGAGGAGAGGCATTCTGGTTTTGGGTGTTTTCATCCTTTTTGCACTGGTTTCTTACCATCTTTGTGGATTTATCTACCTGTGGTCTTTGTAGTTGGTGACTTTTGGATGGGGTCTCTGAGTGGACATCCTTTTTGTTGATGACGAAGTTATTTGTTTTTTAGTTTTCCTTCTAACAGTCAGGCCCATCTGCTGTAGGACTGCTGGAGGTCCACTCCAGATCCTGCTTGCCTGGAGATCACCTGCGGCAGCTGAAAAACAGTAAGGGTTGCTGCCAGTTTCTTCTTCTGTTACCTTCATCCCAGAAGGATACCCGCCAAATGTCAGCCTGAGCTCTCCTTTATGAGGTGTCTCTTTGGATATATGGCAGTCGGGGAGCTGCTTGAGGAGACAGTCTGTCCTTTATAGGAGCTCATGTGCTGAGCTGTGAGCTCCGTTGTTCTATTCAGAGCTGCTGGGCAGGTACGTTTAAGTCTGCTGCAGTGGAACTAATAACCACCTTTTTTCCCCAGGGCCTCTGTCCTGGGAAGGTGGGGCTTTATTTATAAGTTACTGAGGTGCTGCTGCCTTTTTTCAGAGATGCCCTCCCCCAGTGAGGAGATAGCCTAGTCACAGTCCACCAGCAGAGGTGTTGCTGAGCTGCCATGGGCTCTGTCCAGCTGCTGTGTGAACTTCCTTGTGGTTTTGTTTATAGAGGTATAGTTAGAACTGCCTTAGTAATGGCAGTCTGCCTCAGTAATGGCAAACTGCCTCGGTAATGGCAGACTGCCTTGGTAGTGGTGGACTGCCTTGGTAGGGGCAGACTGCCTTTGTAGTGGTGGACTGCCTTGGTAATGGGGATGCCCTTTCTCCACAGAGCTGGACTGTCCCAGGTCCAGCTGCACTTGCTGAGAAACTCTCAGTGCAGAGCATTTCAGATTGCTGGTCTTTGTGAGGGTGGGACCAGCTGAGCCAGATCACCTGGCTCCCTGCTTCAGCCCTTTTTTAGTTGAATGGGGCAGATCCAAGATGGCCAAATAGGAACAGCTCTGGAGTGCCGTTCCCAGTGAGATCAACACAGAGGGTGAGTGATCACTGCATTTCCAAATGAGTTATTACTGCCCACAGACCAGGAGATTCCCAGGCTGAAAAGCGCCATGAGTTTCCAGCATGGCTGTTTCAGTTGGCACAGTGGGTCTCTGCACAAAAACACAAATCTGGGTGGCCATTTGAACTGGCGCCTAGAACGCCTGGGAGACAGAGCCACTCATTTAACTGATTATCTGAAATTTTATGATGATATGCATTTGTGTGGTTTTCTTTGCTTGGGTTTTATTAGTTTTCTTTATCTAAAATTTAGTTTTTATCAAGTTTGAAAACATTTCAAATATGATTTTTCTTTTTGTTCCTCTCTATCCTCCCCTTTTCACCTCGCATTCTAGATCTCTATTTACTGTACTCCTGTTGCACTGTTTGGTGCTGTCCTACAGGTCACTGGCGCTCTTTTCACTTACTGAGTACTTGTCTCTCTGTGCATCATTTTGATAAGTTTTTATTCTTATGTTTACAAGTTTGCAGGTGTTTTCTTCTGTGTTGCCTAATCTGTTAATTCCATCTGGTCTGTTTTTTATTTGGAATATATTATTTTAATTCTAATCATCCCATTTGGTTTTTAAATCTATTTTACATGTCCCCCCTCATCATGTTCATTTATTTTATCTACCATCTTGAGTATATTTAGCATATTTATAATCAGTGTTTTAATGTTCTTTTTGCTAAATTCTTTTATCTCTGTCATTTCTGAGTTTCTATTTATTGGTTTTCTGCCTGATAATAGTTTATAATTTCTGGCCTTTTGTTCTGTCTAGCAATTTTTATTTGATGCCAGACATTGTATTTTATTTATTAGGTGGTGGGTTTGAAAGTTGTTCTTTATAGAGCTTAAAATTTTTATGCTATTCAATTAATTTGTCTGGAATAAGTTTGATACTTTTGAGGTTTGTTTTCCAGCTTTGTTAAAGTGATTCCAAAGCAGCTTTCATCTTGGACTAACTTAAGTACTCTAAGAGGCTGTTCTTCAGAAGACTCTATAATATTGTCTGTGCATTATGAATTCTTTTAAGCCTGGCACAAATTCTTCCTTATCCTGTATAAGCTGCATAAATTGTCTGATCTATTCCCTTCTGGCAGTTCTTTCCTTGATTTAAGACAGTTTCCTCTTGCCATGCAGAGATTAGCACACAACTAAAAATTTGAGGAAGTCTTTCTCTTCCAGTTTATGGTGGTTTCTCTTAGCATAGCCCTCTCCTTTGTGGCATTCTGTGCCAAAAATACTCCACCCTGTTGGTCTCCCCAAACTCTAATTTCTGTCTCTTTCTTTGGAAGACTGACAGTGTCTGTTTTAGTTTCTGCTTCTTGTAGTGGAAACTGCTTCTAGGCAATAAGCTTGGAAAATCACACAGCTCACCTTTTTTCTACTTTTTTTCGGGCTATGTGCTCCTACGTTGCATATTATCCAGTGTTGAAACCTGTTGTTTCATACCTGTTGCTTGGTTGAATAGCTGTTTAAGAAAGTAAATCTGGTGCTTGCCAGTCGATGAGATTCAGAAGTGCTAGCTATGTTGATTAAATCTATACTATTATGGCCCCAAAGGCCCTGTGATATTGATACCTACCCAGATCTCCATAAGCTCATACCACTCTCTCTTTATCTCAGTATATGGCTGGTAGATTAACCTCTCTTCTGTTTTTGGAATAGGCCAAGCACTTCAGGGCTGCTGCCTAGAATGTCCTTAATTCAGCACATCCCATGGATCGCTTCTTGTCATTCTTCAGAACTCAGCTCACTTGTTACCTTCCCAGAAAACATTTCCCAGGTGTTCATTATATCAATATAAATACTACTCATCATCACAGTTATATTTGCCCGTTATTGTATTTATTAATGTCCAGTAGCTATTTTTTATTGTTTTTCTTTATCAAACCAAGGATCTCTTCTACTGTCTTTAATAGTGTTTCTCTAGCAGCACTTAGAGCAGTGCACTTCATATAGTAGGCAATTAATATTGTCATATTTTAAATTGATACATACATCACATATAATACTAATATCTGCTATGGTTTGACTGTGTCCCCCAAAAAGCCTGTGTTGGAAACTTAATCCCCACTACAATAATGTTAAGGGATGGGACCTTGAAGAAGTGATTAGGTCATGAAAGCTTCACCCTCATGAATGAACACTGTTACTGCAGGAGTGGGTTTGATATAAAAAGGTGAGTTTGACCTTCTTCTCTCCCTCTTTATCTCTGCCCTTCCTCCACGGGATGGCATAGCAAGAAAGACCTTAGTAGATGCTGGCCCCTTGAGCTTGGACTTATCAGCCTCCAGAACCATAAGACAACACATTTTTATTAATTATAAATTACCCAGTATCTGGCATTCTGTTATAGCAACACAAAACAAACTAAGACAGAAAATTGGTACTGGAGAGTGGGGTGTAGCTATAAAAAATACTTTAAAATGTGGCCATGACTTTGGAACTGGGTAATGGCCAGAGGCGAGAAGAGTTTGGAGGAGTTGGCTGGAAAAACACTATATTATCATGAATAGAACATTAAGGGAAATTCTGGTGAGGCCTTGGAAGAAGAGAAAAGCTCCAGTTACATTCTGAAACTTCCTAGAGATTATTTAAGTCATCATGATCAGAATTTTGGTAGAAATATGAATGGTAAAGGCAATTAATGAAATTTCTATGGAAATGAGGAACAAGGTTTTGAAAACTGGAGGAAAGGCTATTCTTGTTATAAAGTGGCAAAGAACTTGGGTGAATTGTGTTCTTGACCAAGGGCTTTGTGGAAGGCATAATTTAAGGGGATATCTTTTGGAAGAAACATCTAAGCAGCAAAGTATCCAGGGTGCTACATGGCTTCTTTTAACTGTATATAGTAAAACATGACAAGAAATTATTTAAAGATGGAATTTATAATTAAAAGGGAAACAGAACTCAGAGATTTGAAGGATTTTCAGCCTGGAAGAATGGTAGAGAATGAAGAAGCATTTTTAAGGAGAGGAAACCAAAGGTTTGGCACAACCATTTGATAAGGAAATTAGTAAGGATAGAAGGAAGCCAGAGGTTATTCAGCAGAACAATGGAAGAATAACACTGAAGGCACTTCAAAGATTACCTGTGCCACCCTTACCATCACGGTCCATGAATGTCAAGGCATGGGAGAAGGAAATGTGTCTACAGAAAGGTCTAGGGCACCCTCAGAAGCTTGGGGCTCACTACCCAGAGCCACTGACAATCTTTCTTTCTTCCCCCACATTCTGGTGCAGTGCTCTTCAGCTGCCCAGTCATGACTCAAGAGGGGCCAGGTACAGCTGAACTTACTGCTCCAGGAGATACAACCTATAGCATCCATATAGTGCTAATTCTGCAGGTGAACAGAATGTAAGAGTTGTTGGAGAATGACTTCCTTCACCTAGATTTCAAAGGATGTTGCTGCTAACCTGGGGACCCAGGCAGAGACTTGGCACAGGGGTAGAGGAACCACAGAGCCCCTCCTAGAGAAATGCCAAGCAGACCTGTGGGGTAAGGGCTTTCACAAAGTAACACTTAATGGAACCCCAGAGATGGGCCCTCTTCCAAGACCCCCAAAATATAAAGGTACTAGTGTGTAAAATCTGGTTAGGAGAGTTGCAGGCCTGAAACTCCAACCCATGAGAGCTGTTGCATGGTCTGAGCCCAGCAAAACCATAAGGGTGGGGCTAAAAGTGGGGATATAGGGGCCAAACTGGCCCCTCAGTGTGTCCAGGAGGTAGTGATTGTTTTGAAGTCTTAAGATTTAATGTTGTGTGCACTGCTGGTTATGGACTTACTTGGGGCCTGCTACTCCTTTCTCCCTCCAATTTCTCACTTTGGAATGGTAATTTTTATCTGATCCCCTGTTCCATTACTGTATTTTGGAAGTAGATAACTCATATTGATTTCACAGACTCACAGAGGAAGGGAATTTGCTTCAGAATGAATTGTGCCTTGAGTCTCACCCATATCTGATTTAGATGATAGTCTGGACTTGAGTTGCTGATAAAAAATAAGTTAATTGGGGCTATTGGGATGGAATAAATGTATTGGACTGTGAAATGGACATGAATTTGGGGGGTCAGGGTGGAATGCTGTGGTTTGAATGTGCTACCCAGAAAGGATGTGTTAAAAAAATCCCCAATTCAATGATGTTAAGAGGTAGAAGCTTTAAGAGGTGATTAGGCCATGAGGGCTCCACCCTCATGAATCGATTAAGGCTGTTATTGAGGGAGTTACTTTATTATAAAAAGCCAAGTTTAGGCCCCCATCTCTCTCTCTCTCCTTCCCTCCCTGTCACTTTGCCCTTCACCAAGGTAATATAGCAAGAAGACTCTGATCAGAACCCAGCCCCTTGATCTTGGACGTTCTAGCTTCCAGAAATATGAGTCAGTAGATTTCTGTTTATTATAGATCAACCCAGTCTTAGGTACTATGTTACAGTGAAAAAAACAGACAAAAACATGACATATATCAAGATAGAAACATTTTTATAACCCTAGGAAGTTCTCTTACGCTCCTGTGCATCAATTCTCTATGACAAACCAACTATTATTGTGATTTTTAGTACTATAGGTTAGTTTTATCCATTCCAGAATTTCATATAAGTGCAGTAATACAGGATGCATATTTGGTGTTTATCACTGAGCATAATATTTTTGAGTTTTACCCATGTTGTTGCATATATTATCAGATTATTTCTTTTTATTAATGAGTATCTTATTGTATACATAAAATATCCATTATCCATTGATGAAAATCAAGATTATTTCTAGTTTTGGGTTTATGATAAACAAAACTGGTATAAACTTTTTTGTATGAAGCTTATGGTAGACAAATGTTTTCATTTCCCTTAAATGTAGACATAGGAGTAAAATTGCCAAACCATAGGGTAGATGTATATTTAACTTTTTCAGAAACTGACAGTTTTCTAAATGGTGGTATTATTTTACATTTCCACAACCAACTTATAAGAATTTCAGCTGTTCTGCATCCTCTATAAAATTTGGTGTTTTCATTCTGTGATTCAATAACTTGCCATTCTGGTGGATGTGTAGGTAGATATCACATGGTATATTTAATTTGCATTGTCTTAATGAGTAAAATATTGGGCACCTTTTCATGTACTTATTAGAAATTTGCATATATTCTTTTCCCAGGTGTCTGAGACTTTTACCAAATTGTACTGGGTTTGTTTGCCTTTTTTGTTATTTAATTGAGTATTCTTAACATTCTGAATACAATAAAGGTTATCTTCTATTCTCAATTCGCTGATAATTTCATGCATTTAGTAAATTGTTAAATGTTAGCTTCTGTCTCTATTAGGAAAAAACAATTAGCTAGGCTTGGTGGTACACACTTGTAGTGCTAGCTACTCTAGAGGCTAAGGTGGGAGGATTGCTCACATCCAGGAATTCAAGGCTACAGTGAGCCTGATCATTCCACTGCACTCCAGCCTGGACAACAAAGCAAGACCCCCATTTCTTAAAAAACAAAAAAAGTATTACTTATAACTACTGGTTTCTTATTTAGCATCATGTGGTTCACAAACATATTCTGTACAATTTTAGCCCTATGAAGTATAATAAGACTTGTTTTATGACACAGCATGTGGTTTATCTGAGCCAATATTTCATTTGCAGTTTAGAAAAATATATATTCGGCTTGTGTTGGGTGTATGGTTCCATAAATATCAATCATCAGGTCAACTTGGGTGAGAGTGTAGTTTAAATCTTTTTTATCTTTATAAATCTTTACTTATTAACAGAGCTACTAAAGTTTCCAATTATTGTTGAAGATTTATCTAAATTCCCTAAAAATGGCCTCCTTATATATATAGAATCTTTGTCTTTGGATGCATATGCATAATATTATGTCTCTTTGGTTAATTGATATTTTTATCATCATTATGAAATCTATTTTTGGTTTTACTCTTTATCTTATACTTTACTTTGCCTAACATTTGTATGGTTAGTATTTATATGCTCTTTTTCATTATTCTATTTTCAACCTGTATATGCTTTTAGTGAATTTCTCATAAGTAGCATATAGGCAAGTCTTGCTTTCTTATTCAGACAATTTGTAAAAAATGTTTAGTCCATTTACATTTGCTGTAATTAATGTATCATTTTTCAAGTTTATCATATTTATGTTTTTCTTTGTCCTCTCTGCTCTCTTTCCCCTTTCTCTCTGCCTTTTATTTATGTTTTGCTAGGGGTAAATTAAACATATTTTATTATTCATGTAATCTCTTCCAATAGATTTTTATTTATTTGTGTCTCTTTGTGCTTTTTTTTTTTAGTTGTCAGCTTATTACAATATGCATTATTTTTAACTAACTTACCACATTCTATACTCAAAAAATATTTTGTATCATAAAAAGTGAAAACTTTATATTTACGTATATCACTGTACTCCCATTTTTTGTGTTCTTTTGTCATTTATTTTAGTTCTTTGTTTACCACAAAACTCATGCTCACATTTTGTTATTTTCACTTTAACCAATAGTTTTTAAAGGAGTTTTAATTATGTTTATGCATAAAGAAGGGGCAACTTTTTTTTTTTTTAAAGATATTTTATGCTTGCTTACTGGCCTATCACTTTTATTTGGGTTTCTCCATTTCTTTCTTTAGAATCACATTTCGGAGGGATTCCACCAAGATGATGGCTTAATAGGAACAGCTCTGGAATGCAGTTCCCAGTGAGAGAGATGCAGAAGTTGGGTGATCTCCGCATTTCCGACCAAGGTACCAGGTTCATTTAAATGGGACTGGTTGGACAGTGGGTGTAGCCCAAGGCGGGCAAACTGATGCAGGACAAGGTACTCCCTCACCTGGGAAGTGCAACTGACTGGAGGATCAGGGACTTTTCCCCCTCAAGCACTCAGGTTCAGCTACTGTGCTTCTCCCATGCCCTCTGCAACTCACAGACCAGGAGATGTCTGCCAGGCTGAAAAGTGCTGTAAGTTACCAGCACAGATCTGAGCAGCAGCTCTGGCTGACACTGCAGGTTGTCAGCACATATCTGGACAGATGTTTTGACTAGCGCTGAAATTGCCTGCAGGATGGAGCTACCTGTTCCCCAGAAAGAGGGGAAACTGAAAGCAGGGAGATATGTTATATGGCTGGGTCCCCACAAAGACCAGTAAACTCAAGCCCTCTTGCTTGAGAGTTTCACAGCCAGCACATCAGTTTGAGCTTGACCTGGAACAATTAAGCTTAGTCGGGGGAAAGGCATCTGCCATTGCTGAGGTGGGCCTAAATTTACCTGTGTAAACAAAGTCAGAGGAAGCTTACACAGCAGCTGGACTGAGTCCGTGGCAGCCCAGCAGGCAGACAAAGGACAGACTACCTCCTCATGCAGCTCCCTGACCCCTCTGTAACCAAAAAGATGCCTCCTACAGGAGAGCTCTGGCTGACACCTGGCAGGTGCCCTTCTGGGATGAAGCTACCAGAGGAAAGATCAGGCAGCAGTCCTTGTTGTTCTGCAACCCTCGTGGGTGATCCCCAGGCAAGCAAGGTCTGGAGTGGACCTCCAGCAGTCCTATAGCAGAGGGACCTGACTGGTAGAAGGAAAACTGAAAAACAAAAAGAAAGAAAGAGCTTCAACATCATCAACAGAAAGGATATCCACGCAGAGATCTCATCCTAAATCACCAACTTCGAAGATCAAAGGTAGATAAATCCACAAAGACGGAAAGAAACCAGTGCAAAAAAGGATGAAATCATCAAAGACCAGAATGCCTCTCATACTCCAAGGGATCACAACTCCTCACCAGCAAGAGAACAAAATAGGATGGAAAATGAGTTTGACGAATTGGCAGAAGCAATTCTCTCTCTGAGCTAAAGGAACATGTTCTAACCCAATGCAAAGAAGCTAAGAACCTTGAAAAAAGGTCAGAGAAAATGCTAACTAGAATAACCAGGTTAGAGAAGAACATAACTTGATGGAGCTGAAAAACACAGCACGAGAATTTCGCAAACCATACACAAGTTTTAATAGCCGAATCAATCAGGCAGAAGAAAGTATATCAGAGACTGAAGATCAACTCAATGAAATTAAATGAGAAGGCAAGATTAGAGAAAAAAGAGTGACAAGAAATGAACAAAGCCTCTGAGAAATATGGGATTATGTGAAAAGACCTAATCTACGTTTGATTGTTATACCTGAATGTGACAGGGAGAATGAATCCAAGCTGGAAAACACTCTTCAGGATATTATCCAGGAAAACTTCCCCAACCTTGCAAGGCAGGCCAATATAACACCACAAAGATATTCATCAAGAAGAGCAACCCCAAGGCACACAATCATCAGATTTGCCAGGGTTGAAATGAAGGAAAAAAATGCTAAGGGCAGCCAGAGAAAAAAGGTGGGGTCATCCACAAAGGAAAGGCCATCAGACTCACAGCAGCTCTCTCGGCAGAAACCCTACAAAGCCAAAAGAAGAAGACAGTGGGGGGCCAATATTCTTAAATTGGCCCCCAATTAAATAAATCCTTAAAGAAAAGAACTTTCAACATAGAATTTCATATCCAGCCAAACTAAGCTTCATAAGTGATGGAGAAATAAAATCCTTTATGGACAAGCAATTGCTGAGAGATTTTGTCACCACCAGACCTGCCCTACAAGAGCTCCTGAAGGAAGCACTAAACATGGAAAGGAACAACCAGTACCAGCAACTGCAAAAATGTATGAAATGGTAAGGACAAATGACACAATGAAGAAACTGCATCAACTAATGGGCAAAACAATCAGCCAGTAAGAAAATGCAGGATCAAGTTCACCATAAGAATATTAAAGATAAACAGCCTAAATGCCCCAGTCAAAAGACACAGACTGTTAAACTGTATAAAAAGTCAAGACCCATTGGTGTGCTGTATTCAGGAGACCCATCTCACATGCAAAGACAAACATAGACTGAGAATAAAGGGATGCAAGAAGACTTACCAAGCAAATGGAGAGCAAAAAAAAAAAAAAAAAAGCAGGAGTTGCAATCCTAGTCTCTGATAAAATGGACTTTAAACCAACAAAGATAAAAAGAGACAAAAAAGGAAACACATGATGGTAAAAGGATCAATGCAACAAGAAGAGCTAATGATCCTAAATATATATGCACCCAATACAGGAGCACCCAGATACATTAAGCAAGTTCTTAATGACTTACAAAGAGACTTAGACTCTCACACAATAATAGTGGGCGACTTTAACACTCCACTGTCAATATTAGACAGATCAATGAGACAGAAAATCAACAAGGAAATCCAGGACCTGAATGCAGATCTGGACCAAGTGAACTTAATAGACATTTACAGAACTCTAAACCTTAAATCCACAAAATATATATTCTTCTCAGCACCACATCACACTTACTCTAAATCGACCACATAATTGGAAGTAAATCACTCCTCAGCAAATACAAAAGAACAGAAATCATAACAGTCTCTCAGACCACAGTGCAATCAAATTAGAATTCAGGATTAAGAAACTAATTCAGAACTGCACAACTTCATGGAAACCAAACAACTTGTTCCTGAATGATGACTGGATAAACAATGAGATGAAGGCAGAAATAAAGATGTTCTTCGAAATCAATGAGAATGAATACAATGTACAGAATTTCTGGGACACATTTAAAGCAGTATCCAGAGGGAAATTTATAGCAATAAATGCCCACAAGAGAAGCGAGGAAAGATATAAAATCTACACCCTATCATTGTCAAAATTAAAAGAACTAGAGGAGCAAGATAAGCAAATTCAAAAGCTAGCAGAAAACAAGAAATAACTAAGAGCAGAGCAGAACTGAAGTAGATAGAGACACAAAAAACTCTTCAAAAAATGAATTAATCCAGGAGCTGGTTTTTCAAAAAGTTCAACAAAATAGACTGCTAGCCAGATTAATAAGAAAAGAGAGAAGATTCCAACAGAAGCAATAAAAAATGATAAAGGGGATATCACCACCGATTCCACAGAAATACAGGCTAGCATCGGAGATTACTACAAACAGCTCTATGCACATAAACCAGTAAATCTGGAAGAAACGGATAAATTCCTGACATTTACACCCTCCCAAGACTAAACCAGGAAGAAGTTGAATCCCTGAATAGACCAGTAATAAGGTCTGAAGTTGAGGCAGCAATTAATAGCCTACCAACCAAAAAAAGTCCAGGTCCAGACAGGTTTATAGCTGAATTCTACCAGACATGCAAAGAGGAGCTGGTACCATTCCTTCTGAAACTATTCCAAACAAACAATACAAAAAGAGGGAATCCTCCCTAACCCATTTTATGACACCAACATCATCCTGATACCAAAACCTAGCAGAGACACAACTAAGAAAGAAAATTTCAGGCCAATATCCATGATGAACATAGATGGAAAAATCTTCAATAAAATACTGGCAAACCAAATGGAACAGCAAATTGTAAAGAGTATCCATCACGATCAAATAGGCTTCATCCCAGTGATGCAAGGCTGGTTCAACATACGCAAATCTATAAACATAATCCATCACATAAACAGAACCAATGACAAAAACCACATGATTTTCTCAACAGATGCAGAGAAGGCCTTTGACAAAGCTCTGCAGCCCTTTATGCTAAAAACACTCAATAAACTAGGTATCGATGGAACATACATATCTCAAAATAATAAAAGCTATTTAAGACAAACCCACAGCCAATATCATGGTGAATGGGCAAAAACTGGAAGCATTCCCTTTGAAAACCTCCACTAGACAAGGATACCCTCTCTCACCACTCCTATTCAATATAGTATTGGAAGTTCTAGCCAGAGCAATCAGGCAAGAAAAAGAAATAAAGGCTATTTAATTAGGAAAAGAGGAAATCAAATCATCTCTATTTGCAGATGACATGATTGTATATTTAGAAGACCCCACTGTCTCAGCCCAAAATCTCCTTAAGATGATAAGTAATTTCAGCAAAGTCTCAGGATACAGAGTCAGTGTGCAGAAATCACAAGTATTCCTATACACCAATAACAGAGAGCCAAATCATGAGTGAACTCCCATTCACCATTACTACAAAGAGAACAGAATACCTAGGAATACAACAAAGGATGTAAAGGACCTTTTCAGGGAGAACTACAAAACCACTACTCAAGGAAATAAGAGAGTAGATAAACATGGAAAAACAATCCACACTCATGGTTGGGAAGAATCAATATCATGAAAATGGCCATACTGCCCAAAATAATACATAGATTTAATACTATCCCCATCAAACTTCTTCACAGAACTGGAAAAAAACACTTTAGATTTCATATGTAACCAGTGAGCCCACATAGCCAAGACAATCCAAAGCAAAAAGAACAAAGCTGGAGGAATCATGCTACCTGACTTCAAACTATACTACAAGGCTACAGTAATCAAAACAGCATGGTACTGGTACCAAAACAGACATACAGACCAATGGAACAGAACACAGGCCTCGTAGGCAATGCCACACATCTACAACCATCTGATCTTTGACAAACCTGACAAAAACAAGCAATGTGAAAAGGATTCCCCTGTTTAACAAATGGTGTTGGGAAAACTTGCTAGCCATGTACAGAAAGCAGAAACTGTACCCCTTTCCTGACACCTTACACTAAAATTAACTTCAGATGGATTAAAGATGGATTAACCATAAAAACCCTAGAAGAAAACCTAGGCAAAGCCATTTAGGATATAGGCATAGGCAAGGACTTCATGACTAAAACACCAAAAGCAATGGCAACAAAAGCCAAAATAGACAAATGGGATCTAATTAAACTTAAGCATTTCTGCGCAACAAAAGAAACAATAATTAGAGTGATCCAGCAACCAACAGAATTGGAAAAAATCTTTGCAATCTTAGCCATCTGACAAAGGGCTAATATCCAGAATCTACAAAGAATAAAGCAGATTTACAAGAAAAAAAACAAACCAGCCCATTCAAAAGTAGGTGACAGATATGAACAGAGACTTTTCAAAAGAAGACATTTATGAGGCCAACAAACATATGAAAAAATGCTCATCATCACTGGTCATTAGAGAAATGCAAATCAAAACCACAATGAGATATCATCTCATGCCAGTTAGAATGGTGATCATTAAAAAATTGGGAGACAACAGATGTTAGAGAGGATATGGAGAAATAGGAACACTTTTACACTGTTTGTGGGAGTGTAAATTATTCAACCATTCTGGAAGACAGTGTGGTGATTACTCAGGGATCTAGAAATGTAAGTTCCCTTTGACCTAGCTCTCCCATTACTGGGTATATACCCAAAGGATTATAAATCATTCTACTATAAGGTAACATGCACACAAATGTTCATTGCAGCACAGTTTACAATAGCAAAGACCTGGAACCAACCCAAATGCCCATTGATGATAGACTGGACAAGGAAATTGTGGCACATATACACCATGGAATACTATGCAGCCATTAAAAAAGAATGAGTTCATGTCCTTTGCAGGGACATGGATGACTCTGGAAACCATCAATGTCAGCAAACTGACACAAGAACAGAAAATCAAACACTGCATGTACTGAATAGACAATGTAATATTAAGAAACCATTGCATAATGATGTTTGAAATTTCTTGTGCCTAGTGAATGTGTGTGAGATGAGGACGAAGACATTCTAAATGTCATGTAGAGACATTCAGGAGTCCTGTGGTGGCTGGAAATAGAGGAGCTCATGTACAGGCACACAAAGATTTAGGTTAGAAAGGGAAGAAAGATGAAAGGTGGGGGGGATTACTCTAATAAGCAAATTCATTAATGTGATGTTTCCCATCTTACACATGACTCTGACAAGGAACAGACCAATCAGAAGTCACTGCTCTTCTCAGATGAGAAGCAGAGTTTTGAAGTCCTGATGCCTTCAGGTAAGGGAGATGGAGAGGATCAACATGGTGCATATCTGATAGTCTCAAAGATACTATCTGAAATCTGATCTTGCTCGGCTAGGTCATCCTTAAGCAACTCTACAAATCTGACCATGGACAAGAAGTTAAAATTGATTGGAAATACATATTTCATCATGCTGATTCCTGCATTGGAGATACCTCCAATCTGTGGACTAGGTCTTTTGTAATAAGCACTCTACATGCATACACTCATTTAATTTTCACAACTTTGTAATGCTGTAGCTAAAAAGGTGAAAACTGCCTTTACAGGTTCCTTTGCTAGCGCACTGTCTCCTAGGTTTTACTGATAGAAGCCACTTGTGGAGAATCAGCAGTTGTGAGAAGAGAAGTGACTATTCTTGTTTTTTACCTCTCTTGTTCTTTCTTCTGCTGATCCCTGGAAGTGGTTGTATCCCTAGTCTTTTCCACCATTCCAGTTCCTGATGCTTCTCTCCCATTTCTCCACTCCCAGGTTTTGCTAACTTCACATCTTCCTTTGTGTTTCCCTATCTAAAAGTAGTTACTAATTTCTAGATTACTTCATCTTCCATTTTTTGCTCCTCAAATGTTACAACATCGACATAACCAAGATCATGTACTAAATTTTTTCAGTTAAAATACTAGCAATTTTCTAATTTTTTTCCCAAGGCCCAGGCTAGTTCTATGTGTCCTACTCATTCAACTTTATCCATGCTAACATAGTTCTTGCTCTTCTCAGAACACTTTCTTTGTCCATGATTAGAGATAAAATACAGAGGACAAATAAAGCAAAAAGAGTCTTTTGTGTACCAGATCACAAAACCCTACGATGCTAAATATACATACATTTGTTACTTTATAATATTGGTATTCCTAGTGTGAAAGGGCACCTAGAAGCTGATGTCATTCTCTCCAGAATGAATATCAATCTAGTAACATAAACTGGGGAAGAAAGCAAAGGTCAGCCCATAGGTCCAGCCCAGATATTATAGTCTGTTATCTGGCCAAGATGCTTCCAGATCCTAGTAAGGCACTTAGGGACAATATAAAACAAACACCCACACATTTTTAGAAATCAATGGCAGCATAGGACTTTCCATCACAAAAGAGATACAGCATGAACTCTGGGTTAGGATATAGAAAATACAACTTATTTCTCTACAAATAAGAATTTTCCACTTGGAGAGCAGTAGAATATTAGAGTTGAAAGACAATCTAAAGACCATAAGTTTCAATTATATTCATAAAGGGGAAGAGGCCAAATGTACTATCTATGAAGAATAAAAGACATATTCAACAGTCATTGTACAACTACTCTCTGGGCAATCTTCAATAGCAAAAACTTCAGACTGATGAAGAAATTAGACACAGACACACAAACAATGGAGTGAATCAACAAGATTTCCCTCTTTAGTGAATGTAAAAAGAAGTCAGCACAGTTACCATACACAGAGAGATCAGTAATAACATCCAATGACTGGGGAAGGTATAACATCTCGAGTTCGTTCCAGACAATCCTCATCAGTGGACTACACTGAGGATGACAGGTCTGCCTGCATGGAAGTCAGATCAGACCTCTGGAACCTGAAATTTACCCGACAAGCCCAGCTTTATACTCGTAGAACTCTAGTACTTCTGTACATAGAGTCATCTGAAAATGTGCTAGAGACCCCTCATTCTAGCCAGGTGTACCTCATTACCTTTGAATTGTCCAGCATACAATAAGCCAGTAGAGAACAGCACAGTATAGAGCACTCAAACCTGAACACAGTCCTAGCTTGTACCCTGCTCTTCCAGCCCTACAGGGCCTACCAAGCCCTTTCCCAGCTATAGGGCCCATCCTGCAGTCACAGAATTAATTATAAAATCTGGTCAAGATTCCAGCATTTCTGAGGCCAAGTCAAATGCTTTCTCCACTAAAGCACAAAAGAGTGACATCATTTTATAAAAGTGTACTCGAATTTTGTTGCACCGAGTCCTATTTAAAATAAGTAACCTGGGAATTATAAATCTATTAAATATATTGAAAGACTACTTATAACAATAGCACTGTTGTTCTTGGATTCCCAGATGTGAATATATAGACTTTTCCTTAATTTAGACAAAGGAATGCAAAATATTTTTTAAAGTTCTAAAATGAACTGTTTATAAACTACCACACAGTAATATGTACTCAATGGTTGCCTGCGGAATTGAGCTGAAATAAATCATGATGCATTTTTAGAATGTAAACTGAAACTGGTTTCAATGTGTTCAAACTGTTGTGTATGTGTGTTTTAATTCTGGATTTCAGCCTAATTTAAATCTATTTTTAAGAAAATTCACTAGTAGTTTTTCAGATAATTCTTCAGAATATACTACTTACATAGTTCACAAAAAAAGTTAAAGTGAAATTGATTTCAATTGAACTCAGTCTGAAACCTGAGAATTGCCTATTTCTGAATAACATTTTTATTATTACTTCTGTTAATGTCTAATTCAAAGAAGAATACATTAGCTATATATTGTTAAGAGCAGTCTAGTTTTCTTTTTTAAAAACAGTATTTTCATTTAAAAAACATTAATATATTCAATTAGAGTAGGCTGCTACATTTCAAATCATATGCCTGTTTCATGAAAAGTAACATTCATTCATTTAAAACACAGGAGGTTAGTGGATCCCAAGATGGCCAAATAAGAGGCAGCTCCCAGTGAGAGAGACACAGAAACCAAGTAGTCTCCACAATTCCAAACGAGCTATCAGGTTTATTTTGTGGGTCTGGTTGGACAGTGGGTATAAACCAAATACAGCAAGTTGACGCCAGGCAGAGCACTGCCCCACCCAGGAGGTGTGTGCAACCGACCAGAGGACTGGGAGTTCTCCCACTCTGGGACTTTGGTTCAGATACGGTACTCCACCCAAACCCTCAACAACCCACAGAACAGGAGATCTTCGCTGGGCTGAAAAGCCTCAGTGAGCTGTCTGAACAGGGCAGAACAGCAACTTCAGCCGGAGTTGGGACTATCAGCATAGATCTAGGTGGAAGCACTGGCTGACACAAAAGCCAGAAAGCCAGCTGGATGGATACTACTCCCCCCACAAAGGGAAGGGGAACTAAAAATAGGGAAATAGCCCATACGGGTAGGATGGGTCCCCCCCTCCCCCCACACAAAGCCCAGCAGACTGAAAAAAACTCCCACACCAGAGTTTCACACCTAAAGAGGGACCAGGAATGATCCAGCTCGGCAGGGGGAGGGGCAGCCACCATTGCAGAAGCCAGTCTAATTTTCTTGAGTAAATAAAAGATGCAGAAGCTCCACTGAACCTGTGGCAGCCAGCAGTGCCTCACCAGGCAGACAAAGGAAAGGCCATCTCCCCCAAGCAGCTACCTGAGATCAAAACTATATAAATCCAATGAGATGGGAAAAAACCAGTGCAAGAAGAATGAAACCATCAAAAAGCAGAACATCTCTCCCCCCCCCCACCACAAGATCACAACTCCTTACCAGCAAGGGAACAAAGCTGGACAGAGAATGAATTTGACAGATTGACAGAAGCAGGCTTCAGAAGGTGGGTAATAACAAACTTCTCTGAGTTAAAGGAACATATTCTAATCCAGTGCAAAGAAACTAAAAACCTTGAAAAAAGGTTAGATGAAATGCTAATTAGAATAACCAGCTTAGAGAAGAACATAAACGACTTGATGGAGCTGAAAAACACAGCACAAGAACTTTGTGAAGCATACACAAATTTCAATAGCCAAATAGATCAAGTAGAAGAAAGGCAATCAGAGATTGAAGATCAACTCAATGAAGAAAACGAGAAGGCAAGAAAAGAGAACAAAGAGTGAAAAGAAATGAACAAAGCCTTCAAGAAATATGGGATTATGTGAAAAGACCTAATCTACGCTTGATTGGTGTACTGGAAGATGGTGGGGAGCATGAATCCAAGCTGGAAAACACTCTCCAGGACATTATCCAGGAGAACTTCCCCAACCTAGCAAGGCAGGCCAACATTCAAATACAGGAAATACAGAGAACACCACAATGATACTCTTCTAGAAGAGCAACCCCAAGGCACATAATCATCACATTCACCAGGGTTGAAAAGAAGGAAAAAATACTGAGGGCAGCCAGAGAGCAAGGTTGGGGTCACCCACAAAGGGAAGCACATCAGACACACAGCGGATCTCTCGGGAGAAACCCTACAAGCCAGAAGAGAGTAGGGATCAATATTCAACATCCTTAAAGAAATGAACTTTCAACCCAGAATTTCAAATCCAGCCAAACTAAGCTTCATAAGTGATGGAGAAATAAAATCCTTTATGGACAAGCAATTGCTGAGAGATTTTGTCACAACCAGACCTGCCCTACAAGAACTCCAGAGGGAGGCACTAAACACAGAAAGGAAAAACCAGTACCAACCACTGCAAAAAAAAAATCAAATGGTAAAGACCAATGATGTGATGAAGAAATTACGCCAACCAAAGGGCAAAACAACCACCCAGTAATAAAATGGCAGGATCAAATTCACACATAACAATATTAACATTAAATGTAAATGGACTAAATGCCCCAATCAAAAGACACAGACTGGCAAATTGGATAAAAAGCCAAGAACCATCAGTGTGCTGTATTCAGGAGACCCATCTCACATGCAAAGACACACATAGACTCAAAATAAAGGGATGGAGGAAGATTTACCAAGCAAATGGAGAGCAAATAGAAGTAGGGGTGGCAATGCTAGTCTTTGATAAAATGGACTTTAAACCAACAAATATCAAAAGAGACAAAGAAGGATATTGCATAATGGCAAAAGGATCAATACAACAAGAAGAACTAACTAGCCTATATACACCCAATG
Organism: Ateles fusciceps; assembly: GCA_036589455.1. Classification (NCBI taxonomy): domain Eukaryota; kingdom Metazoa; phylum Chordata; class Mammalia; order Primates; family Atelidae; genus Ateles; species Ateles fusciceps. The sequence goes on along the minus strand of JAZHEH010003318.1, from coordinate 4,092,538 downwards.
CAAGAGCACCCAGGAACATGAAGCAAGTTCTTAACAAACTACAAAGAGACTTAGACTCCCGCACAGTAATAGTGGGAGACTTTAACACTCCACTGTCAATATTAAATAGATCAATGAGACAGAAAATCAACAAAGGAAATCCAGGATTTTAACACAGATCTGGACCAAGTGAACTTAATAGAGATTTACAGAACTCTCAACCACAAATCTACAGAATATACATTCTTCTCAGCACCACATCACACTTACTCTAAAATTGACCACATAATTGAAAGTAAATCACTCCCCCAGAAAATGCAAAAGAATGGAAATCATAACAAACAATCTCTCAGACCACAGTGCAATCAAATTAGAACTCAAGATTTAGAAACAAACTCAAAACCGCACAACTTCATGGAAAATGAACAACTGGCCCCTGAATGTAGACTGGATAAACAATGAAATGAAGGCAGAAATAAAGATGTTCTTCAAAACCAACGAGAACAAAGACACAACATACCAGAATCTCTGGGACACATTTAAAGCAGTGTTGAGAGGGGAAATTTAATCTAACATCAAAATGGAAAGAGTTAGAGGAGCAAGATCAAAAAACTCAAAAGCTAGCAGAAGACAAGAAATAACAAAGATCAGAGCAGAACTGAAGGGAGATAGAGAAGTGATGATTTTTTTGAAAAGATAAACAAAATAGATAGACCACTAGCCAGACTAGTAAAAAAGAAAGAGAGAAGAATCAAATAGATGCAATAAAAAATGATAAAGGGGACATCACCACCGATTCCACAGAAATACAAACTACCATAAGAGATTACTACAAACAACTCTATGCGCACAACCCAGTAAATCTGGAAGAAATGGATAAATTCCTTGACACTTGCACTCTCCCAAGACTAAACCAGGAAGAAGTTGAAACCCTGAATAGGCTGAAGGTCAGGCAGCAATTAATAGCCTACCAACTAAAAAAAGTCCAGGTCCAGATGAGTTTACAACCGAATTCTACCAGATGTACAAGAGGAGCTGGTACCATTCCTTTTGAAACTATTCCAAACAATACAAAAAGAGGGAATCCTCCCCAACTCTTTTTTATGAGACCAACATCATCCTGCTACCAAAACCGGGCACAGACGCAACTAAAAAAGAAAACTTCAGGCCAATATTCATGATGAACATCTATGCAAAAATCTTCAATAAAATACTGGCAAACAGAATGCAACAGCAAGCCAAAAAGCTTATTCATCACAATCAAGTAGGTTTTATCTCGGGATGCAAGGCTGGTTCAACATACACAAGTCTATAAACGTAATCTACCACATAAACAGAACCAAAGACAAAGACCACATGATTATCTCAGTAGATGCAGAGAAGGCCTTTGACAAAATTCAACAGCCCTTTATGCTAAAAATTCTCAATAAACTAGATATCAATGGAACATATCTCAAAATAATAAAAGCTATTTATGACAAACCCGCAGGCAATATCATACTGAAATGGCAAAAATTGGAAGCATTCCCTTTGAAATCTGGCACTAGACAAGGATGCCCTCTCTCACCACTCCTATTCAATATAGTATTGGAAGTTCTAGCCAGAGCAATCAGGCAAGAAAAAGAAATAAAATGTATTCAGTTAGGAAAAGAAGAAGCCAGAATGTCTTTATTTGCAGATGACATGATTGTATATTTAGAAGACCCCATCGTGTCAGCCCCAAATCTTCTGAAACTGATAAGCAAATTCAGCAAAGTCTCAGAATACAAAATCAATGTGCAGAAATCCAAGTATTTCTATACACCAATAACAGACAGAGAGGCAAATCAAAAGTGAACTCCCATTCACAATTGCTACAAAGAGAATAAAATATCTATGAATTCAACTAACAAAGGATGTAAAGGACCTCTTCAAGGAGAACTACAAACCACTGCTCAATGAAATAAGAGAGAACACAAACATTCCTTCCTTTTTGATGGAAAAACATTCCTTGCTCATGGTTGGGGAAGAATCAATATCCTGAAAATGGCCATACTGCCCAAGGTAATTTATAGATTCAATGCTATCATCATCAAGTTTCCAATGACCTTCTTCACAGAACTGGAAAAAACCACTTCAAACTTCATATGGAACCAAAAGAGAGCCTGCATAGCCAAAACAATCCTAAGCAAAAAGAACAAAGCTGGAGGCATCATGCTGCCTGACTTCAAACTATGCTACAAGGCCACAGTAATCAAAACAGCATGGTACTGGTACCAAAACAGACACATAGACCAGTGGAACAGAACAGAGGCCTCAGAAGCAACACCACACATCTATAGTCATCTGATCTTTGACAAACCTGACAAAAACAAGCAATGGGGGAAAGGATTCCCTGTTTAATAAATGGTGTTGGGAAAACTGGCTAGCCATGTGCAGAAAGCAGAAACTGGACCCCTTCCTGACACCTTACACTAAAATTAACTCCAGATGGATTAAAGATGTAAACATAAGATCTAACACCATAAAAACCCTAGAAGAAAACCTAGACAAAACCATTCAGGACACAGGCATAGGCGAGGACTTCATGGCCAAAACATCAAAAGCAATGGCAACAAAAGCCAGAATAGACAAATGGGATCTAAGTAAACTCCAGAGCTTCTGTACAGCAAAGGAAATAATCACTAGAGCAAACTGGCAGTCAACAAAATGGGAAAAAATTTTTGCAGTCTACCCATCTGACAAAGCACTAATATCCAGAATCTACAAAGAACAAACACAGATACACAAGAAAAAAACAAGCCCATTCAAAAGTGGGTGAAGGATATGAACAGACACTTTACAAAAGAAAACATCTATGACGCCAACAAACATGAAAAAATGCTCATCATCACTGGTCATTAGAGAAATGCAAATTAAAACCACATTGAGATACCATCTCAACCCAGTTAGAATGGCGATCATTAAAAAATCGGGAGACAACAGATGCTGGAGAGGATGTGGAGAAAGAGGAACACTTTTACACTGTCAGTGGGAGTGTAAATTAGTTCAACCATTGTGGAAGACAGTGTGGCGATTCCTCAAGGACCTAGAAATAGAAATACCATTTGACCCAGCAATCCCACTACTGGGTATATACCCAAAGAAGTATAAATTGTTCTATTATAAAGACACATGCATAAGTATGTTCATTGCAGCACTGCTGACAATAGCAAAGACCTGGAACCAACCCAAATGACCATCAGCAATAGACTGGATAAAGAAAATGTGCCACATATACACCACAGAATACTATGCAGCCATAAAAAACGATGAGTTCATGTCCTTCAGAGGGACATGGATGAATCTGGAAGCCATCATTCTCAGCAAAATGACACAAGAACAGAAAATCAAACACTGCATGGTATCACTCACAGGCGGGTGTTAAACAATTAGAACACGTGGACACAGGGGGAGCACCACACACTGTGGTCAGTTGAGGGGGTCTAGGGGAGGGACTGTGGGGGGGTGGCTAGGGATAACGTGGGGGAGCAATACCAGATATAGGTGATGGGTGGAGGAAGGCAGTAAACCATCTTGCCATGTATGTATGCAACAATCCTGCATGATCTGCACATGTACCCCAGAACCTAAAGTACAAAAAACAAAACAAAAAAACAGGAGGTTAGTGATTCTAACAAAGACTTAATAAGGCTCTGATAAACATTTGGAATATAAAATTTTAAAGTAACACATTTGTTGAAACAACTTTAGCTGAATTTATATTGATTCAGTTTTTAAAAATCCAAGTTAAATCTAAAGTCTTGAGAGTGAGTTTATTTCACAGTCAGATTGATGTTTGTAAGCATATTTCTCAGTCAGAATGCAATAATGTTTTGATAATACCAAAGCAAACAATTAGATCTGCAAGTCTGTCCATTCGTAGGTAGCAAATTATTCTATCTAATGTATCTAAGTAATAAGATATTCAATGAAACATTCCTTAATAGACATATAAAAACTACTAGGAAGTAGATGATAATAAAGTCAGACTTGACTTTAATGTTTGTGGCTTTCAGAATTTCTTCTTATGTTTGTTTAGTCTATTAATTGAGTCTGCTTTCTTCCTAGGAACACACATATAACATGCACGCAAGTGCTTCTTAATTATACACCATAATTACAAAATGCTATATTCAGAGAAAAAGAAAAACAGACTATGAATTGTGTTTTTAGCTAAGACTCACACTTGTTTTTCAAACTTATTTTTAGGATCTCTACCTACACCAGCCTTCGTCACTAGATGCTCATATAATTCATCTTATTCTCTGAATTCATTACAGAATTCAGATCCTTGCGCATAGTAGGCCCCCCAATAATTATTTCCATCTTACTGACTGGAAAATAAATCTTGCACCTGTGATACTGCTTCTTGAAAGACAGCTGTAGTTACATGTCATTGAATCTTTATTTCTTCAAGGGTAACTCCATCAACCAACGTACTTCAAAACACTAAAGAAAAGTTTTGTTTTATTCTTTCTTCAGGCTTTTGCAATTAAATTAGAATTCATATAATTCAAGAACAATTTTGACCTGAAAATCATACCATTCTAACCATTCCACCCTGAAAGCTGAGGGCAGCCCTCCGTGTCACTCTCCAGTTAGTTGATTTGAGACATTATATAATGCAGTACTTGACAAAACAACTTGTTTCAATCTTTAATAATTTACAGTATCACTGAAAAATGATCAATACTGCTAATTTATTAACAATCTTGAACAAAGGCTAAGGAAAATTTATAAACACTAGTTTTCTACAGACTTGCTTTTCTCTGTTACATCATTAAGCTAGGAGGACATAAGACTTTTAATCCCAAATACCACTGCAAACAACAGCCATCAATATTAAAGGGAAATAAACAAACATAGAAAGAGGCAATAGAGAAAAGAAGGAAAATAAATACACAGAAAGCATAGGCCCAGCAACCTAATGAAGGAGAAAATTTTAACCTATGAAATTCGCACTAGTACCAAGTAAATCTGGATGTGGGCAACATTATGTTTGTAAATCTCTGCCCCGTCTTCCCTTCCTCTAACTCCACCCCAAACACCCAGAACTCCTAAATGAGAATTTTCAGTGAAGCACATCAGTATTTGTTAGGTAAAAATGTAGCAAAAGTTCTGAGTTACAGGCATTTCTTTTTTTCTGGGTGCATGACCACTGCCCATTATGGGAAACTCCTTACATGTTTAATTATAACTTACCTGAATACTGTTTTTTATTTGTACATGTCCTAGTCTAAACCCTTCAGTTTGTTTAATATAATCAAGAAGACTTAACTTGCAATTAGCTAAACTATCTACTTTTTTATTTTAAAAATTGAGGATTTGGAGGGAATGGAAATATGAGTTACAATTTTGTCATTCCTGAGTCTGACTTTACATGAAACGCTGTAGCTAGCACAGATTTCTTGGTGGAGAAAACCTTAGCAGAGATAAACATAAAATTCATTCCAAAAACTTTGTTAGAATAAGAGAAACAAGAGACCTTGTACATCTTTCTTATCTCTTGACTTTTCTGTGTGTATTTTGTATGATGCATATGCATGATTGTCTCTCCACTTGCAGGAAATCTCAAAGCTAAACCAGAATAAACATATTTCCCTTCTTTACCTATAGCAACTTTTCTGTCTAGAAAATGCATTCATCTGTAAAATGGAACAAACCTTTGGGTCCTCCCACAGGGTCATCTGAAAAGTAATGAATTTACATTTTTAAAAAACTTACATGAAATAGTATTATATATAGATTGTTTATAAATCATTATTAGTTTATATCAGACATCTCATCATTGACACAGGACCTCACCAAAATCTCCTCTCAGCTGAGGCGCAACAGTTCCTACAGACGAGGTCACTGCAGACATCTGATTTCTAGATTTTTGAACTGCAGAGAAGCATATACTAGGGCCATGTTTCTCTGGGCACTTGTTTATCTTGGGTTCAGTTGGTATGTTACAAAAATATATTAGACCCTCAATCCCAGGAGGAAACTGAAACTGTGAGAAAGACAAAATCTGGCTGACCTTCTGTAGAAACAGCCAGCCAACCCTGCTGATAGGCTGCAGCAGCAAAAACAGAGGGCAGAATTACTGAGTTTTTGTCTTGAAGAATGACAATTTATTTTAAAATGTTTAATTCTAAAAGGAATAACTCAGTGACACCCTCTCATTTCATCTGCGTTAAGCAGGTAACAAATGGCAGCGTGTAATCTATATGGGTAATAGTGTCAATGAGAGATCAAGATTATACATGATACTTGCTAAATTTGTTATGCCTCATTAGTGTTGTGGCTTATTACAGAGAGCTGCACAGTTCCCAGGCATTCCCTCATGGGCTGTCCTGATGGATAATGCAAATAAAGAAAGGAAAGGCACCAATGACACAGTGCTCACACTACATTTGTCAGGGGCATAGTTAGCTGGATTAGGTATGCTCTGCATTTTCTATCACCGTCACATATTGATCTGAATGTATAGTCACGCTCACTTAGCACTGCTGTAACTTCCACAGTGGTGTTCTCTGAGAGTACTAATCACACCGAAGCCAAACTTTCTGAAAGAATATCAAGATTTTCCCACATGAAAATGCCTTTTTGGCTAAATAGTGGTCTTTAAGATCTTCAACTGAAAGAAAAATTTATATGTAGATTAGGTGTTAGAAGTTATTTAAAAAGGAAAATCAGGCATTCTTATTCCAAATGCAATTCACAACATGCAAAAGCACTGAAAATGTATATATTTAAGTCCCTTTACCGGTTAATTAAAAGAAGCAGTTTGACTAACCTATTCCTAAAAAAATCACGTTAGTTTAGTATGTGGGTGTCTCTCAGGTCCTACTCACTAGGTTCTCAGCCCCTGATGTTTTCATGGGAAATCATGCTCTCCATGTCTACTTAAGTGTGTCACCTTCATATAGATTATGTCCAAGATTAATGCATTATCTCTTCTCTAAATGCCACCAAAGAAGGTCCTGTTTTTCACTTAAACAAACAATATGGCACATGCTTACATTGAGATAGAGCAGAAAAGGAGATGAAATATTAACAATTACTACTGTCAAGAGCTGTTTGAAAATTTCTAGGGACAACCGTCTAGAAAATTGAAGAAAGGGTGGCGCACTGAAATGAAGAAGATTATTATCTGCAATGAGGTGCTTGACAACTTATTTTTACCTTTGATTGGTTCTGCCTAATCCTTTAATTAGTTTACCCAATACCCAGGAAATATTTTACTTCTGTTTATCCCGGGAAAAATTGAGATAAACCTTTTCTCTCATATTCATGTATTTATCATAGGTACTTTTCATAAAAATACACACTATGGCTGAGATACTCTAAATCTGTTTTTTCATTAAACATTTTTTTTAACCTACAGCTCATACTCTGTACTTTCAGCTAAAGTTGTTAGGAAAGCCATATATATTTAGAAAAGTTGATAAGTAATCCTATGAGTTTCTAAGGAGACCAGTGTATATTAGTGCAAAGTTTTCAAGCTCAGCTAAAATTAGAATCATCTGTAGAATTTATACTCATGCCCAAGTCTGACCTCTGGTCTCAAATAATTGGCTTTGAATGGGGTTCAGCCACCAATATTTCAGAAAATTCCTCAGTCATTTCTAAGATTTTATCACATTGATAGCCAGTGGTATAAACCAAATGCTTAATAGAAGAACAAACACTTAAAGAGAATTTTATTTTTTAAAAAAAAAAGATGGAAAGGTTATCAGGTGAAGAAAACACATTCTTGAGGAAGAAACAGGAAGATATTCAATGCTAGCAATCACTATATTTTTGCACATGAGTAGGAGAAAGAAAATTTAAAAATACATTAGGAAAACAAACGAACATACAATGTCTTATTGGAAACTCTCCAATTAGAGGAAGATGTTTTCCACTAGATTAAAACAAAAGCAGGAATTTAAATGCAAGATAGAAGGCACCTTAGAAATTTTCTTGCCTGATTCACAGAACATCAGAGCTTGAGTTGGAACTGAGGAGCACTTTTCATTTGAAGAAACTGATATGCTAGGAGATTAACCACATATAATCAGGTTAATAAGCTAGTTAGATTTAGAGCAGAGCCTAGAGACCCGAATGCTCCACATGTGATAGTAGGCTCTTTCCCTCACATTTCACTGTTCCATAAGCCTGGGCATCCCGAAGCATCCACATGCCACAGAAAGGTCTAAGGATGAAATTCAGACTGTGTTGAAATTAACTTTCCACCTAGGCCTGGAGTTAACAGGGTTATGATAATTACGTTGAAATAGCAATTAAATGTTAGCAAGAACAGCACTGAACTGTACTTTGTGTATGTATATGGGAAGGGGAGATGCAAAATCGGTGATGCTAAGCATAACTCTTAATAAAATACTTGTGCTAATTTTTAGACAAGAGCCTTTGAAAGGAAAATGTGTATTAATCTTTCTGAGTTATCAATTTCTGTGATGTTTGACCCAAAAATTGATAACTAAGACATATCTTTCCTAAATATAGGAAGGCTGTGTTAGAGAAAATTAAAAGTTTCAAGAGATGAGCTTGCAAGCATTAATCTTAAGCACTATAATGATTTCAAAAACACTACATTGTAATTGATTACAATTTAATAATAACTTTTTAAAATACTAGAATTTAGTAAAGAAAAAAACCTTTTCTAACTTAATTAACTTGGAAGGTTTTATAGTTAGTCATTCAACAAACGTCTCATTGTTTATAGCATGCTAGCAGTGTTGCTGGGGACTGAGAAGACAAGATAGACAAGCACTTATCATGTGGTGCTGTGGCTTTCAGGCTTTTTTTGACAGTAACTCCTGGAAAGAAGTACATCTTATGTAGCAAACAAATATTTGTGTTTAACTCAAACAAAAGTTTCAAAAACACCATACTTCCCCTAACCATATGTGAGGCACTTGCATATTATCTTTTCTACTCTTTTCCTTTGCATACCATCATTCAATCTTTTTCATTTTTTAGCTTATGACATTGATCTTGTGTCATAGCAGTCAATCTCATTTAGCATTCAGAAAATCACCTGAGGTCATGACTGATAGCAAAACAAGTGACTCAGTGCTTACATTACACTGTAAAGAGTATGACACACTATAGGACTGTAGAGGAGGGGTAAATAATTCGGAATAAGGGACATGATTTTGGATAAGAAGATGAGAGAAGCAAGGACTGAAGGAGAAACAGGTGTTAGGTAGGTGATTGGGGTTGAAGATGCATCCCAAGGAGAACCCAACAAACATTAATGCAAAGATGCAAAACATACAAAATAAAATTAGAGACTACAATTTTGGCATTTCTGAAGCTAATGATACTGTGTGCATGAAGAAGCAATACTAGATGGTGCCCCCAAACACTATACAATTGTACCCAACCTCACAGCCCAAAGACAGGAACTAAACCAGCTCTCCGATAATATAGTCTCAGCACATTTAGGAATTGGCTAATGAAGTGGAAAACCAACTCGCAGAACAAATAAGCTAGCAAAGTGTTTTTTTCTTGCAACTTGATGAACACATAATGTATTTCTAACGTGACAATTCTTTTAGTATATGTGTAGTCTGAATGTGATAATATGAAGGATGGATTTTGTTCAGTTTTATTGTGGATAGACAATAATATTTGAATTATCTAATACTACGAAGGACTGCATTATCAACAATGAGGTTTGGAGTTTGATTTTTGTGTAGAATTATATTCTAATGGCACAGTTGTAATAGTAGGAAAACAGTCTGAAGTTACTAATTGGATTAAGAGCTTATGGCCTGGTGTAGTGGCTCATGCCTATAATCTTAGCACTTTAGGAGGCTGAGATAAGTGGATCATGAGGTCAAAAAATTGAGACCATCCTGGCCACTCCTGGTGAAACCCTGTATCTACTAAAAATACAAATTTAGCTGGGTGTGGTGGCACGCACCTGTAGTCCCAGCTACTCCAGAGGCTAAGGCAGGAGAATTCTTGAATCAAGGAGGTAGAGGCTGCAGTGAGCTGAGACTGAGCCACTGCACTCCAGCCTGGCGACAGAGCAAGACCCTGTATCCAAAAGAAAAAAAAAAAGACCTTCTATCACAAAGTGAATTGAAACATTGCTTCCTTCATGGAGAAAGTCTTGGTACCAAAAACAAAATAAAACAAAACAAAAGTTTAAGTAAACTAAACAGTTTGCTTAGTGAGACAGTAAAAATTATAAATTACATAACTAATGTGTTTATATTTGATATTTTCATCTTGATAATACTGAAGTTGATCATAAGTAATTGTTATGTATATTGAGGTAAGATACTCATTCAGGGGAAAAATATCCATCAAAAATGCTTGAATTGTGGAATGAACTACCAATATTTCTGTATGATAAATTTATTGTGTCCCAAGCTTTAAAGGTATAAATTGTTCAGTTTGACTCACCTAATTTTCTCGAATTTTTATACATTTAATGCTCTTGATACATCCATGCAATGATGTAATACAAAAGTGTGAAACTCTGATGACAAAATAATATAGTGAGATAAATACAAATAAAGAATGTATAATGTATAAGCAAGAAAGTTTAGAAATTAGGAGTTCACTTTCGAGACTTCTTAATAATTGTATAGTTTGAAGTTATTAAAAAAGTTTTTCTGCAAAACTTTAAACTTAAAATCTAGTATGGTAGAGATAGATGTAGAATGCTTTACAGGGAAATTAACTCTTTTAGATTTTAGTTTTTCTAATGAAATATAGGTATGTCTCACAAGAATATTGTTGGGTTAAACTATGGATTCAGAAACAATGTTTTTTAATCACAGGCCATGATTAAAAATGGGAAGTTTTGGTACTAGGATAAATTCTCATTCTCTTGTCCATTGGACATAGCAGCAGCAAATCTTTAAGGCTGAAAAAAATCCACTTACTACTTTTCAAAAATCTGGAAATAGATAATGCATTTTTTACCAGGAAATACCAACCATAAGGCCAATAACTTCTTGACTTTCTTCATTCCATTTGAGACCAAACTCTCATTTTACTTTGTCTTCTGTGATGCATATTCAAGTGTGGAGTTCCCTTTGAAGTGAATTTTTCAAGTGACTTCACTTAGATAATCTCCGGAGCTGAGAAATGGAATAAATACAACAGTAAAATACACCAATCCTTTGTACTTGGTCAGTTTCTTAACAAGAACATTACCCTCAGGCAAACATCAGACTAAAAAATAGGGTAAGCACTTTATCCAAAAGGTTAACAGCCTTCAATTTACTTAAGATCACAAAATGTTAATGGAGTATTTTCTGTATGCCAGACAATGTAGTAGAACTGCAAAATGAAAAAGATAAGAAAGCGTAAGCCACTACTAAATAAAGTTTGTAATTTGGGGACAGGATAATTTGCTCAAATATTTAGAACATGAAAAATATTATAAGTACAATAAGAACACAGAGGAAATAATAACTAATTTGTAAAATGTTTCTGATGCCTAATGTAGTTAAAAAGAGCACAGACTTTGTAGTCAAATCCAAGCTTCGCTACTTACTATCTGAAAGCAGAAAAAACTTATCTGAGCCTTGTTTTCATCTGAAAATGGGACAATAACACATAATATAAATGGGATATGCATACATAAAAGTAGCTATAAGGACAAAGTTAAATAATAATCTATGTATAGTGTTTAGTATTTTTCTTAATACAGAGTAAATGCTTAATAATTCTGGTGTCCTCTCCTCCTCCTTTAGATCTTATAAAGCTTTTTCAGAACAATCTTGTGAAGTATTTGTAGCTGGCATCATACCTCACAAGGTCTACAATTCAGTATTCAACTAATATTTCCTGAGTGCATGTTATGTGCTAGGCACTACTAAAACAATGTCCCTGCTCTCAAGGAAAATACATCCAAGTGGGAGCAGGAGATGAAGAGGAGGAAATAAAAATGAAGGTGCATCTAGAAATAGGTTCTGTGAAGGAAATACATGGACAACTGTGATAGAAAATAACAATGGAGGTGGAGATTCACATAGATGGATGATGGAGGGGGAGGCCATCCTGAGGACCTGCAGATTAGAATACTGGCAAGGAGGCAGCAATGTGAAGTTCCAGGGAAGAGGAAAATGTGCAAAGGGATCATTAAGTATATATATACAGTTGCTAAGGCAGGAAAGAGCTCTTCCAAGTAAAGAAAGGCCACTGTCAAAAGAATAGTGACTGTGGAAGACCATGGTAGAAGATGGAGTAGAAAGAAGACATTAGGTCAGCTTACATAGAACACTACAAGCCATGTTAAGAGGGTCGATCTAAGGAAACTGCATGATACAGTTGTATAATTTTGTGCTGTATAAAATACCATGAGTACCATGTTAAGAATGGATTTGGGGAAACAATGATAGAAGAAAGGATATCAGTTCAGAGCTTATCTGTTGCAGTAAGAAAGGCATGCAATAATACTGGGGCAGTACTGTAAGAAAGGCATGCAATACTGGGATGGCAGTACTGATGACTAAAACTATGAATTTGAGGTGGTTTTCATATGTAAAATTAACAGCACTTTCTGAAAAACTGAATATAAAAAATTTTAAAATGAAGGAATTAAGAAAAATTTTGGATTTGGGTTTGAATGAAGAAGTACATAATGACTTGAAAAGTACAGTTGGTGGAATTGTGGAGATGGGAGCCTAAATTGAGTGAGCTAAAGAGGAAATCACAGGAGATGGAGTGTAACCAATTTGTATAGACTAGACTTTCAAGACATTTTGCTGTGTAGAAGAGTAGACAAAAATGGGGAAATAGCTGCAGGGATATTTGTGGGGTCAAGGGAAATTTATAAAAGAGGGGGAAGTAGAAGTAGTTTTGTCTTCTTTTTACTTGTATGAACCAATAAGATGGAGACACTAATAATATTGGAAAGAGTGAAAATACAGTCAAAGTTTTTGTAAAGGAAAGAGGGGATGAGATTTGCTAAAAAGGCCAACCTTTAAAAGATAAGGAATTTATCCTATCATCTTTTGTTACGGGGTAAAAAAAATGAGTAAGAATGTAGATTGAATTTTAGATTTGGTGATGAAAAACTAAGAGGGTGTCTGTCAGACTGTTTCTAATTTATTAGTGTGTAGGAAAACTATAAGGTGAGGATATCAACTAAAATTGATTTAGAAGTGATATTGGAGGGCATAGAGTTTTTAAAGATAGAGGAGAATGTATGAAATGGTCATCTGATTGAATAAGGAGGACAAAATTAAGGATAGCAGTAAAATATCTGGGTGGAGTATAGATGGCCACTTAAGTTTTGTAATTATAAATTTAATATTGTACCAGTTTAACAAGTTGTGTAACATTCTTCCTAAACATTCATCTAATTAGGTGAAGATATAAAAGTCTTTAGGTGAACACAGGAAGCTGAGGCTGTACCAGATGATTATAGGAGATAAAGAGAGATTTTACAAGAAGTGACTATAGTGATGGACCATGGTCCATGAAGTCTGAGTTGAATAGGAAGGAAAGCAAATACAGAGAGAAGAGATTTCTACTTCTAGCTCCATGGTATAAAATGTATGTATGGGATTTAACATCCCTCCCATAAAACTTAGAAAATAGAAAAATATCTGATTCGATTCTTTTCAGACATTGAAGAGCAGTCAGAGACTATGACCACTGAGGAAAAAGGAAATAAATGAGGAGAACAATTGTTTCAACTCACTTCCTGAAGGGAGTTTCCAGGCTGCAGAAGAGGGAGAAAAAACCCAGTCAAGAGTTTCATAGTCTCTGTAATTATAAAAACAGAGATGAAAGTTTAGGGAGGTTGATGTGGTTTGAATAAGTAGAACAGATCAGAGAAAAGAAAGCTGTATAAATTTAGAGCTCTGGAGATCCAGATAGATGTCTCTGTCATTTTTATGCTTAATAATGACCTGAGTGTCTGAGGGAGGAACTTCGCAAAACTTAAGAAAGAACTACTGTAAGTCAGTAGATAAAATAAAACCTAGGGTGAGACACAATTGGAATAATTGATGCTCCTGCAACCCAATGTAGATATAACTAACTCATGTGCCAGAATATTGCCCATCACTCTTTAAAATAAAAACCATATCTAGTACCTACAAATGTAAATTTTACAATAAAAGTTTTTAGGTAGGCAAAGAGGAAGAAATATATGACCAACAGCCAGGGGAAAAAATCTTCATGAATAGAAATCGACCCTGATAAGGGAGTAGTATATTAAGTCATTGAGACAACTATCATTAGTATGCTCCATATGCTTAAGAAAGTATAATTATGTAAGGATAAAGATGAAAGATCTGTAATATGAAAACTGTATAATGGAATGAGATTGACAGCAGAGAAAGCAGAAAAAGATGTCAGTGAGCTTGAAGATGTATTAATAGAAACTATTCAAAATAAAGCACACATTGAAAAGGAGCCTAAAAATATAACCAGTGACCTGCAGGACAAAATCAAGCAAACACAAGAAGACTAATACACTTGCAGTTGACATCCCAGAAAGAAATGATGTAGAAGGAAAGAGTAAAAAAAAATAGTGAAACATAATACTAAAAAATTCTAAATTTGACAATTATAAACAACAGTTCCAAGAAGTTCAATTAACCATAAATAAAATAAACATTATAATACACAACCTCAGCATGCATACATGCAAACAAGTCCTATTTTAATCAAATTGCTTAAAATAATAATTAAAAGTTATAAGCAGCCAGAGATGGGGAAGAAAAGGCACATTACATAGAGAGGAACAAACTTTTACCAAAAAACAGCATGACTGTACAAAATCTACAGAAAAGCTACTAAAACTAACAAGTGAATTAAGGACAGTTGCAGAATAAAACATTAATATATTAAAAGTGATTGTAGTTCTAAATTCAAGCAATCATAAATTGAAATAAAAAATACCATTTACAATAGCATAAAACATCTGAAATACTCAGGGGTAGTCTGGCACAAATATACCTGATCTATGTGTTAAAAACTACAAAATATCACCAGCAGAAATTAAATAATATCTAAATAAATGCAGAGATATACCATATTAATGGAATAGAACACTCAAGATTGTTAAGATGTCAAATCTTACAAAATTGATTAATAATTCAGCCTAATATCAAAGAAAATCCCAGCACATATTTGTAGGAATTGACCAACTGTTTCTAAAATGTATATGAAAGTAAAAAGTACCTGGAATGGCCAAAACAACTTTGAAAAGAATAATAAAGTTGGAAGATTATTCCTTGATTTTAGACCATGAATAATATTTCTCCAAAGAAGAAATGCAAATGGTCAACAAGTACATGACCAGATGATCAATATCATCAGTCTTTAGAAAAATGCAAATTAAGGCCAAGCACAGTGGCTCATGCCTGTAATCCCAGCACTTTGGGAGACCAATATGGGCGGATCACAAGGTCAGGAGATAGAGACCATCCCGGCTAACATGGTGAAACCCCATCTCTACTAAAAATACAAAAAATTAGCCAGGCGTGGTGGCATGCACCTAGTCCTACCTACTCGGGAGTCTAAGGCAGGAGAATCGCTTGAACCTGGGAGGCGGAGGTTGCAGTGAGCCAAGATCACACCACTGCACTCCAGCCTGGGTGACAGAGTGAGACTCCGTCTCAAAAAGAAAAAAAAAAGAAAAATGAAAATTGAAACCACAGAAAGATATCACTTCATACCTACTTAATGGCAATAATGAAGACAAACAACATGGGTTAAGGAAAAAAATTGTGAGCCTCATACATTACTGATGGGAATATAAAATGGTGCAGCTTCTTTGTAAAACAATTTGGCAGTTCTTCAGAAAACCTAAACACAGAGTTAATTGTGATACAGCAATTCTACTCCTAAGTATATACCCAAGAGAATTAAAAAGATATATTCATATAAAACTTATACATAAATGTTCATAGCAACATCATCACAGCCAAAAAGTGGAAACAAACAAAGTGTTCATCAATTGATGAATGGATAAACCCATAACGTGATATATCCATATGGTAGAATATTATTTAGCCATAGAAAGGAATGATATAGATACACCCTACAACATTGATGAAACTTGAGAACATTATGCTAAACCAAAGAAATCAACCACAAAATGCCAAATAATTAGTGATTCATTTATTTTAAATGTCCAAAATGGGAAATCCATAGACAGAGAGTAGATTAGAGGTTCCCAGGGGCTTAGGGAAGATAACAATGAGAGTGAATGCTAATGGGTGTTGGATTTCTTTTTGGGGTGATAAAAATGTTATGGAATTATATATTGACGATTGTATATAACATTGTGAATATACTAAAATCCATGGAATTGTACACTTTAAAATGGTAGACCTTATGGCATGTGAATTATAAATCAATTTTAAAACACATTAAATGTAATTATAAGTATTAATACTACATAAATCCTGGAAGAAAACATAGGAGAATATCTCAGCAAACTTGAATTTGGCAAAGAATTATGAAATTTAATTTTTAAAATACACTAACTATAAAAGAAACACATTAATAAGTTGGCTTTTATATATTTCCTGGTTATCCCAAGTACGTGAGGATGCTTCAGTATCACATAATGAATCGGCATAATGCAGCATAACCACCACATATTTATTTCAATAGTTATTAAAAAGACATTGAATAAGTTAAATTACCTATTTATGATTTGAAAATATCAAACTAAGGATAGAAAATAACATTTTTACCTTGATAAAGTTCATGTACAAAAACCTTGAAGGAATAATATTAATAGAAAACTTTAAGCATATTTCCTTTAGGACAGGAAACAGATAGGATGCTAGCATTACCCCTAGTATTTAATATGATCCAAGAGAGCTGGCCAATAGTATAAGAATTTGAAGAGGTTAAACATTCCATTTTTATTATGTGATTATCTACATAAGAGAAAGAAAATTTGGACACCAACTATTATTATATAAGTATCTTTCTACAGCAGCAAAGATCATCCAAATATGTGATAAACTGAAAATAATAATCAAAATAGCAAAAAAAGTACAGTCTTAGGAATTTAACATCAGAAAGAATAAATTAGATCTCTATGGGATTTAAAACTTTATTAAGGAAGACTGAACAAAATGAGATATTTTGTTCTTTTGTATGGAAATCTTTAATATTATGAAAACCTCCGTTTTCTCCAAATTTATTAATAAACTGAATATAATGTCTATCAAAATCCCAGCTGGCAATTTATAAGAATTTGATCAATATATTTTTAACTAATATAGAAATATGAAGGGCCACATAAGCTTATCAAAGTTGTATTATACCATTCTCAAATTTTTATAGAGAAATACCTGAGGCTGGGTAGTTTATAAGAAAAGTTTAACTGGCTCATGGTTCTGCAGGCTATTATAGAAGCATAGTGGCATCTGCTTCTGGGGGAGACCTCAGGAAGCTTCCAATCATGGCAGAAGGCAAAGGGAGAGCAGGCACTTCACATGGTGAAAGCAGAAGCAAAAGAGAGAGTGAGGTGGGGGAAGGTACCACACACTTTTAAATGACCAGGTCTCACAAGAACTTACTATGGTGAAGATAGCACCCAAGCTAGGAAGGATCCACTCCCATGACCCAAACACCTCCCACCAGGACCCACCTCCAGCATTGGGGATTACAATTCAACCTGAGATTTGGGCAGGGACAAATATCCAAACCATTTCAAATGTTAACAACGGGGTCAAACAGGGGATACCTGTTTCTCCAGATGTTAGAGTATGCTATAGGCTATAAGAAGAAATATACTTGCATTAAATATGTAATGGAAGAAAACATAAAGAACTATTTATATATAGACAATGTAACAGATATGCATATATTTACAGGCACATAAAATTGGCAACAAAAAATCAGAGAAAGAATATTTAGCAGGTGGTGTTGAGAAACTAGCTCACAATATACACATCCCTACCCCATACCACATTTAAAAATAATGAATTTCAGATAAAATTACAACTAAATGAGAGATAAAAGGACCAAAGGAAAAAGTTTAGAAATTGAGAGTTTCTTAAGCCACAATTAAAATCTTTTATGTATCAAAAAGCAGTAAAGAGACAGCTTACAGTGAAGTCCAATATTAGGATAGATATTTTTAGTTTATAAAATGGAAAAGTTAGTGCTATCTAGGATATATAAGGAACTCTCAAAATTCAATAGGAAAAAAGAAAATTTAATGTTAAAATTGGCAAGTTGATGAACAGTTGATTTATAAAAAGATAAACAGATAGCTAATACACACGAGCTATGAAATACAATTAATAATCAGAGAAAGGTAAAGTAAATGAAAGTAACAATTTACAACCACTAATCATCATCAATTTCAAGCCTAATAAGTTTCATAATGCCACATGTTGGCAGAGATGTGGGGAAACAGCAACACTTATAATTTCTTAGGAAGAATGTAGATGGTGCAGTGATCACAGAGGACAATCTAGCAGTCCTTAGTCAAAGTAAGACTGTGTAACCAGCCCAGTGGAGGAAAGGCACAACCCACCACTAGAGGGGTGGGACTGGGCTACATGTTTTAACAAAAAACACAGGAAGCCTATGTAGCAACGGGATAGTGTTCTCGACAACCCAGCAGCGCCTATAGGTCAGCGGAAGAGGCGGGCCTAATCTCCCAGCATAAACAAAAAAGACACAGGAAGCTTCCCTAGTAACCTGAAGGAGTCCCTAGAAACCCAATAGCGCCCCCCACAGGCAGACAAGCGACCTCATCAAGCAGCTCTCTGACACCACAGCCAGGTAAATCCACAAAGATGGGAAAAAACCAGTGCAAAAAAGGTGAAACCACCAAAGACCAGAACACCTCTTCTCCTTCAAGGGATCACAACTCCTCAACAACACAGGATCACAACTTGACTGAGAAGGAGTGCCAAGAATTGACGGAAACAGGATTCACAATGTGGATAATAACAAACTTCTCAGAGCTAAAGGAACACGTTCTAACTCAATGCAAAGAAACCAGAAACCTTGAAAAAAGGTCAGAGAAAATGCTAACTAGAATAACCAGCTTAGAGAAGAACATAAATGACTTGATGGAGTTGAGGAACACAGCACAAGAACTACATGAAGCAAACACAAGTTTTAATTGCCAAATCGATCAAGCAGAAGAAAGGATATCAGAGATTGAAGATCAAATCAATGAAGTAAAAAGAGAAGACAATACAAGAGAAAAAAGAGTGAAAAGAAACGAACAAAGCCTCCAAGAAATATGGGATTATGTGAAAAAACCTAATCTACACTTGATTGGTGTACCTGAATATGACGGGGAGAATGAATCCAAGCTGGAAAACACACTCCAGGATATCCAGGAGAACTTCCCAAGCCTAGCAAGGCAGTCCAAATTTCAAATTCAAGAAATACAGAGAACTCCACAAAGATATTCCTCAAGAAGAGCAACCCCAAGGCACATAATTGTCAGATTCACCAGGGTTGAAATGAAGGAAAAAATGCTAAGGGCAGCCAGAGAAAAAAGTCAGGTCACCCACAGAGGGAAGCCAATCAGACTCACAGCAGAAACTCTACAAGCCAGAAGAGAGTGGGGGCCAATATTCAACATCCTTAAAGAAAAGAACTTTCAACCCAGAATCTCATATCCAGCCAAACGAAGCTTCATAAGTGAAGGAGAAATACAATCCTTTACGGAAAAGCAACTATTGAGAGATTTTGTCACCACAGACCTGCCCTACAAGAGCTCCTGAAAGAAACACTAAGCACGGAAAGGAACAAGTACCAGTCACTGCAAAAGCAAACCAGTTGGCAAAGACCAAAAATGCAATGAAGAAAATGAGTCCACTAATGAGAAAGAAAACCAGCCAGTAACAAAATGGCAGGATCAAATTTACACATAACAGTATTAACATTGAATGTAAATGGCCTAAACACCCCAATCAAAAGACACAGACTGGCAAAAAAATTTTTGCAATCTGCCCATCTGACAAAGGGCTAATATCCAGAATCTACAAAGAACTAAAACATATACAAGAAGAAAACAACCCCATTCAAATGTGGGCAAAGGATATGAACAGACACTTTTCAAAAGAGGACATATATGAGGCCAAGAAACATGAAAAAATGCTCATCATCACTGGTCATTAGAGAAACGCAAATCAAAACCACACTGAGATATCATCTCACGTCAGTTAGAATGGCAATCATGAAAAAATCGGGAGACGACAGATGCTGGAGAGGATGTGGAGAAATAGGACCACTCTTACACAGTTGGTGGGAGTGTAAATTAGTTCAACCATTGTGGAAGACAGTGTGGCAATTTCTCAAGGATCTAGAAATACAAATTCCATTTGACCCAACAATCCCACTATTAGGTATATACCCAAAGAACTATAAATCGTTCTACTATAAAGACACATGCACACGTATGTTCACTGCAGCCCTGCTCATCATCAAAACAATGATGATAAATAGCAAAGACCTGGAACCAACCCAAATGCCCATCAATGATAGACTGGACAAAGAAAATGTGGTACATATACACCATGGAATATGATGCAGCCATAAAAAACGATGAGTTCGTGTCCTTTGTAGGGACCTGGATGAATCTGGAAACCATCATTCTCAGCAAACCGACCCAAGAACAGAAAGCCAAGCACCATATGTTTTCACTTATAGGTGGGTGTTGAACAACAAGAACACGTGGACTCGGGGGAGAGGAGCATCACACACAGGGGACAGTTAGTGGGGGGTAGGGGGAGAGACAATAGGGGGGTGGGGAGGGAGGGGGAGGGTGGGGAGGGATAACATGGGGAGAAATGCCAGATATAGTGTGCACCTAAAGTAAAATAAATAAATTATTTAAAAAAAAAGACTGATTAAAGGTTCAATCTGATCTAGTTATTTTTGGAGAATGGGTTAGTTGTTTATTTAACTAAAATGTTAGAAAAGACTGAACTCTTATTTGTATCGGTGCTATAAGCACATTGCCCCCAACTTTTCCCCGGCCCTCATAATTATATGTTGAAAAATGAAGAAAAAAAAAAAAAAAGAATGTGTATTCTCCTGACCTAACAATCCTCCCTCATAGGTCTATATAAAGACTTGTGCAAATCTATCTGCCAAAGATTTGTTTTCATTAGCAGGGAATTGGAGGCACATTAGTAGTTCACCATTGGTAGAACAGACAGCTAATATGGAGTGGATGCATACAATCAAATGTCATCAATTAGTTAGAAGCAATGAACAAGAACAGACCAACACAGACAAACACATACACACATAAGCTCAGTGAGAACAATAATAAACTGAACAGTATATAAAATACATTTCTAGGCATATAAACTAAAATACAGTGATTCACCACATAACAACTTCTCAGTCAACTATGGACCACATATATCATGGTGGTCCCTTGAGATTATAGTAGAACTGAAAAAATCCTATTGTCTAGTGATGTCATAGCCATCAAAAGATTGTAGCACCACACATTACTCACGTTTGTGGTGATGCTGGTGTAAACAAATCTATTGCATTACCAGTTATATTAAAGAATAGCACATATAATTATATATAATACATAACATTTGATAATGGTAATAAAATACTTCATTACTAGTTTGTATATTTACTATACTATACTTTGATCACCATCACTTTGAAGTTTACTCCTTCTACTTACAAAGAAAAAGTTAACTTTAAAACAACCTCAAGCAGGTCCTTCAGGAGGCGGGTTCCAGACACCAGGCATTGTTATCATAGGAGATGACAGTTCCATGTGTGCTATTGCTCCTGAAGACCATCGATTGAGACGAGATGTTCCTGACCCTGTGTAGGCCTCCTAAGCTAATGTGTGTGCCTGTGTCTTTGTTTTTAACAAAAAAGTTTAAAAAGTAAAAACAAAAATAGAAAAAAGCTTATAGAATATGAATAAAAAGAAAATATGTATGGTGGTATAAGCTGTTTATGTTTTAAACTAAGTGTTATTATGAAAGAGCAGCTCTCAGTCCTGCAAGCTCCATTCGTGGCAAGTGCCCTATATAGTTGTACCATTTTTTTATCTTATACCTTCTTGGTACCAGGGAAGCATTTTGTGGAAGACCATTTATATGGTCTGGCTGTGTCCCCACCCAAATATCATCTTGAACTGTAGCTTCCATAATTTCCACATGTTGTGAGAAGGATCCTGTGGGAGATAATTACATCATGGGGACAATTTCTCCCATACTGTTCTCACTGTAGTGAATAAGTCTTATGAGATCTGATGGTTTTATAACAAGTTTCTCCTTTCACTTTCATCTCAAGTGTTTTCATTCTCACTTGAGAATCAGACGTACCTTGTAAGACATGCCTTTCCCCCTTCCATTAAGATTGTAAGTTCTCCCCAGCCACATGGAATGTGAGTCCATTAAACCTGTTTTTTTTTTTTTTTTTTTAATAAATTACCCAGTCTCAGGTATGTCTTTATCAGCAGCATGAATACAGATGAATACAACCATTTTTCCACAGATTGGGTGGGGAGGTCCATGGGAAGCATGGTTTCAGGATGATTCAAGCTCATTACATTTATTGTGTACTTTATTTCTATGATAATTACATACTCACCATAATGTAGAATCAGTTGGACCCCTGAGCTTATTTTCCTGCAACTTAGACGATCCCATCTGGGGGTGATGGGAGACAGTGACATATCATCAGGACTTAGATTCTCATAAGAAGCATACAGCCTATATCCCTTGCATACACAGTTCACAATAGGGTTCCTGCTCCTATGAAAAATTTAATGCCACTGCTGATGTGATGGGAGGCGGAGCTCAGCTTCCCTCCTTGCCTGCCACTCACCTCCTGCTGTGTGGCCAGGTTCCTCCTAACAAGTCACAGACTGGTACTGGTCCATGGTCCAAGGGTTGAGGACTCCTGTTTTATACCACATTTTTACTGTACCTTTTCTATGTTTAGATGTGTTTAGCTACACAAATAGTTACAATTGTTTATAGTATTCAGTACAGTAACATGCTATACAGGTGTATAGCCTAGAAGAAATAGGCTATGCCATTAAGCCTAGGTGTATGGTGAGCTATACTTTCTCAGTTTGTGTAAGTACAAGCTATGATGTTCACACAACGACAAAATCAGCTAATGACACATTTCTTAGGATGTATTCCAGCTGTTACACGACGTATGACTGTCTATAGTCAAAGATAAATAGGAGACTTATTACACAAATTGCCGAGGAGGAGATGAGAAAATGGAAGTGGAACTAACATGAATGAGATTAAATGAAGCGAAAAAAGAATCTTTTGCAGAACAATGATGATAATAAACCAAAAATTTGATTAATATGATTAATTTAATACTCTAGTTCTGAGATCCGAAAGTATAACACAGGAAGCAGCTGAAACCCAGACAAAAAGCAGTGAGCTCAATGGATTAGGGTACACTGGAAATATTTAAAGGGCAGGATAAGGCTAAGGCTCAGATGAGATGGAGAGAGCTGTACAGGACTGAGAATGCCAGGGTTATAATGATACTTAATTATAATTAATACATTAGGGCCACCAGAGAAGACAGAAACAGGTGAATTAGGGAAATAGCTCCTGAAAGTGTTTTATGTGAGACTTCTTTCTAGCTTTTTCTCTAATATAGTATTTCTCAAATATTTCCTGCATCAGAATCACCTAGAAGGTTTGTTAATGCCTACATTGCTAGTTCTCTCCTCCAGAATTTTTAAATCAGTCAATCTGGTGTGAAGTCTGAGAATTTTCATTTCTGACAAATTCCCAGGTGATGTTCCTGCTGCTATTTCTGGTTCCGCACTTTGAGAAACACTGCTTCAACAGTTCAAAGCCAGGGAGCTTCAGACTCTCTGGTGCTCCCTGACAGCACATAGCATGGTGGAGGTTGAGAAAAGTCATTTATGGAGATTTGGTCGATAAAACCTTGCTGAATGAATGAATGGCCTATTTTGCAGATGAAAAAATGGAGGTTTCTGGAAAGTTAGGAGGCTTGCCCAAATTATGCAAATAGTTTCCAGTTTCCAAATCCAATTACCTTCCCAGTGTATCATCCATGTGGAGTCAAAGGTTAAAAAGAATCCTTCTCAGCTTTGGCAAGAAAGATTTCAATACATAATCAGAATTAAGGCTGAGTTTTAAGAAAAGAAAATAGAATAATGTGAACTAAAATTTGGAGGTGAAACAGGTAATTTAAATTACGATCAAGTTGTCTACTAAGCTTTATTTTGACAGAGTCATTCTCAAAACGTGAGCCATGAATATTTTAAGAAACCCAGGGGTATATGGGCCAAAAGAATATAAAACTAGAAAACAGCTTGACCTTGTCATGTAGCTTCTTAAATACTGGACCAAAGAGTTTGTGCCTCATTCTGTAGACAGTAGAGAGCCATTAAAATTTTTGTGCAATAAAATTACATGATTGGAGCTGGTCTTCAGGGTGACAATTTAGACAGTAACCTAACCCAAATTCTTGTCTAGTTGGGAGGAAATAAGGTCCTAGTCTTGATATCTAGATGTCCAACACAGAGAGGGCAATGCTTCAGCTCACTGGTTTAGGTATAGTAAATTGCCAACTCAGGGACACAAATCACATGTATATGACATTTAAAAAGTTTAAAAAGCTTGTAATAGCCACTGCCACATTGTAGTAATCTTATAAGCAAGTGATTTCATTATTTCGTTTTCTGGTTGTCTATATGGAAGAAAATCTAGAGATTAGTGTCCAGAAGAGAAGACACTTGTTTCTCAACCCTTTGTGGTTGTTCCTAAGACTATTTGCAACGGCTGGTTTCAATAGTGTCTTCACACCTTCCCTGAAAAGTTCATCTCATTGCAGAGAGAGTTATTATAAAGTATAATGATCCTCTGAAAAGGCATCATAAAATATAAGGAGTCCAAAAGGTAAAAACAGAATTACCTTGGAAATGTCTTTAGTTTATGGTGTTATATAATACATATATGATAATAGAGCCAGAGATAACCTATGAGGTCACGACAGTTGATAGCAAGAAAATGGAAATCACTGTATAGAAAAGTACTTTAGTCTTCTGTGTCTTGCAAGGGACTTAGAAATGTCTGAACTTGGGGTAGACTTTATATGGGAATAGGCTTTTCTAATATGTTTCCAGAAGCTCAAATCTACCATCTGGTTGAAGCAGCTGTGAGGAAAACCTTTGTTGTGTTGTTTTGCAATTTGTTTCTGCTAGTGTCAGACAGAACCTCAATGCAAGAGGAAAGAGATGCATTACAAACAAAATAATATTATTTTAAATAGATAATTGGAATTAGGGTGTCAGATGTGCCTCGGAAATACCTGGCATGCTGTTAAATTTCACTGGCTCATGTAGTCCACTAGAAATAGTGGACTACAGATATACCCCTTTTTAGAATTTTAATTAGATAACCATAATTAAAATGATGCTTCTGATTTTAATTTCAGATCATGAACACAAGGGACATTTTCACCATTATAAAAACAATTTAATAGTATGTTAACATTAAAAAGTTCTGTTCAAATATATCTTTAGTAAGAAATCTGACTTAGAAATCATTTTTAAGTTTTTTAGTATGAAAATAATATGCTTATGAGAGAGAACTAAAATGTAGACATATTTTTGAAAACTATCCATAATCTCACCATCCAGAAATGACTTAATATTTGCCTATATTGCCTTCTAGTAGTATGCATTGTATCGAATTTAACATAAAATTGCTCTGTGAGGCCAGGAATTTTTGTCTTGTTGAGTTTTGCTTATTGTTGTATCTTCAGTGCCTTAATCACTTTCTACTTCATTATAGATACTCAATATTTGTTGAATTAACTAATATTAATATAACTATATAATAAAAATAAGGCATCTATGACACATGTAATTTAACATTACATAAGGATGACCTATATCATTTTTTCATATTCTATTCCATCACCCACTAATACACATTTTTAATGGCTGCATTAAATTCATCTTATGAGTATATGATAATTTACTTAATCAGTACATTACTCCCAGTCTAACTTCCTTGTATGCATATTTCAGGAAAATTCCTCATTGTTTAATTGGGATACATCCTTAGAAATGGAATTTTAGTCAGTATGAACAGTTTTATATATCTTGATATATATTTTATAGCAGTCCTACAAATAAGGGTTATATCACTTTATATCAGTAGTCTAATATAATTTATACTCTATTATCCTGAGACCTTTTAATTTCAAAAAATTGTTAATTGAATAGACAAAATAAATGTCTTATAACTTAAAAATATTTAGCTTTCTTGTGAATTTGAACATCTTTATTATTTGTGTTAACTACTTGTAATTTCTTCATTATCTGTTACTCATTTATGGGTAGTTTTCCTTTTTTATGTTAATTTTGATAACTTTTTCAATATTACCAATATTCACTCTTGGCTCTCATAGATGATAAACATTGCTTTCCACCCTTTTTTTTTTTTTTTTGAGATGGAATTTTTCTCTTGTTGCCCAGGCTGGAGTCTAATGCAATGGAGCAATCTTGGCTCACCCTAGCCTCTGCCTTCCGGGTTCAAGCAATTCTCCTGCCTCAGCTTGCCGAGTAGTTAGAATTACAGGCATGTGCCACCACGCCCAGCTAATTTTGTATTTTTAGTAGAGATAGGGTTTCTCCATGTTGGTCAGGCTGGTCTCAAATGCTCAACCTCAGGTGATCTGCTGGCCTCCCAAATTGCTGGGATTACAAGCATAAGCCACTGTGCCCAGCCTTTGCCTTCCATCTTTTGACTTCTAAAATTCATGATTTTAAAATAAACATATATTTTTATTTGATATGATAATACATACAATATTTTCATTACCTAGCAACATTTCCTTTGATTTTGTTTATTTCCTTGCTCTTATGCTTAATAAGGTCTTTCCTTTGCTATAATTAGATCCATTTTCATCTAATATGCTTTTTTACTTTATTACCTAATAATAATTAATCTGGGATTTATTTTTGCTTGTGGTATGCAATGACTCCAAAATATGTTTTGTTCCAAACACCTAATTCTTTTAGAGAAATTTGTCAAATAATTCATTTATTATTTGCTGACTTAAAAATGTTATTTTCATATATATTATGACATCTATGTTTTTGGAATTTTTGATGGGATTTCTCCTCATTTTCTACTGATCTGCATATTCTGTTTATTCCTTTTTTCAACTTTTATTGTAGATACAAGGGTACATACACAGGATTGTTACATGGGTATATTGTACCCAGGTAGTGAGCATAGTACCTACCCAACAGGTAGTTTTTCAGTCCATGCCACCCTTCCTCCCCCACTTCAGTAGTTTGCAGTGTCTCTTTTTCCCATGTTTTTGTCCATGTGTGCTCAAAAAGTTTAGCTCCTACTTGTAAGTGACAACATGTGGTATTGGTTTTCTTTTGTTAATTCACTTAGGATAATGACCTTCAGCTGCATCCATGTTGCTGCTGCAAATGACGTGATTTCATTATTTTTGATGGCTGCATACTATTCCATGATGTATATGTACCACACTTTCTTCATCCAATCCACCACTGTTAAGCACCTAGGTTGATTACATGTCTTTGTTATTGTGAATAGCATGGCAATGAACATACCAGTGCAAGTATCTTTTTGGTATAATGATCAATTTTCTTTTGGGTATATACATAGTACTGAGATTGCTAGGTTGAATGGTAGCTCAGTTTTAAGTTCTATGAGAAATTTCCAAACTGCTTTCCACAGTGGCTGAACTAACTTACATTCCCATCAACAGTGTATAAGTCTTCCGTTTTCTCTGTAGCATCGCCAGCTTCTGTATGTAAAATAATCATTTAAAATAAATCTGTTTAACGTGTTTCTTTACTTATTGCATGTCCTTGATTTTTTTTATTTAACCTTATTTCTGGATTTTTAGATCTTCAATTTCAAGTATATGAAAGGCAGTATATTTTCAATGTTGTTACATATCTAAGAATATATTTTCTTGGGAGTGTAAATTAGTTCAACCATAGGGGAAGACAGTGTGGCGATTCCTCAAGGACCTAGAAATAGAAATTCCATTTGACCCAGCAATCCCATTACTAAATATATATCCAAAGGATTATAAATTGTTCTATTATAAGGACACATGCACACAAATGTTCATTGCAGCACTGTTTACAATAGCAAAGACTTGGAACCAACACAAATGCCCATCGATGATAGACTGGACAGGGAAAATGTGGCACAAATACACCATGGAATACTATGCAGCCATAAAAAACGATGAGTTCATGTCCTTTGTAGGGACATGGATGAACCTGGAAACCATCATTCTCAGCAAACTGACACAAGAACAGAAAATCAAACACCGCATGTTCTCACTCATAGGCGGGCGTTGAATAATGAGGACACATAGACACAGGGAGGGGAGCATCACACACTGGGGTCTGTTGGGGGCAACTAGAGGAGGGACAGCAGGGGGAGGGGAGTTGGGGAGGGATAACATGGGGGAGAAATGCCAGATGTAGGTGATGGGGAGGAAGGCAGCAAACCACATTGTCAGGTATGTACCTATGCAACAATCTTGCATGTTCTTCACATGTACCCCAAAACCTAAAATGCAATAAAATGTATATATATATATATATAAAAGAGTATATTTTCTTAATATGTGAAAGAGAAACTTTCTGTCCTCTTATACTACAAAAGTGTCTACTCAGATGTCTTCATTACCCTTGATTACTACTGAGAGGGGAAAAGTCACATGCCATTGTGATGCATTCACAGGGCTTGAGGAGATTTTCATAATCTTCCTATTTCAAATATTTCTTCTTCTTCTAGTTATTTAGCATAGAATGTGGGAAACCTATACATCTGCAAACATGAATACTTTTTAGTCCAGAATATTTCCTCAAGTTATGTCATTGATTTTGACCAACACTTCGTGCTCCTTCTTCAAATGCATTTCTTATACTTACATTTTTATTTTATTATCTGTTGTCCAAATCTCTCTTGGATTTTATTATCTGTAATAATAAAATAAAAATAAACCATAAATAAAATAAAACTGTAAGTATAAAAGATAATAATATAAAAATAGAAACATAAATATAAAAGATGCATTTTAAGCTCCTAAGCTGTAGGGTAATTTGCAAATCTGCACACTAAATGACTAATTAAATTTTCTGCTTTGTCAGTTTTGTATTTTACTACCTCGAGTAGTTGCATATTTGTTTCTCAGAGGTATTTCTTATTTACATCTGTTTATAGTCTATTCTATTGTCTTTTTATTTTAGATTTTTTCTCTTAATGGTTTGACAGCATTATAGTAGCGTTATCTTTAAAATTTATTGAAGGTTCCAATTTGTTTTCTAAAACATTTTTTTCTTATTTCCAAAATAGATCTATTTTTAGAGATTTCTTTTTAGGGTTTCTTACTCCACTTTTTATAAACACCATTTTCTAAAGCTAATTTTTCTTTTTACTGTGATCTTATTCAAATTAGGTGAGATATCTTCAGACTTAATATTCACTAATTAATACAAGTCTAGATTACTTCAGGTTGGGAGATGATAGATTTTTCTCCTGTGATTTTCCTCAGCCAGATTCAAGTTGACTTGCCCAGAACTGACATAATTCTCTACTTTTGGTAGGCACTAACATACTGTTTAATAACCAGTGGAGCATATAAAATGCTACACTACTAAGCTGGCAGTGCTCCAGGCTCCATTTTATCTCTGTTTGACCTAATGCACTTTACTTGTAGAAACTATACCTCTTAAGCTGCAAAGCAAGCTTATTTTGAACTTACTGACTTTTTGGCTTTTGTAATTTGCTAAACCTGAGCGGATGTGAATAGCTAGGCTTGAATAATACGGACAAGAACAGTCTTTCAGGCTTCTCTCAAAAGTAGCACCTTATAAGCAGAACTGAGTTGGCATAGGCTGTGGGTCTCTCTCAGAGATAATGCAAAATACAGGATACTTTCTTAATATTTTTGTAGTTAGGATCCATTGAAAAGCAAATGTTGGGTAAGTTTTTTCTAAATCAAACTCATCTGCCTTACACTAGTGGGATTCTCGCATATACTCTCTTTCTTCTGTATCAGTGTTGGTTTGTGAGTTTTTATTTTTTTAACTGTCTCTGTAGGTTTACTTCAATTGGAATTTGTGAGGATCTGCATTTATATCTAGAGCTGAGGTCAAGTTTGATATGTCTATGTTTTCAAGTTTTTAGAAATATGTAGTGCTTATGAATTATGCATTTAAGCTATGCAAAATTACATGACTAATAAAAAAATTACATGACTGTACTGTTGACAATTTCTAAGTCTATTAACAGGTATCAACTAATGGTTTGGCAATAGGCAATAGCCAAAATGATAAAAATTTATACCTTAAAAGATTTTAAATTTATTAATCAAAATTTATTTTTCATAACTTAGTATCAATGTCATCAGAAGCACTATAATAATATCCAAAATGGCATCAATGATTCTCTCCCAAACTCAAGTACTCAGAGATGCCCAGAAAGATCAAATACCATTCCAGTGCTTCCCTAAGCTCTACCTCCTGCCAAACCATGCTTGACATTCCAAATTTAGAAGCAGTCGGGTTTAAATTCTGCTAGGGATTTATTCGTCTTAATGCTCTGGTTTCTGGTAAATCACTTGGGTTAGAGCACTTAAAACTCTCATCATATATTTATATCTCCCTCTGAAGAGGATGTAGACTTGAGACATAGAAGAAAGGTGAAAGATTGAGTGAAGCTGCATCCATAGGGTAAAGAGATGCTTCCACCATGTGGGAAAACTATCAGACAGCACAGAAGACAAAGGACAGATACTAAAAGTAGGCTTTGCCCACGTTACAGTTTTGCTTTGAGCTCACACTAACCTGACTCCATGTTAGTCTACAAATGATTTCTTATCCTCTGCAAATCAGAATGGGATTCCATAGATAATGTCCTATGTGGAGGTGGAGTGTTTGAGCAAACAATATATAATATTCAGGAGGAAACTTCATTGGCCATGCCCAAATTGTTGAGGTTTTGAGACATTCTGCTTGCTACAGCTTTTAACGTGGCTTAAGCCTTCTTAACTCTTTTTAACATTTCTCTTAACCTGAATCTGCAAATGAAAACATTTTTTAAAATCTCATTAAAAATAATGCTCTATAGCGACAGGGAATTTGTATTTTTCCCTTCTGTATTCCCGGCATTTAGGAGAGTGTTTGAAACATAATTGTTCCTCAGCAAATATTTGTTGATTGGATAAGTGTATAAATCAGTAAGAGATGAAGGAAGTCAGGAATCATCAAAGGGAAACATCAAGTTTGTTACATTCTAGGAAATGTCTGTTGTAATAAATAGAGCACTGGGAAGAGACATCAGAACTGGATTCTTATTTGTGGCATGGGGTTAAATTGCTGGTAACATTTGAACAACTGTATCCCAAACTATTGAGTTTCTAGTAGCCTAAGGTTTCTTTTCTGTAATATAAGTGCTGAGTGTTTAATGAATATAATCGGCGTAAACTTCTCCACAAACCCAAGTAAGCCAATATATCCATAGCCATCGGTATGTTTTTTTTTTTTCCCAATAAATTGCTCTAATAGCATGTGTATCATGTTAGATAGAATACCTACTTCTCTCTTCCCCTAAATCTTCTATTGACCTGAGGGCTTATGCAGTACAAAGAGAGAGAACATAGAGTCTCACCTGTCTGTTCCTGCTATTGCTTTGCACTGCCACGTATGGCCCCGGCCACTCAGTGATGAGGGTCCTTTGGTCTAGGTATCTGGTCCTCCTGCCATGGTTCTAAGGGAGGGAGAATAATTGTAATTATCTGAGTCAGTTTGGGTAGCTCTTAGGTTGCAACAATTAGCATTCAACTCTTTGAACCCTAAACCCAAGTGGCTCCCAGAGTGCAGAGCTCGCATCGGGACATGATTTGTTCCAGTATTTGACATCTTTCTGAAGCAGAATTATCACCCTCTTCCCTTTGCAGTATTCATACCTACAGAGAGTGGGCTGATTTTCTTTAAACCCACAGAGCATAAACTGTCCAGTCATCATATCTGTTTAATATAAGACACACCTGATTTGACATATTTCAATTTAAATCTTAATATGTTTAAGGACTGCCCTCCTGCTGTCATCCAGGCTGGCTTTTTTTTACACACTCTTTCACCACCCCAGGGGAACATCAGAAAGCCAAGAAGCCCCTACCTAAAGGCCCCATGGCTTCATCAAGGCATGATAGTCTCTTTTAGCTGAGAAGGAGAGGGGTGGAATAGTAGCTGAAATCAACTCTGACCAGCTGTCTGGGAGCAGCTTGAAACATATTGGTACAGAGGGGGTAATTGTATTTCATACTGTGGCAGATATGATAACAAACCCTTTCCCCTGGCAATGGGACACTTTGCCAACCTTCTAAGAAAAATATCTCCAGGTGCTTCCAGAGATTCCAAAACCCACCTTTTGGAAGGAAGGCAGCCTCTTTCCAAAGGTGATTTCCCATTTCAGGAATTAGAACAATAACACACAATTGTTATTCATCTCTGGGTGATGAAAATAAAGAAAAACAAAACACCATCCATGGAATTGGCAAGCTGTAACATGTCTAAATTTCATCTGGAGTCTCATTGTCAAAGCCAATTTCAGTGAAAACTGTGAAACAGATAGATCCCTTCCCTAAACACTTTGCCCTACCTCCGCAACTCCCTTTTCTATCTTTTTGTTCCCTAAAATTCCAAAGTTTCGGCACCCAGGACTTCACATATGTATGTTTCTCTCTGTCAGTATGTTACCAACTAATTCCTGCTAAGACTTGAAGTAGTAAGTATGGTATTGTTCACTGTTAGATATTAAGGGAAAAAGGTAATCTAAGGAGAATTTGCTTGCTGAGTCTTTTGATAGCTGACAGGTTTAATATGTTTGAGGGGGAACATTGGCCTAATATTTCCAGTTGACCTGGGTGCACTTCTACTGAAAAGGCTTTTGAAAAATGTCAGGACTCCAGCTCAGCCTCCTGGCCTTGTGGCTAGGGACTCTCTGAACATCTGGTTATAAGCTGTTTGGCTTCATTGAAAACCTTTTCTGATCTTCATTCTTCCTATAGCACATGAAACGTTATGCTGAAAACCCATCCATAAGGCCTCCTGTGTGTGTGTGTGTGTGTGTGTCTGTGTGTGTGTGTGGTGTGTATAAGAAGTCTGACACTCTAGTAGCCACCTTCACTTCCTACCTTTATTGAGAGACTTGCTCTGTGTATTTCTATTGTGCCATTGAGGCAGTGAGTGAAATGAAGAATTGGGAGCCTCTGCAGAAAGGTTATTTCACCATAAAGCAAAATATTATTATCTATATTTTCCTGTTTCTTTACCAATGCACTCGCCGTTTGCTGCTCTGCCTACTAGCCATTCTAAAATTAAAAACATAAGCATATTTAATTGCAACCCACTCACACAGTCAACACCAAATCAATAGCTAGACCATCGTGACAGGAGCCTTATGAGCGGGTGGTAAGCCTCTTTCCACAGCCAGATTCTGGTAGTTATTGCCAGAATACAATCCTACACATGGTATTAGATGCAAGTACTTTGATCAGCTCATCAAATGTAGTGTGAGGAGAGGGGGAAGGAGGTTTTAATACAGTATTGCATTTGAAGAGACATTCCCAGCATTCACTGATACAACAAAATTTGTAGAGAGTGCGAGTCACAGATCTAATTTTAAGTATGATCACCCACATAAATTCAAGTTCTACATGCTTTAGTTGCCAGTTTTGAAATTGCTTACTTTATGGCCGGGTTAGAGGTAAGAGGGGGACAAGAGGAAATGACACCAACCCAAACTGCAATCTAGTTGGACAATGTTCCATTCTTATTTCCACTTAAACTTAGAGAATATTTTGGTAGGATATATATAAAATCTGTATCTCTACCACACATCCTAAGTCCCGACTCGTTTTTATTAATAATGCAGAACTGTTTTCTTTTTTAGGAGGGGTGAAATAATTGCATAGACTTTCTTCAATTATATTGTACCATATGTTGTAAGATAAGTTATATGAGCATATGTGTTTCATTATGAATATGAGCATATCAAGAAGAGAATACAAGATATTTGGACACTTTGCTGTATGCCATCTCTTCTCCAACCCCATCACAACCCTTGAAGTCTCAGAAAATTTGGATGACAATCACCTGTGAATCTTCTCACATAAAATTTCCAGTAGTTCCTGAAGTTAATACAACCAAAAATGCCAATAGAACAGACTTTGCTGTATTACAGAACATCTGGTTCTGATCCTGGCAAGAGAAAATGAAAAGTAATGGAAACCAATATTTTGCCAGGATATGTTTTTTTCAAGGTTCTTTTTTAGAAATGGGCAGAGATTCAATGGGCATCAATTCCCGGAATCGTTTGTTCCCTCCCCATTTTCAGTTCTATAGCTCTTTCAATTATGCACACACCCAGATTTATATGCAGCCATGTCTTCTTTTATTTGTAGAGCAAATCTTTACTTCACTCAAAATTTCTGATCTGTAAGGTGGCAAACTTGCAACAGAGTCAACATGATAAATCTTTCAAGTAAGAGGATTATAGCTATTAATTAGAATGTACTTTTGCATTTACTATTTAAAAAACAAGTGGTGGGTGTTCATGAGATGTCAGGGACACTGGCCTCTTATTATATCCATATTTCTCAAAGCTTATAAATCCTCAAGAGATCTCATGTTTCACAGAAACAACACAGTTCTAAAGACAAAATATGCTATTATGTTTGCTGTTGAAAAAAGGAATTTTTTAAATTCAGCATTTAAAAATAGCAAAATAATATATGTGTGTATGAGTGTGTATATGTCTCCCGCATGTAAAAAATATACTTAATTTTACATAGAAGAAAAGAGCACATTCTTTTAGATACATTAATGAAAAGGAATACATTTGTTTGTGGATTTAATATTACAGGAATATTTATCAATAAGCCACATTCCTAGAAAAGTCTGAAGAGGTACAGCCAGGTATAATAAGATGTTTGTCTGGGGATGCTTTACATTTCATTTTATATGAAATTAAGCCAATATCAGTCAGATGTTTGTGACTTTGCTAGGAAAAGAGAACATTTTCATTTTCCCATCTCTGTATATCCCTTCTTCCTTGTGATCAAAGTAGATTTTTTTGTGAAAAGTGGTATTTTAGATACTTTGAACAGAGAAAGATGGCTTTGTGGAAACAAAGGGACAATATGAAAGAAATCACACAGGACATGTGGAAGAAATAGGGATGGGGAAAAGCCAGGAATTCAGAAAATTGGAGCTACATCCTTCTAAAGCAATCTGTAGCATTACAAAACTTTTGTTTTTAAACGCATAGCATGTTCCTATCATATTTATATCATTTCATTGTTTCATGATTCATGTTACTAAAGATTGCTGGTATAGGGATTTAATCCTAATCAACTCAAAAAACATTTATCTTAAGCATTTTTATTCAACATCCTAATTTTAAAAGATCAGATCTGCTAGAAGCAGGGTAAAATATTGGGAAAATAAAATATTTAGGGTCTTTTCAAGCTTTTCTAGAAGACTGGTCTAATTCTGTGAAATGTGCCCCCACTCTCAGCCCCCAGCAGCCTATGAGTCAAATGGAGCTCCCGTCCACAATGTGCCTTTCTCCCAAAGATTATGTTTGTTCAAGGACTCACACAATTCTCCTTTTCTCATATCAGCAAATTTCCTAGGAATGGAGAAAAATTTGCACTACATCCTTCAAAACATTAAGTCCTGTGTAACCAAAATGAAACCTACACAAAATATTTTTCAAAGTTTTCAGCAGTCCCTGTTTTCCTTCCATATGCTCAGTGTTTGTTTTTTATACTAAACAAATAAAAAGGGGAAACTTGTGTAAAGAGAAGTATGCTGGAGTTACTTTAGTGCAGTACTGCCTATCTATCAAAGCCATTCTCAATTTGGGTGCAGAAATAGAGGCAACATTTAATTAATATGTATATTCAATATCATGGCATGAAAAACGTATGCATCATGAAGGCTTAGGCAGGCCATGATCTGTCAGGTAAATACATGTTTTGATGCATGTCCAAACCCCAAATAAAATTTTGAAACCATGTGGGAAGGTCTCAAGTAAATGTTCTTGATATTTAAAATATGCTCTGCCTTACCATATGTTTGAAGAATTATGAATATTGGCCAGTTTCTCTTTGCGAACAGTTGCAGTGCTAGGACTGACTTTTAGAAATTCTTCACTACAGGATAGTGTCTCAAGGATCATTTGAATTCTGTGTGTATGAACTACATGAAATTTAAGTTTGGAAGGATTTGTGGCAGGGCAGTTGTGTTGGTTTAAACGCAAGGACTTGGAGGCAAAATTGGTTGCAAAGAAGCAAGGTGTATTCTTTGGAAATGGCAACATAATAGGCATTCGGCAGCAACACACTGCCTCTTTTTTTTTCGTGAGCAGCTTGAACAATTCTGTGGATCTCCATTAAAGGGTGAAGGCAAAGTGCTATGAGACGCATGCAGTGAGGAGAAGAGCACACCACAGGGGTAGCTGAAGACCACCCGCTCTATGTCTTAAAGACAGTTGAGGAGCAGTATGCAATTAACACTAGAATAGGACCTTTACAACCACGTGCACTGGCTTTCCATTCCAACTCAGACTCTTTCTCTTTGGTAGTTCTGGGTAAGCTGCTTAACTTCTCAGAGCTTTAGGTTCCTCATCTGTAAAATGGGACTAATCATCAGATCAATCTATACAGAGTTATATTAAGGCTAAATGAACAACTGAATGTATCAAGCACATATTATTCTTTCAATAAAGAGTGCTCTTTATTGAAGAGAATAAAATCATGTAAAAAGGGTATTCTCTCTCAGCATACTCTCCTTGCATGATTTTATCCATGCTTGAGGTTTAAACTAATATAATGATAACTCCCAAATCTTTAATTCCAACCTTGCATTCTCTCCAGTTTCAGACTCATACAGTCAAGCACCCGTTAATCTCTCAACTGAGCTAACACAACAGTTCCCTAAACAGTCTCCCTGCCATATCACCTCAAAAGCATCCTTCACACATCAGGCAAAGTGACCTATCAAAAATGCAAACCTGAATCGTGTCTTCCTTTAAAAAAAGTTCAATCATGCCCCATCACTTACAAAAACAACCTGCAGTCTACAGCCCAAAGGCCACAGAAACAAGTCTCCAAGATTATATGTGGTTCATAAAGCCTAAAATATTTACTATCTGGATCTCTACAGAAAAATAAATTGCCAACATGGCACACTCCAAGTCTTGATGCCTACATAGCTCTCCTGATCTTTCTCATTCTCTTCCCTACTTTCAGCCAGAGTGAACCACTGATATGTTGTTTAGTCAAATGGAATCTGTAATTCCATGCCTCTTTGCCACAGTACATTCTATGGTCTCTGTCACAAATGCCTTTTCTCTTACCTTCGCCTGACTAACACCTACTCATTCTTCAATTTTTACATTAGCTCTCCTGTCCTCCAGGAATCCTTCTTTGAATATCTGCCTCACCCATACTAACCAAGCAGAGTTTATTGTCTTTTCTGCTGCATTCCCATAATGTCTTATGAATATTCTTATTTTAGTCCCTTTAGGCTGCTATAACAAATGTACTATTTACTGGGTGGTATATAAGCAACAGAAATTTATTGCTCACAGTTCTGGAGGCTAGGAAGTCCAAGATCAAGGTGCTAGCAGATTGGATATCTAGTGGGGGCCTGATCCTCATAGATGGTAACTTCTAGCTGTGTCTTCACATGCCAGAAGGAGCAGACAGGCCTCCCTGAACCTCTAAGGTCACTAATTGAATTCATGAGGACTCCACCTCATGATCTAGTCACTTCCCAAAGGCACCACTACTTAATACCACCACTTTAGAGGTTAGGTTTCAACATGTGAATGGGGGTGGAGGGACACAGACATTCAGACCATAGCAGTATCTAACATTACAGTAATTTACATTATATGACTTTTCTCACTATGGGTCCTACTTTCCAGCTTCTTTGTATGCCTGATGATATCTGATTGGATGCTAAACATTGTGAATTTAATCTTCTTGGGAATGGGTATTTCTGTATTCTTATGAATAGTTTGAGCTTTGTTCTGAGACATCCTTAAGTTACTTGAAAAGAGTTTGATCCATTTGGGTTTTGGTTTTAAGTTTCGTTAACCTGGACCAGAGCAACCTTTTGGGCTAATTTTGAGCCACTGCTGAGCAGTCTACCTAATGTTCTGTGAAGGATGAAGTTCTTCACTCTGGCTGGTGGGAAAAAAAATCATTCTCAATCCTAGGTGAACTCCAAGTATTATTTCTGTTAATACTTTCAAGTGATTCTATTCTTGACCTTGAATGGTTCCCTCAGATACATGTGCAAATCAGTATTGGGTTGAAGACTCGAAGAGAACTCTCTTAAATCTCCAGGGCTCTTTCTCCATGTAGTAATTTTCTTTCCTATAGTCTACCATGAGAACTCTAGCTGCTTGGTCTCCCTGAACTCTCAGCACCAGCCTAAACTCAAGGAATCCACTGAGCTCCGACAAGTTTCCTCCTCCCTGCACCCACCATGGCCCGGAAACTTCCTCCAGGCAGTAAGCTGGGGCCATCACAGGAGGCTCATCTTACGTATTCCTTATGTCTCAGAAATCATCTCATGTCTCAGAGACCTCTGTTGCCTGATGTTAAATGTCTAAAAAAATACCTTTTATATATTTTGACCATTTTTAAAATTTATTTCAGCAGGAGAGTAAATTCCTGTTACTTCACCTTGATCAGAGGTGAAAGTGTCTTATAATTATACTATGGTCTGAATGCGTGTATCTTTTCAAAATACGTATGTTGAAATTGCAACCTCCAAGATGATGGCATTAGAAGGCGGGACCTTTGGGGTGTGATTGGTCATCATGGTGAAGCCCTCATGAATGAGATCATTGCCCTTACAAAAGAAAGCTTCTTTTTCCCTTCTGCCATGTTAGAATGTAGCAAAAAGAAAGCCATCTATGAACAAGAAAGGGGACCCTCACCAATGAATTTTGCCAGCACCTTGATCTTATACTTCCCAGCCTCCACAACTGTGAGAAATAAATTTATCCTAAGCCACCCAGCCTATGGTATTTTTGTTATAGCAGCCCAAGCAGACTAAGACAAACTGTGTTACTAAACCCTGATATCTTTAATAGCGGGGCTTTGTATGCCTAGCACCTGGCACTGTATTGTGTTTCACACACAGTAGTTTCTCAATGACTTTTTTAAACAAATGACTGCAGTGACAGAAAAGTGAAGAAGAGAGAGACAGAAAGACAGAAAATTAAATGGATTCTACAGCTTGTACAGGGTTCTCCAAAACACCGTTATTGCCAGAACTCTCTTCAAACACAAGTTAAATGCTTTCTAATACTAACTTTAAAGCAAGGCTGCCTACAAAGCCACTTAACAAATGGAAATCAATACATAGTACATGTATTATTTATCGCTATTAATCAGAGCCCACAAAAATATGCTATTATAATGTGAAAATCAAACAATGTAGTTTGACTAGTCTGATAATAAGTACTGAAGCTCTCTGAATTACAGAGATTCTTTCATTGATAATGATTTGACCTCTTCTGGTTATACTGCTATGCTGTGGGAAGACAATTATATGTTTAACTAAAGAAATGTTTCAGTAATTGCTTTCATTAAACAGCTCATGTAGATTATTATATGAGATATTATTACCTGACAAACTGACAAACCTGCACTCTTTAGTGGAAGAAAATGATATCAGATTAACCAATATTAGCATTAAATCCTAGTTTTACAAAAAGCTGTCATTAGCAGAGATGGCTTAAAATACTTTTGTGGGTCAAATTGTGTTCTCTCAAAATTCATACCTTTGAGTACTAACTCTGGAATGTGAATACATGAGAATGTGACTTTATTTGGAAATTGGGTTGTTGCAGATGGAATTAGTTACATGAGATCTTACTGAAATAGGCTGGACCCTAATCCAGTATGATTGACCTTCTTATAAAAAAGGGAAATTTAGACACAGACATGCACACAGACGGAATGTCATGTGAAGATGAAAGCAGAGATCAGAGTGATGCTTTTACAAAGCAAGCAACACCAAAGGCTGTCTGCAAACCAGTGTAAGATAAGCAAGAAGCATGGGACAAATTTCTCCCTCACAGTATTTAAAAGAAGCTAACCTTGCTGGCATCTTGATCTCAGACTTCTAGACTAGAACTGTGTGAGATAATATATTTCTTTTGTTAAGCCACTCAGTTTGTGTTACTTTAATATGTCAGTCTTGCAAACTAATACAAATACTAAGTTATTTGAGTTCAAATGAACATTAAAGATTACCTAGTTCAAGGGCAGGAAGTTGGAAATTAGCATCTCTTGACCATCTACTCTGGTAATAGTATCTCATTTAAGTATTACATTTCCGTGATGCAAGTCTTCTCATCCTTGTTCTACACACGAGTAAATTGAAACTCAGTTTAAATATCTTGTTCAAATTGTAGGATCAGAATCCAAACCCTTGTTTATTCTATCCAAAGTCCATATTTTTCCCATAGTACTACAGTGCCCTTCAGATGTCAGACATGGAAAAAGAAGGAAATGAAGTGTAGAAGTCAGCTGATGAACAACGTTACTTCCATCTGCAACTTTAATTTCCCTTTTCCATGTAAGATTATATATTTGAAGGCGTCACGGATTATAACATGGGCATGTTTGTTTGGGGGATGAGGCATTATTCTGCCTCCCACAGGTCTAAGGCAGGTTATATGGGGCTTATAACAAGCCCATGTCAAATTACAGCAGAATTCTTTAAGGTTTTGGAACAAAGCCTTCATCTTCATCAAGTGTTTATTCTGCTTTTGGGAAACAGCTAATGGTTTGGCTTGCTACTGAACTCTTAAGGAGACTGAACCCATAACCATGAAATATCAGGTGAAAATGTTTTGGAAGACAATTCTCCATGGGGCTCTCATGTTTCTGGACGTCTCATTGTCAGGTCTGTGTTTCCTATGTTTCGTTCGAACTCTTTTAAGGATGTTTGCATGGGAAGCAGTCTTAGAAGATAGAGATTATGTGGCCCCATGATGTAAAGATTATGCAAGTTTGATAGCAGCCCATTTTAAAGATTGGACTTTCAGTAGGATGTGGTAGCTCACACCTGTAATCCTAGCACTTTCTGGGCACAAGTGGGAAGACTGTTTGAGGCCAGGAGTTCGAGACGAGCATGAGCAACATAGCAAGACCATGTGTCTCTAAATAAATAAATAAGCTGGCATGGTGGTGTGCACCTGTAGTCCTAGCTACGTGGGAGGCTGAGGCAGGAGCATCTCTTGAGCCCAGGAGTTGGAGAATACAGTGAGTTATAATCAATCATGCCACTGCACTCCATCCTGGGTGACAGAGCAAGACCATGTCTCTGGAAAAAAAAAAAAGTGGTTGGTGTTTCCTAAGTGCAGGACTCCTCAGCTGTCATACAAACCCATTGTGTGTAATCCACCTGGGCCCTCTGAGACTTTGAAGGAAAAGAGAACCAGTAGAGATATGAAGCTTTGTCTACCTACTCTGCCCAGGTAATGGAGTCCTTTGTCTCTAACATAAGAATTGTGTGTCTTCTGCCATCATTTATGAAAATGATGGCAGGCTAATTTGTTAGCTAATCAGAAGGGTAAAATCTCAGACCCTTGAAAGTTCTTGAAAGTTTTGGTGACAAGGATGATATGCTGACAGAGACTTGGCTTTCTAAAAGAGGAAAGGACAAGGGGCCTTTGTGAACTGCAATAGGGACTATGGAATGCCTTCCCAGCATCCAGTAGTGAATGCTTTTACCCAAGTGGTGGGTAAGATGGGGGACAGAGGATTTCCTACTGTATTATCTTTCAGCAAGACTGAAGGCCAGGATGTAGGATAGTAACAAGCTACCTGAATGGTGTGTTTGCTGTTCGCTCTCCTCCAGGCATCAAGAGAAAGAGTAAGGGGTCTCTAAGGCTGAAAGCCTAAAGTTTTAGGTGGAACAGAAACATTAGCATTTCATTGGGTTGAGCCACAATAAAATCATTCAAAACCAGAGTACCTTGCTTGCTTACTCTTCTGTAGGATCTCTCTTGATCTCTCTCTCTCATCTCTTTCTCTCTCTCTCTGTGATCCCATTCCTTCACTCTCACTTGACCCCAACTATAGCTACTTCCTGAATGTGCTGGACATCCTACACAGACCCAGGGGAGAAGGAGTACCTGTGATACTGTTTAGATTTGTGTCCCTGCCCAAATCTCATGTTAAATTGTAATCCCCAATGTTGGAGGAGGAGCCTGGTGGGAGGTGATTAAATTATGTGGTCAGAGTTCCCCTTGCTTTTCTCATGATAGTGAGTTTTCATGAGATCTGGTTGTTTAAAAAAAGTGTGTATCTCCTCCCTTTTCATTCTTTTCCTCCTGCTCCAGCCATGTAAGACATACTTGCTTCCTCCTCACCTTCCACCATGATTGTGAGTTTCCTGAGGCCTCCCCAAGCCATGCTTCCTGTACAGCCTGTGGAACTGTGAGTTAATTAAACCTCTTTTCTTTATGAATTACCCAGTTTCAGGTAGTTTTTTATAGCAGTGTGAGAATGAACTAATAGAGCTGATGGGGTTTGAGCAGGGATCATGAGGGGAGAAAAGCTAGCAAGACCTGCCCAGTGGACCCTTCAGCCAATTTAAAGTATTGTTCTTTTGTTTCCACTAATTGATGGGCTATATGCTGTACTTCCTTGTCACAATAGTGCCAAGGTATATTATCCCAGTCTGGGAAAAGCTGCTGATAGA
Source organism: Ateles fusciceps (assembly GCA_036589455.1). Taxonomy (NCBI): domain Eukaryota; kingdom Metazoa; phylum Chordata; class Mammalia; order Primates; family Atelidae; genus Ateles; species Ateles fusciceps. The sequence continues at coordinate 4,049,763 of JAZHEH010003318.1, read as the reverse complement.
GAAGTACTGGTGTGAACAAATTCCATTGTCATTAGTCACTGAGGAATTCAGGACTGAACGTGAGTATTGTCTCTTTCCTCTGACATCCAAAACTTTCCCTATAAAGATGGAAACCTTTTGTTTGGCAAATCAGAAATCCCAGTCTCAGTAACCCTGACTAAGATGTGTAGCACACCTCCACCAAAAGGCATGGCTGATAAACTCTGAGAAAACTTGGGTTTTCCAAGTAAAGCTTTTTGGAGCTATGAGGATGGATTCATAAAGCTCAATTCAATCATCAGTCAAGGAACAACTGTTGTTTCTTTGGTGTCTCACCACCAAAAAGGAGGTGCAGCACCTCATTGGACCCACTAAGTACTGAAGAGGGTACAAGTCTCTGAAACTGATGATTTTTCCAAATGTAGCCTTTAGTAAAGGGAGGACGCTTCTCCCTCTTAAATTTGTGGCCTTCTGGGTAAGTCTACGAGGTGCATACATTTTGAAAAGTAGCTACTAGCTTGCTGCTGAGCTTTTGTTAAAACTTTATGCCTGGCCATGAAATCCTTGTGATTCTCTGGCTTGACATTTCATTTCGAGTGGGTTAATTTGGAGTCAATAACAAGTCAGACAGGGCTCAGAAGAACTGTTTGTCGAATGGGAATGGTATATTGAAGAATGTACTCTGCCTGGCCCTAGCACCAATTCAGTTTTACACGAAAACATGACAGCTATCCTTCTGGGAGAAACTTTATCTCCTGCTCCTCCATGTGAAACTAAGCTACCGCTCAATAAGGCCCTGATTTTCAAAGATTCTCCTAAATGCCTGGGTCTGGTTTACTAATGTTGACATTTTTCAGGCTACTGATCAGCTGACTCCAGATGCATCACTTTAGGCCTTGAAATAAATCTGTGGCATGTCTTTGACTTCAGAAGCATTTGCCATCAGACAATAACGCAGCTTTTTATCACAAAAGCTACCTCTCTTAACTCCAGTTCCCCCTAATCCATGCACCTTAGCAATGCAGTTTGGTCATTGAATGCAGCTGTTCCCAGAAAGAGCTCATCTCTTTTCCAGGGTGATTACCAGAATGAAAGAGGCTGGAGGTCCTACAGATGTACTGTGAAAATTCAGGATTCCATCTTGAACATGACTGGTAATCATGCATCTTTATATTTCCCAATAAGAAATCCAGGCGACCCTGATGGGCCCATCCTCCAGGTAGAAATCTATCCAGAAGAGAGCCTAGGAAAATCGAGCTTAATTATGGGTAATTTGATAAAAAATGCTCTGGTTTGTCTTGCACCTGACCCTTCCAGATGAGGAGTCTGGGTAAAGCATGACTGGGGAAAAGGAGAACTTACAGCTGCTGAATAAGACACACGATTTTGTGGTAAAGGAAGGAGAACAACACCCTTCAGGCACCTGAAGACGGGCCTCCTTACACCCTGGAAACTATGAGAAAGGGAAGGACATTAATGCTTTTGCCATCTTCCTCCAAAGGGACAACACCAGAGCCTTAAAATGAACTGAATGCTGGTCTACCATTCCCAGCCAGATGGCTTTAACCATGATTTGAATGTCACTGCCTGTACCCTGACCATGAAGTTTATAAGCAGCAGCAGGGGGATGGCCTGGGTTCCAGCACCTCCCACGCAAAGCGTGTGTCAATAGCTCTGGATGTTGTCTCTACTCCTTATTTACTATGGTGGATAAATGCCACCTAGCTGGTGGCATGGATGAATAGGATTCCTTCTCAGGCAGCTCCTCCAACAAGTACTAGACCCAATTATTCACACTGAACTAGGAATCATAAGGCTCACCAGCCAGAAAACAGGCCACATGCAACGCACTGTGAGCCTGTGTCACTGACTGATATCTCTCTGAATGTCCCAACACCTGTAAACACCTTCCTTCCAGAAACACTGTGGGTATTCTCAGGGTTGTACTTCTTTTGTGGAATCCAGGCATTAATTTGCTCACCTCCTTAAAACACAAACACACTGTGCATGCAGGACCCATCTCCATCTACCACCACATTGACCCCCTGGGACCTTGGGGCAAAAGAAATTAATACAAACATGAAGCTTATGCTACCTGCTTGCCATGAGTGATAGATCCTTTGTCTCTCATCTAGGAGTCTCATGTATTCTGCCTGTGAAACTGTGGCAGTCTAATGTCTTAGCTTGCAGTCAGGAAAAAGTCTTAAATCCTTCATAGGTGTTGACAAGCTGCCATGATGAACTAGGTGTTATCACTACTTTCAACTATAAAGTTGGACACACACAGTAGCAGTCAAATGGAAAAAGCATCTACAGAAACAGTTATAAGCTGGTTGACCAGAAGGCCAAAGTTACATGAGCCAGTTACTCACACCTTCACCTTTTCTAGTGCTACATTGCTTCCCTTTTCTTAATTCCACTGGCTTTATGGAGAATTTCCTATGATCAGTTGACTGGGCATGAAGAAACTCTCAAGCCTAGTATATTGGCTTTTCTTGATAAGTTAGTACAAGCTGAAGTGGACTGGTGGTATTATAGCCCCATTCAGTATGACCCTAGAATCTTCTCAGTAGGTGTACAGTGATTTCTGGCTAGAGACTGATAATCTGGCTAGGTCTTCAGTTTATTTGTAGAAATCCTCTAAAAATAGGACCAGAACATGAGAATATTCACATCTCAGATGATTACTTGAAAAAATTTTTTCCCAAAATTATGCCATCTACATGTAATTTCTCATAATTTTTTCTTTATATATCTGAACTTTGCTGCATTCAATAATCTGTGTTTCTTTCTTTCCTTCCTTCTGTCCATCCATCCTTCCTTCCGTCCGTCCTTCCTTCCGTCTGTCCTTCCTTCTGTCCGTCCTTCCTTCTGTCCGTCCTTCCTTCCATCTTTCCTTCTGTCCTTCCTTCCATCCTTCCTTCTGTCCTTCTGTCCTTTTCTTTCTTCTTTAGAGACAGGGTCATTATGTTACCCAGGCTGGCCACTGCACCTGGCTAAGAATCTACATTTCGTGAGTCAGTCATTTTTATAGCAAATCTGTGATAAAAATAACTATTCATGGGTGCCAGTGGTCTATATGTTTTATAGAAACTATCAACAGCATTAAATTCTCACTAACTTTCAAGATCTAATCTCATTTTGTCTAGCTTATCCTAATTTTATCTAGAAAACTTACCAAAATTTTCTATCCTGACATGTCATAACACACTAAAAACTACTTCAAATAATTATATCTCAGTATATTTAATGGTTTCAACAAGTAGTTTTTGTGCTCTTACAATTTATACAATATTGCCTTAGGATTTAGGGAATGGGAAGATGCAGGAGAAAGAATCCTATCCTTAGAACATTAGCAATTAGAGAAAGTTTCACCATTCACTCAGTAAGATTATTTTATAATTCTAAAATGTTTAAATCTGAAGAAAATGCTAGAAGACTCATAGTTGTAATAACATTCTCTAGGGTATGAAAAGACAATATTAGCCTAAAGATAAACTAATGCTCACAGACTGCCTCCCTCAGTAAACCACCTACATTCTGTCAAATATAGATATTAAGCCAGAAAGTCATATTTAGATTAATTTGGTGTTCTTTATGTTTCTTACTGACAGCCTTATGAGCTGTTCAGTTTCTGCTCTCAGAAGTTTGAATGGTGGTATCTCTAAGAGCTTAACATTTTTAACTTTGTATTTCTATTTTGTTTAATAAGCACTTTTCATAAACCATCATTTCAACTATTAGTTCAAGAAAAGTAAGTTCTGTTACGTTTCACCTGATTTGGAAGACTTAAAAAAAAAGAAAAAAACTAGTCTCCAACAGGCAAGGGAATTATCTACTGCAACATTAACTAGAATGAAGTTAAAAATAGTAAGACTTATTTCAAAAGTTGACATTTTCCTTACAATTCTCCCCAATGTTTTTCTTTCTTTTTTTAACAATTTATGTTATAATTTTTAAAATCTTCACAAAAGTTATATAACTGCTGCACAGCTAGGTTATAATAACTGCACAGCTAAGATTTCCAAGTATCTTGTTCTTTGTTCAATATATTGCTTTGCTCCTTGAGAAAAGGTTATTGTACAATAATTACACACCTTGTTATACCTTATTACTTTAGTATTTTACACTCTTCCCTGTTACCTTTTCAGCAAAAAGGAAGGGATGTGACATAGGACATCTGCTTTAGCAAAGTTTCAGAATACAAAATTAATATACAAAATCAGTGACATTTCTATACACCAACAGTGTCCAAGCTGAGAGCCAAATCGAGAATGCAATTTCATTCACAACAGCCAAAAAAGAATAAAATACCTAGGCACACTACCCAGGGTGGTGAAAAATCTCTACAATAAGAATTATAAACTACTGCTGAAAGAAATCAGAGATGACACAAACAAATGGAAGAATTTTCCATGCTCATGGATAGGAAGAATCAGTATTGTTAAAATGGCCATATGGCCCTCTAAAATTTACAGATTCAATGCTATTCCTGTTAAACTACCAAAGACATTCCTGACAGAAACAGAAAGAACTATTATAAAATACATATGAAAAAAAAAGAGTACAAATAACCAAAGCAATTCTAAACAAAAGAACAAAGCTGGGGGCATCACATTACCTGAGTTCAAACTAGACTAGAAAGCTACAGTAACTAAAACAACATGGTACTCATACAAAAACAGACACATAGACCAATGGAACAGAATAGAAACCCCAGAAACAATGCCACACACCTAAACCATCTGATCTCTGACAAAGCTGACAAAAATAAGCAACGAGAAAAGGACTGCCCATTTACAAAAGTGCTGGGATAACTAGCTAGCCATATGCAGAAGATTGAAACTGGACCCCTTCCTTACACCATAAACAAAAATCAACTCAAAATAGATTAAAGGCTTAAATGTGAAACCTAAAGCTATAAAACCCTGGAAAATAACCTAGGAAATACCATTTTGGATATAGGCCCCAGCAAAGATTTTATGACAAGCACATCAAAGGCAATTGGAACAAAAACAAAAATTGACAGATGGGACCTAATTAAACTAAGGAGCTTCTGCACAGCAAAAGTAACTATCAACAGAGTAAACAGACAACCTGCAGAATATGAGAAAATATTTGCAAACTATGCATCTGACAAAGGTCTAGTATCTAGAATGTATAAGAAACTTAACGAAATTTACAAGCAAAAACTAAACAACCCCATTAATAAGTGGGCAAAGAACATGAAAAGATACTTTTTCAAAAGAAGACATAGATATGGCCAACAAGTATATGAAAAAAAATGCTCAGCATCACAAATTGTTAGAGAAATGCAAATCAAAACCACAATGAGATACCATTTCATTGTTACAGTCAGAATAGCTATTATTAAAAAGTCAAAAATTAACAGATGCTGGTGAAGTTGCAGAGAAAAGGAAAGGTTTATGCACTGCTGGTGGTAATGCAAATTATGCAGCTGGGAGAGAGTAACAGAGGCAAACCCTCTACCCGTGGGATAGAGGCAGGAATATATGCTGTGCCAAGAAGTAATGCTGAAAAAGGGCAGAAGCACTGAGAATGCCACAAACCTTAAGCCCAGGGACAGAGAGCACTTGCCAAGAGGTTTACTCAGAAAAACAGTGAATAACACCACACTGTCTCTTACCATGAGATTAACGGTTTTAGAGTAAGAAATAACTACAGGGTACTGGTTTAAGGGGCAAGAGCATGAAAAGTGATCCTCTTGGAGTAATAGAACAAACTAGAGAGCTACAACTAATGTTGGAACAGGTACTGAGAAAATCTCTCAGCAAATCAGCTCCTACCTTAAATACAAAGTGATGTTGGAGGAATTTGAAGTCTGTGTTGCACTTATAATAACTAGCAGCAGCATATCTACATCCGGCTTGACTCAAAAAGTAGACTCAAAAATCTCACACTAAAGATCTAGAACAAAGAAATGCATACCTAGTTCCAGCCATAAAACCTCAGCCTCTGCTGTCCTAAATATGATATACCCGTTTCAACTAAACACTGAGAGGCATACAAAAAAATCAAGGAAAGGTAACATGATAACAACAGACAAAGCAGTATCTGATTTGAATCAGACTCAGATATGACAAATGTTGGAACTACCATGACAGGTAACTTGAAATAACTGTAGTTAATATTTTCAATGCTCTAATGGAAAAGGTGGAAAACAAGCAAGGTGAGATAAATTATTTTAGCATAGAGGTATAAACCATAAGATCCAATTAAATGATATATTTGTGTTTTTATACAATAAGAGAGATGAAGAATGCTCCCAATGAGTCCATAAGTAGGCTCAATACAGACAAAGAAAGATAGGAGGTCTGAAGAAAAATAAATTAAATTTATCTGAAGTTAAACATGAGGAAGTTGAACTATCTCTGTCTGCAAATTACATAATTCTCTATACCTGAGATATTTTATAGAATCATGTCATTTGCAAACACAGAGGAGTGGAGGGAAAAAGAACAAAACATTCCATAACTTTAGCACAATATCAAATTGGAATCACAAACAAAGAACAGAGATGCAAATGGCAGAATTACTTTAGAAAATAATGCCTGAGAATTTCTCAAAATCAGTGACAGATACCGAACCACAGACACAAAAACCCCATGGAACACAAAGAAAAATCTAGGCACGTTGTATTCAAACTTTTGAAAACTAAAGACAGATCAAAATCTTGAAAGCAGCAGGGGTTTGGGTGGGGAAGATACATTACCCACAGAGAAACAAAGAAAAGAAAATGGAAGACTTCTCATCAGAAACTATATAAACTGGTAGATAACAGAATGACATCTTTAAGGTATTGAATGAAATATCCTGTCAACTGAAAATTCTATAGCCAATGAAAATATTTTCCAAAACAGTGAACAATTAATATATTCACTAAAAAACAAAAATGGAGAGAATTATTTGCCATCAGACCTTTTAATGAAGCTCTCTAGGCAAGATACATATAATAATAATTTTTTTCTACACAAAAAAATACTGTCAGAAGTAGAATAAATACAGGTAAACATAAAATTTAATTTTTATTATTTTAATTGCCCTAAAATATCATAGACTTGACTAAAGCAAAAATAATTGCAATGTATTATTATATGTTTATTGCATATGTAGAGGTAAAATATATAACAAAAATAGCACAAAGAATAGAGGGGACAAATTGATAATATAAGGTTGTAAGGTTTTTAACCTACTTATGAATCAATATAATATTAATTTAAGGTAGAATTATAAATTTAAAATGTAGATTACAAAATCTAAATAAATGACTAAAAAAGTAGTTTGAGGAGTATAAATAATAAGCCAATAGTGGGAAAAATGGAATCACAAAAAAATACCCAAGTAATCTAAAAGAAGGAAAATAATATGGGACAAAGCAAAGAACAGATGGAACAAATAGGAACCTTGCAATATGGCAGATTTTAATTCAACCATATAATGATTATAACAAATGTAAATGGTGTAAACACACTAAGTAAATAACAGAGATGGTCAGATTAGATTTGATGAAAAAAAGTACAACCCACTTTAAAGGCATAGATATATTAAAAATTAAAGGATGAAAAAGATATACCATGCAAACTCTACATAGCTGTAATAATATTAGAAAAAGTGAACTTTAGAATAATAAATATTACCTGGAATTAATAGGGCCAGCTGATAATAATAAAGGAGTCAATTCTCTAGGAAGATATAATAATCCAAATGTGTAATCATACAAAAACATAAGTTTTAAAATATATGAAGCAAAAATGGATTAAGCTGAAAAAAATATAGATAAACCCAAAATTATGTTTGGAATCTTCAATATTTCTCTTTAGTAATTGATGGAAAAAGAAAACAGTGAGTGAACAAGGATACAGAAGACCTGAAAAGCACTATCAACCATTATTAACTATTTGACATTTGTAGAACACTCTACCCAACAATAGCAGCATATATATTCAAAGTCAGAATAGACTTTACATCATAAAACAAATTTAAACAAAGTATATTATCTGATAACAGAAATTGAAATAAAAGACAGATATCAATAAAAGATATTAATAGAAATCAATGACAAAGTTATCTAGAAAATTCAAAGTAAAAAAAATTGAACAACACACTTCTAAATAATCAGTGGGAAAGGAGGAACTCTCAAGTCAAATAAAAAAATTATCAACTAAAAGAAAATGAAAATAAAACAGCAACTTTGTGTGATGCAGCTAAAAAAATGAATAGAGGAAAGCAAAAATCTTAAATTAAATCTTAAATTCTTATATTAGAAAGAGGTCTCAAAACAGTAGTCTAAGCTTTACCTAACTAAATTAGACAACGAAGAGCAAATTAAGCCAAAACCACCAGAAATAAGTAAATTAAATCACTGAGAAGAGAAATCAGTGAAAATGAAAATAGAACCACAGGAAAAATCAATAAAACCAAGAGCTAGCTCTTTGGGAAAAAAAAAAAAAAAAACCCTACTGAATTAATAAACCACTTACCAGCTTAACTAAGCGAAAATAGAGGCGACACATATTATCAATATGAGAAATTAAAAAGAGAAGATCACTGCAGACCCAACTGACATCAGAAAATAATAAAAGAATGCTATGAATAACTATATACCCATAAGTTTGGCAACATAGACAAAATGGATCAATTTCTTAAATACACTAACTATAAAACCTAGTGGAAAAGAAATACATAGGCTAAGATGATGATAATAAAGGAGCCAATTCTCTAGGAAGGTATAACAATCCAAATGTGTAATCATATAAAAACATAGTTTCAAAATTATGAAGCAAAAATGGATAAAGCTGAAAAAAATATAGGCAAACCCACAATTATGTTTGGAATCTATGTATTTAAAACAAACCTGTGTAAATTAAAGCAATTAAGTTCTTAGTCAAGAACCTTCCAAAAAGTAGAATTCCTGGTCCTGATAGTTTTTCTGGTGAATACTACCAATACTTGAAAAAGAAATTATACCAAATATACACAACCACTTCCAGAAACTAGGAAGTGGGAACAGTTCATATATCATTTTAAGAAACCAGCATTCCCCTGAGACCATACGAAACAAAAATATTGAAAAAAAAGTGCAAAATAATACATTTCAAGAACATCAATGCAAAAATCTTTAACAAAACTTTAGCATACCGAGACCAGCAATATATTAAAAAGATAATATGTTGCACGTATCTAGAAAATTCAAAGTAAAAGAAAATGTAAATACTAAATGACTGTATTCGGGAAATTCATGGGCAGTTTGGTATTCAAAATTAAATCAATGCAATTTGCTCTATTAAAAGACTAAATAATGAAAACAACACTGGCATCTCAATTGTAATGGTATTTGACAGAATTGGCATCCATTATAAAATATCTTTTTAAACGTACAATAGAAAGGACATCCTTACTCTGATAGGAGCCTCTACAAAATTACTACAGCCAGCATAGTATTTAATGTTGAAATATAATGAAATGAAATACTCCCCTCCACTCCAAATCAGGAAGATAGAAAAGATATCCTGTCACTCCTCCTTTTCGTCATTGTATTTGAAGTCCTAATTAATGCAATAAGGCAAGAAAAAGAAATAAAGGCATATTTATTGGAAGAAGAAATAAAACCATTTCTTATAGCAGAGGCATAACTGTCTACATAGTAAAAATCCCCCCTCTCAATTTCAATAAATGTTTTTAGAACAAATAAATGAATTTGTAAGGTCACTGCCTACAAGGTCAATATACAAAAGTCAATCATATTCCTACACACTATAAATGAACACTTGGAATTTAATTGGAATTCTCTTATTGCTGATGGGCACGCACAATGGCATAGAAATTTGAAAAGAAATTTGTTGTAAGGTTAAACACACACTTAACTTTTAACCCCAAATGCTACTACCAGTAGGTATTTAACCAAGAAAAATACACTTTTCACATAAAAACCTACATATGATCACACTGCCATGTGTGTACCTATGCAACAATCTTCCATGTTCTTCACATGTACCCCCAAACCTAAAATGCAATAAAAAAATAAATAAATAAAATTAAAAAAAACCCTACATATGAATGTTTATAGCAGCTTTATTAATAATAATAGCAGCCTAGAAGCAATCTAAAATAGCCTTCAACAACTGAATAGACAAACTTTGGTATATTTAGATAATGAAATACACCTCAGCAATAAAAATGAACAGATTGCTGAAACATGCTACAACTTGATCTCAAGGGCATTATGCTGAGTGAAAGAAGCCAGATCCTAAAAGTAACATTCTGCATCATATAATTTATATGACATTTGGAAAAAGACAAAACTATAAGGACAAAGAGCAAGCCGGTGGTTGCCAGACTTTAGGAGTGGAGGATGTAGTTAGCAGAAAGGGGGGGAAAAAAAAGAAATCTGGGACGTGATAAAAGTGTTAATGTTCTGTTTCTTGAGTGTGGTGGTGGATACATAACTACATTGCTTAAAACTCATGGAATTGTACACCACAGAGTGCATTCTAATCTATGTAAATTTAAAATGTCTTGAAATATTTTTATAGCTTCCTCCTATTTTTACAAGAAAAAAATCTTTAGCATGATTTCAAAGGTTCTATGTGGTCCGATTCCTTCTTACATCTCCCATCCTACTTGTGTATCAGATGCCCCCACTCTCAAAACGCTTAATACATCCTTCTTTCATTCTTTGAATATACCATGTTCTCTCTTATTTGGAGATTTTGAGATATCAAAATCTCTTCCCCCATCTAGCTTGCAAGTGCTATTATCTTAGTTGTTTCCTATTCTTTCTTCAGATTCCTGTGGAATAATTATTTTTTCAGAGAAGATTTCTCTAATCTTCCTCTATTATAAAGTCTTATAGTTTCCAATCTCTTATTCACAGAATTTACTCTCAGTACCATTAATTCTGTGATTAATATTTTTCTTACCCACTAAATTGTAAGTCTTTTATCCTCTAGTCCCAAGTACAGTGCATGGCATATAGCACGTGCTAAATAAATGTTTTACTTGATGGAATAGACATATAAACACATTTTTCTTTAATTTACAAAAAAAAACTATATATATTTATACAACATGATGTTTTGATATGTGAATATATGTATATATTGTCAAATGGCTAGATAAAGCTAATTAGCATATCTATTACTTCACATATTATTTTGTGGTAAGAATATTTAAAATCTATTCTTTTAGCAATTTATAAGTATGTAATACACTATTTGTTAGCTACAGCCACCATTGTGTACAAAAGATCTCTGGACCTTATTCCTCCTAACAGAAATTTTATATCCTTTGACCAACATTTCTCCAGTTCCACCCCTCACTCCAGCCCCTGGTAACCACCATTCTACTCTCTGCTTCTACAGTTCAACTTATTTAGATTCACATATAAGTGAGATCATGATGTATTTGTCTTTCTGTGCACTGATTATTTCACTTAACCAATTGTCTTTTGGTTACATTCATGTCATTGCAAGTGAAAGGAATTTCTTCTTTTTAAGGGTATGCAGTACTCCATTGTGTATATGTACCACATTTTCTTCACCCATTCATCTGTCGATGAACACTAAGGTTGAGGCAATATATTGGCTATTGTGAATAGTGTTGCAATAAGCATGGAAGTGCAGGTATCTCTTTAACATACTAATTTCATTTCCTTTGGATATATACCCAATAGTAGGGTTTCTGAATCGTACAGTTGTTTTATTTTTAATTTTTTGAGAAACCTCCATGTTTTTCATAATGGGTGTATTAGTTAACATTCCCACCACCAGGGTGCAAGTGTTCCCTTTACTCCACACTCTTGCCAACACTTATTATTGTTAGTCTTTTTGATAAAAGCCATTCTAACAAGTGTGAGGTAATATCTCATTATAGGTTTTAACCTTGAATATCTACTTAATGAGATAGAAAATGTTGGAGAAGGCAGGGTTTCTAGGATGCAGAATACAAATCACCCTAGAGCCTCTATCCAGAATGACCATTTAACTGCTGAAAATTACAAAAAAACAAAAATGTATAAGAACCTTTGGAGATTGTCATAAGAACATGCAATGAATAGAGAAAAAGTTATTCAAGAAAATCTAACTACCTGTCAACAAGAAGAGCAAACGTCTTGGCATCTGAGCCACGGTTACTGTTTTAACACCCCTTCTCCAGTTCTGTGCTAGAAAAGCTCTAGCCCAGGCATTCTACTTCAGTAAGTTGTAACCATGAAGATGGGGCTCCCTGCTCTTGTATCTATCATTCTGGAGCTATGGTTTTACCCTGGGAGTGTCAGGCCAACAGTATTTCTCATGCTTCCAACACTCAGCTCTCTGTTACAGAAAGTCTGTTCCAGGTAACTATAGTGGAGGACTAGGTCTCCTTATCCCACTTCATCTCCACTTGTAAGGGGAAAGTCCTTTTCCAGGTGTGACAGGCTGAGAATACTGGATCCACATCTGCCCCTGCCTAGCTTGCTTAGGTTTCATGCCACAAGTGGCAAACCAGGAAAACTTGAAGCAAGCTACCACCCCATGGCCTGTTCATGTCCATTCATCGAGTGGGGAGTGCATGCCTTCTCCCCCAAGTTCCAATGTAATGGCTCAAGGGCCCTGCCCCGGTGGGAAGAGCAGGCTACTTTTGAAGGATGATTTAGAGTTCTGATGCTCCACCTGAGGGAACCAACTTTACTTAGAACAGAGCAAGTAGAATTCATACCTAAAGGCACTACCAAACAATAAACATCTTGGTAGTTCCATGATACCAGGAAGATAACAGAACAGCCAGAGTTTAATAGACAAAGTCAGGGAAAAGAAACAACTAAGAAGATCCCTTTGGGAAACACAGTTAATCCTGGATGTTAGGAAGATTTTACACATACACAAAGTTGCATACACTCAGAATCAATCAGAGCAGAACAAAGAGTAGACTTGAAAGTTTTTCCCAAGGCAAACACAACCCCAACAACACATGGTGGAAACCTCACTTGCAAAAGTGGCTTACGCACAATCTCTGATCATATACCGACTGAAAAATAAATTAGCCAAGAGGTGACTCCTAGGAAGCCAGGGTTAAAAAAGAAAATCACACTCATTTCTGTCAGTCTGAGAAATTGTGTGTATGCCCCAGGCTGCACCCTTTCAGAAAGGATCAGAGTAAAAACCTATAAGCTACCAGCCCCTAACTGAACACAGGTTAAAATTAATAAGCAAATAAGATAAACTCATTGAACTATGTTAGCAGCCTTCAAACCACACATATATTCACAGCAAAAGCTTAAATTCTGACTGGCAAAAGGGACTTAACCACAACCTCACAACTTTTAACATGAAAGTGACTTACGCTAACACCAGTGCAACCCAAGATGTGAAACAAAACATTTTACTAGAAATAAAGATAGTCACTTCATAATGATAAAATATTAATTTTTCACGAAGAAACAGCAATTATATAAACATGCATATACTTAACAACAAAGCTCCAAAATACATGAAGCAAAACAACTGGAGGGACAAAGAATTCAACAGGCTGGGGGCAGTGGCTCACGCCTGTAATCCCAGCACTTTGGGAGGCCAAGGTGGGGGGATCACCTGAATTTAGGAGTTTGAGACCAGATGGGACAACATGGTAAAACCCTGTCTCTACTAAAAATAAAAAAATCAGCTGGGTGTGGTGGCGCACACCTGTAATCCCAGCTACTCAGGAGGCTGAGGTGGACAAATCACTTAAACTCAGGAGGCAGAGGTGGCAATGAGCCAAGATCATGACACTGCACTCCAGACTGGGTGACAGAGTGAGACTTCATCTCAAAAAAAAAAAATAATAATAATAATAAACATAACAGTTGAGGACTTCAATACTCTACTTTCAAAAAAAGATAGTTAGAATAACTAGCAGATCAACAAGAAAACAGAAGATGTGAACAACTATAAAGCAACTAGATCTACCAGTTTTCATAGACTACTCCACCTAACAACAGCAGAACATACAGTCTTCTTAATTGCACATAAAATTTTTTCCAGGATAGACCATATGGTCAGTCATTTTTAAAAGCCAATAAATTCAAAAAGGACTGAAAACATACACAAGTTTTTTCCAACCGGAATAGAATAAAATTATAACGCAATAAAAAGAAGGAAATTTGGGGAATTCACAGATATGCAGAAATTTAAAAACATCATCCTAAATGTTACATTAGTCCAAGACAAAAGAAAAATTAGAAAATACATTGATATGGAAAAAAATAAAAACACAATGTATCAGAGTCTATGGAATGCAGCTACCATCATGCTTAGAGGGAAATTTAAAGCTGCAAATGCCCATAATAATCAAGAAGAAAGATCTTAAATGATACTGCAATATTCTCCTTTCAGAAACTAAAAAAGGCAAAGCAAACACACCTAAAGAGGGATAGAGTGAAAACAAATGAAGTACAAAATAGAAAACTAATAGTGAATATCAAAACCCACCAAAACTTTGTCTTTTAGAACAATTTAAAAAATCTGAAAATCTTTAGCTCTGTTGACCAAGAAAAGAAAAAAAAAAATAGTAAAATATCAAATGACAAAGGGGACATCACTACAGTCTCTATAATCTTTACTCAAATTAGTAATATCAGGAATGACAAAAGGGACATCACTACAATATCTACAAAAATAAACAGGATTATAAGAGAATATTATGAACAACTATATTCCAACAAACTACATAACTTAGGTGAAATGGACAAAGTCCTAAGAAGATACAGATGCTGAAAATAAATCAAGAAGTAGAGCCTGAATACACCTATAACAAGTAAACAGATTAAATTAGTAATCAAAAACTTTTCCCACAGAGAAAAGCCCAGGACCAAATGTTTTTGCTGTTGAATTCTATCAAACATTTGATTAATACCAGTTCTTTACAAACTCTTCCAGAAAGCAGAGAGCAGGGAACACTTCTTAACTCTTTCAATAAAACCTGTATTAACATGATACCAAAACCAGACAAAAACATCACAAGAAAAGTATAAATGAATATTTTTACAAATATAAACATAAAAATTCTTAAAAAATACTAGCAAACAAACTTCAACAATATGTAAAAAGAATTACATGCCATGGCCAAGTGGGATTTTTTTTCCTAGGAATTCACAGTTGGTTTAATGTATAAAAATCAATTGATGTAATATGACATGACAATAGAAAAAGGAATAATAACGCCTAGTCATCTCAGTAGATGCTTAAAAAGCATTTGACAAAATTCAACATTCTTCTACAATTAAAACCCTCAAGAAACTAGGAATAGGAATCTTCCTTAACCTGATAAACAGCATATAAAAACAAAACATAGCTAACATCATGCTTACTGGTGAAAAACTGAAGCTTTCTCCTAAAATCTGGAATAAGACAAGAATGTCTGCTCTTAATACTTCTATTTAATATTGTGCTGTAGGCTCTATGCAGGGCAAATAGGTAAGAAAAAGAAATAAAAGTAATCAGATCAGAAAGGAAGTAAAACATGTCTTTTTGTAGGTGACATAATCTTATATATAGAAAATCCTGATGAATTTATTAGAAGACTATTAGGAATAATAAGTTTACAGGATCAACATACAAAAATCGATTGCTTATCTCATACTCTAGAAGTTCACATTTCAAACATGAAATTTTAAAAAATTCCATTTACAATAGCATCAAAAAGAATAAAATACTTAAGTATAAATTTTTTAAACATTTAAGTCTAGTATACTTTAAATAATTTTTTATGGATACATAGTAGGTGTATGTATTTAGGGGGTACATGAGATGTTTTGATATAGGCATGCAATGTGAAATAAACACATCATGGAGACTGGAGTATCCATCCCCTCAAGCATTTATCCTTTGAGTTACAAATAATCCAATTACACTCTTCAAAGTTATTTTAAAATGTATAATAGACTATAGGCACCCTGTTGTGCTATCAAATAGTATATCTTATTCTTTCTATTTTGTTTGTACCCATGAACCATCTTCATCTGTCCCTGAGCCTCCCACTACCTTTCCTAGCCTCTAGTAACCATTCTTCTACCCTCTATTACCATTAGTTCAACTGTTTTGATTTTTAGATCCCACAAATAATTGAGAACATGCAATTTTTGTCTTTTCGTTCCTGGCATCTTCCTAAAACATATTTCTGAAGGAAATTAAAGAAAACATAAAAAAATGGAAAGACAACTCTAAGTCTATTTACATAGGAATCTTAGACATCTCTAAGTCTATCCATGGATTCAGTGTGATCCCTATCATAATCCCAGCTCATTTTTTTTTGCAGTAATTAACAGCATGATCAACAGAATTCATATAAACTTTCAAAGAACCCAGAATTGCCAAAGCAGACTTAAACATGAAGCACAAAATCCGATAACTCACACTTCCTGATTTCAAAACTTACTACAAGCTATAATAATCAAAACAGTATGCTACTGGCATAATGACAGACATATAAACCAATGGAATAGAATACAGAACCCAGAAATTAGCCTTTACATATACAGTTAATTGATTTTTTACATGGTTGCCAAGACCATCAATGCAAAAGAGATAGACTTTTCAACAAATGTTGCTGAGAAAACTGAATATCCACATGCCAAATAATTAATTTCAACTCCTACCTCATACCATACACGATTCCCAATTCAAAATGGATCACAGGCCCAAATGTGAGAGCTAAAACTACAAAACTCAAACAAAAGAGCTAAGTATGCCCATTAACAAATGAATTAAGAAAATGTGGTATACGTACACAATGGAGTACTATTCAGCCATAAAAAGAATCAGATCCAGTCATTTGCAATGACATGGATGGGACTGAAGATCACTATGTTAAGTAAAATAAGCCAGGCACGGAAAGACAAAGATCATATATTCTCACTTATTTGTGGGATCTAAAAATTAATACAATTGAACTCATGATCACAGAGAGTAGAAGGATGGTTACCAAATGCAGGGAAGCTTAGTGGAGGGTTGGGGGGGAGGTGAAGGTAGTTAATGGGTACAAAAAAATATATAAAGAATGAATAAGGCCTACTTTTTTTTTGCTTTTTAGTGACAGAGTCTCACTCTGTCACAGGCTGAAGTGCAGTGGCGCGATCTCTGATCATTGCAACCTCCACCTCCCAGGTTCAAGCAATTGTCATGTCTCAGCCTCCTGAGGAGGTGGGAGGTGTGCACCACCACATCTGGTTAATCTTTGTGTTTTTAGTAGAGACAGGATTTCGCCATGTTGGCCAGGCTGGTCTCAAACTCCTGGGCTTAAGTGATCCACCCGCCTCAGCCTCCCAAAGTACTGGGATTATAGGTTTGAATCACTGTGCCCAGCCAAACCTATTTCATAGCACAGTAGGGTAACTATAGGTAACAATAACTTAATTGTATATTTTAAAATAATGTTAAAGGGTATAATTGGATTGTAACTCAAAGGTTAAATCCTTGAGGGGATGGATACCCTATTCTCCATGATGTGCTCATTTCACATTGCATTTCTCTATCAAAACATCCCATATACGCCATAAAAATATACACCTACTATATACCCACAATAATTTTTTAAAATAATATCTTTTAAAAAATTGTTGTGACTTTGGGTTAGACAATGGTATCTTAGATATCATACCAAAAACACAAGTGACAAAATAAAGAAATAGAGATAATGGACTACATCAAAATTAAAACCCTTTCACTGAAAACTATACTATCAAAAAAAAGGAAAATACTGTTCGCAGAACGAGGAAAAATATTTATAAATTAGATCTATCATACCATATATATCCAGAGTATACAAAGAACACATAACTCAACAATAAAAAAGAAAACCCAATTAAAAAATGTATTAACTATGTTCTAGCTTTCATAAGTTTGATGCTTTAACATTTGCCCTACATGCATATGCTGGACACGCCTTGTTCTGGACAACGTGATAATATGCCTAAGACACCAGCCTTTCTCATCTACCCCATCTCCTCTCAGGTTGGCTCCTCCTTTCAGGGATGTGCTTTTCAAATGCAAACTAATCAATCAGGAGTCCATAATCCAACCAGCTCCTTTATCAGATTCTCACCTTCTGGGCCATTATACACCTACCCTGATGTATAGTGGCCCAGGGCCAGGTAACAGATAACTAAAGATAGCCTCTATACCCCATAGCTCACTGAAATTACTCAAATTAGCCAAACTAGTATACTCGCCCTGCCTCACCTCTTCCTTCCTGCAGAAACCACAGTAAAGACCTTGCCCTCAGTTCCCTCCTTTTTCCTCTCTGCCTCATCACTGACCCTGGTGCTTCCTCATCTGGCCTCATGTGGTGTCCCATGCCTCCTCTCCTTAAACTGTGAGTAACAAGCTGTCTTTTCTATGGCAATAATCTCCTGACCTATAGGTCTTGCTATACTCCTTCCTTCCTTCCTTTCTTGCTTCTTTCCTTCCTTCTTTCCTTCCTTCCTTCCCTCCCTCCTCTCTCCTTCCCTCTTTCCTTCCCCTTTCTTTCTCTCCCTTCTTCCATTCCTTCCTTTCCTTTCTTTCCTCCCTTCTCTTTCCCCTCCCTTCCTTCCTTCCTTAAATGAGGTATTGCTTTGTCATCCAGGAAGGAAACTGGAATGCAATGTCACAATTATGGCTCACCACAGCCTTGAACTCCTGTGCTCAAGTGATCCGCCTTCACAGCTGGAACTACAGGTACAGGCCACCATGCCCAGCTAATTTTTTATTTGTGACTTTCTTTAGAGACAGTGTCCTGCTGTGTTACCCAGATTGGTCTCAAATTGCTGACCTCAAGGGAGCCTACCTCTCAGTCTCTAGGGTAGCTAGGATTATAAACATGCCACTGTACCTGGTTCTAATTTTCTATTAAAACAAATATTTTAAAACAAATAAAGGGCCAAAAATTGGAATAGATGTATTTCCAAAGCAAATATCCAAATGACCAATAAGCATATAAAAGGATGTTCAACGTCAGTCATTAAGAAAATGCAAATCAAAACCACAGTCAGATTCTACCCGACAACCACTAGGACAGCAATAATAAAAAATACAAACAAGTATTTTTGTAACAAGTGTTGGCAAAGATGTGAAGGGTTTGGAAGCCTCACACATTACTGGTAGCAATGTAAAATGATGCTGCCACTGAGGAAAAGAATTTGGCAGTTCCTTAACATATTAAACATAGTTACCATATGACCATGCCTCAAATGTCATACTCAATCCCAATTCCTTAACATATTAAACATAGAGCTACCATATGACCATGCCTCAAATGTCATACTCAATCCCATCTAATGAGTCAATTTCTCTATATTTACGCAAGAGAAATGAAAACATATATCTACACACAAAAATCTGTACATGAATGTTCACAGGAGCATTATTCATAACAGCCAAAAGGTAGAAACAACCCACATTTTCACCAACTAGTGAACAGATAAAAAGTGCCATGTCCATATAAATAAATATTATTTAACCACAAAAATTAATGAAGTATTGACACGTATTACAACATGGACGGATTTTTTTAAAAAATTGTCTTAAGCGAAAGAAGACAGTCACAAAGATTAGATATTGTATTATTCCACTTATATAAAATGACCAGAATAGACAAATCTATATGGAGGCAGAAAGTAGATTAGTAGTTTCCTGAGGCTAGGAGGCTAGGGGTAGGAAGGGACTGGTAATGGATTTCTTTCGGGGAAGAAGAAAGTATAAAATTAGATTGTAGGGGTTGGGGTGATGTTTATACAATGCAGGTAACTTACTAAAAAGCAATGAGTTGTATCTTTCAGTGGATGAATTGCATATGTGAATTCTCTCTCAATAGTTATTAAAATATTGAAAGAATAGCAATTCCTTTGACATCCAAGGGAAGACACAAAGTTCCTAGCTGGAAATACGAATCTGATAGGCATTTGCACACAGGGAAAGAGATATGAACTCTCAGGGGGAGGCAAGGAGGTCAAAATAAGGGCTCACTTGACTTTCTTCACTTTACTAATTCATCAAAGTGAATTTTTTTCATACCTTGAAAAAACTCAATGAGCTCAATACTATCTAATGAGTACATTTTTATTGTATTTATAATAATCACAGTTGCTACTGCATGTACTTTGTGAATAGCTCACTTTTCTGTGGGTTCTGCTATTTCAGTTGGCTTTGAAAGTGTCTTAACAGTATTATAAAGCTGGGCAAGGTTATTAGCCCATTTGCAGACAATGTGCCTGTTTGAGGAATAGTGGAAAGAAAAGCAGAAGAGAGAAGAGGGGGAGTAATAGGAATGGTAATAACTTAATAACTCCACTCACATTCTTTATTAGATGTTCTGTGCTTTGGCAGCCACCCAGTGGGTAAGATATTTGGTAGCTGGTGCTGGGGCATGGGGAAAATGAAATCAACCAAATCTGTAATAACTTCGGCGACCAAATTGCAAGCATAATCATTCTTTTTTTCATTTATGACAGTTTACAAATGTCTAACTGTATTTAAGAGGGTAATTAGACATTAAATAATTTGATTTTTATAATAATGGAGGAGCTAGTATTTCATTTTCACTTATGGAATATTGTTTTCTCAAAGACACTTTTCAAGAGCAATGGATGCATCTGAAATGCCAGCTAAGCAATACTGTAGAAGGTTCTCACAGGCATGCTTCCCTATGAGTGGAAATGCTGAAGACCTTTCTAATAGAATTTCAATTACGTTTTAATTAACTTGGCTGGAAAGTACAAGTAGAATTCAAATGAAATCTAGCAAAGTTGGTTACGTATGTGTTTGAAAGAGCAGCTCATAATTAAAAAGAGGAAAACCACAAGACTGGGGACAGGTGAGTTTCACTTAAGACAACTTAAAAAGTTACCTACTGACTTCATTGTTGTGGAGCATATCACAATTTCAAATACCCATGTCTGTTTACTGCAGAGGTACTCTTCACATTCTAGCTTTATGTTTTTCTTTCCTATCCTTACACTGCTTCCCTAGAAAGTGGGTAGAGATTGTGTGGAAGCACCCTAGCATATATTAATACTTAAGTCTGAGATTCAGTAAAAGATTACACAGCAATAGCATATGAGAATTTATATAAGAGGTTAACAAAAGGTAATTTTTAAAACATATTGTATTTTATAATTTTATATTGGAAAAAACTATTGTTCCTATAAAACAAAACAAAACAAAACAAAACAAAACAAATTATATAGAATAAAACTTATCAGCCAGGTGTAGTGGCTCACACCTGTAATCCCAGCACTTTGGGAGGCCTAGGCAGGCAGATCACTCAAGGTCAGAAGTTCAAGACCAGCCTGGCCAACATGGTGAAACACTGTCTCTAATAAAAATACAAAAATTAGCCAGGTGTGTTGGTGCACACCTGTGATGCCAGCTACTTGGGAGGGTGAGACAGGAGAATTGTTGGCCCTGGGAGGCAGAGGCTGCAGTGAGCCGAGATTGTGCCACTGCACTCCAGCCTGGGCAACAGAGCCAGACTCTGTCTCAAAAAAAAAAAAAAAAAACCGTAACAAAACTTATCAACATCCTCCTGACCAGAAGGCACATTTGGACTCTTTCACAAAGAAAACACTCACAGATCAGAATATTGGGAGGTGTGTGTTTGGAAAGTGCAGTTTTATCTAAATGTAAAAATGTCTTTAAAGGTTCAGAAACATTCCTTTAAATTCTTAATTTATCAATATTATAAGTTTGAATTTTCAGAGGTCTCTTTTTCTTCAAGCACATATATGTGTAAGATATACATGTACCCATAGACATATATTTCCACCATATACATAATCTAAGTGATAGTTTTGTAAACTAAGTCAAAATTACTAACTTCTGTGTTTTTTTTAATTTTTTTATATTTTTGGTGGCTTAAAACAACAGATTTCTTATCTCACAATTCTGGAGACTAGAAGTCCAAAAGCAATGTGTCAGTAGGGCCATGAGGCCTCTGAAGGCTCTAGGAAAGAATTCTTCCTTACCACTGCCTGGCTGCTGAAGGCTTCTAGCAATCCTTGGTCTTCCTTGGCTTGTAGCTGCATCACTTCAACCTCTGCCTCTGTCTTCACATGGTCATCTTGTCTCTGTATGTCTTCTCCTCTTGTTTTGTGATTTTTCTTATTATAATTTAAGTTCTGGAGTACTTGTGCAGAACGTGCAGGTTTGTTACATAAGTATACATGTGGTTTGCTGCACCCATGATGGGGTTTGCTGCACCCATCAGCCTGTCATCTACATTAGGTATTTCTCCTAATGCTAATCCTCCCTTAGTCCCCCACCCCACCCCCCCCCCCCCCACCGACAGGCCCTGGTTTGTGATGTTCCCCTCCCTGTATCCATGTGTTCTTGTTGTTCAACTGCCACTTATGAATGAGAACATGCAGTGTTTGGTTTTCTTTTCTTGTGTTAGTTTGCTGAGACTGATTCATCCATGTCCCCCGCAAAGGACATGAACTCATCCTATTTTATGGCTGCATAGTATTCCATGGTATATATGTGCCACGTTTTCTTTATCCAGCCTATCATTGATAGACATATTGGGTTGATTCCAAGTCTTTGTTATTGTGAACAGTGCTGCAATAAACATATGTGTGCATGTGTCTTTATAATAGAATGATTTATACTTTTTTGGATATATACCCAGTAATGGGATTGCTGGGTCAAATGGCATTTCTAGTTCTAGGTCCTTGAGGAATCAGCATACTGTCTTCCACAATGGTTGAACTAACCTACACTCCCACCAACAGTGTAAAAGCGTTCCTATTTCTCCACATCCTCTCCAGCATGTGTTGTTTCCTGACTTTTTAATGATTACCATTCTAACTGGCATGAGATGGTATCTCACTGTAGTTTTAATTTGCATTTCTCTAATGACCAGTGATTATGAGCTTTTTTTCATATGTTTGTTGGCCGGATAAATGTCTCCTTTCAAGAAATGTGCGTTCATATCCTTCACCCACTTTTTGATGGGGTTGTTTCTTTCTCATAAATTCATTTAAGTTCTTTGTAGATATTGGATATTAGCCCTTTGTCCATGCTCATGGTTAGGAAAAATCAATATGAAAATGGCCATACTGCCTATAGTAATTTATAGATTCAATGCTATCCTCATCAAGCTACTATTGACTTTCTTCACAGAATGGAAAAAAAACTACTTAAATTTCATACTGAACCAAAAAGAGCCCACATAGCCAAGGCAATCCTAAGCAAAAAGAACAAAGCTGGAGGCATCATGCTACTTGACTTCAAACTATACGACAAGGCTACAGTAATCAAAACAGCATGGTACTGGTACCAAAACAAATATATAGACCAATGAAACAGAACAGAGGCCTCAGAACTGACACCACACATCTACAACCATATGATCTTTGACAAACCTGACAAAAACAAGTAATGGGGGAAAGGATTCCCTATTTAATAAATGGTGTTGGGGAAACTGGCTAGCCATGTGCAGAAAGCTGAAACTGGATCCCTTCCTTACACCCTATACAAAAGTTAACTCAAGATGAATTAAAGACTTAAACATAAGACCCCAAACCCTAAAAACCCCAGAAGAAAACCTAGGCAATACCATTCAGGACATAGGCATGGGCAAAGACTTCATGACGAAAACACCAAAAACAATGGCAACAAAAGTCAAAATAGACAATGGGATCTAACTAAACTAAAGAGCTTCTGTACAGCAAAAGAAACTATCATCAGAGTGAACAGGCAACCTACAGAATGGAAGAAAATTTTTGCAATCTCTCCTTCCAACAAAGGACTTCTGTGTTTTTAACACAAAATATTTCCTATGGTATACGTTATGGTATTATCATTATTTAAGAATATGTTAGACAAATCCATTCTAATTCCTTCCTTTTAGGCAGCATACCTGGTTATTAGGAGATGTTTCCAGATTAGTCCATGAATCGAAAAAAATTTGAGTCTCTGTCCAGGTTGAACTGCTTACATCTGGTCAGAATAACACCTGAAATAATCAGACAGGTGAGACTCTACTTAAGGAAGAAACTCTAGGGAAAATATGCCTATATCCTTGATATGATTTGGCTCTGTGTCCCCACCCAAATCTCATCTTGAATTATATTCCCATAATTCCCACGTGTTGCTGGTGGGACCCAGTGGGAGATAATTTGAATCATTGGGGTGGTTTCCCCCACATTGTTCTCATGGTAGTGAATAAGTCTCATGAGATCTGATGGGTTTTTGTTTTTTTGTTTTTGTTTTTACATGGAGTCTCACTCTGTCACCCAGGCTGGAATGCAGTGGTGCGATCTTGGCTTACTGAAACATCCACCTCATGGGTTCAAGTGATTCTCCTGCCTCAGCCTTCCGAGTAGCTGGGACTACAGGTGCCTGCCACCACACCTAATTTTTTTGTATTTTTAGTAGAGACAGGGTTTCACTTTGTTAGCCAGGATGGTCTCGATCTCCTGACCTCGTGATCAACCTGCCTCAGCCTCCCAAAGTGCTGGGATTACAGGTGTGAGCCACCATGCCTGGCCAATATGGTTTTATCAGGGGTTTCTGCTTTTGCATCTTTCTCTCTCCTCTTGCTGCCACCATGTAAGAAGTGTCTCTTCCCTCCTGCCATGATTCTGAAGTCTCCCCCAGCCATGAGGAATTATAAATCCAAACCTATTTTTCTTCCCAGTCTCAGGTATGTCTTTAACTACAGCATGAAAATGGACTAATACAGACCTCAACCATAGCTAATAGCTCTACTGTCTGAAATTTCTCCTTATACTTAAAAGGAATCATTGTTGATATACTGCATTTGCAACACATTTTTTTCTCTAGAAGACAGACAATTATTAATTGGCCACCATCCTTCAAATACCATTTTTATTTCTTCTCACGTTTTATTAAAATTTTTAGAATTAAATAAATGCAAAAAAACTACTAAAACCTCACTGGCTTTGGGAAAACACCAGACAGGGCTTCAAAACAAGATTATTCACTTACTGGATGTGTAAATTAATATTATTCAGTCCTAGCTGGTTGTGGAGGTACGTGAGCTCTACCTGTCTACGCCTGTCCAGGCTCACTTCCTGTCATGTCGCCCTTAATCCCCACACCTCAGTTTGCAGAATTGTTCTAAAGTCTCACGGGATTTCAAAATCTCACAGGACTCCCAGATCTCCTGTGCTGTAGTCCCAGCTATTCAGGAGGCTGTGGCAGAAGCATCGCTTCAGCCCAGGAGTTCAAGTCAAGCCTGGGATGCATATATATATATGTATTTACTCAAATGTGTATATATATATATATATATATATTTTTTTTACTCAATCTCTTGGTTATAAATGGGTATGGTCATATCTATCTCATAGGCTTATTATAAGGTTCAAATGAGACAAAGCAAATAAGTGATATAAGCATTCAACAAATGATATCGCTTATCATAGCATGGATGAAAATTGATAAAGATTTCATAGATTCTCTCTGCTTCCTCTCTTCTCATAAGTAACAAAGTGAAAACCACAAAGTCAGACAATTCTTTTAAAGTCACCCAGCATATTGATGCCAGTACGAGAATCTAAGTCTCCTGACTCTCTCCTTCACAAGTCTCTAAGGGCTTCTAATTTCACACACAAAAAATTTCAAATTCCTTAGCAAGTCATAAGGCTCTTAAGTGAGCTCTGCCTGTCTACCTGTCCAGACTCACTTCCTGTCATGTAACCCTTCATCCCATACCCCAGTTTGCAGAATTGTTCTAAACTCTCATGGGATTTCAAAATCTCTTCCTGTGAGATTTTGAAATCCCATGAGAGTTTAGAACAATCCCTCCTGTGTTGTGCTGGGTGACCCCCTCCAGTAGGAGCTCTTCCTGATTGTCGTCCTCCTCCAGATGGAACTGTTCACTATCTCTTGCATACTTACTACACCGTGTCCTGTTTTTTCTCTCATAGCACTGTGACTGCACTGCAGTGGCTTGTTTTGATGTCTGAATCTATTAGAACACAAGTTCCTGTAGAAAGCAGTACAGTGGGTAACACTTCTGTTTCTGCCTCTGTTTTCACCCTTGAGATTGTATCAACGGAGAACTGTAGGGCAGTTGGGAAGTGATTATTTTTGGTATGAGTATTTGAAAACAGCTGGGAGTGTTCCAATAAGGTCCTCTGAACAAATATGTATCTCCAAACATCATGGGAGTTAGGGGGCTGTGTCAGTTATTCAAATAAACGTTGGAGTGGAGTCAGATGATAAATATTTGCTCTCTTAGGAATAAAATGATTCCATGTATATATTATGCTCAACTGGGGGATTTCGTCTACTATTTGTTTACTTTTCATTGTTTTCATACTTATTCTAATTGTTAATACTTTACTTTCATCTTTAATAAACACAATGTTTTAAAACTCTTATTGGGTCTATAATTGAAAAAATATATACTTACTACTTAGCACCCTACACAGAAGCAAACTCTAAAACTCTGACCTATTATATATACCTCAGCCTAGTTGGTAGCTGATACACACAAGCTTTCTTTATCCTCAGGAAAGTCTCGTTATTCCTCCAATTCCTCTCTCTCTCTCCACACATATACACAGTCTTGGTCAGTATCTCTCTCCTCCCTCTCTTGTAGTACCTTTCAGCTGCCACAGAGTGAGTGACAGAAAAAAGGGGGAAAAAAATAACAAAGACCAAAAGAAAGTATAGTGTGGCATGGAGATGCAAAAAAGCAAAAAGGAAAACTTTAAGCAAAAATGAAATATGAGTGAGTGAGTGGCAGGGCTAAATTATGAGATATTGTCATAGATTCAAAAAACTTCAAAAACAAAGACCAAAATAATATAAAGGTTTGGCTGTGAATTAAAGGAGGAAGGAAACTCAAGGACGTGTCAAAATATATAAAAAACAGCTTTTCTTTCCAACAGGCAGGTGGTCAAATGTCCATAACCTCTGCTCTAAGCCTATAAAGTGTATTTGAGTTTGTCTGTGTGTATATATGTATGTACACAATTATGCCTATTTTTCCGATAATTTTTACTATCTCAAAAAGAGTGAATTTAGGAAATCAAGACATTCCCAAATATCATCTGCAGATGTTTTTCCATGGAGTAATTATTAGATCCTCACTCGGGACCCAAATGAAGCAAACTAATAATTTGTTGCTCTTTCAAAATAATCTTTAAGCAATATTCATTCAAATTTATTCAGTGAAAATGCAGAGATACCAATTTTCTATTAATAAATATTGAATTCACATATACATTTGCTTACTAATATATTCCAATGACTGAAGTAAAAAGGCAAATGTTTTCTAATTTTTGAGGTTTACATTTCACCTTCAAATTTCTTTCTAAACCAGGTATGTTTTGGGAAGCAGCATAGTAAAATGTTTAAAATTAAATAAGAAAAATCACTTGTTCTCAGCAAACAGCACTGTACAACCACAATTGTGTTTCAGAATTTTAGCTGCTAGTTACTGCCAAGTTCAGGTGATTGTCTACTAGCTAGTTTCAGAGTTGGCTGGCAAAGACTTGGGTTTGCGGGGGGAGTTGTTTTAATTTTCATTCAGGGCAGCACCACTTTGGCGGGAGCAGGACCAATATCCATTTTGCCAATAATATAAGGAATTGCTTGTGGAAACCTGAATTTTTTTGGCACTGCATATTTGATTTATTCCACTGAAGTTTTAGCGCCCTTACAGATTAGCACCCCTGGTGAGAACCAGCTGGCCCTGAATCCAGCTTGTCCCTCACTCAAAGAGCACTTGCTATTCAACATTGTGCTGGACTTCTTAGCACACTAGAAGAGAAATAAGAGGTGTAAGGATTGGAAAGGGAATAAATTGTCAGTGTTCTCAGATGCTATGAGTTTCTAAAGAAAAAAAAAAGGCCATGTGAATCTATAAGAAGAAATGCAAAGTTTAGCAAGCTTGTAGGATTAATGGTGTTCCTACACCTCATTAACAAACAAGTATAAAAGTTAATCACATGTTTAGATTCAAAAATCACACAAAAGGCATAATGCAGCTAGGAATAAGTTTAACAAAATATATACAAGAACTTCATGTAGAAATTTACAACATATTTTTAAAAACTTAAAAGAAGACTCACCTAAATAAAGTGGCTCATGCATACGGATGTGAATACTCAATATTTCAACGGTGTATATCATCTCCAAATTAATCCGTACAATGAATACAATCCCCGATGTTTTGAATGGGAGTTTACTGATTGGAAAAATCTCATGGGCTAATAAAGGCTCAAGAAAAGCCAGTAATTTAAAAGCATAAAAGTTGGCACTAACAGTCATAAAAATATAGTATAAAACTATGGTAATTAAAACTATGTGGCATTGCAGTAGAGATTAGGAGAAAAAAGGATAATTAGACTATATTAAAGAGCTGTGGAATAGCCCCACGTGTAGAAGGGAATATGGTTCCCAATAGAATAAAAAGGATGGAATACCCAATAAATGGTTGAAATTGTGTAGGGTTGTCATTATAGAAAATTAAAATTATGCTTTTCTTTTCCAATCCTCAGAAATATATCCTAGATGGATGAAAGTCTAAATGGGAAAAGTAAAATTTTAAAACCTTCAGAAGAAAATGTAAAGACTTTGTTTATGACTTCACCATAGAGAATAACTTTTGACAAAGGCATAAAAAGCAAATTACAATGACATTACAATAAAAGTTACTTTATGACACACACACAGAGACATAAAACCCATAGACTGAAAGAAGATAACTACAGTGCATACAACCAACAAAAATTGGTTTTCCGAATAAATAAATGCCTACAAATAATAAAGAAAAGGTAATCTGTCAAGGAGGAAAATTGGCAAAGGAAATGACTATTTAGTTCACAGGAGAAAAAATTTCATAAGCCCGATAAATATTTGGAAGGCTGGCAGCTTCAGGGTGTAGCAGGTAAAATGGGTGGTATGGATTGACTCACTCTATATCCATCCTTCCCTTCTTAACTGGAGAGGGAGAGAAAAGTAAAAACACATTTCTAGACCTGCTAGCTGTAAGGATTCCAGGTAAAGATTAGATCCTGTCTATCAGGTGGACTCAAGAGTAATTCACAAGGCAAGGTGAGAAGGAGGCCATTTTCCCTACTTCAGCTGTTTTCCCAGGTAAGCTCGGTGGAGAGAAACGTATCTGGCCTGCAGCAGGATTCAAATGTCCGTTCTGCAGCTACCTGTGTTTTGAGAAGTATTTGCAGCCAATACAAATGGCAATTTATATGTCTTCTTTTGAGAAATGTCTACTCAAATTTTTTGCCCATTTTAAATCAGTTTATTAGATTTTTTTTCCCTATAGAGTTTCTTGTATGTTTTGATTATTAATTTCTTCTCTGATGGGTACTTTGCAAATATTTTCTTTCATTCTGTGGGTTGTCTCTGCACTTTGCTGCTTCCATTGAAGTGCAGAAGCTTTTTAACTTGATGCGATCCCATTTGTCCATTTTTGCTTTGGTTGCCTGAGCTTGTGGGGTTTTAATCAAGAAATTTTTACCCAAACAATTGTCCTAGAGAGTTTCCCCAATGTTTTATTATAGTAGCTTCATAGTTTGACATCTTAAAGTCTTTAATCTTTTTTCGTTTGTATATGGCA
Source organism: Ateles fusciceps (assembly GCA_036589455.1). Classification (NCBI taxonomy): domain Eukaryota; kingdom Metazoa; phylum Chordata; class Mammalia; order Primates; family Atelidae; genus Ateles; species Ateles fusciceps. The sequence continues at coordinate 4,020,216 of JAZHEH010003318.1, read as the reverse complement.
AGAGTTGGGGGTCTAATTTTATTATTCTGCATATGAATATCCAGTTTTCCCAGCACCATTTATTGAAGAGACTGTCCTTTGCCCAATGTCTGTTCTTGGTACCTTTGTCAAAAATGAGTTCACTGTAGGTGTGTGGATTTGTTTCTGGATTCTCTAGTCTGTTTCATTTGTCTATGTGTCTGTTAACTTTGCATGACATCTCTTGCAGGAGGATGACATCACCATTTTACTTTTTTACTGTAATTACTTCATTCAAGAATTTATTAATTTATATCTCTCTAATTTTTTTCATTTTATCTAGATTTCTTTTCCATTCCTGATGTTATGATTGCTTTCCGCTGTTGATTAATGTTTCCAGGGTCTTGTCTACTTTGTTAGTTTTTGTAAAGAAAAAATTTTTAGATGTACTGATTATCATCATTGGCTTTTTTATTCTATTTCATTATTTCTGTTTTATATGTATCTGCTCTTTCATTTGGATTTCTTTCTAGCAGTTTCAGGAGTTGAACATGTAACTTGTTTATTTTGAATCTTTTAATTTATTAAGAAGTTTTGTATATGGTGTTTCTATGGTAATTCAATTGTACATGTTTATAATTTCTATTTACTTTTTAATCAATAAACTACGTATAAATGTGCTTTTTAGTTTACAGATGGGGTGGGTTATTGGTTAATGAGTTTTCTGCAAAAAGAAAATAAGTTGTACACACTGCTTTCTACCCAAATAATAATTTTTCCTTTTTATTATACAGCTTGTAGCATAGTTTGGTCATATAATATTCCATAATGCCAATGATCCATAATTTATATAATCATCCTTTTTGGGTTTGAGTTTTAGTTTGCTTTTAATTTTTTGTTGTTAAAGTTAATGCTTTAATAACTTCAAGCACAATCCTTTTTCTTTTCCTTCTGGAGAAAATGGAGCTCGATATTGATAAAAGAAACCTGAAAATCTGGAGCTTCACTAGGGAAAATATTTTGGATAGTATCCTAATGCAGAATTAAATGTGGGGGAAGGAATCCTGTCAGTACCATTAAAAAAATAATTTTCTCTTTCATAGAAGAGGAAATTCAGGGAATTAAGTATGGATGAACATCATTAAATTTAGGAAGCCATAATGATACTTAAGCCATGAAGACAAATCAAGATATTCTTTTAAATATAACACAGTGTATTATACAATACAGTATTCATAGTAGCCGTGCCCAAGAAAATTGCTTTCTGTGTCTCTTGGATTTTGAACAGATCCTTGAGTGACCAGTTGTTGTTTTTATCTGGGGCACAGTATTTAGGGCTGTTTGCCCAAGCATTTCCCATCTCATTCATAAGATCAAAACACATGAGGCACGGATGTGCAGAAAATGCAGGATATGACAGACAAGGATCTTGCCACCAGTGAAGACCTCTTCCACCCTTGCCATTTCAAGGACTGGCAGAGAGAGCCCTTTCCTCTTACTCAGGACATTTCCCTTTCCAATTTCCCTGCTTGGCAGTTTCTTTTTTCTAAGTTTAATTGTGTTTTATTTATTTACTTATTTATTTTAATATTCCAATCTTTACAACAAAACAATGTTGTGCTCTTCTTTTTGATGGGAAGATGCTTTATTCTTTCTCAACAGCAGCCAAAAAACCAAAATGCATGTTATCTTTTCTTGACCCTTCGTAACTCCTTGTGACATACTCATCAAGAAACCTCTACAATGCCAACATTTTGAGTGTCTTATAATGAAAATGTCAAGACAACCTAAGTCCTTGTTAAAAATCAAACTAGGTCTATTTTGTTGATGTTGTTTGCCTGAAAGGGATCTCTTACTTACCTCCCTCTGCTTTATGTAACTTTCCCCAGCTCTGACCTGGAGGTTTGCACCATGTCTACAATCATACATGGCAGAGATTGTGGATTTTAAATAACCTTTCCCTTCATAAGGGAACTGAGAAAACAACGCCATTTCAGCAGTTCAAATGTGCTGTTAGAGCAGGGAATATTAGCATTATCCTGGGAGGAAATCTAAAACTTGGTGGTCTCTTGAGTCACTCAAGTTAAAGTTTTAGTGGATTCAACGTTAAAGGGGATTTAGAAACCATTAAGGGACTACAGTAGAGCTGTTGTTCTCAGAGTCTCCCTGCTTTTGATGACTGTTCTCTTTGCCTTCATGACCATGTCTCCTTCCTGACTTCTATAAAACCAATGTAAAAATAATTTTAAAAGAGAAGATACGTACTTAAACAAAAAGGAATAAACTGGTTAAAAAAAGATGATTATAACAAAGTTGACACCAGAAAACAAAAGTTAGAAAGGGGAGGTAAAGAAAAAAAATGAATTATTAGAAGTGTACTTAACATTTGTAAGTTGAGAAAGAAAATAAACGAAATGAAAATCACATAGTGTAAAATCACGATTTATTCTAGAGCAAAATCCAACAAACTATAAAATCTTGGGGGAAAAGTTTAAAAGGATACACATTAAAAACGGTTTAAAATGGACAAAACTAGTAAAAGAAGATACTAAATTACAAACTACAAGATTGAGAACAAGAAATAATTTGAGTAGTAAGGTATCTTAGAAAAAAAAACTTTTTTTCCAGCCCCCACACTCAAAGCCCATTTAGGTAATTCTTCTCCTGTTCTCTATCTCATGAGCCATAATATGGCTGGCAATGTCTTCAGAGGGAAAAAGACCATTGCGCTCTCATCATTGCATGTGCTGTCCATTCTTTCCTAGAGTCTCATCAGGCCCAGATGCACAAGGGGCTTGCCATACTGATGCTTCAGTTTTTACAGGCATGTCTGGAGGAACATAGTTTCTGTTCAAACTGAACTCCCCCGGACTGCCATCACATTTCTGTCATCTCCCCTCGACTCCCAGCAGAAAAGGTGACAGCAGAACAGACAAATTCTTACTAAGGTGACCCTTGGGAGACAAACTATGTGCCATTGCCAAGAGGAATCTGCCACTGAGAATGTGATGATTCCTGAGTATCTAGGAATGGATTGAGTTTGGAAGAACCAATGTTTGCCAAAGAGCCCTGAGGAATGGGTTATTGTCTAGAGATTATTTCAAAACCTAAATACAATGCCCTGGGATTGATTGCAGCCCTAAATTAGTCCTGCAGCTCCACCACATCCCTAAGCACACAGAGATGGAGGCTGCAGAGTCCCAGCTCCCCCCAACCACCCATTTGTATTCATCAACTCTTTTCCCCCTAAAGGCATGCAAGGAAACATGCTATCTGGATGTAAATAAATACATACAAAGCCTCAGAGCAAATTCCTAAGTTCCCACTTCTTCTCAATAGTTGTGCCCAGACAGCTCCTACTTGGACATTCTGGAGCCACCATAAACCACTAGAGGATTTGTAGGAGGCCCCGGAAGGCACCACGCATGGTGACAGCAGTGGGGCCTCCTCAGGGAGGCCCTCAGCACAGTGATGTAATTTCAGAGGCTGGCCAGAGAGTGGCAGCTTTGATACTCTGAAGCAACCTCATTTCTCCTGATGACAGGAACCAGCAACAGTGAGAGTGACAATATGCATATTTACATATCGATACTTATTGGAGAAAGTGAAGAACAGGTACATGCATTTGTTCATGAATACACGTGGGACATCTCCTTAGGACCTCAAGGAATGAGTGGGGCGAGGGTACATGGCAGAGCCTTAAAGACCTGTAATAATTGGAGGTTAGTAAAAAAAGAAAAGGCCAGCAAACTACTCCTCTCTATCCCATTTTCACTCAGAGTTTGCTGTGGCTGGGGAAAATGTACTAAGGCATAAAGAAGATAACTAAAAATGACAGTAGCCTGAAGTCCACAACCGGGATGAAGTCTGATATAAGATGAACATCCTATAATAATATCTCAGTCCTCAATTCTCTATAACTTTCCTTAAGGTTTTATTCCTTAGGGAATCACTCTCTGTCATGATATAATATCGTCTTTACCCTGCCAGTTTGCAAAGAAAAAGGAATGTCATACTTAACAGATAACTTGGAGAAGGACCAGAAGATCATAACGAAAATGAGCAGGGCTGTTAAAATGAGCAATTAGAAAATGTTAAAGGAATCAGAGTGATGTGTCCTTGAGAAAAGAAAAGTAAGGATGCCTTCATAAGAAGTTCAGGTATTTCCTTTTCAGACCTGAACAAAAGTTTTTGATGAGATAGAGAGGGTACAGAAATGAGATGCAGAGGAATGTCAATGGGGGTATATACTGAAGGACAATTCTTTCTAGCAAACAGTGAAAAAAAAGGAAGCATCAAAAAACAAACACAACAAAAAGTTATTGCGCAACAATTCATCTTTAAAAAATATACGTTAAAACTCTACATTAAATTCAACCTCAAAATTTAGAAAGAAGATTAGATAATATTTGAAACTTGGGGAGAGAGGTATTCTGTTACTAGGAACGTATTAAGTAATATGAATTATTATTTGTCTTTGGACCTGTGAGAGGTACGATAAAGATCTGAGAACAGAAACAAAAGGCAATGTCTGGGACAAAGCAGGAAAGAAATATATTATTAAACTTATTCCAGAGAAAAATCATTTGATATATATAGAAAAATATATGAATATAATATCTGGAAAATAAAAAGAATTTCTGAACTGACATAAAGTTCAGAAGCCTGGGGCTTTGCAAGCCTGTCAAACTTCTTTTTAATATAAAAGAGAAAGAATTGGTCATGGAATGTTCTTCCTTAGGCAGTTATGTATTTCACATGACTGTTAGGCAGCTGTCAGTGTCAGTAATGACACTATGAAAATGGAAATATTAAAAAAAAAAAAAGGTCCTGTTTATATTGATTTAAAAAACTCTACTAACCAAGTGAAAGAAACACAATAATGAGAAAATATATTAGTAGTGATCCAAATATAGTTCTTTATTATCCCTGAAGTTTCCCAAGAAAATTCTAATAAAAAGAAAGTGAATTTGAACTTGTGATAGAAGAGACAATATCAGATTTGCGTCCAAAGAGGATGACCTTTTTATTCCCCCTATTCCTTACAACAATGAATGAAAGTTCACTAATAAAGATTTACAGCAACACCACATCTTTTCATTTTACTTATTTTACATATTTTACTTACAGCATTAGGCAAGGAAGGAGCATCAAGTGACAGGCTCGGAATGGTCCGAATCAAGCTCTGGCCTCCCTAGACAGGTGAATTTCTGCGTTAGCTGTTTGTTCATCCAGTTTTCAAGATTTCCACTGTTATAACTCCAAAATCTCCTCAGTACATTCTTATATGAAGAGTTCTCTCTTTAGTCTAACTGGTGTTTACATATACAAATCAACCCATCTCTTCTTGATTAGATACAGGCTGGTCTTTGTTATTGCTCTTTAATATTCTCTTTGTTGGGCCAAATAGTAACAATTCCTTTAACCTTTCTTTTGTTGTTCTTGTCTGGAACACTCATAGGACGTCATGGTTTTTAAGGAAACTGATGTTTACAAAACTATTACACTGTAGTACCAAAGGGTTCAGGGTAAGGCAAATAAGGCAAATAGCTTCCCACTATGAAGCATTTGGGTTTGATTTATTTAAGGGTGCTGTATTGAGGGTCAAATAGAACTATCTTAAAATAGCACATTGTTATTCATAATGGTTGGCTAATAGGTCAGGTTACCTGAGGAAGAAGTCTTCTTTGTAAAAACAAAAATTCACACTCTCTCAAATCACGTATCACTGAAAATAGGAATGAATTCATAAAAAACACCTATTTATATTCCTATACAGAAACAAAGAATTAAAAGCTACAAATTGTTAACTCCAATAATCAAAGTGGAAAATAAACCAAATTAAGAAATGCTCTTTTCCTTCCTCCTGTAGTTTTAAAGTTTTCTCTTTATCACTCCAGGTATTCCTCTCTTCAGACTCCATGGCTTAGCACTAAAGCATAGTCAGAAAAAAATGGTCAAATTTGGTTCACAGCACCTGCCCGGGACCTACTATCTTCCTTACCTATGCTACCCAGAGGCGAAACGGCAAATCAGCACCAGACAGCCACCTAGCTTCAAGGTAGGAAATAACCTATGCTACAGACATATTCATTCATGTTCCGGTATAATAAAATACTGAAGCAAACAAAAACAGACTGGGCTTTCATTTTGAATAAAGTGGCATATGGCTATAGTCTCTCTTCTCCCCCTGGGCTTCAGGCCATGCCCTCCACTTGGCCAATGTCAGTTTGTCCACTACCCTTTCACACAATGCTTGACCTGGTAAGTCTATGATCCCCACAACTGGTGCACTCTCCTTCCCCTAGTTTGCCGACATCACTCACCTGATACTTTTACATAAAGACCTCTTCAGGCTCTACCTCCATGGTATGACTTTTTTTCTCATTAAATGAAAATAAAGCTTCTTCTCAATTAATGGCACAGAGCAACTTTTTATATACTAACCTATTGTACATGATAACCCTTAATTTTTTCCTTTCTGTTTGCTTTATGCTTTAATTCAGCATATAATCTCACAGTGGCTTGTTATCAGTTTCCTCGGTCTATTGTCATCTGTTTTCAATTGCAAACTTTAAAGAGCAGCAGGGAGCGTGTCTGTGAACTACTCTGTATGGTATCCAGCACAGCACTACACAGAGGTCAATGTCGACTGGGTGTTCATTAATGACAGTTTGCAGGAGGTTCTGTCTTCCCAGTTCTCTCTTTTATTGAACTGTCCACTAGTGAAAGAGTGTTTAGGAAAATTTTTTTTGTTAGAGTCTAATCAGAATGCCACAGCACTGTTTCCCTCTTTGTGCCATGCCCTACAGTGGCTCTGGCATTTGAGTGAGGGGCAAAGGAGAAAGAAAGCCAATATTTCACATTAGGCTATGATATAGAAAGTTTAGAATATAGTGTTTTATTGGTGGGGAGTTACAATTCCATTTGAATTACACAAAATGCTCCTCGGAATCGGAGCTTGGTTACTTCCTTCCTTCGTTCCTTCCTTCCTTGCTTTCTTTCTCTTGATCCATTCAGGTTTGAACAATTATAATGGAGAAGATTTTATATCGCCAAAGACATAATTACATAGGAAATGTAAGAAATAAGAGTTTGGTGCAAGTTTCTATAGAAAATGTATTTTGCATTGTTATTTCAAATACCTTCACCTTACCTTGAAAGAAAAGCTCTTTCAGAGAAGCCTCTGGCTTTTCATCATCTATCTGTTTAGCCATCGCTCCTGGTATATGCGCAGATAGGTTCTGTGAGTTAACAGAAACAACCCTTTTTGTTTCTCTTAAAGATATCTAAGTAAAGTTTCAAGTAGCCAATTAGCTTTTTGACCTAAGCTTTGTTGGCTGCAGAAAGCCTGAATCCCAGGAACATTTGGTTCTCAAGGCATTTGGATCTCATAAGAAAGACTCAGTGCCAGCACCAATCAGAATGGCTGCCAGTTGTTATTCTTCTTCACAACTGGCGGCCATTTCCAGCACTGTTACGAAGCCGTGATCAATCTCTGCACCTGTCTATCAGTGGATGTTCACAGAGAGAACAGTATGGGCTGCATCTGCAGATACCACATGTAACTAAAGGGGAGAAAGGGGAGGGAGACTGTAAACCCCTGACTATGTAAGTGAGAAAGGCTAGAGGGAGAGAAAAAAAATGCAAGAAAATAAGCAACAACTCGGTATATACCATTAAATAAAGTCAAAATAAAAGAGGAAAAGAATGATCTATAATAGGATGTTTATTGTTGGAATACAGTTTCCACCTCATGCGTAAATTTAGTCTTAATCCTTGAACTGCCTATCTGAAGGTTTCATGTATTTATCTTGTTTTTGAAACAATATTTCAAGCTTCCTACCAAAGCAGAGGGTCTTACTATATTTATATATACTGAATCTTATGTTGTTAGACCCCTGTGCCTGTAGTTACGTGCTACTGTGTGAGAACTTGGCACGTTCATTGTTTTCTGTAGGTTTTTTTTTTTTTTGGTAAATCTGTTATCAACTTATTTCTTACAAACAAGAACACTGAGCTGTAACTGTGACAATTAATGAAAGAGATTATAATATGCCTTTAAGCAGGACTCTACATAAGTGTTGATATATACCTGTATTTTATATTTGTAAATGTCATAACTCTTTCTTGAGACCTGGAACAGGAAATTCTAAAGAAAATATTAGACTTTGGTGGGGTGCGGTGGCTCACACCTGTAATCCCAGCACTTTGGGAGGCCTAGGCAGGTGGATCACCTGAGGTCAGGAGTTTGAGACCAGCCTGACCAACGTGGAGAAACCCCGTTTCTACTAAAAATACAAAATTAGCCAGGCGTGGTGGTGCATACCTGTAATCCCAGCTACTCAGAAAGCTGAGGCAGGAGAATGGCTTGAACCCGGGAAGTGGAGGTTGCAGTGAGCCACTGCACTCCAGCCCGAGCAACAAGAGCAAAACTTCGTCTCAAAAAAAAAAAAAAAAAAAAATAGACTTCATTTAGAAGTATTGCTTTTATCTTTGCAAATGTGTATATTTATGTCTTTCATACATTGAGTACAAGGTGCAATGTATGATTCCTGAAGCCCTTTAATTCTGTGTTGAAAGCTGAGTTCACATTGCATGAAATTTCTATGTAATTGCCCTGTGATGAACTTCGCCCCTCAGCACTTCTCTCTCAGTGAGCTCAGAATGCTTTACATAGTCAATCAATAAAGTTAACAGTTTAATGTCCTTTCTCTTATTTCATAATGCTGCTTTATAAGTATTCTTTTCAATTTCTGTGTTCAATAAAACTTCTTTGAATAAATGGATTTGTGTTAGTTTAAAATTGGAATGGGGAAAAAGCATTTTCTAAAATCTTAACGCTAACAAGATGTCTGATATAGTTGAAAGATCAAACAGTCTGAAAGAAAGAGTGGAAACATATTTCAAATTTAACAAAACATTAAAAATATTCCACATATGTCTAGGGATCTCAGCCCTCTGCGGTACCAGTTGAATCACATCAAGGAATAGGCATTTTAGGGGAAAAAAGTATAAATGCAGGGAAAAAAATCTATATCTATATCCACCTATCCATCCATATTTCTTGAGATTATGACCATATGGATTTTTAAATGGAAATGGGGAATACAGGAAAGATATCTGGAATTCTTGTGACTAGGATATTCAAAGACTGTATGCAGATATATTATTTGATTTAATTCACAATATCTGTAGACTCCTCTCTTTACAAAAAAGGCTCAGAGATAAATACTATTTTCAAGACAGCTTACAGCTCAGTTCACTTGATAAGACTTAGTCCAATAGCATGAAAATTTTGTATCTTCTAAGGTTAAACTATGTATTTCTTCTACAATAAAAAATTGACTTTTATCAACTCTACCAGAGCCTAATGTGAATGGAAACAGAATTCTCCTTAAAAAAGTCTCATCACTTACAGATTTTTCTCATATTTTCTGATGAAAAAGTAAACAAGGCTTCTCAGGACTCAGCTAGGGAGAAGGCAAAAGATTATATTACTCGGGTATCATTTTAAGAGACAGATGCTCAATATTTCTGTTTTGGAATATAGCTTTTTATCTGGATGACAGTAAATATGTGAGCTATCCCACAGAGTTAAGAATTCTGTAATTAATTTGCCGACAGCTATAACCTGAATGTTACTGTCCCTCCAAAAGTCATATGTTGGAGCTTAACCCCCAAGGTAATAATATTAAGAGACAGGCTTTTGGGAAGCAATTGGTAATAAGCGCTCTACCCTCATGGATGGGATTAGCCCCCTTATAAAAGGGCTTCTGGGAGCAAGTTTAGCTCCTTCTTCCATGTGAGGAAGCAGCAAGCGCCATCTATGAACAGCAAGCCTTCGCCGGGCACCGAATCTGCTTGCACCTTGATCTTGGGCATCCCAGCCACCAGAACTATGAGAAATAAATTCCTATTATTTATGAACTACCCAAGTAAGGTATTTTGTTATAGCCCAAATAGATGAAGACATTGACCATTAAGTGTTTCAAACTACAGTTCTGAGATAATATAGTTTCATGATCTCTTGAAATTGATCATTTGAAACAGAGAGTAGAGGAAGCCTCTGGGCAATTTGGTGAAGTGGTGAGGTTGGTCTGTAGCATCCTCCGTTGCTCTTTCTGTACACACACTTCCCTTTTAGTGGTCACTATTATAGTATTCTTTCTGGGCAGCCCAGTGATTTAGATTTTGCTCTCATCTTTCTCAATGAAAACTCCTGCTATCAAAACTTGGCAGTTTCATGTCTAAATCCCATAGAATCCTACTGGAAAACAATAGTAAACTGATAAATTAACTGACTTTAACATTTGAGTGGTCCGTAACAGTTTTATCTGATGTCCTTCCTCTCAGATGACCTGACCACCATAATAATAGAATATTTACCACGGAGACATTAAGCATGATGCAAGACAAGTGAGGAGATACTTGGGGCAAGAGTTTCAGGGCCGATGAAATAAAAATAATTAAGAGGGCTACTCTTTCAAGAAGTCCCACTTTCTACATGGATGCTGGGCCTTGAGGAAGGTGAAGCCTTGCCAATCCTCACCACTTCTTGTGTATTGCTTTTGCTGCTAGTCCCATTTCTTATACAACATCAACCAGCCCAGTGGACTATGTCTAGCTATCTTACCACTCCTGGAGTTTGGAGGTGAAGAGTCCTCCAGAATTAACCCATAATTTAAAACCTGAGGCTTAAAACTGTACTAACAAGTTCTTAACCTTCCTCTGGCTTCAATTTCAATCTTGTAGGCATGAGTTTCTGCCACCCCTGCTTTCTTCTTTGAGAACCTTAGCTTTGCTTTCTTCACCTAGGCATGAGAAACTGGCTGGCTTCTGATTGTCCCCAGAGGTTTGCTAAAAAGTGAAGAATGAAATAGTATCAGATTTATTTTTAGACTTTCGTATGCCCTTAATGAGGAAAAGAGAGTTTTGTACAACACCACAGGTCCATATACTGACAGCAAGGAAGCATACCTCCATATGGCATCAAATTCCTGCTGCAAGCAGAATTCAAGCGTCACCTTTACTGTAATGTAATTTATCATTATTTTCTTACTGGATAAAAGTGGCATGTAGTATTATGCCACTTTTACGTAAGCCACAAAGTATTATTTTATGAAGACAACATCACTATTTTCAAGCCAAGTCAATGTGCAATGACTGTAACTAATCCACATTTCAGTGTCAATAAAATGTGAGATTACAAAATTGCTTTTATTATATAAGAAATTCAATAAAAAGTTAATTATCAATCTGAAAAGTGCAAAGCAGAAAGGCTTCTAATCAATCAGTCATGCATTCACTAAATATCAATAAAACACCTACTTGGTACAATAAATAGTGTTTATGATGAGTTTAGATACATGAACTCATTTAATCCTCAAAATAACCCCACGAAATCAACATGAGACTGAGAGGAGTTATGTAACTTGCTAGTGCTCATAATTATTTGGGGTATATAGATGCATGAGACATGTTTCTTGCCTTTGAGAATTTTCACTTTGAGAAGAATCTCATTTAAGAATTATAATCATTGAAGGCAGAAGTCATGCATGTTCTATATTGAATCCTCCACTACCAGCACCGTATGTGGAACCTAGTATATATTAAGAAAGTATTTTGGGTAAGAATAAAATAATTAACAAAATTCATCTTGAGAAGAGTGTGAAGTACCTGCAAAAGGCATTTAAATTGTTGAAGAGTCTCTGTGTGGGGGTAGATGAAGATAATTTAAAAATAGCATTTAATTATTTATTATTTATTCCTACTTATTTATTTTGAGACCGAATCTTGCTCCGTCACCAGGCTGCAGTGCAGTAGCGTGATCTCAGCTCACTGCAACGTCCGCCTCCCTGGTTCCAGCGATCCTACAGCCTCAGCCTCCCAAACAGCTGGGACTACAGGTGCCTGCCACCATGCCCAGCTAATTTCTTATGTATTTTTAGTAGAGACAGGGTTTCACCGTGTTAGCCAGGATGGTCTCGAGCTCCTGACTCAAGTGATCTGCCCTCCTCGGTCTCCCAAGGTGCTGGGGTTACAGGTGTAACCCACCATGCCCAGCCTAAAAATATCATTTATTTAAAGTAAATAAGACTAATATCAAATGTGTTTTGATGACATTGCTTTTTTTAAAGCATCTTTAGGTTACATTGATGTTTAAGTTCTAGTTTTTACTTGAAATATAAGTCAAGGAATCCAAAATTTTCTGTTATTAGATTATAAAAGATCATAATCTAAGTATCAAATTGTTGGAAGAAGTTTTAATATAGAAAGTAATTGGCCAGGCATGGTGGCTTACACCTGTAATCCCAGCATTTTGGGAGGCTGAGGTGGGTGGATCACCTGAGGTCAGGATCTTGATACCATCCTGGCCAACATGGTGAAACCGCGTCTCTACTAAAAAATACAAAAATTAGCTGGGCGTGGTGGTGCGTGCCTGTAGTTCCAGCTACTTGGGAGACTGAGGCAGGAAAATTGCTTGAACCAGGGAGGCAGAGGTTGCAGTGAGCCGAGATCGTGCCACTGCACTCCAGCCTGGTGCCTAGCAACTTAAAGAGACTCTGTCTCAAAACAAAAGAAAAAAAAAAGCATTAGTTGGGCATGGTGGCAGACGCCCGTAATTCCAGCACTTGGGAGGCTGAGGCAGGAGAATCATTTGAACCCAGGAGGCGAAGGTTGCAGTGAGCCGAGATTGTGTCACTGCATTCTAGACTGGGCAAAAAGAGTGAAACAAGGAAGGAAGGGAGGGAGGGAGGGAAAAGAATAACCTAAAAATTATAAATCAAGGTTTTAGATCCTGTCATCCTTTGCCTTTAAAAATGATGACTCTTTTCTCTTGTGGAAGAAAATCAAATGCTTACCTTTGTATTCAAGTTTTGCCTCAACCTAATACCATCATTCAACACTGAACTCAAAAGCTCCATCTCTTCTAAAGCCTTCCTAGATTCTACCAGAGAATTAATTTTCTCTGCTCTCCTTGGCACAGCTACTTACACTGAACTAACATATCTTTTATAATATTTAATATAATACTCTACTTTGTATTAGAGCATTGTGTTATTTCTATATTAAGTGTGGATTATTCCAATGAATAGAATACATCTTTCAACCGCTCTTTTGGGGGAGGACTCTTTAGAAATTCACAAACTGAACTGATTTCAGTTCAACATCTTTTTGTTTTTGACTTTCTGATAAAGATGCTCACAAGAAAAGAAACGGTCATATGGTACCCAACAGCTTTAGGAAATAATAATGGTGAACCAGAATAACCTTCAAACTGAGCCATAAGTCTCTGATTACCTAAAAACACAAGCAGACTGTATTATAGAGAAACATCTGAATGAGGTAAAAGGAGAAAATCATAGATACTTGGATAGGATCACTGAAGAAAGGAAATGACAGGAAGGAAGCTCTACCATGTCATTTCCCCCCTGTATATCTTGGGAGTTCATGTTTAAGCAAGAGTGGTTTCTATAATAATCGATGAAACAGTTACTAACTATCGAGCCCCTGCTGTGCAACAAGTTCTGTTAGATTTTGAAATCACTGAAAGGTTTGACTGCAAGGAAAACACTACTTAGGTTCCATGAAAGATAATATGTGAATAGGATTTTGACACCGATTCTGTGACCAGAATCTCTTCTCATATTAAGGACTGCTAAACTAAATAGAGTTGCATTTGGCTAGCAGCACTATGGACTTAGGCAAAGTTTCATTGATACCTAAGAACACAAAGAGAGAAAGTGTGAGAATGAACTCCTGAACAATTTTTATATGACCCTTAATATCAAAACATTCTTTTAATTTTTACTATAAGTCTCTTTTCCAATCAAAACACTACAAAAGTTATTGAAATATTTAAATTGCCTGATTTTGGCATTGGCTTTTCTCCATTTTTTTAGATGTTTTTCCATTTAGTGCCTCCATTTTTAGTTACATAAAATGAGAATAGTATCTGCCAAATTTCATTATGGTGTAGAGGAGGAAAAGATTTCTTTTTCCCACTCTTCACGAGGTTCATAGCTGAGGCTCCCATAACAAGAGACAGATTAACAAGAGAAAAGCAGACACATTTGTTGAATATGTTTTATGTGACACAAGAGCCTTCAGAAATGAAGACCCAAAGAAACAGGTAAACCTGGATCCTTTTGTACTGAGTTTGATGAAGAAGTGGGTAGGCATTGAGAAGTGTGACTGGATTTTTAAAAGTATAATCTAACAGTAATTAACTGGGGGTAACTTAGCAAACCTTGTTTGTTCAGATTCTTCCCTGGGTCCTTGTGTCCTCTGAAATGAGGACGCTCTTTTCCTCTATAGGAAGGGCACGTCTGAGTTAGGGTCTTACGGGGCCTGCCTTTGGGGAGAGGTGTGAAGGGAAAGAGTGATTTTATATTACTTCTGCTGCTTTCTCAAATGCCAAGGTGCCATATTTTGGGGTACTATGTCCTGAACCTCATCATTAGTGTTGTAGTGAGAACTAAACAAATATGCAAATGAGATAAATATGCATATGAGAGAAATAAATTTTCAAAACAAATGAACAATTATACTCATTTATACTGTAATTCATTATTCAAACATACTAGTGACCCCAAAAGCAGCCATAGACTGAAGCAAGAGATGTAAGTAATTTAGAAATTATTCTGTCTCACTTTGTTTGGAAATAACATTATAAAGAAAATGAAATATAATATTGTCCATAGAACTTATGGATTAGAAAAATGAGCTTCATCCTGGCCCAAAATTATGAATCAGGCTATTTAAGTATGTATTCAATTATTTGGAGGGCAGGTATGGAGCCTTTACTCATTAGCTTCCCATTATATATAGAAGCTGATATAGTAGGGCTTCTTATTTCATGCGGGAGTTAATATGAAATTGAGACTACTTCCAGAAAAAATCATACCCTATGCATCTTTGAAGGAAATAAAAGAGGCATAAATTCATGAATTTCTTGTTTTGCCAATGGAAACTAACCTTGAGCTGAGGAAAACGTCGTTTGTGTTTATACGTCACCAAAACAGGCTACCAATTTTTTAAAAATCAGGTAAAAAAAAAAATACTTAATATTGTTTAAAGAAAAAGCAAAAACAAACTCAATTCATTGGACTAATTAGCTCCTCTGTTTCATTTAGGTTTATTTTCACTTAGCTTTGTTTCTTAATTCAGTCAACTGGTCCTGGTTACATAAGTTGAATGAACTTGTCCTAAAAGGGAAAAACTTTAGTGTGGTGGAAGGATGCTGCAGGAGGCTTCGCTTCCACACAGTCTGTGATTTAACCCAGCAGGAAGCAGGAACTACCTGGCTCTGTGAGGCTTGAAAAACCAAGATTATTGCACTATAACAAGAAATGAAAAGAAAGACAGGTGGTTTTTAACTTTTGTTTTTAAGTTACATGTTAATAAATGTGGGAAGATTAGTTAATATCTATAAATGTTTTGAATAGGAAAGGAAATGCATACAATAAAGCAAACAAACTTGTCTCTTAAGACTTTTTTTTTTTTTTTTTTTTTGGTACTTAACCTCATAGTCCTGATTTTAGAATAGTTACCTTTTATCTAATTTATCCTTCTTGGCTACAGTTGTGGTAATTCAGAAAAATTGAAATGAATTTTGAAGATGACACCCACATCGATCTTGATGATTTAGGGAGGTTGGGAGTTTGGTTTACCCCTCCTTTCATGCAGGATTATCGCTAACGTTTTCCAGGGAACCCAAGTACATCCATGCAGTGGCTCCCTAAATCTTTTTCTTTACAAGATAACCAGCCAGAATTCTTGGGATGGGCTATGAGAGAGGCAGAGACTTTAGCATTCTCCAGTGCACTAATTGATTTAGCAGCAGTTTAAAACAATGTTGAGCATTGTCAGAGAAGCTCCTTTGAGGTATTAAATCAAGTTTCCCAAGATGGATTGCATGCTAACCACATACTATCTAAAAATCTCAAGGGCTGTTTA
Organism: Ateles fusciceps; assembly: GCA_036589455.1. Lineage (NCBI taxonomy): Eukaryota > Metazoa > Chordata > Mammalia > Primates > Atelidae > Ateles > Ateles fusciceps. The sequence goes on along the minus strand of JAZHEH010003318.1, from coordinate 4,004,295 downwards.
TTGTTCTGCAATTTATGATCGCCTTGTTAGAGGGTTGCACATCAGCTTCCCTAGAGCCTAGGAAGAAACAGAGACAAATAGCATGCAAACTATATTGAACAATTCATTATATTATATTGTAGAAACCTAAGCACAGTGTGGAGATAACCCTTTTATGCACACTGCCTTATTGAACAGTAATCACTCTGCAATGCTTTAGATATTTAAATCATATTTATAATAACACATATTAATGTAACATCCCTCATAAAATTCTCAAGGCATTTTATGGGATATATAAACCATGGAAAAGTACAAAATTTTAAAATGCAGATATACCTACCCTGGGGTCTTTGAGGCAACCTAATGAGGAATATATACAAAATCCCAGGCTGACAGTTTAACTATTTAAATAGCATATAGAATAACTCAAACACATTTTAAGATATTGCTGGTTACGAACTCATTCTTTGTCTAAATATTTGGCCAGGTTGTGTAAGTGCTTATTTTCAGTTTTACAGTTATGGGTAGAAAGGAAAAGGGATTAAAAATGTTTAGAACATTTTCAATCAAAGCTTTCAAATTCACATGCCTGAAAATCAATCACTGATTTGGGTTTATGTATTCTGTAAAATTACATTATTAGAGCCATGAGGTTAATTTTAAGGCAAATGAAGGCATTTATCTTTGCATGGCTTGCCTAGATTTAGTATAGTGATACGCATCTATGTGTCTGATAGTTTGATAATTAGTTGTTGACTGATTAATCTGTTTATCTTCAAGGAAAGGAAGAGACTTTGGGTTTCATGGGGACATTCTGTCCCTTTCACAGTACGGGAGGTAGATCATAGGTGGTCTATCCTGACCTGACCTAGTTCCTTCACTTGAATTTTTCATTTTGTTTTGTTTTGTTTTTGAGATGGATTTTTGCTTTTGTTGCCCAGGCTGGAGTGCAACGGCACGATCTCGGCTCACCATAACCTCCGCCTCCGGGATTCAAGCAATTCTCCTGCCTCAGCCTCCGGAGTAGCTGGGACTACAGGTGCGCCACCACGCCCAGCTAATTTTTGTACTTTGAGTAGAGATGGGGTTTCACCATGTTGACCAGGATGGTCTCAATCTTTTGACCGCGTGATCTGCCCGCCTCAGCCTCCCGAAGTGTTGGGATTACAGGCGTGAGCCACCGCGCCCAGACTCTTTTGGTTTTTAATATAGTGTTGCACATATGCGGCATTGCTCCCCCAGCGCTGAATGTTCACACAGCAAGGACATCACCATTTAGCGGTCAGTTTTCCATTGATGTAACTATATACTCGGTAGTATTTAAAGTCTTGGGGTCATTTTTTTAGCATTTTCTTATTTGTAACATTCAAGGCAGAAATAATATGAGCTAAAGCATATTCTACTTTTGTTTATAGTTAGCCTGCTTTCATATGAATAAGACATATACTTCATTTTCTAAAACTTAACCTGTTTAAAATCATGGAGGAAAGAAAATAAAAAGAGAACATCCTGAAAACAAGCCAGCCCTACCATTAGTAGTTCTGCTACCAGTTGTAGCCTTTCACTTCCCTTTACTGCACTTGGCTTGATTCTATTGCATACGTCCTTTCTTCGGAGGCTAGGAACACATCAAATGTTCTGAGAAGGCAACAGAATAAATGCAGAATAACCCAAGTTGTTCAAGAGTTGTTCCAGGGTCAGAAACCTTTCTTGACAACATCATCTGCAAGAAATTATACAACTTAGAATGTTTCCCATGAAGGACACATTACAGTGTGAATAAGTGGTTTCCTTTTGGTTGGGAAAGAACGGAACCCAGCAGGAATCTGTTATTGGTGTTGACATTCAATTGTTTAGAGATAATAAAAGTTTTTGCAGTGGTATCCTGCAGGCTGTCTGGTTCTGTGTTCTTAATTTTTAAGAAAGCTGTTAAATCCAAAGTGTGTTCACTAGCATTGCCATAATCTGTTTAAGTTGCAGTGCAAACCTCTTTTTATGAAATTAGGGCTTTCTGGAAAAACAGCTAAGCTCAGGTCTAACTGTAAAAGAGAAACTCTTTCTTTAGAATAGATGGGTAGCTCTGCTGTTTTAACTGGCACTCTCTAGACCACCTATCTTCAATTTCCTTAAGTTTGGAACTCAAGTCTTTAGAGTCAAAACATGAAATGACAGGGAAAGATTAAAAACACTTCCAGAGGTCCCAAAACTTTTATAAACTCAATTCATTCTGGCTCAACATATTTACATAATTCCTAGGAATTATGCATTTACCGTGATTCATTCAGCAATTATTTATTGAGTACCTACTAGGTGTGTGGTTCTGTGCTAGTGTTAGGAATTCAAATGTGAACACAGATTCCTTGACTGAATAGGTCTTCCCACCTAAGCACTTTACATTTTCAGATGATTAGATAATTGAGGGCTTGGGAGAAGAACATAGATATAGATGTCCAAAGTAGGTTATGCCTGTTTGCTTCAGTGAAATAGACAAATATGGGCTGACATGTGCACTCTTATTTTAAACCATTAGTCAAACCTCCTCGTGCACTGTAATTGAGAACATTTCCAACAATGTTACTTGAATTAGAGGAAGTGACAGTTCATCGAGCACTCTTCCTAGTGCACATGCTAAGGGTGGCTGATGGGCTGAGTTCTATGGAAATCTCCTTGATAGACCCCAGGAGCTCTGTCTTCTTCCCGTTGACAGTGTTACACTGATTCCTTTTCAAGTTGCTCCCAACAACCAATACAGACACTATTTTCCATCCAAAATAAATCAGAGACTTATTATTTATTATTTATTTATTGTACTTTTTTGAGAGACAAGATCTTGTTCTGTTGCCCAGGCTGGAGTGCAGTGGTGTGGTCAAGGTTCACTGCAGCCTGGATCTCCTGGGCTCAATTGATCATCTCTTCTCAGCCCCCTGAGTAGCTGGGACTACAAGTGTGTACCACCACACTGGGCTATTTTTCTTTTTAATCTTTAGTAGAGATGGGGTCTCCCTGTGTTGCCCAGGCTGGTCTCTAATTCCTGAGCTCAAGAAATCCTCCTGCCTTGGCCTCCCAAAGTGCTGGGATTACAGACAAGACTTCTGATAATGGGTTTTTATCTAGTACTCTGTTTGTGAACAGCATTCCAGAGAAGCTATCCATGATAATATGTTCATATAAATGGTTGATCAACAGGCTAATTCCAAATCTATCTCTACACTGTAACTTTTCCTAAAAGCCCTTATTTGTGTCTTTGGATCAATCCAGAGTCAGCCTCCATTCTTTATCACAGGATAGCTTTCAAAATGTTTTAACTTAACTGTAATATTTTTTCTAATCTCTCCACGAGACCAAATGCGTCGAGTTTCAACTACATCATTTGACGTAGTTCAGAGAATTCCCAACATTATGGTAATCCTTTCCTCTCTGATCCAATTTAGGTACTTCCTCATTTCTCTACTCTGGAGGGATATTATGGATGAAACTTCTGAAGTCAGAAACCTTCCCTGGTGCCTCAGATTTTGTCCAGTAATCTAGAATCTTTTCATAAGTTTCCCATAATGATTTGACCAATAATGACAAATGTTGCGTAGCAGCAGTTACAGATGTGGGTCTGGGATTAGACTTCCTGGGTTCATATCTGAGCTCTGCTGATTACTAGCTCTGTAACCTTGAACCAGACAATTAACTTCTTATGGCTGTTTTTTAATGTGCAAAATGGGGATGATAAGTACAGTGCCAACTTCATATGGTAGTTGTGACAGAGAGCGCAATAAATGAGATAAAGTCAAAACACCTGAATAGAAACTAAAATACAGTAAGCACTGGAAGAGCTGTTAGCTGTTGTATTAATATCGAGAGTATTTCCAGAAATGGAAAATAATCTGATACTTAAGTCAGATAATCAAGTTTCTTTTTTGGTTCTGATTTTTTTAAATTAGACTATCTGGTTTTTCAGACATAATGTCTAAAATGATATGAATTACCTTGATATTTGGAAGCTCTGTTAAACTTGGAACATGATAGCTCATTCCAAATGTGACAGCATCATTGTTTAAAATTCCATTGTCCCAAAAGTGTACAGGTCTGAGTCATATATCTTAAGTATATATGGTTCTTGTTACAAGACTAGAAGAGATTTAGAAACACAATTTCATTTTCTTCCAAAATAGTCCTTGAGCTTAAATGAAGAAGAGGGCAGTAATCCATATTTAGGAGGTGGAGAAACTGAGGAATTGAAGATTTACGTGAGTTATGACCACTCTGCTACTTAAACGTATAATGGATATTATAAAAAATGTTTCCTGTTTCCTGTGGAATTTGAGTTGTTGCTCCTAAGACTATTTTGAATAAGAAATCATATATATCCCATAAATCCTGAAAGATTAGCTTATAGAGGAAGTGAGCAAGACATCAGGTAAAGAAATAAAGTAACTGCCATTGGTTAGAGCTTAAAGGAAATGGGACACAGTCTGCCAAAAAGAAAAAAAAAAGCAAATGACATAAAAAGTAGTTAAACAAGAGATATTAAAATACCACCAGTAAGAGCGAGCACAAAGTGAAAACTGAGTGTGAAATTTGTGTGACTTTGAAGTGGCCAAGATATTAAACTCATTTAAAAAAAAAATCTCTGTAGTATAAAAGAAGAAAGTGGGCTGCCAAGTCATGAAATCTTGCAAAAATATATTTCAACTGAAAGCCTGTTTGCGAAGTACGTTTTCACTTGAACATAGATCAGTATGTCCAGATGACAGGGATCTGTGGGTATTAATGTAAATGGCAAGTGAATTTTCTAAGCTTCTTACAATTATGTTAGAAGTCTCATGTAGTCACAGAATATGCTAAGAACTGTCTTGGCTGCTTTTCCCTTCCCAGTCTCTCGTAGTAAGTATTTAGGTGAAGGTACCTATTTGTAGTCATCTAGTGACTGAATAAGAAATCTAGCAGGTTTAAGTAACCCAGAGACCTCACTGTTCCAGATACTTAGAAAGTTTTAACACTGCAATTTTGTTTATATATGAAATGACTTACATCAGTAGATTAAGTCTTTGCTCATTTTAATATTCAATCTATTCTTTTAATTAATATAGTCTTTCAATTAAATCAAAAGAACCCATGAACACTGGTTGAATGTGAACATATATAACACATGTACATTAATCAGGTTTTGCTTAATTTTGAGGTTCTTGGGAAACCGTATTATCCTGGATTGAGTTTGCAAACCCAGTATGAAGAATCAGAAAACTTGGTTTACAACTTTGTTATGTCATGTTGAATGAGTCACTTCATTTCTCTTTGTCTTTATTTCCTCATCTTTAAAGTGCTGTATCAGTCAAGATAGGGTAGGCTATGCTGCAGTAACAAATAATTACTAAAACATAGTGATTCTTTATAGCAGTCACTCAAGGAGCCAGGCTTATGGATGACATACTCCCATGCTCTCATGATTGCTGCAGGAGAAGAAAAGTTGCTCTGGTGATTAAATGTCCCTGTCTGGAAGTGATATATGTCATTCTACTCAGACTTCATTAGTTAAAGCAAGTCACATGGCTGTATCTAACATCAAAGGGGTGGGGAATCACAAACCTACCATATGCCTGAAAGGTGAAAACTAGATTATTTATACTTAGTCCTATTCACTACCTAATAATTAGCTCTCTACAATAAATGAAATTACTTATTTGAAAATGCTTGGAATATGATTAATCAATGTCTGCATGTTATTTGTTTGTATATTTAAAGAAAAGGGAAACTGAATCTCAGAATAATTGTATTATATGAAATAGACTACCTGAAAATGTTTAATCACATTTTAAGTTCAGATTTTACCATCATTTATCATCACTGTTACGCATAAAAGTTAAGGTATGCTTGACGCTCTCTAAAAGCAAAAACTGGAGCTCCATTTTTTAAATTAAAACACATCTTTTATTTTTAAAAGTGAAAATATTAAATTAAAAACATTAATGTTAAGTAAGGAAATTTGGTAAAAATTTTGTAAAAGAATCAAATATACTTGTATATGTGGACTTATGTTTCACTTCCTCATGGTTTACATTTATATCAGTGAAGTAAATTAGAGAACAGAGATAATTCAAGCAAAAGTTACTTCTGCTTCATTTTTCTGCAGACAAAATTACTAGGATAAATTACAGCAAAAATTAGTCAGAGGGCCGTGTTTAAAAAGAAAACGAGTTGCTTTCCTTAGTTTGAAAGTCATCAAATCCCTCCTATTTCTGTCTCTTCAGTTTCCAGTGTAATGAAAGCTTCAAGCATGTAGAGAGAAAAACAACAGGACATCTCACCCAAAGAGATCAACCTCTGCAGCAGGCAAATGTTGCCAAAATAGGCAACCTTCTACCTGGATCAATTTCCACAGTAGGCGATGGAGCCAATGAAGTCATGGAGAAGTTAGTTTCCACCCAGTTACTCCTCTCCTGGCTCCATCCTTGCTTCAAAATTTCTTAATGAAAATGAGCCCTAGCTGAGCATACAGAAAGCACGTCAAAGCAAATTCTGTCTGTATGAAGACCTATACACACTGCTAGCAAGATTCCACTATTTAGTGGGGACGCAGACCTCTGTCACTTAAAGATGTGTGACTTGAGCAAATCACTAAATCTCCATTTTGCCATCTGTAAAATGGGTAAAATATTACTTGTCTACACACCTTGCAGGATTTGGGAGAGAAAAAAAAAAAAATGAAGTTTGTAAAAGTAATCTGGAATGACAAAAATCAAACAAAAATAAAATAAAATCATTTTTCTCTATCATATGCCCTCTATGCTTGTTTATTTTTCTTTCTACACATGAGATGACATTGCCTACTGCAGCACAATCTTCGTATGTGGCCTAGTATCCAGGGCAATCGATAGCTGGATATTTTCTCCCACTCAAGAAAACCCAGCATAATTCAAGTGAATACAAGTGGCATTATTAAAGAATAAATTGGATTTCTGTAAATTCATTTTAAAAAGTACGTAATTTGCAAATGTGTGTACTTCGGTTTAGTGAAAACCCTTTGTGGCTTATCTCACAATAGGCTATAACGCAACAGATCTCTGTGGTAAAAAGCGACTTTGCATTCACTTAGAGAAAGATGGCTTTCTTACAGATCAGGGTCATGCACACTGTTTTGGCATGAAGAGGTGGTGTGTGTAACATCCGTTATTGACTCAGATGGCGAAGAACAGCAGAGGCCACAGTGGTAATAGGAAAGGCAGCATCCCAACAAGGGAAGCTAACACTGACTCCTAAGATAGTCAGTGTTTGCCCAAGCATAAGAATCTGGCAGGTCTCCTTACAGGTTGAATAAATGATAGTGTGTTCGAGAAAGCAAGAATGGATAACAGGCTTGTGTCTGTCAGATTGTAGGTACCATTGGAGCGCTCACAAAGGGCATCAGTCATAAGAGGGGGACAAATTACAGAGAAATTCACCCATGACTTTCCACATCATTTCCCCAACACTTCTTCACCTCCCATCAAATCCAAAGAAAATGACTATTTTAGATCCTCACCGGAATGGAGTGTTTCCCCCTGCATCTTGCTGTTGTACCTTTTTCCTGTCTAGTCATAGTATGCACCAAAAACAACATGTGAGGAAAACTTTTACTTAGGATATACCCCGTGGCTTGAGCACATGGTTCGTTATATTGCTGCTAACAGTCAGAGGTTGGCAGTCTTACTTAACGGAATAACAGATAGAGAGCAAGAATAATAGCTCCCTTGTCTCTCAGTCTATTAATAGTGGAACCATTAATATTGCAAAATGACTAGGTAATAAGAATATTTTAGGGGGGAAAATCCTTTGCAATAAATGAACTTTTATAGCTAAAAGGCTTGTTAGAACACAAGTCTAATACTTAAGAAAACAGAGCACCAGTTTACGGGATATACATATATTTATTATTTGTTATTATTGTTTGTTTACTATGTTATTCTTCCTTCCTAAAAATATGTTTAGTCATTTCCCCCTTAGCATCAATGTCCACAAAATACATGGCAACTCATGACCTAGGAATATATTTATATAACATCACCAGCGTTTTCCATGGCAACAAGCCTTGTCAAGCTGTCAGATGCCATGAGACCAACTCCTGAGCTGTTCCCAAACAAATATAATTCTAATATAGAAATGAGATTCTTGCCACTCTACCGTAATATCTAATGCTGTACCACCAAACAGAACTGCATATCAAAAATAAAAATAAAAACAAAAAGGGAAAAATGATTTACCTCTAAGATACATGCCACATAAACGTTGCCTCCTTGGGAGATGACATGTTGTCGTTATCTGAACTCCATTTACTTGAACAGTAGTTTATTTTCAGAGGATTGTGACTATTGTCTTAAAATTCGGGTGATTTTTCTCAAGCAACCCTGTTTCTTGAACAGTTAAAATTCAGTAAAAGTTTTAGACACTCGGCTGGGTGCAGTGGCTCACAGCTGTAATCCCAGCACTTGGGGAGGCCAAGGTGGGCAGATCACGTAAGGTCAGGAGTTCAAGACCAGCCTGGCTAACATGGTGAAACCCTATCCCTACTAAAAGTACAAAAATTAGCCAGGAGTGGTGGCAGGTGCCTGTAATCTCAGCTACTCAGGAAGCTGAGGCAGGAGAACCGCCAGAACCTTGGAGGTAGAGGTTGCAGTGAGCGGAGGTCATGCCATTGCACTCCAGGCTGGGGGAAAAGAGTGAGACTTGGTCTAAAAACAAAAAATGTTTTAGACACTCAGCAGTGAAAGTAACATTCCTGCCACTGAATTCCCCTTATGAGAATTGTAAAGACTTAAAATTAAAGGCAAACTTTGCTTTTTCCATCTCATCTCTCCTATACTTACTAATAGGCCAGAAAGCCACAGAGTAAAACAAATGTTTGATATAGAATTGCAGTCTAATTCATGTGCCAAAAAATAAAAATGAATAGATAATACACAGGCAAAATGGAGATGGATGGACAGATGGATGGATGAATGGATGACTCAATCTGTCTCATGGCTAAATAACAGATAGTAGCCATTAAATCCAGGGTACACAGTACATTTTAGTCAATAAGTTAATTATTACACAAAGTGTGCAGTTGAGAAAACTGGAGTCAAAGAAGCACAGTGATTCATTCTGCATCCTTCATTAAGTTTTTATTAAAGAATAAACAGTTTGAGCTCCTTGCCCTGGATGACCTTTGTTCTAGAGCTCAGAAGACCTGGATTTCTGTCCTGATTCCTCCATTGTTTTGATTATCTGGTGCTATGTAACAAATTACCCTTAATCTTAATGACTTTTTAAAAAATATGTTTCTTATGATTCGGTGGGTTGGCAACACTTAGCTGAGCCCAGTTTGGAGGGTGATAACCTATGTGCTGCATATATCGGGGAGCGGTCACCTGGGGTTAGGACACTAGGTCAACTGGATGCTGTCTCTCTCTGGGATGTGTCACAACGTCTCCCTCTCTATGTGGCTCTTCATTCGGTCTCTTCTACGGCATAGCCAGACTTCTGAATGGGGTTGAGGGACTCCATGAGCACAAAGCTAGGAGTTGCCAGGTCATCTTAAAGCTTAGGCATGGAAGTAGCACAGTGTCATTTTGCCAAATACTATTCACTACTGTGAGTCACAAATTCGGGAAGATACCACAGTACCTTATCACACATGGTGTAACCTAAAGAGTTGTTTCCTCAACTATCGAACTAAGACATTGGACTACATTAAAGTCTACCTTTCATAGTCCAAAGCTCCCTAATCTGTTCAACACATTATTTCATGAAAATGAGCTCCAAAATCCATAAAGACTTAAGCTTATTTTCAAATCCACATTGAACATCTTTGAAAAGTGTCTGACGGAATTGACAGGCATCTCCAATGAGCACATTTTAACCGGTATCTCACTTCTATATCTGCCCTTACCCCTCTAGTCCCTATTTCAATTGACGGCACCTCATACTCCTAGTCATCCTTGTCAGAACTGGAAATCGTTCTTGACTCCTCTTCCCAAAAACATCCACCAATCATAAGTAATAACCATACAATGAAGAATGTACTATTCTTATCCCCACTTTTTAAATGAAGAAAATACACAGAGAGATTATAAACTGCCTAATGTCACAGAACTAAGCAGAGAAGCCTTGTTCTTAATTATGATGTTGTGCTAGGTACAGTGACCTCCACAGCTCCCAAAAGGATGAGAAGATTTGAATTTAACTTCCTGATTGCACAGACATGAATTTTTTGGGAAGTATAACAGACACTCTCGGATTGTTTGTGTAATTGATCATTCATAATTTTTTCCATTAATAGTGGAGCCCTAGGAGTATGGCGTTAAAGCAAGGATCAGCTGGCCATCTTAAAAATACTTTGTAGTCATATCACACACACACACACACACACACACACACACAGAGAGAGAGAGAGAGAGAGAAGAGAGAGAGAGAAAGAGAGAAAACCACATTTTTGTTTTAGTTAACTTATAAATTATATGGAGGGCTATAACCTACATTCTGTTTCATGGATGAGGAAGACTAAGATGTCCATGTTAATTGACTCAGCCCAGGGGAGCTGGCACTAGAATCAAGTGTAGAAACTGCTAGCAATGAGTAGCTAATAATTAATTAGCTGAAGGAACTGGACATATGGCCTAGGTTAAGATTATTCAGAAGGCCACGATGCTGAGGTCAGACTCTCAGTAACACAATTAATCTGTTACTTGGTATCTATTTTAGTTAAAACCATTGCAGAAAACTGAGGAATGTTCAGCAGGATCATGTGCTACAAACTTGAACTAACGAAATAGTTTGGAAACTATTTTTAATACAATGTTTGTGTTGGGGGTGCAAGATAAGGTCCCTGAGACACTTGAAGTATATATAAAGGCTTTTCTGGAAATAAGGGAAACTATTCTTGGAAATGTTTCTTCTCCTGAGAGTGAAATAAATCAACAAATTACTATTTAAAGCATGTGAATAATCCCCTTCCCCCAACTTCTTCAAATTTGCTTGTTATGGCTTTGCATATTATTTTCCACAATTTTTCACTGCCAAAAGAAAAATACCACATTGGCAAGGATAAGGAGATTTTCCTTGCAGCCACTGAATGGTTACAGCGTGGCTAGTCACACTCTCCCTCTCCTTGTCTTCTGGCTGCTGTTTGACAGTAGGACCCACCCTTAGGACAAGGAAGGAATTTCTTCCATCTTTGGTGTCTCCTGACGATATATATCAGAGACAATCAGGAAAGAACTTCACAAAGACTTAATAATCACTTATCTATATAGCCTCCCCCAAATTCATACGCTTTCATTTCACTCAAAGATTGCCTAACTTCCTTAAACATTCCTCAGAGCTGCCTTCTTTTTGTGGTTCCCAATTTCATCCAGACTTAATATAAGCTATCATTTAGTTTATATTACCTCCTCCTCCATCCTAGCCTTCTGGCAATTTGTAAGTCTACCACATCTAAATTCATCCATTGCTTGCTATTAAACTCCACTAAATTTATATGTCAAAAATACACATTTATTACAATGAAAAAAGAAGAATATGGAAATGTCCATTCCTCCTACTGCCCCAAATTAAGTGTGGAACATTTTTTTGTCTTGCCACATATTCATCTAAGGCCAGGTCCTGAGGAGAGAGCAGAAGAGGTTTATAAGGATGCTTTGATCTGAGGCTCAGCATAAATTGTCCACTTCGCAATCTTGTCCCAAGTGACCCAGTCAGAGCACTGTTCTCATGACATTTCTGACCTTATCCCGGGGAAACCATAAAATCTTCTGTATAATGCATGGTTGTGTTTTAATCTAATACAGATAAGTTATTTGAGTTTATATTTAGAAAAACAGAAACATTTTATGAATATATTTTAGCCAGATTCTAAGGTCAAAAAAGAGTTAATAAAGGGATCATCAAATTTAAGGGCTGAAAATGACTTCAGAGAGTATTGTCCAAGTCCTAAAGATCGCTCAAAATTCATCCTCTGTTGTCTTTCTCCTCTGTCATTACCTCCATGTCAGTGGTGTCATCTCCCATGTGGGCTACTGATTCCTTTCCCACTTCTCTGACTTCAGGCATCACCTGCCCCCGACACACATGCCCACACTCACTGCCAGAGTCACCTTACTGAGACAGAAACCTCACCTTATTCCCTGGCTTACAAATCTCCAATGATTTGCCATTCCCTGTTGGATAAAACCTAAACAAAACAGCATGGACTTTCCAAACTGTTCCAATATCCCTTATAAGGCTATTCTCTATCCCCTTCCTTCTACTCTACGTTTCGACAGGCCAGACATTTCACAATTGCCCCAAAAGCACCACAGTCTTTTACAGCTTCTCCACCTTTGCACAAACTGTAATCTCTGTCTACCTGCCTTCCTTTCCTGCTCCTCCCCCGTAAACTCTTTATCTTTAAAGACCCAAATCAAATGCTGTCTTTTTATGGAGCCTTTCCCATTACTCACAGGGCAAGCTGGTGAATAGTGACTCTATGCTTCACTACCGCTTTGTACACTTATGTCTACAAGAGCACCTGCCATGCTACATTAGGACTAAATTTACCCCCTCCCTACTGGACATGCAGCATAGAGGTCGTATCTTTCTGTTTCACATCTTTCTGTCTTGATTAGTGCTTGCATAGAAGAGGCACTACAGTGTTCATTCATTCATTCATTCATTCTCTGGATAAACATGATGTGATTGATATACACAGTGTTAGTACTGGAGAACCTATCAGACATGGCTTCGGCTGTCATATAGATTATAATTAAGTTGGGGAAACAGACACTAGACAAACACAAATGAATATACAGTTACTGTCTGTGATATGTACTTTTATAGAAAAGAGCAGAGCACAAGAAAGAGAATAAGGAATGGATAGAATAGCTAATTTAGATGGGGGCTGTGGGTGGCAGGAAGATATCTCTGAGAATGTGGCATATAAACTGGAATCTGAAGGATGAGGAGAGGGTAGCCAAGAAAAGAGTACGAAAAAAGCCTGTGTGAAGGTCTCGAGGCAGGAATGAGCTTGTGAAAGGAATTGAAAATAGGTCCAAGCAGCTGAAACTGATTGAGGAATGGGAGTAGACTGTGGAGAGATTGGAGGGACAGGCAGGACCAAATCACAAAGGGTGGGGAATTTATCAGAAGTGCCTTGGGAAGCCCTCCAAGGGTTAATAAATGTTGAATGTAAATTCCATGAACAGAGGGCACGTTACCTTTGGAGTAACGAAAGACTTTGTTCCTCAGAGATCCTGGATGAGAGATGAATTGAGCTAATGCTAGGATACAGGCCCAGAGCAGGGAAGAGGTTATCACTTATTCTTATAGAGTGGAATTTTTGCAAGTGCCCCGCGGGCAAGCTGACTTTATTTGTCATCAAGAGCTACAGTTTCAAGTATCTGAAAAGTTATGGATCACCCCCTTATGACTGAGAAAAGCATGGAATATGTCCTCAAAGGAGTAATATTCTGATTAAGTACCAGATCACAAGTGTTGTATAACTAGGACATAGTAAGCAGCACAGTAGACATCTTTACTCTAATTCAAAAAGTCACTTCCAACTCAATCTGCCTAAGACGGAACATACCCTTCTCAGCCTCCTCCCCCTCCCGTTACTACTTATGTCCTTCAGGCCCCCTCCCGGTATTCCCTGTCTCAGTGCGTATCAGTCTCATAAATTCCAGGTACAGCACTGACACTTTCCTGTCCATCATCACCCAGAAACAATTCATCACTAAGTCCTGCCTATTTTACTTCCTAAAGATCTTTCAAACCTGTCAACATTCCTCCACGTCCACCACCATCACAGTTAAAACTGATCACCGCCTGCTGAAACCACCTTTGCAAAATTATGACAGGAAGAGAAATCTGACATAGCTGACTCCATCTTGCTCCTGACCTCCAACCTGTCCTTGGTCATTTCTGGGATAGACCAAGATAACTTTGGGGGGAATTTAGTTGATAGTTTAACTTGAAAGCAGGGGTGATATTTCCTCCTTAAAACTAACCCCATCTTTGCTCAGGGACCACAAGCCGTCTTTGTAAGACTAATCAAAGTACTTAAGAATAGGAGTACGGGAGGGGCCTGAGCTCTACAAAGATGTAGGCACAGTTTCTATTATCCTTTACTACTCAGGAGTCATATGGCCAGAGGTCACAGGATTTGTGACTTTCCCAATTGTTCCTTTAGATAACATTGCTATCGCAGAACCTGAGACTGTTTTTTTTTTTTTTTTTTTTAGATATTTTTTAGGCTGACCCCACCTGGACTCATGACTCATGGCTCAGCTGGTCCTGTTTCTCTACCACAAGGCTGACTCAGTGCATGAAGACAATTTTCTATATCCCTCTGATTTCATCTCCAACCAGTCAGTAGCACTCATTCCCTAGCGACCACCAAATTGTCCATAAATATTCTAATCTTTGACCATTCAGGGAGAGTGATTTGAGTGATAACTCTAGTTCTTCTATGTGTTTCAACTTCACGTCAATAAAACTTTCTCTATTTCAATGCCAGGGTCTGGCATTTGATTTGATTTTTTCTGTGCAGTGGACAGGAAGAACCCATCAGATAAATACATTGCCTAGACCTCTGCAATAGCCGACTAATGGATCTCCACTGTCAACTCTTCAACCCTCATGCATTTATTCTTTATCCCAAAGTCAGAGGAAACTTTAAAAATGCAAATTGGCTCATCCTCACCCTTGCCAGTGCTTAAGGCAAACTTGCAGAGCAAAGTTTACTGTGTACTCTGTACTGTGTAGTGTGACTTTGGATACACTAACTAGTCTAGGTTCTACATGTTCTTGCTTCTGTATACCTTTCTAGCTTCATCCTGTCTTATGTTTCCCCCTAGCCTCTGTGAGCCTGCCACATTGGCTGTCATTCAGTCTCATGAAGGTACGGTATTCTGTCTTTCCACCAAACCTTTATATACAATATTCCATCTGTTTGGAAAGACCTCTCCACTCTCTGCCTTGCTAACACATACATGGTCTTCACAGGTCAGTTCAACCACTACTAAACTAAGTAAATCTTCCTTTGCCTCTTTAATTATTGCAAATCCCCTGTGTCAACCTGAAATCATCAGAAGAATTAGAACCCAATTTAAAATAATTTATTGAAGCACAAAGCTAAGATACACATCGCATAACACAGACTCCAAAGGAATGGGGTCAGTGCTCAGAAGCTGAAAAGTTAAGGTCTTGCTTATATAGGCAGAAAACAAAGAAATTTAACAGAATTACCACATTTCCAAACAAGACTGGTTTATGAGTTACAGCAACTTGATTAGTTACAGCTTGTTTTCTCTTTATTTTTTTCCAATTTAATAGAGTATATTTAACACTCCATCTTAGACAACGTGATTAGTTGTGAGGTCTTTGTATAAGGGAATTTAATCTACAGCGAAAATCAACACTTCAGAGAGAAGACATCTTCTCTGGCATCCATGAGTCTTTCACTTACAAAACAATGTAGGTAAAGAAAACACTCGCCTATAATCAGAGGAACTAAAGTTACAGCTCTTGCTCTCTAGGTTACAGCTGCCTGTCATGTGACTCGAGTTTCATAATTATATTTAAAGCTCAAAATAATTTAAAAATACAACAGCTTTGATTCTGAATTACTTATTTTCATACCTGTAGTACTTTTTCACAGAGCTCCATATACCTATCTTGCGTAACCTGTAGTGGATGTTTTTGATTTGATTAAGGTTTATCTTTCTCACTATACTGTAAGTTCTAAATAGCATAAATCCTGTTTGCCTTGATTTTTTATTACATCCTGATTGCCTAGAATATAGTAGGTACACAAAAATATCTATTGATTGGAGAAGTTAATGCCTGTCAGTAGAAAATCATTGCCTGGGTGAAATGAAACCAGGAGTTGGTAAAGCCTCCTGCCTACTCTGTGCTTTAACCAACCTCCAAAACTGTTTCTTCTCTGGGGTCACTAAGAGACCTCTCAATCAGTCTGGAGGAATTAAAACTCCCCTCTCCCTCAATTTTTAAAAATTCATTAATATATTTATGCTGATTTCCTATACTAAATATCAGGTAATTCTTCTACCATTACAGAGTTTAGACAGTCAATTTATCTTCTCTTACAGAGTTGGCCCTCCCCATGCCCACTCTTGCCCCATTTTTATTGATTCTCTAGCTTCCCTAGAATGCATCCAGTGATAACTTTCTAAGATGAAAAATTACCTAGCTCCACAAATTTCACTCAGGTTAATGTACAAACTCTTTCTAAGGCCTTTTATGAGTTGGCCCTATGTATTCAACCCCTCCACTCCCCCCTACCTTCTACTCCACACCCTCCAAATCCCTTGCTCTCACTCACTGTAGGGTCTTTAAACACTCCCTTTCCTCTGCCTCAGCTCTCCTCTCTAATCTGTATTCTACCCACATCACCAGTCTCAACTTGGATGCTACCTTTGCCAGCCCTTCCCAATCCCCCAGACTTTGGATTAGGTGATCACAGAACACTTGTGAACTTCTTCAATCCTCCAGCTCCTTTCATACAATATTGCAGGTGCTATGTAGTAGAGGTGGTTTTGGCTTGAGCCTAAAGTTATTCAGATGTGGCTGGGTAAATTGGATGAACAATTATTGGTAGCCCTATAAGACATCTTTATGTATGAGTTGAACACAGTGGTTTTCTGCTAAAGAATGAGAAAATAAGGGTCCATGAATGTTCAGTAGGATATTATGAGAAGGTGGTATTAGCATCCGATTTCCTTACAGGATTCATACACAGGTTTTGAGAACTGAAGAAATGGTAGGTAGCGTTATGACTTTTGTGGGCTCTAGGAACTTTTGATTTCATGACTCCCCACCATGCACACAGACACACACACACACAGAGAGAGAGAGAGACAGACAGAGACAGAGAGGCAGAGAGAGAGAGAGATCAAGAAATATGTATTTGACTGTGTTAACATAAAGATATATATCAATATTATATAATAAAGCATTTTCTTTAACCTAATAGTTCATTTTTTCTTCTGATTTAAAAAAAAATAAAAATAAAGAATTTTCCTGGGCCCCTAATGGTATTGTGGGCCCCTAGGTGCTGTGCCTCCTGGGTGAGTCAGTCCTCACTGAAGGTCATGCATGCTGCTTTCGCCCCTGGAGTGTTTGCAGGTCTTGAATGGTCTCGGTGGAGTGATGGTTACCGAAGTGGTAGGGCACTAGTGGGAGAAAGCAGATGCTCCAAATACACAACAGATACTAGAAATGCCAAAGGGAGGCTGGGAGGAGGATATTAGCCTGAGGGGCATGAATATGTTCTTGAAGATGTGTGAGATGGTTTCTTACGAGACCCAAAGGAAAGGGCTATTTTGTGTGATTGTCAAGGTCCCGACAGGAAACAGATGGTACACTCAAATAGAGTAATGCATGGAGGGTTTATTTATAAAGGTGGTATTTACAAAGGTGTGGGTGTAAGAGAAGCAGAAAGCAGAGGGAATGGAAACTGTTGACTTATTCTATATGGGTCAGCCTGCAGGGAAGAGACCAGGGTGGACGGGAATGGAAGATGGGTCTGCAGGGGCAGTGGGAAATCTGATTATTTAATGCTAATGTGATTTACATTTGTATTCATGGGGTAAATCTATCTGTGATAATTTAGGTTCAGCCCATTCATTGCTTATATTCTTCAGTAGACTGTGAAGATGGAGACTATAGCAGGCAGCCTGCATTTGTACACTTAGCACCCTTCTCAGTGTCTACCACGTAGTCGATGCTTAATGAACATTTGTTAAATAAATAAATAAATAACACATTTCTGAGGGTTTTTCTACTAAAGTCAAAGATGCTAAAGATAACTAGAGAGAGGTGCACATTTTTCTCCAAAAAAGATAGGGACCCAAATGTGGTTTGCACTGTGGTCAGAGGGGAGCTAAATGCCTCCCAGACAAAGCACACGTAGCAGAGACCTGGGGCAGATCTGAGGGTGGAGCTTCAGACTCTGGAGATTCTGCTGCAGTTCTCCCATCACATGAGTATGTTTCTAGAGAAAGTAGTGCCAATGTGAGCATTTATTAAGTTGTTTTTGCCTATGTGCAATGAAGTATGCCACAAGTGATGCTTCCACAGGTGAATGGCCTTCCTTGTATCAGCTACTTTACCTAAGGGGTGAATATCTGTCGTGCCTCTTATGAACTCCATCTCAAGAAACAGTGAAACAGCACAGATGTGGGCTGAAGTAAGCTGATGATATTACCCCTGGATATCTGTGTGCTTACATCTAGCTGAAATCTTTTGGGCTTAGGTCAATGTGAGTCTTTGATGCAGAATATATATAAATGCTTTTCTGAATTTCTACTTGAACTGAGAGCAGTGTTTTTTATGACTAGTTCTAAATGTGTGCATGTAGTGAACATCAAGTAACCATCCCCTTGAAACCCCATGAGAGGCTCCACTTCAGTGATAGACAGAATGAGCAGAGAAAGTTACTCATTAAGATAAACAAGCTTTGTTCAAAAGAGATTGATCATTTTGATATTTTTGTTCCTGATTAGAGCATGAAAACAGATTAATCAATACTTGTGTTGTGACAATTATATTGTATTTATTTTATATTACTTATAACATTTATAATACAGTGTTTATGTAATATGTTTATATTATATAATATATATTTCTAATAAAATAATATGTAAAACATAATATATAATAAACAACATAAATAACCAATACGTTATTTATTTTTATATTATAGTATAAATACTATACTAGTATATATTGGTTTTGCATTTATAGTATCAAACACAACACATGTTGTGTTAATAAATGACCTATTACATACCCCAGAAAAAGTAAATATGTGAATGATAATGGGATCAGATTTCTCAAGATTGGAAAACAGATTATAAGTACTGAAAGCAAGATGCTAGAATAAGTGGTTTTTTATTAGAATTGGAAGTATCTTTATGAATGCATAGGATAGAAATAGAGACAGAGAGAGACACATAAGCTTATGTTTAAGTGTGTATGTATAGCCATAAATACATATGCATATATATATATATCTAACTTTGTCCACTGAGAAGACTTGGGAGCAGCATATCTCAGTAGTAGTAAACACACTTACTCCCAGACCTTGGCTTCTAAATAGCATTCTGCACTACAAGGACCAAGGATCTCTGGAAAAAGGGTGAAGTCCAGGGCTGTGGCAAAAGAAGTATAAGATTAGTCTGGGCTGGATGTGGTGGCTCACACATGTAATCCCAGAACTTTGGGAGGCTGAGGCGAGTGGATCACATGAGAGATCAGGAGTTTGAGACCAGCCTGGCCAACGTGATGAAACCCCGTCTCTACTAAAAATACAAAACATTAGCCAGGCATGGTGGCAGGCACCTGTAATCCCAGCTACTCGGGAGGCTGAAGCAGGAGAATTTCTTGCACCCCAGAGGCAGAGGTTGTAGTGAGCTGAGATTGCACCATTGCACAGCAGCGTGAGCAATAAGAGTGAAACTGCATCTCAAGAAAACAAACAAACAAAAAAAAACATTAGTCTGGAACATCTTTTTGTGCTGCAAATCAAGGAAATGTTCATAGAATGATAAAAAACATGTCAAAGAGGATGCGGAAGGGAGCTTGAAGAGACAGCCATTGATCAAATCTGGGATAATTTAACATTAAAGCAAATAATACTTATAAAAAATTATAACGAGCAAATTTGGAAACTGAGTTCAAACAATTATATACGAATAAAATAATAAATTTAATATTTGATGAGGAACAAGCTATTTTACATCACTTCAGAGTTCCCATAAACAGGCTTCGTGTCTAAAAAAGGGGAAGAGTAACTTTAAAGCAGGGAAAACTGGCAGGCAGTGCTTTAAACAAGTGATCTAAAAAAATGTGAATAGTGGGCCTGTCAAAATCATGCACCCTTAGATAAGACGCAATAAAAACGTAACAGCATCATCCTGTGATTCTTTTTGTCAAAGATGCGTAATCCATTCCTAATCATGAGAAAACACCAGACTAACCCAATTCCTCAAGATAACCAGCCTGTCATCTTTGAAAGTATCAAGGCCACGAAAGTTGAAACGGACAAACTATTCCAAAATGAAGGGAACTAAAGAGGTATGAAAAGAAATCCAACTCAAGATTCCACATTGAATCATTTTGTTATAAAAGACATTATGAAGACAACTGGAAAATTTTGAATGAGGTCTGAGGATTAAATGGTAGTAATTCATCAGCGTTAATTTCCTGATTTTGATGGTTGTATTGTGATTATGTAAGAGAATGTCCTTATTCGTAGAAAATACACACTAATGCTTCAAGGGCAATGGGGCATAAGTCAACAATTTATTCTTCAATGATTCCAGGAAAAACAATTATCTTTGCACTATATTGCAACTTTTTGTAAGCCTGTGAGCCTTTCAAAATTTAATCTAAAAAGCTTTTTATCATAAGCACTCTTCAATGAGTATATCAGCTCTGACATAGGTTTATCATTAGCTTAGGATGGCCATGTCATAGGACACAGAAGCAGATCAGTACATGACACCAAACAAAGCAAAGAAATTTGAAAAGGACTCAAACCAGAATCCCCACAGACGCTACCCAGAGCATGCCGAATTAAGAGATTTTCTGTTAATACTCTAGCAGTTAAGGATTGATAGTGACTGGTATTTGTCCTGTAAGAATTTATTTGAGTAACTGTTCAAAATTTACTTAATAGTGAAGGTTCAGTTAATCTCATCTTCTTTTTGTTGAATTTTTGAATTCTTTATGTAGAAGACGTCCACTTGCAGGGATTCAGTGGTTCTTATTCTTCTGGTGAACAAGTAGCATGCCTTCAGAAACGATCACCGATTAGAAAAAATTATCAGGAGTTCAACCGACTGAACTTTATGGAAGCCCAGTCTGTCTTATTCAAAAAGCCTATATGGCAAACCCTAGCTAGAAACTTAAGTGAAGTACAATTCTACTCATTTTTTGGGAGAAGGCAATGCGCTTCCAACTCACTCTACTCCTAATTGGTAGAAAAAACACAATATACTCAATATACACTCATGCACACACATATAGTATATACACACACTAAATATATACGTACTACATATATATTTTAAGAAATAGAGTTGAGAGACTCCCTAGTTACGCAAATCTATCAAACGTTTTAAGTCAAAAAATATAAATAGATTTTCTTTGCAAATTTCTCAATTTCTAATTTGTAAATATTTACGAATGTAAAGTCACAATTTATATCATTTTCTACTGAGTGCAGAAAAAGTCAGATATCTTATAAATTTATTATTCTACATTCTATATTTCTAAATTATCTTTTAACAGTTGATTTGCCTTTATTTCTTTTTTATTTGTCAAATTCCATCTCTATAAAAATAGGGTTTGTTTGGTGTTTCTCTACAAAATGGTAAATATAATAAAAATTTTCAGAACTATGATAAGTAAAAATGTAGATATGTGAAATCACTGACATCTGTACCCAAGTTTACTTTAGCCTTTTTTATACCAAAGGCGGAATTAAATCATGGGTCCGGTGTAATTTAATCTGCAATGTAGAGCATAATGAAATACTTACTTACTGTATTTTTTACCTTCATATGGTTAAGAAAAATGCATATTTCCCTTTAAAATACATTGTGCTTTTAAAGGAGAATAATAGTATTTTTTCCCAAATGGAACTCAAATACAGAATACTAATTTGATCAAAGGTGCTAGCTAGTTGTAGTTTTCCCCCCGTTTTTAACCTATAAGTGGCTTTTCCTGGCATTAATCACATCATTCCATGTATCTATATTTATAATTTTAACAGATACTTCATAAATATGGAATCAGGCTATTATCTTGATAATGTGCCACTTTTCTATAAATACAGAGATAGGGTAATTACCACTAGAACTATTTGATAAAATTCAAAAATAGATAAATAATGAATAAGTCTTCCATTCAGTCATTAAAATTCAGAAAACAAAACAAAATATATTTAGCCATTATCCTTTTGATGAATTTGGCTCTCTGCCTTCAAACCACTACCAATTTCAGCTGGCATATAAGGAGCATTTTATGAATACTGCCCAGTATGCGATGAACTGAACTGGAGACACTAGTCAATAACAGCCCATTAGCATTATCCAAATGAAGAAGCAAATTAAGCATGAAAAATATTTTAAACAATATAAAAATTGACACGAAAAATACAAAAATCTATGAGATTTTAAGTGAAGTTCAGCATGTCCTATAATCCAAATTATGCTCTGAAACTAGAATACAAGATTATTCATAGATATATGTCAGTTGCTATCAATTCTCGTATAAGTATTGCAGGATGATAACATGATCTTTTTACCTGTTTACAACTTTATTACTGTAATGTGATATGGCCACTATAAAGGGCTGATATATTCTCAGGTTGCATTGGTACTAGAGGGTCCGATTAATGTGAATTAATTCCACAAACTTGTATGTGGAGAACTGTGTTTGATCATTCATTCAAGAAATATTAATTGTTTTCCAATTGTGCAATGGATTTTTATCTATTCAATACATTTTTCAACAAATATTTCTTAGATACCTATGTATTTTGGAATGGGACCTATGATAATTCTTGTAATACAGCAACGAATATGACATTGTTTCCAGCTGCTCAAATAAATAGACAATTTTAAAACCACAGTAAGACTATGATGAGGTTAACCATTTTGTGCTACAAGAACATAGAGAAGAGAACCCAACTAGCCTCTGAGAAGGGTTTTCTGGTCAAACTACTTCTTCGAAGAAATTTTCCAGACTGCCTGGTGTACGTCAGATTCTGGCACCCTTTGTCTTTTCTGGAGGCCAGGTTTTACAGTTTGAAATTCCATGTCTATTGGAGGGGTTTTTCTATTCAGTCTTCTCTATTCAATTTCAAGCCCCAAGAGAAAAAGGTCACACCTATTTTGCATGCCATTGTTTCCCCATTTCTTGGAGCCTAGCATGTGTTTAATAGCTGACTGTGTGAAAAAGATAATTTCACGTTTCAACTCTAAGGATACCTAGAAATGTGTTCAGTGAAAAAGAAGAGAAATTCATTTTTAATAGGTGGTCCAAAGGCACAAAACTGAAAAAAAAATCATAGCATATTTACAAACTAAGCTGAACATAGCGTGACTGAAAATGGCAGTTAGGGAAGGAGTGGCAGAGGCCAAGGGAAAGGCAGGTGGTGGGTGAAGGAGGGAAGACTTGCCAGAGTTAAAACTAAACAAGGGAACACAGTCTAGAGTCTAGACCCAGGAGAGTCTTGAGAAATAACCACAACAATCTATGTAAAGAGGTTAACAAAATAACTGCTATGTAGTAAGCATTTGATCTTTAATCATTATTCTTTCACTTAGTGAACATGTATTGATAGATCATAGGTTTCAGGACTTTTTCAAAATACAAGAGATTGGCATTTAACAAAATTCAATAGTTCATTCATTCATGGAGTTTGCATTCTGGTGAATGAGGGTGAGACAAGAGGAAGCAATAAGTAAATAATTAAACCAGAAACTGTAATATGGTCATAAAAGCTCAGATGAGAATGAAACTGTGATGTAATAACTAGAAAGCTATGTAATACGGTCAAGAAAAGACTATCTAAGAAGATGATAAGTTGAGAATGAGTGGTAAGACAGGAAATAGAGACCTGGGGATGAACATTGCGGCCAAAAAAAAATTATTTTTTTCATGTGGGAACCAGCTTGGCATGTTTTAGGATATCATTTTCAGTGATGTGAAATAACTACATTTTATACTGAAAAAAGTATGAAAAAATAAGTTAGCCATAGTGCTTGCTCAGTGGGGGAAAAATCAGTAAATAATTTTATAATATTGTTTGGTGAGGATGTAATAAGGGAAGAGAAACATTTACCCTTTGAGGTAAAAGGCTTATCATAGATGATCCAAGTCATCACCCTCTCTCACAGGTACTATTACAATAGTTTCCTAACCTGCCTCACCACTTCACCATTGTCCCAGTTCAGTCTATTCTTAAAACAACTACCAGAGTGATCCTTTAAAACAGTCAAACTATCATGTTCTCCAGGTTCTTCCATGTAGTTGCAAATGACAGGTTTCCTTCTTTTTAAAGGCTGACTAGTATTCCCTTTTAAATACATAACACATTTCTTTCTCCATTACCCACTGATGGACACTTAGGTTGATTCTACCTATTGGTTCTTATAAATAATGCTGCAATAAACATGGGAGTGTAGATATCTCTCAATATGCTGATTTCACTTCATCTAGACCTATACTGAGTAGTAGGATTGCTGGAGCATATGATAGTTCTATTTTCAATGTTTTGAGGAACCTCCATACTGTTTTTGATTATACCTATGCTAATTTATAATCCCACTAACAGCATGCAGGTATTCCCTTTTCTCCACATCCTTGCCAACATGTATTATCTTTAGTCTTTATCTTTGCCTTATCTTTAGTCTAACAAATGTGAAGTGATATCTCATTGTGGTTTTAATGTGCCCTCCCCCTGATGATTAGTGATGGTGAGCACTTTTAATAAACTGGTTAGTCATTTTTATGTCTCCTTTTGAGAAATGTCAGCTTAGAGAGTAGAATGGTGGATACCAAGGAGGGGTGGTGGTTGGGGAGATGTTGGTTAAGGGTGCAACATTTCAATTAGATAGAAGTAATAAATTCAAGAGATTTATTATATAACATGGTGACTACAGTTAATAACAAGTTATTTTATTTTGCAAATCCCTAAGAGAGTAGATTTTAAGTGTTCTCACCGCAAAAATAGAGAGAAAATATGTGTTCATTAGTTCAATTCAGCCATTTCACAATGTATACATATGTCAAAACATCATGTTTTACATGATAAATATAAATTTATTTATTTTATTTGTCAATTTAAAAAATAAATTACCCGTTTTTTCAGGTTGGTTGACCAGGGACTTTAGATACCAACTCTCCTCAGAAAGATCAAAGTTACAGATGAACGGCAATGATTTGAATGGAAAGCTGAGGAAAGAGAGCCAGGAACTGTCAGAGAGCCCATGGGAAGAAGCTGGGTTACAGAAAAGGGAAGTAGCAAGTTTGGCAGAGATTGACCCTTGAGGAACTCGGAACCAGATGGAAATGGTAGGTGGGGTGCTTCTCTGATCCACTCCCCCCATGGCAATTTGTTGACATTCAAAGTGTCAGCAAGCCACTCCATCCTTGTGATCCTGAGCACCACTGTTGGTGGCAGTTTGGGCAATTTGAAAGTTTCCTGGAGACAGGAAACCAGGCGCCCGGCTCACACAGGTACGCTCACACTCCTCTCAGGCCTGAACTAAAATAGAAGACACCATCCTGGACATGTACCCTTTATGAACCACCACCCTCCCCAGGGAACCTCAGCCCTTAGGTTACTGCATCACCAGGCACCCCACAAACATACCCCACAAGTCACTCTGACTTTGCTAACAACAGGGGGATTGATAGGTCCCTGCCAGGTCCCTGCAGCTACAGGGACTCCCAAAATCCAGCACTTGCCATGAACTTTCCCTAAGGGAGGGGAAGAGCACAGTTCACCACAGCCCACCCTGAGACAAAGGAACTGTGGGTGTGGCACCAATCACTGAAGCAGGCAGCACCAGTGGCCAGGAACAGACATGAGGAGAGGATTATTTCTCCCTCCACCTAACCCTGCTGTAGATGGAGGAGAGGCTCCCCTGATTGGAAGCCAGAGCATGAGCACTTGGAGAAAGCCTTTTCATCATTTCATGCTGCAGCTGCACCCTGTTGAAAGTGAGCCCATGCCACATGGACTTCACAAAGAGTGAGCCCATCTCCCCTCTCCTCACACACAACAGCAGTGTCCCAGCAACACAGGGCAGGCAAGCTGCAGAGCTGTCTGCTCTGGACTGGGGGAAAGAGGCTCTGCTCCAAGCCCATTTTGGTGGTCAAGCTAGAGGAGTGTTTCCACAGTCCCCAGCCTTGACTGGGAGTCAAGGGACAACATCTACGTGAACTGAAGATCATCACCCTGCATCAGGGGCAATAGGGAAGTGGATTGCAGTCCTGCCTCCCCAGGATGAGGAACTTGTGTAGCCCCCACCATGCCCCTACCCCTGAGACCTCGCCCACCTCAACCTGATTCCCCCATCTCCACCCATACCCACTGTCAGAGCAGGCAGCTCTACTCATTATTGAGCACCTGAGGGTGAGCCGGCTCTTACTCTTAAGCACCATCTACTGGATAGGAGATTGAACTGCACCACAAAATAGTAAACCTGCTGCCAGGACATAGCGCTAGTATATGAGAGAAGTTTTCAGAGACCTTCACACTCAGCACTGCAGAAGATAGTGTGTCAGCACATACAACCAATATATTGCTTTAAAAACGCAGCATTTGAGAAAGCAACCACATAAAAACTATCCATAACCAAACCCCCACACAAAGCCTTGGGCCATTGAAGTACCCAGAAATGAAGTCAAATGACAGCATATACGACAGTCACACCCTCAAGCAAACAAATAATTATAAAATTTAAAAGGCCCATCCAAATTATAGCATATGCAAATATAAGAAGCAACAGCTTCTTCAGATGAGAAAGAATCAGTTCAAGAACTCTGGCAGTAAAGACAAAGTGTTTTGACACCTCTAAAAACTGCATTAGCTCTCTACCAGTGAACCCTAACCAAAATGAAAATTCTGAAATGACAGAGAAATAATTCAAAGTATGAAATGCATGAAACTCAATTAAATTCAAGAGAAAGATGAAAACCACCCAAAAAAAAAAAAAAAAAAAAACCACACACACACACACAGAAAAATGATTCAGGATATGAAAATGAGATAGCTATGTTTTTTTAAAACAAATAGAACTTTGGGAGTTAAAAAATTAACTGAATGAATGTAAAAATATGATTAAAATCATTAATAATAGACATGGCCAAGCAGAAGAATTTTAGAGCTTGAATGCTGGTCTTTTGAATTAACATAGTCAGACAAAAATTAAGAAAAAATAATTTTACAAAATAAACAAAGTCTTCAAGAAATATGGGATTATGTAAAGCAACCAAATCTGTGACTTCTGTCTCAGGACTACCTGAGAGAGGAGGAGAAAAGGTAAGCAACTTGAAAAATATATTTGAGGGAACGATTCAGGAAAATTTCTCTAATCTTCCCAGATGTAGGCATCCAGATACAAGAAATTTAGAGAACACCTGTGAGATACTTTACAAGACAAACATCACCAAAGCAATATAGTCAGCAGACTATCCAAAGTAAATGCAAAAAAAAAAAAAAATTCTTAAAGGCAGCTCAAAAAAGGGATTAAATCCCTAGAGAGATAAACCCACCAGACTAACGAAAGACTTTTCAGCAGAAACTTTATAAGCCAGAAGACATTAGAGGCCCAATTTTAGCCTTCTTAAAGGAAAAAAAAAAATGCCAGCCAAGAATTTTATATCCTGACAGAATAAATTTCATAAACAAAGGAGCAGTAAAGTCTTTCCCTGATAAGCAAATGCTACAAGAATCTGTCACCACTAGACGAGACCTATAAGAAATGCTCAAAGGAGTTCTAAACATGGAATTGAAAGCACAATACTTGCTATCATAAAAGCACACTTAAGTACAAAGTTCACAGATCCTATGAAGCAATACACAATTCAGACAACAAAGCAACTAGCTAACAACAACATAACAGGAACAAAACCTCACACATCAATATCAATTTGAAAATAAGCAGTCTAAATGCTACACCTACAAGACGTTGGCTGGCAAATGGGATTTTCAAAAAAAGCAAGACCCAACCACCCGATGCCTTCAAGAAACCCACCTACGCACCCAACACCAGACGACCCAGATTTATAAAACAAATACTATTAGACATAAGAAAATAAAAAGCCATACAATAATAGTGGGAAACTTCAACATCCTACTGACTGCACTAAACAGATTATTGAGACAGAAAACTAACAAAGAAACTCTGGACTTAAATTAGACTCTTGACCAAATGAAACTAATAGACATCTCTTTTAAAGAACATTGCACCCAACAACCAAAGAATAAACATTTTTCTCATCTGTGCATAGCATATTATTCCTAAGGGAATGTATTCTCTTCCCGGGTCCACAAGGGGGGCACAGTTTCAAGGGCAAGAAGTTTCCAATGCTCTAACCTTGCCCCTCGTCCTTCTCCATCTGGGGATTAGAGGTCTTTGTTTAAATTTTCACAAGCGTGGGAAAGAATCAAAGATCAATCACTCCAGCAGAAGTTTCAAGGAACTCCTTTTATAAGTCAAAGGACTTGGAGAGGGGAGGGAATTCCTCCCAGGTTAAAAGTCCCCGTCCCCCACATCCGGGCAGATTCCATATTTGGGTCCCCTTCCACAATCTTCATGGAAGCTTTCTCTTATCTTTTCCTCTCTCCTTTTTCTCTTTCTCTGGCTAAATAAATCACTTTCTGCAAAAACTCTTTGTGGGTCCGATATTTACTTGCAAGCACACTGCACCTGGCATGGTCCCCTCTCCCATTCTTGGGTGAGTGAGAGACCAAGAGCCTGGAGCCCACTGGGAAGTGAGCTAAACCTCCCCTTCACCCCACATCCCAGAATCCAGCAAACAAAATTGGTGAGCCAGCCAGGAGACAGCCAGGAGCCAAGAAAGCATGTTGGAGGGGTGAGTTATATCGGATGCCTCCTCTGTCCCTTGAAATCTATCCTGCCACTTTAAGGAAACAGTGGAGTGGCAGTGCTGAGCCCCAAGGGCAGGGCTCAGCCCGTCTTTGAGCAGCACGGCCAGCCAGGTTTAAAGTCTCAGTTTCTTTCTCCAAATCGTCTCTGCTTGCTTTTGGCTGGCTCTCTCTCTCTCTCTCTCTCTCTCGGCTATTTTCTATGGGCCAAGCACCTGCGTAAGGCGGGGCAGGCAGATGCCATCTGCAGTTATCGAGCAGGACCAGCCACGTGTCCCAGCTGTAAACTGAGCCTGCGAGGCTGAGCAGGCAAGCACTCTCCTCAGACTCCTCACTGGCCAGGAACTGGGATCTCTGAAACCGTGGCTCAGCCCTGAGTGTGGGCCCCAGCTGTTAAAAGCCACAGTCTCCAGCACTGCTGGTGAGAGAAAAGCAGCAGGCAGGGTGCGAGGTAGAGCTCGAGCCTGCATGGGACTGGGGAGTGTGGTGGCCTGTTCCACAGCTCGGCAGGCCTCTCTGGTGTTCCCCAGTCAGAGGCAGCAGTGAAAAATGGGGCCCAGGGTGCGCACATGGTCCCAGTGTTATGGCAAACAGGGATGCTGCAGGGGCAGAGCAAGCCTCTCTGGAGTCCCTGGTTGCAGGCAACAGTGTAAAAAGGCTCCCAAACAGGGGTGCAGTGACCTGGCTTTTACACTCACGGCAGCAAGCAGTTTTTTTTCTCAGTGCATTGTAAGGAGACAGCGGCCACTGGCTACAAGCCCCTCCCAGGCATGGGCTACCGCACCACCGCACCACTGCAAGGTGCAGCATTCTTATTCAGATGAGGCTTAAAGAAGCTCTCTGTCTTGCTTTTGAAGCAAGCAACCAAATGGTAAAGGGGTTAAGACATAGGGTAGGCAGCTGCAAGGTTGCTAGTTCAAGTCTCCAGTGGAGCCAGTCTTGACTTGGGGAAATCTTTCAGGGAATGTAGATGCTGAAGACTATGGGACTTTGTGTCTTATGTATAATTTGTCTTGCTTAGGATTGGCTCTCTCTGGTAGAACTTTTCCATATAGATCTTAGTTAAACCAAGTCCAGGGCCCAAAATAGCTAATTGCAGGCCCCACAACCCTAAGAGCATTTTCCTATAATGGAAAATGGGGTGGGGGGGAGGCCCTGGTCCTGAGGGTATTGTTCTGGCCTCAGCCACACGGCCTGCCTTCTTCGGATTAATGTGTATTAAGGTCACTCCCTACAAGTTTACCCTTCTAGGGCGGTTTTATAATCTGGCCTGTGTAAATTGGACTTTTGTCAGGGAATATTGGTACCCATCTCCCCAAGCCTCACCGGCCTAGTCAGGGACACACTGGTATGAACCACCCAATCCATCAGTCCACATGTCTTTATGGTGGTCCCTAAAGACATGCAGACAGTGAGCAAGTTCCCATGATACTGGTAGGCATGATTTTAATCCAGTACATGGGAGGCACCCAGAAAAGATGATCGAGCATCTTGGGCACATGGAAATTTCAAGGTACTGACTGGAGGATGCTCCAGATTCCATACCCTATCTGAGGGATGTCTCAGATCAAGTGGCCAAAATTAATAACCAGGGATACGGGCATCCCCTGTATTCGATTTGAGATGGGTGCTTCTCTTCCCAAAATCAAGTCCCCATTAAAATGTATACTGGAGAATTAGGATCAATTTGACACGTGATCTTTGAAGAAGAAGGGGTTCATTTTTCTCTGCTGAAAAGCATGGCCAAAATATCCCCTGCCGAGTGGAAAAACCTGGCCTCCAAAGGGAAGTATAGATTATGACACTATTCTATAATTAGACCTGTATATAAAAGTGAGGTTAAATGGTTTGAGGTCCTCTATGTGCAACTTTTCTTTTCTCCAAGGAATAAGCCTCAGCTCCATTGGGCCTGTACCCCATACCCTACTCAGCCATCCTCAGGACTACCTCCACATGTGGGACTCCCTGTGGTGACTATCTCCAACAATGCCAACCAGGACTCCTTGGCCCCTGTACCCCAACAGGAGCCAGGAAGGGCCAAGACAGCCAGGGCATCTCAGGCTACGAGGATGCCCAGACTCTGCCCCCTACAGGCAGTAGGAGGAGAATTTGACCCAACTAAGGTGCATACTCCCTTCTCACTTTCTGAATTAAAGCAAATTAAAGTGGACTTAGAAAAGATCTCAGATGTCCCAGACAAGTACATAGATGTTCTGCAGGGCCTGGATCAGTCCTTTGAATTAGATTGGAAAGATACCACGCTATTGCTTAATCAAACCCTAACCAGCAATGAGAGAAGCTGCTCTAGCAGCAGCTTAAGAGTTTGGGGACACTTGGTACCTTAGCCAAGTACATAACCTAATGACACCAGAGGAAAAGGACAGATATCCTACAGGTAAACAAGCAGTCCCTAGCACGGACACTCACTGGGATCTGGATTCAGAACAGGGGGACTGGAGCCATAGGCATTTCTTGACCTGCAGACTTGAGGGATTAAGGCAAAGTAGGAAGAAGCCCATGAACTATGCAATGTTATCCACCATAACTCAGGGAAGGGAAGGAAAGCCAATAGCTTTCTTGAGTGACTGCAGGAGGCCTTAAGAAAGTACACTCCCCCTGTCATCAGACTCCATTGAGGGTCAGTTAATACTAAAGGACAAGTTTATTATGCAGTCAGCAGCAGATATCAGGAGGAAGCTCCAGAAGCTGGCCTTGGGCCCAGAATACAGCCTAGAATCATTACTAAACCAGGCAACCTCAGTGTTTTATAACAGAGACCAGGAGGAACAGGCTGAAAGGAACAGGAGTGACCAGAGAAAGGCTGCTGCCTTAGTCATGGCTCTCAGGCAAGCAGACCCCAGGGGCTCAAATGAGGGAAAGGCTCAGGTTAGCCACCAGGCTGGCAGAGCTTGCTAACAGTGTGGTCTGAAGGGACGTTTTATAAGAAATTGTCCCCAGAAGAATGGACCACCGTCTCATCCTTGCCCACTGTGCCAAGGAGATCACTGCAAAGCACACTGTCCCAGGGGATGAAGGTCCCTAGGGCCTGAGGTATCTAACCAGATGAACCAACTGCAGGACTGAGGGTGCCTGGGGCAGGTGCCAGCACAAGCCGTCACCCTCACAGAGACCTGGGTAAAGCTGAACATAAAGGGCCAGGAGGTTAATCTTCTCCCAGACACTGGCACAGCCTTCTCAGTATTTCTCTTCTGCCCTGGAGACTTGGTGCTTGTTAAATCTCTCCCCCTCAGACTCTTCCCACTCTAGGCCCATCTTGGGAAGGACTATTTTCAGTTATTCTGTCTACACCAGTGGCAGTTAAGGTGGTGGGAATTGACTCATAGATTCGTCACACTTGGCTGAAGCCTTGGACATGTCCTGAGGAAAGTCATAGACCCTCCACTCTGCAGGCTGAAGTTCCAGGAGACAACCCTTCGTACACCTGCAAGCCTTTAGAGGATCTGCATCT
Source organism: Ateles fusciceps (assembly GCA_036589455.1). Taxonomy (NCBI): domain Eukaryota; kingdom Metazoa; phylum Chordata; class Mammalia; order Primates; family Atelidae; genus Ateles; species Ateles fusciceps. The sequence continues at coordinate 3,972,211 of JAZHEH010003318.1, read as the reverse complement.
GCTCTTCCAACAAGATCCCGAGGAAATTAACCACTCATAAGACTAATTTATATCCTGGCATTAACAGGACTGTAACTCTTAACTTTGCCATCTCTCAAACTCCAATTATTCCTTTCATGGGGAGAGAGTCAAAAAATAGGAAAACTGGTGCTGGTATTAGGAAAGTTACTACCTCTATTCAGTTACTATAAGCTATCTCAGGAGTTAATTAGTAACATAAAAAGGTTGCTGATTCTCTCTGCAAGGGTAGCTCACTCTGCAAAACAGCTTAACTCTTTAGCTGCCATGGCTCTTCGAAGTAAAAAGGCCCTAAATCTGTTAACAACAGAAAGAGAGAACCCGTCTCTTCTAGGAAAATGCTGCTACTTTGTAAACCAGTTAGGTGTTGTTTTAAACAAAGTTAAAGAACTCAGGAATCAATCAAACACAGGGCTAAAAACCTTCCAAAAATAGTATTATGGAGCTTGTTTAACAACTGGCTGTCCTGGCTCTATCCTCTCCCAGGCCTATTTATAACCATTCTATATTTGTTGGCCTCTGGGCTTTTCATCTTTAACCTTTCTGTCATATTCATTTCTTCTAGAATCATAAGGCCACAGACAATCCTGCAACTGGAATCCTGAATGTCCTCGGTTCATGAGCTATATCGTGGACCTCAGGATCAACCTGCACCCCTAAAAGGCTCCCTTTTGGAAGAAACCTCAACTGCAGGGCCCCTTCTATGCCCCATTTCAACAGGAAGTAGCTATAGAGCCATCGACACACATGTTCCAACAGAAGTTGGACTTTCCTGTTCAGAGGGGGGACTGAAGGAATGTATTCTCTTCCCAGGTCCACAAGAGGGCGTAGTTTCAAGAGCAAGAACTTCCCAGCATCATAACCTTGCCGCCCACCTCCCCCCCTCCCCCACCCAATCCTCTCCATCCGGGGATTAGAGGTCTTGGTTTAAATTTTCACATGCACAGGAAAGAATCAAAGATAAATCACTCCAGCAGAGGTTTGAAGAAACTCCTTTCACAGGTCAAGGGACTTGGAGAGGGAGAGAATTCCTCCTAGGTTAAAAGTCCCTGTCCCCCACATCCGGGTGGATTCCATATTTGGGTAACCTTCTGCAATCTTCATAGAAGCTTTCTCTTTCTCATCTTTTTCTCTCTCCTTTTTCTCTTTCTCTGGCTAAATAAATCACTTTCCTCAAAAACTCTTTAGGGGTCTGATACTTGCGAGTGTACCACGTCCTGCGTGGTCCACTCTCCCATTCTTGCGTGAGTGAGAGACCAAGAGCCTAGAGCCCACCAGGAGCAAGCTACACCTCCTGGCACTCCAGGTCCCGGAACCCAGCAAACATTCAGAACTGACTATATGTTTGGTCACAAAGCAAATCTCAATAAATTAAATTTTAAATCATATTATTTTCTCAGACTACGGTGGAATAAAATTAGAAGTCAATACCAAGAGGAACTCTCAAAAGCACACAAGTACATGAAAACAACACAAGTTGTTTCTAAATGACTTTTGGGTAAATAATGAACTTAAGGCAGAAATCAAAATAAATTTTGAAACAAATGAAAATAGAGACAGCATATCAAAATCTCTGGGATACAGTAAAAGCAGTGTTAACAAGAAAGTTTATGGCACCAAATGCCTACATCTTAAGATAGAAAGATTACAAGTTAACAACTTAATGTCACACCTGAAGGAACCAGAAAAACAAAAACAAATCAAACCCAAAGCTAACAGAAGAAAAAAAATAACAAGAATCAGAACAGAATTAAACGAAAATGAGATTTTAAAAAGTCATACAAAGGATGAATGAAACAAAAGGTTGGTTCTTTGAAAAGATAAAATAGACTGCTAGCTAGATTAGCCAAGAAAAAAAAAAAAAGAAGTTCAGATAAGCAAAACTGAAATAATAAAGATGATATGACACCTGATGCCACAGAATACAAAAGTTCCTCAGAGACTACTATGAACACCACTGTGTACAATCTAGAAAACCTAGAGGAAATAGATAAATGTCTGGAAACATACAACCTCTCAAGACTAAACCAGGAAGAAATTGAAATCCTGAACAGAACAATAATTAGTTATAAAATTGAATCAGTAATAAAAAAAATCTATCAATCAAACAAAGTCCAGGATCAGAGAGATTCACAGCTGAATTCTACCAGACACACACAAAGAAAAGCTGTTACCAATCTTATTGAACCTATTGCAAAGAAATTGGAAAAGAAGGATTCTTCCCTAATTCATTCCATAAAACCATCATTCTGATACCAAAATCCGTCAAACACACACACACACACACATGCACAAAAAGAATGCCAAAAGACCAATATTTCTGATGAACATAGACACAAAAATCCTCAACAAATTACTAGCAAATCAAACACAGCAGAACATGAAAAAGGTAATTCATCACAATTACATGAGTTTTATACCAAGAATGAGAGGTAGGTTCAACAAATGCAAATCAATAAACATGATTCAACAAGTAAAGATAATTAAAAACAAAAATCATATGATCATCTCAATAGATGTAGAAAAAGCATTTGATAAAATGCAACATACCTTCATGATAAAGACCCTCAAAAATCTAGGCATTGAAGGAACATACCTCAAAATAATAAGAGCCATCTACAATAAACCCACAGCCAACATCATACTGAACAGGCACAAGTTAGAAGCATTTCCCCTAAGAATTTATTAAAAAAAAAAATGTTCACTCTCAGTACTCTTATTCAACATAATACTAGAAGCCCTCTCCAGAGTAATCAGGCAAGAGAGATGAATAAAAGGCAGCTGAATTAGAAATGAAAGACATCTATTAGAAAAGAGGAATGTTAAATTATCTGTTTGCTGATATGTGATCTAATACCTAGAAAACCCTAGAGATTCCACACAAAAAAATTCCTAAACCTGATAAATGATTCCTAAAACTGATAAAGTTTCAGCATACAAAAGTAATGCATGAAAATTAGTTGCATTTCTATAAACCAGCAATGCTCAAGCTGAGAACCAAATCAAGTATTCATTCCTGTTTATGACAGCATAAAATATTAAAATACCTAGGAACACATTTAACTAAGAAGGTGAAAGAACTCTCCAAGGAAAATTACAAAACACTGATGATACAAATTGTAGATGACACAAAACAATAGATAAACATCTCATCCTCATGGATAGGAAGAGTCAATATTGTTAAAATGACTATACTGCCAAAAGCAATCTACAGATTCAACACAATTCCTATCAAGTTGCCAACATGATTTTCACTGAATTACAAAAACAATTCTATAATTCACTTAAAACCAAAAAATAGGCCAAATAGTCAAAGCAACCCTAAGCAAAAAGAACAAAGCCAGAGGCATCACATTACATGACCTCAAACTATACTTCAAGGCTATGGTAACTAAAACAGCATGCTAGTGGTACAAAAATAGACACATAGATCAATGGAACAGAATAGGTACCCAGAAGTAAAGCCACACACTTACAACCAACTGATCTTTGGCAAAGTCAACAAAAATTTAAAAAAAATAAAAACTGGGAAAAGGATACCCTATTTAATAAATGGTGCTGGGAAAATGAGATAGCTATATGCAGAAGAATGAAACTGGACTCCTACTTCTCACCATATACAAAAATTAATTCAAGATGAATTAAAGACCTAAATATAAGGCAAGACACTATAAAAATCTTAGAGGAAAAACTCTTCTGGACTATTGGTCTAGGCAAAATCCATGACCAACTCCTCAAAAGCAAACAAAACAAAAATGAAAATAGACAAATGGGACTTCAATAAACTGAAGAGCTTCTGCTCAGAAAAAGAAACAGTCAAGTGAGTAAACAACCTACAGAATGAGATAAAATATTTGCCCACTCAAATTTGGGCAGCTGATTCAGCAGGCACTGCAAGTTCCCAGCACAAATCCCAGCAGCCATTTTGACTGGATCCCGGAGTGCCAGCAAGATAGAGTCACCCATACATCTGAGACAAAGGGGCTGAAGGCAGGAAGCCAGGTGATCTGGCTTCGTGGGTCCCACCCCCCACGGAGACCAGCAAACTGAATCCCACTGGCTTGGGATTTTCACAGCCAGCACAGCAGTTTGAGCGCAACCCTGGACAGTTGCGCTCTGTTGGGGGAGGGGAGTCCACCATTACCAAGGCAGCTCTAACTTTATCTGTGTAAACAAAAGCACAAAGAAGTTTACACAGCAGCTGGGGGGAGCCTGAGGCAGCTCAACAATGCCTCTGCAGGCAGACTGTGATTAGAATCCCTCCTTTCTGGGCATAGCATCTCTGAAAAAAGGCAGCAGCCTATCAGGGACTTAAAAATAAAGCCACACCTTCTTGAGACAGAGCACCTAGGAAAAGCAGTGGTTGTGAGTTCCACTCTAGCAGACTTAAACATCGCTGCTCAGCAGCCCTACAGGGAGCAATGGAGCTCATAGCACAGCACTTGAGCTCTGACAAGGGACAGAATGCCTCCTCAAAAGGCTCCCTGACCCCTGTATATCCAGAGTCACCTCAGACAGGAGAGCTCTGGCTGACATCTGGTGAGTACCCTTCTGGAACAAAGCTACCAGAGGAAGAAACAGGCAGCAACCCTTGCTGTTCTGCACCCTCTGTGGGTAATTCCCAGGCAAGAAGGGTCTAGAGTGGACCTCCAGCAGTTCTGCAGCAGAGGGGCCTGACTGTTAAAAGGAAAACTAAAAAACAGAAAAAAATAACCTCAACATCAACAAAAAAGACACCCACTCAGAGACCCCATCTGAAAGTCACCAACTTCAAAGACCAAAGGTAGATAAAACCACGAAGATGGGAAGAAACCAGCGCAAAAAGGATAAAAACACCAAAAATCAGAGTGCCTCTCCCTCTCCGAGGGATCACAACTCCTCACCAGCAATGAAACAAAACTGGATGGAGAATGAGTTTGACAAATTGACATAAGCAGGCTTCAAAGGGTGAATAATAACAAACTTCTCTGAGCTAAAGGAACATGTTCTAACCCAATCCAAAGAAACTAAGAACCTTGATAAAAAGTCAGACAAAATACTAACTAGAATAACCAGCTTAGAGAAGAACATAAACGACTTGATGGAGCTGAAAAACACAGCACGAGAACTTCACGAAGCATACACAAGTTTCAACAGCTGAATTGATCAAGCAGAAGAAAGGATATCAGAGACTGAAGATCAACTCAATGAAATAAAATGAGAAGGCAAGATCAGAGAAAAAAGTGTGAAAAGAAATGAACAAAGGCTCCAAGAAATACGGGATTATGTGAAAAGACCTAATCTACATTAGATTGGTGTATCTGAAAGTGACGGGCAGAATAAATCCAAGCTGGAAAACACTCTTCAGGATATTATTCAGGAGAACTTCCCCAGTCTAGCAAGGCAGGCCAACATTCAAATCCAGGAAATACAGAGAACACCACAAAGATATTCTTTGAGAAGAGCAACCCCAAGGCATATAATCATCAGATTCACTAGGGTTGAAACGAAGGAAAAAATGCTAAGGGCAGCCAGAGAGAAAGGTTGGGTGACCCACAAAGGGAAGCCGATTAGACTCACAGCAGCTCTCTCAGCAAAAACCCTACAAGACAGAAGAGAGTGGGGGTTAATATTCAACATCCTTACAGAAAAGAACTTTCAACCCAGAATTTCATATCCAGCCAAATGAAGCTTCATAAGTAAAGGAGAAATAAAATCTTTATGGACAAGCAATTGCTAAGAGATTTCTTCACCACCAGGCCTGCCTTATAAGAGCTCCTGAAGTAAGTACTAAACATGGAAAGAACAACCAGTACCAGCCACTGCAAATATGTACCAAATGGTAAAGACCATTGACACAATGCAGAAACTGCATCAACTAACAGGCAAAACAACTACTAGTATCAAAATGGCAGGATCAAATTCACACATAACAATATTAACCTTAAATGTAAATGGGCTAAATGCCCCAATCAAAAGACACAGACTGGCCAACTGGATAAAAGTCAAGACCCATTGGCGTGCTGTATTCAGGAGACCCATCTCATGTACAAAGACACACATAGACTCAAAATAAAGGGATGGAGGAAGATTTACCAAGCAAATGGAGAGCAAAAAAAAGCAGGGTTTGCAATCCTAGTCTCTGATAAAGTGGACTTTAAACCAACAAAGATCAAAAAAAAAAAAAAAAGAAGGGCATTACATAATGGTAAAAGGATCAATGCAACAAGAAGAGATAACTATACTAAATATATACGCACACAATACAGGAGCACCAGGTACATAAAGCAAGTTATTGACGACCTACAAAGAGACTTAGACTCCCACACAATAATAGTGGGAGACTTTAACACTCCACTGTCAATATTAGACAGATCAATGAGACAGAAAACTAACAAGGATATCAAGGACCTGAACTCAGATCTGGACCAAGCAGACCTAATAGACACCTACAGAATAGAGTCTCCACCCCAAATCCACAGAATATACATTCTTCTCAGCACCACATCACACTTACTCTAAAACTGACCACATAATTGGATGTAAATCACTCCTCGACAAATGCAAAAGAACGGAAATGATAACAACCAGTTTCTCAGACCACAGTGCAATCAAATTAGAACTCAGGACTAAGAAACTTATGCAACACAGCACAACTACGTGGAAACTGAACAACCTGAACCTGAATGACCACTGGATAAATAATGAAATGAAGGCAGAAAATAAACATGTTCTTCGAAACCAATGAGAACAAAGATACAATATACCACAATCTCTGGGACACATTTAAAGCAGTGTGTAGAGGGAAATTTATAGCACTAAATGCCTACATGAGAAGCAAGGAAAGTTCTAAAATTGACACCCTATTGTCAAAATTAAAAGAACTAGAGGAGCAAGATCAAACAAATTCAAAAGCTAGCAGAAGACAAGAAATAACTAAGATAAGAGCAGAACTGAAGGAGATACAAACACAAAATTCCTTCAAAAATTCAATAAATCAAGGAGCTGGTTTTTTGAAAAGATCAACAAAATAGATAGACTGCTAGACAGACTAATAAAAAAGAAAAGAGAGAATAAACAAATAGATGCAGTAAAAAATGATAAAGGGGATATCACTGCCAATTCCACAGAAATACAAACCAGCATCAGAGATTACTACTAACAACTTTATGCAGATAAACCAGTAAATCTAGAAGAAATGGATAAATTTCTGGAAACTTACACCCTCCAAAGACTAAACCAGGAAGAAGTTGAATCCCTGAATAGACTTATAACAAGGTGTGTAGGTGAGGTAGCAATTAATAGCCTATCAACCAAAAAAAAGTCCAGGTCCAGACAAGGGTCACAGCGGAATTCTACCAGATGTACAAAGAGGAGCTGGTACCATTCCTTCTGAAACTATTCCAAACAATACAAAATGAGGGAATCCTCCCCTAACTCATTTTATGAGACCAACATCATCCTGATACCAAAACCTAGCAGAGACACAACTAAGAAAGAAAGTTTCAGGCCAATATCCATGATGAACATCAAAGCAAAAATCTTCAATAAAATACTGGCAAACCGAATGCAACAGCAAATCAAAAAGATTATCCATCATAATCAAGTAGGCTTCATCCCGGGGATGCAAAGCTGGTTCAACATATGTAAATCTATAAACATAATCCATCACGTAAACAGAACCAAAGACAAAAACCACATGATTATCTCAATAGATGCTTTGACAAAATTCAAGAGCCCTTTATGCTAAAAACTCTCAATAAACTAGGTATCGATGGAACGTATCTCAAAATAATAAAAGCTATCTACAACAAACCCACAGGCAATATCATGGTAAATGGGCAAAGTCTGGAAGCATTCCCTTTGAAAACTAGCACTAGACAAGGGTGCCATCTCTCACCATTCCTATTCAATATTGTATTAGAAGTTCTAGCCAGAGCAATCAGTCAAGAAAAGGAAATAAAGGGTATTCAATTAGGAAAAGAGGAAGTCAAATTGTTTCTATTTGCAGATGACATGATTGTATATCTAGAAGACCCCATAGTCTCAGCCCAAAATCTCCTTAAGATGATAAGCAACTTTAGTAAAGTCTCAGGATACAAAATCAATGTGCAAAAATCACAAGCATTCCTATACACCAATAAAAGACAAACAGAGAGCCAAATCATGAGAGAACTACCATTCACAATTGCTACAAAGAGAATAAAATACCTAGGAATACAACTAACAAAGGATGTGAAGGACCTCTTCAATGAGAACAACAAACCACTGCTCAAGGAAATATGAAAGCACACAAACAGATGGAAAAACATTCCATGCTCATGTTTAGGAAGAATCAGTATTGTGAAAATGGCCATATCACCCAAAGTAATTTATAGTATCAGTGCTATCCCCATCAAGCTACCACTGACCTTCTTCACAGAACTGGAAAAAATCACTTTAAACTTCATATGGAACCAATAAAGAGCCTGCAGAGCCAAGACAATCCTAAGCAAAAAGAACAAAGCTGGAGACATCATGCTACCTGAGTTCAAACTATACTATTATGCTACAGTAATCAAAACAGCATGGTACTGGTATCAAAACAGACATATAGACCAATGGAACATAACAGAGGCCTCGGAAGTAATGCCACACACCTACAACCATCTGATCTTTGACAAATCTGACAAAAACAAGCAATGGGGAAAGGATTTCCTGTTTAATAAATGGTGTTGGGAAAACTAGCTAACCATGTACAGAAAGCTGAAACTGGACCCATTCCTTATACCTTATACAAAAATTAACCCCAGACAGATTAAAGATTTAAACATAAGACCTAATACCATAAAAACCCTAGAAGAAAACATAAGCAATACCAGTCAGGATATAGGCATAGGCAAGGACTTCATGACTAAAACACCAAAAGCAATGGTGACAGAAGCCAAAATAGACAAATGGGATCTAATTAAACTTAAGAGTTTCTACACAGCAAAAGAAACAATCATTAGAGTGAACCAGCTACCAACAGAATGGGAAAAAATTTTTGTAAGCTACCCGTCTGACAAAGGGCTAATATCCAGAATCTATAAAGAACTAAAACAAATTTAGAAGAAAAAAAAACCCCATCAAAAAGTGGGTGAAGGATATGAGCAGGTACTTTTCAAAAGAAGACATTTATGCTTGCCAACAAACAAGAAAAAATGCTCATCATCACTGGTCATTAGAGAAATGCAAATCAAAACCACATTGAGATACCATCTCACGCCAGTTAGAATGGCGATCATTAAAAAATCTGGAGACAATAGATGCTGGAGAGGATGTGGAGAAATAGAAACGCTTTTACAGTGTTGGTGGGAATGTAAATTAGTGTAATCATTTTGGAGGACAGTGCGGCGACTCAAGGATCTAGAAATAGAAATATCATTTAACCCAGCAATCTTATTACTGGGTATATAACCAAAGGATTATAAATGAGTGTATTATAAAGACACATGCACACATATGTTCATTGCAGCACTGTTTACAATAGCAAAGACCTGGAACCAACTCAAATGCCCATCAATGATAGACTGGACAAAGAAAATGTGGCACATATATACCATGGAATACTATGCAGCCATAAAAAAGGATGAGTTCATGTCCTTTGCAGGGACATGGATGAATCTGGAAACCATCATTCTCAGCAAACTGACACAGGAATAGAAAACCAAACACTGCATGTTCTCACTCATAGTTGTGTGTTGAACAATGAGAACACATGGACACGAGGAGAGGAACATCACACACTGGGGTCTTTGCGGGGGTGGGGGTCTAGGGGAGCAATAGCAGGGGGTGAGGAGTTTGAGGAGGGAGTAACATTAGGAGAAATACCTAATATAGGTGAAGGGGGGAATGGAGGCAGCAAACCACCATGGCATGTGTATACCTACGTAACAAGCTTGCAAGATCTGCACATGTACCCCAGAACTTAAAGTATAATAAAAAATTTGTATTTGCCCACTATGCATCCAACAAAGGACTTGTATCCAGAATCAGTAATGTAGTTAAGCAAATCAACAAGGAAAAAATAAATAATCTCAATTAAAAGCAGGCAAAGGACATGAACAGACACTTCTCAAAACAAGACATACAAGTGGCCAACAAATAAGAAAAGAATGAATGCTGAAATCACTAGTCATCAGAGAATGCAATGAGATACCATGTCACACGAATCAAAATGTCTACTATCAAAATTTTATAAAACAACAGATGATGAGGATGCCAAGAAAAGGGAACACTTATACACTGTTGGTGGGAATGTAAATTAGTTCAGCCTCTGTGGAAAACAGTATGGGCATGTTTCCAAGAATTACAAATAGAACTACCATTCAATCCAGTGATCCTTCTACTGGGTATCTACCCAAAGGAAAGAAAATAATTGTATCAAAAATATACCTGTACTTGTACGCTTATTTTAGCACTATTCACAACAGCAAAGTCATGGAATTAACCTAAGTATCCATCAATGGTTGAATAAATAAAGAAAATTTGGTTTATATGCACTATTAAATGTTACACAGCCATAAACAATAATGAAATCGTGTCTTTTGCAGCAGTATGTATGCAACCAGAGGTAATTATCATAAGTTAAATAACTCATAGAAACAAAAAGTCAAACACTGCCTATTTTCACTTACAAGTGGGAACTAAACAATGGGTACATATAGGCATAAAGATAAAAATAATAGACACTGGGAACTCCACAAGGTGAGAGTAAGGGAGAAAGGCAAGGATTGAAAGTTTGAAATACTACCTAATGGGTACTATGTTCACTATTTGAGTGATGGGTTCACCTGAAGCCAAAACCTCAGCATTATGCAATATACCCACGGAACAAATCTGCACATGTACCATTTGAATAGAAAATAAAATAACTAAATAAAGAAACCTTGTGTGTTAGGCTGTTCCTGTGTTGCTATAAAGAAGCATCTGAGGCTGGGTAATTTACATAAAAAAAGTTTAACTCACAATTCTGCAGGCTGTACACTAAGCATAGCATGGCATTGCTCAGCTTCTGGTGAGGCCTTGGTCTGCTTACAATCATGGCAGAAGGCAAAGTGGGAGCAGGCAGGTCACATGGCAAGAGCTGGGAGCAAAGAGAGTGAGAGGGGGTGCCACACATTTTTAAACAACAAGATCTAGGGAGAACTCAGTATCATGAGGACAACACCCAAGGGATGGTGCTAAACTATTAATGAGATATCCACCCCCATGATCCAATCACCTCCCACCAGGTCACACCTCCAGGATTGGGTATTACAGTTCAACATGAAATTTGGTGGGGCAAATATCCACACTATATCATCACTGCAACAAAAAAACATAGTCATGCATTCTCACTCTGCTGGTCAGAATCCTCCAATGTCTTCCATGTCATTCAGAGTAACAGCCAAGGTCCATACAACAACCAGGGAGAACATACAAGAACAGGCTCTCCTGCTACCTATTTTTTATTCATTACCTTATACTACCCTTCCTACTACCTCTACTTCAGTCTTTCTAGGCTTTCTGTGGTCCTTCTAAAAAGCCAACAAATAGGTCCTCACCTTACAGCCTTTGCACTGATGGTTTTTTTCTGCCAAGTCTCCTCTTCCCGAAACCATTTTTATGGCTCAATTCCTCTATTTATTCTAGTTTTTGGTGAAACACCACCTTTACCAGCAATACTAATACTCATTGCTTGGATAAAACATACATACTGTGATTGGCTGATAATGGACCCCAAGGATATGGTCATGTCTTAATCCCTGAAACCTGTGAGTATTACCTTATTTAGAAAAAGGGTCTTTGAAAGTGTGTTAACTCAAGAATCTTGATTTTGGATTATCCTGGATTATACCAGTGGGTCTTCAGTGCCATCACAAGTGTTTTTATAAGAGAGAGGCAAAGAGATCAGACACACAACGGAGAACAAGGTGATGTGAAGATAAAGACAGTGACTGAACTAATGCGGTCTCAAGCCAAGGAATGCCAGCAACTACTAGAAGCTGGAAGAGCCAAGGAAGAGTTTCTACCCCTAGAGCTTCGGGTGTGAGTGTGGTCCCACTGAAAACCTGATTTCAGTCATCTGGCCTCCAGTAACATATAAGAATAAATTTCTGTTCTTTTAAGATAGCAAGATTGTGTGATTTGTTAAAGCAGTAATAGAAAACTATTACATATATCAAACACCTAGCCTCTCTACCTTGCTTTATTTTTAAACCATAGCATTTTTTATCTCACATAATATGCAACTGCTTCTGTTTGTGGTTTTAAATCACGTCCTGCTAGAATGTAAACATCATGATAACAAGAACATTTTGTGCAGTACCCCATTCTAGAAAATGCCTGGGACATAGTTCTCAATGATTCCTTGAGAGAGGGAGCAAAAGGAGGAAGAGAGGGTAGAAGGAAAGGACAAGGAAGGAAGAATTGAGTACTAAGTACTTAAGTTCTTAGTACTTAGTATGTCATTATAAGAGCAGGATAATTAAGTATAGTTAGAGCAAAGCAACAATAAGAGTGAAAGGATTAGTACTAAGTTCTCAGTACTTAGTACGGTCATTATAAGGGCAGGATAATTAAGTACAGTCAGAGGAAAGCAACAATGATAGTGAAGGGATTAGTACACTAACGTGCAAAATGTAATTGTAGGAGCTAGACATCTTTAATTTAGAGAAGATAATTCTTGGTCTAAGCGTGGGAAATAGATTATAATGGAAATGGACCAATGATTAAAAGCTTTGTAAAAGTGTATTCTATCATAGAAATTGGGAGTAGAGAGGAAGGAAAGGGGACATGTTGGTCAAAGGGTGCAAAGTTTCAGTTAGACAGAAGGAATAAGTTTTAGTGATCTATTCCACTGCATCATGACCATAGTTAATAACATATTGTATATTTCAAAGTTGCTAAAAGAATAGTTTTCAAATGTTCTCACTACAAAAATTAAGTAGGTGAGGTGATGGATATGTTAATTGGTTTGATTTAATCATTCCACAATGTATACAGATATCAAAACATGACATTGTACTCCATAAGTACATACAATTATTATTGTCAATTAAAAAAATTTTAAAGGAAGCTTTAAAGAAATTCTAAACATTAACACTGAATGTATATTAGTACACCCTAATGGTATTTCTATTTTTGGTTATTTGAGAAATCTCCAGAAAATAAAAATACCATTCATAAAAACAGAAATACCATTCAATCCAGCAATCACACTACTGGGTATCTACCCAAAGGAAAAGGAATCATTCTATCAAAAAGACACCTGCACTTGTATGTTTAGAGTAGCACTATTCACAATACCAAAGATATGGAATCAATCTAAGTGTATATCAGTGGATGTTCAGATAAAAAATGTGGTATATTAGCCAATGGAATACTATTTAGCTATAAAAAGAATGAAATCATGCCTTTTGTAGCAACATGGGTGAAACTGGAGGTCCTTAAGTTAAAAAACTCAGACACAGAGTCCAGTATTGCATACTCTCATTTATAAGTGGGAGCTAAATAACACACACACACACATGAGCAAAGCGTGTGGAATGATAGACATTGGAGACTCCAAAGGGTAGGAAAGTGGGAGGGAAGTGAGGGATGAGAAATTACTTAACGGGTACAAGCACATTATTCAGGTGATGGATACAACAAATGCCCAGATTTTACCACTAAGCAATAGATTCATGTAACAAAATTGCACTTGTATCCCTTCAATTCCCACAAATTTTTAAAAAGAAATAAAAGAGAATGTTATCTACATTAGGATGCTAGAATTGACTGCATCCATAATATACTTCATGAACGGAAAAATGCACAGGACTAGAATGGCTCAATAATCATCAGAAATATAAGAAATATTCCCATGTTATGTGACAAGTTTGAAAGGCATCTAAAGTTTCTTCTATTTAAACTGGAACAGAATTAATCATGCAAATAAACGTACCTGCTCTGATTTAAACAGTAGGATACCAATTCTGAGATAGCACTGAGAGTTTATAATACTTTATCACCTTTTTTGCTTCAGTAAAACAGAGAAATAAATGAACTCCTATCAAAATAATGGGTTACTAGAGAGTGATTTTCAACCAAATGGGGAGCACATCAGAATCTCCTAAGATGTGAGCAGAATCATATATAGCAGGCAGTCCAGGGAAAAAAAAATTGATGGTTCTGCTGTGCTCATTGAGCTGGACATGTCTCTGCATTTATTCACTGACCTAAATCAAGGCTTTCCTTTTTTGAAAATCTAATGATTATCCTTTTAAAATGAACTGAAACACTTGATATTTGGAGGGAGGGGAGCTTCAAGTTTCTATATAGTTCCTTATTTTTTTCACTTTAGATTTAAAAGGAACCAATAGCGATAATGAATGGAAGAGCTTTTCTAAAATCACTTTCTTTTTAGAAGTAAAACATTATTCAAAAGAAAGCTTAATGTAATTTAAAGATTCTTCAAATCTAACAATTATTTAAGAGAAATTAAGAAATTAAAGTTTTCTCACTCACTTATTTAAGATTATGTGGAAAGGAAGGAAAGGAGAGAATAAAGGAAATAACTTACCGGAACTATTTTAAGAAAAGTTAGAAAACCCGAATAGCTGTATAAATGTTAAATCAAATAAAACAAAAATAAAATATTTATATACACACACACACAAACAGAAAAATACCAGGCTCACATTTTTTGTAAAAATGAGTTCCACTGAACAGTCAAAGAACAAGTAATTCTAATCTATACTATAAACTATACTATAGAAAAGTAGCATAATTCTCATTTCATTTCAGGAACTCAGCATAACCTTGATAATAAATGTTGACAAAGACATTATAAGAGAGGAAAATTATGAGCCTAACTAACGAATAATTATAAATGAAAAATGTGCTAAAGAAAGTATTAGGAAACCAAAGACGGCAATGTACAAAAATCATAACTTGTGACCTAACCAGTCATATGTTGGGAATGCAACATAGATTTAACAATAAAAATTCACCAGATTATAAAAGAAAAGCTATATGATCACCTCAACCTGTTTTTTTAAATTAGACAAATTGAACACCTATTATTACTGTTAGTTAACCTTAGTAAATTAGAAATACAAAATAATTTCTTAACATGAAAGAGAATAACTACAAATAACATAAAGCAATCCTCACATTTCATTACAAAGGGGTGAAATCATTTCTTTCAAACTTAGGGACAAGAGTTCTTGCTTTCTTCAATTTTATTAACATTGAATTAGAGGCATAGGCAGTATAGTATAGTAAGGCAAGAACAATAAATAAAAGAATCCAGGCATGGAAAAAAATAGAAATAGAAAGTTTTATGTAGAGATGATATGGTTTTGTACACAGAAATAAAAAATAATCAAAAGACATTATAAGAATTAATGAGAGCTTAGCAATATGGTGAGATATATAATTTACTATTATTTCTGTACATCAGCAACCAGACTTTAAAAAATACAATCTGTAAAACAGACACCATTTGGAAAGAACATTAAAAAATATTTCTCAGAATCCACCTAAGTTGTACAGTTTTAAAATATGACGGCAAAATTGACAATCTTTTCATCCCGAGGTGGGATCTATGCCCCTTTCCTTGAATCTGGGCCCTGCAACTGCTTAACCATCAAAATCTGGTTAAAGCAACACTATGCCAGTTTCCAAATGCAGGTCTCAAAGAAACTGGCACTTCCATTTCCAGTCTCTTAGTACGCTGGCTCTTAGAACTCAGTACACCTTGCTGCAAGGAAATCCCTACCAGCCTGTGTGGGGAGACCACAGGGAGAGGCCCCGTGACTGCATGAAGTGAGATGTCTGGCTATCTTTCAGCTGTTGGACATTCCCCCTTCCCCATCATCCGTACCCAATCAAGCTTCAGCCACCATCTCACTGCAACCAGGAGAGAGATCTTGAGCCAGAACTGCCAGCTGAACCCCAACTGCAGAAATTATAAGAGGCAATAAGACTATTTTTATTGTTTTTAAGTCAGTAAGTTTTAGGATGATTTGTTACATCAACAATAAATAACTAAAGATATCACTATGGGGAAATTTTAAAATTTTGCTGAATGGCATTTTAAAAATTAATGACAACTTAGATTCAATGCAACTGCATGAAAATCTCAACAATCTTTGTTGGTGGTGCTCCTTTAGAACAAAGTGGGGTCTTTTCTTTTCACATATCAATAATTATTTTGAAGTTATAAAAGGTCAGTATGGTATTGGAGTAGACATAACAAGTGCACCAAAACAAGGAAGAGCTTGGAAACAGAATCACCCAAATTTGAAAAAATTTAGTATGGTCTAAATCTCACTACAGACTGGTTGGAGAAAGAATGGCATTTTCAATAAATGTTTTGGGGACATTTGTTACTCATCATGGGAAAGAAAGTGGACCTATACCTCACATCATATACAACCAGCATTTCCAGCTAGAATAAAGACTTTTCTATAAATGATAAAATTATGAACTTTTAAGATACATTATAGGAGACCTGCTTTACAACAGTCTACTAAGAATTCTCCCAGTGCATTAAGAACTTCTGTAAAACTTTAAGAAAAGGACAGACAATAGAAAAATGAACAAGAGTTATGGGTAGGCATATCATAAAAGAAAAAGCCCAAAATGCCATTAAAATCTTAAGAAATCTTAAAAGGGTGAATTTTACTGTATGCAAATGATACCACAATAAACAAACCAAAACTAAAATGTGAAAAATATGACCCTTATGACTAATCTTGGAAATACAATTTAAAACCACAATCAAAACATTTCTCACTAACAAATCAGCCAAGAAACAAAAATTCCAATAAAGTAAAGTTTTGGCAAAGATATGAAGCAAATGGAACGTCTATGTACTGCTGGTAGGAATACAAATTAGCACAATTTTGGAAAACAATTCAATGTTAATAAGCTATGGATGGTGCAGCAATTCCTCTGCTGGTTTTATACCCTAAAGCAAATCCTACAAGTGGGCACCAGATTCATGTAAAAGAATGTTGTAGCATTATGTAAAATAGCAAGACTCTAGAAACAACTCCAATTTATCCATAGTAAAATGGCTATATATATTGTGGAACCCAATAATGTAAAATATACATCAGTAGAAAAATCAAGGAACTAGATTTATAATAGTCTATAGGTAGTATGAGACCATTTATATATAATTTTAAATCATACAAGACAATGCTATGCTTTATTTAGTAACACATACACTGTAAAGACACATGCATGTGTATGTCCATTGCAGCACTATTCACAATAGCAAAAACATGAAGCCAACCCAAATGTCCATCAATGATAGACTGAATAAAGAAAATGCGGTACATATACACCATGGAATACTATATAGCCATAAAAAAGAACAAGATCTTGTCCTTTGCAGGGACATAGATGGAACCGGAGGACATTAGCCTTAGCAAACTAACACAGGAACAAAAAACCATATACTACATGTTCCCACTTATAAGCAGGAGCAAAGTGATGAGAACACATGGACACATAAAAGGGAACAACACACACTGGGGCTTATCAGAGGGTAGAGGATGGGAAGAGGTAGAGAATTAGGTAAAATAACTATGAGTACTAAGCTTAAAATCTGGGTGATAAAATAATCTGTCCAACAAACCCCATGACACAAGTTTACCTACGTAACAAACTTACACATGTACCTTTGAACTTAACATAAAAGATTAAAAAAGAGAGAGAGAAAGAAAATTTTAAAAGTCATTTAAAAAATCCACAAGGTTGATTTTAAAAATTCAAGATTGTGGTTTTCTTGGGTTGTGCTATTGAATGACACTGGTGGTAGGACACCCCCGGATGACAAGTCTAGGCTGGGTGTCAAGCTTGGTGTCTAGAAAGTTGTTCAACGTATTATTAATTATTTATTTTGTCTGTAGTAGTCCATAAATAATTTTGAATTTTTATGTCAGATGTTGACAGCCTGAAAAATTTACAGTTCTCTGTATATGTGAGGCCATTATGCCAAGATAGGGTGGGGAATACGTATTTCAAAGTATGAATGTTAGTTTTATGAGAAAGTTGGATCATAATTTCTAGGAATTATGTTCTGTGATTTAGAGAGAGTTCAGAGGTTGACATTCTATTTTTAACTGAAAGCAGACGTGTTAGTCTGTGATTCTACTTCAAAAGCATTCTTTTCAGGTGGCAGCAATGAAAATGTCTTAGTCTAGAATAAGGGATAATTAATATTTTAATCTCTTAAAGATAGGTAAGATTAAGACAATACAAGAATGTTAAAAGATCAGGATCTTAGCACTGATTCTAAGCTCTGCAACTGTGGTAGTCACTGAAAAATATAACTAAAACAACCTCAGGGTCTAGATGATGCATCTGTTTGCTTTTTTGAGATTGAAGATTCATGTTTGCTGACTCACTTTGAGCTCTTTGAATATGGTTTATCTGCTTAAGACGAGACACAGAGATCCATGGTCATGTGGAATTTTCTTCATGAGATTGTAGCCTTTAAAAAAAAAAAATTTGAGTAAAGGTTTTTAAAAGGTTAAACAGGGACAAATTTTGATTATTTCTATGATTAAGCAGAATGCCGAATGAAATCAGATGAGGAGCAATCTAAAGAGCAAGTTATCAACTGAGAAAGAATGTACAGAAAACATTTTAAATAAAGCAAATTGAGAGTTAATTCCATTTTTTGATGCCCTAAATACCTTGAGAAATTGACATTTGATTCTTTCAAGAACATTGAAGTTGGAAATGTTATGTCATGGCCTACATGAAGGGTTAACATATATGCCAAATATTTTCACCTTTTATTTTGCACCTTAATTGGCAGAGCTTGGGGTAGAAGAAAGAAATGAGTCAGATTCATTAGGGAAAAGATTAAGGGCAGGTTGGTCATGAAATCCCTACCCTGTTAAACTCCTGGATTAGCCTTCTCTTCAGTAAAATAATATTCTGCCTAAAACTTTCTATGGATTACATTAACAATCTTTTTCTTAGGTTATCTTTTTGTATCTGTCTAGCATTTCCCTCTTCTGGAATCATGACATGAGAGACAAAATTTTATTGACGTGTTAGGTGTTTATTTTGCTGACTGATTATAATATCTCTATGTGACATTGTTTAGCATTTTCTCACATAGCAGATTTCCATACAATTTTAAATTATTTCATCCAGATCTCTAAATGTTTTGACAAGTTAAGCTGCTCTGATTCATTTACAACAACCTCAGCTCTGAGAAAGAATGCCTTCAATTAAAATAATGAGTGAACAGTTCAAGGAAAATATTACAGAAGAATACAAAGGAATGCATAATACCATTGTCTATGCTTCACTGTTGAACACTGCAGCTTTTTTTCCATGGAGACATAACTTTTGGCTTCATCTTTCGCTATTAAAGATTCAAGGGACTTTAACAAGTACCATGCTCTAACTGCCTTTAAAAAACGTCGATTTGTGAGCAAAGTTCCAGAAAAGAAAAGAAATAACACTGTATGTGTTAAGATCCTATAAATTTAAGATTTCAGGATTAGGATTGGCCATATTTTAATAAATTACATGACTAGGTGCTAGCTGTCCCATTCCACAGGCTGTAGAATCAAAAACATTCCATTCATATTGCTATGTTCCTATAAAATGAAACACAGTTTGAGGCAGTGTGGTCAACCGCAGCAAAATGAAAGCTTGTCATTTACACCACCGTAAAATGAGTATGCCAAAGGGATCCAGTTATTAGCAATTGAAATCTGGTTCTATGGGAAGACATGATTACTGAACAGTAAGATCAGTCTATTTCAACTGAGTTTTTTTATAGAATCATGTAAATCTTCAGGTCAATTGTTCTATATATCTTCATTTTAGCTTTTTTCCCCTTTTAATGCAAAACATGTACAAGAACTGTTTTAATAATTTAAAATGATAGCAAAATATGTAGATAAAATTGTTATAAAATCTAAAAATTCCTCCCTCGATTATTCATGTACAAATAGAAAATCAGAGAAAAAAAGTTCTAACTTCCTTTCGATGGGAAATTAAAATTTATAAGAACACACACACACAAAATAATAACCACATTGGATCAAACCAATGCTCTAGCAAACCCAAGATTTTATGTATTGTCACACCAAAGTCTACCTAATGATCACCATCAGAAATATCATCCTTAAAAATCGACTTAATTTTATACAAATAAATTATCATGTATATATCAATGATTAGTTATGTACCTCTTTATCTCTTTATAAATATGCAGGTCTCTCACTGTCCCTTGCAAACTCTTATTTTTAGGGAAAGTTTGGGCTCTGCTAATATATCCTCAGGCTTGTTGGGAAATATAATCTCATTTGTTCTATTTGGATATAAAGGATCTCACAGGTTGAGTTGTTTAATAGCCTTATAATGTCTTGGATTGCTTTTACCTTGCATAGCACAAACAATATAGACAAGAAACGTTAAAAGTAAAAGGTATTATTGGCTGTTGTAGCCAGAAAGATATTCGATCATGTAATACGTGTCCAAGATTTGATGAGGATTGGTTTTCCTGTTGCACTCAGACTAAAGGTTATTATTTTTCAATGAAAGAGTCAGAAAAGAAACTATAAAATCACACTGTGACGAAGCGAATATATGCAAAGAGGGGGGGAAGAAGAGAAACAAGTTCGCTATACCAGAAAAGGAGCAGAATAGAGATCCTGTAAATATAAATATCTTGTAAGAGTATTTCAAAGGGAAAATATTGTTAGTCAATAAAGTTAAAAGATGAAGAGTAACTTCTGAAAATGAGGCCAAGGAAAATTATTATATTTAGACATTAAAAGACATAATTATGGTGAGGGGGAGATGATGTCTCCAAATTTTTAGAAGGACAACAATTGGGAAAATGATAGAATTATAAAAAGCACCAGAAATCAGTCATGAATCAGTTATAGTTTCCTCCTTTGGTAATTATGACTACTGAAAACCATATAAAAACTACCCCCCCCCCCCATCTTTATGTGGGGAATGTATCTCCAGCAGCTGCTTTCTGTTTGCCACTCCTTCATTTCTCTCACCTGTCTGAATCTGTCTTCCAGTATTTCGTCCACCCAATTGGAGTTCCCAGAAGAGGTTAGATGGGGAACCCCGAAGCCATAGCATCTAGCAAGTCTGAGAGGATGAACCATTGAGCAGGGAAAACACTGCTATTCTCCCTCTCTTTACCTCCATCAGAACCCCCAGATGGTTAACCTATATTAGGTGGTCATAAATAACGCTAAAGGGAACCGTTTTACAGAAGGCTGTGGGCAAAATTTATATTTCATTGGACTGAGAAGAAATTCCATGGTGAGTAAACAGAGGCAATAGCTGTCAGATTTTTCCCGAGAAATGTATTGCTAAAGAGAGAGTATCACAGTTCAAAGTGTTTAAATCATTAGCAAGAGGACATGCTAAGTGGATACGGTTATTAGAGAATTTTGTCTATGTTTGTGTGTTATTGGTGGATGATCCCTCTTACATTATTGAATTAATGCCTCTGACGAAAAAATTCTGTTTATGCTCAAGAAGTAGCCTGCCATTGTTTTAAAATGTTTTTCTATGATCTTATAATCTACAAGTGTCACTGAAAACATTCATGATCATTTGAATAAATAAACCTTTAAAACACTTCATATCCTATTTACAGACATTAAAAATCCATTACTCGCAAAGTTAAAATTGTAATATTCTAGACTTACCCAATTTGATGCTGTTGCCAACACCTGATCCCTTCCTTTGCTTAATAAAAGAAAAGCATATTGACTACTAGATTTCAGAAATGGTCATTTGGTGTCACTCTATTCTTACCCTCAAAATTATTAACATAGGAAAACACAGATATGTCATTATTATTTTTAGTGGGATTTTTTTTTTTCTAGATAGACTTCACCTTGGTGTGATAATGGCTTTGTTAAATGAAAGAGCTGGCATACTTGTGGGGGGGTTGTAAAAATTCAAAAGAGGGACACTTAAAGTGGAAAATATTAAATTCATCTTTTGACAGGTTTTCCTATAGCAAGGATGAGAGGGAGACTTTAGAGACAGGACTCTCCAATGAGGCTTTGAATGGTCTTATTTGGTCTGCATTGAGCTAATTACCTGGCTATCTGCCAAAAAGCCCCTTTACCTTGTGCTATGTGGAGTCTAATGTTAGATAATATCTAA
The DNA here is from genome assembly GCA_036589455.1 of Ateles fusciceps. Classification (NCBI taxonomy): domain Eukaryota; kingdom Metazoa; phylum Chordata; class Mammalia; order Primates; family Atelidae; genus Ateles; species Ateles fusciceps. The sequence continues at coordinate 3,950,044 of JAZHEH010003318.1, read as the reverse complement.
TTTTTAATGCTAAGAAGTGGCATTTGATGTTGTTACTAGTATCGGGTGGAAAGCAAGGGACAGGAGGTCAGAAACAGTTTCCTGGGAAGTGCTCTTAAATTGTTTCCTATGCAGCAGGGAAGGTGAACAAAGAGAAACCCTGTAGCCACCATTTCCTTATCCTTCATGAGAAAAAAGAAAAAGGAAAAGATTTAACATAACCTGCTCAGCAGGAAACTCAACTTTACAGTTTCAGAACAGCATAATTTGGATATTTTATATTAGTCTATCATATCCAACCATTTCAAAAATAAAACAGGAACAGCTTTAAAGCAATCTGTGTTTACTAATATGAGCTAATAAAATCTCATAATATTATTTTGTATTGCACTAATGGATATCGCATTATAGGATATTAGTTAAATCACCCATTATTTCAGTATTTGGTGTGCCATTCATAGTGGAAGCATACGCACCATAGTATGAGAGGTCTGGTGGGGAAAAAATAGGGTGCCGAAAGAAAGCATGGCCTTTTAAAAATAGGTTGATGTTGAGGGAAGGAAAGAGAGAGGCAGCAATAATGCCAATAGGGGGTTCATTTATGGAAGATCTAAATCTTATGAGGAAGGAGGCAAAATACAGCTTCTTGGATTGCCCTGGTGACTTACGCATTGCTCCATGAAGAATATACATTCAGTGCTAATGGTGTTTTGAATGATGAGAATTCGATATCCTAAATTTAACCCTCCTCAAGTTTGCCATCTTCCCTTCATCTCCTTAAATCTAAACGCATAAACATATATACTGAGATGACGTCAAGGCCAAAATTCTACAGGTAATAAATGGTGGAATGCAGACATTCACTGAGGCTGTTCTGACCCCAGGCTACTATGTTACACCACCTCCTCATCACAGTGTTTAAAAAATACCATTACATATAATTCTGTGCCCAATCAGATACCATTACTCATTAGGGGGTACTGTGAGTGGTTGGAAGCAGGGATCAAACATTTAAGAAAAACACCCTATGTTCCTGTATATCAGTATTTAATTGACATTTAATATTAAGTAATATTACTAGGCAAGATGATTCAGGGTCTAGAGACCCTTATTTACTTCATGCATCAACGCGATGAGAGATCGTGGAGTCCTGTGAGTGGGGCAAGCATACAGAACATTCCTTAGAAGCGTGGATCTTGAAATCAGAGACAGCCTTTTCCTTTGTCAGTTTGGCCTTTTCTAGATGTGTGGCCATGGGATGATAATTAAAATTTCTATCACTTGGTTTCCCTATCTAAAGTATAGGGATAATCAACATTTCCTCAAATATATTTTAATAGAATTAAATATAATCATAACAGTAATTTTTTTATTCAGTACCACAAATACATTCTCACTAAATAGACATAATAATTACTTTGAAATGCATAATAATAGCTGGGGCCATGCATGGTGGCTCACACCTGTAATTCTGGCATTTGGGAGACTGAGTCAGAAGGATCACTTGAGGTCAGGAGTTAGAGACTAGCCTGGGCAATATAGCAAGACTCCATCTCTATGAAAAATACAAAAAAAAAAAAAAAAAACAGCTAGGCGTGATGGCACATGCCTACAGTCTCAGCACCTTGGGAGGCTCAGGTGGGAAGACCACTTGAGCCCAAGAGTTTAAGGCAGCTGCAGTGAGTCGTGATTGCATCACTGTACTCCAGCCTGGGGAACAGAGCAACAGCCTATCTCAAAAAATTAATTAAATTTAAAAAATAAAAGATGGGATGGCCTTACATCCTGCTTTTCCTGGGGCAATCTTGTCCACACCCGTTATTCCGGCAAAATTATTCATGTTGCTCTTTCACTGTCAAAATTATCCTGATTTGAACCATAAACTGTCTGGGTTCTTTAATGACAGCTATGACTTATTGAATACTTATAATGTGCCACTGCTATTTTTCTTAAATGCTTTCTAACTCCCTTATAACCTTTGCAAGGTAAATACTATGATTATTTCTGTTTTATTAGATTAAAACAAAATAAGGCATGTAGAAGTGAAGTAGCTTGGGGATTTGAAAGCAAACTTTGCCATGAACCACCTAGAAATTTATTTTTTAACCATGTATTTATTTGGGTGACCTTAGCACTGTAATTGCTCAAACATGGCAAAATAAGGAAAAGAGTAGTGATGAAAGGAGAAGAGAAAAAAGAACAAAGAATTCCTGGGTCAACTCCCTGCTCTCGATGCTATAACCATGCATTAGCTTTCTACTTACAATCTCCAAAGTTCTGAGCCCATTTGAAATAAAGTCTATTTGAGGTCCTGAGATGTCTCAATTTCTATATTCAACAGTAACTCTTCCACAAACATTAATTCTTCTTTTCTACTATGACAGTGGCATTTTATAAAGTTTCATACAATTTGGCTTCATCTGACTGTTTGCTCGTGATTAGCTTTAGGTTATACGTTTTGGGAATAAATTCTACCTGAGAAACGTTGTTCCTTCTCATGACGCCACCATAAGAGTCACAGAGTGTTAAGTTTGTCCCATTACAATTGTTACATTTCAACATTTGGTTTAAGGTGGTATCCATGAAATTTTTCCACCATGAAAGTACGTTTATTTCACTTTGTGGTTAATATATGATAGTTGGGAAATACTTGAAACTGCCTAAAAACATCTTGTTCTCCAAAAGTCATCCTCTTATTGTTTCATCATGCATTGGTGATTCATCCCTGATTTGATTATTCTATTGAAATACTGATTTCCTCATATATTCCTTCAACATTTATTGATTGACAGTCTATCATAAAACCAATATTTCCCACTTATCTTTTCTTGTTCCTTCCTGTGTTTATCAGTTTTTTTAAAATAAATTCAATGTGTCATAATCAATTACTAGTTTTAATCATTCGGTACTCAAACCGACCCAGGTTTGGCCAGTGAGGGTTCCATGAAGCTGGCCCCTGTGTCCTTTTATCACGTTCCTCCTTAGTTTCTGAATGTCTTCTTGTTTTCTGATAAAATAAGGTGTTTCAAGCTCAACTTGTTCTTTCTGAGCCCTGTAATGAATCATTTGTATAATATTCCCTTGTTTCTTTTAGTGTGGAAGGGCATTTAGAAACCAAGATTTGAATGCTAAGTAACTGCCTTGCTACTGAGTTGGAAAGAGCTAATATGACATACACATACAGAGTTGCATGAATATATACATGAGCTATACATATATCACAAAACGTAAATATATTATGCATATCATGGATATATCATGGATTCATGTTAATAACCACAATTACAGTCCTGTATCACAAAATCCTTGCCTTCTGTAATTCCTTATTGGTATCTCTCTTAACAGCAAGAACCCTGGTTTCTGACAATATCAAAATATGTGTAAAGTTCCTGATTCCCACAATACTTAAAAATAATTTTAGGATTACTACACCAACACCAGTGAAACAACTAATTTTACTAGGTAAAGTTAATCTATGTTATATATAGTTAGGTTTTTTTCTGTTTGTATTCATTTTTATGAAGTTGTTTATCCTTGTTGATTTAAACTTTTTGAATCTGCAGAATGTTAATATGGGTCCAATGTGAAAAGCATTTTAAAAAGTATACTTAAAGTGTTACTCCCTCCCCTATTTCTTCTATCTCATCCTTGCCTAACCCTTGTAAATAATCAGTTTCTTTCTCTTTTTTGGAATATCCTTCTTGTTTTCTCGTGTTTCTTTTTGTATACACATAAGCTTATTTGCCTTCATTCCTGTAATAAGCGTAGAAAGAATTAGAGAGAATAAGCACAAACACACCACAATTTTATTACTAATTTTTAAAATATTCTAAATATATAAAGTACATATTTTTATATACATAGTATGCTCTAATATATCTATATATAAATTAGCATACTATACATATTATTTTGTATGTTGCTTTTCTAACTTAAAAATATATCAAGGAAATCACTGTAACGTATATCAGTTTCTAGATATATTCCTCATTCTTTACTATTGGGTAGATACATACCATTCTGTAGATATACCATAGTTTATTCAAGCAATCTTCTATAGATGAACCTTCAATTGTTTCTAAAATTTTGCAATTAAATATAATACAATAATTCTGCAGTAGTTCAGTGAATACCTTGTACATTTTTTTCATATAAACCTGATACCTTTAAGGTAAATACTCAGAGTTTACAGGAAAAAGTGTAGGTAGAAATGTAGTTTTATTAGATATTCCCAAATTCTATTTTATAGGTACCATATTTCATTGCATTTCCTTAGGTATTGTATAAAAGTTCCTGTTTGTCCACTACCTCAATAACAGAGCATATGGCCAATTTTAAATTGTTGCCAAACTGATAGGTAAAAAAGTATTTTACTATAGTTTTAATTTTCATTTACTTTATTGTGAGTGAAGTTTTAAAATCCATGTGTTCAGAAGCTATTTTTATATTGTTTCTGTAAATTATTTGTTTTATTTTCCTGATTTTTAGGAGTTTTTTCTATATTAAGAATATAGCCTCCCAAAGGAAGAAACCAAGGATCTACAAAACAAACATAAAATAATTAACAAAATGGCAGTAGTCTTTACCCATCAATGATTACTTTGAATGTAAATAGATTAAATTATGCAAGAAAAAGACATAGAGTGACTGAATAAATAGAAAATAAGATCCAACTGATATACTTGATGTCAAAAACTGTCACAAGGTTTTTTTTTTCTGTTTGTATTCATTTTTAGGAAGTTGTTTATCCCTGCTTACAAGAGATCCATTTTAGCTTTAAGGACATACGTAGGCTGAAAGTGAAGGGATGGAGGAAAATATTCTATGCAAATAAGAACCAAAAATGAGCAGAGATGGCTCGACTTATATGAGATAAACAGACTCCAAGTCAAAAACTGTCAGGAGAGAGAAAAAAGAGTCACTACTTAATGATAAAGTGCTCAATTCATCAAGACAGACATAACAATTGTAAATATATATGCACCCAACATCAGAGCATGCACACACACACACACACACACATATATATACACACACACACACACACACACACACACACACACGTATATATTTGTATAAATATGGCAAATTTTAATGGACATGAAGGGAGAAATAGCAATGCAATAATAGAATAATAGTAGGAAACATCAATACTTCACTTCCAACAATGATCAGTAAGACAGAAATTTAATAAGGAAATGCTGGAATTGAAATGTACTTTAGGCAAAATGGGCCTAACAGATACATACAGAACTTTTCATTCAACAGCAGTAGAATACACATTCTTCACTAGTGCATGTGTAATATTTTCCAGGATAGACCATATAGTAGGCTACAAAACAAGTCTTAACAAATTTAAGAAGATCAAAATCATATTAAGTATTGTTTTCAATTACAATGGTATAAAACTAGAATTTTGGAGAAATATTGGAAAATTCACAAATATGTGAAAATTAAACAACAGTCTCCTAAACAAGCAATGAGTCAAAGAAGAAATAAACATTTAGAAATATTTTGAGAGAAACAGCAATGGAAACAGCATACCAAAATCCATGGGATGTGGCAAAAGCAGTTTTAAGAGGGAAGTTTATAGCAATAAATGCTTTTCTTCTCAAAAAAGAAGAAAAACTCCAAATAAATAGCCAAATTATGTCAAAACATTATGTCAAAACAATTAGAAACAGAACAAACTAAACCCAAAGTTAGCAGACAGAAGAAAATAATAAAGTTTAAAACAGAAATAGAAACTATAAAAACCATAGAAAAGATTAGTAAAACTAAGAGTTGATTTTTAAAAAAGTAAACAAAATCAACAATCCCTTTGCTAGACTGAAAAACAAAGAAGGAAGACTCATCTATATATAATTAGAAATGAAAGTAAAGACATTACAACAGATGCCTTAGAAATAAAAAGGATCATAAGGAACCTTTATGAGTAAGTATATGCAAACAAATTTGATAAAAAAGGAAATGGATAAATTTCTAAAGAAATATAGCATACCAAGCTTGAATCAAGAAGAAATGGAAAGTAGATTAAAATAGTAATGAAAAACCTCCCAACAACAAAATGCCCAGACCATGTGGCTTGATGGCTCAATTCTACCAAATTTTCAAAGAAGAATTAATTTCAATACTTCTTAAACTCTTTCAAAAAACAGAGCTGGAAGGAGTATTTCCTAGCAGGTTATCAAGATTGTACTGGCCTTGGCAATGTGTTACAAGTCAGACATAGACATCACAAGAAAAGAAACTATAGGCCAATATTTCTGATCAATATTGATGTAAAAATCCTCAATAAAATAATAGAAAATAAAATTTAATGTCATATCAAAAAGATTCTACATCATCATCAGGTGGGATTTATCCCTGGCATGCAAGTCTAGTTTAATACCCGAAAAATCAATCAATGTCATACATCATATTAACCGACTGGAAAACAAAAACCACATTATCATATTGTGGCAGAAAAGCATTTGAAAAAGTTTAAAGTTTATCTGTTCTTCCTAAAAACTCTTAATAGTTTAGGTACAGAAACAAAGTTTCTTAACATAATAAAGTCCGCTTATGAAAAATATAAAGCTGGCCGGGAGCAGTGGCTCATGCTTATAATCCCAGCACTTTGGGAGGCCGAGGTGGGTGGATCACCTGAGGTCAGGAGTTCAAGACCAGCCCGGCCAACTTGGTGAAACCCATCTCTACTAAAAATACAAAAATTAGCTGGGTGTGGTGGTAGGCGCCTGTAATCCCAACTACTTAGGAGGTTGAGGCAGAAGAATCACTTGAACCCAGGAGACAGAGCCGAGATCACTCCATTGCACTCCAGCGTGGGTGATGGAGTGAAACTCCATTTCAAAAACAAAACAAAATAAAACAAAACAAAACAAAAACAAAACACATAGCTAACATTATAATCAATGGGGAGTAATTCAAAGCTTTTCCTCTAAGATCTAGCATAGGGCAAGGATACCCCATCTCAGCACTTGCAATCAACACAGAAATAAAAGATATTCAAATTGGAAAATATCTCTATTTACAGATGACATAATCTTATATGTAGAAAACATGAAAGACTTCACAAAAAATACCTGTTAGACTTAACAAATGAATTCAGCAAAGTTGCAAGACATTAAATCAATATACAAAAATTTATGGCATTCTATACACAAATACTGACGTAGACAAAAAAAAATCAAGAAAACAATCTTGATATTAATTAATGCTAATGGCAGTGTTAAAATATACTTAGGAATAAATTTAACCAAGGAGGTAAAAAATCTTTACACTAAAACAGTATAAAGTATTAATGAAAGAAATTGAAGATAGCATAAATAAATGGAAAGATTTTCCATACTTATGGATCAGAAGAATTAATATCATTAAAATGTCCATACTACTCAAAGCAATATATAGATTCAAATCAAATCATATCAAAATCTTAGTGGTGTGCTTCACAGAAATAAAACAAACAATACAAAAATTCATGTGGAACCACAGAATAACCTGAATAGTCAGAGCAAATCTGAAATAAAAAGAATTGGAGGCATCACACTTCCCTATTTAAAATTCTATTATAAAGCTATAGTAATCAGAACAGCATGGTACTGGCATAAAAACAGATATATCGACCACTGTAACAAAATAGAGAGCCCAGAAATAAATCTAAACACATATAGTTAACTATTTTTTAGCAAGGTCAACATGAAGACACAATGAGGAAAAATGATCTTTACAATAAGTGGTGCTGGAAATAATTAGATTTCCATATGCAAAAGAATGAAATTGGACCCTTATTTTACACCACACACAAAAATGGACTCGAAACGGATTAAAGACCTAAATGTAAGTCTTAAAGCTATAAAACTCATAGAGGGAAATACAGGGGAAAACCTCCTTGATATTGGCCTTGGCAATGATTTCTTGGTATCACACAAAAAGTTCAGGCTACGAAAGCAAAAGTAAGTAAATGAGACTACATCAAACTGTAAAGCTTTTGCACAGCAAGGGAAAGAATCAACAAAATAAAAAGGCAGCCTAAAGTTCGGAAAAAAAAATTGCAAACCATGTATCTAATAGGGGGTTAATACCCAAGATTTATAAAGAACCTATATAATAGCAAGAAAATATACAACCTGGTTAAATAATATGGAAAAGATCTGAATAGATATTTATCCAAAGATGACATAAAAATGGCCAGCAGATATGTTAAAAGATGTCCAGCATCACTAATTATCAGGAAAATGCAAATCAGAACTACAATGAGTTATCACCTCACACCTGTTAGGGTGGCTATTACCAAAAGACAAAAGATAAGCAAGGGTGTAAGGAAAAGGTAATCCTTATACACTGTTGGTGGGAATGTCAATTTGTACAACCATTATGGAAAACACTGTGGAGGTTCCCAAAGAAACTAAAAGTAGAATTACCATATGACCCAGTAATCCCTCTTCTGGGTATATACCCAAGAAATCATCACCACTTAAAGATATCTGCACTCCCATGTTCATTGAGGTATTATTCACAATAGCTAAGATAAGGAAACAATCTAAGTATTGATCAGTGGTGAATGGATAAAGAAATGGTGGTATATATACAAGGGTATATTATTCAGCCTTAAAAAGGAGATCCTGCCATTTGCCACAACATGAATTGACCGTGAATGGAGGACATTATGCTAAGTGAAAAACGCCAGACACAGAAAGAAAAATATTGCATAATCTCACTTATATGTGGACTCTAAAAAGAGAAAAGGTTAAATATGTAATATTGTGTTTTGGAATACTAATATGGCCATAGCAGCAGGTATCAAGGAAATACAGATAAAAGGTGACCTCTTTTACATATCCAGTACCATAATAAAAATTATCAGATCATCTGAGACAAGGATGGAAGTTTTAATAAATAGTCTGACAACTGGACAGCCTCTTGCAAAAAGATGAAATTGGATTCATGCCTCACACTACGTAGAAAAATAGACTCGATCTAAGTCTAAATCTCTCATGAGAGGTCTAAACATACAAAGTAAAACCACACAATAGAAAAAGTAGATGAATTGCTTTAGAACCTGATGAGAGAGAGAAGCCTTTCAAACTGTGACTGAAAAATCTATTCGTACTAGAATTAAATATTGGTGAATTTAAATATCTAAAAATAGAATTCTTATGAATGACAAATATCACCATTAGCAAATTCAAAAGGCAAATGACACACTGGAAGAAAACATTTGCAATGTATGTCACAAATGAGAGGCTAGTACTTTTTATTTTTTAAATGAATTTTATTGTGTATATTTAAGGTATACGACATGATACTATAAGATACATATATAGTAAAATGGTTACTATACTGAGAAAGATTAACGTATCAATTATTTCACATAGTTATACCCATTTTCCCCCTTTGGCAAGAGCCACAGCTATCGTGTGCTCATTTAGCAGAAATACTGAATCCTAAACATAATGCTGAGGAAAAGAGCAAGTACAGTTTCATGTTTTCAATTTAAAATACACACAAAACTAAAAACTGTATCTTAGCATACGGATAACTTTGTATATAGTACAACTATGAAGATGTTCAAAGGAATGATAAGAAATACTGCTTATGTTTGAGGAAAGGTGAATGTGGGAAGTACATGGAGGGCTTCAAAGTTTTAGTAATATTTTATTTCTCAAGCTGGGTGTTGTTTTATTATATTTGTTTATACCTTATATTCCATTCATTTATTTACTCCACGAAGATTTGGTGGTCACCTATTACGTGGCAGGCATTCAAGGCAAGTGGCAGGCACGTGAATGAACAAAACAGATGAAAAATCATCACCTTTATGGATTTTACAATCTAGAGGAGGAATACAACAACACAGATTTTAAAATATTACGTCACAAAATTACCTAGCATGTCAAACAGTGGTAGTGAGGGCTGGCAGTACAGGTATTACAGGGGGTATTCATTTTAAATGATGCAGGCTGGGAGGACTTATTGAGGTGGCATTTGAGCAAGGACTTAGGGGAAATGAGTGAGTATAAAGTATTCTGAAGGATCAGGATTTTAGCAGGTGCAATACTTTGTGCAAAGCCCTAAGGCTGAAGGCTTTCAACATAGATGGAGCCGAGTGAGTGAAAGAGAAATTTGGAAAAAATGAAGTCAGAAATGTCATGAGAAGTGATCAGAGACATTCTAGGGCCCCGAAGGCAAGTGTAAGAATTTTAGCTTTTACTCTGAGTGAAATGGGGAGCAGTTGAGCAGAGAGTTGACATTTTTTGCTTACTTTTTAAAGTATCAGTCCAGCTGAGGTATGAAGAATAGACTGTAGAGGGATAGGGGTGGGGAGAGGAGCAAGGGTGAAATCAGGATAAGCAGTGAAAGAGCTGCTGCAGCAATCAAGGCAACAGATGATGATGAGCTGGAGCGAGGAGGGTAGTATGAGAGGTGGCGAAAAGTAGATTCTATTCTGAACTTAGAGACCGCAGGATTTCTGAATGGATGAACACAGGATGCGAGAAAAAGAAAAGAGTCGAGGATAAGTCTACAGATTTGAGTATGGACAAAGAAGGATGAAATTGTAAGGAGCTGACTTGGCGAAGACTGTGTGTATATTAATCTACTAGGGTTGCCATAACAAAATACCACCGACTGGGTGGCTTTAACAACATAAACGTCTCTTCTCACTGTTCTGGAGGCTAGAAGTCCAAGACAAGATCAAGGTGTGGGCAGGTTAATTTCTTTTGAGGCCTCTCCTCTTGGCTTGCAGACAGTGGTCTTCTTGCTGTGTTCTCATATGGACATTCCTCTGTGCCCGCTGATGTCTAGTGCTTGTCTTTTTTTTTTTTTTTTTTTTTTTTTGAGATGGAGTCTCGACACTGCACCGTCCACCTCCCAGGTTCAAGCAGTTCTCGTGCCTCAGCCTCCTGGGTAGCTGGGACTACAGGCACGTGCTACCATGCCTGGCTAATTTTTTTTTTTTTTAATTTTTAGTAGAGATGGGGTTTCACCATGTTGGCCAGGCTGGTTTCAAACTCCTGACCTCAAGCGATCCACCTGCCTCCGCCTTCCAAAGTGCTGGGATTACAGGCTTGAGCCACCGCACCTGGCCTTGTCTCCTCTCATGAGGACATGCGTCAAACTGAATCAGGGCTCACCTGTATGATCTCATTTTACCATGCTTACTCCATGAAAGGGCCCTATCGCCAAATGCAGTCACACTTGGAGGTGCTAGGGGTTAGGACTTAAACATTTGAATTCAGGTGAGCCGGACAGTTACAATTCAGCCCATCACAGTGTATGAGTAGGATGGATATTAAGGAGTTTAGTTTCATGCAGGTTAAATTGAGTTATGGTGGATGTCTGCATAGGGATTTCGAGTGGACAATATGAAAAAGAAAGGGCCACGGTCGGAGCCATCGTGCCTCCAACAGTAAGTCATCAATGATCAGCAGGAATCTCAAGGAAAACCAAGGAGAGACCAGAAGGAGAAGAAAATTCAATAAGCAAGACCAAAAAACAAGGTAGCGAGGAGGGAATAATTGTATGTAGCAAATGTTGCTGATAGGTCAAGTAAAATGGGGTTCAAGAATTGGTCAACATGAATGTAATTTATAAAATCCGTAAATCTGTTCTATTGGTAGAGTGGTAAGAGAGAATAAGATGACAAAAAATTGAAGTCAGAGTAAAGATGCTGGTTTCAAGAGAGTCGCAGAGAAAAAGATAACGGGGAAGATGGAGTTAAGAGAAAGTTTTATTGTTATGATGGGAAAACAACAGCATGTATTGTGCTGATGGGGTAGATCCCATAGACGGGGAAAAACTGATGGTGTAGGAGAAAGCGGTTGCTAGATCAATGTCTTCAAAGTCAACAAGTGAAAATGTGATCTACTAGAGGGATTATCTTTAAGTAGAAAAGGGCAAAGAAAATAACAGGGATATATATATATTTATATAATGTGTATATATACGCATTTATTTTACTATATTTACATTTATGTATATTTACCTATATATAAAATATGTCAGTCTTTAAGTCTGGCTTAATGAATAGTTATTGTTTTACCTGTTCTCCCCTGCCACCTTCATTCTATTATTCTGGAAAATTATCCTTCATACCAAATGGGTGCTTCTGCAGAGGGAGGTAGGCTGCCCATTGGCCAGAGGAATGAATACATGATTCATAGTGTTTTACAGTAAGTAGTCCAGCTTTGATTAAGGAAATTTTTTCTCCTTGATCATAGTACTGCAAGGTTGTAAGCTTGAAACTCCTTGATGTTGGATAAGCTGTCCTAGAGAATGAAGCCAGTAAAGAGTCAGAGAGAGGAGATGGAGAAGAATGTATTCCTGACGTTGTCCATTCATTGGTTCTTGTTGCCCTCAAGGTCATTTCTACAGAATCCTTCCCGTTAACTTGAACTGTAAATAATTTTTTTTTAGCTTAAGCCAAAACAGGGTGGGTATTCAAGATTCTCCAGGACCTAGAGAGCTGATACAAATTATGCTTCTTAACATTGGCTCCGGATGTTTCATCCACACTCTACTTAAAATTGTAGTCAACCTTTTCTCTTTGTCATTTCTCATCCCTCACATTCTAATAATTAGCCAGTTCTTGAACCTTTCCAGTCAAACTATTTCCAGAGCCATATCCCATCTCACCATCACCTCTGCCATCCTAGTCCAAGTCACTCTCATTTCTCACCTTGTAAACAAATGATTCTACTCCCCTCAATTTTTTCCTACATTTGCTCATGCTGTTCACTCCACCTGGAGTCTCCATCAAGTCAGCCCGAAACTCCCGCTCTCTTATGCAGGGGCTCCGGATCCCTACAACCTAAGTGACTTCTCTCGTATTAAAAACTCCTCCACTTCTCATATCATTTGTTTCATTTTTGCTTTGGCTTCCATTATTTGGACCTCTTATGAGATGATAATCACACCAGGGGCTGTTTTAGTCAATGTTTCATCTGCAGTCCCTTGTATATATTACATTCTCAGTAAGTACATATTGTTCTAAGCTACTATAAATTAACCGCATCTTTTTTGTCATTTAGATAAGAGTATTTGGGGAATACTGTGATAAACCCTACTACTACTCGTAAAGTGACTTTTGGTAAATTTCTGGATTCATAATGACAAGTGGTAAAAGAGATAAGAATTTATGCCTTTTGGAATGTTCCCTTCTCTACTTTAAATCTTCAGATTCAGATAATTGAGCAATAATGAAGGAAAAGAATGTGGAAATGTAGATTTCAGCAAAGAACATGGATGTGCCATTATTCTTGGACTGCAATTTTTTCGTTCTTTAGAAAAATATCACCGTGACCTCAGTTCAAGATAGCCTTCATGAACAGAAACACATCCGTTCATATCGCCACGTAATTGTTGACCTAGCAACTGCTATTCTAGCTTTACAAATATTGTCTCATTTTTGAAACTTATTTGCTTAAATAAAAGCTGCTGCTATGAGGTTTAGAGGTTAATTATACCTATTCACCCAAAAAAATGTTTGTTTTAAATTTGTTGCTAAAAATTTCTAGGTTGAGTAGCAAAATTATGTTAACATAAAAATTTGTAGTTGAAGTGCTAGTAGAGATAGCTGCTGATGACTCATCGATACTTTTACACCTTGAACCACTCATATCTCTCGTTTTGATACCACATTTTGTCAAATACACCAACATGAAATGATGGCAATTAAACAGCTTATGATTGTCTGCATAAAACCACTCTTTCAGCATTAAAATTCATCCCAAACATCAGAAGATCCCAAACTGAAAGGAATTTTTAGTCCATGTTCATTCATTTAAAAAATCTGGTTTTACAGATGGTGAACCTAAATAATAAAATGTATTATCCTGCAAACATATACTAAGAAACCCCAATTGCATGATAAAGCTAATAGCTTGTCTCAGCTACAAAAGTGGAAAAGCAGCACTATTCAACTAATAATGCCATATGATCTACCATGTAATGCCAATATCAAATATTTTATTCCTAAACAGAAAAAAATGGGAATTTTGTTTCAAGGTTATGGAATGTTGTATACTCTTTGGATTATCTCCTTCGAGCCCATTTTTATCCTGAGATAATGAAAGCTTTGCATGAGTAACCAAGGATAGACTATGGTCTTTTGAAACTCACTTTTTCTTACTGCCAAATAAATCTCTTTTAAATATGTTCTCTGTGAGGCAATCATGACATCCATTGGCCAACTGGATCTGGGGTTATGCCTGGATACTTTCCACATTGCACGTGGTTGTCAATTTGAATTGTGTATCAACTACCCATCATATTTGGCACATCTGTACTTAACATTGGCATTAATTTTACCCTATTGTTCTAATTGCAGTACTTTGATGTAATGACACCATTCAATTCACAGATGGTACTGGTGGGGGGTTTTCCCAAAAAAATATAATGTAATTTTAATTTGGAATCTGAGAATGCCAAAAATAAGAGCTTCATTGATTAAGTTATCTCAGCCTGCTAAACAGTTGAACATTTGAACTAAATAGGAAAAACAGGGGAAAGAGAACAGCAGGTTTCAATACCAACCTACTGCAAGTGTTTTGCTTTTGATTATCATCTATGGGGCATGCAAGACTTACCTGTTCATAATCAAACTTTGACATACTTAAGCAAAATAAAATCTATATTTTCAAATAAGATAAATGTATTCTGTTAAAGATGAAGTCTTTGTGAGTGGGAAGCCTGCAATTTGAAAGGTAATCATTTAAATTATTAAATGTAAATTATATAAAATATAACAGATTTGATATGTGTGTGTGTGTGTGTGTGTGTGTGTGTGTGTGTATATATATATATATATATAAATCTTTTAAATATATATATTTACAAGATTTCCTGGAGTATCACTCTCACTATTTCCTATAACATCATTAAACAATGCCTATCACAATTTCCATTTTGTAGAATCATATCAGGGAATAATTAAGGAACTTTCCAAAAGTCACAAGACCTCTCACTGAAAGAGGAATGACTAGAATACAAATCTTTATTTCTTACTTGAATGTATTTTATGAGATATTGCCAATTTTATTGAATAAAAAAAACAGTACCATGTTGTTTCAACATGGCAGACCACCTTTCCTGTTAAGAAGAGTGACAAGAGGTGTGAATGTAGGACCATTACACTTAGCTTTGGAATGGGGTTGGGAGAGGAGGACATTAAACCATAAGAATAACTCATTTTAGCAAGTTTCCTAGAAATAAAAAAGGATGCTGGAAAAAGTCATGAAGGCATTGGGAGGCATCTGACTGCAGTATGTGTGAAAATCCAAAAGGACTTGCCACAAATCGTCAGTTTACTTCAGTCAAATACTGGCAGCCAGGGTCCCAGTGAGCTAAGAGAATTCTATCATAGCTGGGCATGTTTGATGAAGTGATAGAATCATGAGCAAAACATGGAAGAGGCCAAAGATGTCAAATCTCTGGTCTTTCCCTAGCACTGTAGCTAGGCCCCATGAGAAACAGGCTGCAGACTGAAGCCAAAGGAGCTATTTTCATAAAGGACTTTGTGTGTGTGTGTGTGTGTGTGTGTGTGTGTGTGTGTGTGTGTGTGTGTGTGTGAGACGGAGTCTTACACTCTTGCCCAGGCTGGAGTGCAGTGGCGCAATCTCGCTCACTGCAACCTCCACCTCCTGGAGTCAAGTGATTCTCCTGCCTCTTGCCTCAGCCTCCCGAGTAGCTGGGATTACAGGCACTGGCCACCACGCCCAGCTACTTTTTTGTATATTTAGTAGAGACAGGGTTTCACTATGTTGGCCAGGCTGCTCTCCAACTCCTGACCTCGTGATTCACCTGCCTCGGCCTCCCAAAGTGCTGGGATTTCAGGTGTGAGCCACCACACCTGGCCAGACATTTATCTTGGCATCATAAGTCGTGCTTCCTTAGTGTGTGCAGGACAAAGTTCTTCCCACTTCTGAGTGAAAGACAGGCTTCAGTTCAATGATGGTATAGGAAATGCTGGGTTATTTGATACCACAAATGCTGACTGTATTAGCTCATTCCTTTGTCCCAGGGAGAAGTAGGAAATGACTGGGTATCATTCTCAAGTAGCGTTGTAAGTAGCAGATATTAGAATGGGGTCCAGATGCTAGGAACATTCAAGGATTACTTCTGAGTACATCTGAGACACCTTGAAGTTCTGTCAGATATAACTGAACGAATGAGAATTTTGGAGGTAGACGAAGAACTTGTTCATTAGCTTTCACTCACAACAGAAATTTATGTTTTACATTTACTATAAAACTCACAGGCAGCCAGGCACAGTGGCTCACACCTGTAATCCCAGCACTTTGGGAGGCTGAGGCGGGTGGATTATGAGGTCAGGAATTTGAGACTGGCCTGGCCAACATAGTGAAACCCCATCTCTACTAAATATACAAAAACTTATCCTGGCACAATGGCAGGTTGCTGTAATTTCAGCTCCTGGGGAGGCTGAGGCAGGAGAATTGCTTGAACATGGGAGGCAGAAAGTGCAGTGTGCTGAGATCACACCACTGCATTCCAGCCTGGGTGAGAGTGCAAGACTTCACCTCAAAAACAAAAACCAAACCAAAAAAAAAAAATAACGCTCATAGGCTGAAATATCTTGGGAAACTTTTTAACATGCATTATTCTTAGCGTAGTGATCTCTCTAACCTTGCACCCAGTCAAGTGTCAAAGGAGCCCCAGCCCATCAAAATTGCCAACTTTTTTTGCTAACCATAAAAGCTGTGTACGCACTGTATAGAAGGCTGACCTGGGAAGCTGCAGAGATGAGGAGGAATGCTGACTCACTCCAAGCATATTTTTGGAACTATCATCTGCATTTCTGTTCAGGCTCTTTCTTCTGAGCCCCTCCCACTGTTTACATAAGAATTAGTTACTTCTTTACACGGCATCTACCATGCAAAAAGTTATACTAAATTCTGTTTTAATTTCTCATTGTTTCTTGGGAAATTTCAACATCAATCATCCCCAAATTTGTATTGCCCTTATCCGCAGTGATCGGTATTAAAGTGTTGGCCTACCCTTGATTTTTCTGGATCATGTCCTGATGATAAATTGTGTCTCAGGAGGTCAGCTAGAAGCCTCAGTTGAGAAACCCCATTCCTACCTCATGGTGGCTTTTCGAATCCTTACACATTTTTATATGCGGTCGGCCCCAGGAAAAGCCAACTGTGGAGAGTACATGTGTGCTAAGAACCTTGAACTCAGTGGGCCATAAAAAGGTTCCTGATAGCATAAATTGCTCACTCTCCTCTTAGCTAATAGGCATCGTAATTTTAGACAGGCATCCTTTCTGAATAAGTAAACAAAGAGGGCACTTTGTATTTCTGTATTTTAGCACTTCCTTTTACCGTTATCTAATATGTATTTTCCTCCCAAAAATACCCTGCTACCTCTCCATTTCATTTAGGTTTATCTGTTTCTATATCTCTATTACTATATTTTTTTTAAGTTCAATTTCCAGGTATATTTATTTTACATATATGTGTGCATGTGTGTGTATATACAAACTTCCTCATTTACTGCCAAAAATTACATTTTAGTTAATTTTTGAAGCTTGTGCAGCTGTTAATTAAAGTGGCCATTACAAGATGATTTAGCATATAATTTTAGAATAGCATACCGCAAGTTTGAAAAGACTTACACCTGTGTTTACCTGCATACTGTAGCTGGTTTTAGGGAAATCCAGATGAGACCCAGGTGCCCAACCCACTTAGTTGCAATATTTACATTTTGCACTAAATGTGTTTATGTCTCACATTTCTAGTTACACAGTCATAATTATGATGAACAGCATTTCTATATCTTTCTCTGAGAAATGGAATTCTTTTTTTCATGAAGCAGAAATACAAAATTGACTTACTGTTGTGTTGATTTTTCAAGCTTATTAGATGAAAATTCCAGGACATTACTTTTCAGTGACACTCACTTTTAAGATAACTAAGGTAGTAAAGCATCTTTTACTACTGTTTGCAAGAGAAAAATAAGATATTAAGAGATTGAAGGGCAGAAGTTTGATCAGATGAACTCAGAAGCATTCATACAAAGTTTGCATAGCTTTTGAGTATATAATGTTAAATATTTATGCTAAGTAACATTCAATGCTTGATTTTTTTTTTTTTTTTTTTTTTTTTTGAGATGGAGTCTCACTCTCTTGCCCAGGCTGGAGTGCAGTGGCACAATCTCAGCTCACTGAAGCCTTCGCCTCCCAGGTTCCAGCAATTCTCCTGCCTCAGCCTCCCAAGTAGCTGGGATTACAGGTGCCCACCACCATACTCAGCTATTTTTTTTGTATTTTTGGTAGAGATGGGGTTTCACCATGTTGCCCAGGCTGGTCTTAAACTCCTGAGCTCAAGTAATCCACCCACCTCAGCCTTCCAAAGTGCTGTGATCACAGGCGTGAGACATTGCATCAATGCTTGATTTTTTAATTTGCACCACTGAGACTTTTGAATATACTCCCTGCTGCCTTTCTCTTCACTGCATTCATTTCATACTTGTTGTGATGAGAACTAAGAAACTCTGAAATGTGATATTCTAGCTGAAAAGTTCTGGTTGCAGGTGATCAGATTTTAAAAATTCAGGTAGCTTTCAATTAATTTCCTGAAATTAAGTCTAGATTCACAATACTCAGAATATTTGGTCTTTAAGCAACTTTCCAACTAGCCTAAAATATGATGCCAAATTAACGTAGGCTTGATCTCATTGTCTTAGTCATCACACCGGCTCTTTCGTCGCTATAATGAAAAATATTTTCTTAGTTGTTCTTCATCTGGCCAGTCATTCATTTTCACCTAAAGTGGCTGTCCTTTGATCAAGATATGCTATAAGTAGCACAATGTGCAGGTATTTGTAATAAGTCTGTGGGGTTGTCAATTTGCATCAGCATTTTCTGGCAAATGGAGTAAATCCTTCATGCATCTTTTTCTGAGTTTTAGATGTTCACGATATTGATTTTTTAACTTGTCTGTGTAGTAAGGACTTTTTCACATACAAGAGTACCCTTAAAACCACTAAATTCAGTACGCAATATTTTGAATAATCTGAAATCATCCACTGGGCTAATAAAACCTTATAATTTTGTTGCCATCATTTTAAAGTGATAGTCTTGTCTTGAGTCTTAAGAAAATATTTCAACAATTTTAGATTTGTGTGTGTGTGTGTGTGTGCATGTGTCTGTGTGTGTTAATGCCTGAGCCTTGTCTATGGCCACCAAGTTTCTTTATAGGAAACATTTATTACAATATATAATATCTACATTTATAATAATATATAATTATAAACATAATCATAATAGAGATGAGTTAAGGCTACTTAGTAATTTACATATTAAACAACTTTTTTTCTCTAATGAGGGTTATGATGACATGAATTCAAAATATTTAGTCTTTAGTCCTTCTAAAAATGAAACAAAAGTTATCAATACAGTCTACTGAGGTCACGTCTTTTATAACATTACTATTTCTTCATTCAAAACATGTGATGACGCATAAGTATGCAAAAGCTGTGATTAGATTGCATTTTGTCATAATACCGACCCATTGTCCTACGCCTTTATACTTGGATTTCCATCAATCAGTATTCGAAGAAATATGAAGCATGATTCTCTCCTATTTAGAACACAATGTTTGATATTAATCAATTAGATCAAGATAAATATATTTTAAATGAGAATCAACTAGCTGTAATTTGTGTCCTGAAGAAATGGGGAATGCAACTACAGCACAGCTTTTTACTTGGCTGTGTTCTTGGTTCTAAGCTAAACATTTTACTTTTCTTCACTTCTTTATTCCTCATCAATGCCATGCAACATCACATAATTCTAATTTTATAATTTAAAAAATAAATGGGGAGTTAAGGCAATCTTCTAATGCTTTATCAAGTACATCCTTATGAAATTTCTTAGAGTTGAATGTATATATACGTCTTCCAATTATGAGAGGTCACACCCAACTTTTGGGGAAAAGTCACCAGCAGAAGCTAAACTCATCCCTATGAAATTTATAAGATTAATCAGGGAGAAGAGAGGGGAGAAATGAGAATACGCCCAGCCTGCAGCACATTCAGCATTCATCATGAGGTCAGCCAGCTCTCTGAGCTGCTTCCTCAGAATGATTTGCTGCCTAGCATCTCAGAATCATGTAGACTCTGTCACAAGATTAGAGTTCCCCTAACTGCTCTATAGATAACAGCTTAAGCATTGTGAAATGTTTTCCCTTTGAGATATTCTTTCAGGTCCTGCATATCACTAACATCAACTGATCTGAAGGACCCAAAGAGGAGCTGACTCACCAAAGAATGCAGTTTCTACATCCTGATGATTTCATCATCCTTACCCCAACCAAGCAATTACCCCAGTTTTCTAGCCCCTTGCCCTCCATGATCCCCTTAGAAATCCTACCCCAGATCTCCTAGGAGAGATGGATTTCAAGGGTCCCTCCCATCTCCTCATTTGGCCACCCTGTGATCCTTAAACTATTTCTCCTCTGTAAACCCCAATGTCTTGCTGTACTGGTCTGTTACTGCACAGTTGGCAATATGAACCCACTGATCTTGTGACAAGGTGTAGAGCAAATTTTCCACATACCTAATTTTAAACTTCTCACACAAATATCAGTTACATCTTTATGTCAAGTAACATCAAGCTGAATTATATATGAGTTGGTGCTTTTAACATAATTGTTAACAGACTTCTTAATTAACCTGCCAATTCTCTGAAAACTAGAGCTCACTCTGGCTTTATCAGTGAGAGTAGGTTAAGCACTTCTCTTCCACTGAGTTTTTAATGACTGTATTGGCTACAGGGTGTATAGCCCATGAGTACTACATCACACACACAAGTGAGAACTTCAAATGTACTTTTTTTGGTGACACTTCATTCACTTCATACACAGTTGAGATATTTATTTCAATAGTGTAAGCTTTCTTTACCTATTTCGTGGATTGCCCACGTTAAGCTACTCTTCGGTTTATTGAGTTTGATTTCCTTTCAAAGACTCTGAGTTTGGAAATAAACCACGGGAATCAGTTGAAAACGGGGGAAATAAATAGATCATCTGTAACATCCCCTCCCAATTCTAACAGACAGGAGCTCTTTAATGCCACCTCTAGGATAATTCCCTATGCAGCATCATAATGAAGGCTTATAACTAGAAATATGCAATGCAAGAGAAAACTGGAAGCTACCAATTAGGGAACACTTATTATGAGACAAAAACTATACCAGGAATCAGCATCCTTTTTCTGAAAAGGGAAAAATACCAAGTATTTTAGGCATTACAAGCTATATGACCTCTTTAGCAACTACTCAACATTGCCATTATGGCACAGAAGCAGCATTTGAAAAAAGCAAACAAATGAAAATGGTTTTAATAACATTTTCAGTATAAAAACCTTCATTTGCCTGGTGTCTGGCAAATGATATATCTGTTTTCCGCAGTCGCTATGACAAATGTCAAAGAAAGGCACTGTTTAATTCTGTAGATGAGGAAACTGGGATTCAAAGAGATTTAGTATACATCAGATCTAACTGGGAAAATAGAACTGACCACCAGTAATTCAGTAGAGGGCGTTTGACACGAGGCACTAGTTAAAAGGATGTCAGAAATACTAAGAAGTCAAAGAGGGTACAGTAAGACAACCCCAAGGTTAGCAACAGAAGGAAGTTGCTACCATCCAAAAGGAGGCAGTGGCTTTCATAGAGCCCAGAAGCTGTCCACCAGAGACCTCACTGGAAAGGTATGTCCAGAGAGTCCTGGGATCCTGGAAGAGATTTAAGCCCACTGGTGATCCAGCAGAAAGGGGAAGAGGTGCCCTGTCATCCTGCTTCCTGCCCCGCCCCCCAGCCCCCGCCAATCTCCCACCACGGTGCTGGATCTTAGCTGAATTATAGTTTACAGATAACAGCTTCTTGAAGTACAGAGCACAGCAGGGAATTTATCTCAGAGCGCACAAAAAGGATCAAGTCATAGTAACATTGTCATGATTAGAATCTCGGCCTGTCTCCTCCGACTGCCATGCACTTTCACCGTACAACAGCATAAGTAGAGCTTGCCTCTTATCTTTTCTTCTCACATTTTACAAATGTGATATTTCTCAGTCTCAAAAATATAGCTCTTGAAATTTCTAGCTTCACTCTACAGCACTCAATATTCTCTTTCTGTAAAAAACAACACAGTGATGTCCATATCCACAGAAAAGTGAAGGTAATTCTGTTAATTTGCCAGTGACTTATTTCACCGTGCTGAAAAGAATGTGTTTACAAAAATTTCAGCTGTTTTTCTGTTATTTATTTAAACATTCATATGGGATACACATGAGGACCATCCTAATTTTTATTTGAGTATTAAGGTGACGGATTTTTATTCTTCTTAAACCTTGTTTCACAAGATTATTTTCAGGATAGATGGTAAAATAGTCCTCGATAGTTTGACAACCTTAGTAGTATCTACATGCATTACTCAAAAGATAACTTGTCTTGCTGTTTGTGAAAGTCGCTTTGAACATATGCAGCCTGCATGACAGCTGGCAGAATGGTTAATTTTAAAGCTCCGGGGGGGGTTGCAGGAAGGCAAGATGGACAATAAATTGAGATGCCCAGAAATTATCATTTACTCTAAGATTCTCTACCCTCTGGGGGAACCTTTCCAGTTACACTTCAACATGGAATTTTTTCCTCACCCAAAGATCCGGAGTTAAGATCAATAACATCAGGAACAGACCAAGCAAATTACTGAAGTTTTTAAAGAGATAGTAAAGAAAGCTGTGACATCACACAGATGGCATGAGGGTCCTCCCCAACACTAAAAAAAAAAAAAAAAAGAGGCAACAGGAATTTGAAGAATATACAGTTGACCCTTGAACAACACAGGTTTGAACTGCATGGATCCACTAATACACAGATTTTTTTCAATAAATATATTGAAAAAAATTTTGGAGATTTGAGACAATTTGAAAAAACTCACAGATGAAATGTATAGCCTAGAAATATTTTAAAAATAAGAAAATGTTGAGTATGTCATGAATGTATAAAATATATGTAGCTTCAAAAATTAGCTGGGTGTGGTGGCACAGGCCTGTAGTCCCAGCTACCCAGGAGGCTGAGGCAGGAGAATCACTTGAACCTGGAAGTCAGAGGTTGCAGTGAGCCGAGATCGTGCCACTGCATTCCAGCCTGGCAACAGAGAATCCATCTCAAAAAAAAAAAAATCATACACATATATATATGTGTATGTAGCTTCTAATCATTTGCTACCATAAAACATAGACAAACCTATTATGAAAAGTTAAAATTTATCAAAACTTACATAAACACACACTGTAATAGTGCCATTTGCAATGGAGAGAAATGTAAACAAATGCAAAGATATATTATTAAATCACAACTGCATAACATTAACTGTAGTGCACATACTGTACTACCGGAATGACTTTGTAGCCACCTCTTGTTGCTATGGTGGTGTGCTCAAGTATTGCCAGTGTCTGCTTAAGCTGTGCTGTGATGCCAATCATCTCTGAGTGAGCAGTTCGTCTCTGCAGTAAATTGCGTGTCACAGTAAAAAGTGATCTCTCGTGGTTCTCGAGTATTTTTCATTGTGTTCAGTGCAAAACAGTAAACCTTGAATAACACCATGGGACCCATACGAAGTGCCACTAATGATGCTAGAAGTGTTCCCAAGAAGCAGAGAAAAGTCGTGACATTACAAGAAAAAGTTGAATTGCTTGATATGCACCATAGATTGAGGTCTGCAGCTGCAGTTGCTTATCATTTGAGAGGACGATTCATCTTGTAAACAGATGATGTAAACTTAAGGTATCCATATATGCGGTACAGTACTGTGAATGTGTTTTCTCTTCTTTACGATTTTCTTAACATTTTTTTCCTCTAGCTCCTTTATTGTAAGAATACAGTATATAATACATATAGCATATAAAATATGTCTTAACCAATGGTTTATGTTATCTGAAAGGTTTCCTGTCAACAGCAGGCTACTAATAGATTTGGGGGAAGTGAAAAGTTACATGTGGATTTTTGATGGCATGGGGGGGTGGCATCCCTAAACCTCATAGTGTTCAAGGATCAACTGTACTTAAAACGGAAGCCTGTCACTTAAATGTAACTGTAATTAAAAATCTAGAATCTGAATTCAGAATTTGAATTACGAACCATTGCAGATGGAGAGACTGAGTTATCTATGGTTGGAATTCTAACTCCAGTAACAAAATGCAATCATGGCTCCGCAAACTGACATGGAGACAAAGAGGCGGCCCAGGGGACATTGTCAAACTTACACCCTGAGAGAAGACACTTGTTTTAGCCACATGCACCTCTATGCTACATTCACTACTTCCTGAGGAGAAGCTAAACAGAACTACACCGTTTATTATTTACAATCAGCTATGTATTTATTTCCTTTTAGATGTCCTGAATAATTGCCAGAATTTAGTTCTCATTTCAAACTCTGGCTACCTCTATTCTGAGTGGAGACCCTGAAATTTTCCCATAGTCCTGAATTAAAAGAAGAAATTTAATTGCTACTGAAGGATAATATTTGGTTGTATCCAACTGGCAATTGTGCTTGAGTTTCTGTGCCCAGTGAGCTGATCAAGTGAATTGAATAATGTAGTCAGTAAAGGCAGGTGCTCTGGGTGCATGGGTTTGAATCCTACTCTGCCACTGACTAACTGCAGGCATTTAATGAATCCAAGTTCTTTGTGTCCTCTTGTGCCTCAGTTCTCTCATCTATAAAATGAGGCTAATAATTGTACCTTCCAATATTGTTGTTTTAAGAATTAACGAAGTAAAGCATTCTGATATAGCGCTTCTCAAACTTTAATGTTCTTTACAAATCACTTTGGAATCATGTTGAAATGCAAATTCTCTTTCAGCAAGTCTGGGGTGAGGACTGAAATTCTGCATTTTTAACAAGCTCTAGATAATACTGAAGGTGTTTGTCTGTGAATCACACTTAGAATAGCAAGGCTTCATAAAAGTGCCTGGTACCTAATAAAGGTTAAATACGTGCTATGTAGAGTATTATTATTTCACAACATCCACTGTAGAATCATGGCTCAATATGTCTCATTCTATCTGGCTGTCACATACTGCATACATTATGTCACACATACTATCTGCAAGAGTAGTTACCTTCTTCTTCTACTAGCCTGCCTTACTTGCTCCAGGCTGAATTGTTTTATCTTCTCTGATCCTTCCTTTTTCTTGCCACATTTACTAAAAAGGTCTTTCTCTATTTTCTCAATTATTATAGAACTTATTTTCTGCAGTACTTTTGCAAAATGACAATGTATCATCTTTTGAGAGCTTTTATACTGTGTTAATATCTCTCTCTCTAAATACTCTGCATGTTTTGCTGTCTCATCAGCCTTCTGTATCAACCACTTTTTCTAACCTAATGTTCTGAGTCTTAAGTGCTCAATTAATGTGTTTGATCTTTTGGAGTTGGAGAAGCCATTGCTCATCCATACTTTCTTCTATCTCAGGTGACCTGACACAAAGTTGGGATATGAGATCCTCTTTCCTTGTACAATTCCTGTAATATCTGGCTTACTACATTTATTTTTCTATCCCAATTTGAGACAGAGATGCACAACATGGTTATTTCCATTAGAAAGGAAGACAATGTGAATAGATTCCTTCAAAATATCTATTAGCACTATCAAAATCTTTAAGGCCGCATGTAAAAGATTTGAAGTGAAAAAGTCATACATATATTTTCAAATATTCTGAGTGTCACTTGTGAACCATAAGTTCCTCTGATAAACGTTTTTGATCTTTTCTGTCTCTGCTAAAAATTTTAACTTCCTTCATGTATGTATCTCTGCTGGTGGTTGGATGATTTTACAAGAGATTCTTCTGATTCAAATGGAGTCTTTTTGGTATTTTCAACTTTATAAGTCTAAAGAGAAGAGAATATAAAGATGTAGACTTCACATTCATGAAGACCTAGTTTTTAATCCCATCTGCACTACTTCCCGACTCTGTGACTTAACAAGATACCTAAACTTTGTTCCTTAGGTTCCTGGTTGATTAGAGTAACTAGTAATTTTTGTATATTTGTCCAGTGTCTGGCACAACAAAAGTGATCAATGAATCTGAGCCATTCTTGAAGAGAATTATTTTTCATATTTATGAAAGTCAATCTGAAGTTTATGATAATCAAGACCTTCCATAAAAATCATTCAGTATAGTCCTTTCTCTCGTCTATTATGAAGCTTCTCCACAAATCAGAGCTTCATTCCAAAATACATAACTTATGGACCAATAAGGACTTCTTGAATGCCAAATCAGTTGAGTATTTGGCACAGCATAGGCACCACGAGTTGAATCAGAGAGAGTACAAGAAAGATTCATGTCCTAATTTTATAATAATCTCGTAAGATTGAGTTATGATATTGTTTTATTTTGAAAAGTCGTTTCTTTGCTTTGTTTTCTTTTTTTAAAAAAAATCAGGAATATTAAGATTGTTTGTCTTCAATTTTGGTCAATCAAAAGAATAAAGATAGGAAGAAATAAAGGGAGAATAGCAACAACATAAGTCGGGGGAGGCGGGGAGAGAGGGACACTAGGGAAGGAGAGAAACCAATTGTGTTAAGAAGAAACTGATAAACAAGCAGTCAGGTGAAATCTCTCTAGAGAAAGGAAAAATGAACACAACTTGACCTTCATGTAACCCTTAATCTCGTTAGAGAAGGAAGAATTGGGAAATGAAGTACTTCTCAGCAGTAGTTTAAGTGAAGAACTAAAATTAATTTACTTGACTTTCAAGCTATGAGACTTATACTCTGTAGAAACCACAATTTCACACTCCCAGATTCTAGTACAATGTTGACAAAACAACTTACTTGAAAAATCAGGCAAACTACTCACCACCAACTGCATTGCATCCAAGATGTCTTTATTGTATGAGATAATCACCCTTCTACTAATTGAATAAAGCAAACTCCTTTAGAACCCAGAAAGGGATATTTGGAAGATGATGGACATGGTTACTAGTGGGCCCCGAATTAAAAGAATTTTTATTACTTCATATTAATTTAAACAGTAAAAACTGTGAGAACTCTATCAATACAACTCAATGGTTATACTGACACAACATTATTTTTAATGTCAGTGGTCTAAAAACTTTTAGGCTAAATAAAGAACAACAAGCATTTAAAGCAAGAATGCACTTTTTATTTGAATTATTGGAATACTAAATGGATATTATTGATGCAATTTAATCCAAAAGTAAAATTATTAACAAATCCAAAAATGAAATTATTATAAACAACTATAGCCAAGATTTTTACTCTGAAAAAGTGACCTCAAGAAAAAATTAAATTTAAAACATGTTGTATGCCAGATAATGTTCTGCCATATTTGTATTAATAAATGTATGTGAAATCGTTTTTGTATGATTAAAAAAAACTAATGCAAAGGAGCTGGATCACAAGTTGTTACAAAATCTCTATGTATAACTATTGTATGAGCTAGCTATTGCCAGGACAAAGCTACATAACAAACAAAAATCTCAGTGGCACACTATTACATACATTTTTTAAGGTAATATATCTGTGCATGGGTCAGAAGTTTTTTGACATAGGCTGGGCTCAGCTGGGTGCCTCTCATTCAAGTTGGGCATGGTTACCTGCTGGGATTTCTACTTAGACTTGCTTTGTGTGTGTTTATGCTTGAACTCAGGTTGACCAGGCAGCAGCTAACAAGAGGAAGCTTCTCTCCTGTCAGCGGCAGACAGCACAAGAGGACAAGTAGAAATAGTTAAGGTTTCTTAAGGTCTGCTCCTGCAACTGGCACACCCTCACTGCTACCCTATTCTATTGGCCATAGCAGAAAAATTGTGGGAAGATCTGCAAAGTCACATGGCAAAGAGCATGGTTATAGGAAGGGACTTTAATTATGGCCTGTTATATGCAACCCAACACCACGACCATATTCATATAAAACAATATCATTGTTAATAAGAGGAAGGACCACAAAGGACAATTATAAATCTATGAAAATTTCCAAAAAGATAACTGAATGGAAGTTATCTGACTGGAAGAAGATACAGTTGAAGAAATATACTGTAGTATATCAGTGAGGGGGAAAAGTAAGGTAAAAGTCTCAACTCAAATAACTGAAGAATGACACAGATAATGTCTACTAGAAAGCTTAGTATTTAGAAAGCAAGAATGTTAAAAACCAAATTTGAAAAAGAATCTATTCTATCAGCAAATTTTAAAATCCGGGTTTTTCCTGTTCTTTCTCTTTCTAAGAAGGGAAGACAATGCAATGTTGAAAATATGCTGTATTCTTTCATGTTTTATATATATATATATACACACACACACACACACACGTGTATATTTCATGCATATATACTATATATGTGTGTATGTATATATATATATACACAACACATATGATTGTGCCTAAGTCTCAATTTAAAAATGCAATTAGATGATGGTTTACCATTGAATGTTATACTGATAGAATCACTACAGTTGGAAGGTACTGAGCATCACGGTGAGACTCAGATGGTACCATAAGAAGCCAGGTAAGAAAGTATGTGCTAACTCTGCCCTGTATGTTATCCTTCTTCCCTTTGGGGTTTTTAATGGAGAGAGCAAAACTCAGCTAACATTTCACTAGATGAAGAGGCCCTAAAATTTGGGATGGTGACATTTGAACAGTTTTCAGTGAAGTTCAAAGAGCTGAACTCACAAATTTCTCTGAGTTTCCCTTCCTGGCAAGAGCAGCACCTGTTCCACTATTAACTTCCCCCTCGCCTAAAGGCCCATAATAAATTCTTTTGAAGGCGTGGCTTTGAAAAGAACTGCTGTTCCTCCCTACGAGCCATATCTACTCCTTCTCAATGTCTCTAGACTCAGATCTAATTAGATCAGAAGTACAAAGTGTAAACAGGAGGAGATATCACAGACACCAGTAGAATTGCAAGATTTTGCTAATTATTCCTGAGGAATACGTGTGTGTATGTGTGTGTGTGTGTGTGTGTGTGTGTTCCTAAAGATGATAGAGCAGAATGACAATAATGTGATATTTGATCTGATCAAATTTATTGATATAGGTACATTAACCAGAGATTGGTAATTCAAAGGGGATGATAGTAATTTTATCAATTTACTTGAAAGATTAACATAAACCTGAACGCGCAGTACCCAGCAATAAATGAAGTATAAATTCCAGAACTTCCTTGGTAAACCGTAGAATGAAAACAGGTCAACAAAATGTAATTCATGGACCAAATCCAGCCTGCAAAGTGTTTTAGTAAATAGAGTTTTATTGCAACACAGCTATAGTTGTTATTTTATGTATTGTCTATGGCAACTTCTATACCGAAACCACAGAGTTGGGTAGTTATGACCCAGATCATATTACCCACAATGCCTGATTTTTTTTATCTGGTCCTCTAATGAAAGCGTTTGCTGACCCCCTGCCAAAATTCAAAAGCAAGAGAGGGCCTGGAGTGAAACTTACTATGTGTGATCTACTTACCTTCCCCCCTCTCTATTTTTTTCTGGTGAATCTAGAGAATTCTTGTTTCACCAAGACCCTGAGAAATGCATAGGTAAAGGGAGCACTAAGATGTCTGATAAACTCAGCAAGTCAGGAATACTACTGGGAAATGCTAATACTGAAAAGAGCTCCCTAGTTCCAGTAAGACAGATGGAATCCTTGAATAACAGAGGTCAAGTGGAATACTTAACTGCCAATGACAAGGTGTGGATAATTACTGAAATATACAGCCAGGCTGCAGTAATAATCTGAATGGTTTGACCCACAGAAACCTTTGTCAATGATTAAATGATCATGGTGATCCTACAACTGGTATATATGGATGTTCTACTAAAGTCTTACTTAATTCCTAAAAGCGAAGTGAGTCACAGCCCACAACGCTCTTGCCAGCTAGAGTCAATTCACAGACTGAATGAAGTAGATGCCAGTTCTCTTTGAGGAGGAATCCTATTATACTGCCAAAAATTTACATGGAAGCATTCTTCCTGGCCTAACCAAAGGGACCTGTGGTCATTTGCTAGGGCAGCCATGCAATGGAAAACATGGGAGAAAATACCTAAACTTTTCAAGGATTAGTACCCTATAACTGAAATGATGCCAAACCCTTGGGACTCCAAATCTCACCATGGTCCACTGGCCCATCAGAATGAGGAATTATGGCAGTTAAGTGAAAAATAGAATTTTGGTTCAGATCCATCCTACAGTAGGCCCAGTGGATTCCTGAACCCATCGTCTAGCAAGGCCATGTGTCTGTAACAAAGAACTATTAAGCATTCAAAAAGCATCTCTTGGATGGCACTAGCCCACAGAAGAGAATAAGAACATAACCATAAAACATTAAATGGCCATGCCACCAGATATGCTCATGATGAGCTAGGCATTGTCAAACCCACAAGTCATACATTTGCATGGGACATAGGAGCAAAGGTATATAAAAAGATTGGACACAGATAAATTACATAGCCCAAACCTTATGTCATCTGACTATATTATACTTACTCCTCTTCCTCTGCTCACATTTATGGCCTGATGGGGGGATTTCCTATGATCAGATGCCAGAAGATGAAATAAACCCAGGTTTGGTTCATTGATAACACAGCTCAATATGCTGCAAGCCAAAATTAAACTGTTAACCCATAAAGGCCTCCATAAAGGTTGGCCCTCAAAAACAGTGATGAGGTGAAATCCTTTCATTGGTAGAGATTCAAGCAATACTCCTGGTCCCCAACTTGGTGTGGAAGTGGAAACTGTCTAAGGTAAGAAAATAAATAGACCCTTTCAAATGGTTTGGTTGGTTACTCATGGTCTAGAAGACAATTGTGGAAGACCAGGAAGAAGAAATCTGGTGAAAAAGCAAGATGGTAGACTTATAGGAGTGGATTCAATGTGTCTCACATCAGACCTCCCAGAAAGCAAAAGTTGCATAGAAGCTATTGCACATAGAAGTTAGATGGGATGATTCATCTACAGTCTGTCCTTGCCCAGCCCAGTATTTATGCAATTGTCCAATGATCCAAATGCCATGAGGGCAAGAATGGAGGCTATGCATGGGTTCCATAGCATGAACTTCCATTCATTAAGGCTTATCTAGCTACTGCTGCTTCTGAATATCTGACCCAGATACTCAGATTGGTATCTTTTGAATATATCAACCAGGCAGTTACTGGCAAGTCAGTTATATCAGACCTTCTACCCTGTGAGAGAGAGTGATATGTCCTTGCTGAGATTAATATGAGTGTGTTTGTGGGTTTGATTTTCCTGCCCACCACTAGCACCACTACCACCTGTACTGTTATCCAATAATTCATCTATCATCATAGGTTCCTTAATAACCTGTCCTTTGACCAAAAGACCCATTTTACATTGAAAGAGGTATAACAATATATACAAAACTATGGGGTCCATTTGTCCTACCAGAAACCACATTACTAGAACCTGCTAGCCTATTAAATGTGCAGCTGAGGTTCCAGCCTGGGTGTCATACACAACGGGGTTAGGACACTTTTCTTCAAGATGAGTTCAGGAACGTAATGAGGGATGAATGTAAGTATTTACGTTCAGGAACTTGAGGATACTTGTAAGGAAACTGGCTTTTTCTCTGAGTGAGATGGGATGCCATTAGAGAATTTGAACAAATTGTGAAATGGCTTATGTTGTGCGGAAACCACTCTGACTGAAGTGGAGCAAGGGCAGAGCGGGATGACCAGTTAGGTGACCTATTGCAATAAACTATGCAAGAGATGATGATAGCTTCGCCCGGCTGGGAGCAATGCAGGTGGTGAAAAATGATTGGATTTGGGCTATAATTTGATGTTAAAGCCACAGAATTTCTTCCTTTAATTTGCACTTCTTTACTAGTGAGTTGCATTCATTTACTAGTGAGTTAAACATTTTATCAGGTAGATGGATCACCTGCATGCTTCCTTTGTGACTTGCCAATGTATATGTTCCATCATAATAAAAAATGGCAGCCCAATGAAGGAAACAATTTTGATACTTATTTTTGTTCAGTAAACAGATTCAAAATCCCCCAAACAGGACACTTGAAGACTTTCAGA
This sequence comes from Ateles fusciceps, assembly GCA_036589455.1. Classification (NCBI taxonomy): domain Eukaryota; kingdom Metazoa; phylum Chordata; class Mammalia; order Primates; family Atelidae; genus Ateles; species Ateles fusciceps. The sequence goes on along the minus strand of JAZHEH010003318.1, from coordinate 3,917,977 downwards.
TCATGTTGCCTTTTCTCTATAAAAGTCTCTTGAACAACTCAAACCTTCATTAATCTCTCATTTAGAATATTTAATTTGTATCAATCCATCTGAAACTTGATTTTCTTCTTATATTTTCTCTCATACTATTTTAAGTCCTTACATACTAGTTCTTTGTGATTGTTATGAACTGAATTTCATCTCCCACCCTCAAATTTATGTTGAAGCCCTAACCTCCAATACGACAGGGTTTGGAGATAGGGCCTTTAATGAGGCAAGGTTAAATGAGGTTATAAGGGCAGAGCCCTAATCCATTCGAATTGATGTCATTACAAAAGAAGAGAAACCAGAGAGCACTCCCTCTGTCCAAGCAAGCACAGAGAACAGGCCAAGTGAAGGCACAATGAGAAGATGGCAATCTGCAAGCCAGAAAGAAAGGCCTCACCAGAAAACAACCCTGACAACACCTGATCTTGGTCTTCTAGCCTCCAGAACTATGAGCAAATAAATTTCTGTTGATTAAGCCACCTAGTTTGTGATATTCTGTTATGGCAGCTCTTGTAACTAAATACATTTTATATGTTTGGACACATGGCAATTGTTAAATAAAGTTTTGTTGAACTAATCAAACATGAAAATTAAATATCTAGGATGGTTACAAAAAAGTAGCATATGCAAAAATGAATAAAACAGGAGGTTCTGTTTGTGTAAACAGGGAGTTTTGACCGCCAGACAATGTGCAAGTATTTGTTGTTTGCAACCTTGCAGATATTTTCCTTTAGGAATAATGTGATACTTAATAGCGAGATTTAGCTGGTTCAGAACTTCTCATAGTTCACTCTTTGCTCCTACTCCCCTTCACTATGATTATTTTCTTATCAATTAAGTCTCAGCATAAAGACTATTTCTCAAAGAGGTTTTTATCTCATGTACGCTACCTGGAGTTTCCCTAGTCACTCTGTCTCATTATCCTGGTATATTTTCTCCATAATATTTATCTCAATCTGAAGTTATCTTATGTTTGTTGTTTTCATACTTCTCATGAAAATATAAATTCTGCATGACCTTGCTTCTTGCTCACTGCCATATTTCTAGCATCTAAAAAACATCATAGGGATTTAATAAATATTATATGAGAGAAATATTTTTAGACCTGACTCAAGAAATCATAGAACCAAATTTGTGGCTCACAATAAGGCCTACATTTTGTGAATTAACTTGATTTAGTCTAATATTTCTATCCATATTTTCCTTTAGCATTAATCTTAGTTCATCTATGTTATATACTTTGTAGATTTTCTTTATGTCTAAATATCTTTATAAATTGTCATAATCATGTTTTGGAGTATGAAAGCATACAAATAAGCAAACAAAAATCAAAGTTTAAATCCCAGACTTTTATTCAAAAGGTGTTTACTCTGTCACGAATCTGAAGTAGACCACAAAAGAGTATTTTGACTGTAAATGACAATTATGTGCTATGTAGTACTTCTCCTAATGGCTTAAATATACTTGTTTGATTTTTCCAACTGTAGTAGCCTGCTGTTGTTCCCTGCCACCTACCCTTTTCCATGATTCATTATGTGCATTTCTCTGCCCTCCTCTCCATCCCACAGGGCTGACCTCCAGAGCTACATTGCTCAAGTCCCCTTGCCATCTGGCTTCCAGTTGGATTCAGCCAATGGCAGGAACTGACAGGAAAATGGAGGATGGGAGGAGACAGAAGTTGAGTATTTATCACCCTGGGTTCATGCCCATACGCTCTTCCTGCCTTGCCACTGTCCTGACAGTGACAACCTTCTGCTTTGACCTTGGATCCCATCAGACCCTTTGTCTTCCACAGCTCCGGCATCCTTCATGATTTAGGAACATCATTCCTTCCCCTTACTCTCTCAGACCTAAGGGTGGCAATGGCTTCCCACTGTTGCTAATCTCTATGGTGTTTTACCTCCTAGGCTTCCTTAACCTTGCCCCACACAAATAATTCTTTCATTTACCACTCTTCAGTTAAACTCTTTGAATATGCCATCTCTTTCTTGCCAGCAAGGAACCTGACTGCATCTAATAATGAGAAGTTCCCTGGCTGTGTTTCGGTGGAAGAGAGAAGTAGTAAAGCTACTCCTAACCATATCTTCATTCAGTACACACTGAGCATGAAAGATATGCAATCCACTGTGCTCTTTGCTATAATAGCTACAATGCTGCATAAGTCATGACTTCTGTCCACAAGGAAATATTTAAACAAAGAGAAAAGTAACATAAATTATTCTGTTTATTCTGACGTCAAAAAGGATGATTCTTTTTGTCTCTATATTGGCTGAGATCCCCAAATCTGAGAACAAAGGATATTCGTACCTTTCACTATAAAAAAAAAATGAAAAATGTGTCAGAACATCCTTATAGAACTTTCTAAGAGATGACCCTTAAAATATCAGGCAACACTTAGCCATCACTCATTTTCAGAGTACATAAGGATAGGGGAGAAAGAAGATGTCAAGAGAAACTTATTGGTACCTACTACAATGTCTTCATCCATTTGAGAGATTTGGGAACTAGTATCTGACTTATGTCTGAAAAACAGTCTAAAAGTAAAAAGCTGGCTGGATCTTTGTCATTATAGAATATTCAGAAGAATGCACCACACTCTCATCTGCAGTGGAGAAAAGGTGTACTTCCCTGGGGCCAAATGAGAACTCTGATGAAGATATGGTTCTGAATTGTCTTGGATGAAACTGTGCAAAAGCTTAAACAGGGAAAAGTGGACTTAAAGAATCCACTGATTGGGTAAGAGGCATAAGGAGCTAATGGACTGAAGCCAAAGTTCTTAGCAGCGAAATCTCTGAGGAACTAATCACAGGGAGGATAGTCATTTGGACAAGTGTTCCCATGCCAGACTGCACATTTACCAGTCAATCAGTATCTTTGTATCTACCCTGACCTCTTTTCTTCTCCCCCATTTGCAGTGGACTGAAAGCTAATGTCTTCCCAAAATTTGTTTGTTGAAATCTTAATCCCCAAGGTGATGATATTAGGCAGTGAGGCCTTTGGAAGAGCTCTGCCCTCATGATTGAGATTAGTGTCTTTATAAAAGAGACCCCAGAGGGTTAGAAGCCAGCAAGTCCCTTCCACCATGTGAGGACAGAGCAAAAAGGTGCCATCTATGTGCCAGAAGGTTTGGCCCCACCAGATACCCAGTCTGTCTTGATCTTGGACTTCCCTGCTTCCAGAATTATGAGAAATAAATGTCTGTTGTTTACAAGCCATGCAGTTTATAATATTTTGCTATAGCACCTAAATAGAACTAAGATACCATTCCACTCCCAGAAGAGCCCTGAGATCACACAGTGAATAGAGATGATGAGTAGGAAGTCACACTGGGGAAAATAAGATTTTTCAGGCTGAGCTGTGAGAGGAAATAAGTTTGAACTTGATGAGAGATTGAAGATTTAATAGAAAATGAGATAATCTGTTCATGTTTGAAAATGGAGGAGGAGGATTTGGGATAAACCCAGAATATTACAAGATTGAGAAAAGACTTAGAAGAGCATGAAAGAAATGCAGTGGTATGAAAAAATGAAGTTGCTTTTTGGTTGGCCTCTATCTAATCCAGTTTACTCAATAAACTCATTAATACTATAACTGAAGGAAGAATGAATGTTGTTTTAGTCTCTTCTCATGTTGCTAATACTCAAGACTGGGTAATTTATAAAGGAAAGAGGTTTAGTTGACTCACAGTTCCACATGGCTGCGGGAGCCTCACAATTATGGCTGAAAGTGAAGGAAGACACGTCTTACAAGGTGGCAGGTCAGAGAGCTTGTGTAGGGGAACTCCCATTTATAAAACCATCAGATCTCGTGAGACTTATTCACTACCAAGAGAACAGTGTGGGGGGAACTGCCCCCAAGATTCAATTATTTCCACCTGGGCCCGCCCTTGATGTGTGGGGGATCATCATGATTCAAGGTGAGATGCGGGTGGAGATACAGTCAAACCATATCAAATGTGACAGCAGAAAGATCTCAAGTTTACATTTTGGCTTGAGTAAGACCATGTCTGCTCAGGTAGTATATATAAGTCCATTAATTAAACTGACGAGTTCCTACTAACCTGTTGGTCAAAATCATACAGAATGAATATTTTACTTCATTTAGCTGAGATAAATTTACATATTACCTAAAGAATTCCAAGACTGTATTCAAACTTGCAGCAAAATTTGCAGCAATTTAAAAAAAATCAGTTTTGCTAACACTACTTTTGAATTTTCTTGTATATCATCCCTTGCATATGATTTTAATTTTTCTGGATCCAGATCTGGGAAATTCAAGAATCAGACAGGCAACATAGGTATAGTACAAATAATAGTCATATAGTTAATAATAAAGCAGTATAATAACTTTTAAAGTGCTAGACATTAATGAAACTACTACGTGCTTTGTATGTGATATATTTTAAAATTTCAAGATTCCTAGGATATACTACATTGTTTCAATTTCCAGATAAGTGCATATGTTCTGAAAAGTCAGACCTGAGTAAGAGAAAAAAATAGCAGTTCTCAACTGCCATTAGTTTACAGTGAAAGCAGATTTCATTGAGACTATGTTTTATGAATTTTTCTTTTCCTAGCACTTAATAAAGGTCATAACATAACTGATTTAGAGTAGACCATTCAACAGGTATTTGCTAAATGAGTTAATAGTGAAAATGTTAAATCAATATCTAAGACTGAATTTTCTATACTTTGTAACAGAGGTTAAATAATATAGAATAAAATTCAAATCCTTGAAAAATCTCAAGTAAACATAAATTCATATGTGACCAATAAAAGAATGACAAAGAGGATATCACCACTGATCCTACCTAAATACAAACTACCATCCGAGAATATTATAAACACCTCTACATAAATAAACTAGAAAATCTAGAAGAAATGGATAAATTCCTCCCCAGGACTAAACCAGGAAGAAGTCAAATCCCTGAAGAGACCAATAACAAGTTCTGAAATTGAGGCAGTAATTAATAGCCTACCAACCGAAAAAAGCCCAGACGGATTCACAGCTGAATTCTACCAGAGATGAAAAGAGGAGCTGGTACCATTCCTTCTGAAACTATTCCAAACAATTGAAAAGGAAGGACTCATTCCTAACTCATTTTATGAAGCCAGCATCATCCTGATACCAAAACCTGACAGAGACACAACAAAAACACAAAATTTCAGGCCAGTATCCCTGATGAACATCGATGCAAAAATCCTCAAGAAAATACTGGCAAACCAAATCCAGCAGCTCATCAAAAAGCTTATCCACCTGGGATAGGTTGGCTTCATCCCTGGGATGCAAAGCTGGTTCAACATATGCAAATCAATAAACCTAATCCATCACGTAAACAGAACCAATGACAAAAACCACATGATCATCTCAATAGATGCAGAAAAGGCCTTTGATAAAATTCAACATCCCTTCATGCTGAAAACTCTCAATAAACTAGGTAATGATGGAACACATCTCAAAATAATAAGAGCTATTTGTGATAAACCCACAGCCAGTATCATACTAAATGGGCAAAAACTGGAAGCATTCCCTTTGAAAACCAGTACAAGACAAGGATGCCCCCTCTCACCACTCCTATTCAACCTAGTATTGGAAGTTCTCCCCAGGGCAATTAAGCAAGATAAAGAAATAAAGAGCATTGGAATAGGAAGAGAGGAAGTCAAGTTGTCTCAGTTTGCAGATGACATGATTTTATATTTAGAAAACCCCATCATCTCAGCCCAGAAACTTCTTGAACTGATAAACAATTTCAGACTACTCTCAGGATACAAAATCAATGTGCAAAAATCACAAGCATTCCTTTACACCAACAGTAGGCAAACAGAGAGCTAAATCATGAATGAATTTTCATTCACAATTGCTATTAAGAGAATAAACTGCCTAAGAATACAGCTAACAAAAGATGTAAAGGACCTCTTCAAGGAGAACTACAAACCACTGCTCAAGGAAGTAAGACAAGACACAAACAAATGGATAAACATTCCATCCTCATGGATAGGAAGAATCAATATCATGAAAATGGCCAAACTGCCCAAAGTAATTCAAAGATTCAATGCTATTCCCATCAAACTACCAATGACTTTCTTCACAGAATTAGAAAAAACTATTTTAAATTTCATCTGGAATCAATGAAGACCCCATATAACCAAGACAACCCTAAGCAAAAAGAACAAAACTAGAGTCATCACACTACCTGACTTCAAACTATATTACAAGGCTAAGTAACCAAAACAGCACGGCACTGTTACCAAAAAACACATATAGACCAATGGAACAAACAGAGTTCTGAGAAATAACACCACACATCTACAACCAACTGATCTTCGACAAACTGAACAAAAACAAGCAATGGGGAAAGGATCTCCTATTCAGTTAATGGTGCTGGGAAAACTGGCTAGCCATACAAAGAAAACTGAAACTGGACCCCTTCTTTATGCCTTATGCAAAAATTAACTCAAGATAGAGTAAAGATAAGTTGTATAACCCAACACCATAAAAACCATAGAAGAAAACCTAGGCAATACCATTCAGGACACAGGCATGGTTAAAGATGTCATGATGAAAGTGCCAAAAGCAATTGCAACAAAAGCCCAAACTGACAAATGGGATCTAATTAAACGAAAGAGCTTCTGGACAGCAAAAGAAATCATCATCAGAGTGAACAGGTAACCTATAGAATGGGAGGAAATTTTTGCACTCTACCCATCTGACAAAGGTCTTATATCCAGCATCTACAAGGAACTCAAACAAATTTACAAGAAAACAAGCAATCCCATCAAAAAGTGAGCAAAGTATATGAACAGACACTTCTCAAAATAAGACATTTATGTGGCCAAAAAACATGAGAAAAACTCAACATCACCGATAAGATAAATGCAAATCAAAACACAATGAGATACCATCTCATGCCAGTCAGAACGGCGATTATTTAAAAGTCAAGAAACAATAGATGCTGGTGAGGCTGTGAAGAAATAGGAACGCTTTTACTCTGTTGGTGGACATTAAATTAGTTCAACCATAGTGGAAGAAGTTCGGTGATTCTTCAAGGATATGGAACCAGAAATACCATTTGAGCCAGCCATTCCATCATCTGCTATATACCCAAATGAATATAACCATTCTACTATAAAGACACAAGCATACATATGTTTGTTGCAGCACTATTTACAATAGCAAAGACATGGAATCAATCCAAATGCCCATCAATGATAGACTGGATAAAGAAAATGTGGTACATATATAACATAGAATACTATGTAGCCATAAAAAGGAATGAGATCATGTCCTTTGCAGGGACATGGATGAAGCTGGAAGCCATCATCCTCATCAAACTAACACAAGAACAGAAACCAAATATCACATGTTCTCAATCATATGTGGGAGCTGAATGATGGGAACTACATGGACACAGAAAGGGGAACGCGCACCAGGGCCAGTTGGGGGTGGGTGGCAAGGGGGAGAGCATTAGGACAAATAGCTGATGCATGGGGGCTTAAAACCTAGATGATGGGTTAATAGGTGCAGCAAACCACAGCACTTGTATACCTGTGTCAGAAACCTACACATTCTGCACTTGTATCCCAGAACTTAAAAGCAAAATAAATGAATAAAAAACTCATATATAACTATTTCATCCCATTGATTTTAGCATTACTTATTTGCTGCTAAACGTAATAAACATTCAGCTCAGCAATTAAAGATATTAAAACCTTGACAATCATGATGCCCTAATTGAGGTTAATTTGGGATCTATTAAAATCTGATTAAAATTTTAACCCTGTGAGAGAGATATTAACATTCAAGATTTTTTTTTTAACCAGAAAACATAAGGCACCTCAACAGTAAGGACCTAATCTAAATGCATGAAAACTATGAAACTGAAACACAATGATTTCTAGCGACACCTCTTAAACAGTTGTAATGGAAGGTGTTCTGCACAATTTCCAAAGTATAACATGACATATGTGGCACTCTGTCTGTGGCATAGATGAAACAAACCCACACTTCTCTAACTCAAAATTCAGCTCCAATTGCCACATCCTCTGCAGAACCTTCACTGAACTTCGCAGACCTAAGCTGTCTCTCCACCCTCTGTGCTCCTGTAGAACTTGGTTTAAACCAGTAAATCAGCAAAGAGCTGGGTTAAAAAAGAAATGAAAGCAAAAAATATTAACACGAATGAGGACAGGACAAAAATGTTGAAGATTTTAGTTATATCTGGATTAGTGTCTTAAGTTCATCCCTGGATTTCATCTTTAGAACAGAATAATGCAACAACATGCAGATTTCCATGAGAAAGAAATAGAAAGAGGAAGAGAGAAATGACCACCTGTTGACTTAACATCCTTTCCAGGAAACCTGCAGCTTGTATCTTGCTCAAGATAAAAACAAATGTAAATACTAAAGGATTGTGGTGATGTTTGAATATGTGTGACTGCAAAGGAGACTTAGATACAGTGTTTGCTTTTAAGAAGATAGCAGATTTGTAAAGGAGGAGTCAGAGTTTCAGCTGCAATGCCTATGGCTTGATTTAGCAGAATATGGAGACCAACAGACATGCAGACCCTGGAGCCACTTCTTGTCTTAGGAAATGCTCTTTTCCATAACCCTATGCACTGCTACATTCTATGCTGATTTCACCTTCCCTCAGTATCTGAGAGTGGTGCAAATAAGTGTAAAGTTTCATACGTACATGTATACATATTTATATAATTAACTAAAATATATAACAGTGGGCAAAAAATCATTGCAAAGGTAATATTAGAAAATAGAAGACTGTCCAAATAAAGAGTTATCTTCAAATCTCAAAACATAAACATTAGACTGGATGTAAGAGGGGCTGAAAGTAAGTAAATAACCTTGTACATTTCAGTGGATTCTTTCTAATGGGGATAATAAAACCAAATATCCAATTGTACTTTAGAAATAGCGGTGGTTTTGTGAGAAACCTTTTAAAATAATTTTACACTTATTACCTCAATTTTTATAATAAAGTGCCATCTCTATTTGCAAAGGGAGGAACAAAAACATATATCATTCGCCAGCAATGGACTCAAATAAGAGAGTTTCAATTATTCCAAATTTTTTCAATTATTCCGAATTCTAATGGTTTATTTACATAATTCAGTCCTATTTAAAAATCTCTGATTGATAACAAAGACAACTGAGTTTGGACCCAAGCATTTGCACTAAAGCATTGACACTTTAGATATTTACTTTCTAATCTCTCCTAACCATAAATTTTTCCTTCTGTATTTGGGGATAATAAATTATAGAATTTGGGAAGTGATTTGTAACAATATATGAAAAGCACTTGGTTAAGTGTCAGGTAGCTTGGAGGCCTCAATAAAATTTGGTAATACCTATGGTGGCTATCTTACTTTTCAGTGGAAAACAATCACATCTTTTAGTCCTTTTAGTCACATCTAATTCAACAAAATGATCTGGAGAAACAGTACCTAAGGGACTGACTGTTAGATAAGATCTGAATTCAATGGTTCTCTAAGCTGCAGCTTTGAGGGAGACATGCTCTTAGTTGCCTCAATGGAATAGTTACAGCTATTACAGTAATCCTAATAAATAATAAAGTGTGACTGATACAAAAGTAATTTATATTCATGGATTAGCTGGGTACATAGGTTTAATAATATTGACATTACAGTAATATGCTTAATAGCACATTGTCATAGTATCATCTGTTAAGTATTTCTTACCAATGCATTTCATATCCTGCCTAATAAAAATTTGTTAAAGGCAATGTAGCTGCACATATTAATTCTTTCGTAAATGTGAACATCACATTCTTGAATGGCACATAACTTAATTCATGATAACTTGGGTTTCGATTACATGAATAAAAACTCAGCCTCATCTGAATTGGAAGACTGCACATTTGTAGCCTTATTATAGTTAGGAAATTGAAATGTGAAAGGAGTGACAAACTGCTAAGATCTGCAGTAGAAAACATTTGACTACATGCAGTGTAACTGTTCAATGTCACCTTGCCACTCATCCCTTGCCATTTTAACCTCTGACTCTGAAATGTATAGCAAGGTGGCTGAGAATGAAATGAAGCTGTGACCTCTCCCCTTAGCTGCTCAGACTATATACACGAGTTCATCTCACCTTGCCTAGTTCAAAGTAAAATTGACAGAGCTCAACTAGTTGTATTTTCTTCTATATTACTTATAAGAGAATGTTTCATTCACTTATTCAATAAGCATTTATTGATCATCTGCTATTCACTTGGCAATGGGTTAGACACTATAGATCCAAGATGAAAAACAGATTTCCTGTCTACAAAGCACCATAATCAAAAACTGAGATAATATAACAAATATAGAAGAGAAAGCTCGTCGGCAAACTGCAGCAATAGTTATCGAACCTTCTAGCTCCAAAATGCACCTACTTATGATTTTTAAAAACTCAGCAAGCAAGTTATTTGCCTTCTAAATAATGTTATTCCTTTGAAAGGCAATTAAATGCAAGATTACATAAAGATAGTTTAAGTGGTTGATGTTAAGTATGGTAGGCAGGTCTGATCTGTCTTCCTTATTACTCATCATAAAAATCTTGCTAAAAATCCATGAGATATCTCTTCTCCTGCCATGAATATTCTCATTTTAAATATTTTATTTCTTGTATGACCTTTGGTTTTGCATACTTTATACAAAGTATCTCTGGTGATAAAACTGATCATCTTGAGACTTAAACAAATTGATGCATTTAGACTTCAATTGGGATGTTCACATTTAATTGAAAAGCATCAATAGAAAGGTAACAGATTGTTTCTTCTTTTGTTTGCATATACCGATTATGTCTGTATTGCTCTCCAGGTAGTGAGAATAATGAATTAGAGAGACAGATCCTATTATTTGTTTCGTAGTTTTCTTCTCTCCTCTCAGATAGCCATTGTTCTCATTTTTCAATCTCAATTATTTGCAAAAAAAAAAATAAAAAACAAAAAATAAGCTGATTCTAAAATTCACGTTGATATTCAAAGGACAAAACATGACTGAAATAATCTTGAAATAAAAAAGAAACAGCTGGAAGACTCAAAATTCAGAATTTTCAAGTTTACTACAAAGCTATAAGAATCAAGACAGTGTGGCACTCGCATAAGGACAAACATAAAAATCAATGGAACAGAATTGATAGTTCAGATATAAACCCTCCATTTACTATTAATTATTTTTAACTAGGGTTCCAAGACAATTAAATGGATAATAATAGTCTTATCAACAAAAGATGACAGGACCATTGAATACCACATGTAAAAGAGTAATATTGGACCCTCTACCTCACATGGTACACAAAAATTATCTCACAATGGATCAAAGGCCTGAGTGTAAGGACTAAAACTGTAAGACACTTAGAAGAAAGCTTGAAATAAATCTTCATGACCTTGGATTAGGCAACAATTTCTTAGATAGGACTCCAAATACACAAGCCACTAAAGAAAACATGTTTAAACTGAACACCTTCAAAATTGAAAACTTCTTTGTGTCAAAGGACACTGTCATAAAAGAAATGAGAAATAGAATGTGGGAAAATGTTGAAAATATTTGCAAATTATATATCTGATGAGAGTCTTGTCTCTATAATATAAAAGGAATGTTTATAATTTAATAATGAAAAAATAACCCAATTTTAAAAATGGACCAAGGATTTGAATAGAAACATGTTTCCAATGAAAATATACAAATGGTCAATAAACACATGAAAAGATGTACTTATTATCCATCAGAGAAACACAAGTAAAAACAACAATGAGACATCGCTTGATATCCAATAGGATGACTATAATAAAAAAGACATAATAATAGATGCTGGTGAGGATGTGGAGAAATTGGACTCTCACACACTGCTGGTGATAATATAAACAGTGCAGCCATTTTACAAACCAAAACAGCAGTTCCTCAAAAGGTTGCATGTTACCATATGCTCTATCAATTTCACTCCATGTATGTACTCAAGACAAATGAAAACATGTATCTACACAAAAACTTATATGTGAACGTTCATAGTAACATTTGTATTTGCCAAAAATCGAAAACAATCCAAATGTGCATTAACTGATTACTTTTTTCACTCAGTATGTTTTCAGCGTTCATCTATATTACAGCATATATTAACACCTTATTTCTCGTGATAGATGAACACTGTTACAAAAAATGAAAATCTAGAGAGCAGCCAGTCAGGTAAGAGGTTAACACGAAGAGAGTAGAGCACTGGTAGCTCTCTCTTTTAATGTTTCAAAAGCATTTTGAAGCTACAGAAATTACCAACTCTGTTAAATGACACGGAGAGGTTGAATAAAATTAGGATTAAAAACTCCTCCCTGAGTTAGTTGATAAATTAACCTTACAGTTATTTGAGTGAAATGGTTGGACTGAGTTCAAGAGAGAAAAGGAGATGGCAGAGAAAACTAAGACAACAAGCATTGCCCAATCCTGTAAGGACTTTTATCATAAAAAGAAGCAGAGAAATGCTTCTGAAACTGGAGAAAATATGTGGTTAAGGCTGTGTTTTGTAATTTTTAAAAGATCAGATATATTATGGTGTATAGAACACTAATGGAACCATCTAGTAAAGCTGGAGAAGTTGATGGTGTAAATGACCTAAGGGGACCAGATTCCACATCTCACTTTAAATCCTTTCAAGCCAACCACTCCTTCCAAGATATTATTACAAAGGCAACACTCAAATAGAAACAAATCTGCAAAAGAGAGGCAGATAATTTTATCGATAAGATAATGGGAAAATGTGGAAGTTCTCTTCTGGTTGCTTCTGTTTTTATCAACGGGATATGAAACATGCTTCTGAGTTGAGAGTGTGGAGGAGGATGGAATATTAAAATTTTTAGGTAGGCAATAGTCGCCTGGACAGTGAGGGAGTGAATTGAATAAAAAAATAAGAAAACGTGATGACATTGGCAGGCACCATTGAGGGCCCGTCAGCAGTTTGTGGTCACAACTTCAATTTGAGGCCAGACATTATAGATGTTTGACTGTGATTGCCATATTCTACCTCTTGAATGTAAGCACATAGCAGGAGGAGAGTTGGAGGTGAACAAGTTGGTTTTTTTTACCAGGTGTATAATACAGAGGGGGGAAAGAAAAGGAAGTAGAGATTCATGCAAGGGAATATGGTAATAATGGTTAAGATGGACCATGCAATCTAAGCTTAGTTGGGAGACATATGTCGATGAAAATGAAGTGACAGTACAAAGGCAGTAGGGTCAGTGGATTGGAGGTTCTGGTTTGGTAAAGAATTAAGGAAATAAGACAATGTGAAAGGGAATTATAGTAGGTAACAGTCAGAGAGTGTAATAATTTAAACTGAGCAGCTGGAAATCCTGCAATTACTGGTGATGACTTGGATGAGGGTAAGACCTTGGGAGTGGGTGGCTGAGGTTAATGGAGAACAAGATCAGTGAAGGTGAGGAAGCCAGTAACGCAGCGGGTAGAACTTGTATAAAATGGATTGTCCATGGAGATACTGAAATCACAAAGACAAGAAGAATAATGACTGCAAAATGGCCAGTGGAAGGAAAACCAGCTACTATTAGAGAAAACTAAAAGGGAGCATTTTTGTTAAAACCAGCAGATTGTGATCAGGGCAAGACAGTAAAGGGATAATTTAGAGAAGATGCTGAGGATATAAGAGATTTTTAAAAATATCTATATGTCTATAATAGGGAAATGTTTGGGATCTTGGGGAAGGTAGAAGATGTGGTCAGAATGGCATATACAGAGCTATTTAAAAAGTACAGCGTGCATGACTAGCTCAAGTTTACAAGCTGTGTTTACGATCATTCAGTAATTTGAAAACCTTAAGACAACATGAATACATGAACTCTCATTTGTCATCAAAAGGAAAGATTTGAAAAGTTTAACCATTTCATCCAGTTTTGTGTTTGCACAGAGAGATAAGTCAGAATACCTAACCGTGTTGTGCTGGGAGAGGCTACATTGATTGGAATTCTTTTCATTTCCTTTGAGTATAGCCAAGAGCTTTTTTCCTCACAGAGAATACATAAGGACTGAGTATCTGTTTGCCAACGGACCACTGGATGGGATGAAGACAGCTCATTCTTTATTCCACTTCGATCTCTGGCCTGTCTGATGGTACTGTCAACAAGGGGGTGACACAATGCCAAGTATCCTTGTGATTTTTATGACCTGGACATCTGTCTAGTATGTACTAGACTAGGACCACAAGTTCTGTCACAGAGGCCATGGAAAAACTGCCAGATGGTAATGAATTTTAGCCACTGCTGACTTCAGCTGGATACAAACAAATGACCTAAGGGGACCAGATTCCATATCCCACTTCTAATCCTTTCAAGCTAACCACTCCTTCCAAGATATAATTACAAATGCAACACTCATGTGGAAGCAAACACGAAGCCATGGAGCAGCATTAAGGTGCATAATTTGGAAAGCACAACAAATATAAAACATGTTTAGGCAGATATTGAACCAAAAAAATTCATATTTTTTGTAAGCCTTATATTTCCTTACCTCATCTCAAAAAGCCAGAAGCAGGAATCATGAAAATTTGCCACATTTGTTTTTCTGTTTTGTTAACCCCAAAACAGAAAAGGTTATTGCAATTATTACCTCACTCACAACATTCACAGAATAATATATCTGAAAGATGACACATTTTAGAACCAGGCTTGTATCCAAAGGACAGGCTATTTTGTTCTGACAAATGTAATTTTCTAATAAACAGTGTTTTTATTTTTATTTTCGTTTTTGTTTTGGTTTCAAGTCTTACCAACTTGTCCAAATGTTTAAGTATTTAACTCAATAATATAGTAAATGGAAATGACTAATTTTTTGCAAGGCCTATTAAGGAATCTTAGTTTGGATGGCAGAAGACAGTAGACTGGATTTATACTTACCATGACCTTGTTATATTCACAAATATGAGACCTTACCAATATGAAATTAAATTCCTAATATTAAATTAAAATTTAATTTAAAAAAATTAAATTAAATTTTTTTCTCTTCCTCCCAGAAATGAGAAAAGAAAGAATCCAACCTCATTTACGGTCACAAATAGTTAGTGTTCAAACTAATTATCTCCAACTAATTAGTGAATTGAGAGCCAAAAATAGTAACTTTGTGATCCCTAAATTCACTTTCAGACATAAATTCACATGGTAAATTTGGTGGGATCTTAACAGGAACTGTGCAGAAAGTGTATGGTAGAAAAGAAAGATCCAATTTTTAGTCATTTTTAACATACTGTCTAAATATGAGGACTTAGGTCCTTTATTCCATATACCAAGTTGTGCTGTAAAGGAAACTTTTCCAGACAGATTTTCAAGGGGCCTGTAACAAGTGATTCTTATTGTTCAGCTATTACAAATTTTGATAAAAGTTCAGTATAAAAATGTTGGTTCAGAGGCTCCATATTATAAGAGTAATAAAGAGAAGTAAAATAAAATGATATTAAGTTTAAAATAAATGGAGAATGTGAAGAAACAGCTAAGAGGAAAATAGTTGCACAATTGCCTGGATGTGTATATTTCCTTTCCCAAAACTTTACTAGTCTTTTGTTTTGTTTTCTTTGGGTATTTGTCATATTAAGCCTTCTATATTTGATCGATTATCATATTTCGGCAAATCAAAGACTCAAGCGATTGTACAATGTACCCTGTTATGTACTTCTAAGGAAGAAAAGAGATTTTGCCACTTAAACTATGACAACATCAGTTACAAGACTCATTTTGATTATAGAGATGTTAGAATATATGGAGCAAGGAGCAGTGCATTCTCAGAATCAAGGGCATACCAGCTCTTATAATAAGCCCTATCTTATCTTTCCTACTGATTTATAAATGCCTGGAAGGTAGGAACCGTGGTCTCATCCATCTCATTGGTATTTTCCAAAGAGCCTTCTATGTAACATCTGCTCAATACATGTGTGTTAAATAAATGAATCTCTAAGAGAAGTATCTCCAGCAACTAAAGTTACAACCAGAAAGTTGTTGTTATTGTCTTTTAACTAACCAGTAAAGAAATGTATGAAATCAAGCAGCCTATAAAAATCATTACATGTTAATGGGAAATTGCTTAACTACCTACAAGTAGAAGTATTCCTAGGGGAAGACAAAAAATAAAAATAAAAATGATAGTCCCTAAAATTTAAAGAACTAATCATTTAGGAGGACAAATGAGAAATATATAAAAGGAAACTAAAATAAACACCAGCCATCATGCAAGAGAATGTAAAGAGGAGTAGCATGCACCCAAGTAATATAGACAGTGGTTATAAAAATTATTGATGATCCCATAGAACTTTCTGTTTGGTAGGTATATCTATTGATATTTGCCGTATTCAGTTCAAACAAAAAATTTAAAGAATTCGATAACTCACTCAAAATAATTAAAAATCATTACATCTGAATAGTAATATTTTAAGGACAAAACAGCTCTATTTGTCAAAACCAAAAGAAAAGAGCTACACAGACATTATTTCAAATGTCCAACTTAACAGAAGTCAGCTGAATTCTCACATTTGCTTCTGCATTAATTCTGTTGCAATACCATATGTCCTGTAGCCTCTGGAAATCTCCACACTGTATTCATGAAAGAATGAGAGCGAGTAAGGCAAATAAGGTTTTAGTATGACTATAAAAACAATTTTGATGTTGCTGATCCGAGAGGATGTAGTGGCCCTAGGGTCATGGTTTCACACCACGGGAATCCCTGATAGAGAATGTCAGGACAGACAAAGGGAGTCAGAGACAGGAGAGACAGTGTTCAGCCTGGAAGAGTAGGAGAAATTTCCATGGGACGTTCTCTGAAGTGTCTACGCTGGAAAGAATTCAATTTAAAGATGTAGATTTGAGACTTCATGAGTCATTTAAACCTTTCTGCATTTCAATTTCATTGTCTGCACTAACCAAGGTTGTTGTGAGAATGTAATGGGCTAATACGCATATAAAGGCTTTGTGAAATATAAAGCTTTTTATACCCGCTATTACTTTTGTCTAGTAGAATGGTGAATTAGCAATCAAAGGATGTATAATAAGCATATGAGTGTCTAGATCATGGAGAACAGAATGCTCTATTTCGCGTATGTCCAATGACCCACTTTAGTCCTCATTGTACTTGCCCTACCAAACTTTTTGACACTGTTGCTCAGTATTTCCCCCTTTAAATACTGCCTTTATTGGGCCATCAATCAGAACACTGGTCTCCTATTTTTCTCCCTGGCAACTGTATTTCAGCTGTCTCTGCTGGCTCTTCTCTTGGAACAATTACTGTTGGGGGATCCCCAAACCGCAGGCCTTGCCCTTCTCCAGTCCATCTGTCCTCTCTCTGTAAGCAATTTTGCCCCATCTCATGAATCCCATGTCCTGAAATAGCATCTCTGTGCTGATGAACCCCAAATTTGCATCCTTAAACATGAATAACTAGCTGCCTATTTTACATACCTACCTGGATGTCCAGTAACAATCGTAACATGTCTAAAAGTAACCTCTGCCCCTGTCTTACTCCATCTCTTATTCCTAGCTCCCTTCCTGTTTCAATATATAGGATTCCTTGGCCTTCCAACATACCTCACAGCCTCTTGCTCAGGACCTTTCCATAGCTCTTCTCTCTTACAGTGATCTTCCTGCAAATATGCCCCTGGCCTCTTCCCTATTGAATCTTTGCTCTGATGTCACTTTTACAGTCAGACCTATTTACAAGCTGCGTGCTTATTAAAATTTGCAACTCCATGTCCTCACCCTTTCCTGGCATTCTCTATCCTACTTAGTATCTACCCTAGCATACTATAGCATGTAGTACATATTAAAAAATTGTATTACTATTTATTTGGGATTTTTTTCTCTTGAGCTCCAATTGTATTCATTTTCTTTCTACATAAGCTCCATAAGGACATACATTTTTGGTTTATTCCCTGATGTATGTACTCCTAGGTCCTAGAATGACACCCAGTAGGCACTCAAATGTTTCTTTAATGCATAAATATTTATGTCAAAATCTGAACAGCATGGCATCAGGGAGGAGAAGAAAATGACTGTGATAAGGCTAACAGAGATGAAATGGGGAAAGCAAACATGGTAAGTGTAAGATAAGCTTGATTGCAAGAGTGTTCCTACTGCAGAGCAGTAGATGGGAAGGTATTCTTCACAATAATGAATGGTAAACCTTGAAATAGGCTTTCCAGGGATGCTGTGAAGTCTTGTTCCATGGAGACTGCTAAAAATAGAGAGAGCCATTTGTAAGCCATTGTTTAGTGTAATCTGTCTGGAGGCAGAGGCTGAATAAAATGATTCCTTAGTCCTTTGCAGTTCCATATCTTGTGATATATGAATATGAATTTGAACTTGAAAAACAAGTCCCTCATTAGTCCAACATAGGCCCAGCCTGTGACCTAATACATATAATATAGTTTAGATAAGCCTGTTTTTGACAGATTCCAAATAAGAGAGTGAAAGAGAATGAATGGGAATATTAAGGAGAATCTGAATTCATCTTCTATGAGTTGTTTTTTAAGTTATATTTTTGTTTTGCCAAGTTGCCAAAAATAAGACTGGCAACTGGGTTTTTCATGTTTTTCAAATATCTCTATGGTTTTCTGTCCCATTACAAAGCATTTCCCAATCTTCAACAAAGATACATTTTTCAATAAGGGAAAACCTGTAGAAACAAGTTTGAAGGTTAAAAACTCAGTAATGAATGCTCTTGCTCTTGTGAGTTATCTCAGATCCTTAGCATTATTTTAATGTCATTTTTAATGTGAATTTCCATGCTATTTTAATTCATTAGTCATGGGCTATCATTTTTTGAAGTAATTACTGTAATTTCATCAAATGACATAATTATAGTAAATACTTTGATGTAATTACCATAAATATGGAAAGAGACACCCGAAGGTGTAATAATGTCACAAACTAAGATATTTATGATGTGTAAAGACAAATTATGATGACATTTATGACATGTAATAACATCACTGAGTTCTGTGTTTATGTTGTATAAAGAATAATGATATAAATAGAATGTAAAATTACATCATGTAGATTAATTTCTTTTATAAATAGTATAGGAACTTGAGAGCTCTACTAGGCCTCAGGTTCAGATAAAATAGATCATTGCCACTTTTTAGCACTTTTCTCTTTGAACCCTAATAAATGACTATGCTGTTTTATTGGGGTAAAAGCGTGTTCCTTTTAAAAGCTTAGACATAGACACAAAGCAGAAACAAAAAATGAGAACACATATTTAGTCCTTGAAAAAAAATGTTCATTTGAAGAGTTGAAAATAGCTCTATGTTTGAGAAATAAGCCAATGTTTGGTCTATACTGTGAGTTCAGACTAACAGGTCACTTTAGCATTTTCTTAAAGAGGAATCAGCTTGGCCATTTGGTACTTACCAAAGCAGATACCTATTTAATTGAAATACTTCTTCTCTCATCAGATTGTTAAGTTTTAAGTTCATGAAGAAACAACTTTGCATGTCTTCATTCTGCCTATTTGAATAACGTGAAATAGGTTTTAAGAAAAAAATAAAGTAGAAGATCTCAAGACTGAAACAAAGCTTAATTTTGTTAATAATCTAGTTCTGGTTAGACTGAGGCAGACAAGTACTATAAAAATAATGTCTACTGCAAAGTTGTAGCTCGGGCTGAGAGGTATTATGGGCATCAATTAGTTTATTTATGGTGCTATTACTGAAGAATGTCTCCTTGTATACAAGGGAAATTCAATGTCAGAAAATGATAGCCTTTTCCTACTGTATTAGTGAAAGGATTTTTTTGAGCATTCACTTAATCTGATTACACCTTGAGCCTAGAATTTGGTAGTTTGAATTAGTCATTTTCTTACTCTCTTGTGCATTTTGAAAGATGCTTTTCATTCCACAGCCTTCATATCCTCCTGTCTTTGATAATGTTTTAGGGCATGGTAATTTTCCCTCCATGGATACTGAATTCCAGGTGAGTGCAGTGATGATGTTAAGTGTTTTGCCATGTTTTGCCATGAACCGCCCAGACTCCAATCACTATATAGCAAGTGGATTTTGCTTGTGTTTTGTTTGCAAAACCAGTAAGACCCAAGGAGTCAAAAACAGATTCCTATTTCTTGGAAGGTTTGTTGAATGCAGGCACTTCTGATTGCAACTTCTGAATTTGTAAGTGCTCTTAATTGCAAACAACAGAATCTACTCCAGCTAGTTAAAGCAGTAAACAAATTACTCTGGAATTTACATAATCACCATGAAGCCCAGCAAATTAGGCTCAGAAACAACACTATCAGAAAATAAAATTCCAAATGATGCCACCAGACTGCTTGCAGGCACATCACATTCACAGGGACAGCTTAGCCCTTCCCCTGAGAAGATGAGCACGGAGCCTTGAAAAGTTATTGCTAGGACCTCTGTCCCTGCCATATCTGAGAGCTCAATGTCCCTGTGCCATGTTCCTCTACACATGTCATCAACAGGATGGTTGCTGAACATGCCTCACTCCTCACGTTGCTCTTTGTGGCAGGGAAGTCATTGCTTTTGTTTCACCTGCTTGTTGAAATCTGGGGCATGTGACTATGCTTCACTTACATAGTAAGTAGAAAAGTGAGGTGTTGGTCTCAAAATTGAAGAGGAAATGACAATGTGGAAAATTATCTTAGAATGTTTTTCAAAAACGTGGGGGGCTGACATAAACTTTATACAGATGCTTCTCAATTTACCATTTTATGTCCTGATAAGCCCACTATAAGTCAAAAATATCACTAGTTGAAATGCATGAAATACCCGATAAAACCTAAAGATAAAAAATCGCTCAGAACCACTGTAAGTCAAGATGCTCTTTGATTTATGAAAGAATTATCCTCAAAACATAACCTTTCTTAAACATAAAGTTAAACTTTTGTTTAAACAGGTCGGATGCAGTGGCTCACGCCTGTAATTCCAGTGCTTTAGTAAGCCGAGGCAGGCGGATCACCTAAGGTCAGGAGTTCAAGACCAACCTGGTCAACATGGCGAAACCCCATCTCTACTAAAAATACAAAAAAAAAAAATTAGCTGGGCATGGTGGTGTGTGCCTGTAATCCCAGCTACTGGGGAGGCTGAGGCAGGAGAATTGGTTGCAGTGAGCCAAGATAGTGCCACTGCACTCCAGCCTGTGGGACAAAGTGACACTCTGTCTCAAAAAAATAAAAAGTTAAACATAAATATATGCATAAACGTAAACTTCCATAAAGTTGAAAAATCAAGTTAAACCAGTGGTAAGTTGGGGGCCATCTGTACACATTCACTACATCTGGGAGATATTCTATGGGACTTCAAGTTTAGAAAACATATAGTAATATTTTAACTGTTCCAAATTTGCATGCTTTTGTGTTTCTCCCACTGTCTGTTACTCTGCCTCTTAGAATCAGATTGTGGTATGAAGAGGAGAACACAAATGAACCCTTATCTGAATAGTTACAAGAATGGGAAAACCTTGTTCTGAAAACTAAACATCATTGTAATTTATTAAATTTCATCTGTTTTAATTTAGAATACTTTTGATTTCCACTATTTACTAGGGGTCGCCACTAGGGGTCTGCCACCAAATTGGCCTATAGATAACCTGAGTTCAGTCACATTTTCTCACAGTGATTTGGACAGGCAGGAAAGTCAGTACCAGCCAGTCACTGGGGTAGCCCTGAATGTTAGATTAACTTTCTTTTAAGCCAGTGGTTTTCATTTTGGAGAAGACAGTCACAGTAATTTAGGATCAGGTCATAAAAAAGTAAGTGTCCACACTCAGCTGACCCCGTTTTTTTTTGGACCAAGTTACCCTCTGCTTTAGCTCAAAATTAAGCAGTTTTCCCAATAGAGAAGTTCACCTCACAATCCTTCAGGATGAAGATGCAGATAGTTTGAAACACAAACAAAATAGAAAGAAAAAGTAGTACGTACAAAATTCATGAGATTTTCCAGATACTTGGGAATGGGATAAATTATTAAAAACTATCAGAAATTTAGTCTACTGTGTTGAAAAACACAAGACCTACTTTGACAAAATCCAGCTAAGCAGCTGAGGAATAAAAGTCAGATTAATTGTTTTTATCAGAGTATTGAGAAGCAAAATAGCTGAATGTTTCAGAATGCATATATTTTAGCAGAGATGACACAAAGTTAAAATTTGCAAGTAAAACTGGAGAGTACAAAAAACCGTTTTTAGTGATTGTTAGTTTCCTATAGTGAAATGTTTGCTTAAGCCTACTGTCCATGTTTCCCCCAGTACAGATGTGGAAAATGAAGCACTTTGAGTTCAACTCCATTTTGCCGTATGTTTTCTTTTTAAGCCACGTTGCCTCAACAGTTCCTCAATCACTAGAATGACTTGCTATCTAAAGCCTGAATGGTGTAACTGTAACCAGTTCTTTTATTTTCCACTTTATTCCATTTTAAATTAGTTTTATGGCACCAAACTGTTTTAGGGGTTTGACTGAAGGCTCCACTTTCTCAGTACCATCTTCAAGGAGAAGATACCGGAATCAGAAGACTTTCTGAAGAGGTTAGTTAGGATTATGGGTGCCACCAATTCTAAACATCAGATATCAGGAGTGCTAAGGGAGAGACGTTAAGCAGCCCAGAATGGCTGGTGTATTTAAGAACTGTGAATTCTTAATTTGCTTCCTTTCCTCTCTTCCTGTGTGCTGTCCTGGACAGATAATCGAACCTCTCTTGCTTCTGTTTCTGTTTTTGTTCATCTAGTGAATTAAGAATGGTGAAACAGGTTTGTCAAATTGCCATGGTATGACAGGAATATGTTTGAAACTAGTAGAAAGTGTTCTGCCCATCTCCTCAGCAAAATGAAACAAGCCCCCATTGTATTTTAACAGTGAACTCAGTTGCCTGATTTATGCTGTCACGTTTGCAAAGAGTGTAAATTGATTTTCAAACAAA
This sequence comes from Ateles fusciceps, assembly GCA_036589455.1. Lineage (NCBI taxonomy): Eukaryota > Metazoa > Chordata > Mammalia > Primates > Atelidae > Ateles > Ateles fusciceps. The sequence continues at coordinate 3,895,027 of JAZHEH010003318.1, read as the reverse complement.
ACAGACTGAAAAGCCAAAGTACTTGCCAAACTTGAAATTACTAACCTGTCTGAAAAAGCTCTCGGAAACCCATGGAGTCTGATGGACTATAAATGTTTAAATCAGATACTTGGAGAGAGAAACTCTAACCAGACGCATCTCATAGAACCAAGCTAATTATAAGCCATATAAGCAAACCAAAAAATTCTCCAGTGAAATGCAATGGTCAGTTTTTCTCCAAATTGATTAATTTAGTACAGCCAGACTGAAAAGACCTTATACGTATCTATTTTGAGAAAACTAGCTTCTCATGGCAGATATTCAGAGTTTACATGAACTAGCTTTTTTTTTTATAGGGTGGGGGTTACACTTTTAAAATGTAGTTGACTTGGAGTAGACTTGGAAGTTTCAGAGTGTTGGAAAAAAACTCAGTGAGAATATGACTTACCATTTCACTGTATGTAAACATGAAGGTTAAGAGCTTAATACAAGCTTTGACAACCCTGGGTTTGAAATTCATTTCCACGATTTAATATTCTGTGCTTTTTTTCATCACCTGTGAAGTGGCGATGATAATGATTCTTACCTTACGGGGTTGTTGTGAGGGTTAACCAAGGTGAAGCCCACAAAGAGATCAACATAGTAAATGCTGAGTGAGTGGTTTTTATCAATATCCATGAAATTAAGATTTCTTTTCATACATTCTTGAATAAGAAAGAAGGGAAATATGCTCCAGAATTTTCACAGGCTTTTCTGGAGCAATCAACCGTCCAGGTGTGTTCAGGTCTTGGCTATCATTATTATTATCGTTGTTTTGAGAATGTGAACATTCAATGCTAAAAGCAAGGAGAGTCCTTGGCAAACTGGAATTGTTGGTCACCATAGCCTTTGCTAAGGAGAAAGTAAGACCTAGTCGGAATCATGCCAAAAGTTAGTGGGAGCCTGGAATACAATCAAAACTGACTGTATGCTTTTCACTTATCCATATATCCCTTGGTATCATAAACATGAATCAGCAAATGAGTCCAGTCTTCTCATTCATTTAATCATTCAACAAATGCAGTGACAAAAAGTGAACCAGATGTTTCCACAAACTTTTATTGAGGATCTGCTATCCTCAATAAGTAAGTATAGTTGGAATGATAAAGATGTGACTTCGTAAGTGAGATAAAGTGTGACAGGTGCTACAATAAAGGTAAGTGCAACGTACAGCACGTAAACACATTTAGCTTTATTGCAGAGCTCGTAGTGTTATTTGTTAACATGTGATGCTCTCAGCATATCCTAAACTCCTTGACAACAGGACATGTTTATGTCTTCTTTACCTTTAAGTCTGTGATCTCTACAGCAGTGCCTGCCTTATAATCGTTGCCCTGTAGGCATTCATCAAACAAAGTATTATGTGACGTTAAAAGCATGCTCCTACAGCACACGATCACGACATCATCAATAGTATTTCTTACCGAGAGATATATTGAGTTTTATATGCCTGAAAGATGACCAGATCAAGATGTTTGTTTAGCAATATATGCATACACAAATGTATGCTTATATAGTGTGTGTGTGTGTGTCTGTGTGTGTGTGTGTGTGTGTATCAGGGAAGAAACTGAACTAAAAATAATGACTTGAGGATTCTCAATACATAGGAAGTTGGTGAACACATTTTTAGACATCCTCAATGGAGAGATATAGATAGGATGATAAAGTGATTGAAATAAGAATTTTTAAAATAAGCTTTCATTGTTTGAATATTTTTAGATTTACAGAAAAATATGTAAAGACAGAGCAGAGAGTTCCCAAGTATCCTGCACCCAGTTTCCTCTGTTAACCTCTCTCATTAGTGTGGTACACTTATCACAATACCAATGTTGATACATTAATATTAGCCAAAGCCCATACTCTATTCTCACTTACTTAGTGTTTTCTTAATGTCCTTTTCTGTTTTAGGATCCCATTCAGAATACCACATTACATTTAGGTGTCTCCTTCAGCTGCTCTTGGTTTGACAGTGTCTCAGACTTTTTGATGACCTTGACAGTTTTGAGAAATACTTATCAGGTATTTTGCAGAATGTCCTGTATTGGGATTTGTCTGATGTTTTTTCTTATGACTTGACTGGGGTTATGGGTTTTCAGGAAGAACACTGAAGAAAAGTGCCACTTTCATCATATCCTATCAAGGATGCATGTATCAACATGATTTACCACTGTGGATGTTGACCTTGATCACCTGTCCGAGACAGGGTTTGTCAGGTTTCTTCACTATAAATAACATTTTATGTTTTCAATAATGAGATTTACTACACAGATAATTTTCCTGAAAATTACTTAAATTTTCCAAGAAAATGAATTGAAATGAATCTGCAAGTGTTACTGAAAAGAGAATAATGTTTTAATGCATAAGACATATTTGCCTTTAAGAGTTTTCTTGTTATAGTAGTAAAACTCTATTTTTTCAGGTTTCCCTTCTGCTGGTGATTGAAGTTAGAGAACAATGTAGCCCCATCACATGCACACTGAGTAAGGGTGTCAGGGAAAATCAATGCATTCTCCCAGATATTTGAATCTTCCACTAAGACAGAAAGTAGTCAAAGCTAGTTCAATATGAGTGTGGTACTCCTAAGAAGCTATTCATTAATTCTGACTAACTAGTTTTCCAAAGCTCTTTCAATTCCTGTCCTTCTGGTTCTTCTTTATTTTTTCCATTGATTTTGTGACCTACTCTATTATCGTCGCATTCATCCATTCATTTTTTTTCTTAATCTAGTTGGCCTCTGATGCTTACAGTGGAAAAAATCATTAGCTAATACAGTTATTTAAAAATAATAAAAAAGTTTTAAAAGTTGGTGGCATTACTTCTAACTATATGTTTCAACATTAGATATTTCTCTTTCTCAGCTGCTAAAAGCTGCCTCCCACTTCCTCCACCTCAGTTTTGTTAGCTGAGCTATTGTTTTATATTTTCATGCAATCTAACTGTATTGCTTAGTTAATCTGGGTTTCAAGCAAACATAGATCTTAATGGCTCAACAAAGTTTTTCCCTGACTCCTGCTCTATGCGCCTCTCAGGGGTACTGGAGGCTCTCCTCCATGTCGCTTTACTCCAGATAGGATTTCCATATTCCCAACAGGCAGCAAGTTCCAGGATTGGAGAATAAGAACTCCAAATTCCTGATAATTCCTGGGAATTTCCCAAACTGTAGGTTAATTGGAATGTTTCATTCCACTCTACATATATATTATTTAAAATAAATGAGTGACCATAGCAATAAAAAGTAAATCCATTTTCTGTTGTAGGGTTCTACTAAAAGCTTCAAAAGTTTTCCATAAAGAGAAAAAAAAGATCCCTTTGATGGGTATAAGGCTTCTTTTGAGTATATTCATCATGTTCAAAAATTAGGTAATAATGTTGTTTATACAACCCTGTTACTATACTTAGAACCACTGAATTGTATGCTTTCAAACAGTGAATTGTATGGCCTGTGAATTATATCTCAATAAAGGGGCTATAAAAATAATAAAGTATAGTTTATAATTATTATGAACCAATATATTATGAGTTTTATATATAATATATTCTAATAAAAATTTACTATATCATATAAACATATGATATAGTATATATTACCAACCAATACGTGATATTATACATGTATATATAGTATATATTAGAAAGTTATATAGTAAATATATAGCATACATATGTTTATTATATAATATATTCTACATAATATATATTCTAATATGTACACTATATATAAATATATGTAATCTTATAAAATATTGGTTAATATTAACTAAACATATATATATTTATAAACATATTTATTGTAAATTTTATGTATATGAAATTATACATATACACATACACACCCATATATGAACACATGAAAATTATATGTATTTAATATTGATATTTGATAAAACATTAAAAGAAGCTATCATTAACATTAAAATTAATGTCAAATAAACATAATTTAAATAATTGATAGATAAGTCTGCAAATATTTAAACTCCCCTGTCAAACTTACTATTTTTTTCGATGTTTAATTGAGGCTTGATATTTATGGATGAGTATAAGCTTATTCATCTACATGTACTAGCAAACATTGAGAGAGTAATTATGTATGAGTACTAACAAATGTCACTCACTAAAGTACCCTCAGACGTCCCAATATCTCCAGTTTCCCCTGAGTCGGTCTAATTCTTTTATTTCCCTCAGTATTCTGAAATTCCGAGTACAATTCTAATATCAATCAATTCAGATGTTTCCTATTTTACTTGGTGTATATACTTACATTTAATGTTATTTCCTACATCTCTTTTATATTATAGATTTAATATCCCAATCCAAAATCTGAAAGTAAAACGTCCCAAAATCTGAAACTTTTGAGTGCTAACATTAAAATATGCAAAGAAATGATTTAGGATTTGGGATTCTGCACCATTATAATGCAAATGTTCCAGAATCTGAAAATAATCCAAATACTTCTGATCCCAGGCATTTTAGGTAAGGGATACTCCACCTGTGTTTCCTCTTCATTTATTCTTCTTTTTGATCACTCAACAAAAAAATGTGTATTCGTTATTTCCATCTATTAACTTATAAGTTATACATTCTAATTTGTTATTTAGACTACTTATCATTAGCTATACTTTTCCTGATTATCATAGAGATTACAACGCACATCTGTGGTTTAAGTGAAAATAATTCAAATCACTGTTTACCACTTTACTAAACATGTAGAACCTTTTGACTTCACTATTGATCCCTTCCTATTGTGTATTTTTATCCTCTTGCATTTTAGTAGTACATACATTTTAAATACTGTAAGATGTTACTGTTGTTTAAAACACCCAATGTTCATTTCTAATTATCCACATATTTATCACATCTAGTTTTCATGCTGTCCCTCCTGCATTTCAGTGTATCTATCTGGGATCAATTTTATTCTTCCTGAAGGGTTCTGGTTTTTTATTGTTTGTTTTTAGTTTTTACATTTTAAAATGTCTGTTGTTGACCATTTTCTGTGTTTGTTTGAAAATGTTTTTATTTCACTTTCATTTTAAAAATAGTTATGAATCAGCCTTTGCAGCCCTTAAAAGTATCACCCTATTGTCCTCTGATTATTAATATTTTTGTTGAAAAACCAGCTGTCAATCTAGTTGCTACTTTGAAGGTAAAGTGGATTTTCTTGCTAGTGGCTGTTTAGAGTTTCTCTCATGTTTCCTTTTGACAAGTTTTACTCCATTGTGCTTAGGTAGGGTTTTCTTTGTGTTTATTCTGAATTGGGCTCTCTGAGATTCTGAAATCTGTCAGTTGATGTGTTCTTTATCCCCATGTATTATGTTTCTGCACCACTCTCCTTTTCCTTCTGAGTCCTCAATGATATGTACATTAGAACTTTTAAGCATGTCCAACATACCTCTTATGCTCATTTGTTTGTCTTTATTGAAATATAATCAATGTACCATAACATTCACCATTTACACATTATAAGTTAAATAAGCCTGTCATGAAAGGACAGATATTGTATGATATCACTTATCTGAGGGCTTAGTGGGGTTGAATTCATAGAGACAGAAAGTAAAATGGTAGTCGACCGAATTTGAGGAGAGGTGGAAATGGGGAGTTATTGCTTAATAGGTAGAGAGTTTCATTTTGCCAGATGAAAAATGTTTTGGAGATGAATGGTGATGGCTGTTTAACAATGTGAATGTACTTAACACCACGGAACTGCACAATTTAAAATGGCTAAAATGATAACGGGGCCAAGATGGCCAACTAGAAGCAGTGCCCCTTGGAGGCTCCCCCTTGAAAAAAACCATAATAAATATGTGAATCCTTCACCAGCAACCAAGGTATCCAGTTTCTCTCATCAAAATTGACTAGAAGGCTGGTGTGATCCATGGAGAGAAGGAAGTGCAGTGTGGTGCGGTGGCCCACATAAGAGCCACACAGGAAAGGGGAACCCCTTTCCTCAAGCCAAGGGAGGCAGTGAGTGAGCAACTACCCAGCCAGGGAAACTGTTCTTCTTCCATTGAATTGTGCAACCCATAGATCCGAAGATCCCACTTGCAAACCCACACCGCCAGGGTCTAGCATCCCCACCTGGGAACATGGAGATTCTTGCAGCCTCTCAGCTGGAATCCACTTAAGCCTAATGAACTCCTTGGGGGGAGGGGGCGACCAGCACCAGCCTTAGCTGCCTGATGTCTAAGCCCTTTGAGCTCCTTTTGGGAGGGGCAGCAGCCAGCACTGGGACTCACAACTGCCTGATACATGAAGCTCCCTGACTAGGGGAAGGGTGGCACCCATTTCTCTAGCTCCAGGCTGTGGTTTTCCCCTGCTGGAGACAGGGAGGCTGGAGGGCTTGGTCCCAAGATATGTCCCCCACAGCCCAACATACAAGCTTTGGCAGTCTATGGCCAGAGTGCCTCATCAGGTCTAACCCTGACCCATCCTTCCTTAGCGGTCAGGGCTTCCCTGCAGGATCTCCAATAATTCCAGCCTGTTACAAGTAAACTTTCAATGCTGTGAAAGAAATAGCACTTGAAGATAAATCCTCTCAGCAAGGCAGTTTACTTCTATAGAAGGGTGTGGCTCATGGATGGAGCAATGGTGGATGCATGCTTGGACAAGGAGGAAAGGAGTATTTACGCCTGACAGGGGTCATCCCTACTGCTGTGTCAATCCCTTATTGGCTACGGTTAGGCTGCACAAGCTAAACTAATCCTGATTGGCTATTTTAAAGAGAGCAGGGGTCCGAGCTGGACTGGCAGGATGGGTGTTTTGGTGGGAAGGATGGTTACAGGCGGGTCTGAGCAGGTAGCTGGGGGTGACCTAGGTCAAAGAAGGTGACCAGAGCAGGTGACTGGAGCAGGTGACCAGGATGAGTCAGGATGGAGCCAGGGGCCAGGGAAACAGATGTAAACTACTGATTAGAACCAGTGGAGAAGGTTGTTTACTGGAATTACAAGAAAGTTAAATTTCAAAATAGATAAAGAATAAGAGAGCTAAACATACTGACATACTGATTCTTTGAAGAGAAACTTGGGGTTCACTATAACAAGCCAGAGGCTCAGGGACAAAATTCAGATCTCCCTGGGCCTGAGTCCTTAGAGGGATGGGTGGTCACAGTCTCTGTGGACCAGCAGACTTAGTCTTTCCTCCCTGTAGTTCTGAGAAATCCAGGCAGCCCAGGTGAGTGGGTTTCTCCCAAGCAAAAGATACCCTCTCCATCAAGGGACAAAGTACTTCATTAAATGGGTCCCTGCTCCCTCTGCCACCCAACTGGGTGAGACCTTGCAACAGGGGTTGTCAGACACCCTCTACAAGAGCAATCCTACTAGCATCAGGTTAGTGCCTCTCGAGGTCAGAGGTCCCAGAAGAACGAGCATGTACCCATCTTTGCTGCTTTCCAACCTCCTTGAGTGACATCTCCAGGCACAGGAGCAAATCAGATGAACAGGGCCTGAAGCAAACCCCCAGCAAACTGCAACAGTCCTACAGAAGAGGGACCTGACTATTGAAAGAAAAACAAGCAGAAAGTGACAACATTACCACCACCAACAACAAAAAGGCCCCCACAAAAACTCCATCCATCCAAGGATCAGTAACCTCAAAGACAGAAATTAGACAAATTCACAAAGATGAGAAAGAATCAATGGAAAAATGGTGAAAACCCAAAATGTCAGAGTGCTTTTTCTCCTCTAAATGATCACATCTCTCCATCAAATGTGCAGAACAGGACAGAGGATCAGATGAACAAATTGCCAGAAGTAGGCTTCAGAAGAGGGTAATAAAAAACTACAGGCTGGTCGCGGTGGCTCAGGCCTGTAGTCCCAGCACTTTAGGAGGCTGAGGCAGGCAGATCACGAGGTCAGGAGTTTGAGACCAGCCTGACCAACATGGTGAAACCCTGTCTCTACTAAAAATACAAAAATTAGCCAGGTGTATTGGCACAGGCCTGTAATCCCAGCTACTCAGGAGGCTGAGGCAGGAGAATCACTTGAACCTGGGAGGCAGAAGGTTGCAGTGAGCCAAGATTATGCCACTGCACTCCAGCCTGGGCGACAGAGTGAGACTCCATCTCAAAAAAAAAAAAAAAAAAAACAACTACAAGTTAAAAGAGGACGTTCTAACCCAATGCAAAGAAGCTAAGAACCATGATAAAAGGTTAAAGGAAGTGCTAACTAGAATAACCAGTTTAGAGAGGAATATAAACGAACTGATGGCACTGAAAAAAACAGCATGAGAACTTGGTGAAGCATACACTAGTATCAACAGTTGAATCAACTAAGCAGAGGAAAGTATATTAGAGTTTAAAGACTACCTTACTGAAATAAGACATGCAGACAAGAATAGAGAAAAAAGAATAAAAATGAATGAACAAAGCCTCCACAAAATATGAGACTTCATAAAAGACTGAACCCATGATTGATTGGAATACCAGAAGGAGACAGGGAGATGGGAAACGAGCTGTAAAACACACTTCAGGATATTATCCAGAAGAACTTCCCCCAACCTAGCAAGACACGCCAACATGCAAATTCAGGAAAATAAGAGAACACCAGTAAGATACTCAATGAGAAGATCAACCCTAAGACATATAATCATCAGATTCTCCAAGATCAAACTCAAGGAAAAACTGTTAAGGGCAGCCAGAGAGAAAGGCCAAATCACATGCAAAGAGAAGCCCATGAGACTAACAGAACACCTCTCAGCAGAAACTCTACAAGCCAGAAGAGACTGGGGGCCAATATTCAACATTCTTGAAGAATTTCCAACACAGAATTTCATATCCAGCTAAACTCAACTTCATAAGCAAAGGAGAAATAAAACCCTTTCCAGACAAGCAAATCCTGAGGGATTTTGTTACCACCAGGCCTGCCCTGCAGGAGCTCCTGAAAGAAACACTAAATATAGAAAGGAAAAACCAGTGCCAGTCATTGCAAAAACACAGCAAAATATAAAGACCAATGACACTACAAAGAAACTGCATCCACTATTGTGCAAAATAACCAAATAGCATTGATGACAGGATCAAATTCACACATAACAATACTAACCTTAAATATAATGGGTTAAGTGTCCCAATTATTTGTAAATTATATGTTAAAAGACAGAATGACAAATTAGATAAGGAGTCAAGACCCCTCTGTGTGCTGTATTCAGGAGACCCATCATCTTACGTGCAAAGACACACACAGGCTCAAAATAAGGAGATAAAGGAAAATTTACCAAACAAATGGAAAGCAAAAACAGCAGGGGTTGCAACCCTAGTTTCTGACAAAACAGACTTTAAACCAACAAAGATCAAAAAATCAAAGAAGAGCACTACATAACGATAAAGGGAACAATTCAACAAGAAGAGCTAACTATTCTGTATATATATGCACCCAATACAGGAGCACCCAGATTTATAAAATACATTCTTAGAGACCTACAAAGAGACTTAGACTCCCACACAAGAATAGTGAGAGAGTTTAATACACTGTCAGTATTAGATAGATCAATGAGGCAGAAAATTAACAAGGACATTCAGGACTTGAACTCAGCTCTGGATCAAGTGGAGCTAGTAGACATCTACAGAACTCTCTACCCCCAAATCAACAGAATATACATTCTTCTCAGTGACACATGGCACTTATTTTAAAAGCAACCACATAATTGGAAGTAAAACACTCCTCAGCAAATGTAAAATAACTGAAATCATGACAGTCTCTCAGACCACAGTGCAATCAAATTAGAACTAAGGATTAAGAAACTCACTCAGCTCACCAAAACCACATAATTTCATGGGAACTGAACAACCTTCTCCTGAGTGACTCCTGGGCAAATAATGAAATTAAGGCAGAAATCAAAAAGTTCTTTGAAACCAATCAGAACAAAGAGACAACATACCAGAATCTTGGGACACAGCTAAAGCATTGTTAAGAGGGACATTTATAACACTAAATGCCCACATCAGAAAGTTGGAGATATCTCAAACTGACACCCTAACATCACAATTAGAAGAGCTAGAGAGGCAAGAGCAAACTAATCCAAAAGGTAGCAGAAGATAAGAAATAACTAAGATCAGAGAAGAACTGAAGGAGATAGAGACATAAAAAACTCTCCAAAAAAAAAAAAAATCAACGAATCCAGGAGCTGTTTTTTGAAAAATTAACAAAACTGATAGACTGCTAGCCAGACTAATAAAGAAGAAAAGATAGAAGAATCAAATACAGACAAAAAATGATAGAAGGGATATCACCACTGATCCCACAGAAATGCAAACTACTATCAGAGAATACTATAAAAATCTCTATGCAAATAAACTAGAAAATCTAGAAGAAATGGATAAATTTCTGGATGCATACACTCTACCAAGACTAAACTAGGAACAGGGTGAATACCTGAAGAGACCAATAACAAGCTCTGAAATTAAGGCAGTAATCACCTACCAACCAAAAGAAGCCCAGGACCGGATGGATTCACAGCTGAATTCTATCAGAAACATAAATAAAAGCTGGTACCATACCTTCTGAAAATATTCTGAACAATTGCAAAGGAGGGACTCCTCCCTAACTCGTTTTATGAGGCCAGCATCATCCTGATACCAAAACCAGGAAGAAACACAACAAAAAAAGAAAACTTCTGGCCAATATCCCTAACATCAATGCGGAAATCCTCAATACAATACTGGCAAACCAAATCCAGTAGCACATCAAAAAAATTATCCACCATGATCAAGTTGGCTTCATCCCTAGGATGCAAGGCTGGTTCAACATACACAAATCAATAAATATAATCCATCACATAAACAGAGCCAAACACAAAAACCACATGATTATCTCAATAGATGCAGAAAAGGCCTTTGATAAAATTCAACATCCCTTCATTTAAAACACTCTCAATAAACTAGGTATTGATGGAACACATCTCGAAATAATAAGAGCTTTTCATGACAAACCCACAACCAAACATATTGAAAGGGCTAAAGCTAGAAGCATCCCCTTTGAAAACCAGTACAAGACAAGGATGCCCTCTCTCACCATTCCTATTCAACATAGAACTGGAAATTCTGGCCAGGGCAATCAGGCAAGAGGAAGAAATAAAGGTATTTAAATAGCAAGAGAGGAAGTCAAGTTGTTTCTGTTTGCAGATAACATGATTTTATATTTAGAAAACCCCATCATCTCAGCCCAGAAATTTCTTGAACTGATAAACAATTTCAGAAGACTCTCAGGATACAAAACAATGTACAAAAATCACAAGCATTCCTTTACACCAACAATAGGCAAATAGAAAGACAAATCATGAATGAATTCCCATTCACAAATGCTATGAAAAGAATAAAATACCTAAGAATACAGCTACCAAAAGATGTAAAGGACCTATTCAAGGAGAACTACAAACCACTGCTCAAGGAAGTAAGAATACAAACAAATGGAAAAACATTCCATCCTCATGGATAGAAGGAATCAATATCATGAAAATGGCTTTACTGCCCAAAGTAATTCAAAGATTCAGTGCTATTCCCATCAAACTACCATTACCATTCTTCACAGAGTTAGAAAAGACTATTTTAAATTTCATACAGAATCAAAGAAGACCTCATATAGCCAAGACAACCCTAAGCAAAAAGAACAAAACTACAGTCATCACACTACCTGACTTCGAACTATACTACAAGGACACAGTAACCAAAACAGCACGGTACTGTTACCAAAACAGACATATAGACCAATGGAATAAAACAGAGACCTCAGAAATAACACCACACATACAACCATCTGATTTTTGACAAACCAGACAAAAACAAGCAATAGGGGAAGAATCTTCTACTCAGTAAATGGTGCTGGGAAAACTGGCTAGCCATAAGAAGAAAACTGAAACTAGACCCCTTTCTTTTACCTTATATAAAAATTAACTCAAGATGCAGTAAAAATGTAAATGTATAACCCAAAACCATAAAAACCATAGAAGAAAACCTAGGCAATACCATTCAGGACATAGGCATGGTCAGAGATGTCATGACAAAAAGGCCAAAAGCAATTGCAAAAAAGCCAAAATTGACAAATGAGATCTAATTAAACTAAAAGAGCTTCTGCACAGCAAAAGAAACTATCATCAGAGTTAACAAGCAACCTGCAGAAGGGGAGAAAATTTTTACAATCTACCCATCTAACAAAGGTCTTATATCCAAAATCTACAAGGAACTTAACAAATTTACAAGAAAAAAAAACAGCCCCATCAAAGAGTGGGCAAAGTATATGAATAGACACTTCTCAAAACATTTACGCAGCCAACAAACATTTGAAAAAAAACCTCAACGTCACTGATCATCAGAGAAATGCAAATAAACAAATGCAAACAAGACATTTACGCAGCCAAAAAACATAAGAAAAAAATAAACTCAACATCACTGATCATCAGAAAAATGCAAATAAAAACCACATTGAGATGCCATCTGAAGCCAATCAGAATGAAAATTATTAAAAACTCAGGAAACAATAGATGCTGGTGAGGCTGTAGAGAAATAGGAATGCTTTTACAGTGTTGGTGGGAATGTACATTAGTTCAAGCATTTTGGAAGACAGTATTGTGATTCTTCAAGGATCTAGAACCAGAAATACCATTTGACCCAGGTATTTCATTACTGGTTATATAATCAAAGTAATATAAATCATTCCCTATAAAGACACATGTACACATATGTTTATTGCAGCACTATTTACAATAGGAAAGACATGGAACCCACCCAAATGCCCATCAGTGATAGACTGCATAAAGAAAATGTTGTACCTATACACCATAGAATACTATGCAGCCATAAAAAAGAAATGAGATCATGTCCTTTGCAGGGACATAGATAAAGCTGGAAGCCATCATCTTCAGCAAAGTAACACAGAAACAGAAAACCAAACACCACCTGCTTTCACTCATAAGTGGGAGTTGAACAGTGAGAACACATGGACCCAGAAAGGAAACAACACACACCAGGGCCTGTTGTGGGGTGGGGGGGCAAGGGGAGGGAATTTAGAAGATGGGTCAGTAGGTGCAGCAAACCACCATGGCACACATATACCTATATAACAAACCTACAAGTTCTGCACATGTAAACTGGCACATTAAGTAAAAATATTTTTAAAGTGCAGATTTCAATAATTTGATCATTTTTTGTCTATATTTTCTCTTGATCATTGTTTTGTTGTATTTATTATTGTTTTCTCTTTTAATGTTTAGTAATTTTTTTTTTTTTTTTTGAGACAGAGTCTTGCTCTGTCACCCAGGCTGGAGTACAGTGGCATGATCTCGGCTAACTGTAACTTCCGCCTTATGGGTGCAAGCAATTCTCCTGTCTCAGCTACCCAAGTAGCTAGGACTACAGGCATCTGCCACCACGGCTGGCTAATTTTTGTATTTTTAGTAGAGATTGGGTTTCACCATGTTGACCAGGCTGGTCTCAAACTCCTGACCTCAGCCTCCCAAATTGCTGAGATTACAGGTATGAGCCACAGCGCCTGGCCTGTTTAGTAATTTTCTATTCAATTTTGTTATTATCTATAAAATAAATATCGAAATATTATTTTGTCCAGAGATATTATCTTTTCTTTCTTTTAAACAAATAGAGTGAGAGGCTAATTACCTCAATTAGGGATTCAGCTGGACCTGGCAGCCTTGCCATTTTAGTAAAACTGAATCTACCTCGGGTGTCCCCCCCGTTTTTAGGGCATGGCTTTCTTGGGCTTTTGATTTAGAGGCTGATGGATCTTTATCTCATTCATTATAAAGTATTTGAGGAAATTTAGTTCTGTCATTCAGTTTCCTAGCTGAACCCTATAGCACTGCACTCTGCAACCTCAAAATCTGGTAAATACTTTGAGGAGACAATGGACATGGTTTGATATATGCTCTTTCCCCACGGCAGGACTTTCCTAAGCACAGTGAGCTTGGTTTACACTCTGTGAAATCCATAACCAACAGTGGCCCAGGTGCTCACTCTCATATCACTCTTGGAAAGAAAATGAGAAGAAGTGTGCATTCAGTTATTCTCAAATAATCCATGTTTTTCAACAAAATTCTGAGAAAGCAAAAACTAAGTTTGAGAAATGCTGTGCTCTGTGTCCCTGACTGTATATGGTAACTCATCATAGCATGTAAAGGCTCTGAAAAGAACTATAGTAAAGAAATTGTTTGACTTTGTTTAATCAGATATTTTTCCAAGTTTTAAAATCTCAGAACTCTATTTTTAGAAGGCCCATTTAATACTCTGCCCAACACATTTTGGGAAATGTTATTAGAAGATTTATCATATCTAGACCATACAGATCTACCTATGACCTAACATGATAATTGAGGATGTTTATATATATGTTTACGTATCCAAACTTTACTTAATTTAAAATGATTTACAAAGATATATATAATTCAATATTATAGTGCAAATTAAAACTGAAGTGACTGGAGTAGAAAAAGGTAGGTAAGAATGTTTTAAGGCAGGAATGAGACATACTAAAAGTACATGCTAAGATCAGTAAGAGTTTTTTCCCCCAAGATGGCAGACTAGAGGCTTTTAGTGTGCCTCAGTCACTTGGAAAGAGCAAGACAGTACATAAAGATCAACTCTGTGCACTTCAGTTCAGGAAGCAAAATGGGAGTCCACTGGAATTGTGAAGGACACCCCAGATCCCAGAGAGAATGACGGCAAATAGCCCTTGTGATGGCATAAAGCTGATAAAGGTGAGTGAAGCTCCAGTACGTGAAAAAGGCAAAGAAACTCCCTCTGTCACTCTCCTTTCCACTGGGGTCCCAAACAACCCAGACCTTTGTTGCTCCCAAGCACTGGAGCTAACATGGAGAGAGACTTGGAGATGCTATGAGAGAAAGATATCAAGAAAAGCTGCAAACACTTTCCCAGACCTGGGACCAAGAGAAAGACACCATTTTTAACCCAGATGCATACAGAGTCAGACATTCTTTGACAACTTAACAGCGAGGTTGTGCCAGTATTTTAATCTTAGGCCAGACACTGGAGCACCTGTTCTGGAATGGGGTAGGAACCTTCACAGCCAGAACTGTAAAAAGTGCCTCAGCAGTCACTGCTGGAACTGTGCTCTTTCCTGTCACAAGCCTGGGGTGGCAGGACAGCTGCTACAGCTGAAGTGTCTCCTGGATGGTAAGACTTGCAGCCAGGACCAGCTGAACAACATGGAACTAATCTGCATGTACTACAGCTAGGTGCATGCTCCCCACCCCCACCCCGCCAATACTGTGGTGCAGCTAGGCCCACTCACTCCATCCCCCAGGCAGAAATCCAGGTTTTTGAAGCACCCACTTGCCTGGACAGTAGCCTCAGCTGCCCCATTATTCATGGACATGGATCATGATGACTGGGAGGGCCTCCATGCCACACCCAGGAACTTGAGGTAATTAGAGCACTTGCTCACCTGGATCAGCAACCTGATTCACCCCTCCCTTCCTGTCCAGAAATCCTTGTGCAGCAAGGCCTTTCTGCTTCAGGCCCAGGCAAATCTCGAGCCATTTAGAGCACCTACTCATCTGGTTCAGCAGCCTGAGTCACTCCACCACTCCAGGACATAGATTGGCGTGTAGGGGAGCCCTCTTTCCTCCATACCCAGGGAAATCTCCAGGCATTCAGAGCACCAGCTCACCTGGAGATCAGCAGCCTGAGTCACTCAACCCTCTTGTGCAGAGCTCCTGGTTCAAGGAAGCCCTCTCTGCTCCATGTCCAGGCAGATCTCCAGCTATCTGGAGCACCCACTCTCCTGGATTAAGAGTTTAGGACAGAATACAGAGAGCAGCCCCTGTACAGAGAACTTGGGGATGAGAAAGTTTCCCAGCTGCATGCCTAGGTAAGCCTCTGGGCACTTGGTGGTCACTCGTGGGATTCTTCTTCATTGCTGGTGCATATGCCTGCCATCAGTGGACTTGTAGGTTGACTCACCCAGTCTAGCCCTGCCCTTCATGGTCCCTGACACCCCAGGGGTCAGGAGGGAGCTGAGACCACTGTGCATTCCAGAAATCAGTCCATTGCCTGAGGCAACAGAGAGGTTCTACCAGGTAATCAAGGATTAAGTATATACCCAGCCTCATTGGCTACAGCCCACTCTTACCTAGTACTGGCTATCAACTACAGATTTGTATGTCAAACTTCACAACCCAATATGAAACCTACTGAAAAAAAGTGCATAGGGCTGTAAGAGCAAAGCCAAAAGACCCTACCCAGCATTACCTTCAGTTGTACCCCCTATGAAACGAGGAAAAAAAAAGGGGTGAAACCCCCCCGCAATATTATATAGAGAGAAATAAAACAAAAAAGTCCTACCTGCACAAAAATAATTACAAAAATGAGAAATGCCAGCATCTTCAGATGAGAAGGAACCAGTGCAAAAATTCAAGCACCACGAAAAATATAAACATAATGAAACCACCAAGTGATTATATTAGCTCTCTAGCATTGGTTCCTAACTAAAATGGAAATTCAGAAATGACAGATAAAGAATTCAACTCACAGATTGCAAGAAAGTGCAATGAAATCCAAGACAAGGTTGAAAATCAACACACAAAAACATCTCGAGCAATTCAGGAAATGAACGAAGAGATAAACAACTAAAAGAAATCAACCTAGAACTAAAAAAAAAAAAAAAAAAAACCTCACTTACAAATTTCAAAACACAATTGAAAGCTTTATCAATAGACTGATAGACTGGACCAAGCAGAATAAAGAATTTCAGTCCAGGCACAGTGGCTCATACCTGTAATTCCAGCACTTTGGGAGGCCAAGGTGGGTGGATCATCTGAGGTCAGGAGTTCAAGATCAGCCTGGCCAACATGATAAAACTCCATCTCTACTAAAAATATAAAAATGAGCTGGGTGTGGTGGTGTGATCCCAGCTAGTCAGGAAGCTGAGGCACGAGAATCATGTGAACCCAGAAGGCAGAGGCTGCAGTGAGCCAGACCCAAGATTGTGCCACTGCACTCTAGCCTGGGCAACAAAGTGGGGCTCTGCCTCAAAAAAAAAAAAAAAAAAATTCAGAGCTTGAAAAACAGTCTTTTGAACTAACCGAGCCAGACAAAAATAAAGAAAATTTTTTTAATGAACAAAGCCTTTGAGAAATAAGGGATTATGTAAAGCAAGGAAACCTATGAATTATTGGCGTTCGTGAGAGAGAAGAGAAAGCAAACAAACTGAAAACATATTTGAGGGAATAATTCAAGAAAATTTTTTCCAGTGCAAGCTTGTGGACATGGGTATCTTGCCCCCATCAATGTGCACATGCACCCTGCGCTCCACCCCCATTGACACACAGACATGCTGCCGCACTGCTGCCACTGCCAGCACTTACTTCTGTGGACATGCTGTCCTGGGCTCACCAGCACATGTGCATCATGCCACACCGCCACTTCAGCCACACCTATGCACACAGACACTACCACCCATCTCCGTGTAGAGGCCGCCACCTCAGCCCCACCAGCATCCTGACCCTGGTAATGCATGCACACTTCACCATGCAGCAACTACTGAGGCATAGCCATACATACAGATGCCACCACTGGCACCCTCATGCAACCTACATCACTGCCACTCTGCTGATGTAGGCACACGTATGTGGACACCCCTGTCTTACCCGTTTGTGCCCCACCCTCATCAACAGATATGCACACCACCACAGTTGGCACATGAGTGCAAGCACAGACCCCACTCCAGCACCCTGACAAAGCACTTTGGCCCACACCCTCCAGTGGAGTGTTGTTGCCAGCAGACCAGGAGCACCTCAGCCCCCTCCAGCACAGCAGGTACTTAACCACAAAGGGCCAGAGAACAAAGCCGTGGGCCTGGTATCAGCCCCCAAGGGTTGAGCATGCAGCCCGGAAGTGCTCAGCTGAGCCTTGGGCCTCTGAAATCTTCCAGAAATGAAGCCAGTAAACCCAACTTTTACCACAGTCAAACCCCCAAGGGCATAAAGAATGTAAAAGCAAAAAACCCTGGCAACTCAATATTCCAGAGTATCTTTTCACCTCTAAATAACTACACTAGTTCCCCAGCAATCATTCATAAACAGGCTGAGATGGCTGAAATGACAGACATAGGATTCAGGATCCAGATTGGAATAAAGATCAATGAGATTCAGGAGAAAGTCTATACCCAATCCAAAAAAATCTAATAAATCCAGCAAACTAATACAGGAGCTTAAAGATGAAATAGCCATTTCAAGAAAGAACCCAACTATACTCACAGAGGTGAAAAACTGACTATAAGAACTTCATAATACAATTGCATGTATTAACAGCAGAATAGACCAAGCTGAGGAAAAACTCTCAAAGCTTAAAGACCAGTTCTTCACATTAACATAATGAGACAAAAATAAAGAAAACAGAATTAAAGAAAAAATAAACAAAACCTCCAAGAAATATGGGATTATCTAAGGAGACTAAAGCTGTGACTCTTTGGTGGCCCTGAAGAGAGAGAAAAAAAGGGGAAAACAACTTGGAAAACATATTTGAGGATATTGTCCATGAAAATGTATCCAACCTTGCTGGAGAGGTTGACATTCAAATTCAGGAAATGCAAAGAACCTCTATGAGATACTGCATAAGAAGACCATCCCCAAAACACATAGCCATCAGATTCTCCAAGGTCACTGAGAAAGAAAAAAATATTAAAGGCAGCTACAGAGAATGAGTGGGTCACCCACAAAGGGAATCCCATCAGGCTAACAGCAGACTTTTCAGCAGAAACCCTGCAAGCCAGAAGAGATTGCGCCTATATTTAGCATTCTTAAAGAAAATAAATTTCAAACAAAAACTTTATATCCAGTCAAACTAAGCTTTAAACTTCGTAAGTAAAGGAGAAATAAGATCCTTTTCAAACAAGTAAATGCTAAGGGAATTTGTAAGCACCAGACCTGCCTTACAACAGGTCCTTAAAGGAGTGCTAAACGCGGAAATGAAAGACTGTTAGTAGCCAACACAAAACCACACTTAAAAACAGACAATTGATACTGTAAAGCAACTACACAATCAAGTCTGCATAACACCCAGCAAACACCACAATGGCAGTACCAAATTTGCACATATCAATATTAGCCTTGAACATAAATGGGCTAAATGCCCCCATTTAAAAGGTACAGAGTGGCAAGTTTGATAAAGAAGTAAGACCCAACTTTGTTATCTTCAAGAGACCTATTTCACATGCAATGATATCCATAAGCTCAAAATAAAGAGAAAAATCTACCAAGCAAATGGAAAACACAAAAGATAAGGAATTGCTATTCTAATTTCAGACAAAATAGACTTTAAATCAACAATGATAAAAAAAAAAAAAAGACAAAGAAAGGCATTACATAATGATAAAGGGTTTAATTTAACAAGAAGACTTAACTATCCTAAATATATATACACCCAACATTGGACCACACATAATCTTAAAACAAGTGCTTCAAGACCTACAAAAAGACTTAGGCAGCCACACAATGGTAGAAGAGGACTTAAGAAGATGAAAATAAATAATAAAGGTCAGAGAAGAAATAAAGTTAAATGAATAAAAGAATCCAAAAGATAAATGAAACAAAAAGTTGGTTTTTGGAAAAGTTAAACAAAATTGACAAACCTTTAACAAGACTGAGAAAAAAGAGAGGATCAAATAAATAAAATCAGAGATAAAATAGTAGACATTACAAATGATACTCAAAGGATCATTAGTGGCTACTATAAGTAACTATAGGTCAATAATAAAATGGAAAATCTAGAATAAATACAAATTCCTAGATACATACAATCTATCAAAATTGAAACCAGAAGAAATCCAAAACCTGAACAGACCAGGTAATGAGATCGAAACAGTAATAAAAAGTCTCTCGGTAAAGAAAAGCCTGGGACCTGATGGCTTCTCTGCTGAATTCCACCACTTAAATAACACTAATCCTACTCAGACTATTTCAAAAAACAGAGGAAAAGGAATAATTTCAAACTCATTCTACAAGACCGGTATTACCCTGATACCAAAACCAGACAAAGACACATCAAAAAAATAAAACTACACGCCAATATCCCCTGATGACATTGATGCAAATCTCCTCAACAAAATACGAGCAAACTGAATTCAAAAATATGCTTAAAATATTATTCATCATGACCAAGTGGAATTTATCCCTGGGACGCCAGGATGGTTCCACATACACATATCAATCAATGTGATACATCGTAGGAACAGAATGAAGGACAAAAAGTATATGATTATTTTAATAGATGCTGGAAACATCTGATAAAATTTATCATCACTTCATGGTTAAAAAAAAAAAAAACCTCAAAAAACTGGATATAGAAGGAACACACCTCAACATAGTAAAAGCCATATACAACAGACCCACAACTAGGATCATACTAAACGAGGAAAAACTGAAAGCCTTTCCTCTAAGATCTGAAACATGACAAGCATGTCCACTTTCACTAGTGTTATTCAAAGTAGAACCTGAAGTCCTAGCTAGAGCAATCAGACAAGAGAAAGAAATAAAAGGCATTCAAATTGGAAAGGAAGAAGTCTATTTTTCTTATTTGCAGATGATATATTCTTACATTTAAAAATCCTAAAGACTCCATCAAAAAACTATTAGAACTGATAAACAAATTGGCTAAAGTGATAGGATATAAAATCAACATACAAAAATCAGTAGCATTTCTATATTCCAACAGTGAGCAATATGAAAAATAATTCAAAAAAGTAATTTCGCATACAATAGCTGCAGATAAAATTAAATACCTGGGAATTAAAGAAGTGGAAGATCTCTACAATGAAAACTATAAAACATTGATGAAATAAATTAAAGAGGGCATCAAAAATGGAAAGATATTCCAAGTCCATGGATTGCAGGAATCAATATTGTTAAAAATATCTATACTACGCTAAGCAATCTACCAATTCAATGCAATCTCTATCAAAATACCAATGGCATTCTTTGCAGAAATAGAAAAAATAACCCTAAAATCTATACGGAGCCACAAAAGACCTAGAATAGCCAAATCTATCCTAAGCAAAAATAATAAAACTGGAGGAATCACATTACCTGACTTCAAATTATACCACAAAGCTATAGTAACCAAAACAGCATAGTACTGGCATAAAAGCAGGCACATAAACCAATGGAATATAATACAGAGTCCATAAACAAATCTACACACCTACAGCAAACTCATTTATGACAAAGGTGCCAAGAACTAGGGAAAAGACAGTCTGTTCAATAAATGATGCTAGGAAAACTGAATATCCATAAACAGAAAAATAAAAATAGATCCCTATCTCTCACCATATACAAAAATTAAGTCAAAATGCATTAATGAGTTAATTCAAAGACCTTAAACTATAAAACTACTGCATAAAACATTGGGAAAGATCTTCAGGATATTGAATGAGAAAAATTTCCTGAGTACTATCCTACAAGCACAGGTAACCAAAGCAAAGATGGACACACGAGATCACCTCAAGTTAAAAAGAAAGGCTTCTGCACTGCAAAAGAAACAATAAAGTGAAGAGACAACCCACAGAATGACAGAAAATATTTGCAAACTACCCATCTGAAAGAGATTAATAACCAGAATACATAAGGAACTCAAACAACTATACAGGAAAAAAATCTAGTAACCTGAACATGAAATGGGCAAGAGATTTGAAGACATAGAAATGATAAACATGCACATGAAAAGGTACTCAATATCACTGATCATCAGATAAATGAAAATCAAAGCTACAATGAGATATCATCTCACCCCTGTTAAAATGGCTTTTATCCAAAAGACAGGCAATAACAATGTTGATGAGGATATGGAAAAAAGGAAATTCTCACACATTGTTTTTGGGAATGTAAATTAGTGCAACCACTATGGAGAACAATTTGGAGGTTTCTCAAACAACTAAAAATAGATCTACCGTATGATCTAGCAATCTCACTGCTGAGTATATACCCCCAAAAAGGAAGCTGGCATATCAAAGAGATACCTACACTTTCATGTTTGATGCAATACTATTCACAATAGCCAAAATTTGGAAGTTACCTAACTGTTCATCAATGAATGAATAAATAAAATATGGTACCTATATACAATGGAGTACTATACAGCCATAAAAATGAGATCATATCACTTACAACAACACTGATGGAACTGGTGCCATTATGTTAATTTAAATAACCCAGGCACAGAAAGACAGACGTTGGATGTTCTCACTTACTTGTGCAATCTAAAAATCAAAACAATCTAACTCATGGAGATAGAGAGTAGAAGGATGGTTACTGGAGGCTGGGTAGGGTAGTGGAGGAATGGTGGGGGAGATGGGAATGGTTAATTGGTACAAGAAATAATTTGAAAGAATGAATAAGACCTAGTATTTGATAGCACAAAGGGTGACTATAGTCCATAATAATTTAACTGTACATTTTAAATAACTAAAAAAGTAGAATTGGGTTGTTTATAACACAAAAGATAAATGCTTGAGGGGAACTGATACCTCATTTTACATGCTGTGATTATTACACAATGCACACCTGTATCAAAATATCTCATGTGCCCCATAAATATATACACCTCCTATGTACTCACAAAAATAAAAATTTAAAAAGTTGTGGGAAATTTCAACAACCCACTGTCAGTATTAGAAAGGCCATCAGGGCAGAAAACTAACAAAGATTTTCCACATTTAAGCTAGATGCTTGACCACTTTGCCCTAATAGACATCTATAGAATACGCATCAACCACAGAATATACATTCTTCTCATCTGCACCACAGAACTTACTTCAAGATTGAGCATATGCTTGTCCAGTAAGCAAGTCTCAATAATTTTTTTAAAAATTGAAATCACACCAACCATACTTTCAGAACATAGTTAAACAGAAATGGAAATCAATACCAAAAATATCTCTCAAAACCACACATGAAAGTTAAACAACTTGCTCCTGAATAACTTTTAGGTAAACAATGAAATTAAAGCAGTAATAAAAATATTATTTAAAATAAATGAAAATAGAGATACAACCTCTTGAAACCTCCTGAAACCTGTGATGTAGCAAATCAGTGTTAAAAGTTCATAGTATTAGATGCCTACTTCAAAAAGTTAGAAAGATCTCAAATTAATGAACTAACATCACACCTACACCAACTAGCAAAACAAAAACAAACCAACTATAAAGCTAGCAGAAGAAATTACTAAAATCAGAGAACTGGATGAAATACAGATTCAAAAATCCATACTAACCATCAATGAAAACCAAAAGTTGATGTTTGAAAGGATAAACAAGATCAATAAGCCACTAACTAGATGAACAAAGAAAAAAAAAAAAGATTCAAATAAGCCCAATAAGAAATTACAAAGGTGACATTACAACTAATCCACAGAAATACAAAAGATCCTCAGAGACTATGATGAACACCTCCACTCACATAAACTGGAAATTCAAGAGGAAATGGATAAATTCCTTAAAAAACACAATCTTCCAAGATTGAATCAGGAAGAAATTGAAACCTTGAACAGACCAATAACAAGTTCTGAATTTGAATCAGTAATAAAAATCCTATCAACCAAAAACAGCCCTGGAGTGGATGGATTTACAACCAAATTCTATCAGACATGCATAGAAGACCTGGTACCAATATAACTGAAACTATTTGAGAAAAATCAAGGAATAGAGACTCCTTGTTAACTCATTTTATGATCCAGCATCACCACCATACCAAAACCTGGCAAAAACACATTGAAAAAGGAAAACTACAGGCCAGCATCCCTGAAAAACATAGATTTAAGAATCCTCAATAAAATTCTAGCAAACTGAACTCAACAGCACATAAAAATGTTAATTTACCACAATTAAGTAGGTTTCAATCCTAGGATGCAAGGTTGGTTCAACATACACAAATCAATAAATGTGATTCAGCACATAAATAGGATTAAAAACAAAAACCATCTGACCATCTCAAAAGATTCAGAAAAAGCTTTTGATAAAAATCAAAGTCTCTTCATGATAAAAAATCCTCTAGAAACTAGGCGTCAAAGGAACATAGCTCAGAATAAGAGCCATCTATGACAAACCTACAGCCAAAATCATACTGAACAAGCAAAAATTGGAAGTGTTCCCCTTGAGAACTGGAGCAAGGCAAGGATGCCCACTCTCATCACTCCTATTCAACTTAGTACTAGAAGTGCTAGCCAGGGCAATCAGGCAAGATAAAAAAATAAAAGGCATCCAAATGGTAAAAAAAGTCAAACTATCTTTCTTCATAGATATTTGATCCTACACCTAGAAAACCTTAAAGACTGCCAAAAAGCCCCTGGAACTGATAAACAACATTAGTAAAATCTCAGGATACAAAATCGATGTACAAGAATTACAAGCATTTCTATATACCAGTAATCTTCAAAGTAAGGATGAAATCAATAATGTAATTCCATTTACAATAGCCAAAAAGTAATCATAATTAAGAAGGTGAATGATCTCTACAAAGGAAACTACAATACATTGCTAAAATAAATCATGGATGACACAAACAAATAGAAAAACATTCATGCTTATGGATTGGAAGAATCAACATCGTTAGAATGACCGTACTATCTAAAGCAATATATAGATTCAATGTCATTCTTATCAAACTACCAATGTCATTTTTCACACAATTGGAAAACTCTATTCTAAAATTCATGTGGAACCAAAAACATCCCAAACAGGCAAAGCAATTCTAAGCAAAAAGAAAAAAAAGTCAGAGGCATCATATTACCTGACTTCAAATTATACCATCAGACTACAGTAACCGAAACTGCATGGCACTACTGGTACCAAAACAGACATATAAACCAATGGAATAGGTTAGGGAACCCAGAAATAAAGTTGCATATCTACAGCCATTTGATCTTTAAGAAAGTCAACAACAATAAGCAATGGGGGAACGAATTCTCTATTCAATAAATGGTGCTGGGATGGCTGGCTAGCCATATGCAGAAGAATGAAATTATGCCCCTACCTTTCACCACATAAAAAAAAAAAATTCACTCAAAATAAATTAAAGATTTAAATGTAAGACCTCAAACTATAAAAATCCTAGAGGAAAGCCTGGGAAACACTATTCTGGACATGAGCCTTGGAAAATAATTTATAATTAAGTCCTCAAAAGCAATTGCAACTAAAACAAAAGTTGACAAGTAGGACCTAATTAATCTAAAAAACTTCTGCACAGCAAAAAATAACCTATACAATGGGAGGAAGTATTCATAAACTATGTGTCTGAAAGATCTAATATCCAGAGTCGTCTAAAAGGAACTTAAACCAACAGAAAAATAAATAACCCCATTAAAAAACGGGCAAATACATGAACAGACACTTCTCAAAAGAAATCATACAAGCAGCCAAACATATGAAAAATGCTTGACATTACTAATCATCAGAGAAATGCAAATCAAAGTCATAATGAGATACCATCTCACACCAGTCAGCATGGCTACTATGAAAAGGTCAAAATCAACAGATGCTGGCACGGCTATGTAGGAAAGGGAATGCTTATATATTGTTAGAATGTAAATTAGTTCAACCACTGTGGAAAGCAGTTTGGAGATTTCTTAAAGAACTTAAAAGGGAACTATCAATTGACCTAGCAATTCCATTACTGGGTATATATCCAAAAGAACAATTTTACTACCAAAACCACACATGAACTCATAAGTTCATCGCTGCACTGTTCACAACAGCAAAGACATGAAATCGTCCTAGGTGCCTATCAACAAAGGATTAGACCAAAAAAAAAAGTGCACCATGGAATACTATGCAGCCACAAAAAAATAATGAAACTATGTCCTTTGCAGTAACATAAATGCCACTAGCGACTATAATTCCAAGTGAATTAACCCCAGAACAGAAAACCAAATACCACATGTTCTCACTTATAAATGGGAGCTAAGCATTGGATACATCTGGATATAAAGATGGCAGCAATAGAAACTGGGGACTACTGGAGGGGGGAAGAAATTGAGGAAAAGGAGTTGAAAAACTAACTGTTGGGTATTATGCTCAGTACCTGCGTGATGAGATGATTCTTAATCCAAATCTCAGCATCACACAATATACCCAGGTAACAAACCTGCACATGTACCCCTGTATTTAAAATAAAAATTTTTTAAAAAATGAATACCTCTTTTTTTTTTTTACAGTGGATAATAAATTTCACTCAGGATTCCGATACCTAGAGTAAAAAGTATAAAGTAACGCCCTTTTAAAATGTTGTTTTTATTGTTCTTTATTATTGGAATGCATAATTACTTGTATTTTCACATATATTAATGCACTCTTCCCAATGACCTAACAATGGAGAATTTATCAATAATTCTTTTAGGTATGAGGACATTGAGACTTAGGAAAATATGTAATTTGACCAAGATTGCACAGGTACAAGATGCCACTTGACTAACTTATTGACTCCACATAATGTGCCAGGCCCGTTATTATAAAAATCACAAACTTATAGCTCATCTGAGAGGTATTGTATAATCTACACTTTTTAATGGATGAGTAGGTCTCAAATGCCCAACTAGCATAGAAGATCACTTAGTAACTACAATGGTTACCTTAACAGGATCATTAATTCAATTAATTTGACCACTAGAGTTGCTTGTGAAAAGGAAGGAGGAGCAGGAATTTTCCTCCAAACAAAGTTCCCAATTAACCCTGCAACAAACAATATTTCTAGAACCAGATAAACATGGCCCTACAATTTTTAGAAAGGCGGGCCAAAGGGGAAGACAGGAAATGTGAAGACAAGCACATGATTTTGTTTCTAGCTTGCACTGTCCCTAAAAATTTAATAGAAAACATTAGGTATGCCATTGGTGATAAATTGGCTACCATCCTTAGCTTCTGTGGACACTTGGATCTGACCTTAGAATAAAACTGCTTTGAGGCTTTGGTGTTGCCAGTAAAGTCTGAGGTCAGTAAGGTTATCTTCCCTCTCTTTGCTAGAGAAATTTTGTTGAATTGTGGAGCAGCAGCAGACAAAATTTCTTATGAAGGACACTCCAGTGTCTCAAGTAAGCTGCTCCAAGTTGCTTCCAGAGTCATTAAACCTTTGGCCTATACTATCTGGGCAAATGCCCAGATGAAAAATAAAATAAAATAAAAAACCTCAACCCCATTACTACCTCTTGCCCTAAGCTCTTTGTCTTGGTGAATCATTTGTATATGGCAGAATTATATCTCTTCTTGGCAAATGCTTGCTTACTTCCGTACTCGGGTTTCTTTTGAGATGAAGCATATCCACCACAAAACTGAAGCTTAATATTCTTACTTCATTCCTTCAGGTGAGAACATGGGAAGTGTCTAGAATTTTTAATAATGTAATCTTATATACTTGTGTTTCTTCTGCTGGTTCTTTTCATTTATTTATGTATAAGGGCAATTACTGCAAGTCAGTGATTAAGCAAATAAAATTCTAATGCCAAGAAGTAGCTCCCTACACAGATCTCATTTTAAGACAATTAAATAGAGGGATGTGAGGAAGAGAGAAAGGGATTCTCAGGCAGCACAGAGAGAACTATTTTGTTACCAATTTATTTTACATATAAAAATCCCTCAATTGTACATTTACATGTACTATCTTTTGTATGTTCTCTTTAATAGTTATTTATACTTTTACTTAATGGGTATTAAGTAAAATCTCCTCTCTCTTATTCTAATATTGCCACTTTCCCTCCATCCCCCCCCAATACTAACACAAGGAAACCAATTTACAACTGAGGGTATATATTTTTCCATGCATTTGTAATTATATTAAATGAATATATGTGTATATATGAACATATGCACGTATCAAAGGTGTTTTCGTCTTTGATAGTGCTACCGACTCAATGGTGTTCTCTCCACCAATCCCCAACTCCTATTCAACATAGTGATTATATATATATATATATATATATAAATATATATAAGCCCTAACCATCAAAGTGATTATAGCTGGAGATAGGGTCTTTAGGAAAAATTAACGTTAAATGCAGTTATAAGGGTGATGTTCTAATTTGATAGTACTCCTGACCTCAGGCAATGCACCCACCACTACGATAAAACACCCCCTCTCCCCCTCCACTAAAAATACAAAAAACTCAGCCAGCCATGGTGGCACTCGCCTGTAATCTCACCTACTCGGGAGGCTGAGGCAGGGGGAATTGCTTGAACCAGGGAGGTGGAGGTTGCAGTGAGCCAAGATCGTGTCACTGTACTCTAGCCTGGGCAACAGATCAAGACTCCATCTCAAAAAATAAAAAAAGGGAAAAAAAGAGATCTTTTTCTCACTATCTGCCATGTGAGGACACAATGAGAACGTAGCCATGTATATTAGTTCATTCTCCCATTTCTATAAAGAACTACCCAAAACTGAGTAATTTACAAAGAAAAAGGCTTAATTGGCTCACGATTCCAAAGGCTGTACAGGAAGCAGGGCTGGGGAGGCCTCAGGAAAGTTACAATCATGGCAGAAGGTGAAGAGGAAGGAGTCATGTCTTACATGGCTGGAACAGGAGGAAGAGACAGAATGGGGAGGTGCTACCCACTTTTAAACAACAGGATCTCATGAGAACTCACTTGCTATCACAAAAAGAGCAAGGGGAAAATCCTTCTCCATGATCCAACCAACTCCCACTAGGACTCTCCTCCAACATTGGGGATTACAATTTGACATGAGATTTTGGCAGGGACACAAACTCAAACCATATTATCATCTATAAGACAGAAAGAGAATCCTCCCCAGAAACCAAGCACAGTGGCAGCCTCATCACAGACTTGCAACCTCCCAAACTGTGAGAAAATAAATGTATATGGTTTAAGCCATCTACTCTGTGATGTTTTGTTATGGCAGCCTGAGTAGCCTAATACACACAGTAAATGCCCTTCCTTACATCTCATTTTTCCCTTTCAACAAAAGTTCTTGAAAATCCATTCCAGTCAAATGGTGTGATCCTAACTTATTCTTTTTAATGACTGCAAAATATTCTAAAGTGTGGATTTACCATAATTTATTCAGTCTATCCCTCTTCACAGTCATTCCATTTGTTTCCAGTTTTTTTAAATTCCAACGACTATGAATAATGCTGGAATAATTATCCTTGTACATATTTCCATACACACTGGTGCTTTTCATTCGTTAGGATAGATGCTCAAGAGACGAATTACCAGGTCAAAGCATGTAACAGTTAGAGTAGGCTGGGCAGGGTAACTCAGGCTCTGCCATCTTCAGGGGCTCCCCTCACTTTACCAGCCTAGGCAGTTGGAAGGAGAAAAGAGCATGGAGGAGCACATACCAAGTATGGGAGGATTCGATGGGCTGGGCCTGGAAGAAGCACACACCAATCCTGCCACATCAATCCTACTCACAGTCATTGGATGAATCTGTAAAGTGAGGCCAGAAATTGCAATCTAACCACATGCCCAATAAGAAGAGGAAACATAGATTTTTGGAGAGCAGCAGACATTCTTTATCAGTAAATGTGTGTGTGTGCACGTGCGCACGCATTTTACTGATAATGTTTACTTGCTTTCCAAAGTTTGCAATTCCTCATCTCTTTATTGGATGAACATAGGTTTTTAACTTGAGATACTGTGATAGTTTTACAGTGATATCTCATTTTTTAACTACAATCCACATTTGTTTTTCCAACAAGTAAATGTGAACATCTTTTCAGATGTTTGCTGACCACTTGGGTTTGCTTCTCTATGAATTGCTACTTCATATTCTTCCCCCACTTTTTAAGTGAATAGCTTTTGCCTTCTTAACAATTTGTAAAAGTTTTGTTACAGTTATTAATTTCTAAATTGCAAATATCTTTTTCAAATCTATAATTTTCTCTTTACTGCGTTTGCAGTACTTTTCCTGTAAAAATAAGTTTTAAATACTAAAATATCTACTTTTTTTCTGTTTTTGGTATGCCATCTTGGTTAAAAAATTCTACACCCCTCACCCAAGAGATTGTGCACATAATCTCTCACATTTTTACATGCAATTTTATTGCACTGATAAAGTTTAAATCTTTAATCTACCAGGATATTAGTCATGTCAGAGGAAGTGATAAAACTGTGGAGGGGATATGACTAGCAAAACTGAGTTAATCCAAATAAACAGGTTGGCAGAACATTGGCCCATGCAGTGTAAGATGATCTAATTTTATTTTCTTCCAAATATATAAGGCTCCTAACTCTAGGTTTTTGTTTTCTCAAAAATATTTAAACCAGTATTAAAATTTTTCTTGTCATTTTTTCCCATTGTTCTTCTCTTGGAGTGTGACAAAACAAGTCAAGGAGATCACTATAAAAGCCCTTTGAGAATTTCTGAGGAAGTGAACATCTCCTATCACATTGTAAAGAAGACATGCCTTATCCAGGTGAATCCAGGAACTGATCAAAGTCTAAGTCATGATTTGATGTCACAGGGAAAAACAGAACTATTAAAAAGTTAATTACAGTCATATGTCACTTATTGATGGGGACGTGTACTGAGAAGTGCATAGTCAGGTGTTTTGTCATTGTGGGAACATCCTAGAGTGGGCTTACACAAACCTAGGTGGTGTAAGATGGGCACAAACCTAGAACCCATTGCTCTTGGGCTACAAACCTGTACAGCGGGTTGCTGTACCGAATACCGTAGGCAATTGGGACGGTGGTATGTATCTAAACATAGCTAAACATAGAAAAGGTACAGTAAAAATCTGGTATTAAAATCTTCTTGGACCACTGTCATATATGCAGTCCGCCCTTGACCAAACCAAAACTCTGAATGACAAAAGTAATACTACAAATCTACACTATTAAGGAGACAGCAAATGTGAATGTCTCACACATGAACATACTTTTTCCCCCTCGTTCTTTTTGCCTTTATCTTCAGGAAGCAATTGTGACCCACTCATTCTTTTCTTTCGTTGTCAAAGAAAAATGTCAAGGTGAGAAACCACTTGCAGTCACATGACTCTGGAGCTATACTCTATTTTTGCTTTCCTTTTTTAAAAGCTCTTTGCTTGGGCTTAGTAGGGCAAATTGAATGTCTAAGATCTAAAATGTCATAAAGAAATGCTCTTGTTAAAAAAAAATCGCATTTCCATGAACAGAAATATTCAGAACACAAGGAGAGGATAGCACATTTTAAAATACCAGAGTAAACCATGGTATTCTTTCCCCAATCAGCTGTACACAGCTTCTGTTAGATTGTATGCTAACGGAGCCCTCACACACAGAATGTCACTGACATGAAGAAATTCTAAGAAAAATTTTTAAATGAAGTTTGATTTTCCTGGCAGACATTGCTAAAGCTATTTAGATGTTCTGAGCACAGCCCTGAATTTCAGCACTTCTCTAGTTTCAATCACTTCCACAGGCATATCTTTATTTAATCATTCCAGTTTGAAAGGCATATTTGTTGTCCATTTTAAGCACATTTCTTTCATTATCACTTTGTCACCCGAAAATAGTATTTTCTTGAGGGCTCATTTTTATTTAGCAAAAATGACCATAATGCCCTTTAAAAGTTGTGAAACCTTCTTTTGAATATTTTCAAATACCTAGAGCTGCACACTCAAAGATGTTCTGAATAATTTAACTCATATTCATGTATCAGGCTAAAACATGTCTGGAGAAGAAATAAAATAGTGTGTGTGGTTGGGTGGTAATTTCTTCGTTGTAAAATTTGAGACTACTCAAACAAACAACCTGTCAGGAACCTTTCCTGGAACTACTCTGTCCATCTCCTCAAAAGCATTTTCTAGTCTACTGGTAAGTGACTGCCTCATGAAGAGAACTTTTGTGATTTACCTGGTTTCTTGTTTCTCTTTGTGTAACGCTTTATGTTTAGAGAGTGGCTTGACTCAGTAGCTTCTCTGATAGCTATCAAACATTACTACATCCAGATGTCATGAGAAATGTAATCAATTATATGTAACAGTGGCACTTTTCCACTTGGGTTCTAGAAAATTCCAGGAAGCTGAGAAAAAGCAAGATCCTTCTCTCATGAAGAATAAATATAAGAACAAACATTGGCAGGTTGGTGAGATGTTTCTTCAACTTCATGAAGTCCATTAATTTAGACACTCTAAATATTAATTTCCTCTTTGAGGTACTCTACTCCTGTGTAACAATATTGTCACAAACTTAGCTCTTAAAACTATACATATTGGCCAGGCACAGTGGCTCATGCCTGTAATCCCAGCACTTTGAGAGGTTGAGTTGGGTGGATCACCTGAGGTCACAAGTTCAAGATCAGACAGGCCAACATCACAAAACCCCGTCTCTATTAAAAATACCAAAATAAGTTGGGCATGGTGGCAGACACCTGTAATCCCAGCTACTCAGGAGACTGAAGCAGGAGAATCGCTTGAACCTGGAAGGCAGAGGTTGCAGTGAGCCGAAACAGGCGACTGCACTCCAGCCTGAGTGACAGAGCAAGACTCCATCTAAAAACTAAAACCTACATGTATTTATTTTCTCACAGTTTCTACATGTAGCGTCCAGGCTGAGCTTAGTAAGGTTCCTTATTTCAGAATCTCACAAAGTTGCAGCCAAGAAAGATGTTGGCTGGGCATGTGGTTTCATCTAAAGCTTGACTAGGGAAAAACCCACTTCCAAACTGTGCGGTGTTGGCAGAGCTCAGTTCCTTGCTGGGCCTTGATGTCCTCGGTTTCTTGCCAGTGATTGGTCAGAGGCTCCCCATCATGCCTTGCCACTTGGCCCTCTATATTAGGGGTCCCCAACCCTAAGGCCATAGACTACTACTGGCATGTTAAAAAACAGGCCACACAGCAGGAGGTGAGTAGCAGGCTAGCAAGCAAAGCTTCGTCTGTATTTACAGCCGTTCTCCATCACTCACATTACCACCTGAGCTCCATCTCCTGTCACATCAATTGTGGCATTAAATTCACACAGAAGGGCAAACCCTGTTGTGAACTGCACATGCAAGAGATCTAGGCTGTATGCTCCTTATGAGAATCTAAGGCCTGATGATCTGTCACCATCTCCCCATCACCCCCAGATGGAACTGTCTAATTGCAGGAAAACCTCAGGGCTCCCACTGAATGTAGCTTACAGTGAGTTGTGTAATTATTTCATTATACATTACAGTGTAATAATAATAAAGTGCACAATAAATGTAATGCACTGGAATCATCCCGAAACCATCCCTGCATCCCTGGTCCATGGATAAGTTGTCTTCCATGAAACTGGTCCCTGGAGACAGAAGGTTAACAAGGATATCCGGGACTTGAACTTATACCTCGAACAAGTAAACTTAATAAACATTTACAGAACTCTCTACTCCAAATCCACAAAACATCCATTTTTTTTTTCAGTAACACATCACATTTATTCTAAAAGAGACCACATGGTTGGGAGTAAATCACTCCCCAGCAATTACATAGTATTTCATAGGTTCAAATGAAATATTGGTTGGCTGTTTGTTTGTTATTTTCCTCCCTTATTCCTTCCTGTCTCCATCATATAACACAATTATTAGTATAAAAGAGCTTTGTAATACCCATTTTTAGACTGCATTCTAGCCTGGGCAATAGAGCAAGATTCCTGTTCTCTCTCCCTCTTTTCTTCTTCTTTTTCCCTTTCTTTTATTCTCTTTTTTTCTTTCTTTCTCTCTTTATTCTTTTCTTTCTTTTACTTTCTAAAAAAAAAATAAAAAAAAATAAAAAAAAAGAAAGCAGAAAGAGAAGCCAAGAATGGAAAAGATATTATATGTATACACTGACACACACACACCCCCCCCCCAAAGATAAAAGATTACTATGCAGAAGATTTTTAATTCATATAAATCAATAAGAATAAGATAAAATGACCTATGGAAAACTATGCAAAACAAATATATTTCTCAGAAGTAGAAATAAATGGCCAATAAATGTATGGAAGTGTGTTTATGACTAATTAGAGAAATACAAAATAAAACCACAGTGAGACACTGTTTTTCGCCTGCTTTCTTTAAACGTCAAGACACCTGGCATAGTTCTAGCCGGTGACATCATAGGTAGTTATATAAATGTTTGCATGTATAATTAAAAAAAAAAAAAGAAAAGAAACTGGTCCCTGGTGCCAAAAAGACTTGGGACCACTGCTCTACATGGTCAACTGGGAGACATTATAGCTGGCTTCTGTATAGCCAGCAAGGGAGAGAGAGTCTTCTAGCAAGACCAGTTTACAATCTTAAGTAACACAATAATGTGCTCATTAAACATACTTGCTGTCACCTTTGCAGTATTCTACTGATTAGAAGCAAGTCAGATTCCTCCTACACTCAAGAGGAGGAGAATCACACATGGGCATAAACACCAGGAGGTGAGATCAGGAAAGCTGCCTGAGAATATGTCTGTCACACTCATCTTTAAAAAATTGGGCATAAAAACACCTGTGTTATCTTCCTTACAAAGTTGTATAAAAGGTAAAAACAGATTGTGTATAATAAGAGATTCTGAAGGGGCCATTTGTTTTCATGGGAAGTACACTGATACAGTTTGGCTGTGTCCCCACCCAAATCTCATCTTGAATTATAGCTCCCATAATTCCCATGTGTTGTGGGAGGGACCAGGTGGGACGTAATTGAATCATGGGTGTGGGTCTTTCCCATGTTGTATGTTCTTGTGATAGTGAATAAGTCCCACGAGGTTTGATGATTTTACAAAGGGCAGTTCCCCCTGCACATGCTCTCTTGCCTGCCACTATGTAAGACGTGCCTTTGCTTCTCTTTTGCCTTCCACCATGATTGTGAGGCCACCCCAGCCATGTGGAACTGTGAGTCCTTTAAACCACTCTCCTTTATAAATTATCCAGTCTCAGGTATTATTAGCAGCATGAAAACAGACTAATACATACCCCATACTTTGCCTGTCTGCAGGTTATGTCAGCTGAGAAGGGGCTGGAGGAGTTTATGTTGATTGAAAATTTTGCTGCCACAGGTACAAACAGGAGAAGCCAAATGGTAGGAGGCATCACAAAAGAGATCAGAGATACTGCTCCTGTTCGTTTTGTTTTGTTTTGTTTTGAGACAGGGTCTCATTCCTATCCCCCAGGCTGGAGGCTGGAGTACACAGTGGCATTATCTTGGCTCACTATAGCCTCGACCTCATGTACTCAGATTATTTTCTCGCCTCAGCCTCCTGAGTAGCTGGGACCACCGGTGCACACCACAATGACTGGCTACTTTTCTTGTATTTTGAGTAGAGATGAGGTTTCTTGGTAACTCTTGGGCTCAAGCAATCTGTTCACATCAGGCTCCCAAAGTGCTGGGTTACAGGTGTGAGCCACTGCGCCTGGCCTGATACTGCTCTTTTGATATCTAAGAATGGAGCCAAGAAATTTGTAAGCACACCTGTAAATAAAGTCTGCCGGACAAAAGGCAAGTTCATCTGCAGACTTGTGATTACTTTTTCCTAGTGCTAAACCTAGTGTTAACACCCCTTAATGGTTTGAATTTGAACTATGGCCTCTTCAAGTTTATTTAAAAATATATTTGGTTTTGTTTCTCAATCTCATGGTCTCTTTAATTGCTAATATTTTATATTATTTATGTTATTTTGTTTTATTCTTTTAGATCTCTGCTTCTAAATACTTTAAAATATATCCTCTTTCATGAATCCTTTCTTCATCCCAGATAGTAGAAATGATCATTACCTCCTTGGGGACCACTCCATAATCTGAACATACTACCACTGTAGTTCTAATAATCATATTACATCATTGCATTGCCATGTTCGTCCTCTCCTTTTCATATAGCATATTCTTTAAGGTCAGAAATGACCATATATATATTCACAGTGTCTGAAACTTAGAAGGGTTTATAAATGTTTATAGCATGAATACATGAATGGATAAATGAGTTCTGCCTTTAATCACTCGTTCTTAATCTATTTCAAGTTAACCTCTTCTATTTTATACCTCTTTTTTAAAAAAATAAATAATAATAATTATTTTTTATTTATTATTTATATTTTATTATTTATTATCTCATAATAATTACCATTTAAAGTTTGATTGCTAGATGCTAGAACTGTTCTAAGACCTTTACATATAGACTCATTCAGTACTTACAGCATGGAGTAGATATGGTCATGACCCTCATTTCCAGATGAGGAAGCTGAGACACAGAGATTAAGTAATTTGACCAAATGGCACTGCAAGTCTGTGGCAGGAATAATACTCAAACCATGATGGCCCAGTTCCAGAGCATATTCTTAACCTTTATGATGTATTACTTCCAGTGCCAATCCTTCATTATTATATTTTATTCTTTTCTTTGCATTTTTTTCCTCTTTTATCTTTACATTTTCTTTTTTCTTTTCTTTTTTTTTTTTCCTGAGACAAGTTCTTGCTCTGTCACCCGGGTTGAAGTACTGTGGCGCAATCTCCACTCACTGCAACCTCCACCTTTTGGGTTCAAGGGATTCTCCTGCCTCAGCCTCCCGAGTAGCTGGGATTACAGGCGCCCACCACCACACCAGGCTAATTTTTGTATTTTTAGTAGAGATGGGATTTCAACATGTTGCCCAGACTAGTCTCGAACTTCTAACCTCAAGTGATCTGCCCACCTCGGCCTCATAAAGCGCTGGGATTACAGGCGTAAGCCACTGCACCCGGACTTACCTTTACATTTTAAATAAAATATCTCATTCCTATTGTATAACTTTGTTTTGTTTTTCATAGTTTATTTTTGCCAATGTTTTAGCATTAATATTTGCAACATACAATAATGCTGAAAGAACATTACATGAAAATATCTATCCCCACCATCTAGGTTCTACCTTTAATACTTCACTATACTGGATTTTTCACATAGCTATGCATCTATACATTCCTCAATCCATCTTATTTTATTTATTTTTGTATTTCAGAGTGTAACCACAGCAGACCAATCTGGCTCAACTTTTACATAACAAAGTTGTGAGTTGTTTTTCAATTGCCCTGGACCACCAGGTTGAAGGTCATATAAATTGAGTATGCCCAGATGAACCAAGTATACAATCACGGGTGGAACCTAAGTGTCAGACCAAGGAGCAGGGACTGAATTAAGAAGTGGGCCTCACATGACAGGATCCATGATCCAATCAGATTGAACTGTGGCATTACCCTGCAGCAGGATCCAGTCAGATTATGCCTCCTGGCATCACCCATTGTAAGATCCAATCAGATCATGCCCCATTACCCTCCTCTGCCTATAAAACCTGCCCCAGCTCCCAGCTTGGGGAGACAGATTTAAGTGTTTCCCTCCTGACTCCTTGCCAGTAGACTTACAATAAATCTTTTCTTTTCTCAAAAGTCAGTGCCTTAGTATTGGCTTTTATGCACATTGGACAGCAAGCCCATTTATTGCTATGTAACGAAAGTAAGCTATTGTGTCATATCATTTTAACTATAGGGTTTTGTTTGTTTGTTGTTGGTGGTGGTGCTGTTGAAGTCATTACACCCAAAGTTTCATTCCTTTTAAAGATTTTTCTGCAGCTATACGTTCTGTTATCTATGACATGGAACACAGTAATGCCAATAAATAGCATTGTCACTGTGAAATATATGGACATTTAAAATACTGCTATTTTCTCACAAGGTGGCCCATTAACTGCTCCTAAAACAGTTATATGTTTAAATTTTGATCTGTACCTTTGTTAGACATATAAACATATCAGACTACATAAACAGCTCACAGCAAAGGAAATGAAAAAAGGAAATTGTTGGGAGGTTCCTTGCAGGAAAGTGTTCTCAATTGAACTTCACAGATTTCATTTTCAGAAAGATGTCTATGGACTTGAACATTCCGTAAAAGTCAACTGAGGCGTAGTAACGGGGCCAGCCGAGGCGGTGTAACCCTTCTCCACCAGCTGCCTCTGACCCGTTTATTATCAAGATGACGCTCTTCCTTCCAGCCATAATTTAAGAAGACTTCATAATACAAGGTTGAAAATTCCTTTAACTTATGATGGGAATCAAGTGAAGGTTAGGGGACAAGGGCTGGAATTATTCCCAGCAGGATCTTTAAAGTAAAGGAGGTTGTGCTTTCTTCCTGCTGAGAATTATTTAGCTGCCATAAGAATCTTGCAAAAAAGATACTTTAAATTGAACAAATCAATAAACAGCAACTCCAGTCATGCTTTCCTCCAGAAAATGCAAACCTTAACCGAGTAGGTGTGTTACCTATTCAAAACTCACTGTTCATAAAGAATTGGTAGAGTTTACACTTGCTGGGTGTCTTGGGTTAAAGTTCTAAATGTCACTCAATCTAAATGTCACTCAATGTTTCAATGTGCTTTCAGTTAAAATAATGATAATTCTAAATTTTTCAGAATATGGAATAAAAAACTAATAGTTCTAACAATCCTCAAGCATGTAAAAGATTACCTAAAGCTGTGTTCTATATTTAAAACAGCTATGTAGTTTTTATACAATTGATGAGTTACTACATATTCTTATTTTTTTCCTTTTTTTTTACAGAAAGGATTTGGTTTATATTTGTTATTTTCAAAAAGAA
This sequence comes from Ateles fusciceps, assembly GCA_036589455.1. Lineage (NCBI taxonomy): Eukaryota > Metazoa > Chordata > Mammalia > Primates > Atelidae > Ateles > Ateles fusciceps. The sequence continues at coordinate 3,856,528 of JAZHEH010003318.1, read as the reverse complement.
CCAATTTATTGTTTCCAAATGAAATTATTAGTTACTTTCATGCATAGGGATATTTATTAAATAATTTTTAAAACTCCATTAGTAATATAAGAATTATATTAATTATAGTATGTTATAGTAATAAGAATTGTTCTCTCTAGTGCCTATGTTGAGAGCTCTTGAGCAATAAGTTACCACTGGAGATGAGAAGAGGGAGAATTTAATGTTGGCTGAGGTGGTCACAGAGGGCTTCTAAAGATGATCCATAAACATTTTTTGAAAGTGGTTGTAAGTTTATAATTTACAGTTATAAGACTGTCCAGTTCAATGACATCATTTTATAGATGTAAAGACAGGCAAACATACCCCTGAGTCATATGTACAGCTGGTGATAAAACTGGGCATTCAGCCCTAGTCTGTCTCTACTTTTTCCACTTCATTTTGCTAGTTCTGTCTTCAAGTATTTCCCAGGCAGAAATGGGGACTTTGCTTGAGTCAGGCTTACGAATTGGGTTGCAGAGAAGAGTCCTTTATCATAAATGGAGATCACCCATTCTTTAAATGGAAATTCTTAACTCCTTACTTTCAAAACAAAAGAAATCTTTTCTGAGGCAAACTGAGTGGAGGCTTAGGGTAGGAGTTCAATTGCCTTAATGTGAAGATAGTACAAAATCGATTACAAGCAACAGAAATGTAAATCTGTGCATTTTATGGAAAGAAAGGTAGCCTACAATTTTTAAACATGCTGTTTTGCTAATATCTATAAGGAACAAAAATCAAAGACTTATATACATAAATTTTCACAATATTATTTATAAAGCAAAAATTGAAAATTACCGTGTCTAGATAGAATGCTAAGGTTTTAAACAAAAAGGGAAGTATCACATTTATTATATTCTCCATTTGGTAAAATGTCATGTGTAGAACTAAGTCTCCAGGGGTAAAAACTCCACCATGACTATTTCTTAATATTTTTTCTATTTTATGCTACCAACATTCTTAGCACATTACTTTTAAAGGCAGAAATAAATGTACAGGTATGTTTTTTAATTGGTGTTCATCAAGTCATTTTTGATTATTAAATTAGATGATTATGACAGCTTAAATTGCTATATCTTTGTTTCCTAAATCTCTGTTGGGTTAAGGCCAGTCTGATATAAGAGAAGTAGAATGGTGACTTGCTGGGGAAGCATGCTAGTCTAAATCAAGTCAGGCCCAGTAGTGCTATCATTTTGGCAATTTCCAGAGCTACCGCAAATAAGAATCCCTACTCTGCCAATAGATTCTTGGCTCAAATGAATGCCGTTTCCTTTCTCCTCTTGAAGGGAAGAGTCATTAACATTTTGAAAACCTCCATTATTTATTATTCCTGAAGTTAAAGTCTATAAACTGCAAACTGTAATACAATAAATTACAAATCCTATATTAAAATAAAGCAAGAGTTTTCTTTTTTTCCAGTTGTTTTTATGGCACTAGATACTTGGTGACAAAGGTAGCACTACAAGAAATTTTGAAAACATTGCTTCAAAGAACAACTCTGCTATCTTATTGATAAACTGATATATTATTATTAAACTATTTGCATTCAGTATTCAAATGTAACAGTTCTTTCAGAAAAACTGGGAGATGCTTTAAGAATAATGCATTTTGTCCATCATTTACCTTCATCTGTCATTTAAACACTGATTTTTTTTTTATGGGGAAAAAAAGAAAGTTTTACCACTGTTTTCAACATGCTGTCAAGGACATCTTTATTGTCATTCGAGGAGTTGTCTGTGCAATTTCCCCCTCCCTGATAGGATAATATATTGACCTTCCTTATTCAGGCAGAATAAAGTAGGTTATGATGGTACTACCCACCTCCTACATAGAACTTCACTTTCTATCAGGAAAGAGACAAAAGAACCTTTGAGAATTGAAATCACTTCTACTTCATTTCCCCAGTGTTCCTTTCAGGTAGAATTTGGAAACTGAGGTTGAACAATAACTAAGCTCTAAAAATTTGCAAACTTCCTCTCAAAACCAACCCATTCATAAGTTGTCCTGCTCACTCATCAAAGAGAGAAAGTCAGAAAGTATTTTCTGAAACTTCAGAAAAAGAAAACATTCTTAAGAGATGCCCAGGAAAAGTGGCAGTTCCAATACGCCTCCTCTTTGATTCTTCTTGTAAGAAAATACATATATTATGAATGCTATAAAGGCCCTGTTTCTGGGGGCAGGTTTTTAGTTTATTGTGTTTTTGTTAAATGGACAAACTTGTGTCCTAATTGTTCAATTTGGTTTTTCAGAAAATTAAGAGTTAGAGCTTGCTCTCAAAACTAGGAGCAAAGATCAAAGAATGTGTAACAAATTATTTACTCAGATAGATTACCGAATTTAATAGGAATGAATTCTAAAACATAATAGAATCAAGGCCTCAAGGCTGAGATGTAGTTAGCCCAGCTCTGGGGACAAGTTTACTGAGTGTCAGTACAGTAAGAGTATCACTCTTTAAAATTTAGTAATAATCTCACTGATGTCATTGAGACCACCTGTGCAAAAATTACAATAGTCAGAAAAATCTGACATAGGAAATTTGTGATAGTGAAAGAAATCTAACCTAACTGACTCCATCTGGCTTCTACTCTCTAAGCTGTTCTTGTTCATTCCTGGGTTTAGGCCAAGCTAACTCTGGGAAAAAGTCGGCTTAAAATTTACTTTTAAAACAGAGATGATAACAGCCGCTGCTCAAAGCATCTAGCCTGGGGACCAGATCACCTCTATAAAGCTAACAATTAGCCACAAGATAGAAATTATGGTTTAGGAGTCATAACAGCCAGAGGCCACAAGATTCCTTACCTCCCCAATTGCTCCTATAGATAACATCACTATTATAAAACCTAAGATTCATGTTTGAGGTGTTTTTCAGACCTTGTGTTCGGATGGACTAGCTGACACCACCCAGACAGGTAATCTGGCATAACTAGTTCTGCAATCTCACCCAGGAACAGAAGCAAAAAACCAGCTTTGACTGAATACGATTTAATCCTTAACCCAATCAATCAGCATTTCCTGTTCCCTAACCCCTGCTGCCAAACTATCCTTAAAACACTCTAACCTCTGAATTTTTGAGGAGGCTGGTTTTAGTAATAATAAAACTCCCGTCTCTCATTTAGCCCACTTTACATGTAATAAACTCCTTCTCTATTGCATTTCCACTGTCCTGACAAATCAAGTGTATCTGGGTAGCTGGCAAGATGAACCTGTCAGGTGGTTATATCATTGAAATCCTTAGTATTTTAAGTTTTTTTTTTTTTGAGGGAGGGTCTCACATTGTCTTCCAGCCTGAAGAGAAGATAATGGCTCACTGCAGCCTCAACTTCATATATGTATATACATATACATATATATATATGCATGCCATGGAATACTACTATGAGATAAATATATCACATTTTCTTTATCTACTCATTGGTTGAAGGGCATTTAGGTTCCATATTTTTGCAATTTTGAATTGTGCTGCTGTAAACATACATGAGCATGTCTTTTTCATATAATGACTTATTTTCCTTTAGGTAGATTCCCAGTAGTGGGATTGCTGGATTGAATGGTAATTCTACTTTTAGCTCCTTAAGCAATCTCCATACTGTTTTCCATAGTTGTTGTACTAGTTTACATTCCCACCAACAGTGTAAAAGTGTTCCCCTTTCACCCCGCACTCTTCTATATAATACTATTCCTAGCATGCCTCCTTGTCAGCGAGTCTACCATAAAGATTTTTCTCCTCTCCTCTGCTAACTTGTTTTTACACCATTATTATTCAGGACATTTCTTCCTGTTTTGGACACTCATTGTATTTACATTCAATGAGCTATAGCATCTTAGAGTTGGAAGAGATATTTGAAGCCATCTAATAATTTAACACCCAACAGAAAACAAACAAAGAGAGAACAGAGACACAACTTGAGAAGCTCCTAAAGCTAGTCAGTTACAGGGTAGCTGTAGAATCACCTGTCTGCTTACGTCTGAGCTGTGCCTTCTCTGAGTAATCGTAATGTCTGGTGCCTATCTTCAGTGGATAGTTAATTTTAAGGAATGAACTGCCTTTTTTCTTTTTTTGCCTCAAAAACATAATGTACTAAGTATGTGGAGGTAGGAAGCTTAGAGGGCAGGAGATCAAAGGCAACAACAAAATAAATAACTCTATTTAGACTCAACAAATGCAAAGTGTTTTGAGTATGAAAGAATGAGAGGAGAATCAAGAAACAGAGCATCCAAGCTGGAGCCCCAAATTGTCAAGGCCAGAAGGCATTCTCAGAAGCATAATTGGCACTTTAATTTAGTTGTGTGGCTGCAAGTTGTATACTCTGTGTTCTTAAACTCTCAGAAAAACCTACCATATATCCATCAATGTCTTGTAGAATGGAAATGAAAGGGAAAAACATTGCATTTCATTTCTGAATTTATTTTGTCAAATAAACAAATCCAGTTTTAGCAGGGAGAGACTACATTCTAAAGGACATGACAAGGAGGGAGTATGTAGAATCAGGGGGACAATTACAATAGAACTCTCTGACCATTGAAACTGCAAGAATCTTTTAAAATTAGGTAAAAAGATGTTTCAGATTTTTTTTTTTTTTTTTTTTTTTGAGATACAGTTTGCCTCTGTAGCCCAGGCTGGAGTGCAGTGGCATGATCTCAGCTCACTGCCACCTCTGCCTTCCGAGTTCAAGCAATTCTCCTGTCTCAGCCTCTCGAGTAGCTGGGACTACAGGTGTGCACCACCACGCCCAGCTAATTTTTGTATTTCTAGTAGAGACGAGGTTTCCCTACGTTGGCCAGACTTATCTTGAACTCCTGACTTCAGGTGATCCTCCCGCCTCAGCCTCCCAAAGTACTGGGATTACAGGCCTGAGCCAATCACGCCCAGCCAAAGATATTTCTTTTATAGCGAGAAATAAACAGACTACAAGAACCAGGTGTGGGGAAATGGGCTGGAAGAATAGCCTGATGAGCTAGTAGATCCAGGCATGTTTGACCATGAGGCCAGGCTACTCTTACAAGGGGCTACATATTGGCTCAAACTGAAGGTGAGTCAGTGTTCAGGGCCCGAGGGAAGCAGAGAAGCTTAACTGAATTTTGATCCACCAGCATTTTGTTCTGATTGAGACAAGCAGTTCAGCTAATTATTTAGGAAGCAAAGAATGGAAATTTGAATAGATTGCATCTGGCCTTGACTTAGGAAAACAGGGGCAGACATCCTTGGGTCTTATCTAAATAATTTGGGGAAGGGTAATTCTTTGCAGTGAGCCCTTTCTGGAACACAAAGTGTTTCGGAAACTGCTCTTTTCCAGGAACATAGGGATCAGGCAACATTCAACACTGTCAACTTGGAGCAAGAAGGAAATAGTTATGAGAAGTGACATGGGGGTCAGATAAGAGACCTGTAGAAGTAAGAATTGAAAGTCACCAAGACGATACCTGAAGCCTCCAGAAATGCCTAGCAACCTTGTGCAAGCTTTGTGGATCAAATAATCATGGCTGGTCCTCTTCCATTCTAATAAATAATGTGTCTGCCTCCGTGCCAGCACTCGACTGTAAGCTCCGGAGGACAGATAGTTTGCCTTCTGTCTCTGAATCCATAGCACCTGACACCAAACAAGTGCCAAAAACCAAACTTGTGTTTCTACTGCCCTGTCCCTTAATTCACATCATTATTATAGGGAAAGCACACAGATTTTTCTTAATCAAAGTAAAGGTGAACTTACTCTGTGGATGCGTAATACAGCCATGGGCAGGAGCACCGGAGAGGCCAAGCCCCGCACGCACGGGGTCACGTAGCTGGAGGAGGGGCGGGCACTGCGTGCTTCTGCTGCAGGAGAAGCAGGAGGAGCTGAGAATTAACAGGAGCCACCAGTGAAGAAAAGATGAGAAACTGCAAAACACCTGGTATAAATAAGCCATGAATAAATTGAGACGTGAAAGTTAGGGACCCAGCTGTAAGGCATAATGCATTTATTAACAATGGATAGGCACAGCTTATGTTTTTTAAGCTTGTCCTCAGTAGAACTGCTGATGACTTACTCACATTGTTGCTGGGATTTTGATCAGTTAATTCTTTCCTTCCAAAGTACTGAGCAAAATAACTTTTAGTGACATGGTGTCAATCACTAATGAACAACAAGCTAGCTAGTCGACATCCGGGTGTTTGAGGAAACGCCACCGTTGCTTGCATCGACCCGATCGGTTGCACGGGCAGTGTCCACCATTAGATCTAGCCTGGCCACCTGGCCTTAAACACACATTTACCCACTTGGTGGAGATGTGTTGAAAAGAAATGACAATAGCCGGGCGTGGTGGCACGCGCCTGTAATCCCAGCTACTCGGGAACCTGAGGCTTAAACCTGGGAGGAGGAGGTTGCAGTGAGCCGAGATCTGTCTAGCGACAGAGAGAAACTCCATCTCAAACAAAAGAAGAGATGACAAAAAGAGCTTCACAGCATTAGTAGCCAGACATAAGACTGAGTATGCTTTTACAAGGGGACTGTATTCAGATTGGGGTACGCTTTGCAGTGTTCAATAAGCTCTAGTTCTTCTTTTAGAAGATAACACTAACGTGAATTCAAACCTCCTGTTGCCATGATCTAAGTCAAGGCACAGCTGGAGGCCCCCAAAGCCCTGGCTTGGCTTTCTTACTCCCTACTGTTTGCGGGAGGAGAGCTGCAGAGGAGAGAAGCAGCGCAAAGGGGTATTCTAATTTGAGAGGAAAGCCCACAAAGAAAATCTGATAAAGCAGCAAAGGCTATATATAAGGTACAAAAAAAATAAATAAAAGCAAGGGAGGAATTCATGCATTCAGAAAAACCAGGAGCAGAACAGAAGGTAGAGGAAGTACAGGAATAGAAGGAAAGGGAGAACAAAAATGCCAGTAGCCACTTGGGCAATTTCTTTTTCCTGAAGCTTGTTATGGGGACAAAAGAATTTTCCATTACTTAGTTCACACTCTGAAGACCTTGGAAAGGCACAAAAAAGAGACTGGAAGTAGCCTGGAGGGGGCTTATGAAATGTGTTTGGGAAAAGACTAGGTCCACACAAGAGTGCAGGGAAATCCTGTGCACCAGAAGGAGGCAGCGTCTCACAGCAGACAGTCTGCTCTGGCAGGAAGAGAAAGCCCTGAGGTATCAGCCCGCACGTGTTCCAATGGTAGCACTGGGAGAGCAAGCAGAACTCATGGACACGTGGTCATGGTAGATTCTGTTGCCTATATCCAGAAACAGATGAGGACACAGGAAAAATGAGCAAAGTGGAAATGAAGCAATGGAAATTAAGTAGATTCCAACAATTAGAAATATGTCGAAAAGGGTCAGAGGCAAGTGTACTAACCAGGGAGCAAACCGTTTATTCCCCAATACAATCGTGTAGCTATATTGCCAAATGGTAATTTTTAAAGTGTTACTACGGCTTTGGGGAACTAGGAGTCCTTGATATTGTTCTTAATTTCAAAACATATTTTGCCTTGTGTCTATGCTTTCGTTGGTGCCTCAGATCACTTTAGGAAGCTGTAATAGCACAAACATAGTGAAAATCAAAAATAAAATTCTGGCCCTTACCAATGGACTGAGTGGACCCTCTTCTTGGCCAAGGGGACCCAAAGAAACCTGAAACACTAGTTCAGGCCATGATGGGAAGGGGGTTGGGTGGGACCTGCTTCATACTCTCCTCCCTTTGGAGTTCAGGCAAAACTGACCAGTGTTAGCATAATATAGAGATCCTAAGCCTGGCAAAACAGACTGTTCATAGCAATAAGATACTAACTCCAATCTGACTGCTGTAACATCACATGATGGAAAACAGACCTTAAAAGAAATCAAAGTATTTTACCCCAAAACATATTTCTTTCACATATTTTGAAATGGTTCTGCAAAGCTGTCTCTTGTGGGGGAAGTTTGCATTCTGTAGATAATCCCCTTTCCTTATCAGGTCTCTCTGGAGACTGACACGTTTGATAAGACACATTCACATCTATTGTCTTTGAAGCCTGCTACCTGGAGGCTTCATCTCCATGACAAGATCCATGGCTTCTACAACCCTGCCCCTTACCTTAACTAAAGCTGACTTCCACTCTTCAGGAAAGCATAACCATTTCAATCAACTTGCCAATCAGGAAATATTTACATCCATCTATGACCTGGAACTCCTGCTTCCAGATGTCCCATCTTTCCAGGATGAACCAATGTATACCTTGCACGTATTGATTTATGTCTTTGCCTGTAACTTCTGTCTCCCTAAAATGTATAAAATCAAATTGTAACCCAACCACTGCGGGCTCATGTTCTCAGAACTCCCTGAGACAAAAGGTTATGATCCTTAACCTTGGCAGAATTAACTTCTAAATTGAGACCTGTATCAGATCATTCTTACTTTGCAATAGAAAACTTGACCATTTTCAATCACAATGGTCAGTTATAAATTGCTCAAAAGTAAATATTTGAACAGTTTTTTTCTTTTTTTTCTTTCCTTACAAATATACTTTTAGGTTAAGTAAACGGATTGAATATATGATTTCTGTTTGGAACTTATTCAAAATACTTCATGATATCAACCTTATAAAATAAATGATATGTTTTAAGAACTATGTCAGAACACAACTTGGAATTCTTGGTTAGAAATACTATCACTAATATTATTCAATACTATAGATCATTAATTCTAAGATGCACAATTTTTTTAGATATATAACATCTTTGGAATCAAGATGCATCTTGCAATCAATGTGATAAGAAATTATCATATTTTAGCTTAATTGGTGACTTTTCTTATTTTCTAAATGTCCATGGATCAACAGTATGCATTATAGAGGATAGCTGGAGTCTTAGGGTTAATGAAGATATATGTGTTGCTGCTTCTTCCCGAATGTGCCTTTCAGTCAAATCTTTACCTGTGAATTACAGATTTTACCTGTGAACAAGGAAAGGTAGCCCTCATTTAATAAGTCACATAATTCTCCTCTCATGTTCCATAAGCTTCATGCATACCACAGTTTTGCTCATTTCCTTGCTCACCTGGATTACTTCTTCAACCTCCTTGCTTGTCTCTCTTCAGTGAAACCAAAGATAGGGCCATATAATTCTGCAGCTTAAAAAATAATCATGCCCTATTAGCATACTAGGGCTGCGAATGAGAGAAATGAGGATTGACTGTTAGTGGGTGCAGATGTCTTTTGGGTTTGATTAAAATGCTATAAAATTGACTGTGGAGATGATAGCACAACTCTGCAAATATGATAAAAACTATTGAATGAGGCCAGGCGCAGTGGCTGATGTCTGTAATCCCAGCACTTTGGGAGGCCGAGGTGGGTGGATGATGAGGTCAGGAGTTCAAGACTAGCCTGGCCAAGATGGTGAAACCCTGCCCCTACTAAAAATACAAAATAGGCTGGGTGTGGTAGTGGGTGCCTGTAATTCCGGCTACTCGGGAGGCTGAGGCAGGGAATTGCTTGAACCCAGGAGATGGAGGTTGCAGTGAGCTGAGATGGCGCCACCGCACTCCAGCCTGGCAACAGAGTGAGACTCCATCTTAAAAAAAAAAAAAACTATTGAATGAAAACTTCAAATGGGTGAATTGCGTGGTATGTGAATTGTGTCTCAATAAAGTTACTATACATCTATTCTTAAAAAGTAATTATTATTTCTGGATAAAATACAATTTTTTTGTGATGTTCTTCAAAGAGAAGGAAACAAAAGTACTAGTTAAGTGCTCAGTAATTGGGACTGGCAGAAGCAAGATGGCCAAATAAAAGCCTCCACTGATTGTCCTCCCCGAAGGAACACCAAATTTAACTATCTACACCAAAAAGCAATTTCATAAGAACCAAAAGTCAGGTGAGCAATAACAGTACCTAGTTTTAACTTTATATCACCAAAGAGGCAACAAAGAAAGTAAGAAAGACAGTCTTGTATCACTGATGCTACCTCTGAACCATTCTCTGGCAGCAGCTGAGTGGCATGGAAACTGTACAATTAGGGGAGGGAGAGTGCAGTGATTGTGGAACTTTGCATTGGAACTCAATCCTACTCAAATTATTCTAAAAAATAGAGGAGGAGGGAATGCTTCCAAACTCGTTCTACAAGGCCAGTATTATACTGATACCAAAACCAGAAAAAGACACATCAAAAAAAAAAAGAAAAAGAAAAAGAACTACAGGTCAATGTCCCTGATAAACATTAATGCAAAAATCCTCAACAAAATACTAGCAAACCCAATTCAATGACACATTAAAAAGATCATTCATCATGACCAAGCGATCTTTATCTCAGGGATGCATGGATGGGTCAAGATAAACATATCCATCAATGTGATACATCCTATCAACAGAATGAAGTATAAAACTATATGATCACTTTAGTTAAGGCTGAAAAATCATTTGATAAAATTCAATGTCCCATCATGATAAAAACACTCAAAAAGCTGATTATAGAAGGAAAAAGTGTCAACATAATAAAAGCCATATATGACAGATTCATGGCTAGCATCACACTGAATGGGGAAAAACTGAAAGCCTTTCCTTTAAGATCTGAAACACAAAAAGGATGCCCACTTTCACCACTGCTTTTCAGCGTCGTACTGGAAGTCCTAACTAGAGCAATCAGACTAGACAAAGTAATAAAAAGCATTCAGATTGGAAAGGAAGAAGTCAAATTATCTCTGTTTGCAGATACAATGATCTTACATTTGGAAAAACACTAAAGACTCCAGCAAAAAACTATTCAAATTGATAAACAAACTTATTAAACTGGCAGAATATAAAATCAACATAAGAAACTCAGTAGCATTTTTTTTTTTTTTTTTTTTTTTGGTTTGTAATGGAATCTTGCTCTGGAGTACAGTGGCATGATCTCAGCTCACTGCAACTTCTGTCTCCCAGGTTCAAGCGATTCTCATGCCGCAGCCTCCCAAGTAGCTGGGATTACAGGCACTCACCACTACACCCAGTTACTTTTTGCATTTTTAGTAGAGACAGGATTTTGCCATGTTGGCCAGACTGGTCTCAAACTCCTGACATCAAGTGATCCACCCACCTCAGCCTCCCAAACTGCTGGGATTACAGGTGTGAGCCACTGTGCCTGCCCCTCAGTTGCATTTTTATGTGCCACTAGTAAGCAATATGAAAAAGAATTTTTTTAAAAAAAAAAACCTATTCACAATAGGTACAGGTAAATACCTAGGAATGAACTTAATGAAAGAAGTGAAAGATCTCTACAATGAAAATTATAAAACATTGATGAAATAAATTGAAAAGGACACCAAAAAATGGAAAGATAGTCCATGTTCATGGATTGGAGAAAGCAATATTGTTAAAATGTCCCTACTACTCAAACCAATCTACAGTCAATGCAATCTCTATCAAAATACCAAAAGTCATTCTTCACAGAAATGAAAAAAAAAAAAATTCTAAAATTTATATGGAGTCACAAAAGATCCAGAATAGCCAAATCTATCCTAAGAGAAAAGAAAAAATAAAACTGGAGAAATCACATTACCTGACTTCAAATTACACTATAGCATGATAGTAACCAAAACAGCATGGTACTGGCATAAAAACAGACACATAGACCATGGAACAGAATAGAGAACCCAGAAACAAATCCACACACCTACAGAAAACTCATTTTTGGCAAAGGTACCAAGAGGATAGTCTCTTCAATAAATGGTGCTGTGAAACTGGATATTCATACACAGAAACATGAAACTTGGCCCCTATCTGTTGCTGAATACAAAAATCAAATCAAAATGACTTAAAGACTTAAATCTAAGACCTCATACTATGAAGCTATGACAAGAAAACATTGGGGAAAATCTTCAGGACATTGGACTGGGTAAAGATTTCTTGAGTAATACCCCACAAGCTCAGGAAACCAAAGCAAAAATAGACAAATGGGATTGCATCAAGTTGAAAATCTTCTGCACTGCAAAGGAAACAATAAAGTGAAGAGACTTTATGACAAGGGATTAATAACCAGAATACATCAGGAACTCAAGCAATTCTACAGGAAAAGAAATCTAATAATCTGTTTAACAAATGGGCAAAAGATCTGAATAGACATTTCCTAAAATAAGACATACAAATGGCAAATAGGTATAGTAAATGGTGCTCAACACCATCAATCATCGAAGAAATGCAAATCAAAATTACAATCAGATATCATCTCACTCCAGTTAAAATGGCTTCTATCTTAAAAACAGGTGATAAAGAATGCTGGCAACGATGTAGAGAAAGGTCATCCTTACACACTGTTGGTGATAATGTAAATTAGTACAACCACTATTTGAGAACAGTTCAGAGGTTCCCCAAAACTAAAAATAGACCTATCATGTAATCCAGCAATCCTACTGCTAGGTATATACCTAATAGAAAGGAAATCAGTATATTGAAGAGATATCTGCACTCCTTTGTTTATTGTTGCACCATTTACAATAGCCAAGATTTGGAAGAAACCTAAGTGTTTCTCAAATGAATGGATAAAGAAAATGTGGTTCCTATACACAATGGAGGACTATTCAGCCACAAAAAAGAATGAGATCCTACCAGCTGCAACAACATGGATGGAAGTGGAGATCATTCATTATGTTGAGTGAAGTAAGCCAGGCACAGAAAGAAAAACTTTATGTTTTCACTTATTTGTGGCAGCTAAAAATTAAAGAAGTTGAATTCATGTAGGTAGTAGAAGGATAGTGTCAGAGGCTGTGAAGGGTAGTGAAGACAGGGAAAGGGGTGGGAGTGGTTACTGGGTACAAAAAATAGAAAGAAATAAAACCTAATATTCGGTAGCACAACAACGTGACTATAATCAATAATAATTTAATTGTACATTACAAACAACTAAAAGAGTATAATTGGATTGTCTGTAACACAAAGGATAAACGCTTAGGGTGATGGATGCCCCATTTAGCATGATGTGATTATTACACATTATATGCCTGTGTTAAACTCTCTCATGTACCCCATAAATATATGTACCTACTATGCACCCACAAAAGTTAAAATAAAAAATACCTTAATGAGTAATATAAAAACAAACTGAATTTGAATACCATTTACAAGTTATAATACCTTGAGCAAATTATCCTGTGCTTCAGTTTCCTCCACTACAAAATGTAGAAATTAATAGCACTTTCCTCATTAATTCATAAGGATTAAATTACATAATGCATGCAACAATGTTCTGAACAGAACCATGTCCCACCAAAAGTCATATGTTGAACCCTAAACTCCACTCTGACTATATTTGAAGATATGGCCTTGGGGAGGTATTTAGGGATAAATGAGGTCAGAAGCATAGGATTCTAATGAAATGTGATTGGTGACTTTATAAAAGGAGGGAAGGCATCAGAGAGCTCCGTCTCTTTTGCAGGCACCAGGAAAAGACCATGTGAGGACACAGTGAGAAGGTGGCTATCTGCAAGCCAGGAAAAGAGCCCTCACCAGAAACCAAATTTGTTAACACCCTCATTATGAACATCTGGCTTCCAGTACTGCGAGAAATAAGTTCTTGTTGATTAAGCCATACGGTTGGTGTTTTTTTTTAATTATAGTAGCCTGAGCTGACTAATATAAGCAGGTTTAGTATAGTTTCCAGAATCTAGAAGCCACTCAAAAATGTTTGTAATAGTAATAATGCTACAGCACCCCACCACTTACCCAAAGTTAGCCATTGGGTCAGGGATTTCCCTAGTATCATCCTTTCTGTGGTTGCCAGAGAGATATTACAGGAAAGGAGTCCAGGTCTAGATCCCAAGAGAGGGTTCTGGGATCTCGAACAAAGAAGAATCCAGGGTGAGGCCACAGTGCAAAGTGAAAGCAATTTTATTAAGAAAGTAACAAAGTAAAAGAATAGCTACCGCATAAAGAGAGCAGCCCAGAGCGTTGCTGGTTGCCCATCTTTATAGTTATTTCTTGATGATACCCTAAATAAGGGTGGATTATTCATACCTCCCCTTTTTAGACCATATAGAGTAACTTCCTGACGTTGCCATGGCATTTGTAAACTGTGGGAGTTTACAAATGGCTGGTGGGAGTGTAGCAGTGAGGACAACCAGAGGACACCCTCATCACCATCTTGGTTCTAGTGGGTTTTGGCTGGCTTCTTTACTGCAAGCTGTTTTGTCAGCAAGGTCTTTATCACCTGAATTTTGTGTTGATCTCCTCTCTCATGCCTTAACCATCTGGGAATGCAGCCCAGTAGGTTTCAGCCGTGTTTTACACAGCCCCTATTCAAGATGTAGTTTCTCTGGTTCACATGCCTCTGACAATAACAATACGTACATACATATACACACATACTAAGATTCTACAGTTGTATAGTTTTAAAAATGATTTTTCAAGGATCTTTTCAGTCAGATTTTAACCTGTCTTCGCAGTCTGATCTCCTGACAGCTTCTTCCATATTATATGTATAAGGGGTCCACGTCTCTGAAACTGCTATACGCTTTCAGAATCCCATGAGTCTGTTCACTTTGTTTCCACTTGGAGAAACCCCGTGTCTGCATTCTCTATATGACAAACTCAAATGTACTCATTAGGGCCCAACTCAAGTTTCATTTCTGGGAAATATTTCTTTGACATTTCAAGGTATAATTAATAAACTCTTTCCTTTTGCTCTTATTTCCTAGAACATGGCTAAAATAATACCTAACAAATATCCAGTAATTGCAACTCAAATGCTTTCTGTGGAGAGAGAGTTATGTAAATGTACGAAAGAGCCAGGTGTGACAGCTGGGAGTGGTAGAATTGTTGCCCACTGGAGAAGGCAGGCCCAGCCTAAAGGCATTCTAATTTGGATTCAAAACATAACAATGCACTAGTGAAAAAAACCCACAGGATGGATTCAGATGGTAGCCTGCCAGTTCATATCCTCAGCTCCATGGTGTCCCTCTTTTTGCTAGACTAAGAATTTTTGTGAGTAGACACTGTCTTTTATCTTCAGTGCTTTACACAATGTCTGAAAAGCAACCATTATTGAATGAATGAATAATTAAAGCAATATGTCCTTTTTTTAAATCAAAATCCAAACAATGTTGAAATTTGCTTCTAATTGAACCAGCCAATAATCCTATGAGTGAAGCAAAACAAGGTGGTGTGGTAGCTCGAGACAAACTCATTTTGGGCAGATGCTTTCACAGAGTTGCATGGCCCACTGCTGGCACTATGTGCTTTCATCCAGCCCTCAAATATGCCAGTCACACTTGAGTGAAAGAGATAGATATGAAATAATCAATATGAAAACTATTATCACAAATACCAATTTCATTTGGAAAAAGATGGTGATTTTCTAACAAGATTTACTAGAATTCTCCAAAGTGCCTGGTTAGGTACCTGGACCAGGTAGGAAGAGTTTTCTACCCTTCCTTCTATAGTTTGAGAAGCTCTGAGTTTATCTGTTTTACCTGTTTATGATGAAAGGAAAGGAAAGGAAAGGAAAAAGAAAAAGAAGCAAAAGGAAAGTTAAATCTTCAAGCCAAGGAGAGACCTTGGAAGAAATCAATCTGCTGGCACCTTAATCTTGGCCATCCAGCTTCCAGAACTGTGAAAAATTATGCCTAAACTGACTGATACAGCAGCTATTGCAGTAAGTGGAAAATGATGAAAAGCTCATCCAGTTTTCAAATAGTTCCCAAGAAGTAAGGGGATAATTTTGAAACCTGGATTTGAATTTCAATGCTTATGAAATAGCATTGGCCCATTTCATTTTATCATATTCTCTTATTAACTAGAGAGACATAAGTTAAATTTGTTACTGATTCTACCGTTGAGGGTTCTTAATTTTTTTTTTTTTTTTTTTTTTTTGAGACTGAGTCTTGCTCTTGTTGCCCAGGCTGGAGTGCCATGGCACAATCTCAGCTCACTGAAACCTCTGCCTCTCAGGTTCAAGTGATTCTCCTGCCTCAGCCTCAGCTGAGTAGCTGAGATTATAGGCACCCACCACCATGCTCAGCTAATTTTTTGTGTTTTTTAGTAAAGATGGGATTTCACCATGTTGGACAAGCTGGTCACAAACTCCTGACCTCAGGTAATCCACCCGCCTCAGCCTCCCAAAGTTCTAGGATTACAGGCATGAGCCACCGCACCCAGGGGACATGAAAAGAATTTTCATTCCAGTATTGTTGTGGTCAGTATTCCATACATGTCAATTAGGTCATGTTTGTTAATTGAATTGTTCAGACCTTCTATATTTTCACTAGTTATCTTTTAGTTTGTTCTAGCAGCTATTGAATGAACTATATTAAGGCCTTCTGTTAGGCTGGTGGACTTGGGTATTTTTTGTTCACTTTTGTCAATTTTATTTGTTGTATCATTTGCAGTTACAATATTTAGTATATACAGACTTAAAATTCTCATATCTTCTTATTGGATTGAATCTTTTATTATTGTGAAATATATTTATTTATCTTTGGTAACACTTCTTATCTGAAAGTCTCCTTAGAATAACTCTTATATATTATTATCATTTACATAATATTATAGGAGATAATTCTGTCTCCTATAGTCTGATATTACTATAGCTACATAGCTTTCTTTTCATTAGTGTTTGCATAATATAGCAATATAGTTTCTTCCATACTTTTACTTTCAATTATTTTGGTATATATATATATGTGCATTTTTTTTCTAATATTTTGTAGAGACAAGGTCTCACTATGTTGCTTAGACTTGTCTTGAACTGCTTGGCTCAAGTGATGCTCTCACCTTGGCCTCCCAAAGTGTTGCGATTACAGGCATAGCCACCACACCAAGCCCTGGGTTACATTTCTTGTGGTAACATATAGTTTTGGCTTTTTAAAAATTGCATTCACTCTGACAAGTTAGACTTCCTTTAGATCCAAATGTTTTATTTCTTTTTTTTCATTTCTGTGAATAAGTTAGTTGTACATTCTTTTTCACCACTCTATTTTTGATTAGAGATCATAGCACGCGTCACTGACTTCCTGTTATTGCTAGAAATTTAAAATCTTTTAAATCCATTTATCCTTTTTCTCTTTCCATTATTATTGTCATGTATTTATTTCTACATTTATTTAAAATTTGAGTAGGCATTGTGTACAGATTCACCTCATTTACATTAACACACATATGTTACCATTTCCAATTCTCTTTATTTATAGCTTCAGTTTTGTTTTTCATGTAGAATCATTTCCGTCAGCTTGAAGAAATTTCTTTGATATTTCTTTTAGTCAGATATGCTAGTGATGAATCCTCCAAACTTATATGTCTGAAAATATCTTTATTTCACCTTCTTTGTGATAGTTTTTGTTGTGTTTAGAATACTAGTTAGACACATTTTCCAGTAGTGCTATAAAAATGTGATTTCATTGTTTCTTGATGCAATTGTTTCTGTTGAGAAATCAGCTGTCAATCTTACGGTCACTTTTCTGAAGATAACATGTTCTTTTCTCTGGTTACTTTAAAAAATTTATCTTTATCTTTGGTTTCCAATGGTTTCACTATAATGTTATAGGTAGGTTTTGTGTGTTTGCTTATACTGTTTGGATTACTTGAGCTTCTTGAATCTGTAGAATATCTTTGATTGGTTTAAAAAAATTCTCAACAATCACCACTTTAAGTACTTCTTTTGATAAATATGTATATTTTAAAATTAAACTGTTTTACTTTTCACTATTGTGTGCTTTTCTGTTTCAATCTGTGTATAGATTTCACCTTTTTATCTATTTTGGCAATTTTCATCAATTTTCTTGTGTATATTAGATATAGTTATGTTAATAAAGTATTTGCTAACATGAATATCAGCATTATTTGAATATCTGCTTCTAATGTTTGCTTTCCCCTTGATTAATCTTTGAAAATATACGTTATTTATTTATTTAAAATAATACATTTTATATCACATAAAATACCTTTTCAGGCATTTTTATGTATTTACAATTTTAAAAATGATTCCTAATCATTTTATATAAAAGTAACTACAAAGAACCCATAGATTTAATTTTCCATCAGAGTGGAGTCTTTTCTCCAGATATCCTCTGAAACAGAGTGGAGTTTCTAACTACACATTCTTATCTAGTAAGACTAGAGAAAAGAGCTGAGCATTTCAATCTCATCAGGGATTTAGCTGTGTTGAGGCTGATTGGCAGTTTGGTAGTACTCAGGCTTTCTCTATTTTGTCTCAGGGCATGATTTTCTTAAGCTTTGCTTGTGAACATGGTATTTGTCTCCTTAACCGTGACAGACTACAGGGAATTCAGATGTGCTCTTTCAGTGTTCCCAGCCCAACTCTCTAGTATCCTTACTCCTTCAAGATGAAATCTGGCAAATATCAAGAGGCAAACTAGCTATACGCTTGTGGTGGGTCCTCTATTTCTGGTTTGTCTTTGCAATACATGATTTCAGTCTTTCTTTTAGAAGTTTTGTCATACATTGCCAGCATTCCGCAAAGCCCTAAAACTCATCAAATATGTCATTAGTAAAACTAGTCTTGCATTGCAGGTCCTCGAGATTCCAGTTTGTCACTTTAGAGCTACACAACTGCTTTGCTTTCTACCAGCAGTTGCCAAGGCTTTTATAGCAACATCCAGAATTTGCTTATGCCTTCACTAAATACAAATGGCTAGCAATCATCAGCTTCACTTTGGATGGATTCTTGCTTCTCTGGAACTGTAGTTCATCTAGCTCTCATTTCTTCCAAAGCTTTTTAATGCTTTTAAAACACAATTTTTGTAATTTTCCAGCTTTTTGTAGTTCCAGTAGGAGGTTGGCCATTTACCACCTACTACATACTATTTGGAAGCAGAAGTCTCAGTAAATATTAAAATGATTCTTGTTTTCATTTGAAATCCTGTATCATTCCAGTTTCTGGTTCATTAATCATATATTGTTTTGTTGCTTAATGTGTGTTGGTCTTATTTCTTTGCATATTACAAACTTTGAGGGAAGGATTGTTGTTTTTTATCTTGTATAGACCTTTCATTATACTAAACATAGCATAATTAAAAGTCAATTTGAAACATTGGATAGTTTAAAAATCTAGTCTATGGGACATTATATTCATCATAATCACAATTCTTCCATCTTTATCCTTGTAAATCCTTATTTAATTCATATATCCAGTTATCTATCTATATGTATATTATCTCTCTCTGACCCCTTGCAAATTGTCTTTATAAAACTCTGCTCAAGGACTGATAAACACACATAAAAGAAACCTATAGCTTTTGTATATCTATTTATCAATAAAAGATGGGACTTTGAATTGTTTCTTATCCCTTAAGTATGAAATCTATCTGAGAATTGATGGCAATGAAAGGCTTATTTCTCATTATAAACTTGCATGCTTCTTTCAATTAAGCAACAAGAATTCTCTAATTCATGAAGTTTTTTATTCACTCTGACTGCTACAAAAATAAGAGTTTGATTAGCGTTGTCCTCCTCACTGTGTATACACACACACACATATGTGCATGTATGTGTATATACACATATATATATACAGACACGTGTGTATGTTTGTCTAGTGTGTGGGTTGCTGGATGACTCCTTTTTTCTTACTGTTTTTTTTTTCCATTTTTCCTGTGTTACCTGTGTATTTATTGGAAGTCACATCGAATTTTGAAAAATGGATGAATAAGCCTATGAATTGACATAAGCTAATATAATGACCTAAGGTGCCAGTGACTCATCAACTTTGGCATGAATTAGGCTTTTCATTGCCAGATGGACCAGGTTAGCAGCATTCATTTAATATTTGCCAAATATTGAATCATTAAGAGAAAGACAAACCACAACATTTCTTAAGATTCTTTTTCCTTACCATTTATTTTCCCCTGACTTACATTTTTATTTATTTATAAAATGTCTAAATACCTTTCAATGATACAAAGTCAACCTTTGTATGCTTAAAATTTGTGTGAAAAGTACAAAATCTAGAAATGTAACAGTCTGTCAACATAAAGTTTGTGAATCTTGAAATATCTGAAAAAATTAAGTGATCCTTTAAAGTTTTTACTATGAAAATAAAAGACAAAGGTATATCTCCAGCAGAGGATTTAATAAGCAAGAAGTTAAGATATAAGCAACGTAATAGGCTGTAATATTGAAGCTTGTAGATCTGTGGGATTAGTGGGTTAGGAGGAAATAGGTAACTCTATAATGTGTACAATCTAACATTTTCTCTTTGAAATCTATAGTTAAATGCATTTGTTCCCAAAAACTATACCACCAGCAATTTCAATCCATTTTCCAGATGATGTTAAAAAATATCTGCCCAGGAATTTGAGACCAGCCTGGCCAACATGGTAAAACCCCATCTCTACTAAAACTGCAAAAAGTAGCCAGGCGTGGTGATGCACGCCTGTGATCCCAGACCTGGGAGGCGGAGGTACAAAAATTGTTTGAACCCGGGAGGTGGATACTGCAGTGAGCCTCAATCACCCCACTGCACTCCAGCCTAGGTAACAGAGTGAGACTCTGTCTCAAAAAAGAAACAACAAAAAAATCCCCAAAAATCTTCCCATAGAAAACCAGGTTGTTAATTCCATCTATATATGCTAACCCAGTAGAAGACAAAGTTGCTAGAAGGATCATTTCCAAATAAAAATGACAATTTGCGTAATTATTTGGGGTTTACTAAGTATCATAGTCCTAAAGAAACTTAGGACTAAAGAAACAGGTTCACCAACCACAATTTTAAATTTGTACTCTACTAAATTGTAGGCTTGAAATATAAGGCAAAAAGAATGCTTACTGAGGGCCAATGCTGGAGCAAGTTGAATACAGTCAGACTTTGGTGTAAATAATTGTCCAAATATGTTCTATGGGTCCCCATACCTTCTTGCAGGACCACGTGAATTTATAAAAAAAGTTGTCACAACAGTAATTTTTATAAACAAAAAACTTTATTTCAAATATATTTTACAGTTTGTGTGTAATTAGGATTGCTTTCCAGATTGTGAAATTTAAGAATAAATTGAACAAGCAATGTACAAAATAGTGGTGTTTACTTAGGCCTACTGAATTCCTACAATTGTTCTTGTAGTTTTTTCTTTCTTTTTAAATTGTATCAGCGGAGACATCAGTGATAACACAGATTTTATCCTCTTGATTATATTTTGAATAGCAACAAAGTACCATTCCATTCCATATTTGTTTGCATCTTTAGAAATTGGCAATAAGGGGAGTAAAATCTCATGTATCTGGACCTAATTGGAAATGATAATATATTATTAACAGAGCTGAACCAATTAATTCTTTGTGGTAAAAGTAGTTTGCTAAGCAAATTGGTAGAATAACTAAGATTGTAGGACAGATGTTAGCCTCCTTAAGAAAACATACTATTTTAGAGAGCTTTTAGCAATACTATTGCATACACTTTACATACTAATTACAATGCTTACTTATAAAACAGGTCTTCTCAGCTAGCTATTAGATTGCTTTAGAAACTCAAGAAAATAGATTGGATTTTTTTCATAAACATTCTTTAAATCAGACATTGAACTTATTCATGCTTACCTTCACCTCCGTTGTTATAACTGAGGTTTCAATGATGATGTGAAGTTATAGATATGACTTCAGAACTTTTAAATTTGGTAAGAATGACAGTATACTGATTTTAAAAACACTTACGTGAACTTCAAACACCAGCAACTAAAATTGGCAAAATTGAAATTTTAAAAAAAGATGTCTTCTTTTCACTATTGTCAGTATTGTTTTTGTTGTTCAAGGCATTGGCAATAGGAAAACGATCTATTATTATACGCTAGTCCTAAATATTACATAAGAAACTAAAAAAAACAAGAAAAGAATGTTTCCAAGTAAACTTTATTTGGTAGAAGAAGAGGGTGGTGGTTGGGGCTTTCCACCTTGGTGAGCCAAGTTTCCTAAACAAGCAAGATTTTCACCATCCGCATATACTTAGCATATCCTGGTAATGTTATTATTTCCTGAAGAAATGTAGGATGAGATCATGACCAATGTAACCATAGGTGGTCTATTATAAACACTGTACAGAATGTTTACTTCTCAGTTCCTACAATGGATATTTTCCTTTCAAAGAACCTCAATTTGTTTTGCAAATATTCAGTGGGTTGCAGTTTTATATGTTTATCATATTTTTAGTGTTCCACTTGCCTGGAGTCTCTGAAGTCTACTGCTTTGCCATGATGGGCAACACAAGACAGGGAAACAAGGAGTGGCAACCTGGTTCTGATGGACAAAATGCCCTCCAAACAATAAAGAGAGGAATTGGGAGCGCCTTAAAACCTCAAACCCTTGCCTACTTACTGACCCTGTTTCAAGGTTTTCTCAGAGGCCTAAAGAGAAAGTATGGTAGGCCACAGAAGCTGCAGAATTTGACATGCAAAGAAAAGGTAGGCACAGGAAGAGAAAAATATCCCCACCTCCTGGTTGCTTTGGAACATGAGAGTATGCCAAATTACTTAGAGCTGTTAAATAGCACAAGCTTTGTTCTATCCCCAGAGATTCTGATTCGCTATGTCTGGGGTTGGGCCCAGGAATCTACATTTTTCACTGTTAATTCTGAAGCAGGTGGTCCATGGACCAGATTTTGTAAAATATTTCTGTTAAGGGATATAGTGGGCAGTGTTTGTAGAATAAACCCTTTTATATACTTGTATTCATCTGAACCAGATCTTACCTGACCATTGTCTTGATACCTATTTAAAAAATCCACCTACCCACCTACCCACCCACCCACCCAACCAAACAACAAAACACCCTCATATGAAACTATTACATATAGAACTATCAAGGTAGAAAAACATTATGGTGGAAGAGACAAGCAAAAATGGCCATTGAAAGGAAAGGAGACTTCTTGTTTTTAACATTCACTAAAAATGTTTAAGGTGGAACTCAGAGGCTAATGTTAAACAATTCAGAAATATCCATTATTCAAAATTAGATACCAGCGAGGTGAAAATTATTTATAGTTTTTAGTAATTTCATGATCTGAAATTTATAAATCTTCTATACAAACAAAAGAATAAAGCACAATTCTAAAGCATAGAAACCCCCCAACCCCAACCCCAACCCAAGGAGAGTGTCCAGCCAGGGAAAACAACAATATTAAAGGTGCTTTAGACTGTCGGGTTTTCAACTGTATTGAGTCAATTACATATAAGAAGAGTATCTTTTGACAGTATAGTGAAGCTAGATCGGTCTGAGTGAGATACATTATATTAAGTCCTGACTGTCTTTCTGGGAATGTCCACAACTAAAAATTAAACCTTTAGTTCTCAAAGTCAGTAAATGGGGTTAATTATATAAAAAACAAGATTAAATTTCCATACTTTTGTTCTTTTCATAACAAAACTAAGAATTACACCCTCATAACAATAATTGTGAAAAGAAACACAGTATAATAGGTAAAGAACACATTTGCTGTTTTTATTGGTGCCTTGCAAGGCAGTAATACTGAAAAAGGAGAATGCAAAAAAATAAAATAAAATAAAAAAACGAAAAACAGGTTGGTGGCAACCCACATCTTTTTTTTTTAAGAGCACATAAACTCCTGTTTTATTTTTATTGTGGCATGAATGATAACATAAAACCAAAAACATGAAAATATACAACTTATATTACACTATGTGTTATGAACAAAATATAAATCTATAACTCTATGTTATATTTACATAATTATTTATTTTATTAAATTTCAAGTGAGATGGTAGGTTGCACATACTTTGTTTTAAGCTCCAGGCATTTGATTGTCTCTTTTCTACATTTTTTTCCATTTCTACTTGTAAAATTCAAAATGTTAGAAGGACTAAGAGCTTTAGAGCCAGTGGAGCTATATAAATACTGTTTTAGTGAACCAGTGACAGAAACACTGGGGAGGACGGAAATCAATCAGTAGGAAACTCAGCACATCATCTTCAACCTGGGAAGTTGATAGTTATAGGAAACTTTAAAATTAAATACTTGAAAAGCCTGCCTAAACCAACAGCTATGCCCTACAAGACAAAGAGATACCTGAACCACTTTAAGTGGCCTTCATAGTTTTCCTTGCAGACCCCGTAAGTTTTATTTTACTATTGATTCGATAGACAAATATCTTATAAACCTGTTTGTAAATATACAGTTGCTTATTACAATTCAATAATTTACCCATTAGAATGAATGAAAGTGTAATTATTTTTTATGTTTTACATGTGATATAAGAGGTTTCTTCTGGGAACAGTCACAGCTTCTGGATTAAGAAAATATCTGAAGTTGGACCATAAAATGGTTAATTTTCTCTAAATGAATTAAGGTAATTAAAACTATAAAATAGTTTCACCAAAGAAAACTTTTTTATATTTGTTCTTTATAAGAGGATTTGGTTTTAACAATGATGATTATGTTCTTTGGGAGGGATTTTATACATGGTTAACTCTTAACTGCAGATGCCAAATGAACTTTAAAAATGGACTTAACTAATTTAGGTACAAATGTACTGAAGAATAGTTTTATATTTTATCCAATTGTAGTAACTTAATCACTAAGTTATTATTAGTAACTATAAATGAGTAACTTTATTTTCTCCAGTGATGTTCTCTTAAATTCATATAAAAACATGACTATTTTTAGAGAAACTGATTACAACAACTATAAAAACCAGAATTCTGGTAAGATTATTTCTCAGTGTTGGGGCAAGTGTGTGTGTGTGTGTGTGTGTGTGTGTGTGTGTGTGTTGTAAGACAGAGAGAGAAAGGGAAAGAGATAAAGTGTGAACAGGTAGGTAAGAAAGCAGAGAGGAGGGAGACTGTGTTTCAGTTTGATCTTTTGATCTTACTCTCATTTTCTTTATCTTTTTTGGTCATTATGGGGCACAGAAAAAGAATACAGGGTTTCAGGATCCTTGACCAAAATTATAAATCAACCAAATGCCAAAAAGGCAATGTAGTAACACAGTAAGTTGCTATTCATAGCACCTTTTACCAAGTGATTTCAAAGCACTTTCAACATTAATATAACTATTTTTGCTTTTGTTTCAGGGAAAACTAGGGCAAAGAAAATTTGATATCCAGTGAATTAACCATCAGAACAAGAGAACAGAATGCAGGGCTATGAACCTGCTTTTTGTTTCAGTTCATGCACAGTTTAGTCTTGGACATAAACCTAGCTAAGATTAACTTTTGAATTTCAGCAGTTAAAAGTCACCATTAAAAATTTTGTTTTCCCCTTCAAATAAAACAAACTAAAACAAAAAATGACTAAACAGAAGTGTTGTCAATTCACTGGTGTGTTGTAATTGGTTTCAGCCATGAATGCCTTCAATGGCATCTACCTGGAGCTAAAACAAAGTATTCTTGTAGCCCAAAGTCATGAAATAAAAACAAAGCATCTTTTATAACATGGTGTGAAGTAAGTATCCAGCAAACGTGAGGGGTGAACCCACATAAATCAGAAGGAATTTGTTAACAAAGACAGAGAACAAATTTTTTAAAAATCTGTTTTCACATTGTACATAATAATGATATAAAAACAATTGTCTATTTTTTCCTTATCCAGAGTGCTTAAAAACAAAACAAACAAACAAAAAAATTGGCTCTAGATGACTGTGGCAATTAAATAACTAAAATGAGTGATGAGAGCATAAGTTAATTAAGATTGAACACGACCCTCCTATGAATCACTCCTTTGTTTTAAACATCAGAACTGATATTGTTGGGGCCAAAATTCTTAAAAAGGAGAAAACTTATGGAAGGAGAAGTAAAATTGTGTGGGTAAATGTGTGTGTGTATGTGTGTATATGTGTGTGTGCGTACGCACACACACATATATACATATACATACATATATGAATTGGAGATGGAAATTTGTTTTAAATATCTAACAGCTTATTGGCTGCACTTCCAAATCGGAGCAGAATAAAATAGAAGGGGAGAAATAAAATAAATTATACATAACTTACTAATCTGGGAACAGCTGACCATTATTATTATTACTATTATTATTATTTTATCATCATCAGCATTATTACAACACTAGCAAAAAGAGGCAGTTCAAATGAAAATAAAGTCATCAAAAACAAGAAAAACAAACATAACGAAATCTCTCACATGCAGGATATGATCAGCTCCTCCAAGCAAAACCCCAGAGCAAGTCTTTTGAGAGAGAAAAATAAAAGGGATTCTTTTTTTTATTTATATGTAAAAATCCAACTTTAGGGTGGTGTTTAGTGGGGGTGGAATAGGAAAATGATGACTGGAGTGAAAACTATAGCACATCGAGCTACTAGTTGCAGTATTTACTATCTGATACTTCAATACAAATAATGGCAATGGACTTGAAATGATTTTGCATTTATTTGTACAGGCCCTACAACTGCCTTGGCGTTTGGCTGGCAAAAATCTACATAAGCAGTCCCATCACATTCAGTTGTTGCTCTTCACAAATACTCTGCTCGAACCAAAGTTGGACTTCAGTGGATTCACCTGACAGCAAGGGAAGAGCAGTGGCAAGGATCCCCTGGGTGCAGCCAGGCTCCACTTTCTTGGGCTGCAATGACTTTTAATTAAATCCTACTTTTTATGGCATGAACTACACATGGCCCACACTTCTGAAATGCTAAAGGCCTCCACCTCATTTCATGGACGGGTGAAAAATACCTTATAAAATCATCAATTTCATTTCCTCATCAGGAAAGGATGGAATGTTGAAGAAATAAGCTAATTCTATTCATCTGAAAAATGGCCAAATATATTCAATGAAAACAATGATTGTTTTGCTCGAAATATCAACAGGAAAAACAAAAATCACTAAGTAGCAAACATTAATAGAACCAACTGACCAGGGAGAAAGGACATCTGGGAACAGTTTGCTAGTAGCTTCCATGTTATACATGCACACCTCTATTACACAGGGCCTCCTGATCCATCTGATCGTAATCATATTAGACATTTAAAAATATAATTTCTGAGCCCTATACTTGGTTAAGTTGTCATTTGAAGTGCAAAGTCAAGGTCAAGATTATTTCTAGACCAGTCACTTGGGAGGATGTGGGATTTCATCCCCCAGATGTGGGTTTAACTCACAATGGTCCAACGTTATTCCTATTAGTACCGTAATCACACACATACATACACACAAAAATCCGAGATCAGAAAATATTTTTCTCTAAATTTCTTATGTCTCTCTCTCTTTTCACCTGAGAACAGCACCTACAGTTTCCATTTAAAAAAAAAAGTCAAATCTCACCAGCTGCTGGTATTTCAGGTTTTCTAAGGGATTGTCTAAGATATAACACTGTCCTAACATAAGAAGGAACAGGAAAAAGGAAAGGGAAAAAATGAACTTGGTCAACACTTCAGTACAAATTTGGCACTTGCTCAAAGATGTAGTGTGGTGTGCAACAGATAAAGTCCTCTAAAGAAAATAATTGCTTATTTTGTGGTGGATAGCAAGTTAGTTAAAAACAGGCTCTTTTTCCCTCTCCCCTCATGCACAGACTTCCATCTTTAAAGTATAGAGATGGAGAAGGTGGAGAGAAGTAAAGAGAAATTCATTTTTCTTTTTTTTCTGTCAGGTGCATTACAAAGAAAAAAAATGAAAGAAAGGAAAAGAAAAGGAAAAAACCCAGAAACCCCAAAAAACAAAACAAAACTTATTTCTTTTTAAAAATTGTAGCACAAAACAACAAAACACATTCACAAGCCACTTGTTGGCACTGTGTACCTGAGTGAGAATTTCTAGAACATTGTAGAACAAACAGCCATAAAGTTTATTAAAAAAAAAAAAGTTGACGGGTAAGACTTCAGTGCTTGGATGTAGCAGCTGAATTACTGGCATTATTTTACCCATAGCTTATTTCAATCTCTTGTTGTTGATATTGTTGTCTGCTTGTTGTATTTTTTTTTTCTTTCCAAGCCTTTTGAGGCTGAGGTCTATTAGTCAGCTGATGTCCCAACTATTTAAGACTAACAGTTAAAGTAACAGTCAGTGTATGAGAAAGTTAATGTGCTTGGCCACTGGTAAGGATGAACCAGTTAGGGCTTCTTTAAGTCCTAAGGTCACAACAATCTTTTGACCCTTATCAGTTGGCTTGTCCTGCAATATGGTTTTCACTGTCACTCCCATAATCTACATCTGGATCATCCTCTTCCTCATCGTACTCATCATAAATTTCTCCATTGATGTCCTCGGCCTGTATCTCTTCTTTGATATGTGGTTCCCTCTCCTTTCACACCGTAAGTGCTCTGGATAACAGGCATCCCAGGCTCTGGGCTGCTAGACACGCTTGAGTGCTCTGAGGGCAGGTGAGGGGGAGGGCATTCCAGCCATGGCAATGGCTCCAGGGTACACAACACCGGCAGTGGCAATGGGGATCTGTGCTTGTTGCCTGTCAGGAAAGGAATTTCCAAAAGAGATCATGGGTGAGTGAATACGTAGATGTGGACTTTACTATGTAATTAATTTGCTCAGCAATGTCCCATTCTAAGATACCGATTTTATCTAATTGCCTAACATTTTTCAAACTGTATCCAACTTTGACTTTAATACCTTACTTCTAGGTAGAGCTTCATAGATTACAAGACGTTTACATGTATTGTCCACCTTACTCTTAATCCTGTTTTGTGACTACTGCTTTATTAAAAAACTGAGGTACAAAAAGATGAAGCAGAAGAACCCATGTCCTTAACTCCAAGTTCATTTTTCCTTCACCATCACATGCAGAAATGGTATTTTTCCCTAGAATTAAACCTAAAGATAATTACATTTTAATAGGAAAATCCTAAAGTATTCGAGTTCTCAAAATAAACCTTTCCCACCAGAACACACCAGAACTGAACAAATTCAGACAGTCTACTGAGCCCTAAAACAGCTTTAGCCTCATAGTGGTAGGAAGCAGGACCAGCTTCACGGATGTACAAACTGGGCAACTGCACTGAGGTCCCCCTACTTTGGTTTAAAGTTGTGCTGCCACAGACTTGAAATTCCTAATAACTTTTCTTTTTTTTTAAATAAAGATGCAGTTTTACCATGTTGGCCAGGCTGGTCTTGAACTCCTGACCTCAGGTGATCCACCCACCTCGGCCTCCCAAAGTCCTAGGATTACAGGCGTGAGCCACCGCACCTGGCCAAAATTCCTAGTAACTTTTAACAAGAGACTCTGTCTCCTCGTTTTTGCAACTGGTCCTATAAATAACATAGGTGGTCCTATAGAAAGGGATGAATAGATGATGTTCATTTATGCTTGTTTTTATTCATTCATATGTTTACTATTAACCCAAGAACTTTTGGGCTTTGTGTTTAGCTTTGCTAGGAGTCACGTGCTTACATGTGAATCACAGACCCCTGGGCAGAGCATGCAGCCTCTTTCAAGGAACTGGAGGGGACAGAGCAGATTTGAAAAGGTTTTTATGAGTTATTCTCTGCCGATATTTAGAACAATATTTATTATTCTAAGAAGCTCTTAGGAACTAACTTTTATTTCAGATATGAACAACTTTGTTTGTGTGTTTTTTGAGAGAATTCTGTAGAAGCAATGCATTTCTGTAGAATACCTACAACACTATTAACAACCTTGCCACCGGAGCACTGTAAAACATCTTGGAGCTGCGTTCTCAATTCAGAATGAAACTTCCTGTTCATTACCTTGTTGTGCCCTAAATATAATCCCTAGCTTGTGTGACCTACAAGGGCCACACATGTACCTTGATAGCTCACTAACCTCTCTATATTTAGAAATAAGTATTTTTTCTTTCGAAATGATTTTTATTTTGTATTGTCTCAGCAAAGTTGTCAGTTGTAGAATTTATCATGGTGAAGCTTAGGAAGTAATGCAAACCAATGAAGAAAAGAACCAGTTATGCTTCTAAGTTTTTAACAGAAAGCTTCAAAATTATTTACTTGTAGTTATCTTATTTTTATACCAGTTGTTAACAAATCTCATGTTAGAGCTAGGAACCTGCAGTGGATTCATATGGATATATTTTTCAAGACCATGTGGGAGACTTGTTAGTCTCTGAAAATACTCTGAGCTCAGATTCTCTTTCAAAATGCCTCTTTGCAACTGAACAAATATGTTTCACATCCCATTAAGTATAACAGGAAGTTTGCCCCATGAGAAAAATGACTGAAGGGTCCATACCCAACATTGAAGTACTGCCGCATCTCCTGCCGCCTGTTGCGCATGATTGCCTTGTATTCACCAATGCGCAGCTTTTTGCCATCCACGAGGCAGGTGCGCTTTGGCCTGGGCTTGTACTTATAGTCAGGGTACTTCTCCAGGTGCTGCTTGCTGAGACGGGCTTGCTCCTCATAATATGGCTGTTTCTCTAGGTTTGTCATAGCTTTCCAGCGAGATCCTATGAAGAAAGAAGGTTAGGATGCTAATTTACAGCTTCTAAGCAATCTAAAAAGAGATATAGCTGAGAACAAGAAAATCTAAAGTAGGGATGTTGGCCCAAACCCAGAAATACATAAACCTGTTTTTGATTAGTGAGACCCCACAAGAACAGAGGTGGTGGTGGTGTTTTGTACCTGAAGATATAAACACCGGGCAATGTATTTTTTTTCTGGCTTGAATTCATAGTTTAGCCAGACTTTTGTATTAAGTACCCAAAAGCTCATAGATAATTTAATGAATACATTTCTCATTTCTACATCAGATCATGATATAATTCACATGTGAACAAAAAAGTTACATAATATTTTATCACACATTTTGGGTCTGAGTCTAATTATCTAGTTGTTGCGTATTTTATGTGGGAGATGTTTTTTACTACAAAAGTTCCTAGCATATATCATGTAGTTTCACCCTCCCCCAAAACGTTTAAGTATTTAATGCTTATGAAAATGATAGTAATTAAAAATTTATTTTAACATTTAATTATAATTAAAATTATAATATCAATCAACATGGACTGAATAACTACCATGTGCCAGATACTATGCTAAAAGCTTGACATACGTTATCCCTTTCCTACCTTTCACCTCAATCTTATAAGACAGACAACATTTCTATCTATTTTCATAGATGAGAAAATTGAGATTCAAACTAACTTAGCCAGGGCCATAATTATTGACGTGTAGATCTGTGGCTCAAACTCAGATTTGACAGAACTTAAATTGTGCTATGATGTATGACATTTCCTATATACGGCCACCTACTATATAAAATATAGCAGAGGTCACAATTACAGTGTGTACTAATATTTTCTCTTAATAAATCAATTTCAATAACATACAAAGATGTCACTTCCCATGATATAGTCTGCATTAGTAATAATAACCCAAATTGTTTTCCCTTTTCTTTCACTATTAATTTTGGTGTGAATTTAGTTGGGATTAAAAAGACAAGTTTGAAGCTTAAATAAAAATAGTTTATGCTAATTCACATTTTAGATATGGTTTAAAACTTTGATTCTGTCAAAGTTTTTTTTTTCAAATAGCAGTGGTAGTAATAGTGTTTACTTTTTATTAAGAGAGAGTTAAAAATCTATTTGCAGATGAAGTGTGTGTTTATCTGCAAATAGTCATCTCAACTCAACCCGAACGTACAAAGACCAAAAAACTGCAACTAGGATATCCCTACCAAATGGTCTTTTACCTGCCTTTAAATGTCATCTAAGCAAGATCTTAGAAGCTTTTGAATGAGTTCATTACTCACCCACAACTCCATACATTAAACGCAAACAGCGTGTTGTTGAATAGTTCTCCCCCTACACATGTAGAGAATTCCTCATATGGGCTGTTATGTTTATTAAAGTATACAGTGAAAGAGGCAATATCTCTTCCCTTAGAAATGTTTCTATTGGAAGAGATATTGCATAGGTATAAATATAATTTTTCTCCAAATCTAGAAAGCCAATATGAATTTATTATATTTACAATAGAAACTCAGGTTACAGTTCAAATAATAAAGTTTCTTTTTCCACTCCTTTCTTAAACTTCTGTTTAAATAGTATCATCCAAAATTACGTTGGTTGGTCAAGCCATATCATTTGTAGGTATAATCTCAAACTCCTTGTTGGCCTGGCATTATTCTCTGAAGATACTTGAATATCATTATGTTATTCTCAGGGTATTTATAAACACAGATATGGTTATAATACTATTAAACTAGTACAACTCTTTTCATGGAGTTTCTTCCAAGCATTTATACCAGTTTTTTGAACTTCAGATCAGGGAGTGGAAAGTGAGCTTACTATAAATAACTCACAAATAGGAATACACTGAAAAATGGACCAAGGATGGTTGATCTAATGTAAAATCTATTAGCTGTCTTTATCCCAAAATTCAAAAATGAAACCGGCATTTTCAATTAGAATAGGAATTGCCAAAGACCCTTCCCTAAGTTTAAATTATCTATAAGCCAAAAAGCTTTTGCTCTTCAAAGGAAAGAAAATGTTTATGCTTTGAAGTAATCTGCCTTGGAATGTGAGAGTTGTTTTTATATTCCTACTATGTGCATAATGTTGTATTAATTACTGATATGAAGTAGTGAGTGAATAAAAAAGTTATAGTTCCTGTCTCTTTGAAGCTTATAATATTCAATCATGGAATACACATTAAATATCTAGTTATAAAATTTATTTTCCTTATAGTCGTGGGAAGTACAGGAAAGTAAGAGAACATATGATAAGGAGGTGAGATCAATCCTCTGCAGGTCAGGAAGGCTTTGTTGTAGGAATGACTCCTATGGCGATCAGAAAGAGAAGAACATTCTAGTGAGGAAGAATATAATACTTGAGGTCTTTCAGTGGAAAGAGGAATTAGACTAACTTAAAGAAAGCTGGTCTGGCTTAAAAAAAGAGGAAAAAGAGATGTGTGTATATCAAGAAATGGGATAATAAAAGATGTGTAAATTCTCAGATAAGTTGGCTTCCAAATCTGGCATGAACGGGAATTATAAAATAGTTTAACTCTTGATAGTATAATTTCTCTGAGAGTATCACTGAATCCTAAATTACATTTTAAAATATGGCCATATAATACTTCCAAGTCTTTTCAAACCTAAGAATTAAGACAGCTAAGCACAAACTGGGGCAAATGGCTAATGACTGCATTTTATGACAGTACAGAGCAGTGTTTCCATGTGGTGGTAAATCCAGTTTTCATTTTCAAAACAGTAACCTTGAGTTAGATTAACCAACTGACAAGTTTGGTTTTGATTTCAATGGCTTTGCAGGTATGATAACCATTGTATTCAGCTGAGGTGTTAACTAACCCCTGAAACATACTTGATGAGAATGATAGAAAGCATTTTGGGTATCACCAAAAAAAGATTAAAAAATCTACTTAATTTGGGCGTGGCTGGCTGCTTACTCTGTATTGATGTCCAGTGAGTTTATTCCCCTGCTGCTTTCAAAAGGTTGGCCTTTTAGAATAAAAAAGGAGAGAAGGACAATTGAGTTTTCCTCCTGATGACAAAAGAGGAAGTTTCAATCAAAAATATCTGACGCTCTAAATAGAGGGGGAAAAAAAGGTCCTACAATTATTCCTCTCCTTTCTAAATCTGGCAATACACTGAAAGTGAAGAGTTTGAGCTGAGGAACATTGTCATCTCCATGGGGTCTGTAATGAATTTACACATTTTACTCCAACTACTGTATATCTAATCAGAAAAAGATGTCCCTCATCCCCTGATCCAGCGCCAAGCAGTAAAAGGTGATTCCTTATGTTAACAATTTCAGCAGAATGGCTTATTAAAACCAGATTTTAGGGTATTATAAAATGCTTAGAAGCCCTTTAAAATGTCAACTAGGATCCCCCAGAGACTACGTAAAAATGTCAACCCAGCTCAAGCGCCTGTTTTAAGCAGAATGAATTAGCGGCATGCTGTTGAGGCTGTTATCCAAAACAATCAGCAAAGAGGAAAACATCAAGCTTTCTTTGTACTTTTGTATGAAATGGGCCATTTAGAATGCTCTTGTGGATATTTGAAGATCACTTATTTATTTAAAGCTGTGACTAAATATTGAGGCCCAAAACACCTCAATGTTGTATTTGTTCCCAAATATAAATGTTGTATCTTTTAATAATACATTTTCATCAGAAAGACTGAAATTAGGCAGTATTCCCTTTCATGTTGTCTATTATGATATAATCATATGGTCATTCTAATATTCTTCCCCCTCAGATCAGAAGGGAATTATCTTAGCCAGTCATTTCTTTTCCACGGAGGCTTTTGCTACATTTCCTAAAATATAATTTCACATCATCAAAACTGGTATTTCTTATAGTTAAGATAGTTTTAATTGGTGATTATCACCTTTTTGGTATTCAGACACATGAGTTGAATAATATAAAGCCAGTTTCGAAATCTTAGCATTTAACTTGTTCTTTATTCTGACAATTTTGGATTTCTAATTTGGGAATAACTGATATATTAAAACTTGAAATATGCTTACATAAAGTATTCTTTTCTAGAGTTTTTCCAAATGAAACTGGTATGTTGTTTTGTAAAGATGGGAAATTTCATATGGAAGGCAGAATATAGTCACAAAAGGAAAAACAGACTAGTACTGGTGGAGATGTAAAAAAATGTGGATTTCCTCTTGATCAGTTCAAGTTTTTGATTATGCATGATATATATTTTTACACACAGATTTTCATATTTTCTATGTATACTACTGAAAGCTTTGTATGTTCAGATCTTTTTAGATAAGATTTAGGTGAAAAATGAGGTACAAGTTTAAGTGGCTAATGGTTTCTGTTTTGATCCCATTACAAATGCACCTTGTGGACTGCATGGCATCTATTGCCTTTGCTGAGAATATGGGATCATAAAAACTCATGTGGCCGGATGTGGTAGCTCACACCTGTAATCCTAGCATTTTGGGAGCCTGAGACAGGTGGATCATCTGAGGTCAGGAGTTCGAGACCAGCCTTGCCAAAATACAAAATTAGTCGGGCATGGTGGCCCGCACCTGTAATCCCAGCTACTCAGGAGGCTGAGACAGGAGAATTGCTTGAACCCTGGAGGGAGAGGTTGCAGTGAGCTGAGATCACACCACTGCATTCCAGCCTGGGTGGTAAACCGAGACTCCATCTCCAAAAAATAAAAAAAAAACAAAAAACAAAAACCTCATCAATATGTTAGACATTTATAGATGATCAGTAAAGAATCAAAGGTGATACTATCATTATAAACTCCATGTAATTCCAAGTGCATTATGAATTTTAATAAAGCTTTAATAATTTTGACAAATTTAGTTACTTGTTAAAGCCAACATTTTCTGATAAAATATTTCTATTCTATTTTTGTCATTAAACTCTTAGAAGTCACAGAGTGAGTAATCAAAATTTTCTTAGATTGTCCAGTATCTGGCCATCAGGTTACTTGAAGGTGAAGATTATGAAGACAAAGACATTGATGAAGATAATGATAATTACAATGATAATGAAGTCAAGGTAAGGCACAAAAGCAATGGAATCTTCTCTTTTTTTTCTCCCCCCTGGGACCTGAATTGTTCTATAACAGATATCTTTATAATCTGCACTCTTATCTTCCCAACCATTTTTCCTGTGTGCTTCAGTGTCTGTGTGGGTCGAGTAAATGTGTACTTTGTTTTCTGTTAAATTGAATGTTGCAAAGGCAGAAAAGTCTCCTTTCAATCATCCTGAAAAGAATTAAAAGTTATTATTACTAAAAGTATCTTTAGTACTTAACATTACTAAAGGTATAAATGTAAAAATGTACACTCGACATCTTCCTGTGTTCTGAGAATCTAAAACTGATTTTCAATTATAGCACTGGAATAAACATCTTCCCCACCTCCACCCTCACCCCCCACAACATGATGAATTCTACAAACAAAACTCCTTATCCTTCTGTTACAGAGGATGATGAGAGAGGAAGGAGACCTTAAGATCACAATAAGTTGTCTATAGTATACAATGAAATGAATACAAATGATCAGTAGCAATGTCTGGTGACTCATGTGAAAGCAACTTTTTTCTTAGCCTTAGTAAAAATATTTCTAGATTTTTGAAGATGATAAAGCATTAAAATAATTAGTATGAAAACAAACAACTAAATGAGCTATAGAAATATGGTAGATTTCCCGATGAACATAGAATGCTGCATCAACAGAAGGAGCCTCAATGATGATGCTTATTTTCTGGATAGGCAGATATCATGAGCTGCATGGCCTCCAAATCCAGGATCCTTCCACAGCTGCAGGAAACAGGACAGTGCCTTTATTCCATATGTCACTTAGTTCTTAATGTTTTTCTTACCCAATATCTTGCTGATGTTGGAGTTGTGCATGTCAGGAAAGGCTTGAAGGATCTTCTCCGTTCATCTTTAGCCCACACCATGAAGGCATTCATTGGACGCTTTATGTGGGGTTCATTGCTACCACGCCCTCTGGATTCCCTATAAATTCTTGACTCTGAGACTCCAGCACTTCCTGAAAACAGGACATACCACATCGTGTTAGTGTTAAAACTTTTGGCAACTCTTTTCCTTGCATTCCTATTTTTTAGTCTATTAAGATATCTGAAAACAAAAAGTACTTCTGATAACGGCACTTCTAGTTCTTAAGACAGATGCTTGTTTATGAAGTTTTTGTAATAAGTCTTGTGGTGGCAAATGTTGTATTTGTATTTTTAACCCATTTCTAATCTGTTTTCTCTTTCTTTTAGTGAACTGTCTCCCCATTTACTTTCAACAGCTCACAATAAACTCCAAAATGTGATTTTTGATGCAATTTGGAAAGAGAATAGTTAGATTAAATCAATAGGCATACCAGTAATGTAGGAATATGAAACAGGTAAAGAAGCAGAAATAAATTTGGCAGAATGGATGATTATAAGGGGGGGATATATTTTTGCTACTTAAAGACTGTCTGAACATATGTAAATAAAAACACCAAATTTTGAGGTTAAAAACAGTATAGATATTTCCCTGTAACATAATTATCTTTTCTTTGAAATTATATGCTGATAAATGCATGACATATGCTGATATAGCAATGACAGATCTGCCCCCCCAAATATATGTAACAATGGTGTGGAAAAGAGCAAATAAACAGTTATATTATTCCAGTTTCTTAAGGAGTCTAAAGTGACATGTTTAAGGTGAGAAAAATAATAATTTCCTTTGAATTTTCCCCCTAATATCTAAAGTTATCCAAAGAGTCCCATGGACAGTTACATTTCAATCAGTAAGATTCGCAGATGATAAAACACAACTCATGAGTTAACAACGATAGCTCTGGAAGATGCATTCGCTCCTCCAGCCTTATGCGACTTCTTAGAATGGCTTCAGCAGATTAAATAGCTTCCAAGATACTTGAGTTTAGGCAAAGAAAAAATAAGGAGAACCAGTAGAACTCTGACAGTAGGTTTTCACTGGTTATTATCACAAAAGCTGTAGATGTATTTTGGTAGTATCTAAAAGTTTAAAAAGACTTCGGGGATTTCTAGAGACTGTATTATCAACAAAAGCACTGCTTTTCTTTTCTTGCTTTGTATTCATTCCTCATTTTTTCTTTTTTAAATTTGAAGAAAGAGGAATCAAACAAAATTGCCCAAATTTGAAGACCTCTATAGCGACACATTAAAAACAGCATACCTGTTGGTGAAATGCTCAATATTTCTCCTTAATAATATGCTCTTTGGTTTAATGAAAAGTGGAAAATATTTCACATATAAGCATGATTGAATTTAACTGACAGCAACGAAAACTTCGATGTTTTAGTGCTGATTACTGTGGGTCTATTTTATCATGCTAATACAACTTAAAATTTATGAAATGTGTTATTACCAGTAATTGTCTTTTATTGACAAAATAAGTGCAAATATATGGCAACATCTTCCTAAAACGGGTTTGTAACTAGCAAATGATCATTTGCACATCTGCCTTTCCTTGTTCTTACACCTTACAGCAACATAAGCAATAAAATGAACATTACGTGTCTTCATCAAATCTAAAGCTCTTTAAATGTACACAGGCTAGGTTTATCTTGGCTAAGTGAAGTAGAAAATAGAAGAAAATGTTTGTGACATTAGACTAGAAAAATGCAGAGTGAATCCAATTGAATGAAATTCAGTTTTGATAGAATTATGTGTTTCAATGTTCAGGTTTGTTTAGTCCCTTGACTTGTATAGACCTGGTCTTAAAAGTAGAACTGGCCCAAGGCACGGAGTAGATAGCTGTGTATATTGGAGGATTCAAGGGGACCCTCTCTTAAAGTATGCATCTCACTGGTTTGCCCTGGTGCACTCTTTTCTGTATGCAGGGAACTTCCCCTGCAGTAGTAACAACGTTGAGAGCTGTGCCACCAAAGGAATGCTTAAAATGCATGGATGTTACCTGACAGTAGGACAATGTTCCCAGTCAGGGTATTGTATAAGAAGAACAGCACTTTCTTCTTTTTCCCTCTTTGCTATGCTATTAAAAATCAGAGTATCAATTTAATTTGTTGTCACTGTGGATGTTCAGAATGTTCAGAGACGATACAGAAAACAGAAGTCTGGAGGCCTGTGAGAGAGGAGCATAAAGCCGTGCAGCCAGATTCTAGATAGGTTACAGAGAGTGGGCAGGACACTTGACTATGCAATACGTAACACTGGAGAGAAGGGTTCCAAAATGTAAAAAAATATCCTGGAAATGTCCTCTGAGCCATGTATTCTGGTTAGGGCTTGACAAATGGAAACTTAAGAATGAGCTGACAGAGACAAAATTCTGAAAATGTTTGTTTTGGGTACAAAAGGGAAGTGAGGCCACGTGCAGCAGCTCATGCCTGTAATCCTTGCACTTTGGGAGGTTGAGGTGGGAGGATCACTTGAGCCCAGGAGTTTGAGACCAGCCTGGATAACATAGTGAGTCCTTGTCCCTACAAAAAAAAAAAATACACATGCACACACACACACACATATATACACACACACATATATATGCTGGGCATGTTGGTGTGCACCTATAGTCCTAGCTGCTCAGGAGGCTGAGGTGAAAGGATCACTTGAGCCTGGGAAGCTAAGGCTGCAGTGAGCTGTGACTGCGTCACTACACTCTAGCCTGGGCTACAAAGCAGGACTCTGTCTCAAAATGGAAAAAAAAAAAGACAAAAAAGGAAAGAAATAGGGAAGTGAGGGATGGGGTAGATGGTGATTAAGGGTATTTGCTTTAGAATCATGCCATCTCAATTCAATTCCTGCCTGTGGTACTTAGAGCT
The DNA here is from genome assembly GCA_036589455.1 of Ateles fusciceps. Classification (NCBI taxonomy): domain Eukaryota; kingdom Metazoa; phylum Chordata; class Mammalia; order Primates; family Atelidae; genus Ateles; species Ateles fusciceps. Next base: position 3,817,435 of record JAZHEH010003318.1, on the reverse strand, counting down.
CTGTGATCTGGGGGAAAAAGCTTCAAAACTCCTAAGGCTCAGACTCTTTCTCTGCAATGGGACTTATCATAGGTTGACTAGGAATTAAATGAGATGATTCATGCAAAACACTCAGCAGGGTGCTTAGCACATGGGAACTGCTCCGTATACGTGACCTCTTATTGTAATGATCAGGTATGAGGTGGCTGTCTAGTCTATTTCTTAGCAGTTTTAATTCACACTAAATAGATACTTTTGTGCATTATTGGAATATATATGAACAATTTTCACAAACCATCAGAATCTCCACTCAGATTGAAATCCATCATTGCATGGCTAAATTTTCCTTCTTCATTCTGTTTAACTGCCAGTTGCTGAGTCAGACTCTCCAGTGTTGTTTTTTCCTTTAAAAAAATTATAATGAGAGATCAGTCTAGGAATTATAATTACTTGAAGACATTTTATTTTCTTGGGCCGTATGTAATATATTAGCTTCTGGAAAGGATGCAATGTTGATTTATTCACCTTTGCACGTTCAGCACATTAAGCTGAAGTCATTAAGGGAATGATCAGCAGGATTTTTGAAGGAACTCCGAATCTCATAGCCCCAATAAAGTCTTGGCCTTTGGGTTTGGTATGCCTAAAGGATATATGCCGGGATCCTTGGAGATAACCTTCCCAAATCACAAAATGTGCATAGAAATTTCATGGAAGCAACCTGTTTTACATTTGGAATGTCTGCTTTATTTTTGGCCAGACAGTAGAAGTATAGGAGTGGCATGGAGCCCAGAGAAAGTATTCCAATAGTCAGGTGACCAAATAATAGAAACATAATTCACAGTAGTGCCCTCTGGTTGCCATCTTCCCAAATGCCATCTGCATTCCTCATGCAAGGGTAATGAAGACGTTTAAATATTCATTGCTAATTGCTTGTCAAGTCTCTGTACATCCAATGTGAGTGCCTGCTACTTGGACCACAATTTGATTTGGATTGCTAAGCCAAAATATTGAGTTGGCGAATTATTTGAGATACAAATATACCAAAATTAGATCTACAGAGACATCAAGTTGTTGAAGCATGCAGTGCACGATTTACATTCATGGAGAACATGGCATTACAAAATAAATTTTTTCAAGAAAAATATAATGCTTAATCTAAACCACATGAGACATGAAACTACTGTCAAATTAAGAAACTGGGTGACTTAGGAACAGAAAAAGCATGTAATGAAAGGTTGGTAACTTTCTCTTGAACTCGCTAGCATTGCTCTGAGGATGAAGTAGTTTCAAAATAGTTTTTAAAAAAAGCATCCATTGGGTCTCGTAACATTGTCTCAAGTTTCTTTATAATTATTCACCTCATTTCTGAGGAACGCAGTTATGAATCATACTAGTGAACCACATACACTGCAGAACTGCTATTGACACAATAAAATGTTCACAGAAAGTAATCAATGACTTAAGATAATTGTGTTACAGGTAAAGGGCCCAACTAATGTTCCCACGAAGAACTAGTAAGATACTGAAAGTCTTAACACAGTACATGCTTTATCTCAATGAAGGCTCTGACAATGTGACAATTATACATACTAGATTAAAAATTCTCTTAAGTTAGTGGCCTTGAAACTCCTGTACTCTATTCATCAAAGTATGTACATTATTTAATAGAAAACTATTTTTAAATTGTCAATCGGTATACAATATAGTAGAGAAACTGGAGACAAAATAGTTTATATGAACTTGGTTCTATAGAATTAAATGGTATTAAAGTTGAAATAAGTTACGCATTTAAAACTGTAGAATCTGACTCGATTTGTTTTGTGTGTGAAGTTGTTTTCAGCTGCTTTATATGTTTTGGATGTCTTTCGCTGACAGAGTCGGCTGTACATATTCAGCTGAGCTCAGGAGCATCAAGGACACCAGCTTAACAGACTTTCTTTACAGTAAATGTAGCTGTTAAAACAAAAGACAGTTACATTTTAAAAAAAACACACACACACATTCCATCAACATGATCTGATAGTCCTCGGGTCAATGAAGACTTTACTGTACTCTCTTTGAGGAATGTACTGCGCTTGGATCACCTCTCAGCTTTTGATTTAACAGTACAGGGCAAAAAGACTACATATTTTCTAGAGAGTTTTCCACCCTGAAGCAAAGTCTTTCAAGAAGAAAGAGCGAAATGAACTCAATCGAGGTAGAAAAAGAATGACACATTAAGCAACTTTCAAGGTTCTGAGTTCAGCTCTACAGATGCTGTGCTGTCTTACCAAGAGACTAAAATTAATAAATATGAGTGGGAAAGTCACACTCAGTTTTTACAGTAAGTAACTTATAACTATCCACCACTAATGCACACTTGGGGAAGTCACACGCAGTTTTTACAATAAGTTACCTATAACTATCCACCACTAAGGCACACAATATTAATAAACAATCCAATTAGCTACCCAAAAGTGAAATGTACTACACTTCTAAGAGGATGTCAGTGGGACATAGTGGAAGTCAACCTGGTAAGCTGTACTTTCTCATAACCCTTTGTATAGTAATTTAAGCTAATGGACATGTGAACAGGAACAAGGGGAAGCAACTGCAGGAATTGCAGAACGTGTGGTATGCCTTTAATTAAAACACATTACAACAGCATGTAAATCAAAATGATAACATTGCCACATTTTTAAAAAAGTGTGGACAATAAATTCAGAAGACAAGGAAACTGATGTGAGGAGGAGATAATTAACAACTTAAGTGAAAAATAATTATCATATCATTCCATATGAAAACTGATCCTATAAAGTTGATATATAGTACTTATGTATAAAAGTAGATATAAATTTATATGTGGTTATGTGTCAAAGTAATATTTTGAACCACCAAAAGAATGGATTAGATTTAAGAATAGTTCCAAAAGTTCAGCTTCAATTGAATGGCATATAAGAGGAGAAAGAATCAGATAAATGTTATTATAAAGCAGAAGAGCTGACATACTAGAAAAATCTCTCCTACTCTATTCTTTTAATCCCACCTGTCTCTGGCCATCACCTCTCTGAAAGAGTTCACCTATGCACTATCATGTATAAAGCTCAACCATTTGAGATTCTGTTCTATGGGTTAAATATTTCCTTTTCTAAAAGTGTCTTTTCATAAGAGCAATTGCTGCTGGAAAAGGCAATATTTTGATTCTCAAAGTTCTTGTAAACAAATTAATCTTTTTAACTAGAGGCAGCTGGAAACTTTAAGGTATGAAGAGAGTTAAGTCGGAACATGTTGAAAATGGGAAACACCAAAGAAATTGATTTTGGGAAAATAGAAATAAATGTTGGTGGGCACAAGTGACAATTTTTACCAATCTTATGATCTTAGTTCTGACTGGCTCTGATAAAAATCGCGTTAGTCCTAAGTCTGTGCAGAAAAATAGCACCCCATTCCCTCATTTAAAGACAAGTATTCTGGAACACAAATCCAGCACAGCACTTAGGAATGCTGATCTGAAAATGACAAGATTCATTAGTATTCTCTCCTTTACCTTCTTTTTATTAGAAAGATAGCAAAAAAAAAAAAAAAAGAAGAAGAAAAGTAAATACATTGAAAGGAATACTTGCTAAAATCCTAAATGCACTGAATGATCTCAGAATAGAGGGCACAAAGAGATTAATTACAACAAAGCAGACAAAATGCAGAAGTCCTGAGGTAAGGACCCAACAAGATGACCTGTATGCTTTTTCTCTTGAATAAGAACTAGCAACGGGCTAACAACTACATTTTCTTTGCAAAAATGAGTCTTATCTATCTGATCACGTCTTTACAACTCTGCAGCTTTGCTGAGATCAAGGAGAAGCATTAGGTTAAGTCTGTTTAAAACAGACTTGAAAAAAACCTTCTGATTTTATGCTGACTTGAAGAAAGATCCAAGTGAATTGTATAATCTGCAGAAGAAAGTTGTAGATCACATCGTTTCCTGGGTACAAATGAGCAACTCCAAAATCTGACATACAGAGAACTATTATTAATGTATTAATATTCACTTGGTATCTGGTCTTATGCTCTGTGACTTATTGAAAGACTTGCATAATGGAAAACAGCATGTATACTGTTTGCACATAATCCCAGGCTACGGTGGGAATCAACAGGGAGAATCAAGAAATAGCTAAAGAGATATGGACACTTCGTTGATTGGAAGTGGTCAGTATCAATTCATACTTCTAAGCTGAAACCATTCTGAATGGCAAAAGGCCACAGGAATTCATGGGACGAGGACATTTTTGAGGTTAGAAAATAATGAGTTTTGGCAACAAGAATATCACATTTTAGCCAAACTTGCTGCCATATATATTAGCCATACTGCTTTAGACAAATCAGTTATCCTCCTTGAGTCCCAGAATCCTAATTTGTAAAATAATAGTAAAATGTGTTAGATTCTCATTAGTTTGAAGATAAATATACTTTTAATATTATTTTTTAAATGTCAATGGGGAAAATTGAAAAGACAAGGAATCTAACATGTAAGAATTACAGGAATAGTTAAATTTGAGTATTAAGTAGTCTCTTATGATTATAAACTCTATTCCGTATGACCAAATACACATTAAAAAAGAGAATCTTGCCGGGCATGGTGGCTCACGCCTGTAATCCCAGCACTTTGGGAGGGCAAGATGGGTGGATTGCTTGAGGTCAGGAGTTCAAGACCAGCTTGGCCAACATGGCAAAACCCCATCTCTACTAAAAAAATACAAAAATTAGCCAAGCATGGTGGCGCATGCCTGTAGTCCCAACTACTCAGTAGGCTGAGGCAGGAGATCACTTGAACCCTGGAGGCAGAGGTTGCAGTGGGCCAAGTTAGCGTTACTACACTCCAGCCTGGGTAACAGAGCCAGACTCTGTCTCAAAAGAAAAAAAAAAGAGAGAATTTTAGTAACAACTCTAAATACTGTCCAGATTTTTTCCTCTTTTGTCTATCATTTACCACAATGTATTCATTGTTTTTTATTTCCATTTCATACTCAGATATGATGAGTTACAGTTTCAGACTGTAAGTGTAGTATATATTTAACCCAAAAAATTTTCCCTGCTCCATTATTTTGACTTAAAAAACCTTTAAAAAACTGAAAATTGACTATTTTTGCAAAAGTTCTAATAGACATCCTATGTTGATATTTCACAGAGCAATCAAAACAAAAGAACATGCAAACTGTGCTTTAGAGGCAGATATTTCCCTTACCTAATCCTAAATTAAACAGTGCATGAGTAGGTAAGTCTTCTATTGCTCTCTGAAACTGCGATTTATCTAAGTGATGAGCTTTGCTCTCTGTCAGACACACATACACAAAGAGATGGGCTGTGGATCAGCTATCATAATGGATATCCCTGAAATAAAGCTCACAAAGCTATAAAACTCTAAAAAGCACATGCATGAAATGACAGAATAGAGTGTGACTGTCAAATGTTGACTCAGTAACAGTTAAACCTCTTCTGGCTGCACTTTTTTATGGTCTCCTCCTACTATATTAATGACACGGGAAGAAAGAAGAAACAAAAAAAGGTTTTTAACCCTCCAATTATGTGAACCTCACAGACCACCAAAGAAGATGAAAGATTATTTATAATGTCATAATGATTTATCAATTGAAGACTTTTTCATCAGCTCAAGTAAAATATAAAGAAAGAATGCACATGCCCACTCTTCAACCTCTTCGTTTCACTCTTGGTTATTAACATCTCAATTTTTCAGAAAAAAACTACCCACATAATATAACACTGCAAATGGGAGAAAAGGCTTTCTTGTAAGTTATGTATAAATGATATCTAAACTATATATGTGTACACACACATACACACACAAACACACATGTTCCTGTAACTCTAACAAAAACACATGTTGAAGAGATCTCTCACTAATTTTACCTCCATCAAGTGTGAATTTATCCATTAAAATATCCATAGACATTTTGGTTTTCTGGAATTTAGCAACCCATGAAGAAAAATTTTCTATCCACTTTCTCCGTCAGAGAATGATAGCGAGATATGAACTAAGGGGTTGGAAACGTCCATATATATACATTCTCTGATCTAGTCATTCACAAAATCCACCTTATCTAATTCTGGTTTTTTCCCTTCTGAATTCTCTCATGAATTAAAACCCACAACTCTGTTCTACAATCTAATTTCCTTACATAAAATTTGGTAACTAGCTTCATGAAAAGTTGCTTGTATAATTCTGATTCAACTTCTTAGAAGGTTAGTTTCATCAGGTAATCTGATCAGGTGAAATGTATTAGCAGATCAAGTTTTCTTAAGAAGTACTGCAAAGTTGAAGACAGATTGGTTGGCTCAGAAACAAACAGTAGACAAATTTGAGAGTTTTGGTCTAGGTGAATAACTTTCCAAGATACGAAAACAACTTGACAATATTGATAAATCCTTATTAATGATTTTCAAAGAAGTGATTTTAAAATGGGAGGAATATTTCAAAACTGATGACAAATATCTAATTCTTATTTTTATGAGTAAGAGAGAAATTTAAATAACAATGACTTAAGCACTTAATTTATATTCCAGAAAAGATGGGGCTACCTATAAAGATCCGTTCAGAGCACACAGTAGAGGTTGTGGTAATGACAGGAAGCTGGTATGGATTCACTAAAATAATGTTATAATGCCCTCATTTTCCTTTTTAGTAGGTGCTAGAATGCAGACCAGGGAAATTCAATAACAACAATTGTTTGGACTTAACTCAGTTTTTGAGCATCCTCCTTTCTAGTAAACCTTGTTGTTATAATGAAGAAATTACAGGACCCTAAAAAAAGGTTTGAGTAGAGTAGGAAGAAGAAATCAACAATCACTGTCCTTAAAATAACTTAAGAACCTCCACGTTTAAAAAGAATAAACAGCTGTCATTTGTGAAATAGAAACAGAGTTTGGCCGTATATAGCCAAGAGATAGAACACTGATCAAAGATTATAAGTTATCAGGTGAAAGACAATGAACCACTGAAGGAAGAGTGATCTAACAGTCCGAGCTGCCTGTCCACTGAATGGGCTGCCTCAGGATGGAAGAAATTTCCACCTTCCGAGAGATTTTCAAGTAGTGGCCATATGACAATCTACCTAGCATATTTCAGATACTGAAGAGGCAATTCAAGGTTGAATGATAGGTCCTTTTCATTTTCTTTCAAACCTTCAATTCTATGATTTTATGTCCTACTTGACTGAACTCAACATAACGAAACTATTTTGACACATATCTCACAAAAAACAGGTTTGATTCTTTTTAAACATGGATGTTTGCAAGATATTTAAAGACAACTATTGCTGATGCTTTCTTTCTACTCCACTGAAATATCTTTTTCAGGTTCTTGTGTAATTTGTCATATTTGTATACTCTCTCTACTTGTAAATGATGATTTTCTTAAAAGGCATTAGCTAATGATTTCAATACTTAAAGCTATTGTTTTATAATCAATAATTCCATAATTGTTTTCTTAAATTCAAGGAAGACATTTCAAATTATATAAAAAAACAAAAATATGATAGCTATTCAGACGTATTTTGTGAGGAGACTGTCCAATAGTAATTAGACTTGCAAATTCAGGTACTTTGTTAAAAACACACTTACAAGTCCCCATTCAACATTACAAATTTAGCCCTTAGGAAACCACTGCCACAGGAAGGAAAAAAATTCTCTATGGCCTGGATGTGTAATATACAGAAAGAACTACTCAAAAGAATGTATAGAAAACAAATAATTCACCAAGAACTTTACATAGGAATACTATCACAGTAAAATACGGGCCCTAGCTTCTTTGTCACCATGGTGCTTTGCTTACGGTGTGTACATGTGGAAGAAGGGAGGCAGAGGGGGAAAAAACCAAAACCTGGGATTTTAAATGTCTTTATATACGGTCAGCCTTCAGCCAACGTCTAAAAAAAGGCTGTGTTGTTCTTCCAAACCGCAGCAGACAGACATAGTGTACATACTCAGTCAAATCAGAAGGGTTAATGTGAGAAAATCAGCAGGCCAACTAAGAAAAATAATAGAATTTGCAACCTATGCAGGATGTCCCGTTGGTGGGAGGGCTACACAAATGTAAACACAAAAGTGGAATGTTGTCTGAAGATAATTATTCTATAAACAATGGGTGACTCAGCTACTGAGCTACAGAAACATATAGAATTACTTTCTTCAATTTCTCCTTTTCATGGAATAAAAGCGATAAAACTGTCAGCATTCTTACAAATGTAGCCTCAGTAGCCAGTAGTTACTTCAGTTAAATAAATATAATCTGACCACTTTAAAGAGTCATGGCTTGGTTCAGAAATGCTGGGTCTAACAACAGAAACAGGCACATCAGGGCTATAGTTCTCTTTTCGACTCTCCATTGTAATTTTAAGTACAGAGAGAGAAAAATATATATTAGAGTGGATATTTTAAATCTCATTTTAAGGAACAGCTGAAACTTTATCGCTTGTTTTATCAGAGGTGCTGGGAGAAACAAAGTAACTAAGACTTGAGTATATTGTTTTTGTTTTCTTGACTCCAGCGATGGGGTTTGGTGCATGGTGTAGACAGAAGAATGAAGGAAGGAGCAGAAACAGGAAAAATGAAGAACTGGAAAACAGATGCACAGGTTGTGGCGATGGTGATTGCTTAAATGAAATTCTTTTGATCAAGTCTCAAAAATGTGCTGAGTACTATACATGACCAATGCTGGGGCCCAAGCGAATTGAACAGGAACTGAGTTACTTTCTGGAATGACCTTTCCATGGTCCATTAGAAAAGAGACTGGACTTTGAGCTGTAAGACTTCAGTTCAAAGACTGATCTATCACTTGAATTCCTCTAATCCTCTCTAATCTCAAGTTAAAAAAATTTTTTTAAACAAAGAATACTGTTCTACTTACATTACAGAGTGAGACCAAACTATGATGGGAAAGCCCTGTGAAAATGTTAAGGTACAAAATAAAGATCAAGAGCTGTTACACTCCTATGACATAGGCATAAGCGAGTCTTTATTTATTTATTTATTTATTTTTGAGATGGAGTTTCACTCTTGTTCCAGTCTAGGGCACAATGGTGTGATCTCAGCCCACCGCAACCTCTGCCTCTTGGGTTCAAGCGATTCTGCTGCCTCAGCCTCCCCAGTAGCTGGGACTACAGGCATGCGCCACCACGCCTGGCTAATTTTTGTATTTTCAGTAGAGATGGAGTTTCTCCATGTTGGGCAGCTGGTCTCGAACTCCCAGCCTCAGGTGATCCACCCGCCTCAGCCTCCCAAAGTGCTGGGATTACAGGCATGAGCTACTGCGCCCAGCAAGTCTTTTTTTATTTGTAAAAGAAGAGAAAAGGTGTGACTGGAAAGATTCAATGAGACCCTTTAAATAAATTCTACATTCCTCATATTTTCCTAATAGTTGTAAATCCATACTGGTAAAATAGCTTGCAATGACTGTAATAAGGAATATATCTACTAAATGTAGAGCGTAACTGCAAAACAAATTTATCCTTAATTATTTCAATGTCTTAATGTGTAAGTGTCTTGAAGGCAGCTGTTTGATCTTGAAGAGAAGGAAGGGATCAAGGGAGGAAAGAAAGACCTCTCTTTGACAGGCTAGGTTTTTATAAAGAGCAGTTCTGGTCCCATAACAAAAGTGAGTCTTACTTCACTTACTGAAAATTAGAAAATTCAGAAATGTGGAACTACGTATGAAAATTTACAACCCCATAACCTTAGCGTAACTATTGTTAACATTTTGTTGCATATTCTTTTAGTCTTTTATCTATGCATCATGGAAGTATACTTTAAAAAATATCGACATCATCCTATATACAGTGTTTTCAAACTTATTTTTTTCAGGAGTACTATTGTGAGCATATCCTCGAATCCTTAAACAAATAGACAATTTCAATCATCAGAGAGGCCTGTGGGTGTCTCTCTGAAAGCCCAATTTGGCATGCCCTATGAGTCTCATTTTATTGGACCATCCTACACTAACCCCTCTACCAGAATGATGTAAAGAACACAAGACTCTCTGTTTGAAAACATGCACAGCTTTTCTAGGCTTGAAAATTAAACCATAAAAAGTTTACTGGAAAAAAAAAAACCTTTAAAAAGCTCCTTAAAAACTCACACCATAATTGCTCCCCACCAAGCGTGGGCACTTGCTAGCTGCAAGTAGTGGCACTGTGACAAATGTAGCAAAACTGAAAGCAGGCTATACTAAGAGAAAGAAAAAGTCTTCCACTGGCCATCTGTGAAAATAAGGCATGTGGCCATTAAATGCAGAGGCTGTAAATATACACAAACTCCATGAAGCAAATGGCAAAAAAGGACTAAACTTCAAGCTCAAACAAATCAAAATGTTTAATGCATAGTTACCACTGCTGGACGAAACAGCTCTGATCTTTGCAGTCTGCAAACTCGGCATGTATTTCAATTAAATACCCCCAAAAAGAAAAGAAATGAAGAGAAAGAAATGAAAAGACACAGAAGAAAACCGTCTAGAACAAAAGGCTATAGACATCCTATACTCAATTTCTAAAAACAAACAGCCCCTTTAACTTGCATCAGCCTGTCAAGAATGTCGATTGGAATTATTGAAAGGCTGACATACAGAGTGATGGATGGTGATGACATAATACCTATTTGCCTTTTTGTCATGGTCTTTGAAAACTGGCTGCTCTGTGCTGATAATATTCACTAAGGGGTTTTCCTCTCCCCCTCCTGTCCCATAAGAAGTGTTCCCTAGCTAAGACACTCAGAATTAAGAAGGTTTTATGAATGAAAAACAAAAGGAAAGAAGATCTTAAGGATCAAATGCCAACTTGCACACAAAAAGCTGGTGTAGATTTTCTAATAATCAGTTACCTAGAAAGCAGTTTTCCTTTCGTTTTATATAAATTTTCAGAGTAGAGAGACTCCAATAATAAGAAGGCAAATATTCAACTTCAGGTTTTGTGTATCTTTTAATTAAAGTCACCAAATAAATAATTACATGTAAATGTAGAGATTAAAAAATAATATATGCTCACTTTAAAAGAGAAAATATTAATCACTTGTGTTATTTTAATTTGTTCCTAGGCAAATTCTAGCCAGAAGATTTAAAACATTGGGAACATTTGTTAAACACACACACACCCCTAGTAAAATCTGCTTTACCACACTGTTGCAAAGAGCTATCTTATTTTCCTCCAGAAGGATTTACCTAACATGCCTACTTCCTTTATACAATTTTTCTCTAGCTATTGAAATATCTATTTCTAATTTGACTTTTATAATTTATTTTAGCTAAAGGCAACATTTATAAAACTCATCTGTAAATCATTAATTGAAGCATCTTCCACTGACTGGAAAGGCATGAGTTCCTTCAGAGTCACTTTTTCAAAGCAAAACCTGTAATTCACAATTCCTCAGGCCTTCTCCTTATCTAAAGGAAGGAGCATGTGTTAGATAACGGTGAACTACATACATTGTGTCAGTTTCCGAAGAGTTAACACTGCTGGCCCCATCCATCAGATGGCCAGCGAAGCATCAGGAAAGAATGATGGATGTAAAATTATTACAGGGCTGCCATCCGATACACTTACTGCCATTTGTAACTAATGCTGGGAATGACACACTTTTTTTTTCATTATTAAACATCCACATTAAGTCAACATTGGACACTGTCATTTCCTGTTTGGCACTCTGTTAAAGGGAAGGAAAAGGGTTGACAATGGCAGAAAGAGATGGTTGTAATGGATGGGTTTCCAAGTGCCAGACAAATAAAATTAACCTTTGTTTACAACCAGCCTATATATCCTGTGGTAAGGCTTCTTATGAATATGACTCAGAAAGAGTCGAAATTAGAAACTGTTATCATTACTGAGTAAATTCTTAATTAAAATATGTTATTTACCAGATTTCCATCTTATCTGACAGAAAATTACAAAGAATTTTCACTAAAGCTCAGAAGAAAAAGTAAGACATTTTTCCAGCTATGATTTACAATGATAGATGAATTCATAGCCTGAATTATGTGTTGACATTCCAGGTACACTGTAGGCAATTAATGTTCAGTGAATAAATTATCTACCTTAAATATATGCACACATTTGCATGCTTATTTTTGTGAGTGACATCTGTTTTACATAAGAAAAGCAATACAGAAGTCAGTCTTAACATGTATACGGCATGTATGTGAACATACATTTACAGATTTAACCTGTCATCAAGCAATGTCTCTCGTACACATGCTTGTGTGTCATTTAATTCTTTGTGAACCCCAGACAAGGTATAAGACCCTGGACGTGTAATAGTAGAAGAGCAAAAGATAGATAGATGGCAACAATTATAAAACAAACAAAATAAACCAGTTTCATGAAGGAAGTATTTGAGAGCTTTAATACCATTTTTATAATATGGCTGTGGCTGACAATCTCCTTTCCCTACCCAATAGCCATTGCCCTTCTTTTTTCCCAGCTAATGTTACCTTTGAGCTCAAGATATCCCTTGATCTCAGAGAAGATAGAACTAGCTCTCTAATTTACTAGTAAAAAAATAATTCATGATGAATTTAAAGCAGTCTCTTTTCCTTGGCCAATAATTGTCTTGAAGATGTTCACATGACCCAGTTCTAGCCAATGAGATGTTTGTGGAAGGCAGCTTGAGAACAGAAATCAAATACTCCTGTTTGAATGAAGACTGAAGTTAGCAAAAAGAAAATGACTTCTCCTTTCTGAGTCTGCCTGCCTTTATGTGGATGTGATAGCTGCAGGTGCAATGATTTTGTGACTCAAAGGGAAAAGTCAAGAGAATCACAGATTTCAACTCTGATATCAAGTAGACGAACTAATGCCACCAACCTCCTACTCCTGAACTTCATTATATGATAAAAATGAATCACTATTTAAGCTACCATATTCAGATTTCCTGATACAAGTAGTGAAACTCATTCCTAACAGCTATGACAGTGTAGACACAGTCTTCCCAGGATGACTATAATTGGAGTGAGTGACACAAACAGAAAAGCTTCTGTTCTATTTTTTCATTTCAGCTGAGTACACTGGGCCTCTATTGTATTAACACTGTCTGGTAGGATCAGGATGATAAAAACTGGGGGTTTCGTAATCTCTTATTAATATGGATACCTGCCCTTGACTCTATGAACAAAATTGTGCCATCTGGGTGGTAATGAAGCAAAGTATGCTTTTTACAAAACAGAATACGAGAGGCTTCTTTCTGTTCCTTCATACCTGAGAAGTTACTTTTTCATCCACAACACTAATCTGTAACAAAGCTGTGTGGTAAAAGATAACATTATTTGAATATACAATCAGTCTATAATTAACCAGAGATGACAATTACAAATAACACTGTGTCCCAGAGTTTCCAAGAAACCTGACAAACACAGTTCTTGGGTATGTTGAAACACTGCCAAGAAAAGTAAAGAAATAAAAAAAATCTTTTAGAAGTCTTCCATTAAAATGTGTTTCAGTAAGAATGACTTTCATGATGTGTTTTGGTACATATCACTCAGAAATCACTGGTCTCTATCTTCACACCTCTAATTGTTTTCACTGTCCAGTTACAGCTTTTCAGAATTAAGCCTTTCTAGCTGGGATAATCACGTGACTGGCGATTTGAGATGTGAAGAAAAGTTAATGTGTGTAAGGCTGTGTGTCTAAGAAAACAGACCTCCACCACAAGATTCCAATTATCTGGAGCTCAGGTCATGGTATCTTTTAGGTTGATGTAAAGCACCAGGTTGAACCTCTTTTCTTTGTTCCTTTCTCCCAGTTCCTTCCCTTCTTTCTTTCTGCTTTATCTCTCGCACTCCTTACCTTACACATATTTTCTGGGTTGAGGGAGTTAGGAATATTATTATTCTCATTTTGAGACAGAGTCACCCAGGCTGGCGTGCAATGGCGTGATTGCAGCTCACTGCAACTTCTGCCTCCCAGGTTCAAGCAATTCTCCTGCTTCAGCCTCCGAGCAGCTGGGATTACGGACTGTGCCACCACGCCTGGCTAATTTTTTGTATCTTTAGTAGGGACGGGTTTTCATCACGTTGGTCAGGCTGGTCTCGAACTCCTGACCTCATGATCTGCCCACCTCGGCCTCCCAAAGTGCTAGGATTACAGGCGTGAGCTATCACACCCAGCTGGGAGTATTATTTTAGACAGAAAAACATGCCCTTCTTTTGGGATTCAAGTAATATGATAGTGCAAAATGTAAGAGGAATTTATCACATATTATTTAATGTTTCACTAAACTCTATGGCAACATTTCAAACAAATTACTGATCCACGTATTTATTGGCCATAGATAATACTGAGTGATTATAAAACTCAGACAAAAAGATAGGTATTAGAAAAATAACACAATACACAGGGACATGCGGTTCATGTGAAAGAAAATGTTTCTACCCTTGTCAATTCAAGTATATAAAGGATTTGACATGCTAAGCAATATGGGGTCTTTATTCAATTCTATAGGTGGGCTCACACACATAAATATGTAATGAGTAACAGTCAAATAATAATTTGATCCAAACTGTAAGCTCTATAAAGGGAGAACTCACATTTTCTGGTTTAACACAATACCTCCAGTATATATCACAGTGCATATACATAGCATGTGCTCATGTTCAATAATTACTAATTAAAAGATGTAAGTATGACATTATTATCTCATTTTCATGAGTTACACAGACACAGATTGATCATTTATATTCTAGAAATGATACTCAAGTTATTTCAACAGGAAAAGTCAACCACAAACTATAGCAATATCTCCTTCAAAGAGTTTCAATGATTTCAATTACATTTTCAGGTGTCAGGGTAACGTAAGGGAAGAGATAATTCAGGTCCTTTGGTTGAGAAGGTTTCCTTTTACATTACAAGAATTTGTCATACTACTACAATAATGAAACTGCTCATTTTCGTAATTTAAGTTTTTCACGTAAAAACTCATAAATTATAAGACTATAGTTCAAGATGTAACTCAACTACATCAAAAGTGCATGGTGACAAGATTCAGGAATGATGAACTTCTTGAGAACATGTCCAACAGGTTTTGGCAGGTATTATTTAAAAAACAGATTTTTTTTTAAGTTATTATAACTCTACAAAAGAGAAGGAAAGTTGAAGCAGTAGCTGTCAACAGAGGCAACTCTCACTCCTGCAACCCAAGTAAGAGGTGCTAATCAGAGAAATAAAGTATGATTGTGGAGATGGAACAAGAAGTGGAAATAAGGTCCCCTAACAATGGACAAGTATATAATAAAGTGAATGCAGATGGTTCCACTCCTGTTACTTAATCAAAAGGCTGTGCAGAGTCACTGGAGCCAGCATAAAGTCATGTGTTGGAACAACAGCTGATCTGTATTAGAGAAGATTAACTCACAGTGCCATGGTGGAGGTCTCAGGATTATTTTATGTACTTCCATTGCCTTACAAGCCGTCAGCACAATTATTGCCCCTCGATCTGAATGACTGATCTGTAACCACAGCTAAACAGCACGCTGCTTAGGGGCCTAGGAGCTTCATGAAGATGAATTTCCATACCATCAAAGTACTTTTAATGGGCTCCCTGATCCAACCACAAGGCCTGCTTTGCAAGTACACAGAACTCAGGATGAAGGCTTCCTGTCCAAAAGGATTTGGTCGGTTGTCACTTGACAATTCCCAGCCAGCACTGGGGAAGAGAGGGGGGAGATAGGTAGAGTTGTCTCTGCTTTGGAGGATTAAAAAAAAAAAGGGTACAGATGCTTGCTGAATGCAACCAACTGCTGTATCCACAGCTGAATTCAATGCGCTTAACAAATAACGGCAATTTAGCTATGCTTGCGAGGAATAGCTTGAGTCACTTTGCATTAGCATCTGGCTGAGTGTTAAACTCATTTCTACATGGGGAGCAGAGAAAAGGAATTTCTGTTTAAGCATCCTTTCAGGAATGTTTAAATATTTGAATATAAATTCCTTTATGCTTGCTATCATTCCTTCTTAGAACTGTCACTTTGCTTTCCCCCTTCTTTTCGGTGCTTAGCTATAAAAATGTGCCCTTCTCAGGACACCAATGTCATACGTCTTATGTTGTAAGACTGCAAAGGATGTATACTGATCCATGCTTTGCTCTCCCCCTCTGGACACACAATAGAACTGAAATCATTTCTCTATCCTCAACTTTTACCATACTAGGACCAAGGAAACAGCAGTTGTGACAGGATCACCCATACCTTTTACCTTCCCTATACAGATTGCTGGCTTAGTGATTATACATCAAACTCCACATAAAATCTGGGAAACTAGAAAGCTATCCAAATTAGCAATCTGCTCATTCTAGACAATTCTGTTTGACTCATAAGCTTCCCATTATGATGAACTTTCCAGTTATTGCTAAGTAGCTGATCATTTTTTCTCTTATCTACTGGATCTAGAGGATTCTGTAAAGGGGACTGGGTAACATTTTGAAATTTCAATTCAAAACATGTCAGATATTCCAAAAGTACATAATTCTGATGACTTTTCAACCTATAATATCTTTCTAAATAAAATACCATGTATGCTTAGACAAAAGGGCTTGAAATCATTGTATCTCAGACAAATTCAGACATTTCACTGGCCTTAGTTATAACACAAATAATGTCAAAGTTTTAATAAATACATTTTATGGTAAAGTCAAAATTTCCAGTTTTGAACTCGTCTAACACTTGACAGTGCTTTGCACTGGAAACATATTATGACAAGCTCAGGATCCTAAATACTTAGAATATGAGCATGGGTATCATCCAAGCTTATGCTGATTAAAGAAGATTCAGCATTTCAAATCCAGTTCATCCCCCAAATACAAGTTAAGCATCTCTGAAAAGCAAAACTTTCAGTCAGACTCAGATATTTCAAATGCCATTTTGTTTTGATACAAGCTGTGACATAAAAGGGGATATTCACTGTCAATAAGGTTTGGAGATGGATAAAGAGAACTGTAACTCTTCCCATTTCCAGATGGTTTTGATTAGGATGACAATGAGGCCTTCTGTATTGATGGAGGAAGAAAAGGGACAGAGAACCATCATTCTGAGGATGGTGAGACAATGAAAAGAATTTTTTTTTTTAAAGCATTAGGCAATTTAAGTATGTTTAGAAAGTAAGTTATTTTATGAACTGACCTTTTCTGTTCGGCAGTTATTGAGACCGAGACTATTCACAACAGCCACCTTCCCATCAAGCACCTGTTGTTCCCGTCTAAGTTGTTCCTTCATTTGCCGAGCTTCTTGGATTGCCTTGGTGACAGCATCGTGGTCATTTAAGTAACCTGAAAATGAGACAGATCAAAGGACATCTTTTGTATGAATGCATGTCTAGGCTAACCTTTAACCATAAAAATCACTTCTTCTTTTGGTAACAGCTAGTGTCTGACCTATAATGATTTCGCCACGGAATTCATCTAAAATGAATAAATAATTGACAATGACTGATTCACATAGTCATACATGCCATACATAAACATGTTTCCAATATGTTCAAATATCTGTAATAAAAATATAATACCTGGGTGAAATATGGTTGTTTCCAACTATTTTGAATTAAGTTAAAAATATAATTTTTAAGTAAATGCTTTATTTTTCGAATATTACTTTGTAGCGCAAATATAAAACCCATTTTTAATTTTTTTTCCTGCAAGGAACATTTGAATGTTAGCATAGAATTTAGGTATTCATAATTATAACTGTGATTATTGAGTCTCTCCTAGTAGTAGAAACACCATTTAAGAGGGTCTGTATAGCACTATTAGATTTGTTATATACAGAAGAAATAAATCATTATTAACTGACTGAAGAGTATTTTCCTACTAAATCCATTTATGGTGAAATAAACCACAGGTGGCAGTGGTTTGCTATGGATGCAAACTTATAATAGTTAGGCTAAATTTCAAGCACAGAACGTAACCAAGCACCTGTAATTGTTTGATAAGAAATTGTGGCTACTCTCAACTATAGCCACACTTAATTTACACTCTTAATAAGATGGCCAAATGATCAGCTTATGTATGCAACTCCACAGTCCATGGTTAGCAAAACACACTACCAAAATATTGCTTTTACAGAACAACAGGTGTAACAACCAAAACCAACTTTTAACTTAATTATAATTTTAACACTGGTCATTTATTTATTCGATGCATGTTAGTATGATGACCTGCATTATATTAGAATAGAATACTGATGGAAAAAAATGTTTTGCAAACATTTAAAGAAAAGCTAATATCTCATCTTTTTCTCTCCCTATCTTTTAACTAGGGCATAAAATGGCATAAAATGAATCTGTAATATGAAATTGCCCAGAAAAGGGACTTGTTTGTGACACGAGGCTAAATCTAACCAGATCCATTGGTGAATTGTGACAGATGGAGGGACTGTGAGACAGAAGGCAGGCACTAATCACACATAAAATGACCGGCTTGCCTCAACATGTTCCATGGATTCCAGCAAACTTTACACCCTAATCCATTTTTAGAACAAAAAACATCTGGGCCATAAATCCTCTAATCTGCCAAAACACGCTATTAAATCCCATGATTTGTTGAAAAACACTAAGATTAAAGAAAGGAAATATAAAATGGCTAACTGCCGTGTTAGGAAAGTGTTATTAATACTCTTTGTCTCAATTATGAATGTTCTGGTACTAAAGAGCCTTGTCTAATCATGTCAGATTACACATCCTTGTTGTATTGCTAGACTCTTCTATCTGATCTGGTGATTGCCAAAAAACATAGAATATTTTCTTGCTGCTTAAACGTTTCTATTCAAGAAACTGATGTCAGATTAGTGCAGTATTCAGTGCTGGCAGGTTTCTAAATGATCCATTTTCCCCTGTTACTATGCACAGAGTAGACCTGGTCCTCTGATCTCCTTCAGGCAGAAGGAAAAGTTCCAGTGTAGGCGATAGAGAGGGGAAGCTTGAGAGTGATTATATATTTTGCCTTTCAGAGCAAAATTCACTGGAACTTATTCAAAGAACAAAACATCTCTGCTCATTATAAATACAATAATGAATTGAAAACAACTCTAAACCTAGAACACATCTTTAGGGTTAATATTTACTGTAAAAGATGACTGTATTTTTTTATCCTCAACATACTAATTTGGTTCTCCTGTGCATCCTTCTTAATGTATAATTCTTGAAGTTGTTCACGACAATATCACTCTAGATAGAAATATAACTTTCACATGACAATGATTATCTTGATATATGTTCCTTTAATAATATCTTAAGAGGGTCAGTCTGATTTTTCTATGCTCTAACCCCTGCTTATATATAACCTGGCATCATACATTTTTGTAGTCTATTTAGCTTCTGTGTAGTCTAATTAGCTTCTCCAGAACACAAATATATTTGAAATGGCTTGGCACATGGCACTGAATAAAAGCATGAATTCTTTATGCTTTTTAGGGACTGCCAAGATAACATTGTGTAGGAAAAATGATTAATATAGATGCAAGAGGAATGTAAATTATTATGAGGGGGGAGTAACTGACAGACCTATGTTCTGTAATGGTTATTTCCAATTTGAGATGTGTGTTTCTGTGCAGGTAGAAATAACTGTTCACTTTAAAATAAACATTTTTGCTTTTAGAGACTCTTGAGTTTTCGTTATAATGCTATATGAAATGTTAACATTTGTAACTGCTATGTTAAATCATAAAGCCATTTATATATGACAACATTCAATCTTAATAGGATTGTTTCCTGGTTCTTTACAGTTTGTCCTCATCATAGTCACCAAATCCTTAAGCCTGCTGACTCCGTCTCTCTCAGCAAATGGCCTTGCCTCTGGTTTTGCAAGGAGCAATAAGGCTGAACTCTCACCTTCCTGACCCTACCCTCACTCTTAACTTCTGCTGGCTTCAAATTCATTTCCATTTATGCCATTTTGTTCCTCCTGTTTCAGTAACAATGATCCCTTTGCTCTCAATCAAGGCAAATCTCCTAATCTCATGTTAGAGTTTTAGGTTTCTTTTCTTTTTTTTTTTTTAAATATACATATTATTGCATTTTAGGTTCTGGGGTACATATAAAGAACATGCAGGATTGTTGCATAGGTACAGGCATGGCAATATGGTTTTTTCTTTTTCTTTTTTTTAAATAAAGACGGGGTTTCACCATGTTGGTCAGGCTGGTCTTGAACTCCTGGCCTCAGGTGATCCACCCGCCTTGGCCTCCAAAGTGCTTGGATTACAGGGGTGAGCCACCACGCCCGGCTGATATGGTTTTTTCTATACTTCTTCATTGATTATTCTATTTCTCACTGTATCATCTATCTAATCACCTGTACCATCTCTACCACCTCAACTTGTAGATACTTAAAGTTTTCCTTTCTCCTAAAACAAGCAAATAAAGTATCTTCTTTAACTCTCTTCGCCTTCTTTTTCCAACATTGTTTCTCTTTTTATCTTCTAAGTCAAGCTTCTAAAAGTTGCATTATCTCATAATCTCCCGTTCCCTCCTTACTCTCCAATTCTAACCACAATCTTGTTTCTGTTGCTATTGGTCTTTAGTTGTCAAACAAATCCAAAGGACATTTTCCATTTCTTGAGAGGAATGACAGCACTGACCATCCTCTCATTATTAAAACTCATTTTAGCATTATTCCTTTTTCCTCACTGCCTCCTCTGTGTTTGCATCCCTGGGACCCTTCCTTCACCTAATCCTTAGATTTTGGTCCAAGATTCTAATCATTAGAAAAAGCACGTAAGTTTTGGAGCTGGGCAAGCTTGAATTGAAATCCTAACTTCGACACTTACTAGCTGTAAGAATTGCTTTACTTTTCTATGTTGCAATTGTCTCATAAATTAAATAGGGGTAACACTTGTTAACAGAAATGTCAAGATTAAGAGTTAACATAGTTTTTTAATTATAATAAATGGTCAATGAAAGCTATTCAGTAACTGTCACTTTATAAAGTGGCATAGTAAAATAAGTAGAATTTGGAAATTTGATTCAACTGGATCTGGGATTTCCACATCTCAGTAAGTGTGGTATTTGACAAATTCTAATGCTCAATCTAAGTTTTCATTTCCCTTAACTATAAAAGGAAGGTAAAGTTAATGGAAGAATAATATGAAAAAACACATGTGAAGGAGCAGATAGCACTTGGTATCTGTGGAGGCAGGAAAAGATGTTAGACTCCTTTCTTTACTCTTTTCTTTACACTTTCATTTTCCCTATATGTTCATCCTTAGCACTCTTCTTAACATGGCGTTGACTATTATGATGAAATCTGTGGGAGGACGTCATTCACTGGCTGGCACAGAGGTTTGATGAAATGGGCATCAGACCATAAAGCCCAAAAAGATACATAATGGTTACCTGATAGATACATTTCATTTTGCCTTCATTATAGATTCAAGCAGCAATTGTATCTAAAGTCAGGATCAGATGGGAGGGCATGTATATAGGAGAGGTTTGGTGAACCTCAATCTTAAGAGGAAAATGAGATGGCAAAGGTCAATATAACTCACAGTTAACATCTCAGATGAGATTTGGAAAATGCAGGTAAGGAATCATTAATGTAAGAAATTTGTGAGATTCTGTAACTTCGTTAAATTCACTATAATTTGATTTTATTTTTTATTTTATTTTATTCTATTTTTGGAAACAGGGTCTCACTGTCACTCAGGCTGGAGTGCAGTTGCATGATCATAGCTCACTGCAAACTTGAACTTCTGGGCTAAGGCAATCCTTCTGCCTCAGCCTCCTGAGTAGCTGGGGCTATTGGCACGTGCCACTACCTCCAGCTACTTTTAAAATTTTTGTTGAGATGGACTCTTGCTATGTCGCCCAAACTGGTTTTGAACTCCTGGATTCACACAATACTCCCACCTTGGCCTCCCAAAGTGCTAGTATTACAGGTGTGAGCCACCACGCCTGGCCTACAATTTGATATTTTATGCTTCAGTATTTCTTCTTAACCATTACCAAAAATACTCTCAAAGTTTTTGCTTTTTTTTAAATAAAAAGGCCCCTTATATATTTTTTTCAGGGGCAGAAAAGAAGGGACAAATTAGAAAGTCTAATTTTAGAGGAGATAAATTCTAAAAGGAAAGAATTAGTAATGGCTGCTACACAAGGAAAGAAAATAAAATACAAAATCACTTGTAATGGGTTGAATCATGTCTGCCCAAAAGAAATATTGGAGTCATAAACTTCATTATCTGTGACTGTGGCCTCTTTTGAAAACAAGGTATTGGAAGATGTAATTAAGGATCTCAAGGTGAGATCACCCTGAAATTAGGGTGGGCCCTAAATCCAATAACTGGTTTCCTTATAAGAGGAGAGAGATTTGACTCACAGAGATAGGGGAGAAAGCTACGTGAATAGGGAGGCAGAGATTGGAGTTAAGCATCTATGAGTCAGGGACTGCCAGGGAATGTCAGCAGCATGGAGGCATGGGACAGGTTCTCACTCACAGCCTCCAGAAGGAACCAACCCGCTGATGCCTTGACTTCAGATTTCTAGCCCCGGAAGAGCGAGAGAATAAATTTCTGCTTCAACCCACCAGTTTACAGTAATTTGTTATGGTAGCTCTAGGAAACCAATATACCACACCCTTGGTCTTTACTATGTCTCTAAGAATTGAGATGTGATCCCAAGAACGTAAAATAACTACTGCTTGCCTCGAACCCTCCCAGATTGCCAGATACATGTATCTGTTTATTGACTAAGCCTCTCTACTTGAATGTCCCATCAGCTTCTCTACTTGAATGTCCTATGAGTACCTGAAATGCAGCATAGCTGGCATAGAATTCATCATCTTTCCATAGCCTCAGTCCACTCTTTCTGCATTCCATAGACCTTGTCAGTTGTCCATTCAATCCTTGGGAGTAATTTAAAGTCTCTCCTCTACCCACTAAAGGTACAAGGCAAGCAAGCCATGACAGTTGCACTTCTTCTTCAGCTCTCAAATTTGCTTCTCCAACCTCTGCTTTCATGAAAGCCACCTGATATCTCACTGTGCCTTACCCTCCTAACTGGTTTTCCTATCTTTAGGCTTACACTTTTTGAATTCATGTCTACTCTGCTTCCAGATAAAGCACTTGAAAATATTTCAAAAACAAAAAAAGAGAAAAAATGCCAGGCATGGTAGCACAGGCCTATAATCCCAGCACTTGGGAGGCTGAGGTGAATAGATCACTTGACCTCAGGATTTTGAAACCAGCCTGGGCAACATGCTGAAATCCCATCTCTTCAAAAAATGCAGAAAAAATAATGGACTGTGGTGGTGCTTGCCTGTAGTCCCAGCTACTTGGGGGGGCTGAGGCAGAGGACTGCTTGAGCCTGGGAGGTAGAGGCTTTAATGAGCCATATTCACCTGCCACTGCACTTCAGCTTGGGTGACAAAGCAAGACTCTTGTCTAAAAATAAAAATAAAAATTTTCTTTCTATCTATCTATCTATCTATCTTTCAAAAAACAATTGGATGTCAAAATCCCTTATTATAAACCCTCTTCTGGTACCCTAGTGCTTCAAGAAACATTTCATAAAACAATGATCTGTAATAGCCCATGAAAAATAATTCCATGTACAAGTAAGTGTAGGAAATATAAAATTAAAGTTAAAAAGGTTTAATTGCATGAATTTTAAAAATCCTGAATATGTTAATGTGCATTGCGAATCTTGAAGAGATCATAGTATGCAGCTTTTACTGGAACTTTAGAAACTCTTTAAATGTTCCCTAAAAATCATCATTCTAAGTTCCAAACTCTTTGACAAGGCGTAAAAGTCTCCTCCTGATACAAACTCTGCTTATCTTTCCTGCGTCCCCTCTTGCCAGTCTCTCATGAGTCCTGCATTCAAGCTGCACAGGACTCTCCTCTATTCCAAGGACAGGCCTTTGTCCTTTCATTCCAAACTCCTGTATCCCAAGTTTTTCTCTTTTGCTGAAATGCTCTTTCATTCTGGTGTGTTTGTAAATTTATTCAAACACCACCCCCTTCTGTGAGAATCTCTCTCACATACCCTGGACATGTTCTTCCCATATAGGTGTTCCTTCAAAACCTTGTTAATGCTTTTAATGTCATATTATCTTGCATTTGTCTTTCATATTGGTCTATGGTCTACTTGGCATTTTTTTGTTCAAACTATTATTCCTTTGGCCCATGGCAGGATCTGTTGAAGAAATAAATGCATATTCTAAGTTGAAAGTATCTGCCTTGATAATTCCAAGGCTACCAATAATTTCTGTCTCCTTATCAATAGAAGCCTGGACCATATGGCACAGATTTATTAAAATTCATGGATTTAACAGATGATATTAATGCAACACAAATCTTATTTACTATATATTTATTTTATATAGGACTTTTCCATTATAAGTAAAAGTAATGGCATATGTGTTGCCAGTGATTTTCAACAAATATTATTTTTTTTCTATTTTTGTGGTCATTGAGCAGCATTAAGTTTTTGGCACCCTGATATGTACACATTTCTTTATCCTGTGGAAAGAAAAGCTCACAGGAATTAGATAATACACGTGAAAGCAGTTTGCAAACTGTAAAGTGTTACGCAAATGTTAATTGCCAGGTGTCTTTGAATGAAACCTCCAATTTCCTGATAATCCAGTATCTTTCCATGAATCACAACATTCTTGTTCATTCCTTCAATCACCTTCCCACAAACAAGGTTTTTCTCATTAAAACCCTTGCATAAATTTTGCTTAGTAAAAACAAGCTGAGCATGGTGACTCACGCCTGTAATCCCAGCAGTTTGGAAGGCTGAGGTGGGCAGATCCCTTGAGTCCAGGAGTTCAAGGCCAGACTGGACAATATGGCAAAACCCAGCTCTACAAAACATACAAACATTTTTCATACTTTTGTATTTTTGGTGGTGCATGCCTGTAGTCCTAGCTACTTGGGAGGCTGAGGTGGGAGAATCATTTGAGTCCAGGTGGTGGAGGTTGCAGTGAGCCAATATTGCACCACCACGCTCCAGCCTGGGCAATAGATAAGATTCTGCCTCAAATAATAATAAGAAGAAGAAATAAAAATAAAATAAAAAGACAAACTAACAAATTTTCAAAATAATATCCTCCTTCAAGTCATCATATCTTAAACTAGCATGTTGTACATATAAAGTAGCCAATTAATGGACTTGGAAATATCGCCCTTTGTTTTACTTGGATAATGTGCATCTACTAGATTTGTTCAGTTTTCAAGCGTTAATGCCTTTGAGGAATGAAGGCTAAGAACAGTACATTCCAATATGTCTCAAAGATATGCTAGGAAAAAGGATTGTAGGCACCTAAAGCCTCAGTCCAAGGCTGTTGTCTGCTTATCCTCTAAGCAAAATGTGTGGCAGAGAGAAGGTATTTAAATCTCATTTGTATGGATGAGTGAAACAATAAATGACTGAGAAGAGCGTCTATTGCAGAGTGGCGACCAAAAGGCATCAACTAAAAAGAATAAATGCCAACCAATAGATTATGGGTATAAGGCTCCAGAATCTATTGGCTGTAAGTCTAGACAAGCTACTAGATTTTTATGAACACTTATTTCCTTAAAATTAAAAGCTGAGGTAATAAACGTAGAATCACAGAACCATCTATGCTCTGACAAAAAATTACTTCAGATCCCTGTGTGGACACATTGGCTCTTTAAGTCTGTGTTCCCTATCTGCTAAATAACAAGCTTTGACTAGATTACATGGATATCTACTCCATCTAGTTAAGGGTCTATAATTGTACAACAGCTGCAGTGAAAAAATAGATGAAAAAAATTCTTTGAAAAAAAGTTTAAAGCGTTATACATATGTTTGATATAGGTGGAAAAAGCCAATATGGGAAAGATAACATCTGGTCAAAGATTCTAAAATTATCCATCATTCTTCTGAACTATTCATGGCTTTTAAAGATCTCCTTTCTTTGGAACTGCCTATCATTTGCGTACCATATCAAAAGCATTCTTATAGAACACACTGTAATATTGGTCACCAACCTCAAAAAGTCACTTTCTATATTTGTAGCTAATAGATATATAGCAAAGAGCCCTATGTCATTAACAATAACTTAAGTCATCTTTCAGTCCACAGTTTTCTGTGGTTTATTAATGGCATCACACATTAATTCTTCTTTCAGGAGTGACCTTTACAACACCATTAAACCTCACAGCTTTTATCCAACTACATTATTACTCATTAAAGTTTCAGCTTTCAACATCTGCATTTGTTGAAAAGAGAAAAGTAAATTGTAGTGGCCTCAAATCCTTGGAAATTATGAGGGATGTGTATGTGGTAAAGGAACTTTTCAGAAAAAAAAAAGATGTTTTAGTAGTGGGGAAAGTCATGATGAATGACATTAAGTATGTTCTTGCCTTTCTAAAATAATTTGTCATACTTAATCCTTGAGAATGCTAAAGAAAAAATATTCATACATGATAAAAATAAAAATTAGTTGTTCTATTAGTCACATATTCTAGTTCTAACAACATCACAAGAGTTGCTCATGTACCAACACTATGACATTTATGAGCCTACATGTGTATTATGATAGTGTATGATTCTTGCCAAATAAAATATTTTTTCTTTTACATAGTACATGAAAGTAGATCTAATCTTGGAGCCCATTTAGGATGTTTAGCAGAGTAACTGGAGTTAGACTATAAGGTGAAAAAGCACACATGTGTCTGAAACCTTTTTCAAACTTCTCAAAACTTCCATTTTCACTTGGCCCCACTGTCTAGACTCAATTCCTCTTAACCAATAATCTGGAATTCTACTTCGTGGAGATTAAAGCATTTGATACACACTCCTTCAGGCTTCATTCTCATCATTCCAAAATTTCTCTGAAATTTTACCATTTTTCTCTTCCTTTCCTTCAGTCTCAGGAAGAAGAAAAGGTTTTCTCCTTTACAAGGGATAATTCCTTCCCATCATCTCCTTGCTATCCTGTCACTCTTGTACTTTTTCATATCTAGACATGTCTCTAACTCTTCTTCCTCTTCCCCCTTGAAAAATAATATACATATTCCTACTTTAAAACCTGTCTCTACTTAGCCTTCTCAAACTATTATCACTTCATAACACCAAACTTATAAAAAGATGAGTTTATATCACCAAATTAACTTTCTTTCCTCTTATTCTTCCACTCTGTATAATTGGAAATCTATTCAAACCATTCTATTAAAACTTCTCTGTCAGTCTACCTGTCCAATTAAAATCCTAAGGCTCTTATTCTTCATTTTTAAAATTTTCCTGCAGAAGGTGTACCATTAAATAATCCCTCTTTTTTGAAACTTAATTTTCCTAGGCTAGCATGACATTACCCTATCTTCACTCTTATTCTAAAACACCCACTTGCTCTTCATTCTAAGACACTCAACTTACTCTTCATCAGTTTTGCATCTAAAAAAAGTGTAGTTGTTCTACAGTATGTCCAATGATACCTTTATACTCTACTTCAGTTGGAGCCTAATCCTGCTTCCCTTGAGTTGGGCTGGACTTAATGATTCTCTGAGAAGAAACAGAATAAAGCAGAATTGCCTCTGAATGACTTTGGAGAACAGCTTATAAGACGCTGTGCCTTTCCCTTTGCTCTTTCCTTGGATCACTCACTCAGGAAGGTTCACTGTCATGCTATGAGCAGCCCAAGGGACAGGCCTATGTGGCAAAGAACTGAGACCTCCAGAAAAAGGATAATAATAAATGTTAAATAATAAATAATAATAAAAAAGACAACAAATATTGGTTGTTTTAAGCTGCTAAGTCTTAGGTTAATTTGTTACACAGCAATGAATAATACAATACCAATGTTCTGATATTAATACAGCACATAGGTATCATAAATATTAGCTGTCTCTCTCTAGTATCTAATACAATACCTATGATTCTTCACTCCACTTCTTACCATACACAGCCTTTTTTGGTGGACTTATTTGCTCTCCTGACTTCAACCACCTCATCAAGGAATAATTTCCATATCTAAAATTCTAACACCTCTTTGCTTATGAGGCTTCTATTTCTAGCTTCTTCCTGAACATCTCTACCTTTTAGTTCTTTGTGCTTCAAATCAACACATATTAAATTTTTATCTCTTCCCACAAACCTGCTCCCATTCTGGGCTCCCCCTTTCATAGTTGATAGAGGCACAATCCTTGTTATTTCATAAATTCAAAGTTCTAGTTTCCTCTGTCTACAATGTGACCTTTACCAGATACATTTTATTGTGAATGAATTATGTCAATTCTTCCTTAATTAATATCTTTTTACTCTATTCTCTCCTTTATCACTGCTTATTTCTGTCTCATGTAACTTATTCTTGCCCTACACCTAAACAATGGTTTCCCAAATTCCAGTATCATTCTGCCATCTCATCCTTTCAGTTTTAGCTCGGACCACTTTCCACTACACATTTTTTATATAATCTAGACAAATCAGTGCATTGATCAAAAATATGCCATTTAACTTTGTGATTTTTCTTACTGTCTAGAATGCCTATAATCTATCTCTTCTTCAAGGCTCAGTTTGAATTAGGATATATCTAACTCATACTCTTCTGTGGTCCTTCCCAGACAGAATCCAACACTCTCCAATCTTTGTAGAATTGTATCTGTGCTCTGCAATAGCACTTATTAGAACTGACTTATACCATAGAATGAATGACTTTCCCTTAACTAAACTGTGAGCTCCTTGAAGGCTGACCTAGGCTGGCCTCCTTAAAAATTGAATAAAAATAACAAAATATCAATAAATCTGGGTTGAAATCAGTATCCACAGTCTGATTTATGCATGCTAAAATTAAAATCATTGAATTTTTCAAAATCAGCTTATAGAAGTGTTTTCTACTATTTTGTTTACTGAATTTACAATTACGCAGAATTGAAACTATCCACTCTTTGTATTTTGGTGTTTGTGAATAATCCTCAAGCAGAATGGAATTGAACAAACCTAACATCCTTATGGTTGATTGATGATAGAGGCAAAATGCATTTCATCATAATGTATACTTTGTACAATTCACAAAAAAAAATGGAAATTTCAGTGATGGAAAAGGTAAGTCACCTAACAATAACATTCTGGAACCATCACTGCTCACTGCAATGTAATTTAGTCCTCTTTTTATAACCGTATGGACATAGTTAGAAATAGAAATATAACCTACACAATTAGATTTTCAGGAGGGCATTATAACTTAAGCTCTAGTGAGAAATTTCATTTGCATGTTTAAAACAGACCTATGTGATTCCTCAAATCGGAACTCTTCTACAGAACTCAAGCCATGTAGAGAGTATATGTGATGTGCCATTTAAAGATGATTCCATTTAACAGCCATAAACAGAAAATCAGCAAGAACAAAAGAAACAGAACTTACCTATTGTGCTAACTCTGGCTGAAGGACTAGCTAACGCTGCTGGGACAGAGGCTTTGAGGGGGCCTGCCCCACTGTTTATTCTCAGAGCTGGCATATGGGGAGAGGTGGGTGATGTGGGTGATTTGCCATCAGAGGTCTTGGGTTTAGCTGATAGGTTCAGTGGCTGTGCCACTTCATCCTGCAATGATCATTAGAACATGAGCTGTGATAAGGAAAGGCTGATCAAAAATGCCTAGAAAAACACAGGTATGCAGCCTGTCATTTCCCATCAAATTACTCTACCAATCAGTGATCTTAACATTCATTCTGAATATTACAGCATTTGGTTAGCTGTCAACATAATGTCTCTTTCAAATACACATTCAAAATACCTTTTGTATAAGAGAAAGTACATGTGTACTCAACTACCCACAGAAGGCAGACCATTTATGTAACCGGTGAGAAATATTCTTAAAAAGCTACTCTTTGTACTATATTCATTTGTATTGAGAGAGATTACATATTAAATTTGAAATTATGATCTAGGTAGGGTTTTTCTCTTTTAAATCTCCAAAGAAAAGGGGTAAGATCTGATGCATCTTTGTACTCTGGTGCCTAGTCAGAGCACCTGGAACACCCATGATGGAGGACCACAGACAGTTGTGTGCCTCTCACCAGAACTGCTCTCCAAATTCAACACACACACAATAAAATTTCTTTCTTAGAAAATAATTCTTTCTCCCTAGGCTTCACAAAAACACCTTTGAATTTGATCTAAAAGTGAAAATAAACATAATTAACATCACCCTAATATGTACAACTGTTATAAGTCATACCATTCTAAACACTTAACACCATGTTTTCAAAATTCAGATTTGTTTTCCAGATTTTTCTTTTAACATACTATATGTGTCACGAAGACCATGTGATCTATTCAGCATGGTTGATGATTTCCAGCTGCTCTATGGTTTAACAGGTCAAAACGCAGTTTATACTCAATTTTATATCTTTCTCTTAGGTAACTTCATACAGGAGACTTGTGTATACAATATCATTAAAATTTATATTACATCATATAAAAATATAAGAATCAGATAATATTGTATCACTTTTTAAATTGAAAAAGTTATTTTGTTCCTTTCCTGTGTTCTAAAATTGGAATATCATGCCACTTGTTTATATATTGATGTTTACAATATATCCAATTTTACATTAATAATATTGTAGAATGCAAATTTAGTTTCCATTTAGCTATTTCATGAGTTAAGAACATAAAATATTTACCAATAACAGGATGATTTGTTGAAAGTAGAAAAATTTTTAATCAAATGGGGTAGTCAGGTGTACATGTTAATTGTTGTATACAAAAATTTAATGCACGGTTTTACCAAAAGAACCGTTGAAATAAATCACTTTACAAAATGGTTAAGTGGTAAAACATGACATCTATTTCAAGTGTGTGTGTTGGGGGGGGCGGGGAGGTATATATTTGAGATGGAGTCTTGCTCTGTTGCCCAGGCGGGAGTGCAGTGGCATGGTCTCAGCTCACTGCAACCTCCACATCCTGGTTCAAGTGATTCTTCTGCCTCAGACTCTTGAGTAGCTGGGATTACAGGTATACACCACCACGTCCAGCTAATTTTTGTATTTTTAGTAGAGATGGGGTTTCACCATGTTGGCCAGGCAGTCTTGAACTCCTGACGTCAAGTGATTCACCCACCTTCACTTCCCAAAGTGCTGGGATTACAGGCATGAGCCATGGTGCCCAGCCTCAAGTTTATATATTTAAGTGGTTTAATATTATTATTGTTTCATTCTGTGGTTATGTGCACTTAAGAATTCCATAAACAGATTAGTTAAAAAACTACTCTTATGTTTTGTTTATATTGTTTGTTTCAGAAAAAAAAATTGAAAATTCATGAGATAATTCAAATTAGCAATCGTTTATGATGTCAGACAATTAATAAAGACCATTATACCAAATCTATATTGATTCATAGGATCTTGACAGGAAGTGAAATAATTCTATGATTGATTCAACATATAATTTGGAGAAGTTTACTTTAGCATTTTAAAAACTTATAGGGGCAATATTATCCTTAAATTGTTCAATTTGAAACATGACCTGTTCAACCATAACCTGTATATATGATGTCAAAATTGGCAGCAACATGGAAGTATTGTGTCCTTGCATTTTAACTTTGTATGGATGAATATTTCTCAAAATACAGCTCACAGACTAGCACCATAAGCACACCTGGGAACTTGTTAGAAAGGCAAATTCTCTAACACAAAAACTATGGGGATGGGTCCCAGCAACCTGTGTTTAACAAGCATTCATTCCAAGGCGATTCTGATACACACTCAAGTGTAAGAGCCACTTATTAACAACATAAAGGGAGACTATTGAAAAAGTTTTATTAGACTTCAAAAGCCTTTAAAAGCTTCTTCTGTATAAGAAGATAACATTTAAAAATATGTAATATTACCTCAGTCTTTAAAATATGATTGGGACATATCATATGCTAATAATAAATGGAAATATTCATATTCATAATAAACAAAATGTTACTGAGAGTCCATGGGACAGTAAAAATTATAATCCAGATCTACTCTTGTTCAATTAAGCGTCAATATCCTGTCAAGAACTTTACTATTTACTACACAGCTGTAAATATTCCAGGCACTGTTTTCCCCTAGCAATGTAGTACCTCTTTACTACCTTCTGGGTGAAACTACTGACTTATTTCATGACAGCCTTTAGAACTTCCTTTTGACATCATCATAACTCTTGCAAAAGTTTTGGGAGATGCTTGGATCAAAGGTGGCTGTTTTACTTGAATGTGAAGAAAAGAAAAAGAAAGCAAAAAGAAAAGAAGAGAAGAAGAAAGAAAGAAAAGAAAGAAAAGAACTGTATTCCCAGGGTTGGAACAGGGAAGATTTTTATGAACACAGAGGAAACAGTGTGAGTGCATAGTGAGGGTGGAATGGTGGTACTGATGAAGAGGATGTGGATGTGGGTGCTAATCGCATAAACTGTCATATGGCTTAGCTTTTAGCACTCAGAACTATTACATGCACATGCTGAAAGATAACTATTCAAAGCATTTGTTAGAGCAAGAGACCCACTGGAACTCTTAGTATTCACCTCCGTTCAAGGCAGCACAGATGTCTGAAAGCCAAAAAGTGCAAGGCCCCAAGGACATAATAGAGGTTGACAGTTCCAAAGTTGATATAAATGTCATTCAAAATTGCCCTTTCCTTCTCTTCCATTGTGTGACCACGCTAATGGTATATTAATAAGAACTCACATCCTTGATCTTTATACTGGTAACTGTAGAAATAATTTTGATCCATTATATGATGTTATTTCACAATTTTGTTCTTTTAATAATTTACTACTGAGCTACTATACCAAATGCCTATTATTTATGAAGAATACAAAAATTACACTAGTTTCTCATTTTCTATTAATTATTTTTTATTTGACTAGAGGAAAATTTAAAAATCTTAACTATAAAATGGACATGGACAATTTATTTTTGGCATGCACTCTTATAATATGAATATGTGCAATAAATGCTGAAGGTAAGACTTTTTCTACTTTGTTTTTTACTTGTAATCTTATGTAGGAGAAATTTGAAAGCTTAACATGATTAACCCCTATTCTTACAAATAAAACACACATTTAAACATGTTAAATGAATTACTTACAAATAAAAGGATGTGAGTAATTTTCAAGGTCAAAAATAATTGAAAAAGATACTATTTCTAACAACCACACCATCAAGCAGTGAGCAAGGCAATTTCCTGTTAATTACTTGCCTAATTGTTAAATGAGGTTGCCAACTGGAACTTTGGAAAATAACGTATTTCATAATTATTTCACGTATACACAAAGTAAGAGTTAAGAACTTAGTTATCTGCTGAGTAGCTCCAAACTTGTGTATCATAAATATAAAATAACCATTTACGTTTAAGTAAATGTGTTAAACAAGTTTTAACTAGTAGAAGGCTATAATTTACATGTCTAGGGCTCATTATAAATATTCCAAAGAGTTAATTTAATCTTCACAACTATGATGTAATTACTAATCTTGTGGAGGAAAGTAAGGCTTCGAAAGTTCTAGTGAAACCCAGGTTTTTGGACTTAACGTACAATACTTTTAGTTTCTGTGAAAAATTTAACCTTAGATTTAAAAAGGCAGTGATGGAATATAACTTCTGAAATTCAGTCCTAACTACATAATTCT
Source organism: Ateles fusciceps (assembly GCA_036589455.1). NCBI lineage: Eukaryota > Metazoa > Chordata > Mammalia > Primates > Atelidae > Ateles > Ateles fusciceps. The sequence goes on along the minus strand of JAZHEH010003318.1, from coordinate 3,783,890 downwards.
GTTACACAATAACCACATGAAAGATAATATATGTGCAATAAAATGACGTAATACAAACATTTGCTATTTTATATATAAAAAAGTTAAGGCACAAATTGACTTATCTTAGTGACTTTTTTGTGCTTCTCTGTCCTCTACACTATGTATCATTGAAAATTTCCTTTGTTAATACTAAAGAGTGGTTTGGACTATTCTTTTAGAAAAATCCCAAGAGTTCATGTATACATGGTACAAGAAATAATATTTTATAATATAACCAAATACAAGTTTTAGAAGCTCACTCATGATATAACTTCTCCTAATCAATTATTAGGCTAATCTTAGTTGTCTGGGACAGAATGCAAAGTAAGTAAAATCCAAATAAACACATAGGTCTGGCAAATTCCATTTACTTATAGCTACAATAACTTGTCTGAAAGCTAACATCTCAATACCAGTTTGTGGTCACAGTAGTAGAAATACCATAGAAGCTTAAGTTAATCCCAGCCAATGACAATCTGCCACACAGAAAAAAAAATAAATTGCATAAAGAATGTGAAACAAATATGCAGCCTTAGATGCATCGAGGGAATACCAATTGTCACCATAAATTTATTCCACAGAGATTACTCCACATAAAGTTAACAAACACTATAAAATAAATATATAGTTAAAATATATTTCATTTAGTTGGTTTTCAAATAACAAGTCTACTCTAGAAGAAAACATGTTACTGTAACGTAATTGTATAACAATCATAATTTTATAACATACAAATACCAAATGATTTAGAGAAATCAAACATAATTTAACAAAGAAAAAGCATTTTTCTCAATTCTAGGGCATTATTTCTCTCTCCCTACTCCTTAGCTTTTCAATTCTTTGTTAAGGAGTTTTAACAGAGAACTAAGTAACAGAGGTACAAGCATCCTAGAAAATTCTATTAGTTTCTGTTTTTCTATTCTTATCCTTCACAACATGGAAATATACCCACATGTAGGTTGCTAGACCACAAAATTCACTATCGAGGACATGCAAAGGATTAAACTCTTCAGAATATAAATTTCATCTTTATTTACATCTTTATTCATTCTCATTATCTAATATTGATGATTTGGTTCATTCCATAATACAGTTGTCTCAAAATTTCACTTCCTTAAATATTTACCTAAATTAATTATTGATACTTAAAATTTTATTTGGTAGTTAACACATTTATACCAGTTTAATGGCAACAGATAAGAACATGTGTTTATTCAATCATCCATACATTCATTCATTTAATATTTATACAATGGTATTTCAACTAATTATTAATGGCTATTATATGCCAGGCATTACAAAAATGAAAACCAAAGGATATTTAGGCATGTAGCTTTGAGGCTTTGGTTTTATGTGGTCAGTAATAAAGAAAAGAAATCCATTTACTTTTTGTTTAAAAACTAGCTGTAGATGTAAGTGAAAGTGTGTGTGTGTGTGTGTGTGTGTGTGTTTTAAACTCTTTGAGAACAGTCTGCCTTTACATTCAATATAATGTTGCATTTATAAAAACACTTTGATTCTTCAATAGCCACACAATGATTGAAAAAAAATATATATATATATGTATATATAAAATTTCAGGCTTCTTCCTCTGCATGATTTGAAAACTGATTGTCCCCATGTTTATCATAAATACTCATGTGAAATAAGTAGCAGTAATAACATATGGGGATCAGTAAAGGCATTCGTGAAACATGTTGCAAAATTAATCATGCTGCTGCTATTATCCTCTCTGATGAAATAATCGTATTAAACTAAGTAGGGAAGTAACATGACAGCCTGAACTGTATAATGTGTGCTGCTGCTCACCTCTCTTCCCTTGCTTGTGCTCAATATTCATCCTTTCTCTTTCTCTTCTACCTCTACGCACCGTGGGGAGCCCTCTTTCCCCTCTCCTACCCAAATAAGGCATTTCTTTGCTACGGTTCCACAGAGGTTTACCAGAAGAAAGAAAACAAAACAAACAAATATCATGAGGATCTACAAAAAGATTGAAGTGTACCTGCTGAGCAGAACTTAAAGGAGAAAAGGTTTATATTTACGTGCAAGTGTCAGACAAAGTAATCTAAGATAAAAATAACTGTAACAATCTTAAAAATTATTTTCTTAGTCCTTGAAGAATAATCCTGCTCATGTAGCCATCCCAACTCCTTATTTAATTAATAGGTTCCTAAAAATCAAGTCTGTCATCTTACCTAGCACATAGTCTTGAAACACCTTTCCAAGAACAGATGCTTACTTTTAGACTTACGAATTGCAAAATGCCATGTTAACCAGGCAGAAAGAGCTCCAGGAATTCTTTGATAGGTATGCTTTTGCTGTGTTAATGCTACCATTAGACTTGATGGCCATTTAAATTAAGTCTTATTTAGCTGAGCGTAATATGTTCTAGCATCTCATTTGGCTTCCTTATTTGCCACTTTACACTTTTGCTTAATGTATACCTGCTTCTTTTAAAAGTAAATGCTAGTAGTGTGGCTGGGGACATATGCTTCGATGTAGTAATTACATATTTCTTCACATTTAATTTGCTGGCCCTTAATTAATTTAAAGGTATTCAAATAGTACCCATCATTTTATTTGTTGTTTAAAATGCCCCCTGCTCAATTTCCCTTAGTATTTTAATAATTTCCTTGTTTTCTGACTTTGTTGAGTTAATGCCTCAATACTGTAAATTATACATGCAAGCACACACATATATTTAAAAACAAATAAAGAATAGTGTGGCTTCTGAAATAGGAATTATACTTCACATTCACTTTTTAATTTTAAAAATTGCCTTGAAGTAATCCAAATAGTCCCATACCATTCCTTTTTACATTTTCTTTCCTTCTATTTTACTATTTATTCTCCTTTCCCTTTAAGATCTCTAATTTAGTTTTTGAATCTTTCATTTTAGATTAACTCTCTATCTAACCTTTCCTATTTATTTCAAAAATGTCCTAAAAATATACTGCATGAATACAGTTTCTGTATATTTACCTAGAAGAATGTCATATTAGAAGACTTTTAACCCATAATATCAGATGAAAACCCACTCATAGACATTCCACACAGTAAGTTTTTCTAACTACACTTGAAAAGAGGAAGAATAAGAGGAATACAAGTGTCAACAATAATGTGCGATGAGAACAGTTATAACGTGAGCCAGTAGGAAATGTATGGTGTTTCAGATTCAACTTTGTTTAACCTCTGGTCCCCAGACAACTTCAAATTCCTAATAATAATGGTTATTTTGTCTTATAGTGTTCATTGCAGCTGGATGATTGCTGTTATCTTTTAAAATGATTAACAGTTCTTCTACCAAGAGGCTAAAAGGAAGCATAGAGCAGTAAGAATTGATGTTAATAATCACACCAGTTCCTCTTTTTAACCTCTAAATGTAAATCTCCAAAAGCTTTTAAAAATGCCTCAGAGAAATTAAAAAGTTGGTTGCTCCATGTACAAGAAAATGTAATGTGTTTTTGGCACCACCTGATCAGTCCTTAAATTTATAATTACAAAGCATTTGCCATTGCTGATTTCCTGTTAGTTCCACTTGAAGATTTGTATACAAACAAAAGAACTACAAAACTGTCAAATGATGGAATGGATTCACAAAAAAGGTAAAACATGAGCTCACAGAGCAATAAAACTTTATAAAACAAAGAAACAGAAGTCATGCTGATCAAATTCTACTATCCTCTCATGTTGACAATGGCATTTCCACCTGAACCTAAATGTACAACATGAGCACATCAGCATCTCTACTTGAATCTACAAAGGAATTAATATCAAAAGGAAAACAGAACAATATAACATGATCAAAGCAAATCAGTGGCAGAAAGTTCGATCCATTGGAGTCATATGAAAGAGAAGTAAAAATACCACATGAAGGTATGGATAGCCCATTGAGGGGGAAAAAAACACTGATGAAAATATTAACGAAACACTGATGAACTTGAAACAAAACAAAATGAAGCAATTTGAAAGATTCTCAAAGAGCTCCAAAATTCCTTTTAAAAAAATATATCTATGGCTCTCTGAGAGATTTATATTTTCTCAGATCTTAGAAAAATTCGGTCTGGATATAAGCAGATACACCATCTTTAGATAGCAACCTGGCAGTGTGAGAGAAATAATAGAAAGCATCATTATGCATAAGTCATTTATTACAAACTCCAATTAATTAAATCAAAGAGTCATCCCCCAGTACTTACATACATGCATGCATAGCTCCTATGGCACAAATCCCCAATAGTCTGGTGAACCCAGCGTAACTGGCTGTTTAATGAGTAATGACAGTTACAACAGTTAACTGATATAAACCATGCATTAGTTTACATTTCGGGGACGAGTGAAGGCCAAATTGTCTAAGGCACAGAACCTTGGAGAAGGACAGAGGCGTGTGTGTGTGTGTGTGTGTGTGTGTGTGTGTGTCTGTGTGTTCGTGTGTGTTTAATGGATTAGACATTAAAATAAGACGCAAAGCAAGAAAAGGCTAGGGAAGCCTAAGACAGCACCCCAGTGTTACTGACTGTAACATTCATATCACTGTATTTCATTTTATTGTGTTGTTTTCTTGAATTGCTGATGGCAAAATAAGCAAATTTCAAATAGTTTAAGAAAACTTTCCTTTTAAAGTGATCTGAGTACTCTCTTTACACCCATATATACCTTGAATAGAAAAAAATGTACTAAATACTATTAACTATTACATGTTAAATGGATAGTAGAGATTAATCAATAACTAACTTGATAAATTCTGTTTTTTCTATTGTTATTATAGCATTTTAAAAGTTATTTATGTTTACATACAATGCACATACACATTGAGCAAACATTACTTTGACTTGCGAATAACAGAATAGGAACATTTGCACTACCAAAATGTATCCCTCCATATTTAAATCTCTTGTAATGAATTCTTCTCACCACTTGAATTTCACAATTCTTCTCAAGTCTTCAGAATTTTGCTCCCTTTTCTTCTTGCTTTCCTCTTAGAGTTGAAAGTTTGATATCTCTGGGACTCACTGCTTTCTACTCAGAGATGTCTGCTAACAAAGTCATTGTCAGGAACTACTTAGCACAGGCTTCCTCCTATTAATGTAACTTGAGACTTTACTAGGTCAGTACATCTAAACGACAACTCTTTTCATTCCATTCATTACAGATAGAGAAAAAGGGGCAGTCATTGAAGACAAAAGGTAAGAAGTCCAAAATTAAGTAAAAATAAAATGTAAATGCAAAACTCACTTCTCCTACCCTACTTGCTTTAACCTAGACTGAGTTCCACTCTTCCGGTCAAAAGCAGTACAGTAATAGTGATACAGGAGTCGGTAAGGCATTATTTAGGCAGTTAGTGAGGATAAAAGAGTTCTCGATGGAATTTTCCTTTAATAAAAAGCAGCCCCCAAATCATTTATTTTCTAACAAAAAGCAGCCTGAGAAATCAAGCTGCACGCATAGATAAGCAAGCTAGAAGCCTGCATAGGTAAATACTGCAGCTATGCCAGAAGCCAGGTACATTCAAAATAGAGGATATCTCTTTCCTTCTCTTTGTTGCCGTGTGTGAGTGTCATGGTGCCAGCCAGGTATACTCCATTTGCATAATAAAAGATTCACAGGCTACGTAAATGGCACACCTGACACCTGGTCCAACCAATCTCCTAAGCCCTATGTAAATCAAATACCACCTCCTCAGGCCCCTCTATAAAATCAACCACATCTCTCCCCCAAACTCAGAAACCCACTTGAGCATCCCCTTCCTCTGCATGAGGAGGCACTCTCTCTTTCTCTCTCCTTTCTTTTGCTTATTAAACTTTCCAATCTTAAACCCACTATGTGTGTATGTGTCCGCGTTTTTGTTCTCCTTAGCACAAGACCATGAACCTCGGGGTATTTCCCCAGACAATGAGGCCACTTAATTAGTAACTTTCCTTTATGAACACAAAATTATAACAGTTGTGCCATCTACCCCGGTTTCTTGTTTTCCCCCAAGTGGTAGGTTCACTCTTTAATTTGTTTGACAAACATCTTTTAGCACTATTCATTAGAGAGTGATAGGTCATGAGAGAGAAGAAATTTATACACTAGAAGATAAAACATTTTAAGGCAATCTAAGTGCCTAGGAAACTTCAATAGTGAAATAAATATCATTATGATTAATCTAAAACAACGTCATGAAGAAAGAGTTTTATGGGGAAAAAAAGCATTTCATTTAGTTTGGATTCTTTAGATTGAATTCTTTGTCAGTAAAGTGATTAATCCTTGAATTTGAATTTTGGATATTAGATATTTAATTTTTACACCTTCTATTATGTTCTTATTCTGTGAATCCTCAGACCACTTTTTTTTTTTTTTTTTTTTGAAGAGTCTGAAAACACAAAAAGATATCAAGGGCATGAGTTGTTGGAACATTAAGTCTCAAAAATTTGCTTTTTTTGATTAGATGAGTTTTTACTAGAAATGACCTAAAGATTACTTTCCCCTCCTCAACATATTCATCAAAGCAATTATTTGCCAACTATGATTGACTTAAAGTATTTTTTTCCTTTTTCCTTCTCTTATAATTAACCTATTAAAGAGTAAATAAAAGGCACAGTATAGGTCTGTTTGAATACAGGAATTATACATTATACATTTTTCACATTTTTTTTTACCTGAGAACTTCTCCCTACACCAAAAGAAATGCTGATTTTATAATGTAAATTTGTCAGGGAGAGATCTCGTTTTTAAAGAAGAAATAAATGCTTAGAGCCCAATACACTATTTGTTACATAACATTTTGAAGAGTAAGTTAAACATTACAAAACTATGAAAGTATGTTTAGTGGGTTTCATAACCTAAAAACTTCTAAATTTTAAAAATAATTTAAAATAGTATGTAGCTATTCACTTTTCAGGGCTGATTTTCTAATATGATTTACTTGACATCCAAATTTTACAAGTTCCAAAGCAGCTCCATATATCTTATTTTATTCTTACAGCAAAAATATGAGATATCATCAACGCCACTTCACAGATAAAGAGAAAGAGGTTGAAGATATTCAAAAATTTGCTCACAGTCATACCTTCAGGAAGCCTGGGACTTGAACCAAAGTCATAGAGGTGTAAGTTTAGGCAACTTTTCAAAGCTGCTTCTCTGTTATTATATGCCAATAGGAAAAATAATCATTAAGTAATAATTTCTTTGAAAAATTAGACTTCAATCATATATTTTATTTTTAAGTCTGAAGAATTTTTTATACCCCATAGATAGGGACCTTGGAATGCTCAATTGGAGTAATACTGATTGAGACCCTTGCAAAATTTTTATGACACTAACTCATGGATTACTTTAACAAAGTAGCTACAATAAATTCAAAATATATTCATAATCCTAAAATGTATATCAAAAGAACACTTATTTCAAATAAACACCATAAACATCCTTAACACTATTATTTGTATAGATGTATTTGGCTTTAACATAATACACATGGCAATTTATACACATCCAATTCCTTTCCAGTCACTTGAAGAGGAACTAATATTGTAAGAAATGAAGGAGAGGATGGAAAAGACCTTTAGCCCACTTACTGGCTCGGCCAAAGGCTATGAATCCATCCCCCGGTTTATTTCAAATGAGTTGTGTCAAAGGTTACCCACAGGCCATTTTATAGTGATTTATAGCTGATGTCTGCAAATCTCCTATGATAACCTCGATAGTGTCATTAAGGCATTCTTTGTCTTCATGGCAATGACCAGGAGAGAACTGATGTCTTTAAAGAATTCCAAGAGGTGATGACTATTTATACAGAATGTCAGTTAAGGCCAGTTTTTATATTGTGCTCTGGAGACAAAATACTTTTTCCTCAACATATTAAAGATGTTTAGCTTGATTATATATTCTTCCTATTGAAGTTATAATATTAAATTCAAGGTATGGGTTAAAGAGAATTCAAATAAAGATGAAAAGGCTTAGAACTTAGCATCAGGTAAGAATTTGATTTTAATTATCACAATGTGAATTTGTATTAAAGCTCTCACAGCATAATGATTCTTAAGTGTCTACACTGAGTTAAGCATGTCATGATGCATGAGGAATTGCAAGATTGATTTATCAGATATTCATTTAAGAAATAGTCAATTAAAATAATTACTGTGTAGTGAAACTCAGCTGTAATGCTGCTTGTTTAATTTTTCCCAGCCCATAACATTAAAAGAATACATTTAACAGTCTGAATTGCATAAAAGATTTTATATCGCAACTTTAATGACATCATTACAGAAGAGTTTTGATCACATCTTTTAGACTGAGTTAAAGAGAACGAATGAGTATATGTGCCTTATATTTGATCTTATTTGAATGTTGCTTTGATCCACTATATTGCCAGATAAAATCGATCTGTATTTTTGATTATTGTAGTATGAGATAGCACGCATGCACACACACACACACACACACACACACACACACACACACACATAAATATATGGTCATGTACTGTATAGGAACACTAACATTTTGGTCAACCATAGATTGCTTATATGACACTGGTCCCATAAGATTAGAATACTATATTTTTAATATACCTTTTCTACATTTAGATATACAAATACCATCTTGTTATGCCTGCCTAGAGTATTCAATATAGTAACATACTGTACAGGTTTGCAGCCTAGAAGCAATAGGCTGTACCATATAACCTAAGTCTGTAGTAGCCTATACCATCTAGGTTTGTATAAGTACATGCTATGAGGTTTACGCAACAATGAAATCACCAAACGACACATTTCTCAGGACATATCCCCATTATTAAGTGATGTGTGACTATACATACATGTAATATATCCATACATACATATAATATATCCATATATATATATTACAAATGAATATGTCTGTGTATGGGTGAGATGTTTCTCTGCCATTTTTAAGCTAGATTTTTTTTGGCATAAAAGGTATGCTGAAACCCCATCTCTACTAAAAATTCAAAAATTAGCCGGGCATGGTGGCAGGCACTGTAATCCCAGCTACTCGGGCGGCTGAGGCAGGGGAATCACTTGAACCTGGGAGGCAGAGGTTACAGTGAGCCAAGACAGCACCACTGTGCTCCAGCCCGGGCAACAGAGTGAGACTCCATCTCAAAAAAAAAAAAAAAAAAAAAGAGAGAGAGAAGCAGAGAAAAATAATCTTACAAAATGAAAGGAAAAATTTTCCTCCTAAAACTTTATTTGAACTATCGATTAAACAAAATAACAAAACTAGACAATATTTGTATAGGCTTGTGCCTTTCATTTCAACATTGACTTGATTCTTCAGCAGCTTATGTAAGAGAGGTCACTCAAAGATGTATTTAGAGTAAACAAACTCATGAAGGTAATGAATAAGACAGAATGCCAATTAATTCATTTATGCCACCTTAATATTGCTGAGTTTTCTGCAGCACACCTTTCCTAATTTCAAGATACCTAAAAAAGATAATTTCACAATCAGAACCAGGGCAAAAAGAGGCAAATAGTGAATATTTTATTCAAAGCATAGTAAGGGCTGGTAAGTAAGGCATGGTTCACTATAGATAATATCTCTCCAGTGATCAATCTATCTCCAGGCTCATATTTCCTAAATCCAGCATATTTCACATAGACTGACAGGTTAAATAAGAACAAATATTACTTTTAAATTTCATAATCTTTTTGTATAAATAAGATTGTTTCATTTTTCTTAGGTATAATCTTATTCTATTCATACTTTATTATCTTCCAATGATCCAAGCCATTGACCTTTGATTATTTATTCTTCTAAAAGAAGTAAAGCATTATTTACATGCCAATAATTGTGCTTGGTGCTAAGGATGATTAAGGTATAATCCCTACCCTCATGGGACTCAGCATCATACAAAGGAAGACAAGTACGATGAAGTATTATAAGGGTGCTTTGATACTATTAAAGGAGTATGTGTTTGTGCAGTGGGGTGACATACGATGTAATAGCCAATTCTATGCAGAATTCTACATAGAAATGATGGTTTAAATGGATATGATATTACTAGTAGTGCTAAAAAAGAGAGAAAAGTGAAATGAACAGGACAGAAGCAACCCAGAGAGGTCTAGTGTCACAACATAGGCAAAAAGAAGTGAAATGTCATGATACATGAGAAAGTGATTTTGTTTGAAGTATACATTTCTGGAAGTGGGAGAAAGGCAGAAGTGTTTAGTTTATCAGGCTTGTGAGGTAGCTGGGGCTAAATTGCAGAATGCCATGGTAAGGAGGTTAGACTTCATTGGTTAGACACTTGTATCTTTACATTATCATTCTTCTTAAATTCACTCACAAAGTTCTACAGATGTATTATACTCAACCTTATTTCTTTCTCAAAAATTCAGATAAAAATCCAAAGTTTTATTCATTCATACCTATGTGTCTCTATACAGGCTGTTTCCATTTTCCTTCTAAAACCTTCTAAATGTCACATCTTCTGGAACCCTTTTCCTTATTCTCCTATTTCTCCACAGGTTATGTTACAAACTTTCTTCCTGACCTTCATATTATTCTTTGAATAGCACTTAGCATACAGTATTTTAATTGTTGGCTTACTTGTTTTGCCCCATTACATCGTCCAATGTGTTAATTGTTCTTTTTTTGTACTCTACGAGTGTCCAGCATATTAGAGGTGCTCAAAAGGTTTACTGAAGAATTCTCAATAGAAGTTGTTTTGACATCTTCTAAAACTAATTCTAGAAACCTCTTCTATGAATAACAGTCATTACAGGATTTTTTAAAATTTATATAAACAACATATTGCTTTGTTTCAAGCAAAATGTAAAGTCTCTTGCTTGGAACAGATCAACAACATGTCTCTTTCCAAAGGAAAACATTCTCATCTCTCCTTCTTTACCCAATAGAAGATAACTCACTTATGACAAGTTATGTTTTATTAACTCTGTATTCTAAGTCGATCTTTTTTTTTTTTTTTTTTGAGAGGGAGTTTCACTCTTGTTGCCCAGGCTGGAGTGCAGTGGCGCCATCTCGGCTCACTGCAACCTCCGCCTTCCAGTTTCAAGCGATTCTCCTGCCTCAGCCTCCTGAGTTACTCGGATTACAGGCGCCTGCCTCCAGCCCAGCTAATTTTTGTATTTTTAGTAGAGATGGGGTTTCACCATGTTGGCCAGGCTAGTCTTGAACTCCTGACCTCGTGATCTGCGTGCCTTGGCCTCCCAAAGTGCTGGTGTTACAGGTGTGAGGCACTGTACCTGGTCTGAAAGATATTTTTTTTTAAATCTTAATTCTCTCTTTTCGTCTTATTAAATTCTCAATTTCTTACTTTATATGCCCAAATTCTAAAAAATATAGTCATACAAAGGTTCAAAAGTTCACCTTAACAATAGCTAGAAAACATATTACTGCAGTTAAAAGAACTTTATAAAGACACATTCTCTTAGATTGTGTTGTATTAATAAGTATAATTTTGCAAAGATTGAAACAGTGAAAACTATATTACAAACTGTGATAACTAGGGTTCAATTCATATTAGGATCGAGTTATTATAACACAAACATTAATCGAGTATACATTTGTTAAGAGCCCATAGGGGCCAGCTACTTAAAATTAAGTAGATAGAGGATATGTTTCTAATGTGATCCATCCTATAGAATGGATATCTCCTTCACTTATTTTGTGATCACTCCATAAATTAAAGTCCCAGATAGAACAAATCAGAATTCTAGTTCAGTGCAACTTAATGAATGCTAATAGAAAAAGATAAGCAAAACCAAAACAAACACAAAATACCTATAGGTTCTCTTAAAATAGGACCAGAATCATCATTTTTTGGATAAATGACAGCTCTATTTGCATGAAAACTGGCACTAAAAATTCCATCATTTGACCCAAAATTCTTGTCTTGCCCTGTATTCACGTAGGGCTGACCTGAATATTGAGCTCCCACTGACTTAAAATGAAACTTTGATCCTCAGAAGGGTTGCATAGAGAAGTACAGAAAACACAAATCTGTACCTATTTAAGGACATTCCTGTTGCTGTCATAATGCTTCTTAAAACGCACTTCACAACAGTATTCTTTTTCTTATGTTATTTTAAGTGCTACTGGAAATACCACAAGAGAAGAATTTTTGTAGTATTTCATCCTATTTCTGGTCTCTATTTTTCTCCTATTTATGAAATATCTACACTGCCAAAAGTCATCAAAATTTCACAACAAATCATAACAGCTCAAATTATGTAATAAAGTAGAAAAAATAAGATTCCTTGCTTCTTTAAAGATCCAATTTAAATGTAAGCCTCCCACAGAATCCCAATACTGGCAATTGGCCTTGCAAAGCACTACAACAGAGCTTTAATAAAATCTAATTTGTGGTTTCATGAAAATGTGAGGTTCTTAGCAATATTCAACAATTCTGAACCATTGAGAATGTATGTTTCAAATTTAATATTTATAAGCTGAAGATTTCAATGAACAAAATTCTTATTTCAATATAGACAAAATTCCAAATGTATATTCAATTTAAATAAAAGATATAAAATTACTTTGTTTCCCAAAACAAATAGTTATTCTAAATTTCAAACAGGTAGTCCATGTTTCCTATGTTCTCCAACTTTACAATACATAAGACAAGGAATGTGTGCCTACAAATTCCTTTGATAGTATTACACAGATGCTAAACAGTTTAGTTAATGTAAATCATACCACTGCATCTGTTGAAGACTTTTTCCCTACATTTAATACTAATCAAGTCATACAATTTCTGGTCTTTGTTTTAAAAACCATAAGTAAGAATGACTGTGTTCTTCAGTTGATTATTAGCAGTAATGAGAATCTATATGAATAATGACGGAGAACCTCATTTTCTTATAATATTTTGGACAGGGTCTGGATTAAAATAATCTCTATCGCTCCTTACATTAACTTTGTGCAGTTAATGCCACTTCCATATTGTATGTACATAAGAGAATGTGAAAATAGGTAAAACTAAAAGGAATCTCGCTTTATGAAATATAATGGATTAAAACTGATGTATTAGATCCTTGCATATAAACTCATCAATCTCACTAATATGAACTGAAAATTAAGTGCTTTAAGCAAGTACATGTCTAAATAAATGATATAATGTTTTTTTTAACCAAGAAAATAATATTATCTAAATAAATTTTATAAAACCTTTACAGAAGTTTTTGGTGTTTTTTTTTTTTTTTTTTTTTTTTTTTAAGCAACCTTCAGAGCTACTGGAAATCAATGGTGTTTTTGTTAAGCAGGTGGCATTGCATGTTTGTATGACAGGAGGTATGACTTTTAAAAAGCATATACTAACTGGAAAGAGGTAGGGAAGAAGGAAGAGAGGAAAGGAGAGAAAGAGAGAGGGAAGTGGGATTAAAAAATATATGAAAGCAAAAATCATACTAATCAGAAATTTGGGTGTTTTTTCTTATGTGACTTGCTTACCTACTTAAAAGACATTAAGTAAAACAAGAGTTCCAAACTCTTATGAGCACTAGTATGTAGCAATTAATAGTTTTTTAAGGTGTCTTTTTAAAAATCAATACTCATGTAATAGTATTAGTGCCAAAAACTTGATCTTGTAATTTGCTTCACGTAGGAGGTGACAGGTATTATCAACTGTGTTTTCCTATAATGCCAGTGAAAAGCCTCTAATGAAACGAATCTTGGAAAAAAGAAAACAGGAAATATTCTGGATTGCATCTACACCCCCCGTCCGTACTTGTGGCCCTTCTTAAACTGTATCTGATTGTCTCTGTCTACATTCTTCTTCATATCCCTCACTTTATACACTGTGCGACGTGAGCACACATATCTGTCTACCCTGTTCACCACTATCCTCAGGTCCTAGGACTCCAACACCTCACAGGCAATTAACAAATATTTGTGGAATTATGTCTCTCTAACAGTAATACCCAGGATATGTCATTAGGGCTCAAATCCCAGTGTGTTTCTGAGGGAGTGCTGCAGAAGTGCTTAAAATATTAATTAATTGACACAGGAGATAAAAGAAAAAAAACTCCTTTGCTACAAAGACATAATATCCTAAGAGGAAGACAATGAGTACATAATAACAACAGCTTGATAAGTACCGTGACAGATAGATCATTTCTGTTTAAAAGTGAATGCATTTAGAATATAATTCAAAGTCCTGAACATGAAAAAATCCTATAGGATCTGGTCTTTCTCATTTCCCAACATCGCTCCTTATCATTCTCCTTCATGTTCACTGCACTTCAGCTACCCCAGCCTTTCTCTGAATGTTGAATTCATCAACCTCATTCATATACTAGAGTATTTGCAATTACCGTCCCTCCTATTTGGAATATCCTTTCCTTAGACTTTTACAGGTGTCTTCTTTTTCATGATTTCAGAGAGGGCTTTCCTTAAAGCTCTCAAGAAGATTCCCTTTCTTGTCCCCAGCACACTATCTTTGACCATGTTTTATTTTCTTCATAGCAGTTACCATGTACAAAATTATCTATTTGTTTAATTGCTCATAGTTTGCTTCTGCCCATTACACTGTAAAATTGTAAGAGAACTACTGTTTTGTTTACAGCTGTAGTTCTACTGGCTTGACCTAAACTGGATACATGATAGAAATAATATTTGAATCAGTGAATGGTAGACGTAAACACAGGGTGCTATAGAACACTAAAAAGGGACAGTCCTTTTAAGAACAACAAAGAAAAAGAGAGCAGAGCTAGGAAATACAAACCAACTCTGTATGATATTGTTTGGGCTCCTGATTAAACCATGCATGGAATCAGAAGAACTTTAAAAAGGTGACCAAATGTACTTCCATTTTCTATCACTTGCAACTGAAAGAGAACTGACTAATATAATTGCTGTTCAGTGAAACCACAAGAAAAGTCCTGGAAAGATGCTTTCAGTTCTCTTTAAATAAGAACATTGTGATATTAAGACTTATTCTGAAATATTACCTGTTGGGTAAAATGTACACTATTTGGGTTATGAGTATACTAAAAGCCTAGGCTTTATCACTAAGCAATATATCCCTGTAACACAACTGTACTTATACTCCTATATTCATAAAAATGAAGAAAATAGCAAAAAAGACAATGCCTGATGTCTGAATGTCTGAATAAGACAATGCCATCTCATTTACTGGCGGGCTCCTTGACATTGTGAGACTCTAGGCAGAAGCAAAGTGACCTTGTGACTGCATTATTATGTTTTGGACTGAATACCTTCTAGGGTTCCTTCTGACTTAAACTTTCAAGCCTCTACAAATAAAATCTCTTATACATTTTATTAAAGAAATACAACTGTTGAGTCCTTTGGATTTTTAACTTGTCTTCAGTTTAGAACGTTACATATCTATTTTCCAATTCTCACATCTACCTCTGTTTAGTTAGTATAATGTTTTCTTTCTGCTCTCCATTTTGTAATGTTTAAAAATTCTAATAGTATTCTTTGTTCTCTCTAGTGGAAAATATAGATAAAATCGACTGAATAATTTTGCATATATACTATTTCCCATCAACCTAAATAAGACATCAGTAATTGTTGTCATTTTACAAACAAATTTATACTTTGAGGCATCTCTGTAAGAGAGGATCACGAAAATTCTTATTTTATGAATAAGTAAGAATGTGTAAGCAGCATATATTTAATAAAGAGAGAGAACCAACTCTGACATTAAGAATAGTCACTCCTTAGTTTCACATATCAAGTCTTAATTCAAACAGTTCCAGTACAGGTGACAGCTGAAGTGATAAAAAGCAGTTGATTATCGACAGCTCCAAAGGAGGCAATGATCAATAATTAAGCAGAGAAAACAAAATACTTCAACTATTTTAAAGTATGCTTTAGGAAGTCAAAATTATAAATGATTCCCCCCAAAAGACAGTAACTACAGAAATGTACTTTTGCTTTCTCAGTCTGACATAATAATGACTTAGCATTTTCAACTATGATATTGATTCAGATTTTATTAGATACCCATATATCTAGATATCCTTTTTTATTGTTCTGCTTTTATTTCTCTACTTTAACTGTCTGCTGTTTTTGATCACAATGCTTCAAACACACAGATTTTTAGACGGTGAATCTACTTTAGGTTGCACCTATTTTAGAGTGCAAGTTTCCCTTAAAAAATATGATTCTGTGGATCATCCTGAGTCTGCACATGCTCCATATCCTCTTCTTTCCCCGTGGTTTGCATTATTAAAAAGCTTTGACATGGCTCATCATGCTGTGTGCATGAGACAGGTTCCTGTCAAAACAAAATCAGTATACTGGGATACATAGCCCAGGCTGGTAGGATTCAAAGGACATTACCTAAATCATTCTGCATATTTTGCTTTTTTGTTTAATGCTGAGATGACGACTAGCCTCTTTTATAATTTTTATTGCTTTTATGGTAAAAATGTGACCAACTCCCAACTTTCTGCGTCATAAGAATATATCGCCTAATGACCTATTTGGACATTTAATACCACAGAGCTCATAAAACCCTCTGTTTAAGTACCTAGCTGTTTGAGATTTCCATCAACTGAACAAAGATGAAAAGGAGAGGAGGAGGCTCATCACAGGGGTCCTGTTGATAACATTTCACTTAACTTATTTCCATTTAGCAACACAGAACCACAAAAAGAAAACTATTTTATTTAAAATGACAGGGTGACTATGTTATATCCACTGTAAATATGTCCCACCCAGGAAGTGATTATAATGATAATGGGCTGCATTTGCAGTTTAACTCTACAGGGTGATTCTTCTTATACGAATTCACCTCTTGAGTATATGACACATCCATATCACATCTCAAAGGCTATCAAAATAGTTATTTCACAGACACCGAAATAAAGGGGGAGGGGAGTTTTAATAGCTATTTAACGAAGCATACAGAGAAATTTATTGAAATTCTAGCATTTAAATGATATGCCAGATACTGTTAAGAATAGAAATGGTCAATTTAAATGTGGTTATAATTAGCTGAGGCTAATACCCCTTTCCATCCTGAACTTGTGGGAGAAATGAAATCTACAAGAGTACCAGACCCAACAGTTTCAGGATGGATCAGTGATGTGATGCTGATACATACAGATAAACGGCAGCTCCTCCTTTATTAATACTACTTCAGCACTATCGATCACTTAGAAATACTACATTCACAGACCAGTTTTAGTCCTGTGTAGTAAGTCATGATTGAGATTTTTAACCTGAAAAGCTCTCAGAAAGTCAAATAGTAGTATTCTGAAACTTTTACATATTGGAAATAACACCTCTAGAAACTACTACTCAAAATTTCTCATGGTCAGATGAAATGTGAAAAACATTAAATGAGGTTATAGTTATGCTGAGCAGTGCTTTTTGAGCTTTTCAGCGTGGAAATATTCCTGTGGAGGCCCAGCACTTCCTAGTCCTTTTCAAACACATGAAGTCTCTTTGTTGTCTTGTGCTTTATCTTTCACAGATGTTTTTTGTCACAATATTAAAAATAATGTTTCTATACTTTGTGTTAGTGGTAGGTAGACTTGGTTGTGATTATGCTGTATTTGTGCTTTTGTGTGCTGCCTTTTTCCCCCACTTGGCATTATAAAACACTGTCTCAAATTACCAAAAATGCTTCCATTTCCCAAATCTCCTGTGAGAACTAATCCTGAATCAAGATGAATCTTGATTATCCTCTGATTTCTCGTACTACTAGCATATTGCTAAGTAATCTTGTGTGTATGTGTACCACAAATTGTGACTCATAGTATTAAACTACAAAATTCTACCCTGCAGATCAGTGTGTATTGATATAATGTTTACTTGATAGCCTGAAACTATGTGATTGGTACCATTTCAGCAAAAAATAGGTTGCCTAATAGGAGTCATCAGCACTGCTGATATTACTAACAGCAACACATGGTACCACGTTGGGCAAAATCTTTACTATGTCTTTGAAAGAGGATCAGATAACAATAAAGTTCCAGTTCTTGTTTCTGAATTTGAAGCAATATTATAAGTATATTGCAGCTCAAAGAATCTGATTGTGTCTGGTCAGCTGGGTAGGGCCATTTCTGGCTTGTCGAAGAAACATTTCTTTTCCTTGTCATACTCCCAGGTGCTACTGCTGAGCAAATGGGAACATCACCGCCAGAAGTACTCAAAAAGAACAAAAAATTGATTCGGACGATCTGTGTGCTCTTGCCATTGACAGAAATACAACTGTGACTTGGGGTATGACTAGGGTCATAGCAAGGTTAAAAGAAAAGCACCCAGGAATTCTCTCTTGTCATCGGCTTTTTAAACGGATTGTTCTTGGCTGCTGCAGGCAATATGTAAGTTTCCATCAAATACCAAGGGAGGTTTAATAGTAATTACAAGTTGCTCTTCGGATTTTCCAAGAGGTAGCTACTTTTACAAGGGCAGAACACTTAAAATGTGAAGTTCGGATGTTTAGCACACTTGTTGCATTTGAGGACTTCTAGATAACATAGAATTATAAGCCTATTCATAACTAATAATTATATGAACTGTGTATAAAACTGAGTCTAAATACTCTTCCTCCTAAAGGAACTGTCTGAAGCCTCATACTGATTCCATTAAATTTAAAAGAAATAATTTATTCTTAGAAAACAAATGTATCAAAAGATCAATTACTATCACAAAGCAAAGGTCATCCAACTCATTCAAATATGTGGTGCAAAAATGACAATCACTGAATACATTGCACATTGGTTCATTCTGTGGCAGAAAGCTGAACTATAAACGAATGAATTAAAACATTTGTTGAGGCTATAAGCAGATTCAAAGCTTTAAAGCAATGTTATTGTATATGTGATTCAAATGCCAATACTGCTTAACAATACTTCAATTAAATAATTTTCTTTAAAGGGAAAAGGTAGAATTATTTTTATAATTTTGATGAAACTAGGATCTCCTGTCACAAAGTTCAAGGTTTTATACTTTCATTCAGACTTATTTACCAACATTTAGCCATGAACTTAGCCTTCGGACACACAGGAGCGAGAATACTAACTGTGAAGAGCTAAATACATTCGCTTTTGTGGGTCAATGAAAAAAATAGCTCCGGAGTAAGATCCAAAGGGGAACAAATTAAATAATTGCTAAAGAGACAAGTGTACAAGTATTTAGAAATATTTTATTTTAACAGCTGAGAAAATTTTAAAAATCTGTCATTGCTCTTAATTCTGTATCATCCAGTCTTTGGCAAGATAGACCATAGGGGAAAATATATTATATTTGGTTTGTGACTAATAAAAACAAGGCATTGAGAAAAGAAAGAGTAACTCATGACAACATGTCAGGCATTAATGCAAACAGTTCACAAACAGTAAGTTCAAGGACCTGTAACTCAAGAAGCAACACTATGCATGTTCTTGAATGCAGACTTTGAACAGACCAGATTTCTTTTCATGTTTTCACATTACAGAACACAATTCCACTGTGCCGTTTTCAGAGGTTCACTGTGAGTCCTCTAAAGGTTTCTTTATCATTTAATATTATAAATAATTATGCTCCTGGGCGGCAGTTCAAAGCCCAGTACAGCACTCATACAACACCACAGGCAGGTCAGGTGACCTTTCTCCAATTCTCCTCTCTCTGGTGCTGAGGACAGACAAAGTGATATGTCTGTCATACGCCATTACCATTAGAACAGAATCTTGTTCTTTTATTACAACTGAACTCTGCCAGATTTCTCAGCAGGAATGCTAAGTGAAATCAATGTCTTGGATTTCCAGGCTGAGCTTGGAGGTCACAGCCACTCTATCATTTCTCAGCATTATCCTTTCTCTCTCGCGCACACACTCCCCAAGCCTCCAACTGGCACACAGCAGATTGAAAACAGCATGCATCAGAGGACTCATGCTGTACAATTTTACAGTCTTTTGGAGCCCCTCCTTTCGATTCCCCCCTTCCATTTTTTTTTGCAAATTGCAAATAAGTTTTGTTTGTGTCCTTCTCTAGAGTTCTGAGTCAAAGGCAAAGGCATACCCAGGAAGAAGGGAAGGCAATACAACTCAGAGAACATGGTTAATTTTTGACAGCTATTAATAAGATCATTATCCTCACATCATCACCTGGACATGACCTATGATTCCATTGTTCCAAACAGCAAATGTATTTTTAACTTAAACCATCAATTTGGTTTATGCCAGGTAGGTATGTAGACAAAACAAAACGCTTTAATAAAATAATTCTATTTTATGGTAAGACAGACGTGAAAATGTGCCAATAAAACACACAGAAAATACCCCCAAGACATTAATAATTGATTGCTTAAAAACATAAATATGATAATAAATGATAGCTATTATACATGAATAAAATAGCTTTGTGAAGTCAAAATGTTTATTATGCTATGTATAAATGTCAATTCCAAGCTACAAGAAAGTAAATTCATATATTTTAATGGGTTCTCTTTATTTACTGTAGGTTGTATTTTTTTGGCCATGTTCTTCATTAAAATGACAACAATATTACTTATTGGTGTGGCTATTTTTAACCCACTACATTTTACTGCTGAGCTAAAACACAAACACATTTAAGAAATCTTTTCTGACAATAAGAGTGGTTGTGGACAGTATGCTAGAGGGCACTGAGCATAGAAAGGGCATATTTTTATGAAATCATTGTTGTTATTTGAAAAGAGGCACTTTGTTCTTAGTTAACCTTTGTGTATTTTACAATAATTATGGATGGACAGAAGTATAACACCCACTGTTTTCTTAAACTTTATAAGATAGTAAATTCATAAAGGCTCATTTTCAAAAAGTAATTGAATTTCAAAGAAGAACCATAAACATATTTTTAAATAGTGCATAATCATGGCTATAGAAACACAATATACTTTTTCACTTGTATTAAATAAACAGGGGTATATAAAACCACAGGATGTGGCAGATTTCTGACACTACTGAAATAATCATTCTCTTTTGAACAAAGTCTATAAGGCTCTATGAATGTATAGAACTATATAGCTCATAAAGCAGTTTCTTAATCTTAGTGAAGCAAACCTTCAGTTACATTAGCATTTTCCCTGGTTACCTAATAAAAAATCATTGTAGAAACTGCTCAATAAACATTTGAATGGATAAATGAGTGAATGGACAAATGAATAGATGCATAAATGGATGAGGCTGACTGACATCAAAAGCTTCACGATGATTTGTATAAGTAATCTGGTGAGAAGGTATCAATGACAAAAAGTGATTGTAGGTGTAAGAAAAAAATCTATCAGCCATTTAAAAGTGAGCTACATATCCTAAAATCATAAAGTGATATGTCTTGATGTAAAGCCTCATTATGAAATATGATGTGAAATTACATCAATAAATCAAGGAAAAAAACAGAGAATAATATCTCACAGATGTATCTGTGTGTGACAATGACTATGTTGCTACAGCTATTTATTTTATCGAAACTACATTTTTTATAGGTGATATATTAAAACTGCTGGTCCACAGAAACACTAAAATTATCACTGCTTTAAAATTAAATGTATTTAATAAATGTTAAAATTATTAGCAAGTTTTAAAAACTTATGCTGTTGTGATTATAAAGAAGAACAGACCAGACCTTAGATATACATTAAGCACAGAAGATGCATGGTCCATTAAACAGCTGAAATAGATCTTAAAAGTGGCATATGTGTACTCCTACTGTCAATGTAGTATATACAATAATTTTCATTATACATTTCTACATAGTGTTGGAAAATCATGGTCTAAGATCCTTGTCCAGGTTAAGTTATATTCCCCAAAATATTTTTCTTTTAATAATATGGAAAAGGACTGGGGAGTTCTAGGAAGATGGAGGCTGGAGTGCCCTTTTCCAAATGATTGATTGAGCCTTTCTCCTTACTGATTCACTCTCTGGAACATACATTAACTCCAAAAGACATCCTGACAGAGCCACCAGAGTACTAGAGAAAGATTTTTTTAGGATTCTTGTATTTTTCTCTTTTAATATTTTCTAATACTTTTCTCTGCATATTTCAACGATTTTGACTATTCTTAACCTGTTATGCCTTAGACATTCCAACATGGCATTCATGGGATGGCGAACAGAAGCAATTTTCTAGGTAATTCAGAAAAAAAATATTTTGCAGGTAAACTACCTGTGTCAGCTTTCTATTCAACATTTTCTAATAGAATCAAAATATTTTGTGGTTGTTTCCCTGAGTATTCTCAGGGAATGTTGCTTTATGATCACTCTCTTCTTACTTCTTGCATGGAAAGCTTAATATGTTTATACACTATCATTTAAGCAAGATCTTAATATAAATACAAATTAAAATCATTTTTTCTCTCCTTTTAGGCCAAGAAACATACATTATTTGACTTTTCCCTGATCCTTTTCCATGTGTTCTAATGATTTCTTAGCTTCAAAAACAACACTACTTCTAAATAGCCTCACTTTTGACACTACTATTATCTTCATTTCCTTACATGATAATTTCACTGGGAGGGTGATTTATCTAAAATTATATCTATCTGTACCACATTATAACAGTCACAGATATTTTTAAAACACTTTCTGTAGGTCCTAATTCTACTCATATTTTAAGGTCTATTTCAGTTGTCCCTTCTCTGGCAAACTCCTGCTGGGATCTCTCACTGAAGATAATCTCTGCCACCCAATATAACTTCCAATGTACTTTATCTGTAACTTTTTATAAAATTTACTTTGTATCATAGAATATGGTTATTTGGCTATTTTTATAAATACCTACATAATCAGACTGTAAGCTCCTTGGGTACAAGATACCCATATGATAATCTTTTTTTATCTCTCATATTTTCTACTATAGTTATCAATACATGCATATTGAATAAGTGAATAAATGATTAAATGTATGCAGATAAGTTTACATGCACACCTGTTGCCCTTACTTGATTCTTACCTCCTTATACACCCAGAGTTTAATCTTGCTGCTGGCATATAATAGACATTTAATAAATACCATTGAATGAAAAATAAAACTAAGTGGCAAGACAGTGGCTTCTTCAAAAGGGTACCTTGCTTTTGGGTGGTGGGCTGTTTGTGCTCTTGTCTGTGTGAATGCTGGTAGGAGATACAGCAGCACCAAGGTTGCCTTGGGGTATGCCTGGCAGCTTCCCTCCTGGAGATACCTGCATTGCAGCTAGCTGGGCAGCATATAACTGCTACAAAAGAAAAAACGAGAGAGAGCAGAAGAAAGAATACTATGAATAATGAAAATAAATGCACCTTTCAGAAAGTACATATATTCAGATGTGGTATTTTTCCTATGGGCATTTTGTTTAGTGCACTGGAATATTTAAAGCAGGACACTTGTCACCTCAGCTTTCATTACTTTTTGGGGGAGAAATGACAGATAACACATATAAGTGATCTCATCTTCAGTATGTCCAGGGACTCAAAGCAAATAACAGCCATCCATATTTACTTTATTCCAATGTCTATGGAAGGCAAGTGTAACATATTATCTAGTTAAGAGCTTTTTATATTCTACTTTAAATTTACATAGTGTTTTACAAAAGGATGCTTCATATACATGGTAATTTTCTCACTATCCATATTGGTTCAAGCCCTGTATGCCTCTTTCTTTGATTTCTTGAAATGGGCACCTGAAACAATTTTTCTGAGGGTTAGGTGGATAGAAATACAGAAAAGGCAATGAAAGACAATGCAAAAAAAATACTTGAAAAACATCTGGTCAGTCTAACTACATTGATAAAAATTAACTGGATGCTTGCCGAAAGTTTACTTTACTTCATTATATATAAATACAGACAAATCTCAAATTATCTTGAGGATTAAGGTTTTAAAGAAATCTGCCTAAAACATATATTCTTCCACTAAGTCATTACTTCATAGTTCTTATTAAATAAGCATAAAAATAGTCCAAGTAATTAATAAAAGAAAAATTTTACTTTGATAATGATAGCCATATATTATCCTAAAATAAGGAAGTTGCTTTAAATACAAATATTACATCAAGTATTTAGATTATTATTCTTTTCATCTTCCTTTCGCACTTGGTTAAAATTTTAAGTAACTACATAAGGAAACAATTATTAAATAAATATATACTTAAATTATTAAATATTTAATTATACATTTATTATTAAATATACAAATTTTACATGCACACACACATTACAGTTTCTTATTTCTCATTTGTCTTGAGATTCCATGGGTAGTGTTTACAATGCAAGCTCGAATTTCTATAAAGAAGCAAGAAAAAAACCTCTCAAAACTTCTATAAAGAAGCAAGAAAAAAACCTCCAAATAGTTATCTGGATTATCTTAATATTTTTTTTTTCTGAAAGAGAAATTCCAAAAGACAAAATTGCTCATGGTAAGCCACAGATCCTGATAAGCAGTGTTTCTCTATAAATAAAATAATGAATACTGAAGACAGAACATATTTACATTAAAATACACATACTTAAGTCTCCAGATACTATAACCTAAATAAAAAGACATTAAAATTATCAATAAAAATTATGGCTTATTTTTATGCAAAATAATATAAAATATACTCCAGAGAGAACCTGAAAAACCAGAAAAATATTTTTGTATTATTAATAATTGTCTCATAAGGTTTTTACGTGTTGGAATAATTATATCTTTCCTATCCCTGCCAATTAGAAAAAATAAAAATTATTGTCTTCAATTACATAAACATTAAAAGAATAATTTACTTCAAAAATGAAGACTTGAGAGTTTACTATTTAAAGAAAAACTATCAGAATTGATCCATTTCCTCCACCTGTGTTAAAAATCTATGCGTTATATCCTGCAATATAAAAATCACTTTTTTTCTGTCATCATTCTAAACTGCTTACAAAGTCTTTAAGAAAATAACCAGTTATCCTAGGATATCACTTTACATATTAAAACTCTGTCCAGTAGAATGCATGTACTAATAATGAATTTTTAAAATATATGTATTTTCACAAATTAACTAGAAAACTATATTACATTTTGTGGATTTCATATTGTATTGTATATTGTATCATCTTTAAAAATGACTTCACTGGATATTATTACTTGATGATAAAAATTCCTATTACTGATATACACTAAAATGAGATTATTTTATAACTACTAATGACATGAAACATTATAATATCTGTGGGTAAAGGAAAAGTGAACAAAACAGTTATTCAAAATTTAATTTTGATTCTTTGAAATATTGACTAAATTATTGGTTATTTGTATTATTTAGGTATTTAAATAGCTTAACCAAGTATTCATTAAAGGTGATTTAATATTTAAATATTAGGCACCATAGTCATAATTTCAAAAGAAATATAAGAACTACTATTAAAAATACAGTATAAAAACTCAAATACTTTATTGAATTAAAGGATTTAAAGGATGGAGATGACACATATTCGGAAATAAAAGTCATACATATTCTTTCCTCTTTCAAATAAATGTACTTTTACCTTTTTAAATATGGAATTAAGGTGTATCTGAGTTAAAATGTCCTAAAAGAAATGCTTTTGAGTTGAAAGGGAAGAAACATTTGTAAAGGAGATAGACAGAGTTAAATACGCTAATATTTCTATAATAACAGTATCATATCATTTGCCTTGCTTGTATTTCTACAGAATACAGAGACTTAACGTAATTTATGATGAAATTTTCATGAGGCTGCTATTCAGTTTGAGAATGGTTAACATTAGGGTGCTGTTCTTTTCCCCCCGAATTGCCCATATTCCCTTTTTCATATTTGGCTTCTGTGCAAAAGGGCAAATTTAAGATTACTCTTCCCCAACTGTGATCAGTTTTCCACTATTTCTACATCATTTCATTTTCTACCAAGCATATCAAATATTCCTGGTTTACCAAGGTATTGAAGCACATTTGTTGTCATATATATGTTTTCTTAAAAGTTTCATTGTAATACAAAACCAAATTGACCCTTGTCCTAGAGAATTTAACATACTTTGAGTATGCACAGATAAGATCAATCAGGAATTTTAATACTGCTGGATTCCAACTTGGCCATTCACAAGTTAATACAAAAGTTCAGTAAACTTAAAGAAGCTGACAATAATTCTTCTACCTGGCTATATGCGTAAGAGTGGATACTTTCTTAAAATGCTGCCGTGACTTATTTTAAATCAAACTTTCAAAAAATTATGCTCCTTTTTCTATCTATTAAAATACGTGTAGTGAGTGACTTAAAGAAGCCAAGAAATGATGAACAGTTTCCTTCTTTTATCAAATGTTCTTGAAGCAAAATCAAGCATAATAAAAGGTATCTGCCCTAAGAGAAGTCTATAGTCACAGAATCATTGACTGATCTTGTAGAGTGGGAAGGGGCATGAAATCTAGTGAGTATTAGAAGGGCATCAGCACTTTAAAGGATGGAGCAACAGGCACTGGAGAACTATATAACCCACTTATGTTTGTATGCATGCATGTATGCATGTATGTATGTATGTCTTAAAGCTAAAATCTGGTTAACATCTTTCTTTAAACAATGACAGATAAAACTCAAAGTTGAACATAAGGTATATTATGATAAAAGTACTTTTATGATAAATACTGAAGTTGTTTAAAATATCAGAAACAAACAGATGACACTAAACAAACCGATGACATTAAACATAAAAGACCGCTAAGCCAGGTTCGGTGGCTCCCACCTGTAAACTCAGCACTTTGGGAGGCAGAGGCAGAAGGGTTGCTTGAGCCCAGGAGTTTGAGGCCAACCTGGGCAAAACAGCAAACATAGTGAGACCTTGTCTCAAAAAAACAAAACAAAACAAAAAAACAAAGCAAAAAAATGGCAGAGCTGAAAGAGAACACAGAGAGCACTAATTTCATTAGTTTAACCAGACTCACACTATTTTAGCCTTGCAGAATAACTTGACTCTTACCCTGAAACTAATGTGTCAGGGATTGGATGTGATCTCTAAAACTTCACTACTCATCAGAGCTTTCCAGTCTTTCTATTACTTAAAATCTTGCATTCTTATTCTCTTTACTACCCCATACCTATACCTTCCTTTAGACAATGAGTTTTTAAGGAAACAATTACAAATGCTTAGGTTAGAATCTATTCTTCATTACTTCGTGTATTCCTGGTACTCAAAGTTCATATATATTACATACATATATATATAAATATAAACAACTCTCATTTTTGTCCCAAATTGCTCTATAATCTAGACTTTTGTCTCTTCAACATTTTAAGCTTCTTTAAGGACCATGGTTTCCACTTCTAGTGGAAAAGTTAAAAAGCAAGAGCTTTGGACACAGGCAGAACTGAATTCTAATTGCAGCTCTTAAGCCATGTGACCTTGGGCAACGTCTCTGAGTCACAATTACTTAATCTGTAAATTCAGGGATAAATTAAACTGACCTTATAAAGGTACTGTGAGACATGAATCACATGATGTATACAAAACACTTAGGAAAGCACATGGTAAAGAATGCCTGATCAATAAATAATAGCTACAATTATTAATGGATTAATTACACAAAGTAAGAAACTAGGCAATATATGTGCTGACTCTGGACTGTTATTGGTATAGTAGAGGAGAAAGAAAGTATACAAACATAGTTGCTGCCTTAAGTCAAGATTGATAAACAGAAAACAATGAGACTGTAAGTGTACTGAGACTGTATGTCACTATCAAAGGTGTTAAGAGAGAAGAAATGCATCAGTGCATTCAGGTATGTTTTCGTTGAAGAGATGGAGTTAAGGTGGACACAAAAAAAGAGATGGCATTCTAGGAAGGGAGTACAATTAAAAGAAAGGCATGAGAGCAGGAATGAGCTAGTTGCTGCAAAGAAAATATAGAGATTGGTGTAGAACAGTGAGTGGCTGAAAGGACAGTTAACATAGCCATGTTAGAGGAAAACAACATTAGTTTTGCAGGCTACATGTACCTTATGTAGGCTTCTGAAACATAAGCAAAAGAGTTTTAATTGAATATGTAGTAAGAGAAAGCCACTGATGATTTGAGAGCAACATATATGATGCTTTTAGGTAGGATACCAATAAGACATAAATGTCAGCTACGAGGTTATCAACATTTAACAGTGATAATTATGATCATAAGAAGTTGAGTTGCAGTAAGAGTTGTGAAATGAAGATGGAAAAAATAATTTCAAGTTGATAACATACTGGTCACATAAAAATTGCCAATTAACTTGGGAAAAGAAAAGAGAAACAGAGGAACAGGATGATAATAAAATTTATATAAAGTCTTCATAAGTATTCTCACCTATCATCTATTCTGTGTATAATCATTATATTATCTTTTTAAGAAAGCCAAACACATATACTAAATTTTCTTTTATTTCTCTCTTTCTTTCTTGACAAAGGAAGAATTAATTTACCCAGAGAGGTTTTCCCTAAATGGCTAGATCCATTCAATCATGGACTGCCCACTGCCCCTCAAGTATAGCTCATTAAAACACTTTTAAAAAACTATCAACAGTGTGATGTTCTCCACCACCACCAACATAAGCTTGAATCATATCTAACTTACTCAAGTCTAATCAGTAGTTTTTCTTATAACTTACTATTATGCGCACCAAAGCACCACTGGGCAGCTGGTTGGCAGTTCATTAACAGGCATGCTTTCTGCTCATCTAAAATGGCCCAGTATGGGGCCAGAAAAGGTATGGTAGGATAACAGATATTTTAACTTGTACTAATTAATTGCTGCTATTTTGGGAAAATATAGTATAATTGTAATTGGATGACAAGGCTTTTATGCTATGATTAGAATCAATAATGTTAATAAATCATGCTTTCATACAAAGATAGCCATAAAAATACCTTAAACAAGTACTTTTCAGTGCTAGGAGTAGAGAAATTCTATAAACAGCTTATTTAAATTCTAAGCTAGACTATTTCATTAATTCCTAGAGGTGGTAAATTCTTGCCACTTTTCAGTAATAGCTTACTTTCCCCAAATTCCTAAAAACACAATTTCTCCCACTGACTACTAGCCCACTGTCTAACTGCCATCTGGAGTATTTTGCTTCAGTGCATTAGGCACTGACAAAAATATCTATCAAGATTTGTTGCCCCAAACCATTTACTGACCAGTAAACTCCTTGAAGGCAAAGACTATGTTTCTGTTAATCAATGCTTTATCAGAAAATTTTAATAACAAGGAAAAGCAGAATTGAACAAATACAGAAATCAACTAGGTAAAATAATATTATTAATATGGCTCTCTTGTACATATTTAATATATTTCTTAGTGATAGTTACTATACATGAAACAAATTTTTAAAATCAGAAATAAATGTGTCATGCTTGTACAATTTGAAGAATTAGAAAGAAAGGCTCATTAGCAATATAGAAAATTCACATTCATTAACTCATTTACTTGAGAGAAAAATATGAATTTAAATCATATCAGCATAAGAACAAAATAGATTGTAATACCCCCATTGTAGTCATAATTGTAACAGTAACTAAATGTCTATTTGCAAAATAAACACCAAAAATGGGTGAAGATTATTTGAAAAAAGTTAAAAGTATCTTTTCAAAAGACAACAGAACCAGGAGTTGAAGCATATGGATATTCTGAAATATTTTGGAAAAGACAGATGTCAAATGCCTTCTTTCTGATAAATAAATATACATAATTAACTTGCTGAACCTTAAATGTTTGTTATTTAGAAAGTAAAAGATATTTAGTAGGAGTTAAGTAGGTATAAGCTGTTTTGGGGGGGATCCTTTTAGTTTGCTCAAAGTTTAATTTTCTATTTTTAAAAATTATTATTTGACCAATATCTCCTCAGTCCCCTTTACCCCCTACCCTGATAACCACTATTTTACTCTCTACTTCCATGAGTTTGACTGTTCTAGATTCCACAGTTAAATGAGATCACATGATATTTGTCTTTCTGTGCCTTGCTTACTTCACTTAATATAACGTCCTTCAGGTTTCACAAGTAACAGGATTTTCTTTCTTTCAAGGCTGAAAAGTATTATTCCATTGAGTGTGTGTGTATGTATGTGTGTATATATATATATATATATATATATATATATATATATATATATATCACATTTTCGTTATCCATTCTTCCACTGATGGACAATAAGGTTGATTCCATGTCTTGGTTATTGTAAATAACACTGCAGTCAACATTGGAGCACAGATATCTCTTCAACATGCTGATTTCATTTCTTTTGGATATATGCCCAGAAGCTGGATTGCTGAATCTTTTTTTTATTTTAACTGGGATCTTTCAACAGGTCTCCCTTTCATGTGCCCAGGCAATCTGGATAAAGGCACAGGAGGCGGAGATGATGCCATATATAGCCACTTACCCAGGAGCCAGTAGCGTATGACAGTGTATGGTTGATCCAACTATTTTTCCTTTACTTCAGACATGGATTAGGAGATGGAGATATTTCTAGCTTATTGTGAAGACAGTGCAAAATAAGTTATGTCTACCATCCTCTCTCTAGCGTATCTTCCCCTTTTCATCCTCCCTACATTTCTTCTCCCCCAAATCACCAACTTCATTAAACTTCATAGGAGAGCTGGGCACAAAAGGCATTTAATTTTTTTTTTAAAAAGAACATTAAGATTACAACTGAAGAATATGTCTTTCTTAAATACTGTATGATAAAACATACTGATTCCTAAAGATAATCTGTGAACTTTTTACACTGTCACTGTCTGAATGGAGAGCACTAAGAGCAGGCATATCATTTAATACTGTTTTTGTGAAATTGTTTAAAATTATTTTCACAAGTATTATCCTTTTCTCCAAGTGTAATCTCATCTCAAACACCAGTATATAAAACAGAGAAAGATATATGGCGTAAATGAATATAAATAAATTTTTACATATTTTAATATGTTTTATTGATACACATTAGATGTACATATTTTGAGGGTACTGTGATAATTTAAGATATTCATATAATCAAGTCAGGTAATTGAGATTTTTAAGTATTTAATAAAATGAGACCAATGAGATTGTTTAGTTTACCCCAAGAGTTTAAGTAAGTATAAAGGAAAAGTTGTCATTGTTTATCATTCTCAGTGATAAAGTCCTCACTCGAAAATAAATAGCAGTCACTTCTAAAATTACACATAAACAAACATATAGACTTATATCTTCTAAAAGAACATTACAGAGCTAAAATCTTGCTGATTAATAGCACCTTCCAGGTCAAATATACATATAAAAATGGAAGATTTCTTTTCAGTCTAGGGTTTGAAATGTGGCAAGAACAGTTTACATACAATGTGTTACATATTTGGAATGGAGATTTAAAAATATATGTAATCTATTATGATTTAAAAAGTAGTTGAATATGAACTGTTAAAGTTAAATAAAACCTAAAAATATATATACTAGATATATTTGATGGAAAAGTATTTATCTCTTCTTTCTTTTCCTGTTTTTAAGTGGAGGAACAGGGAATATCATTTGTGAGGAAAAATTCAGAGAGCAATTTCAAGGCTCCATAAATGTTATCTTTATAGCTTAATTTCAGCTTCTTAATGTAACTTAAATGTGGAGTTTAAAGAGAAACTAATGTACTGGAGAAAATCTTTCAAAACATAGCAGCATGTTTCAATGTGAATAAATTTGCTTTGCACATTATTTTTCATAATGTTTTTTCACAGAAAATTATTATAGCAACTTGAGTTTAAACATGGACTTTCCCTAACATTGTCAGCATTTCTTTTGTATATTCTTCAAGTGTATTGCATGAAAACCAGCATAGGTCTTAAACATACTGAATACCAGGACAAAAGTACAAATAGGAACTTACATGCCAAATGTATAAAAATTCATAATTTATAAGAGAAGTTAATGAATTGTCTAATTAAACATGTTTCATTCTCTCATCTTGACAAACCTATTTTCAAAATGACCTGGATGCAAATCAAAAGATATACTGCTTCACACCCATTAGGATGGCTACTATCAAACACAGACACACACAGAGACACACACACACACACACACACACACACACACACACACACAAAATAACAAATGCTGGCAAGGATCTGGAGGAATTGAAAACTTGTGTATTCTGGTGGGACTGTGCAATGCTGCTGCCACTGTTAAAAATAATATGGTGGTTCCTCAAAAAATTAATAATAGAATTATTATATAACCTGGCAATTTTACTTTTGGTAATATACCAAAAAGAATTGAAAGAAGGATCTCAAAAAGGTATCTGTACACCCATGTTCATAGCAGACTTATTCACAATAGCCCACAGGTAGAAACAATTCAAATGTCCATTGATGGATGAATGGATAAACAAAATGTGCCATATACATACAATGAAATATTTTCAGCCTAGAAAGGAATGAAATTCTGGCACATGCTATAACATGGATAAACTTTAAAGGTATTATGCTACGCTAAGCAAATAAGCCACTCACAAAATAACACATATAGTATGATTCCACTTATATGAATAACCTAGAAAAATTAAATTCGTAGAGACAGAAAGCAGAATGGTGGTTGTCAGGGGCTCAGGGGAGGGAGGAATAGGAAGTTAGTGTTTAATGACTACGGACCTTCAGTTTGGAAATCTGGAGGACAGGTGTGAATTTAAAATTCTTGGTCTCCTTGCAGCTCCATGTTAAAACCTGGTGTCATAAGGACAGCAGGTTTGGGCCTGCACCTGTGTCCCTGCTCTTCCCACCCCTAGCTTCATTCACGAGACAAGGAGTGGCTTCTGTCCTAAATAGGCTCATCGTCTTGACTTCGACTGACTTGTAAAGAGCTTCTGAAGTGGGGCCCAGGATCTGATATGGCTGCAGTCCTGCTACATATGTCTTCAAGGAAGTGCAGGATGAAGTTAGAATGCAAGAATATTCCAGGCAGAAGGAACATAACATGAAAAGCCATAAGGTTAACCTTCAAATCAATGAATGAAATATGTTTATTAGCATTTAAGACTTTTCTGTACACAACAGAAGACCTTTTTCTCCCCTTTTTTAAAATAAAGTAACAGGTTCCTTCTACCTTTCCTTGGCCAGATGTAAGGTAAAGCTATTCTGCAGTCCCCACTACTGGCAATGCTGGCTGAGATTGCAGAAAGAGAGATCTGGTTTCTTTCACTTAGCGTAACAGTTTTGAATTCTCTCCATGGTGTAACATGTATCAGTAGCTTGTTATTGTATTGTTGAAAAGTATTTCTTTACATGGATGTATAATATTTGTTTATCCATTTATCTACTTGATGGACAGTTGGATGATTTTTTCCAATTTTCCAATGAATAACCCTGCTATGAACATTCCTGTACAAGTCTTTGTGTGTTTTCATTTCTTCTGCTTGTCCTAGTATTGGATTTGTCGAGTAATATGGTAAATTTATGTTTACTTTTTAAGGAAATTGCCAAACTTTTCCAAAGTGGCCAAACCAGCTTTCATGAGCGTTCTAGTTTCTCTATATTTTCATCAATACTTGGTATTGTTTGTCTTTTTAACTATTTTTGCAGGTGTGAAGTGGTATCCCATTATAGTTTTAATTTGCATTTTTCTAATGATGTCAAGCATCTTTTCATGTGCTTATTAGACATTCCTGTCTTTTTTGGTGAAATATGCATTCAGATCTTTTTTTTTAAAAAAAATAAGCTGTCTTATTGAGTTGTAAGAATTACTTACATACTTGAATTTTCTTAATTTTAAATTTTTTTATTTTAGGTCTAGGGACACATTTGCGGGTTTGTTATATAGGTAAACCTGTGTCAGGGGGATTGTTGTACAGATTATTTTGTCACCCAGATATTAAGCCTAGTACTGAATTGTTATTTTTTCTACTCTTCTCCCTCTTCCCACCCTCCACCTTCAAGTAGTCCCCAGTGTCTGTTGTTCTCTTCATGTCCAAAAGTTCTTATAATTTAGCTCTCACTTATAGGTAAGAACGTGCAGTATTTGGTTTTCTGTTCCTGTGCTAGTTTGCTAACGATAATGGCCTCCAGTTCCATTTATATTCCTGCAAAAGACATGATCTTGTTCATTTTTATTCCTGTATAGTATTCCATGGTGCATATGTACCACATTTATCCAATTTATATTTCTTCAGGTATATACCCAATAATGGGATTTTATTTATACTTTGTATTTTAAAAATTGAGCTGTCTTATTATTGAGTTGTAAGAGTTCTTTATATATTTGAATTTGACTTTAAAGGGTAAAACTTATCAGAGACTGCTCAAGCGTCCAGCTTAATAGTACTATACAGCTATTATCAAAAATGCATAATAATAAACGATATAATAGTGAAAAAGGGTAATACAAATAGTTTCCTCTCAAATTAATTTTTTATATACTTACACAAAAAGTAATGTTTTATTCTTTAATTTTCAAAAATCCTGACAGAGGAGAAGGACAGTGAGGGTTCTAAAGGGAAATGTGTCTCCTGGTCAAACCTGAGGGGAAAAGGACAGGGGGTAGGGAAAGGGAAGAGTTCTCGGCTAATCTCCTAGTGGTTAACCCTCAGACGTGGGTGGAGGCTGGGAGTGTGAAACATTTCTCCTGTTGCTTCCCCAGTTCTATCACAGATCATGGGGGAAAAGTGATTGGAGAAAGGTTCCTAGAGGAAGGTGAGAAGGTTTGTTACTTAATTTCCAGTCTAGAGTCCCAGTTGGGGAAGTATTCATCCTGAAGGGAATAAGGAAGGGTATACTAAGGACTAGAGTCACCGGCAGGAGCAACTTCACATAAACAAAAAGTGAGATATTTAGAATCTTTTGTACTTGGACACAACTTCTAATGAAACTTGATGGCCAGAAAAAATATGTATTACAGTGAAAGAATGAACAAACTTAGACTTACTACAGATTTGTCCATATGGAGGAAATCTAATAGCCGTTATGTGAATGGAGCATAATTTAAAAAGCAAACAAGTTGTAGTTGTTGGGAATACAAGGGTCTGAATATCAGGTCAAAGGCCTCAAAAGGCTGGACAGTTAGTTGCTATCACCAGAGGTTAGTGACTGGGTGCTGAGGCTCAAGCCTGTAATCCCAGCACTTTGAGAGGCCAAGGTGGAAGGATCACTTGAGGGCCAGAGTTTGAGACAAGCCTAGGCAACATAGCAAAACCCTATCTTAAGAAAAATTTAAAAATAAAGTAAAATTAGCTGGGCATAATGACACGCACAGTCCTGGTTACTTAGGAGGCTGAGACAGGAGGATTGCCTGAGCCCAGGATTTCCAGGCTGCAGTGAGCTGTGATTGCTGCACTGCACTACAGGCCTGGGCAATAGAACGAGACTCTGTCTCACACACACACACACACACACACACACACACACACACACACACACACACACAAAGGAGGATAAACTGTGAGGAGAAAATGTTACCAACTTCAGAAATGAAATGTTCTGCCTTTAGAGAAAACAGGTGAGCCACTGGGAAGCATGCTAGGTGAAATAGGGGGCTTGCTGGTATGGGCTCCAAGGCATAAATTATTATTATGGCCCACGCCTCCTTGAAAATATCAGTCTTGCCTGATATAACTTGGAAAAGTTTGGATACGAAAGTAAATAATTACACCTGGCTATAGTTTGTTTTTTTACTATTAAAAAGCTATAGTGAATACATGTATAGAAGCTATAATATAATTTCTTTAAAGCTGCTATCACCAAATATTAATAATGTATAGACAATCTTGATTTTTCTATTCAAAATTCAGTCTTACTCAGTGTGATACTTGGATGGAATATGGAGCTATCAATGAAGAGTGGAGTGTTAGGAGGGTGTGAAGACAGCATCCTGCTAAAAATTAAAGATACATTTGAACTTACTTAAATCTTAAGACCTTTTTCACAGGTGTGATGCTCTCATGCTGTTTCTGTCACATTGCAGATACCAAAGTCTATAAATAAGAAATACTTCAAATGCACTGGGTTTTAAAGGCTTTCTTCATTTTATTACACACCAATAAATCTTAAATAGCTACAAAAAAAAAACATTTTGACTTTTATAATTGAAGCAGTTCCTTAAAGAACCAGATATATTTTGCAAGAGTCATGTAAGAACACCCTAACTGATAGTTTCTCTCTCTTTCCCTCACTCCCTCCCTGTATTTCTACTCCATAAGCCATCTTCATGTACTGCACAGTAGTCTATTACAATATGTTCCAACATCTGCCTCCCCATATGATGTATGACCTATTCGATTGACCCTTTTTATGTCACTCCAGACTTGCTGTTCACTACTGTGGGAGGATGAACACTCTGCATCTATTCCTGAGGTCACCAACCAGTAAATACATCTCCCATTTGGCAAGGTAAGAAGGACACTGGCTGGAAGGTTCTTCAAATCTATGTATCATTGATTATACTTATATCTTTAATTAGTTTAATTTAGGGAAAAAATATTGCTGAAGTTCCTTTAGAAGCAACGGTAAGAAGAGAATGCTTGTTCACCAGAAGAAAAATTTCTGTTGTTACCAAATTTCATCATTTAATTTGGGGATTATCAGACATATAGGATTATCAGAAAGAGTTTTAAAGTAAACACTTGTCTTTGGCTACATTCATAATTGTGAAATCACTGTTCAATGTATCCCAATAGATTGGGGGGGTGGTAATCAAACCTTTTTTTTTTTTTTTTTTTGAGACGGAGTTTCACTCTTGTTGCCCAGGCTGGAGTACAATGGCATGATCTCTGCTCACTGCAACCTCTGCCTCCCAGGTTCAAGCAATTCTCCTGCCTCAGCCTCCCTAGTAGCTGGGATTACAGGTGCCCACCACCCCACCCAGCTAATTTTCAAACCATTTTTAAATAGCATTCTAACTCAAAATAAAGAGAATTTGAGTCATTTCATATTAAATCAGGCTATATATTATTTTGTATAAAAACATACCTCTAGAGTACATTCTTGCTGGATGCTTTCAAATACTTGAAACATATAGGGGGAGGAAGTACAAGAACCATGATTTTCTCCGTGCCTATGATATGTTAATCATTTTGCTAGAAGCTTGCATGCTATTTCAGGAATCACCATAACAACTTTGTGAGTTTAGTGAGAAAAATGAAGGCTCACAGTGGTTCAATAACTTGCCAAAGGTTAAACAACTGGTAGTATCAGAAGTCTAACTAACCCTGAAATTCTTCTGTGATGTAATGCTACTATGGGAAAATGCTTTCCAAATAAAACATTATGTGATTAAATTCATCTCTTTTGCAGTGGGATAGAGGTGGAATCCCCCACCTGCTGGCCAGTGAAAAAAGGAATTTCCCCTGAACTCTGAGTCAAAAATAATAAGTTTCCAAGGCCAAGGGTCAAAGGCTTCAAGAGTGAAAGACTTAATCAGTAGTAACAGAACTCTACTCTCCCTGAAGAAAGCACAAAGTCACTTAAGTTTGCTATTATTGTTGTTTTGTTTTGCTGTTATCACTCACAAATAACACGTATGAGAGGTTTTAAAAAAGGACTTCTATGGATTTCCCTCTTACTTTTTTCTTCCTCCTTCCCTCATAAACCTTTAAGAAAGTATCACATATAAACATTAGTTTTGGCTCTCTGAGCATACAAAGTATGCTAAATAAAACTACATTTCAGGGGAAATCTAGACAGAATATAATAACAGCAGTGATAATAATCATAATAGCTGAAGTTTATAGAATACTTACTGTGAGACATGTCCACGTCATATCTCTTGGAACCTTCTCAACAACCTTAGGAAATAGGTATTATTTTTATTTTATGGAACAGGTCGTCGAGGCCAAGAGAGAGTAAAAGTTACCTGTCCCAAGTCACATAGGTAAAAGACAAAGCTGAAGTTGGAATGAAAAGCTTTTTCACTATTTATAGAGCTCCTAACTCTTAGCCTACATCTTAGGAACTTCTGGTTATTTTGATATAGTAGAAGGGTTTGTGTGCTCTGAAACAAAGAGTTAGGCAAACCTCGGAAGGGAAATTCGGAAAGAACTTTTGACGGAGGCTGGGCTTTTCGATAAGAGCTATAGTACTGGGGATGCAGAACAAGAGAGA
This sequence comes from Ateles fusciceps, assembly GCA_036589455.1. Lineage (NCBI taxonomy): Eukaryota > Metazoa > Chordata > Mammalia > Primates > Atelidae > Ateles > Ateles fusciceps. The sequence continues at coordinate 3,745,944 of JAZHEH010003318.1, read as the reverse complement.
AATGTGAAGTGTCCAACAGGAAATTTTTTTCTGACATCTTTCATCGTTTTACTTCCTTTTGGCTACTGCCAGTAAAAAGTGCTTCAGTGTGGTTTTCTTCTCAAATCTGACACTTATTTATTTTAACCATTTCAATAATTTTAGGAAACAGGGTAATGAAATACAGAGAAAGCTGTTATACTTCTTATCTTTTATCATTCATGCTTTTATTCATTGAAAAAAATTATGAAGTACCAGTTTCATTCTGTCTTTAGCTCCACAGAGATTACATAGAACAAGAAAGCCATCAATGAAATAATCACACAAATGGAAGGTAAAATTGCAAATGTGCAAAATACTACAAAATAGAAGTATATGGTGCTCTAAGAGCATGCGAGAGAGAGCTGCACTACAGGCAGGCAAATCAGAAAAGACTTTCCTGTAACTATGAATACTTGGAGGTCAGATGGATGAGCTGATATAATTACACACATGCAGCAGGAAAAAAGACTGGCAGGAAAACTACGTGCTGGGAGGAAACATAACAAGTTCATAGTATCAGAAAGAAGCCAGTGAGACTCAGGGCAGTGGGAGAGATGTCTAAAAAGGTAGACAGGAATACATAGTAATTTAATAAGAGGAATGACAGAATTAGATTTATATTTCTACAAGATTAGAGATAATATGCAGAATAGATTGGGAGGGTTTGCCTCACCTACAACCCATTTTAACTGAAGTAATATCTACCTAATCACATTTTTACAGATTTAAAATTGATTTAAAATCAAATACAGGTTAAATCTGTATATATAATTTTCAACATTCTGAGTCTCATCTTTATTTAAGTATTTGCTCTTTCATTTATAATTTATATGAAGAAGTAATCATATCAAACTCTATGCTTTGATTAATTTCATGGTGGCCAACCTCAATTTTTCTAGACCATTTGAAAAAGAATGAGAAAGATACAGCAAAAATGAGTCCTTTTCATTACCACAAACACATACAACTCATAAACCAATTAAAATAACAGTAACACACTCCAATAGCACCTTGCATTTACAATTTGTTTTTTCTTTCATTAGCTTTTTTGATCACAATAGGCTTCGTTTTCAATTGCACAGGACCTATTTCTCATGTACCATCAAAGTAGTGCAGAGAAACAGCTCTTCTGCTCTCCTGCCATAAATTGATTCATTCATTTAATAAGTATTTATTGGGCACCTATTATGTGCCAAGCACTACTCTAAATACTTAGAAAATATCAGTAAATAACTATCTGCTTTCATGAAAGAATTTTTAAATTTTTTCCCGAGGACTCGCAAGAATTTAATCTTTCATTACTTGTCCCACAGTTGTTTAATATTTCTCTATTTGACACTACATATTAGTTATGATTATTATAACTGAGAACTTATATATCCACAATTCTTAACATTTAGAAGTAAATGTTGTTTTTGAGAGAACTAAAGTCATTCTTTAAAGTGTATGTTTGAGGGATACATGCTACAACATGGATGAACCTTGAAAATATTATGCTAAATGACATAAACCAGACACAAAAGGAAAATAGCGTATGATTGCATTTATATGAGGTACTTAGGATATGCAAATTCATAGAGACAGAAAGCAGAGTAGAGCTTATCAGGGGATGGGGGAAGAAGAAATGAGGAATAGGAAATAATTGTTTAATGGGTACAGAGTTTCTATTTTGCATGATGAAAATGTACTGGACACAGACAGTGGTGATGGCTGGCTACATAACATTGTATATAATGCCACCAAAACTGTATACTTAAAAGTGGTTAAAATGCAGATTTTATGTTATACGTATTTTACCATAATAAAAAAAGTACACGATGAAGAGGGCATTAGAAAAAAAATCACTCTTTTCTAGGACTACATTAAGCTTTATTTCTCTAAAACAGTTTCCTTCTATTTTACTCCCATATGTTGGTATATTAACTTAAGAGAACAGGTGCAAAGAGGGGGAAGGAATATTGTGATTTTAAAGTAAAAGAAGGTTGGAAATATTAGATACTTTAAAAAATAGTTAACATAATCCCAGCTTTGGAAACAAATGTAAATAGAAGAGGAAAGAGTATCAGATCCTAAATCAGCCAAATCCAGTAATGCCTTCTAAGTTAAAGAATGCTCTGAAACAAGAGCTTTGAGATCAACCCACCCTTCATTGATTTTGCAAAAAGCACGGCATTTGCTAGTCCCACCATAAAAAGTAGTTCTCTCTTCGCTTTCCCCTCCTACTCCAAAGCTAGCTTCTTTTTCATATTCAGATGACTGTTTATGAGCTCAATCCTGTTTCAACTGTCACTCTTTACATCAAGAAAAGATAGATGGGACACACCAACCCCAACCTAAATGACCTTTGGATGTGACAAGAGTTTTAGGTCAGCCTTGCTAAATGGAGGCCTTGGTGTATCAAGACATGCCTTGGGGTGAAATTTACAGTGAATTTATTATCTCCCAATGCCCTTTGGACTGCTTCCCACCATCAAACACCATGGCAGCACTTGGAACAGGAAGAAATACATTAACTGGAATCTGATCGTTTTAAAAGGTTACAGCTGCCCAAATATAATTTAATTTCATACTTGCCCTTTGAGGGTTTGGTGTATATTTTCATTTTATGACTGCAAATGATAAAGCTCTTAAGATTCTAGGCAATAAAAAAGAGAAAAAAAAGTATTTTAAGGGTTAGAAGTCTATTCAGTTCATACTCAATGAGTGAAGTGACAAATTAGCTTTTCTAAAAAAATCTAATATTTCTTTTTTTTATTTGGATCATCCCTTATTCCTTTTCTGATCCTACACTTCAACGCTTGGATGATATCAGTATGTGAACTCCAACTTCAGATCTCAGCGAGTTTGAAAATAAAAATGGGCGTTTTTTTGAAATGAAGAAAAATCCATCTGATTTAAAGTAAAAATATTTCAGTACAAGAAACACATATTTTTCCAGTAGCATTTTCTCTCCCATAATTGGGAAAATTTACCCATTAAAATATATCAACATTACACCAACTTACCATCGATCCTGTACATCACATTTCCATAAACTTTAATAAAAGATTCACAAAATCCTACTTAAATACTATGCTATATCATCATTCATTTAATTGGTAAATATTATTACTATTATTTTATTGACAGAAAATAAGAGATATGGGATAGTTAATGCCACAGAATAAATCAGAAAATCAGAAACAAAATTCATATAAACTCATCCATACATAGTCTATTATTTTAACCATTAAAGAAAACAAACTTTTGCCACCCCTTTTTTAACTCAATACCTTTTCAGAAGACTTAAAAGTTCTTTAAAGATCAGTCCAATAGAGTTTGAGGCAATGTATACTTTGGATTCAAGAGCAGTAATGAGAAAAACAATACAGTGAAACTTTTAACCTGTACAGGTCAAATGTAACAAAGTTGTGTTTGTGTGTGTGGAGACTTGCACATACATGCACATGCATTCATCATTCTTTTATTCAGTCAGCAAAAACATTTTTTGAAAGGTATTGAGTTAGATCCTGTGACGTTTATGCTTATAAAAATATTTTAATTATAAAAGAGTACTTCTAAATATGAACAGTAGAGACAGAAACATAAAGCATTGAGGTATTATTATAAGACAAATATATTGATAATTATAAGTACTGACTTTTTATTAGCAAATTTTAATTTGATCTTGATGTGTTACTGTGTTAAGAGTGTTTTGCACGTTGTTTAGCCTGCATAACAATACCATGAGGCAGGAAGTATTATTATTCTCATTTCTAGATTATAAGATGTAGCCTAGCAGGTAAGGAAACTGCCCCAAGTCCCAAATCTGGTGGTTACTAAGACTAAAATGCTCTAAATGGTAATTAGAAACAGTGTTGATTCATTTACTTGTTCATTTATCTCACTTTTATTCAAGAAATATAAAAGGCCTACCTAAAGTGAGAAATATTACAAAGCAAATATTATCCAGGAATCAATTCCCAGAAGTTTGATGAAAAAGAATCTTATTCACATTTTTACAAAGAAGATATAAAATTGGCCAATAAACATAAAAATATACGTAACATCACTAATAATTAATGAAATGCAAACAAAATCACAACTAGATACCACCTCACAATTATTAGGATAACAATTATAAAAAAAGAAACAAAATTACCACGTGATCCAGCAATTCCACTTTTGGGTATACACCAAAAATGGATTGAAAGCAGAATCTGGAAGAGATATGTGTACATCCAACGTTCACAGCAGCATTCGTCATAATAGCCCAAAGGTAGAAATAACTCCAATGCCCATAGATGGATGAATCAATAAACAAACTGTGGTACATAGATACAATGGAATATTATTCAGTCTTAAAAAGATATGGAATTCTAACACATAGTACAACATAGATAAACATTGAAGACATTATGCTAAATGAATAAAATCAGATATGGAAGGCCAATACTGTATGATTATGTAATATGAGGTACCTAGAATAGTTAAATTCATACAGAGCAAAGGTAGAATACCGGTTACTAGACGAGAGAGATCCAAGATGGCCGATTAGCAGCAGCTCAGGATCGTAGCTCCCACTGAAAGCGCAGAGAGTGAGTGGACGCCACATTTTCAGATGAATTTTTATTGCCCACGGACCAAGAGATTCCCGGCGGAGGAGCCCCACGGGTCGCCAGCGCGACTCTTTGGCCGGCGCTGCCGTTTCGCAGCTGCCCCGGCGCGGCGGTTCTCAGTCCGGATTATACGGGACTGAGTGCCCTTTTGGTTGGCGTTTGGAGCTCCGGGAAGGCAGAGTCTCCCATTCAGCTGATTGAAAAGCAGACTGAAGCGGGGAAGCAGACCGGGAGATTCCCGGGGCAGAAAAGCGCCACGAATCTCAACGCCGCTGTTTCAGCCGGCGTAGTGGGTCGCCGCAGGGGAAGGCTGGTCCTCCCCTACACACACAAAAAAAACAGCAGTTGGAACTGCTGAGGATTGAGAGTTTCACAACAAGTACAGCTGAACCCGGGGAAGGTCCAGCTCTGTGGGGGGAGGGGCGTCCGCCAAAGGAAAACTAAGAAACAGAAAAAACTTCACCACCACCAAGCTGGACGTCTACTCAGAGACCTAATCTGAAAGTCAGCAATTACACAGAAGACAGGTGGATAAATCCACAAAGATGGGAAGAAACCAGCGCAAAAAGGCTGAAAACACCCAAAATCAGAATGCCTTTCCTCCTATTAGAGGATTGCAGTTCCTCATCACCAATGGAACAAGGCCTGATCGAAAATGAATGTGAGGAATCAACGGAATCAGGCTTCAGAAGGTGGATGATGAGAAACTTCTGTGAACTAAAGAACATGTTCTAGCCCAATGCAAGGAAACTAAGAACCTTGAAAAAAGGTTTGACGAAATGTTAACGAGAATGGACAATTTAGAAAGGAATATAAGTGAATTAATGGAGCTGAAAAACACAATACAAGAACTTCGCGAAGTATGCACAAGTCTAAACAGTCGAATTGACCAAGCAGAAGAAAGGATTTCAGAGGTCGAAGACCAACTTAAGGAAATAAAACGAGAAGACAAGATTAGAGAAAAAAGGGTAAAAAGGAATGAGCAAAGTCTCCAAGAAATATGGGACTATGTGAAAAGACCTAATCTGCGTTTGATAGGTGTACCTGAATGTGACGAAGAGAATGAATCCAAACTGGAAAATATTTTTCAGGATATTATCCAGGAAAACTTTCCTAACCTAGCAAGGCAGGACAATACTCAACTCCAGGTAATCCAGAGAACACCACAAAGATATTCCTCAAAAAGAGCAACCCTAAGGCACATAATCATTAGATTCACCAGGGTTGAAACAAAGGAGAAAATACTAAGGGCAGCCAGAGAGAAAGGACAGGTCACCCTCAAGGGGAAGCCTATCAGACTCACAGCAGATCTCTCAGCAGAAACCCTATAAGCCAGAAGAGAGTGGGGGCCAATATTCAACATCCTTAAAGAAAATAACTTTCAACCCAGAATTTCATATCCAGCCAAACTAAGTTTCATAAGTGAAGGAAAAATAAAATTTTTTACGAACAAGCAAGTACTCAGAGATTTCATTACCACCAGGCCTGCTTTACAAGAGCTTCTGAAAGAGGCACTATATACAGAAAGGAACAACCAGTATCAGGCATTCTGAAAAACCCATCAGTAAGCTGCATCCAGACCCATCTCACATGCAAGGATATACAGAGACTCAAAGGGATGGAGGAAGATTTGCCAATAAAATGGAGAGAAAAAAAAAAGCAAGAGTTACAATTCTCCTCTCTGATAAAATAGACTTTAAAGTAATAGAAAACAAAAGAGATAAGAAAGACATTGTATAATGGTAGAGGAATCAATGTAATGGGAAGAGTTAATGATCTTAAGTCTATGCGCACACAATATAAGAGCACCCAGATACATAGGGCAAGTTCTTGGTGACTTACAAAGAGACTTGGACTCCCACACAATAATAGTGGGAGACTTTAACACTACATTGTCAATAGTGGATAGATCAATGAAACAGAAGGTTAATTAACAAGGATATCTGGGACTTGAACTTATACCTCGAACAAGTAAACTTAATAAACATTTACAGAACTCTCTACTCCAAATCCACAAAACATACATTTTTTTTTTTTCAGTAACACATCACATTCATTCTAAAAGTGACCACATGGTTAGGAATAAATCACTCCCCAGCAATTACATAGCATTTCATAGGTTTAAATGAAATATTGGTTGGCTGTTTGTTTGTTATTTTCCTCACTTATTCCTTCCTGTCTCCATTGTATAACACAATTATTAGTATAAAAGAGCTTTTTAATACCCATTTTTAGACTGCATTCTAGCCTGGACAATAGAGCAAGATTCCCATTCTCTCTCCCTCTTTTCTTCTTCTTTTTCCCTTTCTTTCATTCTCTTTTTTTTTCTTTCTTTCTTTCTCTCTTTTTTCTTTTCTTTCTTAAAAAAAATAGAATATCTTTATAAATTCAGGACAAGGAAAGACTTCTTAAACAAGATACAAAATCATCATACACACAAAGAGTCAACATTGATTAAATTGTACACAAACCATGTGGTAACATGACTGCGTAGGCCAGGCTAAGCCACGACAGACAATTCTTTTTCTTAAACTAATATTTATTTATTTTTTAAATAAAAAGAAATTGATAAATTCTACAACATGAAAATTAAGAACTCCTGTTTATCCAAAGACATTCTCTTTCCCAATTAGAGATACTTAAAAAAAAAAAAAAAAAGAGAATACTGGTTACTAGAGTTGAGGAGGTGGCAGAATGAAGAGTTGTTGAAAAAACTACAAAAGAGTATATAGTTTCAGTTTGGGATGATGAAAATGTTCTGGAGACGGGGAGTGATGGTTGCACAACAGTGTAAATGTACGTAATGCCATTGAACTGTGTACTTAAAAATGGTTAATATGGTAAATTTTATGTTAAACATAATTTTACCATGATAAAAAGAAACCTATAGAGGATTCACAAAATTAGTAAAGTTTTAGGACACAATTAAAATTTTTAAGAATAAAATTAAAAGTAGAAATTTACCCTAGCAAAATAAGGTGAGGAGTAAATATACCGAGAAAACCAAGTGCATACTTTCTAGGGCAAATGCTGGACTGAAAGACACTAGACAGAGCTGAAAGCAGTATTAAAATGGAGGGACTGAAAGAACACCTATTACAGTGTAAGACACCTGGTTCCTCCCCCACTCTCGAACTCCACTGTCTTATCAGCCAGGCTTAGACTTTTTCAGGAGGAGATTGGAGAAATTGCTTTCTGAGGTTGTCTAGGAAATCAAGAGAATTTCGGGGGTTGATGGATCTGTGCCATATCCTGATTACAGAGGTGGTGGAAACTCAGAATTGTACATCTAAAATATAGCCATTTTACTGTATGTTAATTTTAGAAATTACAAAAAAATAAAGAGAGATACAAATGCTACAAAATAAAAAGGATCTCATTCAACAACTTTGACTTTTAATTCTTAAACATTTTGGCCTTTCTTCCTAAGAAAGAGTTAGAAAGTGGGACTTTGCTACCATTGTAGATTATAAAGGTTTTCTAAAACAATAGATAATTTAGATCGATCCCTATATATGTATAGTATGCCATATGGGTATAAAGAATGAATAACAAATGTTTTAAGTGTGCAGGAGAGCAGGTAGTCAGGGTTCACCATACACCATTTAAGATAATAAGAATATAATGTACTGATACTAGACTATTAAATAAGCAAAGTGAAAAGCAATTCTTTCCATTTCAGCTGATGCTAAGAAACCAATTGTGCAGTACTTTCTGAGTACAAAAATAATGAGCTGTGTTTCCACCTCTACGTTTTTCCTTGCCAAGGGAACTCACACTTCCTTCCCAATCTCTGAAACACAGTTTGAAAACATCTCATTCTAATGGGAGAGTGGGTGAAAGTGGGGGCTGTTACTGGTGTTATGGTCTAAATGGAATCCTTTCTCTTTAAAGTTATTTGGCTTTATTAATACAAAGAGATGAAATATGGATGAAAACATTTTAAGGCTTGTATCTTCTGATATCTATGATGTTACCAATTCTATTTAGACAAAGCACTCCCAGATATCTTTTTCTTTGATATCCACCATCCTTGCCACTTGAAATTCTCAATTCCAACTCTTGACTCATGTGCTCATATATCGATTATTAATAGAATTGTTTAGCCAACAAGCGAATATTTCTCTTTTTTTTTTTTTTTTTGAGACAGAATCTCGCTCTGTTGCCCAGGCTGGAGTGTGGTGGTACAATCTAAAGTCACTGCAACCTCCACCTACCGGTTCAAGTGATTTTCCTGCCTCGGCCTCCTAAGTAGCTGGGACTACAGGTACGTGCCACCACGCCCACGTAATTTTTGCAGTTTTAGTAGAGACAGGGTTTTACCATGTTGGTTAGGCTGGTCTCAAACTATTGACCTCGTGATCCACCCACCTTGGCCGCCCAAAGTGTTGGGATTCCAGGTGTGAGCCACTGCGCTCAGGCCTCAAGCAAATATTTCTAAAGAAGACAGTCCCTCAAGTGTTTCACAACTGTGGGAGAATAAAAAGGTAGCCAGAACTTGAAAAAGAAGGAGAAAATTATTGAAGAAAATAGTTGAGGGGAAGAAAGAGGTAAAGAGGAATTAACAGAGGGAGATACTTAAACACAGAGGAAAAAATGAAGGAAAAGACAAAAAAGGCAGAAAGAGAGAAAGAGACAGAGAAACAGGGAGAGATAGTCCAGAAATAGAAACAAAAAGGTTAATATTTGGAAGTCCCTATTTTTAAATCTTTAGGAGCCCTAAGGACTAAAAAAGAATATGGTGTCCATCTAGTTGGCTATATAATTCAAAATGAAACAGTATTCTGATTACTACTATGAAACTACTTTATGTCCAAATTGTTATTTATTTATTTCTATTTATTCTTAAATAAATAAATTGATTGATTTATTTAAATTCATTAAAATTATTTAATTTATTTAAATTTATTTATTTATATTTAAATTGTTATTTATTTATTTCTATTTATTCTTTTTCATGGGTAAGCATGTTCTTAACGTTTTTAATTCCATGAAGATGGAATAATTAAAACTTTCTTGCTTAATTGGATCTTCAGAGCTAGCTTGATAATTTTCAAGGTTCCAGAGCATTTCTTTTGAATGCTTCAAATCAATACTTGCTTCATCATTCTTCTCCCATGTTTTCCTTGACAGCACATGAATAAATGTATTCATGAATCAGGGAAGTCCACTAACAAGGTGCAGAGGCTCCTTCTGGGGATTTCTGGGCTCCTGGCTACTTTCATTAATGCTACTTTTATCTTATTTTATCCCTTTCTCCATGAGATTTAGGTAGAATAGCTATACTTACAGGTATTTAACAAATAAGAAAAATGGAGTGCTGGGTAGTTTAAAAGACGTGAGACCAGATTCACACATCACTTCAGAGGTAGATTAAGACTAGAACCCTTAATCCATTTATACTGGAGGTTGCAATTTTTTTGTATGTGACAGATCAGACCTTGGCAATGACCTTTAGCAGTAGGATATAAATACTCCCACAGCATAGCGTTCCAATAATGGAACACCAGGCATAAATGGGTTAATTCACTGCTGTATTTGTAGAGCAATATGGGAGGTTAGAATGGATCATCATAGGTAGGTCAACTATTTTGGTTGTCTTTATAATGCCCTAACTATTCACTCTTGCTTTAAACTCTCTTTATTATGACAAATACTACAAATTTCCAGTAACACAATGGCTTGCCCTTCAAAGAGGAATGCTTGTTCCTTTCACAAATAACTGTCAATGCTATTAAAGCAAAGCTCTATTAACTCTTATGGAATGGAGAAAAAGAGAGAAACAGATTATTTGTATATTTAGTAAGAACGGAAACATACATTTTTGTAATCTGACATACAGAAGAAAGTATTTTCATACTTATGGGATATTTTGTTTTCACAAAGACTTTCTGCTTGAGTGAAATATGAGGGCTTGGCTCCCAAAGGTGTTCAACCCCAACTTGAATTAAGATGAATTTCTCTATTTGCCTTAAACCTTTATACTGCAGAATATAATTTCTGCATCCAAGAAAGTTACTTGCTAACTTGAAATATGGATGGGCTCTTTGCCAGTTTTATATCCTTAAATCTAGGAGATAATGATGACTATAACAGCTAATGAGGCCGAATTCTTATGCTGTGCTGAGTATTTTGTGTGTGCCACGTCATTTAATCCTCACAATGCTTTTATCATGTAGAAATAACAGTATCTCATTTTACAGGTGAAGACACCGAAACTAAGAGATATTCAATATTTTGATCAAAGACACATGCAGATAAGCCATGTGTTATCCTAGAGCTCAAGCTCATAACCCATTACCTTACACCTACCATTTAAATATTATTATTGTAAGTCTTAACATTTGTAAATGTTTAAATAAATTAGTGGAACGTGTTTTAAAGGAAAAAAAACACACCTCAAGTCATCAAAGTCATGTAACTGATTACTCTCTCTCAATATGCCAGTATACTACTAACTGGTTACAACACAAATATTTAATGTATGAAAACTCAGTATTTTATGGTTTTATATTATATTTAATGCTAGGCTTGTGCCTCAGGTGACATAAAAATATCCAAATTAAAAATTTCTCTGGAAGAAAACCAGAAGCAGGATGAATCAAACCAAAACAAGGATAAAAATAAAGAATGTGTAAGGGCCTTTACTTTTTTTATTGTTTGGTTAAGTGTCTTTGCTTATCTCCTTTCTGTTAATCAAATATTTTAGTTGTAGTATTCCTAATAATTTAAAATTTCTGTTAAACCAAAGAATGAAAGTTGGGGGGGTGGGGGGCAGGGAACTAGCCATATGAAAAATACTTAGAGCACATATTTAAAATAGTAGGAGTTATATGCTACAGTATAGTGAAATTTCAGATGGCAAAGCCTCTGTTATCTTAAACAACTATTACAGATGAAAGGACAATATTTTCTATAGTTCTGCTTCACTCCATAAAGGAAGTAACTGTAACTTTCACTAACACTATTACTTTTAAAATTGTATGTTGAAGAAGTTGTAGTCGTGGAGAAAGCAAGACGTAATACTGTTGTAGTTTTCATGTTAGAGGAATTAATTATGCTGCCCCCAAAGCTCACTGTAGCAAATAATTTGCAAGCATACTTTGAGTTTGTTCCTCCATTTCTTCCTGTTCACTTTCTTCATTCAAGGAGCAGTTGGAGAAGAAAAAGGAGTATGGCATTAAGCGAAAGGTCAAAGTTAAGAAAAACAGAATAACCAGCGTTCATCCCCTCCCTTTCCTCTTGTTTTCATAACCTAAATTTGGCAGGAAAATACTGAAACTTCCACAGGAAACAGCAAATTTGAAATGTGCAGGGTTGGCTTAAGCTTTTTTTTTTTTTTTTCTGTAGGAATCAAATAGGGCTCTCTTTTCAAGTCTTGTGAAGGCACTTGCCAACCAAACCTAGCTCAAAAGTGTAATGTGGTTTTTCTTCTTGGTCCTTCTCTCAGAAGAGTTCATTCATGACTGCAAAATCTTATCTGCATGATTATATAATCATTTTTGAATACTATCTTTCTTCTAAGAAGCAAATAAAATGTCATCAAGACTTGTGATATAAAGAATCTCACTTTGAACCTTCTATGTACAAATAGATATGAAACAGCACGCTTCTCTGTTATTTTGTTTTCTAAATTCCTTGATCTTTCAATAGCTTTCCACAAAAGGATTAATTCACAGAACACAATCACTGAACTCAGCAAAATGAAAGCAATTCAGAAGGTTGCCATTGTTACCAATGTGCAAATCCTAACCATTGTTTTATTCATTCTTTCTTAATTTAATGGACTAAGTGCAAAATTTACAATTTCTCTTCTCTTCCTTTTAAGCAAAACAACTTAAAAATAACATACACAAATATATGCATTTACTTGTAAGAATATCATGGCAAAATGGGAAGAAATTAGATTTAACTTGCAGTTCCTAGGATTCTGGGCACCCTTTTGTTAATATCTGTTTTAGCCAGGTCACTATTTAGAGTCTGAATTGCCTTATCTATAAAATTAAGGAGCTGGAATAGAAGAATGGTTTTTAAGTTTTGTTTAGCAGCAGAAATCTTTAACTCAAACAATTTTAAGCAGTAGAACTTAATATATAAAACAAATAAGAGTCAATGGTACTATTTGGAGGGTGCTTGAAGATACTTGGACTCCAGTGAATAGTTTGAAACAATGTATTCAGCCATCTCTGAGGTCTTTTTCATTTCAAATATACTTGTTAGAATGATAGGTTGTTTGCCTTTCTTCAAACTCTGTTCCACTCTTACATTTCATTCATACTCTTAAATTTCAACCTCCTCTATGATCCACCGGGGGATCCTTGACTGATTCATCTTTGGATCCTTATAATGCTTAGCTCAATAGCTTACAAAGAATAAATATTTGCTGAATAAATAAAGTTTCTAGGATACTATGGGTCTATAAAAATAACTCACTTTCACATTCAAGTTTGAAATAAAACTGTTTAATCAAAAAAATTTTTCTCAATTCAGGAAATAATTTTGCTGTAGACAACATATAGGTAGAGTAAGTGACATGTATCCTAGCTCATTTAGGACATGTATCTACTATCTAGGAAATAAGCATTGAATGGCTTTACGAGAAAATATTTTTATATTATTTATAAAAATTGCATATTACATTAAAAGCACCTATGTAACAATTATTTATTTTAGATTTTATAAGAAATTTATTTAGAATAGTTAGAGGCAGCACATAGAAACAATTCATTTGCATTAACTCCATGGAAAAATGGGAATTGACTGGAGACATTATTCTCATTTTACAGATATAAATATTGAAATAAAGAATGAACAATAGTAAAATATGCAAAACTACCCTTCACGTAACTACCCGGATTGTATTCTGGATAAGTAAACTCATTGCCTCCCATAGATTCTTGTGATGGGCCTTTATTTTATACCACAGAAGGGAATAAAATTATTTCTTCAAAAATAAGACATTGTGTCTCAGTTTTATAACGTACTCTAGATGCTGCTCTGAAACATAAGGAAAGTCTGCCATGCCCTAATTTTCAATACTTCCTTTAAGCAACAAAAAAAAAAGTTTTAAAATCTACTAATAACAATTATTAATCAGTTAATACTGCTAAATATTAACTCTAATCTAGCACATGGTATTTGAGAAATGATAATACATTTATTGTTCCAAGACTTTGGATGCATTATCTCATTTAAGCCTCAACAATAAGAGATCATTTATACCCACATTTTACAGACAAGAAAATTGAGCATGGAGAGGTTAGGTAACTTGCCCAGAGTCACAGAGCTAGTAAGTAACAGTACGACCATTCACGGAAGAGAGGGCTACAAGAACCACACTCATAACCATTATGTTATATGTTATACTGCCTCTCAGTAAATAAAGCGCTTCTTAAAATATTAATATAAAGATAATAGCTTAATAAAATAAAATTGCTTTCATCTTTTTATCTCTCCTCTAATTATCCCCTAAGACATTAAATTTTTTTTTGTGTTTATATATATATATATATAATTAAGCAAATTTTTCTGTATGTAATTAAGACTCCACCCTATGTTACAAGTTGTATGTAATGCAATTTATATGTCCCAGTTGCATGCTTTGACTTCACTATACAAATAATGGATAAAAATCCATGGATAATATTCAATAGTTTTCTAGTATCAACAATAACAACACAACAACAACAAAAAAAAACCTCAGCATTTGTTCCTCTTAAGGAGCATTTCTCTTAATTTGGGTTATTAGTCCTATTAAATTGATAACTTTTATTTAGGTAAAATTTTACTCCCAAGATTGAATTTGTCTTCATAAAACATTCCTTAAATAAATTAAAGAATACTAGTAACACAAACTAAACCAACAATTAACCTAAAGAACAAATTTCTAAGATAAACATAACCTGTGAACTTGAAAAATATTAGTTGCCCTCTCTTCTTATCCATAGCCAAGTCTAGAAAACTGAATATTTCTGTTTTTCTTGATAAAATTAAAAAAAAAAACCTGTATACTTTAAAAATTGCAGTAAACTGATATTGTTCATAGAATTACATCTACTGCTGGTGTTGAGCCAGTAATTCTTTTATGTACATTAATTAGCCCAGAAACATTTTAGAGTCACCTAAAACATGTTTTGATTAAGATAACACAGGATACTATCAAGGAATGGGCACGGACTTGTGACCAGAAAACCTGGCACTGACTAAAGTTATATAGCTTCAGTATGGGTAATAACAAAATTGCAAACATAATTTTAAAGTTTACCATTTACTTTTTGGTTGTTACAATAAAAATGAACACTTTGGAAAAACACATGTGTACTGACGTTTCTGTTAGCATATAATGAGACACCATGAAGTTGCTGAAAGCAAGACAACACAGAAATATTATGAAAAAGACACTGTGTGTACTGTCTCCATTGTCCAAATGTCAAACACCTCCTGGGAACTCTAGGGGTGGTAATAACTATGGAAGCAGTTCCTAATAGTTTCTTCCTTAAAGGGGATACTTGAAAAACTGCTGGGCTCTGACTCTAGCCCATATGGGCTTAGAAAAGTCAGGGAAAATGTTGGCTGCACTTTTTCAGGCCTATTTGCATATGTTCTTTAGTATGCAGAATGTCTCTGTATATAATTTAATTGTTGTTGGGTTTTTTTGCCTTTATTAATACATATGCAAATGACTCACTCTTGCAGCTGTGCTGTATTAATCATATGGGTGCTTCTGTCTGTCTGCCCTGCAGGCTCAGGGTCCAAGGGAGAGGAAAAGAGGGAATTCAGTCTTTTAACCTGCAAGAAAACTCACTCAGGCAGACAGAAGTCCAACAGCAAACAGCACACCAGGGTTGCAACTGAAATGAAGAGCAGTTGATCATTATTCACCCTGTATGAAAATGATATGATCTAAAAGTTAAACTGAGTAGTACAGTATTTTGGTAGGTAAAGATGAATACTTAACAAGTATACATTCTTGTAAGTAATTCCTTCAATAACAAGATAAAAATCCTCACATCTAGATCATTCTATATGGTCATTACTTCCTCATAGACTTTCTAGAACTTTCTCTTGGCCAAGCATATGAAGCCATGCTCAGTCACTCACAGTGCTGGGAAATATGGAACATTCATTTATCTGTGTCCTGTCATAATGATTGACTTTCTTTAGAGACTGGCAGGACTTTGATAAAAAGATGAACTTCAGTATTTCATCCGCCTCTACCTTGATGTTACTCTCCATCAGACAGGAGCTTAAGCCATTTCCAGTATTACTTCCTATACCTATAATTGCTATGAAAAAAGATTGATTTCAGTTGATATTTTGTATGATTCATTCTACAACATGATCACACATCATCTATCATTTTCTCTATTCCAGAGAATGCATGCTACTAACATTACTGGTTACTGGAGCTGTAAGCCCATGAGATATCATTTTTAACAACTTGGAATTTTGAGCCTTTATTCTAAAAATATTATTATAAATTTTAAAAATAGATATACTACAATTATTTTAAAAGTTTAATTAAGTCAATAAAAATCATGATTGAATGCTACTTGCTTATGCTGAGTAAAATATGACTGTCCCAAAAGAATTTCAATCTTTTTTTCCTTCTGCTTATCACTATCAATCATTGGTTGGAGTCAACATTTTTGGCTTCCTATAGGCAGAACAGGTGGCAACCATCTTTTGGCCAAGACAAATACAGTATTTATAAAGTGAAAAATAAGTGGATAAATATTTCCTTCTAATTTCAAATCTTAGAAGTGTAGCAAAAAAACCAGAAACAGTACATTACAGAAGAATTATTACTATTAAAAATATTCATGATGCCCATTAAGTAAAATGCAAATTATAACAAAAATGAATATGAGAAATAAATCCTAGATGGATTGTTGCCATCATTTGATCTTATTAATTAGAAACAGATGATTCACATAGCTGATTTTATCTTGTCACAAATGTCCAAAAATTCAAAGAGTAACTTCATTTTGTGTAAATAGTGATACTCACTTTTAATATTAAAATGAACATAGATGAGTATGCTATATAAATGAATCCTTCACCTTATAAAGAGTCAACATCAGTATAATAAATAAACATCAAAATCATCATTGGCTCTTGGAGGTAAAATAGAGTAATTAAGGATGAAGAAGAATAAAAAAAGATGGAAGGGGATGAAGAGAGAGGAGGGCAAACTCAGTGTATAAGATTGCTAATTGGCTAGTAATTATTTTGATAAACACAACCTTCTATTATTTAGAAATAATTTACTTCAGTATTACATTGGCAAGATAAACTATAATGAGTCAAATAAAAGTACCTCCAGTTCATATTTTTATATATTTCTGTACATATATTAACACATGGAAATTCTCAAGGATTGTAATATTTGGTCATTTATTGCGAATTATAATAATTTTTAAAAAATTAGAGAAACTGTAATAAGTGCTAAAACACATTCTATATGCAGCAGCCAATTGTTATAAGATAAAGGGAGGAAAGAACAAAAGAGAGAGAGCTGTGGATTTTTCATACTCTTAGAATCTTCCAATGGGGGCAAGAAAAAACATCGAGTTCCCTGGCCATTACATTACTATCATTTACTGCAGAAATCAATATATGCTGCTTTGTTTTATTAAAAATTATTATGACCATTAGCCATGATAGTTTCTTTCATTTGCAAATATGCATTGAATACCTGGTATTTGCTCGGCATTCCTTCTGGATACCTAAGATATGTTACTGAACAACAGCAGCAATTCCTGTCCTGGTGGGGCAGTACGTTTGAAAAATAAAGACAATAAACAAGGAACATAATACATTTTATAGTATGTTTGAAGATGACTAGTGCTACAGAGAAAAATGTGGAATCAAAGAGTTAGGAAGTGTGATATCTCTTAGGATCCATTTTCTGATTTTAAATAGGTTGGTTAAGGTAGGCCTCAGAGAGAGGGTATTAGAGTAAATACTTGAATGATGTGAAAGAATTAGCCTTCCATGCAGAGGGAAGGGCTAGAGGGAACAGCACAAAACTCTAGGAAGGGAGTATGTCTTGTAAGTTAAGGGCCAGAAAAGAGCCTAATGTATCCGGAATAGATTGAGTAGGTAGTGTGGAGCAAAACAGTCATAAAAATAATTTTTGTGAACTCTAGTGCCAAACATGGTACTAGGCACAGAGAGTATTTTCATAAGTTTCTTTTATTTCATTAATTGAGAATAGTTTATTATAAAATTTCAACGTTATGTGAATTAACCAAATTCAAACTGTTTTCTTCTATGAGCCAATCAAGCCTTTGATATTTGAATTTTTGCTATTGTCTCTTTTTAAAAGGTGAAGATTAAGTAATATAGAAAATGAATTTTTAGTATTCAGCTTAATTTCAATATTATAAAGCAAGATAGCTATTTGAGCAACATAGATGAATAATTTATTACAAGTATACTGTTAAGATTCATTCTTCATTCTTTACTTAACACATATTTATTGAGTCCATAAAATATTTCAAGTACTTGGTTTAAGTGCAAATGATGGCGAACCATTGACTCTACAGATTTTACCATCTGGTAGACGCCAGAAAGTAGGATTTAGAACATTCTACCAGCACTGTGAGAAGGGAAATACAGCATGCTCTCAGAATACATAGGAGCTACTTAAGCCAGACTTAAAACCAATGAAGTCTTCCCTGAAAAAAGTGATGTTTTAACACGAAATCTGAGGGGTAAGTGGGGGTTGGTTAGTAAAGATGGTGAGTAATGGGGTTATTTCCTGGGGTTATTCCAGGAAGAGGAAACACTACTTGCAAAGATCCAGAGTGGAGGAAGAACTTCAAAACACCAGAGAGTCATTTAAGGTCTTTGAGCAGGAAGAGGACATGACAAAATTTTCTAAAATCAGAAAGATTATTCTGACTAATGTTTAGTGAAGAGTGCATTGAAGGGTATAAGATCAAAATAGAAAGACCAGTTTAGGGGCTGCTGTGGTGAATTAGGTAAGTAATAAGGATTGCTCAACCCAAATGAGTGACAATTATGATGGAAAGAAATGGATAGATTCTTGTTATATTAGAAGGTGGAATGAAAAGCTAGTGAATGAATAGATGTATGGGGAAGAGGGAGGAAGAGAAGCTAAGGAGAGCTCTCATGTTTCTGGGTGGAGAAACAGATGAAACGGTGTCATTCACTAAGACCAAAGAATAAGGAAGTCTAGGGACAAGGCAGACAACTACTGATGAGTTCTGTTTTGGACTCAGTTTACAGTGTCTGTAAATTTCTGTATATTTCCTCTTCATAGTCAACAAGCAGTTGGCTGATGTGAATTTGAAGCTCAAGGAAGATTTAAAATATCATAAATATTAATTTAATATTTAAAAAATAAATGGTATCTGTGGCACATGTTAATTTGTATTATTTATATACATGATCTAGATTCAGTTGATTTTCTCCATAAAAAATAAAAAATATCTATGATAATTTTTAGAATATTTTAACTGCTTCTAAAAGTACACAGTAAGGTGATTTTTTTTACATGAAGAGTTTTTTTATTCTATGATAAGGATCTCCAGTGATATAAAATAATAGTTAAGCAATAAACAGTTTTCTTTAAAGCATATGATTTTGCTTGTCTTTTAAAATAATTGTACTCATCTGCACTCTTTAACAAAAATTCTGGATTTACTTACCATAGTATTACCCAAGTGTGAACAATTATATGCAAAACAATGGTGTGAACAATTATATACAAAAGGTTATTTCAAATGAAAACAAGTGTGAACAATTGTATGCAAAGGTTATTTCAAATGAAAACACATATGGTAAGTAAACAAAGTCAGCCATGAGTAGGAATGAATTTATAATGTCCCTCATTAAATCTAGGTGTTCAAAAAGAAGTACTTGAATTAACATATATCCACGTAAAGAGGCATGAAATAGAAAATTCAGAGTCTGAAGTAGACAGCTGTCATTATGAATCCTGCTACTCCTTTCATTATTGCAAAGCACACAGAGTATTTGTATTAATGTCAATTAATCAGAATTATTATCATAATTTCATTAGCTGGTTACTGAGTCTGAAGAGGGAAAATGTCTCCAAAGTTTAACATAAAGTCTCCTGTACTTGAAGAAGCAAATATGATTGTTTAAAGACCATGGATTCTGGACTCTGTGACCCAGCTTTCTTCTTTGTCAAACGGAGCTATTAACACATAACACAAAATGTTGTAATACAAATTTAATAAGATAATCCTTGGAAAATATTTACCAGAGAACCTAGCTTAAGAAAATATTCCATAACCATGGCTTATATTAACTAGTGACATCAGTTGTTATGGTACTTTACATGAATTAAAATCATTATGTCTGGACCCAAGGAAAAGGAAACAGCATCCTTTGGGGTTTAAAATATATATCCCCCTCCACATTATTCTCAATACCATTGAATAAATGTGAATTCAGATAACCACTAGTTCTTTGACAAGGCTATTTTAGTTGTTACTCCAACTGGTCTTCCTGCTGTTACCTCAACCCATTAGAGCTGTGAGCTTATCACTACCTACTTAAAACATACATGAATAGATTACAAAAACAGAAAACGAATAAGTAAACAAGCCAGCAACAACAAAAATTCTTCAATGTTCTAAAGAAAGACACCAGCAATTGGTACTAGACAACATCCACACCACCAACCGTATTCCCCTTATTAAAACCTAGCTGATCTGGCCCTATGTCAATCAATGCTCATGACTGTCTCTCACCTCTGTCTCTCATTCACCCCACCCCATCTTTCCATTCCCACAATATATATGAGCTGATGTCTGGTGAGGGATCTGAGGAAAGAGAAGATTGGGTTAACAGCTTTACAGGGGGGGCTTGATTCTTAGTGTTCTTCCCTCCCTCCCTTACCCAAAAAGCAGAATTCATAAAAACTAGAGAAGCCAGAATAAAGTGAAAACTTGAATGTTGTTCCTCAACTGGTTGTTCGTTGAGCTAAAATCCAAAGGACTCCTCCATCAGTAGTATGGTGAGAAAGGTCTTAGGAGAACCAGACAGTGTACAGCTTGGTGGTGTATTATGTAACTAAAGATACAGTAGTGCCTGTTTCTGTTCTGAAGTTTTCTAAAGCTGGGGGTGGGTTGCTGGAAAACAGTGGGGTGTTTGCTGCAGGCTGAGATGAGGACGGTGATATACTATCACCACAGTACTAACAGGGCACAGAAGAGGACTTTAGTAGAAGACTCCAGAGTTCTCCATGGAGGAACATAGAGGATGAACAAAGGCACATTGCGACATGCTACTCATGTAGCTCCTGGCCAATAGTGGTGACACCCCAAAGAAAAAATGGGTAGGAAGCATAGATCAACAGACCTGCCACCCCTTTCTTAACAGACCAAGGAAACCTGTTCAATACACAAGAAAATAACACATACACTATCTCCACGGTATCTCAGGGCAGACATACCTTCCTAAACCCACATCTGCACAGGAACAAAATTGGAGCTGAAGAAACAAAAGAGTAAGCTGAACCCTTCTTACTTGTGGTCTCTAGTGAAGCAGTGAGATATGAACTGGATATGAGATTAAAGTTTCCAGCAGGTCTGAATTTTAATAACTGAAAGGACTGGAATGTGATGCAGTCTACTCAAGGTATTATTAAGGGATGGAAAATAGAGATTTAACAGAGAATAATTAAAAGCAGAGTTTGGAGATTAAAACTGGCCCATATATTACACTCTACTGAGATGAAACATCTCCAAAGTAGGTTTAAAAGATTGGGGTGAATTATGCATAAGGCTTATAATAAAACACCCAACTAGGCATTGTAGTTAGCTTTTCTCTCACCCATCTTGGCAGGTTTGTGGAGAAAAAAAAGAATTTGGATGCTATTTTAAAGCAAGGGGAGGGAGAGTAACAGATATCCTCTGTAGCTCTGGGGAAGGCTGAAGTCAAGGTCAAGCGGTCTGTGAATACTGTGTTAGGAACAAGTAGAAAAGTGAGTTGGTATAACAACCCTAGCAAAAGTGAGAGTCAGTCCACTTCAAAGAAAAGCCAGGTTCTCTGATATGACATGCTTTGGGCATGTGTTTGCATCTGAATAACAGTTATGTTCTCACTGCAAAAATAAAAAAAAAAATGTGTGTTTGTATGTTTATGTGATGTGTTTTAATAGTAGCTGATGGCTTTCCCTGAAAAACTTTTGCATTATTAATTCTCTTGTTATACTACAGTGTCGATTATTTGAGGCGCTAAAACTCATGAATTTTAATAGGTGCAATACCACTTCTATGAAAGGAACTTTATTCCATTTACATATATAATTATAGTTAAAGTAAGCATATGTTTAATGTCTAAAGTTTCTCTTGTTTGGTGACAAATTGTTTATATTTTAATATCTTAAGATAATCTTAATATAAAGAATAAAAATACAAATTATATATAAAGAATAAAAATATATATAATATTATATAAAATATAAAGAATAAAAACACAAATTAGCATCAAATATTCTCATATGGTCTCTACAGAAAAAATTGTTTAGATTGTTGCTTAACATAGCTGCTTTCAAAGAGAGTCCTGCAATGAACACAGGAGTTGCCTCTAACTGGTGTCACTTCCTCTTATCACTAATCCAACGGTCAAAGAATGTCAAACTTGCTTTGAAAACCAGCATCCGAAATCTCTAAAACTCCTGTTCCTATATTTAAATCAATTGCTGGATATTATTCCCTCTTGCTAATTCCACTACTCTTTTTAGTTTTACCTATTACAATCACTTTTTCGTGTTAGTTATTCCCCAGGCGCATTTCAAGGGTAACAAATGTTATGTTACTTTTATTGTCCTCATGGCTCCAACACTTCTCAAGGCATTTCCAGCTCAAAGAAAACAGATACTCTCAGTGTAGTTCTTCACAGAAAAGGTAGAATAGAAATGAAATACTATTAACCTCTGTAGAACTCGGTATGTCTCAGCTTTCACACTGGTAGTTCCTCCTGTGAAACTCAACTGGCCTTTCAGAAAATCACCCGGTGTTCTGACAAACCCATGTGCAGACCAGATGTATCTGTCTCTTGATGCTACAATATAAAACTACATTTTCCTTATACACTAACATCATCTATCATGACAATATCATTTCATGAATAAAAATTAGTTTTATTAAGTATAACTGCTTTATTTCTGGCTTCATAGGCAGGCATACTGTGTATTTCAGGCTAATGAACATATAAAACTTCTCACAAGAGGAGAATAACCTATTATTAGATGATTTTCTACTCCCATTAATTGCATAATCACAAGGTCCACAATGACAGAAACTAAGGAATGTTTTCTGGGATGCTGATTCAAAAATGTAGACAGTTAATGAAAGCTACCTGTTACTGTAATTGTATTGACTTTCTTTTCAACCTCAGAGACAAAGTTTCTAAAATCACTTGGACATCTGGTAAAATTAACATTGACATTCTCGGATTATAGGAATATGTATTCTGCATGGCTAGAAAGGTCTTAATTGGGATGACTGGGATCAAGTTGTGCTTAGTTCGTCTCTAGCTTATTGGGTCTACTTTCCTCGCCTGCCCAACTGAGCAGGCATTAGCAGGAGAACAAAGAGACCTACAGACCATTTCAATGATACTGGGTATCCTGAGCAACTTCAAATGCATTTTTGTTAAGTTGCCTTGCTCCTCCAGTGTCTGAATATCTTTTGCAGGGTTTTTTTTGTTGTTGTTGTTTGTTTGTTCTTTTTACCTTGATAAGGACCATTCTGTGACAAAATTATGGCACACAGTAATCAAAGCAAAACTACAGCTCACTTTCTTAATCATACTGGCAATAAAAGAAATACAATATAAGCTATGTTTAGTGCAGAATACAGGGCTAAAAATTAATAGCTCAACTTTTGGTTGAGGATTAGTACAAATACATTTAAAAACAGAAAGTGTGAGACAAATATCGCGAGTCAGTTTTATTTTGCTTTAACACCATAATTGCTGTTTTCGATATTTACTTAACCTTTGTCTCTTTTGTATTGTTTCCTGACTTACCTGCAGTTGGAGTGGGCCTAAGCCTGGTGTTGCTGCGGCAGCAGCTGCCATGGTAGTTGGGATCAGCTGAACAGGGTAAGGGTCACCTAAGTAAGAGAATAATAGAGGCGTCAGCACCTTTTATCTACTCTCCACCTGCAAATTAAACTCATGCATTCACTCTTTCCAAAAGCCTTCTTTTGTGTGCCTTGCTGAGGACTAATGAAAAGCTCTATTGTGCAGCCTTTTACTAACACTCTTTTCACAATTCTGGCTGAGAGAGGAATGTGAATAAAAGGCACAAGCAATTAAGGCGGAAACCTCATCCTTTTTTCATGATGTATTTAGGAAAATGGGAGGGAAAGTGAGCATTGATCAGAGGGCTGCACTTTATAACACACATACGTGTGCACACACAGACACACACAATTTTAATATGAGCACAGTAACTCCTCAGCGAATTTACAGTATTGTGATAAAAGGAACTTAACTTACTTTTAACGAATTAAACTCCAAAGATTTAAACAAAGTAGCTTATCTTTTAAATGCTATGTTACTGTCTTGATTCAAATAATCTCTTAAATAATATCGTATAGACAAATTAACAATAAAGAAAATATTTTACGTGTTTTTCAAGTTATATGAAATATTGGCATCTTTATCATCCAGGGATAAATGTTTACAAAACTATATCATAATGAAAGTGGAAAATAAATCGCTTCCCCCAAAAGTTTTTTATCTATTAAAAAACATAGTAACTCAAAATTAATCCTGAAGTTTTATTGTTATATGACCTGTAAAAATATAGGCACACACACAAACACACAGACAAGCACATAGAGAAGATTATTCTGCTTATTTTTGATGCAAATCAAGAGGCTTTTCTGAATTAGTGAAGAGGTACAATAGACCTGTTGCATAGGGCCCAACGATTTGCTGAAAAATGAAACTAGCAATGTTCATTATTTGTCATCGGACACATGACTACAGCAAATAACTGAAAATAATAGAGGTAAGAACAATTTTGTAATACATAAAACATTTTGTAGAAATCTGATTTATAAAAATCTTATTGAATATTGCATGCATGGAAAATATAACATAAAATAACTCAGTTAATATACCCATTCAAAAACATTTATCGAGTACCTGCTATGCATTAAGCACTCCTCTTGGCACTAGAAATAAAGCTTTGGAAAAGATTAATATGCAGATGTGAATTTACTGGGAATTTAATGAAGCTTAAACTTAGGGCTTTTGAAAATGGCCTCTTGCAGTATGTTCACTAGATTTTTATGTTTGTCATATATTTTTATATTTACCAGTTTTCTTAATTTGATGTGATTTCTTTTTATAAATGAATATTCACTTTTATACCCAAGTGTGTGTATTTGTGTGTGCATCTGAGCCTATAAAATTTTTTGCACTTTTATTCTGAAGAGAGTCTCCCAGATTATTTTTTAGGCTTGAAAATACCCGAATCTACCTCTGTGGATCTGGCCTTCCAAAAACTTACAGTTTAATAGGAGAAAAAGATAATTAAATGATTAGTATAAAATATAACGACATTTAAGACAGGAAGTACATATTGGGATGGACTACACTGTGGGTGTCCCAAACCTAGTCTGATAGCTCAAAGATAGCCTCCAGGAAAAAGTCATATTTAAGCTGAAACTTGAATTAAATTATAGTTAGCTAGACAAGGGAAGAAAGAGTGTTTCAGGCAGGGAAACAATTTTCATGAAGAATCAAATGGAAGTCTTAGTCATAGCCCAGTCGGTCCCTGTACTGCTTAAGTATAGAGAGGAGGTAGGGAAGTGAGATATATGGGATTGGGGAGGGAGTCAGATGCCAGATTATGTATGCTTTTTGTAAACATTAAATAATCTAAACTTTATCCCATAGGATAAAGGAAGTCATGAAAATGGAAAACAGATGGGTTGAGTAAAATCACTTGAGTTGGAGGTTAAGAGTTGTAATCAACTAGTAAACAGATGCAGAAATCTGTATAAAAGGTAATAATGGTCTGGACTAGGGTGGTGACATAGGGATGGAGAGTGAGGCAGGGACTCAAGTGATATTTAAATGTTATATCTGGTAAAACTTAATGACTGTTACTAATGAGAGTAAGAGAAGACTCAAGGATAATTTCCAGGTTTTTCACTAAAACAACTGATTGAGGAGTGGTAGTATGGACTGGGTTTGTAAACACAGATTAGAAGCAAGACTGCCATGTGGGGCCTAAAGGGTGGTGTTGGGGGGAAGGAACAAAGAGTTCTGTTTTAGATATTTTCAGTTTGAAATTACGATTAGATATCCAGGTTGAGGCATTTATTAGATACATGATAAACATGTTAAAATTTTAGAGAAAAAGTCCTCATAGAAGATATATACTTGAGAGTGGTTAGCATGTACCTGGAATTTAAGCTGTTAGCTTTGATGAGACCAGTTAGGAGTTAACCGTAGATTTAAAAAAAAGAGGTCCAAAAAAACCGGACTGTGGGGTAT
This sequence comes from Ateles fusciceps, assembly GCA_036589455.1. Classification (NCBI taxonomy): domain Eukaryota; kingdom Metazoa; phylum Chordata; class Mammalia; order Primates; family Atelidae; genus Ateles; species Ateles fusciceps. The sequence continues at coordinate 3,719,803 of JAZHEH010003318.1, read as the reverse complement.
ACTAACATTTATAGTCAGGGAGATAGGCAACTAGCAGAAGAGACTGAGAAGAAATGTAAATTTGGTGTTCCAGAAGCCAAGTAAAGAAAGACTTCCAGACAGTGATTATTATTGTTATTATTATTTGAGTGCTGGATTTAATAATGTGGAGGTCACTAGTAACTGCAACAGTGATGGTTTCAGTGGAGTGGAGGGTGAGAAAGCCTAACCAGAAAGAGTGATCAACAGAGGATTATCAAAGAAAGGAACTGGAGGCAGGAAGTGTAGACCTTTGCTTTTCTTTCTTTCTTTTTTTTTTTTTCCGAGTGTTTTTTTTTTTTTAATTTTTATTTTTTATTTTATTTATTTATTTATTTATTTTAATATATTTTTTATTGCATTGCTTTTCAATGCAATATTCTAGATGAGGAGCATTGGCATCACCTATGAGTTTCTTAGAAATGCACATTTTTAGAACCCACCCTGAAGCTACTGGGTAGGCAGCCCCTAAGATAGAACCTCCAATGACTCCCACTCCCTGGTATTTATACCCCATGTAATCCCCTCTCTTTTAGTGTGGCCTCCATCTGGTAATTGCCTTCTAATGCACAGAATATGGCTAACATAATAAGATTTTACTTTTGAGATTAAGTTACAAAAGTATTTTGGCTGTCTTGCTTGCCCTTATCCTCTCTGCTGGAGCAAGGAGCTAGGTTGTGATCTGCTCTATGGAAAGACTCACAGAGCAAAGGACAGATATTTTTGGCCAACAGCAAGCAAAGAAATGAGGCATGCCAACAGTAAATGACAGCAGTTTGGAAAAAATTCTCCCCAGGTCAAACCTAGATGACTGCAATCAAGGCCAATACCTTGACTGCAGTGGGAAAGATCCTGAGCCAGAGGTACCCAGCATGGCTGTGTCCAAGTACATGTTTGTTGTTTTAAGCCACAACAAGTTTTGGGCTAATTTACCGAAGTATGAAACATAGCATCTGAATCAGAATTGAAATTTTAAGAAGAGTCCTAGATTATTTGTATGCATATTAGAGTTTGAGAAGTGCTAGAACAGACAATTATACTGAGGTATTTTACAGTAGCTAGTGAAACTTTTGTGATAAAGAAAACTTTATAAGAAGGTACATATGTGGAAAAATTACGCCATGCTTGTATGCTAATGAGAAAGATTCAGAAAATAGAGACAAAAACCTATGACACAGGAGAGAGAAGGGACAACTGATATTACATGATAGTGCTTTATCATTTCATATTTTTAGTATTTAATCTTCAAAACACTATCCAATTTTATAAAAGGACATTTAAATATTAAAAGCTAAATTCATGCAAACTAGTTAAAATTGCAAATACTATTATAGTATGATCATTAGAATTGACAATTTAAACGCTTAAAACTACATAATTCATTTGTATTCCTAACTTAGTTTATATAATCTTAAAATTAACAAAAGCAAAATTGTAGAGGCTGTGGTACTCTTCACAGTGAAAATTCATTTTATATTATTTATTTTCCCTGTTATAAATTAACCAGTTAATAAACACTTTAATATTTACCATAAACAGAATTCTTCTGGGTGTTGTGCGAGACAAAACTTAGTCTGTATTTACTATATTTCTACCTTTTTTAATTAAGTGCTTATTTGAGTAGTATTGATGATCATCAGTAGGCGCTATAGGAGGTAAGGGAGAACTAATCCAGGCTTCAATCTTAAGAGAACAGTTAAAGATGAAAATAATAGTGAGCTTGGCCTTGAAAACTTGCAGGTGAAGGGGAGGAGAGATCTTTTAGGTAGGGCAAAATGCATCAAAGCAGGAGTATGACATGCTAAAGGAACGTAGAGAAAAAACAATTTAAATAACAGGTGATAGAATAAAGTAGAGAGAGAAGAGACTGAAGACAGGAGTTGGGAAACCTTTTATACTCCAGTCTTGAGATGTGGATATGAAAAGGCAATGGACAAGAAATGAAGTTTTAAGAAGCATCATTAAAGAGGTTAAGTGTAGGAAGTATTAAAGATCACTTGGTTCTCTATCCTAGAGACAAAGACGTATTACTAAATTTGTTTAACTCCTAAATTTAACAAAACACCTACAGATGTTTTGGATACTTTTGCATTACTAGCATCTAATTATTAATATCAAATTATATGTATATTTAAAGCTCATTACTTATAATTCAGATTATTCCATAAAATTAAAAAATATGCATATGTTAGAATCTTTTTATTTCCGAAATTAATGAACGTGTATTAATGAAATTAACATAAATTATCTTTCCTCTGGATAGGCATCTATATAAAAATAGCTATTATGTTTTACTCATGCCATATTATATGTGTGTAAATATATGTATACACAGGAATACCTTGGAGATATTGTAGGTTTGGTTCCAACCACCACAATAAAGCAAGTATCACAATAAAGCAAGTTTTACACAGTTTTTGTTTCACAGTGCATACAAGTCATGTTTAGACAAAAGTATAGTTCATTAAGTGTGCAACAGCATTACGTCTAAAAAAACAATATACATACCTTAATCAAAAAATACTTTATTGCTAAAAAATGCTATCATTTGAGCTTTCAGTGAGTTGTAATCTTTTTGGTGGTTAAAGGTCTTGCTTGATGTTAGTGGCTGCTGACTGATCAGGATGGTGACTGTTGAGGGGGTTACAGTGGCTGTGGGAATGGGAATTCCTTTGTTTTCTTTTCCCCCTCTTCTTCGTCTTCTTTTATTTATTTTTTTTGTTCTTGTTTTTTGAGACAGGGTCTGACTCTGTCACCCAGGGTGGAGTGCTAGAGTGCAGTGGCACAAACATTACTCACTGCAGCCTTGACTTCCTGGGCTCAGGCAATCTCCTCAACTTAGCCTCTTGGGTAGCTGAGACCACATGCCTACACCATCACAACCAGCTAATATTTTGAAGAGACAGCGTTTTGTATATTGACGACGCTGGACTTGAACTCCTGGTCTCAAGCAATCCACCGCCTCGGCCTCTCAAAGTGCTGAGATTATAGGCGTGAGGTATAATGTTCTTTATCTACTTTACTCTTCTTTACAGTAGAACTTCTATCAAACCCTGCCACTGCTTCATCAACTAAGTTTATTTAATGTTCTCAATCCTTTGTCATTTTAATAATGCTCACATAATCTTCACCAGTAATAGAACTCATTTCAAGAAACCATTTTCTTTGCTCATTCATAAGAAGAAACTCCTCATTCATTCAAGTTTTATCATGAGATTGCAGCAATTACATCACATCTTCAAGCTCCATTTCTAATTCTACTTCTGTTATTTCTATCACATCTGCAATTATTTCTCCACTGATGTCTTGAGCCCCTCAGAGTCATCTAAGAGGTTTAAAATCAAATTCTTTCAAATCCTGTTAATGTTGGTATTTTGATCTCCTCCCATCAATCATGGCATTTATAATTGTAAATTATTCTTATTAGCATTTATAATAATTGTAAATCTTTTCTAGAAAATTTTCAATATTTACTTTTTCCAGATCCATTAGAGGAATCACTATGGCAGGGATATTACTCCTTGACTCATTGGCTGTAGAACAAATGTTGTGTTAGCAGGCATGAAAACAAGATCCATCTCCTTGTACATCTCCATCAGAGTTCTTGCATGACTAGGTGTAACTGTCAATGAGCAGTAATATTTTGAAAGAAATCTTTTTTTCTGAGCAGTAGGTCTCACTCGTGGCCTTAAAATATTCAGTAAATTAAGCTGTAAACAGATGTCCTGTCATTTAGGCTTTTGCTCTTCCATTTATAGAGCACGGGCAAGGTAGACTTAGCTTAATTATTAAAAGCCCTAAGATTTTCAAAATGGTAAATGAAATTTGGCTCCTAAGAGTCAGGTTTGTCATTTGAAGCCAGGTGTTGACTTGTCCTCTTTAGTTATGAAAGTCCTGGATGGCAGCTTCTACCAGTAGAAGGCTGTTTTACCTACCTTGAAAGTCTGTTGGTTAGCGTAGCCACTTTTGCATCAATAACCTTAGCCAAATCTTCTGGATAACTTACTGCAACTTCTACATCAGTACTTGCTGCTTCACCTTGCACTTTTGTGTCAGGTAGATGGCTTTCTGAACCAACCTCCCTAATATCAAACTTTTCTTCTGCAGCTTTCTTATCTCTCTCAGCCTTCATAGAGTTGAAGAGAATTAATTGTAGGTCCTTGCTCTGGATTAGGCTTTGGCTTAAGGGAATGTTGTGGCTGGTTTGATCTTCTTTCTCAACTACTCAAACTTTCTAACTCAACAATAAGGCTCTTTCACTTTCTTATTATCTGTGTGTTCACTGGCATAGCACTTTTAATTTCCTTCAAGAACTTTTCCTTAGCATTTGCAACTTGTCTGTCTGGTACAAGAGGTCTAGCTTTCAGCCTACATCAACTTTTGACATACCTTCTTCACCAGGCTTAATCATTTCTAGCTTCTTATTTAAAGTGATGGATGTGGGACTCTTCCTTTCACTTGAACACTTAGTTGCCATTGTTGGGTTATTAACTGGCCTAATTCCAATATGATTTTGTCTGAGAAAATTGGGAGGCCCAAGGACAGGAAGGGAGGAGAATGACCAGTTGGTGAAGCAGTCAGAACACACACATTTTTTAAGTTTCTCATCTTTTTTTTTTTTTTTTTTTTTTGAGACAGAGTCTCGCCCTGTCGCCAGGTGCCAGGCTGGAGTGCAGTGGTGCAATCTCGGCTCACTGCAACCTCCGCCTTCTGGGTTCAAGCAATTCTCCTGCCTCAGCCTCCCGAGTAGCTGGGGACCCAACATGCCCAGTACAGGCGTGACCCAACATGCCCAGTTAATTTTTGTATTTTTTTAGTAGAGACGGGGTTTCACCATGTTGGCCAGGATGGTCTTGATATCTTGACCTCATGATTTGCCCACCTCGGCCTCCCAAAGTGCTGGGATTACAGGCGTGAGCCACCGCACCCGGCCAAGTTTCCCATCTTATGTGGGTACAGTTTATGGCACACCAAAACAATTACAATTATAATAGCAAAGATCACTGATCACAGATCACCACAACATCTAAAAATATTCAAGTTTGAAATATGGCAAAAATTATCAAAATATGACAAAGAGACATGAAGTGAGCACATGCTGCCAGAAAAATGATGCTGATAGACTTGCTCCATGCAGAATTGCTATAAACCTTCTATTTGTAAAAATTGCAATCAGTGTGAAACTCACTAAAGTGGACCACAATAAAATGAGGTATGCCTATATGTGAACGCTTATATAAACTAAATAATTTTTGTATTTGTTGTGGGTTGAATTATGTCTGCCTGCAAATTGATATGTTTAAGTTGTTACTCCCAGTACTTCAGAATGTGAGTACTTTTGGAGACAGAGCATTTAAAGAGGTAATTTAAGATAAAATTAAGTCATATGCATGTGACTTAATAAAATATGTCTGGTGTCCTTATAAGCATAGCAGATTAGGACACAAACAAAATAGACTCTGGCATGAGCAGGTGTGGGCATAGAGAGAAGATGGTCGTCTACCCTTCCAACACTGATCTCAGCTATGTAGCATACAGAGCTGTGAAAAAGTAAGTTTCTGTTGTTCAAGCCACTCAGTCTGTGGTATTTTGCTATAGCAGCCATAACAAACTCATATATTATCTTTGCCATATATGGCCATATGTCAATGTATTTGATATTTAAGTTAATTGGAAAAACAAAAGATTGGCGGCAGGGATTTAAATGACTACTACAGTTACTATATATCTTTATTCATATATAGTTTCAAACACACAAATATAACCAATATGTCAACTAATTTCGAAAGGATTGTGTCCAATAGCACTACACTATTTTAACATGTTCAGCCAACACATAAACACAATTAAATTAAAGCATGTTTCTACCCTGTTACCATTTTGTCAAGCCAAGATTATCAAGAACTAATTTGGCTGAAGTATGCTCCAAGTTACAACAAATAAACACAAATAAAATACCTGTGAAAATTTCCAATACAGCAATTTAACTCTCAATTTTAAAAATTCAAAATATATTACATGGATGTGTCAGTGTTCTACAGTGGACATAGAATCTACAAAGCTTTACAAACAAGGTCAGGGGGCATTCTTAATGGCAAAGGAAAAATACATAAGCTGCTGTAAAATGAAAACAAGCTTTTACTGAAGTAAATACTGTCATCTATTTGTGCCATTCCTCAATGAACTGTATTAAAAAAATTACAACAGGTTTATTTTGTAAATACCTCATGAGGTACATACTTAGTAAAAAATCAGATAATGGAAAACTTTGATTTTTAAAGTTCAACCATGTGTAAGTTATGCAAATTGACTTTCAACTAGTTAAAAGTAATTTCTTCTACTCTTCCCTAGGTTTTAACCATTTGAACAATTTTCCCCTAAGGCTTTCCAAAATTAATTGCTTCTTATTTCAAGACCAAGCGGAAAATTCTAGCTCAAAACTAAAATTTTTCAAAAAGCTAAAAAGTATACAGAGCCTTGTTAGTGCATTGTTTTCAGAATACAATGTAGCTCAAAGTGTCTACTGACACAAATGATATAGCTAGTATTAATTCTTTAACAAGCATTCGATTGCATCATGATTAAAGTTATGGATATTTAGATGTTAGTTATCTCTAGTCATACTATGAAGAATTCATTTCTATATTATCTAACATAGCCTAAGAAAAACAGTTTTTCCAACAAGATTATTTAGGATGAAGAAAAATGTGAAATGCAGATGTGGTTTTAACAAGAGTCAACAACACACACTCTTTCATCTACTGAACTGATACAAACGTTCTGGAAAGTTTTATGGCATTATCTTTACTGGAATGTGGAGACTCACTCCTTTATTAGCCTTTCATATTTTTTTTTTTTGGTTTGTTTTGTTTTTGCCTCCTTAACAAATACAGATTGCCTTCTCTAGGTGCTGGGAAATATGAAAATTAACCCCTTCTCTGACATACACACGTACAATCCCTGTCCCAGTCTGAATCAAGTGAGGAGGTTTCACCATGTAAACTAATCCAAATATACAATAAGCAAAGTAGAAGAATAGAAAAGGTATTCTGGAAACCTGAAAGAAAGAACTTAACCTGAAAGAGACTCGACAGTCAAGGAATTGTATTTGTTGAGGTGTCTCTTAAAAGACGGCCACTTTCACTACCAAATTATAGTTCAGGATCATTTTACCACCTCCTTTCCTTGTATTATAAATGTTAGAGAGTCAACAGTAAGCGTGCACCTTTTAGTGCAACAAGGATTGCTCTTATTAAAAACCTTCTCAGATTGGTACTGAAAGTACCCTGTTCTTACCACTCTCATTTCCAGGTGGAGGAGGCTTTATAGAAGCCTAGGACAAAATGAAGTTAATAAGGACACTGTGGATGGAACTTTGGAAGAAAACTTCTTTCTTTCATCTCATGTTGCTTTCTTTCATGTCATGGGCTGACAGAGAAATTGGTGGGTACCTTCTGCTTGCGGGAGCCCCCTGCCATTCATAGGACTAACAATAACAACTATCTGATATTTACTCCTATATCCAGGGGATATTTTCATTACCTGCAGTGTTTCTGATGCAGAAAGGGAATGATGAACTATCCAGCTAAAGAAACAAGTAGAGCTCATATCTTAAAGAGTCTTAGGTTTTCCTTTGAAGGCAATGTTAAGTCACTGAAAGGTTTTAAGCAGGAAAGTAATATTTTTTGCTATTATTTGTGTTCCAGATATGTCAGTTTTGTGGCAGGGCACAGATCAGTTGGAAGAGGGAGAGACTGGAGAAAGACATGTTAAAAACTATTGCAGTAAATCAGTGGAGAGCAGAGAATAGCTTTGGGAGAAACACTTGATAACTGATTGGATGAAGTAAAAGAGAAAAGAAAATATGTGAGAAAAAAATTTTTTTTAACGTTTAAAGTTTTATTTTGGTATATGATTTGAGAAATATTGTTTCTCCAAATATTTAATTATTCCAACATGCTTTTTGAATAATTACTTGTTCTCCCAGTGATTTGAAATGAGGGACAGTATTATTCGTTGACTTTTGGCACTCTTTGGAAATATTTTACATATGCATATACACATACATACATCCATGTAGACATAAATATATGTAAATGTATAAAATTACTTTTAATCTTCACAACAACTCATTAGGGTATAAATTATCCTCATTCTATAATATTTTTTAAACTGCCCAGGATTATCCCAAGGTTAATCATTACTAGAATCATCACTATTTTAAGAGTCCCATGCTCCACCGACTGAACTAGCCAGGTCTTGTCATTACTATTTTAATAAGGAAAACATTACATTTTAGAACACACAGACTTCTTTTAAAGCATTATGTAAATGTACACTTCAATTTTCATAATATATTCACCTAATTTCCATTCAATTAACATGTATCAAACTTTTACTATGTGGAGAACACAGAGCACTAAAAGGTATAATCCCTGTCTTCAAGATACTTTCAGTTATGAAAGTAAGACATATAAATAGGGAAAGTGAAATGAATCAAAACTATACAATTGGAGTCAAATGAATATACACAGTAATTACCAGAGAAAAAAATGTATACAAGTTGGATCACTGGGGAAAGAATCAGTGGCACTTGGCACTTGGTTTTTCTCCCTCTATTCACTTTATCTGAATGATCTTATCCAATCTCATGGTTCAGCAACCATACACAAACTAATATATTCCAAATTAGTGACTGTAGCCTAGATCACTCCTCCTGGTTTTTTGAGCAAGTCTCCCTAGCTGTCCCACAATAAGCTCAATCTTTGCATGTACAAAATGTAATTTTACCATCTTTCTTCCAAAACCTGCTTCTACTCCTTGTATTCTTATATAGTGACACTCAGTCACCCAGACTATAAATATGAAAGTAACCTTGATTTCCTCATCCCTTTTACCCTCCATGGCCAATAAATCATGAAGACCTTTTCCTTTAAACACCCAGGTTTACATTTCTTTCTACTACAACAGCCTCTCATTCAGTCTCCCAGGCTCTAGTCTTCTGCTAAAGAAATTCATTTTCTATCTAGTTTCCAGTAGCATTCAATACAGGCAATCAATAGTATTCACTCCTTGTATTTAAAGTATGATAAGTATTTATTAATTATATACTACATGTTAGGGGCTGAAAACTTGACAATGAATAAGAAAAGCATGGCTTCACATGCATATATGACAGATGAATGGATATAGATGGATGGATATAAAGATAGATAAATGGATAGCCCTTCAGTGGTTTTCTGGCTCCTGTAGCATATATGTCCACACATATTTCCCTGAATTGGTCTCATATCCTCAAAGTACTACTCAGTTGTCACTTTCTACCAGATACATTATTGGTTTTTCTTCTTTTTTAGATGGAGTCTCGCTCTGTTGCCAGGCCAGAATGCAGTGTCATGGTCTCAGCTCACTGCAACCTCTACCTCCTGGGTTCAAGTGATTCTCCTGCCTCGGCCTCCTGAGTAGCTGGAACTATAGGTGCGTGCCACCATGCCCGGCTAGTTTTTTGCATGTACATTATTCTTAACACTAAACTGTTTATAGGTCCATGTCCACCCTATTTTATCTCTCGCTTTCTGGTCTTTAGGCTTTTTTTCTGCTTGGAATAGTCTGTCTGTATCCCTTCACCCCAATCACTTCTTCAATTATATAGTTGCCTTTATCCTTTAGGTTGATTTGAGACCCCTCACACTAAGAATCCTTCCCTGACACTTCAATACTCTTGGATTTAAAGTAATCTTTTTCCTAAAACTTCTCTTAAAATATGATGCATATCTCTATCATATTACAACTGCTTATATCCTTACTTTGCCCGTTTTGAGCAGATACAACAAAAATACCACAAACTAGATAGCTTATAAACAACAAACATTTGTTTCTCACAGTTCTGGAGGCTGGGAAGCCCAAATAAGGCCACCAGCAAATTCTATGTCTAATGAAGGCCCATTTTTTGATTAATAAATGGTGTGTTCTTTCTGTGTCCTCACATTGCAGAGGGAGCAAGGCAGCTCTCTGGGGCCATTCTTATAAGGACTTTGCCCTCATGACCTAATCACTTCCTCAAAAGACCCACCTCCTATTAACTTGAACGTGAGAATTTCCACATATGAATTTTGGGGGAAAATAAACATTCAGACCATGGCAATCCCATTCTCCCCAGCTAGACTACTAGCATCCTAAAGGGAGGAATTGTGTCTTATTCATTTTTAAATCTCCTGTCCCTAGCATAATGCCTGAGACACTTAAGGCTATTAAAATGTCTATTCACTGAATAAATGAAGGAAGAATTCACTTAAGAAATTAACAAATATCAAACACAAGAGATAACTATTGGCATATCAAAAGCTTAAGGTTTATTTAAAAAACAGATTATAAGACAATAATTATACAAATAAGTAACAAATTAGTTGCTTTGCACACGGTTTAATGCAAACAAATACTATGTTCGTTTGCAAATATTAAAAGGAAGAATAGATAATGAAAGAGAACAGAGAGGCCTAGAATTTAGGGGTAGGAGAAAATCAGGACCCAGAAAAGGTAGTTAAAGAATAAAATAATCTCTTGTAAGATATTTTTCTGTAGTAATAATTCTTTTACAATGTTCCATAATTTATCTCTTTTGTCAATTTTGATTTTATAAAAAATTTTATCCTCTTGGGTATGAAAAGTAAGTAATATACACTTCCAAAGCCTTAAAATGATTTCTGTTCACCAACAAGAATTTTTTATTATGATTTCATTAAAGCACCTGAGCTTGGTCATGGTATCTAAGAGAAAAGAAGATGTTACATATAAATATATAATAAAAACAAAAGCATTCTTCATTGTGATTGTTCCCTATCATTTTATACTTTCTTAAATCCAACCAAGATGAAATTCGTTTCCTTATGGCAATAAGTTCAGCTATACTTTTTCCCTCATTGTAAGTAGTTACATTTATAACAAATTCTCCTACAGCATCTTGAGCAACCAAGAACAACTGATATGCTTCACACAGGTAAAGGTGAAGGAGTTTCTAAATGCAGAAAATCTTAAAGCCTTTTTGGATTTGCTAGAATAGTATAATATGACTTTAACGTTTGAAACTTTTTATGAGAAGTGCTAATATTTTGTATTAAATTTCATAGAATGAATAAAAATATTTCATATAAATTATATTTGAGAAAGTTAAATTAATAAATTTGCTCTTGTTTGACTATATATTTTAAAATAAGATATTATAAGGGAATTGTTAGTTCTTAACTGCTTTGTCACAGGCTATTTTCAATAAGAGATTTTTTAAAATAAAATATATTTTTATGACTTCTTAATGTAGCATAGCAAATGAAAACTTTATCCTACTTAATTTAATAGTTACCTAGTCAGCTCGTTTTGAACGATTAATTTATGAACTATTTAAGAACCACCTCTCAGAATGGGAAGACCTTTTTGCATATAAAAAATACAGCATTGTTCTTCATCTCCTTGCCCATAAATTGGAGAATGTGATTATCAATAAAAATTCTTGGATTAATTATCTAAGAATTCTGAGTATCCCTGAAAAGGCGGCAATGAATCAAAAATGTCTCCTTTTCCTTCTATATTCCCACCTGACTGCTAGGCCATCATTTAAGGTATTGCACAATAACTCATTTTAAGCTGCTTAACAAGAATCATTAATTAAGGAACTGCTTTTACATCCAGCTCTATCTTAGAATACTATGTCGACATTTTGCCTCTGTGTCCTGTAAAGAAATGAATGATCCAGAAAAAATTCATCCAAAATGTTTCAAGTATTAGAAATTTGGAAGAGGGGCATTCACATAAGCCACTTAAGACCAAATTAAATGCAATTTCTCTTTTATTTCCTACTTTTAATATTAAGGCCTAGCAACCATTTAATTTGTTGACACCCTTTATAGTCATTCCACTTTTCTCTCTTAGTAGGGCTTTTGATTGACATCATATACCTCCTTGAGTGTATCCAGGGTCTGAAGTTCACAGGTAAGAACAGGAAGCTTCTTAAATCATGATAATGGTAAGCCTATGTGATACACATTTGGGATGATTGCTGGCCTAGAGATTCCTACTAAGATAATAAATGTTAAACCTCTAGAAGTTAAATGTTGTCATTAAGATGAATGAAAATGAAAAAAAAAAAACCCATAATATAAATATCTTGAATGGTCAGAGGCACAGTTACCTAGAATAGAAAAATTCCAGAAATCCTTACCATTATGACACATTTAATACTTTCAAAATAGGAGTATATGTTTAATGAATAATGATATTTTACATTTATACAATAATTTCACTTCTTTAGAAATGCACATACCATCCCATTTAAATTTTACAATCTCCTTATCAAGTACATAGAGCAGACATTACTGTGGCTGCCTGAAAGATGAAAAAATTAAAACACAGAAAGGAAGATGACTTGCCAAAGGGCACAGAATGTATAAATTGGGACTGTGACTACTAAGGTTTTCTGATCCCTTGTTTCATTGTTGTTTTTTTTTTTTTTTTAGGATAGAATTTATTAAAGCCAGACAATTAGTTTTCAATTACAAGTTTTATGAATGCTAATTCATAGATAACTTGGGCCACTCCATTTTGGAAGTTTTAAATTCTCCATTAACAAACTCAGAAATCACTAGAATTTAGAGGCAAACTCTCAGGTGCAATATGTTCAGAAAGAAACAAACTAAAGTAAAATATCACATACTAGAAATGGAACTGGTTACATGAAAAATTCATTTGGGGCAATATGTGCATACAAAAATATTCACTGTAGCATGGTTTGAAACTGTAAATGCTGTAGACATACTTAAATGTCCATTAGCAGGGAAACCAAATAAAATATAATGCACACATCATAAGGAAATATGTTATACAATAATTTAGGTCTGAACGGATGGAAGAAGAAGATATCTATAATGTATTTTTCATACATGTAAGTACTTTGTAGCCTAGCATATATCCTCATGTACATATTATACAGTGCATATCATAAATGTAGTATATGTATATACAGTATACATATATAGTATATGTATCATATTATGCATATTACAATACACAGAGAGGCTACTTTGCTACATATTACATATCTATATCTAAATAGTTTATACATACATATATAATGGATTCTTATTTATAGGTATACTTAGCTCTGGAAATACATGTACAAAATTAATGGTAATTACGTCTGGGTAGTGGGATTATAGGAGTGTGTAAGTGTAGGCAGATAACTTTTAGTTTTTTTTCTGTAATTCTCCATATTGGAAGTTTTTGCAATCAGCAAGTGCTACCTTTAATATATTAGGAAAAAATGTGAAGGGTGCTGACTATATAAACAGATTTAAGAAAAGTTTAATTATACTTTTTGAAAATAGAGCCAAAATCAATTATTAGGGAAATAGTACCATCTAAAAAGTTGCTATAGTTCTTTCTCACCTGACTTTTCTCTTTTCACTGGCTGGAATATGGAAATAGCAGCTGGATAAGATATCTAAGGCCACAAGATGTAAGCTACAATTTGTGGAAAGTGGGATAATCAGTAAGAGAGCAAGCCTGAGACTGGATATCATGGAATTACCATGTAAGCAATGCTTAGATTATTAGGCAAGTAAAAAATATTATTTTATCGTATTTAAGCTAGTATTACTTTGGCCTTTCATAGCAGCTAAACCTGTATCCAAATTAATGCAGCATCCTATTCCACATAACATTCCAAGATCATGAATTTTTCAGTCCTTATGGAAAATATATATCTATTGTAGAGTTTGAAACAAAATGTTATCTTAGCTTGTTTTACTAAATGTTTTTCTTCTTCCATACTTTCCAATCAATCTTATAAGTTTGCCTTCTAGTGGAGTTTTTGAACATGTTTACTGGAGATTACCATTGTACAGTATCACGAACAGTTATGTTTATCCAGACACAATAATATATAGTTCTCCTGGGTTTATACTTCAGGTTGATGAACTTAACCTGTTACTGAGATGAAATTTCATTCTTGCAGTGGCAACAAAAAACAAAAATTTAAAAGTCTAAGAGTTAGGCTCAGCTATGACAAATTCATATGGTAACACCCTATTTGGAAGCCTTTTGGCTGACAGCACAGAGTACCATTAGCCACTCTTTCCATTTCATGTATATACATTGTCAAGGAGAAAAATCATGTCAAAAAGAGAATACTGAGCTGAATGGGCTTTAGGTTTAAACTGAATGACACTCTTATGTTCTTAACTGTTAAAAAGCAAATGACATGGATTGAAAGAAAAGCTATAGTTATGGCATAATAAACTCCGAGAAATTTATCAAAGAGCCTTTGCTTTTTTGTTTGTTTGCGTGTATGTATTTTCGTGGTGGCAGTGTCCATATGTTGGGGTGGGAAGGAATTTGGTTACTGATATAGATCAGTCATCATCTCACAGAGTTATGATGATTAAAATCAATTATGTGGCAATATTTAATAAATACTAAAGAACAGTATAAGCTATTATTTTTATGTCAAGTTATAATACTGTGACTGCCACAACAGACAACTCCCTTTTTCAGTAATACTATGGAAATAATATCAACCCCATGTTTCATCAAAATATACATTTTAACGACCTAGAAACACTTCTCTCGTGAGAAGTGGATGACTGTTACCACATAATTATGGAATGTTGTATACATTTTTGAACCCGGTTCTCTTTATTTTTCAGTCATTTCATATTTTTAAACCACTAATATAACTACCTCAAAAGGGAATGTAAATGATTGGCCATTCAGGTATCAAAACAATACTTTACAAATACAAATATTTACAAAGCTTTACAACTAAATCAGGATCTCCCAAAGTCATTAGTTTATAAAGTTTTGGGAGGACTGAGGAGAGGGTAAAAGCTGGTCACAATAATTCTAATACAAAAAACACAGAAGACGGCTGGGCGTGGTGGCTCACGCTTGTAATCCTAACACTTTGGGAGGCCAAGGTGGGTGGATCACTTGAGATCAGAAGTTTGAATGCAGCCTGGCCAACATGGCAAAACCCTGTGTCTACCAACAATTAAAAAAAGTTAGCCAGGCGTGGTGGCGGATGCCTGTAATCCCAGCTACTTTGGAGGCTGGGGCAGGAGAATCGCTTGAACGCAAGAGGCGGAGATTGCAGTGAGCCAAGATCACGCCACTCTGCACTTCAACCAGGGTGACAGAGCAAGACTCCACCTCAAAAAATAAACAAACAAACAAAAAACAGAAGCCTAAAGACATGATTATATCCTTTTCTCTCGGCTTATTTACAAAGAACCTACTGTATGTGATCTTGACAACACATTTCCTATTTTGTCAGTTTAATAAAAATATACCATGTCAATGGTTTTTAGCTTGCAATTTGGTGATTGTTTAATCACTCACTGTCAATAACCTGGATGTCAGCTGACATAGCTGACACAGTTAAATCAGAAAGTAGGATGCAGTCTCCTAAAACGCCAGGCAGATGGACCCTTTGCATGAGAGAGATATAATGGAAACCACAATACTCCCATTAAACAATGAAACATGTGACATTAACTAAAAACAGGAACACATCAGCAAATATGCCTGAGGAAGTTTCTGGTATTTAACTCCTAAACATTAATTTTACTGTGGTGTATGAGGAACTAATTAACTGAGTTTCCCTTTTTATTGGAAACGGAAATACTGTTCAGAAAACTGATAAAGAATAAATATAGCATATTTTAAGTTTATTAAGCTTGGCTCATCGACTTTTGTTTATTTAAGCTAATCTCATAAGGCAATTAAATATTTCAATCAGTAACTTTATATGGCTATTTTATTTAGCACATTTCTGAAAAATTAATCAGTGTGTTAAAATGCAGAATGATTATGTGAATATATTTCTAGTTTTATGCAGCCAAAAAAGTGACTAAATACGTTTTCTAAAACTCATATGACCTTTTCCAACATGAGCTCTGATAAGAGGAAAAGTAAAACACAATAACAGAAAAAGTTTAAAACTGGCCAGTCGCGATGGCTCATGACTGTGATCTCAGCCCTTTGAGAGGCCGAGGTGGGTGGATCATCTGAGGTCAGGAGTTTAAGACTAGCCTGGACAACATAGCAAAATGCCATCTTTACTAAAAATACAAAAATTAGCTGGACGTGGTGGTGCATGCCTGTAATCCCAGCTATTCGGGAGGCTGAGGCAGGGGAATCTCTTGAACCGGGAGGTGGAGGTTGCAGTGAACCGAGATCACACCACTGCAGTCCAGTCTGGGTGACAGTGAGACTATCTCAAAAAAAAAAAAAAAAAAAAAAGAAAGTTTAAAACTTGGTGATTATAATAAAAACAGGTAAGGCTAAGGTTGTATTAAACCAATGTTTTCATCAGCACTCTGCCACTTTTCTGTAAATAGTTATTTTTCTCAGTCACAGGAAGCCTTATTCATGTATGGCAGAGTGATTTTGATCCTCACTCAAAGAGAGTGAGTGATGAAATATAATCAAATGCCAGGTGTGGTTTTAAAATCCTTTTTTATTTTTGAAACAAGATCTATATTTTGCTTGTACTGTATTATCTCAGTCTTTATCACTTAGAAGTAACATAATAAGACAGGCACTATGTTAGGCACCAATTCTTATATAATCTTGTTTGATCTTTGTAACAATCCAGTAAAATGGATCTCATTACACTGTTGTACAAATGAGGAAACTGAAGCTTGGTAACTTGCATTAGGACAATCAAAGCATCATAATGAGCTAAAATCTGATCCCAAGTACAGGCTCTCTCCTTCAAAGTACGTCTCCATTTGTAGTTGCCTGTTTGAGATTGCATTAATTAAATCAAAACAAATAGACCAAATATTGAATGCCTGAAATCATATTGACAAAGGAATCAATTGGTATAGACAAATAATTGATTATCTTCATAATATAGTATATAGCACTGTTAAATGGAAAATAAATTTTGTTATTCTGTTCTGTGGTTAGCAGTATAATAGGTGAACAACAATAACATCCAGGTTAAAAAAAAATAACAGTAATTTTAAAACAAATATACTCTAGGCCAAAATTTTCCAAACTTTATTTGATTAAGGCACCATTGATGGCTCAATAATTGTTTCATGGCATTCTTAAAAACAAAGGAAATATCCAACTACTCAATTTTATTTAGTAAAGTCCAAACACCTTATCTGTGGTAGTTCACATAGTATCCAATAGATGCTTCTGTATTTTCTCTAAATTTTTAAAATATCCTGTGCCCCTATGAATTACCTATAGCACCCTGGGAACCTTGGCACACAGCTTGAGAACCATGGCAGTAGGCATATATCCAAATGTACTTGGTGAATATTCTGTATCTGTAGTTATATTACATATTCAGTTTGATAATTTGAGCCACTCTTTTACTATCAAGCCAGCCCTTTTTTTTAATTGTTTTATACTGTATATAGAAAATGTGTTATTTTATTGGATTTTGCCATTCATGCATAGTTTTTACATTTCTACATAAAATATTTTCCTGTTAAATTTTCTAAAGCATCTAATGCAGTTACAATTATATGACTGGGAACTTTAAACCCAAATAGAAAAGAGAAGGGCAGAGGACTGCAGTTTCTATGAATAAGATAATCACCTACACCTCTAATTTCTACCTCTAAAATACATACTCTGAAAAAACAGCAATGATCCTAAACATGGAATGCAAAGAAGCCATGTGCTACAGAAAGAGGCCTGGAATGAGAGTCAGAGAAAGTGTTTTTGGCTAACCTTTTATCCATCAACCACCTTATCTCAAAAGCCTCTCTCAAGCATAAAATGTTGGGCTGACACCAACATGACCATTCAAAATTATTTTCCTTTAAAGTCAATTTTTTTTGTAAAGCAGGATTTGCTCTAGAATGAGCAAAGGAAGTATCTTTCCAAAAACATAAAACTGTTCTACAGGTATCAAAGGCATTTTCATTTTATTTCAAAAATATGTATCTGTCACAAGCCTCACAGCTCACATGTTGAAGTCTTTGATAAATAACTTAGGATACTACTCAGACTTTCCAGCAGGGGCAAATGGACTGTGTTCCTGGACTCTTCAACCACCCACTGTGTACTTGAACCAATTCATTTGTACACCCAGTTATTTCATTAATTTAGAATTGCAACTTTAGTTATGTAGTTGTTCAAACTTAAAGGGCTGCAATAATTATTTTCTGACTAAAATGAGCTGTTATCCACAAATATAATTTAGAATAGAGACTTCTAATTATTTGTTATAAAATCTGGGGTGTGTTTACATATAGCAACTAAGTTGACAGTTTTAATAGAACTGAGATGTTCAAAATATAGATTATTCAACTAATTTTTTCCTTTCCCTGAATGAACTGATCTCTGAATGATGCTGACTGCTTAAACCAGTGTTCTTACATAATTATTTTCAAGTTCTCTATTTATTTTATACACACACACACTATATATATATATATATATATATGAGAGAGAGAGAGAGAGAGAGAGAGAGAGAGAGAGAGGGGGGATTTCATTCAAAAATAGACATCATTTACACCTCTTCAGCAGTTTTCAAGTATTTTTAGGATTTTAGTAAGTAAGGAAAGCAATAACTAGATATGGATCCATGAAGAAGTGTGGTTTCATGCCTAATTTCATTAATACCAAATGCCCAAACAGAATCTGAGATTCTGCTGATACTCCATCAACATTTGTGAACTGATCCACATACTCATGAAACAGAATGGACAGCAATATTTTTTACAGTTTCTTTTCTGTCTAGTCAATTTTCTCTGATGTGCCTGGCTGTGCTGCTATTAATTTATTCTTATATTGCTTAAATGATGTGCACTCTAGCTGGCAAGAGAGGCTCAGCAACCACATTTTGTGGGTTTCTATTCCATACCACATTTCAGCTATTACATATTTCTTAAAGAAAAAAAATCTTATGTCTAACTAAAAGCTTCTGTTCCAGAAACAGGAGAAGTTAACTCAATTTACAATGATTAGATTCCTTTAACTGTGTTTTTATTTTTTTTCCTGTTGAGTACATTTAAAGTTTCTAGTTTAGTTCCAGAGATTTTAAAATGTGTTTCATTTTATGAAGACATCTAGTCTAAACAGGAAAATTTATCATCAGTATGTTCTATGAATGGATTGATGAAAAGTATCTGAATTTTTGATAGCAACAAATAGTGTATCTTTCATATTTGCTTGAAATTGAAATTGAGAAGGATTGGTCAGTCTCTTTTATTGAAGAATATGTAATAAATTAAAATAACTGGCAACTAGAAAAGTCACAAATGGTTGACAATTATGAGGGAAATAAATCAAGAAGTTCCACTAAAGAGCGGAAATGGCACAATTTCTTCTCCTACCTCTATTCCTTTCCTGAAATGTGATCAGGGAGGACATCATCTGGAATACTTTTCACTTCCACCCAGTTCTTTATTCAAACTGACTCAAAATGCCAGGGGTCAAGGAGGGTGGCACTTTCTTTTGCTACTGGCTTCTGCTTAGTTCTAGAGTTTGGTGTGATGCCAGTTTCAAACTTGCCAGCAGCTGCAAAGCCTTTTTTCTATTTTATTTCCAAGGTTACAAAAGAAGTGGTATCATTTATAAGTTTAAGCACTGAAAGTATGAATACCAAATGGTTAATAAACTAACAATTTTGGAAATGGAAAAAATTCTCCATTCCACATTACATGAACAATGAACAAATTTAGTATGTCAGCTCTGTCAAATGACAGTGAGGTAGAGGTGTTTGTGACCTTTTCCAGGCCTACAGTTATGCTATTGTTCATACCCAATGTGGTTTTCTCTTCAGCACAATATTTGCTAACAGGACTTACTTCTGCAGTTGCTTTAAAAAACTTTTGTTTTTGAAAATATAACTAGTCTGTATGTATATATTACAGATGCAGTCAAAGACAACTAATGATTTTAGAAAGTGTGTATTTTTTTTTTGTAACCAAGGTTACTAAAAATACATTTGTGGCATGTGTTTAATGTGAACAGTAATTCCTTAAGAAAACAGAAACAAAACAAAAACCGTTCATGATTTAAAAATCAGAATTAAAAAATCAGAATTTAGTGTAGCAATAAAAATTAAAGTTCTATTCATAGAATTTAAGTTATTCTTAAAATTTAAATCATTTAGAATGAAAATAGTATTTAATTATAAGAAAAGTTGATGAGTCTAGATGAATCGATAACCTACAAAGGTAAGATGATGTGGAAAGTAATATTAAATGAATAAATTAAGAGTCCAGAGAGAGAATTCCTTTTTAAAACAGAGGAAACCAAGTCAAGAGAAAGATCTGCAAATGCAGTATAAAAAGCTCAAAGAGCAAAGCACCATACATATGTGAATTTTTATCATCTTGAATTCAGACCACTTTTTGGTTGTCAAATGGCTTTGCATATTTAAGAAATTACAACCCATTTCTTCAATATGATAAAGAGAAGGGTATAAAAAGATAATAAATATTGAAAGCCCCAATGTGAAAGTTTAAAACATCACGTAATAGAAAATGTAGAACTGATTTCTAGTAATGCTAGGGTTTCTCAAATGCATTAAATACTAAAGCACAACAAGATGTTAATGGCACAATTTATTAACATATATATAAGCCAAAATGCACTGGAATTTAAAAACAATATTCTATAGCATTATCTAAAATAATATTTCACTGGTTTTTTTAGTTGTGTTCATTTTTATCAATAAAAGTGTTTCAATCAACCTGCTTTTACTATTTTCCTTCTGGCCATGGTAAAGACGTTCTGGAAGATATCTAGCTTAGCAATCTAGCCCCTCTTTAGAATGTGTTATTATTTTTATCTTACAGAATACAGCTGGCATTATGACTATAATTTTTTAAATGATGTATTTTTTCCTAGGACTAACAATGTGCAATTTATATTTGGGTAAGAAAAAGAAAAAGGGATGAACTCACAGGCATCTAAAGTTAATAAGTAATATAAACAGTTATCCTAGTATATCACTTAGTTCAAAAAATGTCCTCTATATTGCTTATGTATTCATTCATTCATTCAAAAATGTTGAATGTTGTACTAAAAGTTGAGACATAGCAATGAGTAAGACAGAATCAGCAACTGCCTTCAGAAAACTTACAATTAAAATGAAAAAGAAAATATACAAAACCCAAAGGAAATGGGAGAAAGGAACCTAACTTAGGTCAGGTCAGGCAAGCGCTCCCTAATTTGAGCTAGAAAAGCTTCACAATATGAAGGAGCGTCAATACTGCTGATGTGAGTCCAGAGTCAAGAAAAAGAATGGTTCAGTCTAAGAACTAAAAAGACTGGGGAGAACTTAAGCTGTAAATATTTGGAGGAGACAAATAATAGAAGGCCAACTAATTCACATTAGGAAATTTGGGTTTACCTCACTGTTAAAAAGGTACTGAAAAGCATATTCCTAGGTCATCTATGAAAAAATAAAATGAACCCACAAATTACATTCACACATTAACGATACACTGGAAATACAAGTTATGAAATTGAATTACAAAGATTAGCTTCAGAAGCACAGACTTAATCTAAGCCCTTTTAAATACTAACGCACTCTTCCACACATTCCGTGGGTTTTCTCTTTAAAATAAAAATGCTATATAGGTGATCTCATTTCTTGGTGTGGCAGTAATATTAAATTGCCTAATTTAAAGCTGTGCCCTCCACCCACTCCCAAATGAAAAATCAACGGTACTTACTACATCCAGCCTTATAGCTGAAGCCCGGAGGGAGGAGGAATCCTTGCTGGGCAGCTGCAGCCAGTGTCCGTTGATCAGGAGGGAATACGGGAATCATTAATGGCGGCAGCTGACCTTGAACCTGCTGAACGTGATAGAGCGAATCAAAGAGAAGAAGTTTCGATGCTCCATGCTTCTTCCCACCCTCCTTATTTCATGATAAAAGAAAATCATTTATTCAATTCAAAACAATAGCATAGAAGCTTGCTGGGATGCTGGGCTTGAGGATATGCTTTGGGACTACCTTAGACGTCAGAACTGGAAATTCCTAGAGCTGAAAGGTATTATTAAGTCTATTCTCTAACATGATGAATAATTTCCCTACATGATATCCTTGGCAGTGATGAAAGTATCACTACTTTGCATGATAAGCCTTTTTCTTATTGCGCTAATGAAATGGCTAAAAAATTCCCCCTTAGAATGAACTGAAATCGCCCTCTGCAAATCCTACTTGTTGGGACTAATTCTACCTTCTAAAACAAAACTCATTAAACCTGTATCATTTTACATATAAATAGCTCTTCATTCTTTGAGGACAAATTCTCATGTTCACACATAATACTGAATTTTAAAATTCTCGAATATAGTAATAGACCTAAAAGAAAGCTTACAGAACAGCTAAAACTTTACTCTTTTTTTTTTATAGATGAGGTAAGTAATGCCGAAAGATAACTGACTTGCCACAGAATTAGTTGGAACTGCATCTAGAATTCAGTCTCTTGCAGCCTGCTACGGACTCTCTGTACTATATTTTTGCCTGTATCCATGCCTTTTGAAACAACTGAACCACTCCTTAGACCACAGGCTGGCTGTTTTTGTTGCCTACTTTGGAATACACTCTACTTTGCTGGTCCCACTCTCAGAGTATGGGGTTCACATTACTTAATAAATAATCCATCACAATGGAATCACTATCTTCTTTGAACTGAAAAGGAACTTCTAGAAATATAACCTGATGTAGCCATTTCTGCAGCCTTGTCACATTATTAACTAATGTAGAGATTTGTCATTAACTAAAATACATTTTTTGAATAAGTAAGCAAATCTCCCTGGTGAAAATGATTAGCGGTTAGTGTTTATTGATGGATGGATATATGGATGGTAATGTGAGATCATGTTTAAAATTACATTTCTGACAGTTTATTTCCTCCACTAGTTTTCCCACACATTGAGCAGTTATTTGTAAAATATTTAAGAAATACCTACTATGTGCAAGAAACTGAACTAGGCAGTAGGGATGCAATAGTGAACAAGAAAACCAAAATCCCGCATCTATGAAGCCTTGATTATAATAGGGATGACGGTGGTGAAAAAAAGCAAAAGAAAAAAATACACAAAAATAATTACATATTTATTCAGTCACTAATCCTAACAGCACCTCTGAATTATCTCTCAAGATCGGTTTTCTTGTTTTCCCACTGGCATTACACATTCATAGGGTTCTTATGATTCTTAGAGTTCTCATCATTTCTCACTTTAAAAGCCCAACCTTCAATTTCTTCTTTATTTAATCTTCCACAGTAAACCTCTGAGCTATTTCTGAGATTCTGGTTGGTGAGTGAGGGGGGGCAGTGAGGACTGAGAGAGGGAGAAGGGGAGGAGAGGGAGGGTGAAAGGGAAGGCAATGTGTGTGCGGTAGCAGGGGTGGCGAGAGAGGGAGAGAGAAGAGCAATATGTGAATGGTAGATCTGTTTTCAGCAATGACACCAAATTAGAAAGCATTATATGGAGAAAGTTTTATTGGGCTTATTGTTAACTGGTTATCACTTGTATATAAAGCGCACTTGTTATGGCAGTTTTTTATCTAGGTAATTTATACTTTAATAGTTTATAAGATTCTTTCAGATAAAATTTTTAGTATTTTAAGGAATAAATTGCAATGAATTCTGGAGCTTTTATTAATCTGTGCATTCTAAACTTTTGTCTTTTATGGATTAAATTATTAAAATGCATTTTGTTTTAGTATAAGTTGTTTCAGTTTCTAAATTTTTCAAGATCCACTTGTAAAGAGTGACATAGAAATTTAAAGCTGAGAAAGACCCTAGAGATTTATCAGCAACAACGTAATCATCATGCTGATGAGGAAATAAGACCTAGCTTGGCCAAATAAATTGTTCAAGATCCCATATTTAGCTAAAAGCAAACTTAATATTGGAACTGCATCTCCTGATCAATCTAGTGAGGGGAAGTAGGAGAGAAAGGAACTGAAAGAGGAACCAAAGGTGGAAAAAAGGAACTAATTGAAAAACCTAATTTCACAGTCCCAATGATGGGTTTTTATTAGCCTATCACAGAACAGACTGTAGAGTACCATACTATTAAGAATCAGAATAAAGTTAACAGTGAAATAAATGTAATCCAAAATGTGTGGTTAATCTATGTGAGCAACTAAAAACACATCTCAAAATATCGTTGATCCTGATTATTTGTGGATTCTGTGTTTGCAAATTTGTCCATTGGCTAAAATTTACTCATACCCAAAATTAATACTGCCATTTTCCTGGTCATTTGCAGACGTGCACAAAGCAGTTAACAATTTTGTTGGTAATTTTTTGTTGTTGTTTAACAAGGTCCCAAGCATAATGCTTAGGTGCTGTTTAGTATTTATGAGGCAAGAGGGCTGTGGTGTGACTTATGGAGAAGAGTATGTGTTAGATAAACTTTGTTCAGGCATGAGTTATCCTGCTGTTGACTTTGAATTCAATGTTAATGAATAAATAATAAATATGAAACAAGGTATTGTTAAACAAAAATACATACACAACAAAGTTATGTATTGATTAGCTGATGAAAATGTAACCAGAAGCTCCCAAGAACATAACTATACTTCCTTTAGGAGCAATTGTTCAGCATTCACTAATTCAATGTTCATAGCAACTTTACAGACCATAATACATGCAAATAATGCACAGTGACTGTATTATTCCTATATCTTAATTGATTTTCATTGCACTGCTGCTGAAATTTAGCCAACTTTTGGGAGAAGAGGACACATGATATCAAAACAGTATGTTTTCTGGGTAGATTCTAAAACTAATTTGTTATAGGGTAATTCATTCTATATGTTTTCTAGTTTTGAATATTTCCAAATCCTAATCATTGTTAATTTCTTTTTTTTCACCAAACTTATGAAATTTCCTTTAAACCAGTAATTAAAGTTGAAAATGTGTGACATTTATAATTAAGTTTCAACAAAATGCTTTTGACATAAATTTTTAAAGATACAGAGCATATTACTCACAGCTTAAATAAATCATAAGACATATAAGATGCTAATTCCTATATTTTAAAAACTTAAAAAAAAATCCTGTCTTAATGCTTTTTATGTGTCTACCTCAAGATAGTACATAGTCTCTAAAATGTTATGAATCCAGTATGAATCAACCATATTATACCATTTATAAAGAACAAGTACATACCTATCAATTACTCATAGTTAAATATTTTATATTTTATGTAAATGTTCTATTGTTGAAACATTCAATTGCTTCAAGGCATTAATATATTAGATAGATTCTTAAGATTATTTAATCTGTGTTTCCTTACATGTCCCTATTTATTAATTTATTAATTCAATCAACATTTGCTAAGTAGAATATGCAGTTTGTGGTAACTAGGAATTAAAAGATGAATTCACCTACATGGCTGCTCTCTAGGAACTCTGAATCTTGTGGGGCAAATAATTATAATTTATTGCTGTTAATTCAATAATACAGACTTGTACAGGATACTAGGGAAGTACAGAAGAGAGGCTCCTAACACAGCCAGAAGTCACTAAAGGCTTCATGTAAGCAGGTGAGACAGGTATAGGGCCTGAATAGGTAAGGAGCAGAAAGAGAGACATAAGAAAAGGAACAGGGGGCAAGAAAAAAACATCATGTGAAGGAGACACTACCAGCAGTTAGGAATGGCAAAAAATATAAAGAAAGCAGTGGTGAGAGGTCTGCCTGAATCAGCCTATGCATCAGGGTAAGACACTAGAGACTTCCCCTGTAGGCTCTGGGGAATCACAGAGGGCTTAAATTAGGGTCAGTAGAATACTCTAGTGGATATGGAAAAGAGATTGGAAAGGCCCAGCGTACAGACCAAGTAGGAAGCTAATACAGAGGAACAGATTATGAGGGCTTGATTAGCAGTAGAACTGTACTGGATGAATGGAAAAAAAAAAAGAAAGAAATATTTTTAAAAATTGCAGTAATCATAGATAAAAAAATGACAAAATCAAAGATAATGTTTATTTGATGTCACTCTACTTATAGTGGTATCAAAAAACTAAAAAAATCATAGTAGTGATAATTTTCCTGGAAAAATGATGGCCATGGTTTTGGACATGATTAAATGAAATGAAACTAGAGGCGAGGTGGCTGAATGATGTCGCACTGGAGCTACGTTTCCAGCGGACGGACACTCCGGTCTGAAGCTGAGGGAAGAGGTCTTCAGAGGCCACGGTTTTGGGAGTCACAAGTTAATGAGAATAAACTAGACAATCTAGAGAAGGTCTAAAGGACAAAGAGGGGAACAGCTCAAAATCATCTGGGTTCCCACAACAGTTCAACGTAAGATGAAGGAAAGGAGCCTATTAGCAAATAAAATTTAAGTTAGATAAAAATTAAGAAAATCATGAAGAGTATAACAAAAGCCAAGGGAATTTCAAGACTGAAGGAGTAAACTAATTGAAAACAAAACAAAACAAAAAGCAGAAAGTATTCTAGAGACAAAAATAACATCTCTTGGAATGATTAGAAGATGAATTTATAATAACATCACTTCTACTAGAACAGAGGGTATAAATCATATTGCAAAAGGTTGAGGACTGAACAACAGGCAGGGAACAGGAGGAGGCAAATGTAGACTATTCTTCAGAGAAAGTTGATAACAGGTGAGGAGAGACATTGATAGCAACTGTAGAAAGATGTAAAGAGAAACAAAGGCTTTTTCTTCAGGCAGCAGAGTTCTGAGCACATTTATTGGCTGAAGGGAGTGAATAGAAATGGAGAGTTTTAAATGTAGGAAACAGAGAAACTAACCAAAATTCCAGAGGAGGCTAGAAGGCAAGGCAGAGGTGGAGGGATTAGTTTAGAATGGGAGTGGCATCTCATACTCTGGGCCCTGAGGAACGGAGCTATACAAATGGATGAAGGCAGATGTGCTTTATGGGTAGGGAAATGGGAAGGTAAGGAAATCAGTCCTGACAGAAGAAATTTTCTCAATGATAAGGCAAGGTCATATCCAGAAAATCAGAGAGCTTGGGATCGAGGAAGAAAACTGAAACAAGGATCCAGGAAGTTCTCGATGGTCATTGTGAGAAATGAAAGGAAAAGCAAACCACAGAAATTAAAGAGTAATAGAAAATGCCAAGACCTTAGGTGAGACCACATGAATTGTAATACTATCAGACCTCCCTTTTCTGTGATTTTTCTCAAAACATGTCTAGTCATTGTGATTGGGGATCAAGAAGATGAACTCTAGCATTCAAGGGAAGAGAAGTGGGGGACTGGAGGACTTCAGTAAAGACAGGTTATGAAGAAATAAAAATTGCTTTTGATCAACAATAGGCTTTGGGTTTACAAACAGGATGAGAGGCCTGGAAGGCATCATCAGACTGGGAAAATACAGGCATCGAAGAACTGGAAGAACTCCATGATCTCAAGGAATGGGACTTATGAGAGTAAGTTTGCATGAAAGCTTAAACAGCACAAAGTTATGGTAGTAGATTTGTTTAAATTACATACACAAATGTTAAAATGAAAGGCAGCTCTATGGTTTACGTCAGCACAATTACAAAATAAACTGTAATATCTAAAACTTTTTCAAATGTTCCTCAAGAGTTTAGTCCGATGAGTGCTGTAGTGTTCAAATACACATCATCCTTAGGGATCAGTTCACCTGCAACCGAAATTCAGTCACCTTCAGTGGGGAGCACAGCAGCTGTTTAGAAGCACAAAGCAACACTACACAGCAGTTTCTGAGCAAATGAAGAATATAATATCCAAATGAGATTGCAAGAGGGGTTTAGGTAGGCAGAATGTAATTACCCAAACTGGAGTAACCAGGATAACAAAGATAGCTTCCACCATTAGCAAGAACAGACATGGGATCTTCAATGACCCCTAATAGTCTGATTTTTCATTTCACATAAAAGAAAGTCAATTTTTCAGTTTATCCTACTCAATGCAATGGTCTTTAGAAAAAAATTAAAAATAAAGGAGTCAATTTATCTTCCAATTAATCTACCAGGAAGACTAAAGAAAATCTCATCGAGGAATATAGGCACATAAAAACACTGCTAAAATTGCAATCCCTGCCTCTCACTTCCCAACAGTCACATTGAAGTTGTATCACCTCTAATTTCATTCGATTCAAGACAAAGACAAAGTAGCCATATTCTTTAGAACAAAAATGAACAGCCATGTGGATTTTTTACATAGTACTCTTCTTCGGCAAAAAGCCACAGAACTTTTTTTAAAAATCGTTTCCAAGGATGAAAGTGGCTTTGCCAAGCAAAGTGGCTTCAAAACAGGCCTCAAAAATACTAATAGAAAGACAGATGGTTCTACTAAGAGCTTGGCTGCCAAAGTGGAAAAAAAAAGTAAAAAACAAAAAAAAAGGAGTGATGCTATTGAAGCTGACTGCAAAGTTATCTGATGACTACAAATACTTTTGTCCCATTGCAAGTGCTAACTCTGCCTCCAGGGCTGATATAGCCAAAATACTAACTTCCCCACATCCAATCCCCCTGTATTCCTACCCCCTCCTAAATGAAACCTGTCAGTGCCAAGCCCCACAAAACAGCACAAGCATGCACTTGATTCTGACTGACTGCTCTGCAGAAGCAAAATATTGCATTGAAGAACTCCTATTTAGGAACAGACCCACAAGGAAAATTGCTTTTCTTTTCAAAACTGTCTGTCACATTTTCTTTTTCTAATTCCCCTCTTCCTCCTCCTCCCTGTCACCAAAGGGCCCCTGGGCCCTGTGAGTTTATATGATACAAACTCAATTTGTATAAAGAAGGCAAGAAGCAGCACCACAGAGAGGTGAAGATAGTTTGCAAGGATAGAGAAATAATCCAGTCAAGACACAGTGCAATTTTATTTCCAAACTACTACTACAATAATACCTCCACTTTACTTCCTTCAGGGCAACTGTCATTTCTTTTTAACCAGATTGCTACTAGATATAATAGAAACTGAAATATTATATGGTCACTGACTCTTTCTTTCAATGGCTCATTTCACTACTGTATTTTTACTTTTGCATGATGTGTTTATTGTTGGCAACGTTACTAGGATACAACCACTTTCAAAGGATATAGAATTAAGACCTCTGTTACTTTAACACAGTAAAATTTCATTCTTAATGCTACGCAGGTTTGTCTGAAAAATTCTTACTGTCTAACAGTAAACTTTATTTTCAAATCTAAGCATCACGTTCTTACAAAGCATTAGTTCTTACTAATATACGTTAAATTCATACCAAATTTTTTAAAATGATGACACTTATAAATGCTTAACAAAATATATTTGTTGTCTTCAGGTATAATATCTTATATTAAAAGTTGCTAATCATAGAAACTTAAGGGTAGCAAAAACATGGTGTAATATAAGAAAACAGTGAAAAGATATGGGAGAAACATAACTATTTCATTTGCCAAAAATAGTTTTGAGCTGAATAAATGAATTCAAACGGTAATGATTAAAATATCTTAAATGATGCATTATTTAAGATTGTGTTATTATTCTAAAATTTCTTAAAGTGTTATTTTACACAGCTGTTGCTTGATCAAATCAAAATCTTTATTATACAATTCTACTTGTTTCCTCAAACGTGTGTGACTATTTGTATTACTTCCTGTGGTTCTTGACCACAACACAGCATGGTTCATTTGAGTATGCTTGACTGTTAATGTGAATAGAATCAAGCTTTGCAAATACTGCTAGTACAATCTCATTTTATAGCATGCATTACTACATTAATTGTCATTTATAAGAAAATGAATGAGGAACATAAGATATAGTGACCAACATGAAATGTAATGTAGTTTTCAGTTATATTTCTTAGGTATCCATGACTAGAAAACAATAAAATTCACTATTAATTTCTAATTTATGCTTTGCCCAATGGTTTATATTATAGTATCAGTCATTTTTCCTTATGTAATATAAAATTAACAAAAATCTCAATATTCTTATGTTGAATTTCAGTTCAACATCAATTCCTTAAAAAAATTCCCAAAATTACCACGTGTTGGGAGGGATGAACAGGGGACACTGGTAATAGGTACCAGGTTTATTTTGGAAGTGATGAAAATGTTCTGGATTTAGTGGTGATGCCAGCAAACCATTGTGAATATACTAAAAAGCACTGAATTGTATACTTTAAAAAAGGTACATTTTATGGCATGTGAATTATATCTCAATTTAAAATATAACCAAAGTAAGTGAAAAAAATCTTACAAAAATATGTGACTTCACTAACACTGGAAGCAGGATTGAGTGTACTTTGAAATAGGCATTTCTTGGAATTACGTTTTGCATTTTTTTTCTTTTGAGATGGAGTTTCACTCTGTCCCCAGGCTGGAGTGCAGAGCTGCAATCTTAGCTCACTGAAACCTCTGGCTCTCAGGTTCAAGTGATCCTCTTGCCTCAGCCTCTCGAGTAGCTGAGATTATAAGTGTATATCACCACATCTGGCTAATTTTTGTATTTTTAGTACAGATGGGGTTTCACCATGTTGGCCAGGTTGATCTCAGACTCTTGACCTCAGGTGGTTCACTTGCCTCAGCCTCCCAAAGTGCTGGAATTATGGGCGTTGAGATCACCATGCCCCGCCAAAAAGGAATAATTTTTAAAAGCTAAAATTCTATTATGTCTTAAGAGAGTTTTATACCAAGGGTGACATTTCGGCTGATTTTAATTTTCATCTTTATATTGTGTCTCATTTTGCTTTCTGTTTTCTGCACAAAATATTTTTCAAAATTTCTATATATATATTACTTTAACAATCTGAAAATGGATCAGAAAAATTGAGATGCAATAGAATGTCATAGTACCTGGCATAAAATAAAAGGATATTTAACATAGTAATTGCCATTTGGTGTTAATTTCCTACTACATCCTATCCTGAGGATCTTAAATTGTTAGTCAGCTTTGCCTATTTTGGTAGAAAGCAGAAAAAAAATTTCTTTGATATTTGACTGAAGAAAGATTGATAATAAAATGTAAATGTTTCACTCCAACAGACTAATTTTTATAAACAGTATGTGATATTCACATTTACTTCAAAGTTTCTTGAAATCATTCCCAACTATCTTGATGTTAATTTGTTTATTTCTTGCCGATATTTCCCACACCACTAGTATGTATTCTGTGCAATGAGCTTTCAATTGTAATTATCTTTTAACATTTTTTCTATCTTACCTATGTGGGTTTACTCATCCTCAAAAGACTTACAATTCTTTCTGGCCAAGAGACCTTTTTTTCTTCTATACATCCCTCGGAGTGGTCACTGCACAGTGTAGCTGAAAAACTTCACCTGACTTAGCCCAGAAATAAACCCAAGCTTACAACGTCAACTAATTTTCAGCAAGGGCACCAAGAACATACAATGAGAAAAGGATAGTATTTTCAATAAATGGTGCTAAGAAAAACTGGATAACTACATGCAAAAGATTGCAATGTGACCCTATGCCATACACTACACACAGAGAAAGTCAATGGAAAATGGATTAAATATCTAAATGTAAGACCTGAAAAAATAAAACTCCTAGAGGAAAAATACAGGGAAAAGCTTCTTGACACTGGCCTTGGCAATGATTTTTTAAAATATCACACCAAAGCACAGGCAGCAAAAGCAAAAATAAAAAAGTGGACTACTTCAAACTAAAAAGTTCTGCATAGCACAGTAAATAATCAACAAAATGAAAGAACAGCCAACGTATTGGGAGAAAGTATTTGTCAATGATGGGGTTAATGTCCAAAACATATAAAGAACCCAACTAAAAACATGAACAAATGACCCGAACAGACATTTTCCCAAAGAAAACATAAAAATGGCCAATAGGTATGGAAATACCTATCAATCATCTGGGAAATGCAAATCAAAGCCACAATGAAATACCACTTCATATCTATTAGGATGGTGGCTATTATCAAAAAGACAGGAGATAAATGTTGGCAAGAGTGTAGAGAAAAGGGAACCCTGTATGCTGCTGGCAGGAATGTAAATTAGCACAGCCATTAATGCAGGGGTGGTGAAAATGGGGAGATGTAGGTCAAAGGGTACTAAATTGCAGTTATATAGGATGAACAAAGCTAGAGATCTAATGTACAGCATGAGAGCCATCATTAATAAAATTATATACTGAAAATTTGCTTAAAGAGTAGATTCCAGGTGCTCTTAACACACAAAAAAGTAATTATGTGAGGTGATGGACGTGTTAATTTACTTGACTGCAATAATCATTTCACTATGCATATGTACATCAAAATATCATGTTATATACCCTAAATATACACAAATAAAAACAAGCAAATGAATAACTGAATACTTTTTATCCATGAACCCCTAAAAAAGCTACACTTTATACTCAAGAACAACTTTTTCCTCAAAACCCAGCTTAAGTGTCTCTGTCTTTATGAAGTGTCTCTGTTTTATGAAGACTAACCAAACTCTTCAAGCAAAATAAATTCATTGAGTGCTCACTTGGTGCCAGGCATTTTTATTGTCTCTAGGGATGTTGCAACGAATAAGACAGGTGCTCCGGAATAACTGAAGCTAGAACAGAGAAAAAGGAATACTGGGGCAGAGGCTGCAAGTTTCAATGTGGAATCAATGAATCAGTGACATTTGAAGACACGGAGGAAGTCAGACAATAAACCTCTGAACTCTGTCATGTAATGAACTATATAAAGTAATGCCTTGAACAATGGCACTTTTCTCTCCATTATCTGGAAGAGGAGATGCGGAAAAACCTAAGTTCACAGTGTTCTTACTGTGTTCAATGATGTTTCCCCTCTCCTGTATGTCTTCCATACAACTATCCCAGTAGGTCGACATTATTCGTGTCTGTCTCCATGGCTAAGCTGCCTGAAGGGTAAGGGCATAGCTAACTCATATTGGTATCCACAATACCTAGCTTAATGCCTCAAACATAATAAATGCTCAATATTTGTTAACTGAAGTGATTATTTAAAAAAATATTCACTATTACAAAAGTCTACTTATGTTTTAACTTTAATTTCTTCTTATAGTAATAACTAGATTATTAAAACATTCATATTATATCATGGATCTTAGGCTTTATTCCATTTTCATTCAGGATCGATGATTATTTTTTCAAAGTAATGCCTTCAACTATGGAAAATAATTGATTCCATATCCCCCCACCCGTTCCATTCTGCTCGTCAGATCCCAGTTTCAACCCTGATGATGCCAACAGTTAGGTTTTGTGTGTTTCATTAGATGGAGAGAAATAAAAACTTATGTGTCCTTAATGAAATAACCCAGGAACTGCTTTTACATGTTCTTTACGAAAAAAATACAAATCTTGATTACTCATATGAAATGAATGCAAGCTTATTAGAAAATTAGAAATAATTAGAAAGTAAGTTGAAATGTGAGAGATTGTGTGCCATTAAACACATTTAAACTTTTTGCTATCTCAGTTACCAGCACCATATAAAGCAACATAACTGGATCATATAGTAATACATGAAATACAGAGCTTTAGCTGCTGACATGATATTGTATATGTGAAAAAAATCCACAAAAATAAAACTAAAGCAAAACAAAACCTTTTTATTAAAAATTCATCAATAGCTGCATCCTTAAACTCTGTGCATTATTCTTATTTTGTTGCAGAAGGTAAATGTGATTATCCTGCTTATATTTCTTTTGTTCAAATTTCCCAGTGAGCAATTTTGATTTTTTAGCTAGCAGGTGCTAGATTGGTGTGAATGGCTAGTGATTGGATATTTATTTGTTTGTAGCATGCAGAGTGTACTGAGTCAGTAATGAAAAATGTTACATTGGTGGTAAGAAGCCCTTAGTGTAGCGTTCCTGCAAACAAAAACAAAGATAACATTTCAGTATGACTCCCCCCAACTCAACTATATTAGGGCCAAGTTGATGTCTAATTTCATTCCTTAGGATGTGAAAAATCATGCTCTTTGAGTAATAATGGATGCTGTCTCACAGTATCTGATGGAACACAGCACTAAGATGCTTGTCTAACTATACTATAGCTAAGGACACACTAGCAGTTTGCCACTCACTAGAACACTTGTCACTGAAAATAAAACATGTGTGAAATTACCAAAAAGGCCATGGTAGATGTTTCTTGAGCTGAAAATGTGAAATATTCTTGTAATTGGACAACCCATTGAACATAGTGTCATTTATGTAATCATGAGATTTTTAATCTTCTAGTCAAGAAGAAATATTATACAACCTACCATTGTAAATATATCCAATAATAAGGAATAGCACATTACTTGCAAAAATCTGAGCAAAGTATGGCTAATTTTACTACTTTGCTAAATTTACTTTATACTTTTCAGCACAAAGCACTGTAACCTGCCTACACATAATGACAATATTTAAATAAAGATGAATTATGCAATACCATGGGTACCTTACTAAATCTATAGACTGCTTTCTTGATTAGAAATAATTTTTGTCTGTTATCAAAATTGTGGCAATTCTAACTTTACATAGATGTTTCATGGGATGAAAAGAGATCACAGACAACATGAATTCGTTTCATCCACTTGTCCTCTACCAAAAGTACTTTGATGGGCAGTTGTTAATGTTAATAGCTATTCTGTTTCCCTCGGCTTCTTTTATAATACATTTTTTTCTGTGTTGACCTTTGCACAATTCTATTTTTACTCTTTCAAACTCACAAAAACCCTATGAGATAAATATTTTCATCACCCCTATTTTACAGATAAAGAAACATAGGCAAGCCTAAAGTCAAATAGATAGTAAGTAAAAGAGCTGGAATTCAAATCCAGGCAAGCCTACCTACAAACTAGGCTTTTAATCACTATACTTTCACTTGAGCAAAGCATAAAATACTTACAAATAAATCTTACATATCAAAATAAATTATAATTATAAATTAATCTTAAACATCAAAATAAAGTATAACTTGTACAAAAAAATCAAAAATGACAAAAACTTTGACACAGCACGAAAATAATTATTTCAGCATGTAAACTCGAAAGTATGGCTAATGATTACAAAAAACTATTAAACATTAGATATCCTAGGAATCTTTTCTGTTATAATACAGCAGATGCTGGATGCATAATAACCAATGTACTTTTTTATACAGAGCCTCTAAGAAAGTTGGAAGTAGGAGGAAGAGAAAACTAGTAAATTGAAAGTAGTTTGGAAGAACGGGGTAAATGTAAGTAGTGCCTAGAACCTATGATGAAGCCTTGAGTCCCCTCCAAACCTCAGTCTCTCACACTAACACAGGACAATCAAAGGGGATTCCCTTGGTGAAAGATTAAAGAGAAAATCTTGCGATTAAGGTGAGGATAACAGTATGTTTCTACAATGGCTTTGGTAGAAAAGCTGCTGCTGCTGCTGATTCTTTGACAAATATTTGTTAATTGCCTATGATGTATCAGATATATTTCTAGGTAGTTGAAATATTATAGTGAATAAAACAGAATAAGACCCTTGGTTTCACAAAGGCTACCTACCATTGGTATAAAATACTAATGAAAATAATGTACTCAATCACACAGACTTTACCTGACTTAGGTCTGAAGTTCAAACCAAAACTTCCTAAATGGTCAGTAAAAACCCAATCTACAAAATAAGAAATAAGTGTTTCCTAGAAACCTATTAGAAATAAGTGTTTCCTAGTGACTACTAGAAACTTGTAGAATAACCCAGTTCAGTATTTAAGCAGCATCAATTTAGATACTCCAATTTCTACAGATGAAGTTCAGCCAAACATTACTACATACTTTAACAAATATTTAATACATGAGGAATAATTCAGCATGTGTAAAGCAAAATAAGGAAAACAGCAGATTTAGATACCCAAAGATATACAAGTAGTGGATAACCAGATTTAAAAAATAATAATATGCTTAAAATATTTGCTTATAAAAATTAGTAACAAGTAAAAAAACTATCAAAGAAGTTCAGAAAGATTTGAAAAATAATTGAAAAGAACTTTGAGAAATGAAAAATATAATAACAGGCTGGGCATGGTGCTTATGCCTGCAATCCCAGGAAGCTGAGGCAAGCAGATCACTTGAGCTCAGGAGTCCAAGACCAACCTGGGCAACATAGCGACAACCCATCTCTGCTGAAAATACAAAAATTAGCCAGGCATGGTGGCATATATCTGTAAGCCCAGCTACTGGAGAGGCTGATTCTAGAGAACACCTTGAACCCAGGAGGTGGAGAATGCAATGAGCCGAGATCATGCCATTTCACTCCAGCCTGGGTGACTGAGTAAGACCCTGTCTCAAAAAGAAAAGAAAAGAAAGAAAACAAAACAAAACAAAAGAAAGAGAAAAGAAAAGAAAAAAGAAAAAGAAAAATATAATAACAGAAATTTAAACGTTATTGAACAGAGAGACACCAAATTAGACGTAAGTGATGAGAAATGTCACTAACCATAAAAGAAATCCAAAGAAATGAACCACATTTCAGTCCACAGAGAAACAAAGATGAAAAACATAAAAGAGAGATTAAGTGTCCTAGAGTCTAGAATAAGATGGTTTAAAAAATGCCCAGTCAAAAATTTTAGGAGAAATTTTTTTTAAATGGAGGAAGGCAATATTCTAAAAATTAATGGCTGAGAACTTTTCAAAATTTGAAGATATAGGCCCATAAATGTAATGGGTAAAATTTATACAAGCAGAACAAATGAAAAGAAAAGATCACTTAATACTCTGTTAAAAAACTAAAGATAATGAAAGGCAAAGATCAACCTTAAAACAGCCAGCTAGACGGCCGGGCGCGGTGGCTCACGCCTATAATCCCAGCTCTTTGGGAGGCCGAGGCGGGCCGATCACCTGAGGTCAGGAGTTGGAGACCAGCCTGGCCAACATGGTGAAACCTCGTCTCTACTAAAAATAAAAAATTAGCCGGGTGCGGTGGCACATGCCAGTTATTTCAGCTACTCGGGGGGCTGAGGCAGGAGAATTGCTTGAACCCGGGAGGTGGAGATTGCAGTGAGCCGAGATCACGCCATTGCACTCCACCCTGTGCAACAAGAGCGAAAATCCATCTCAAAAAAACAAAAACAAACAAACAAACAAAAAAAAACCAGCCAGCTAGAAGTCATCAACCTAGGTATGATAATTAGTTTAGCAATAAATTTCTCAACAGTAGTATAAGAAGTCAATGGAAAGGAATAACATAACTGCCAACTTCAAACTATGTTTCCAGTAAGCCCTTTGAAGAATAAATGTGAAAAAGGTTATTTTCCATAAAAAGAGTCTATCACAAATTCCTTCACTAAAGAAATTTCTAAAAGATGTGTTTCAAAAACAATAAAAGGGAGCCTAGAAGAAATAGGTAAGATGCAAACAGAATAGTGAGTGAAAAAACTGGTGAACATGTGAGTAAATACAAATATACTTTGTATTAGCTAGTATCTAATATTTGAAGAAAAAAATGAGCTAAATTCAACAATATTAGCATGTAAAACAAGAGAGGAGTAGCCAAAGCTATGGAGTGTTATGGTTATTTTAAAATCAGAAGGAATAATACAGTATTTAATTTTAGACTCTCTGAGTATAAGTAGCAATGTTAAATTGTCAAAGATAACCCATAAAAATAGAAATACAGTAGATAACATCAAACCAATAAATAGAAAATATAAAGAATACTAAAAATTAACACATAAAAAGAAAATAGTCACAAAAGATGATACAGACAGAAAGTATGAATAAAATGACAGACCTAGGTTTAATTACAATAAATATAAGTGGAGTAAGCTCATCAGTTAAAAAACAGATACCAACAGATTGAGTATTTTTAAAAATCCAGCTATAGTTTACAAGAGATAACACTTAAATCATAACAACAAAAAAAGGTTGAAAAAGATGAAAAAACATATATCAGGCAAATATTAACCAAAAAAGTAAACAAGTCTAAAGTACCTATATTAGTATTAGCCAAAATAGGCTTTAATACACAAAGCATAATTGTGGATACAGAGCTTCTATTATAAGTTATAACTTAAGAATTATTATATCTTTCTGTTAATTCAAACTTTAGTGTTATAGAAATAATATAAAGTTATTACCGCTTCAGCACTTTTCAAAGCACCCAAATATGCGTTAATAAAGGCAAAAATTATAATTGCATATTTTAATGTATTTTAAAACATTTATGTCAACATGAAATAGTTTATAATGAAATAACACTAGAGTTTCAATGAACAGGAAGACATAATAATTTTTGTTATATCCATCCAATAAGATAGTCTCACAATTTATGATGAAAAAATCTAGAGAGTTACGAGGAGAAATTAGTAATCCCCCCATTATAATGGAATATTTTAGCACAACTTTCTTAATTACTGAGAGCTCAAGTAGACAAAAAATTTAGGTGATATAGGCAATTTGGACAATATAATTAGCAAGCTTACACTAATGGATACATGTAGTTCCATTAGTGGATCCAATAATTACAGAATACAAATTCTTTTCAAAATCCACAGAACATTTATAAAAATTGTTCACACACTAAGCCATAAAGCAAGAATGAACAGATTTCAGAGATTTAGTACTGTACAAAAATATGATGATAGTATTTAGTTTTAGATGAAAAGGGAAATGTTTGTATTTTAAAATGAACTTCAAAATGAACAATTTCATTTTCTGAATAAGTAGTTTTGCCTTTAGCTTTAGGTTTATGAGGTATATTTTAGAAGAGGCTGAAACATTTACTTGTGAATTGAGTCTGAGTTTCCATTAGAAATACAATTTGGTTATTGAAATATGATCCTTATTTTCTAAATGTGCTTTACCATTGACAAGTGGGATCATTAAAATTGCTGCGTTTGTTCTAATTAATGTGTGGGTGGTTGGCAGGAATTAGAGGTTATTTAATATCATGTAGTGGTTAGCAATTCAAAACCTGCACAGTTTGAAGATTGCACTATTGGGAAAAACAATCAAGAATAAATTTAAAGCCACTATGTTTTTCAAAAAGCAACATCACACACAAAGCTTTTAAATTCTCCACATGTATCTCAAGCTTTATGAACAATATATTTTTCACTGAAATAACAAAGAATTTAAAACATTGTAATTTTAAAAAATATATTATGTATAAAAATATTTTTCAAAAATTGAAAATAAAACTTAGCAATGAAATTGATATTAGCGGTAAATAAGACGAAAGCTGACTCCAACTTGTAAAATAAAGAAAAGGCTATTTTAACTAGTTGAATATAGATTTTTGACAAAACCAACATCTCTAAATTCATGCAAAAATTATTGCATATTTTAATGTATATTAAAATCACATTTATATAACACAAAGTAGTTCATTATGACTAGTTTGTTTTACAGTTATTGCGATAGCATTTACACAAATTTATAAAGGGATAAGTTCTCCATTGTGATATGCAAGTAATTAGGGAAACTAAGCCCTAATGATGGTGTAAATCTGAGTGCTAAACATATTTCTAATTCCTGAAGAAGGAGATACATAATAAAGATTTTTTAGCCTTTTAGTTTTCTGCCTGTGTCTGATTCTCTACACTGCCAGTGGGATTATTCTTCAATACATTCCATTTTATACTTTTTAAAAGATGAAATGAAATATGTCAGAATCTCAAAAAGAAAACTTCGGTAAAAACTTCTGTTCATGTCCTTGAATTGATGCCATCATAGTTCATAACTGATCTGGAAAAATATCAGTGTATCACTCATTCTTACTGGATCATTTATCTTTCAAAACTACTGTTTCTCATCTATTCATCTAAAACATGATTAGTATTACATACATAGCTACTACTCGGAAAGACCACATGTGGTTCTCAATACCACACATGAATTTAGCAAGACCCGATCCTCATCACAGGGAATCTTTAGTGTGTAAATGGTTCACCTGGAAAAATTTAACAGGAGAAAAAACTCAGTGTTTTACCATATGCATTGATCAGCAATAGAAAGCATATTTCAAAATGTGAGGAAATAATAGTAGTTTCATTTTATTAGCTAATAGTGTTTACTTGACATTTTGTATGCATTTGCTGACAGTTTTCTTATTAAATCATTCTCTGCACTAACACTAACACCCCGTTGGTTGACAAAATCTTTTCACCACATAATTTTGAGTAGAATGGAAAAAATAAAGAAAGAAAAAGTTTTTAAACAAGTCCATGGAGTTAAAAATACTGGAGTTAACAAAGGAAGTTAAAAAATATAAGACTGGGGATGGGAGAAAGGGAAAGAGAGATGCTGAGAGACACAAATACATGACTGAGACTATACGGTTGAGAAGGGAAAAAACCTAAATATAAGGCATTTTCACATCTTTCTAATTTCAGTATCACACTAAATATACAATAAAGATTTCCAGGTTTATCTCTTTTAACTAGAAATGTGCTCTACTCTTAGTTCCATTTCTAAACCACTATAGGTATTAAAGAGCAATTTACATGTGATTTGCATATTTTTTTGTACTTGTGGTTTTGGTAAGTCTTCCAAACCTAATGACTGTTCCTTTGGCCAGCAACATAAATGCTATAATCACACAATTATTGTGCTGGGAACAGTTTAATTCAGCATTTTGTTCTCAACCACAGAACAATTTCTCAACAATTTTGGTTAACCAGACTAGCTAGCTGCCTGGAGAGAAAGAGAAATATTCACAAGGTCTATTGTCTTACATAAAAGCAGCTACTAGATCTGCTGGAACTTCCTAGTATTGCTTTGCTCACTTCTCTTTAGGATCTCTCACATTCTCTGTCCTACAAAAAATGACAAACTGCAGGTTTTCTTTTAAGGACTTCCTATTTGTTCAGTTCTTTTAATTATACATTTGCATACTTTCTAAAGAAGATGAGGTTTTGGTGTATTTGGAAATATAAGCCTATAGATAAATGTACTTTAAAAACATTTAATATAATGATAGCTGATACAAAGAACTGCAAATTCAAAAGTGTTAAGTTCAAAACTCTTCCTTACAGCTATCCCGTAGTGCTTAAAGTGATATAAAGCCTTCCCAACTGTGGGTGATCTCATCTGTCATTTAAATTACATGACTTCCTAACTGTGCAACTGGCTTAATGTCAACCTTCATTCTATATTTTTAATTTTGAAAATAGAAATGGAGGCGTTTAACATAAGCATGGCTGTTAAATGTTCTGTTTGTATTGTTCTTTTAATATTAGTTTATTGGAATGGAAAAGTATGGGCTGAGCACATTGCTGTAACAATATTTAGAGATGCAGTATCAAATAATTTACGTACTCGTGTAAAATATATATTGAAATTATCATCTTCCTTGACTATTTCTTTTAGTAAAGACAACCATTAACTTAGCACCATGTCACACTTCATAAGTCTTGAAGCTACTCACAAAGTTGTCTATAGTGAACTGAGTAAGTGAATAGTCAAAGGTTGTAGTGAGAGAAAATAGGCAACCCTAAAAGAAGGCCTTCTTTTCTCTCCTGCTGTTTATTCTTCTACCCTCTTTTTTTCTTTTTTTTTTCTCCTGTTTCTTCTTTCTGTTCTCCTGCTTTAACTTTAAATAGAGGACAGAGAAAAGGGTAGAGAAATTATGATCTCACGATTAGAGAAATCTTAACTTTTAGTAAACAGCAAAGCTATGGGTTTTCCATGTAAAGATGCCCTGAAAACCAGAAAAGCTCAAACATAAAGATAACTCCTTAAATTAATAGGTGAAGACCAAACAGGACATGAGAATTCTGACAACTTAAAATTTTAATTGTGTCTGTCCACATATTTGAATAAGCAAATAAAAATAATGTAGTGAAATACATTATCAAAAGGTTCTTTATACCTAGATTATTCACTTGCTAAAGTATGTTTGTCTAGAAGAACCTTACATGGATTGGTTTCTCATATTTTTTCTAGCTCTAAAAATCCTTTTTCCCCCAAAACAAAATGCAATGTAGAACCCTAATTATAAAATCTTAGCATGAGAAGCTCAGGTTCATCCACAATGACCTTGTTCTCACTCTCAATACCATGTTCCCATCCCAGCAGCCCCTTGGAGGAACTCCATGGACCCCATGAGGTATTATCAAAACATTTTGAAACTACTGATTTACCACGTGACTTCATTATACTTGTTTAACACCAACATCTGATATAGTTGGTAAAGTCAGAAATATAGTGTCTAATTAACACAATCAAGTATTCAATTATTATGGT
This sequence comes from Ateles fusciceps, assembly GCA_036589455.1. Taxonomy (NCBI): domain Eukaryota; kingdom Metazoa; phylum Chordata; class Mammalia; order Primates; family Atelidae; genus Ateles; species Ateles fusciceps. The sequence continues at coordinate 3,677,652 of JAZHEH010003318.1, read as the reverse complement.
GTCATATAGACTATCAGCTGTAGTAACGCACAAGTTTATTCCAAATTAGAGTCTTTATGTCTTCTAAATAAAGTCCAATAAAGCACAACCATCTTCTACACAATAGTCACAGAATTAATTTCCCTTTAAGCGTGAAATTCATTTACCATATTGTATAAGTTCCTGGTATAATTTCTAATTCTTTAATCCAGGTATTGAAGTAAGCTATAATTAGAGAGCAAACATTTGTAGAACAGAGCTATAGTCTATAAAAAAGAGAATGCTGAAATAGTATCAGGTTCTTTTGAATGAATATAATTCATCTTACTGCAAAATTTATGCTAAAGAATGAGCCAGATATTAAATTCAGAATGAAAAAAAATTGTCTATATCCTTGCCACTTCCTGGTTAATTTGGCTGAGGGCCAATTTTCCAATGTTATGACCATCCTGTAGCCCCAGTAAGTGTTTTATTTATTTATTTTCATATTGCATAAAAATATCAGCTTAAGAATGGAAATGTGAAATGGATGACATATTTTAGAACAGCTTCTCCCAGAATATAAAAATATTCCCCAACTAAAAACTGAAACAAATAGTAGAACTACCAAGCAATGCCAATTGGCGACTCTCTAATGCCATTCAAACTTCACAAATACTGGGCTCTCAAACTGATTTTAATTATTCAAAAGAAAACTAGGAAATGGTTCAAACATCAATTGCTTTCACAGAAATACAAATTCTCTTTTAAGAAAAGCATATGACATATCTTTTCGATATCCCATTACATTGCAGTAATTACCTGTTCAGTTGCTTCTGAACAGGAGAATAGCAAAAAAGGAAGTTCTCATCAGTAATCATCAAGACTATGCCTCTTGAAAGTTATTATTGATATAGAATGTAAAATATGTGAAAATAGATATATTTGCCATTGAAAACTGGAAGCAACAACAATAAATAAAACATGGTTCACTTTGTCCAGGTACTTTTCCTTTAGAACAAATTCCAGGGATAATTTAAAAAAGGTTTCTATTGGCAGGCAGCCTTTATTTAAATAAAAAAAAAGTCTCTGGTGTGGTGTAGTGTCAAGATATACATGGATTATTATAAGCTCTGTTTGTTACTAAAGATTTATTTTACTATTTGGCATTAGGTTTGTGCTAAGAGATTCTGTATATTTTGTACTGAGATTCAATAACACAGCATTATGACATCTGAATGCTTTCATACATATGATAAATATGCACTAGTCACAGTAATACCATTTAACATCAAACAATTATATGTGTCGTCACCAAGGAGCAAAACTTGTATTTTCAAGGCAGAATTTTGTGAACATAAAGCAAAATAATTTATGATTAAAATTATTGGAGCTCCTGAAATGTATGCTGATGTCCAAAATTTGGAAGTTTGTGTATATATACATGCATGAAAGCATACATATATATAAACATATGGGTATATGGTATCATATAGCATAATACACACACACAACATTATACTAAATATAGAAATGACAGCATTGCTTTTTTTTTTTTTAAAAAAAGCACTTTTCAGATTAGCTGATCCTAAAGGAAAACAAGGATTTCAATGACTTTATAAACCCTACAGCACTTTCAACAAGCAAGGGACTCATACAATTTTAAATATATCTAAACCCTTAAATAATAAATTTGAACCTGTTTTTTCAGAATCTGGTTTTCAGTATGAGTCATTCATTCCCAGAGGTCATGGGTCCTATGGTTGGCTGATGGTAGCACTCCAAATTAGTAGCTACACAATAGACAGCTTATATGATTGCAATGGTCCATATCCAGTAAAGCTACCTAAACACACAGAATAATGAGCTCAATCTATAATAACTGAGAAAGAACCATTTACAGCTGCATACCACATATGACCATCTCTACAATGGCTACAGCGAAGCACTAGGGACTATTTTCTCTGAATCAATGTGTTATTGGGTAGTGCCAGTTCACTTTTTTTAATTTAACAAAAAGGTTTTGTTTGGTGTTTCAATCAGCCTGCCACTGATCACCTTTCACATATTAGCCTCTCCCTTAGAATGCTCTATACAACAGTATTGGTTCCATCTGTGCTTTCCATTAAATCCTGATAATCCTTTAAGAAACAGCTGGACCTTTGGGTCTCAAACACAAACTCTTTCTGCCAATCTGTTTTGCTACAATTATGCTGATGCTGTACTTATATCTTGCTTGCAAATGCCTTTTATATGGTCCTTTGGGGCTGTGAAATAGAATGGCCTGACATCACCAATTCAACAATACAATGATATACTTCTCATCTCAATTATAGTGTGATATTTAGTCACCTCTAATACTGAGCTGCACTTAGAAAATTATTTTTTAGACATATGACAACATTAATGACAAGTTTCCAAGTACACTGTATTATTAAATAATCAGGAAGTAACATCTTCAGTTAATCAAATGGTTCTGATACACTCTCAGTATTGGAAACATTGAAATTTTACATTTTACTCAAGCAATTACAGTGAGCAGCGAGAAAAGTAACTTGTTCTTCCAGTGTAAAATAATTTCATTAGATTCACCTGACTACATAGCAATAGCAAAAATTAATGGCAAAATAGGAGTGGTTTTAAAGTTATATGAGTGGTGTAACCAGTATCTGTAACTAGTGGTTTCCTATGCCTTACTTACATTCTATACCTCTCCCTGTCCCTTATTTATTTTCCAATAGTTTAGCAAATTATCAGAGATCCTTTGCTAAATACTGCCTAAGTAACTTCTATGAATAGGGCGTCACTTTGCCATCTTTGTAGGAATGATTCTATCATTAACCAGAAAAACAGATCTTAATATGCCCACAATGATGTAAATATCACATATATGTAATAATCTCAAGATTTATGAGGTAAGGAACTGTTTCTTGTGTGCAATATCATCTTTTCTGTTTCAAAAAGTACCTGAAAGTGTAGGTGTGTTCAATAAAATGAACAACCAAAACAGATTAGAACATATCCTTTCTAAAAAAAAGATCAGGAATTTTTGTACAACTTTTCCCATCAATTCCAATATTTCACAAGCATCTCTTTCAGAAAATTATCTGACAGAAATCCCCAATCTATTGTAAGCTCGTTTTCTTTTGTTTTACCATCTACGTATACTGAAATAGATCTTTCATATATCTGATGGTCACTACTAAGTCAGTATCAATTTTTTTCAGGCCATTTAGAGCTAATCTGTTTAACCTTTCATAATGCTTGAGGAGCCTTAGTTTTCTCCTCCCCCAACCATTTGGCCACAGCATTATCTTAAGGGTACAGTGAAATTCTTACAGAGGAGTTACTTTCTGAAATCCAAATTGTATATTCTTCATTATATTTTTGTTGTTGTTGTTGTTGCACATGCTGTCAAAACCAACTTTTAAAAAGCTTGGCAAACTTGATAGCTGCCTGCTGCTGAGCTTGTAATCTTCCATGACTCAGGGCTGCTGCTTCTGACCTCATTCATAGCCAGTATTCAAACATTGCTTATTTACTTTTCCCCTGTATATGCACTGCCATACTACTTTTATTATTGACTATACTTCTTCAATTTGCCTAAGTCATTTTGAATTCTAATTAATCTCTAGAGTTCTGATCATCTCTTCTCATCTATTTGTATGCTTTCATTGTCAGACAAAACTTAATTTGTGCATTCTCCATCATGTCATTTTTGCTGTAAGTCTTTATCCTAACTCTCAATAAGACATCCCATATACATAACCTCATTTGCTGTTTGAGCTTTGTCATGATAAGAAGATGAGGAAAATGTAGAAAAATAAAAAGGCATTGTTAAGAAAATTATACAAGGAGAAAGAAACATGAGAGAAGAGAATAAGAAATGAAGGATTTGGTTACGTTCTAGAATCAGGTAAATAAATAAATTCCCATAGTGAGAGTGAGAGACATGTTTGATTTAGAAAAAAATACACTTAACACACATTACTGGCATGGAGGCTACCTGGAGGAAATGCTTTTTCAGATTTGCATCTATACATTCAATTTCTTGTTGATACTGTTTATTCCACAATGACTTCACATTCAACATGAATACAACTGAGCCCTTTTCCATATGGAATCTGCTTCTAAATGCATATAATCACTATCTCAAGTTGGGTCAGTCACTTCATAAATTAAGTAATTTCACTGACTAACTCCTACTCATTTAGCATTCGGTTCAGGTCTCACTTTCTCTAGCAAGTGGTCCCTGAGTCCCTATTCACGCCCCTTGTTTTCTCCTAATTTGGAGGGAAAGTGTATTGGCATTATTTCATTCATCACACTAAATTACAATTAAAAATTTGGTTAAAAGACAGGTCATATCACAGATTATAGAATGAACTCATCTTTGGCTATATGCCAGAATTGGCCATAAGTGGCAGTGAAATTCCTTCACTTTCCATGTAACACATACAAAAACACACTCATTTATTCACACAGTAGTACAACCAATGATTTATTGTGTGGACTCTTACATGCCAGACATTGCTAGACACAGATTACAAAGACGTGGTCTAATCAATTAACAAGTTGATAAGTATTTATTGAATAAATCCTCTACTCTTTATGCCTACTTAGTTTCAATGTTGTAAATGGAAACGAATATCCTCTTTATCTTTTCCTCTCACTGTTTATAAAATGTATAACTATTTTTCACTCAGCCACCAGGTGTATGTAAAATGCAAATCTATCTTAAAATGTCTCAGCAATATCCTATCCAGAGTATGAAGCACTGATTTCTCAACCTGTCGAATGGCCTTGACCTAACTCCCTCCTACCTTATTTCCTGCCTGCCATCTTTTGTGCCTTTCTTACATCTGAAGATTCACATTTCCTTACATACACCAGCTTGCCAGGATCTCAATGGCTTTCTCACTTTAGTTACTGTAATTTACCTTCTCCCACTTAATTAATTCACTCCTACTCATCTTTTAACATTCAGCTCTGGTTGACTTATTTCTGCAAGCCTTCCTTAGCTCCTGAATCCTGATTCTTGTCTTCCTCTTGACTTTCCAGACTGCAAAGGGAGCATACCCTCACAATGAATTATAATTACTCATTTTCTCTGTCTTCCAACTGGACTGAGTATCTTGATGGCAGAGCTCAGAGTACAGTAGAAACAAGAGAGAGTTGGTGAAAGGTTTTAAACACGTAAAGGCTCTTCCTTCTAGAAAGATCAAAACTTGGAGCAGTGAGAAGGGAAATTTGGAGAGGCAGCCAGGCCAAAGCAAGGAGGCCAGTTAGAACGGCACTGAAATGACTATATAAGGGAGAACACGGAGATGAAACAAGGTAACTCCAATGAGTGCCACAAGATTCCTAAATTATTTCTTATGTCACACTATTATTATGTCTTGTTTAGATTATCCCAATTCTAGCCTTTACAGTGATATGCAGAATATATGTATTTTTCTTGAAACCTCAACTAGTTATAGTTAAGACTACGTCACTTCATAGAACGAATTAGAAGTTAGTCTCTCTTTTCCTACTGTCCGGAAGAGTATATGATCAGAACAATTATGCTTTCAACATTTAGTATGACTGATCTGTAGAAAGTAAAATTTTCTGGACCTAGTGTTTCTTTGTGGAAAGATTTTAAGCCACTAGTCAATCCATTTAATGATTATAAGACTATTAACGCTTTCACTTTTCTAACTGAACAGTTTCTATGAATTTAATTTTTTCCTAACAATTTTTCTTTTAAAATTTTCTTTTAATTTTTAATTTTTCTTTTTTATTCCTTCCCCTAGCTCCCCACCTCTTGCTATCCCTCCCCTACCTCCCCACCCTGACAGGCCTGGGTGTGTGATGTTCCCCTCCCCGTGTCCATATGTTCTCACTGTTCAACACCCACTTATGCACTGCCACACTACTTTTATTATTGACTATACTTCCTGAATTTACCAAAGTCATTTTGAATTCTGATTAATCTCTGGAGTTCTAATCACCTCTTCTCATCTGTTTTTATGCTTTTATTGTCTGATAAAACTTAATTAGTGCGTTTTCCATCATGTCATTCTGGCTGTAAGTCTTTATCCTAACTCCCAATAATACATGCCATATGCATTACCTTATCTGCTGTTTGAGCTTTTTTTTTTTTGAGACAGAGTTTTGCTCTTGTTACCCAAGCTGGAGTGCAATGATATGATCTCAGCTCACTGCAACCTCTGCCTCCTGGGTTCAAGTGATTCCTCTTGCCTCAGCCTCCTGAGCAGCTGGAATTACCAGCATGTGCCACCACACCCGGCTAATTTTGTGTATTTTTAGTAGAAATGAAGTTTCACCATGTTAGCCAGGATGGTCTCGAACTCCTGAACTCAGGTGATCTGCCCGCCTCAGCCTCCCCAAGTGCTGGGTTTACAGGCATGAGCCACCGTGCCTAGCTTTAACCTCATTTTCGTATTTCTTATCTGGGTCTCTCTGTAGTCTAGCTAATTTCTTCATATTTCTCATCTAGTTGATGAATTCTTTCTTTAGCTATGTCTAATCAAGGGCTTAACCTATCCATTAAAATTTTTTTGAAGTCAACTTTACAGAGGTATAATTTACATGCAATAAACAAAATAACATTGTAATTTTATGTGAAAAAATGCAGAAAACCACCAACACAATCATAACATAGAACAATTCTATCACCACAAGCACCCTGTATCCCTTTTACTTATTACACAATAACAACAAATAAGCTCTTTATCACTATAGTTTTGCATTTTATAAATGCAAATGGAAAAATATAGTATGTAATATTTTGTCTCTGGCTTATTTCACTTTGCATAATGTTTTCAAGATGCATTCACACTCGGGCGAAGTGGTTCACACCAGCAATCCTAGCACTTTGAGAGGCCAAGGCAGGAAGATCAGTTGAGCTTAGGAGTTTCAAATCAGGCTGGGCAACATGGCAAAACCCTGTTTCCACAAAAAAATGTTAAAAAGTAGCTGGGCATGGTGGTGCATACCTGTAGTCCTAGCTACCTGAAAGGCTGAGGTGGGAGAACCACCAGAGCCTGGGAAGTTGAGGTTGCACTGAACCATAACTGTGCCACTGTACTTCAGCCCAGGTGACAGAGGAAAACCTTGTCTCAAAAAAAAAAAAAAATCAATTGAACATACATTTGTGTGTGTATATTTCTGAACTCTGTGCTGTTCCACTGATCTGTACATTTGCCATTATGCCAAAACCACCCTATACTGATTAGCATGGCTTGAAATAAGCCAAAATCAGAAAGTATAAATTATCCAATTTTGTTCATTTTCAAAAATGCTTTGAATTTCCATAAAAGTTTTGGAATTGGCTTATCAATTACAAAATACAATGATGAATAAAAATTTTAAGAGTATGTGCAACCTTATGAGGAAAATGTTCAATTCAACAGTAAACAGGAAGATAGTCATATGTTCTGTGTAGAAATCCTTTATTAAGTTTAGAAAAGATTCTAGTCCTAATTTGCCGAGAGGATTTTATCTTAAATCAGTGTTGAATTTTGTCAAATGCTTTTTCTGCTTCCATTAAGATAATTATTCTACTGATAATCTATTGGTAATAGAAAATTATTTTATTTATCTAGTCAATTAGCTATATTTATTTTTGGATGATACAGCAACCATGCATATACAGTAAAAAATACAACATATTCATAATATGGTATCCTTCTTATATATTGCTGAATTTAGTTTGCTAACATTGTAAGAAATTTTGTACCTATATTTGTGAGGAATACTGATCTATAAATTTCTTTCCTTGACATATCTTCAGGTAGTTTTTGGAATTATTCATTCCTCTTCCACATTCTGAAAGTTTGTATAAAATCGGCATTATTTTTTTTTCTTAAAGATTTGGTACAATTCACCAAGGAAACCATTCGGGCCTGGAATCTTACTGTGGGATGATTTTTAACAGAAAATTCTATTTCTTTAGTAGTGTGGAAGTATTCAGGGTACTCATTTCTTCTTGAGTGAGCTTTGGTAGTCTGCCTTTCAAAGAAGGTTATCTGTTATATATAAGTTGGCAGATTTATGGGTGCAAAGTTTTACCTGGCCAGGCATGGTGGCTCATGCCTGTAATCCCAGCAGGGATTGAGAGGCTGAGGTGGGCAGATCACCTGAGGTCAGGAGTTTGAGACAAAGCTGGCCAACATGGTGAAACCCTGTCTCTACCAAAAATACAAAAATTAGCTGGGCATGGTGGCACATGCCTGTTATCCCAGCTACTAAGGAGGCTGAGGCTGGAGAATCGCTTGATTCTGTCTCTACCACAAATACAAAAATTAGCTGGGCATGGTGGCACATGCCTGTTATCCCAGCTAGTCAGGAGGCTGAGGCTGGAGAATTGCTTGAACATGGGAGGTGGATGTTGCAGTGAGCCGAGATCACACCACTGCACTCCAGCCTGGGCAACAAGAGTGAAACTCCATCTCAAAAAAAAAAAAAAAGTTTTTCATAATAGCCCTTTGTTTTATGATCTGTAAAACCATCAATGATGTCCTTTTTCTCATTCCTACAATTTCTAATTTGTGTCTACTCTATTTCCTGAGCTGTCTAGCTAGAGGTTTATTGATTTTAGTAATACCAAAGAATCAACTTTTCAATTCACTTTTTTCTCTTATTTTACATTTCTATTTTTACTAGTCTTTATTTTTACCTTTGGGTTTAGCCTTCTATGCTGGTCTCTTTCTAGTTTTTTAAAGTGAAAGCTTAGGTAATTAATTTTAGACCTCCCCCACTTTTCCAATAAAAATGCTTAATGCTATACATTTCCTTCTAAATACTGCTTTAACTCCGTGTCACAAATTTGGAATATGTTATGTTGTCATTTTCATTCAGTTCAAAATATTTTGTTGTTTTCCGTAGGGCCTTGTCTTTGACCTATGAGTTATTTTAGAAGTATTTTATTTAGTTGCCAAATAAACTAGAATTTTTCAGATATTGTTTGCTTACTAATTTCTAATTTAACTCCATTTTGATCACAAAAGATGGTTTAAATTATTTCAGTCCTTTAAAATGTATTAAGATCTTTAATGGCCCAGAGTGTGATCTGCTTGCTAAATTTTCTGTGTGCACTTTAAAATAATTATGCTGCAGTTGTTGGGTTCTATAAATGTAAATAAGGTCAGAGTAATGAATAGTGTCATTCAATTCTTTGTAATTTTCTAACTTCTTGTTCAATCAATAATTGAAAGAGAATTATTGAACTATCCAACTGTAATTGTGGACTTCTGTTAATTTTATTAATTTTTATTTTCTGTAATTTGAAGCTCTGTTATTAGTTACACATGCATTCAGCATTTTTATGCTCTCTTGATGAACTGCCCAAGTTAAAATTATAAAATGACTTTTGGTATCCTTGATAATATTCCTAGCTCTGAAATCTACTTTGATACTTGTACAGCCATTCCAGTTTTCTTTTGATTAGTGTTAACTTGGTATATCCTTTCCTGGTCCTTTGCATTAAACTGTTTCTTTATACTGAAGACAACATACAGGTTCCCTGCAGACAACATATAGGTGTGTGTTCCTTTTTTTTTTTTAAACTTTGTTTGACAATCTCTGACTTTAATGGATTTGTTTAGATAATTTACATGTATTTATCATTACTATTTATTATTTTTTTATGACAGAGTCTCACTCTGCCCGTCAGGCTGGAGTGCAGTGGTGCTATGGCAGCTCACAGCAACCTCTGCCTCCTGAATTCAAGAGACTCTCATGCCTAAGCCTTATGAGTAGCTGGATTACAGGTGTTGGCCATAAAGCTTGGCTAATTTTTGTAATTTTAGTAGATAGGGTGTTTCATCACGTTGCCCAGACTGGCCTCGAACTCCTGACCTCAAGCAATCTGCCTGCCTTGGCCTCCCAAAGTGCTGGGATTACAGGGGTGAGTCATGGCACCCACTTGATAATTTACATTTAATAAAGTTAATGACATGATCAGGAATCAATTTATAATCTTGCTATTTGTTTTCTATTTATCTCATTTCTTGTTTGTTCCCTTTTAATCTCTTCATTCCTTTTTTGTATTAAGTATTTTATAATTACATTTTATTTCCGTTATTGACTTCTCAGGTGTTTCTTTTTATTTTACTGGATACTCCATGACTTATAGCACAACTATTTAACTTCTCATAGCCTACTTCAAATGATGTTATAACATTTCATGTATAGTCTAAGAAGAACCTTACAACAATTTACTTTCTCTGTAGAGATATGGGTTTGTTTTTTTTTAATCTCTGGAAGCTTTTAAGCATTTCTGTTCATTGCTTCTTTTCACAATCTGACCATGTTTCTTCTGCTTAGGGTTCTTTGAGGTCCTTAGATATATGAATTTATAGTTAATAGTTTGAAAATTTTGGGACAAAATTTCCTTAATAATTTTTGTCTGTCTCCTTCTTCCTTCACCCCACTTCACAGTCATTCTGGTTTCATTGGTCTTTTTTGTTGTTTGTTTTTATTTCTGAATAGTTTTTATTGCTCTACCTTCAAATGCAATAATCTTATCTTTTGCAGTTTCTAATCCCATCCAGTATTATCAAGTCTCGGATCTTGTACTTTTTATCTCTAAAAGTTCAATCTAGGACAGTGGTATAACTTCCAATCATCTCCTCATCATGCTCTCGAACACAGTGAATATATTTTTAACAGCTGTGTCAACATCTTTGTCTACTTATTCTAACATCTATGCCACTTTTGATTAATTTTTCTGATTGTATGAATTTTTTTGCTTCTTTATATGCATGATAAATTCTGATTGAGTGACAAAACATTTTGAATTTTGTCTCACTTTTTGTAATCTCTTTATTTAGGGGGTTGTTCTGGGGTTCACTGCATTTATCTGGAAACAATTTGATTTTTTCAAGTCTTACTTTATACCTTTTTTTAAGGTCTGGTCTGGAATAGCTATTAGACTAAAATTAACTTGGTTCCACAACTGAAACAATACTCTTCTTGAAAATTCAACCTTATTCTCTACATGTCAGGAGTTCCTCCATTCTGCCTTGTGGAAACAAAAAGTATTTCTAGCCCATGTGAGAACTGAGGATTATTGTTCCTGTTACCTCTTTTCCAAAGGTTCCTTACCTGGGTTTGGTAGTTTACATACATATACGCTGATTAGCATTCAGAAAAGACCTGATAAACACATTCTGCAGATTCCTAGTGAATACGAGTCAGTTTCTCTCTCTCTCTCTTCTCTTTCTCTGAAAAGCTATTGTTTCCAGTGCTGCAAATATATCTGTTTAAACCCTAATGTTCGTTTCTTCAACTCAGAAAGACTGCCAAGTTCTGCCTGAGTTCTTTGTCTCACCAGATAGTGAGCTGTGGACAGTCACTGTGGGCTCTCCTCATTTGTCCAATGTTTGAACACCTCCTGTTTCATATATTTTGTCTGGTTTTCAAGTTGTTTATGAGGTATGATTAATCTGGTTCCTATAACTCTATCATAGTTGGAAGAAGAAGACAGAAAACATCCATTAATTGAATTTGTAATTTCAACTGCCATAGTTTTTATTTCATTTAGTTATCTTTCAAATATTTCTGTTATTTTTGAGAGTTTTTTAATGTTGACTTTTTTGTGTGATTTCATTGTTTCCTTAGCAGTTCTGCATATTTACTTTATATTGTTGATATGATATTTCTAATAGCTGAAGATCTTGGAGTGGTAGTGCTAAATATTTCAGTATTTCTGTGTACTTCTTATTTTTGTTGCTTCTTTGTATGTTTTGCAATTTTTAAATTTTAGTATATGTTTCCTTTAGTGGAAATCTTGGGGAATGAAATTAGAGATACTTTCTTTCAGAGAGGGTTGGTTTGGATGCTATTAGGTTTTCAGGGGCACTACTGAACTTGAACACCTATTGTGATAGAGTTTACTTTAAAATAAGGGGAAACACTGTAGCCTAGTGATTAAGGGAGTTTACTTTTAAAATAGTCGATGCCCTACTTTACAGGGTTCCTCTCGAAGGATTTTCTTTCCCACACTACTGATGCCAGGCTTGGCCATGTGACCTGCTGTGGTTTTTAAAACATGGGAAGAAATGATAGATGTAATTTCTGAGAAAAAATTTAAGAGTCATTGCATATTTCTGCTATAACTTTTCTCTCTGCTGTTAGACTATCATGTCCCAGACCAGAACTGCTCTGTAAACCTTGATCTTGTATTAAAAGAATGTAGAGCAAAGCTTCTGCAACACAAAATAGACTTAATACAAGTGAAATTCATATCGCTTAGATTTTTTTTTCTGTTACCATAGCATAACTTAGTCTAAGCTTAATGAGGGAGTCTCAGGTTAAACTCCACCATCTTATGGATTATCCAAAGCTTATTCTCTGATCCTAATGTTGGTGGAAGTATTTGACTGCAGGGGAAGCCCAGCTTTTGTGTTAGCTTAGAGTGTAGTCTATGTTCTAGACTTACCCTAAACGTTTCCTCTCTCGAGACTTTTCATGTAATTCTTTAAGAGTAGAAATACATTAAAAATAACTTTTATCCAGAGACGAATTTTTTTTTTTTAATATGGAGTTTCACTCTTGTTGCCCAAGCTGGAATGCAATGGCATGATCTCGGTTTACTGCAACCTCCACCTCCTGGGTTCAAGTGATTCTCCTGCCTCAGCCTCCCAAGTCACTAGGATTATAGGCGCCTGCCACCACGCCCAGCTAATTTTTTGTATTTTTAGTAGAGATGGGGTTTCTCCATGTTGGTCATGCTGGTCTCGAACTCCTGACCTCAGGTAATCCACTTGCCTCGACCTCCCAATGTGTTGGGATTAGAGGCGTAAGCCACCACGCCTGGCCCAGAAACTAGTTGTTTTATCAAGCTCAAAGTGCCTTTGAGCACTTGTTCCTTCACAATGCCACAAGTAAAGGCTTCACAATTTGGGGTGTGGGGGAGCAAAAGCTGACCACGCCCTCCTGATCACGACTCTAAAAAACTATTTCCCTTGAGTAGTGGGCACTACAATTTTAAATGTCAAATATGGCAGAGAGGGTAAGAATAGTGAAATCTTTCCCTTTATGAAGCAGAGAATTGGTTAATAGTTTTTATAAATATGTAGAGAAGAATTAAGGTGACAGAAATCATCCAAGCCAAATAAAAATGCATGAAACTAGATTACCCAGAAAATAGAGAATAGCCCAAATGAGTTCTTCCTTAGTGTTCTGTATTTATGTATCATTAAATATTTTTATTGTATTGATAGCTAATAAAATTCCAAAAGCCTCAAATAGAAAATATATACATATATCTGTCTTAATTTCATATGGAATATTTAAAGGCTTAAAATTAAAATTTACCATTTTCACTTGTTTTAATCTGTAATTTCATCCTGAACCAACAGAATATTGAATTATCTCAGGGAATTTGAGTTGGCCTATTTAGATTTCTTAGTTATAATCCTCAATCACTGCAATTATTAATTTTATTTTGGTTTAACTTTCCAACCACTCTGAAGAAAACTGTGGTAGTTTTCATCTAATATCTATGGCACAGCAACCATGTTTTCATATCTCCGACAGTCCTAGTGTATCAAGAAATCACACACAAGCTTTTATAAGATAAACTGGAATTTTGAGGTTTCTTGAAATTTTTTTTTAATAAAAAGGATCCTTTTCTTAAGGTGCAGCTGGATTTTGTTATTTTTAGAAACTGTTTATCTCTCTCTGCAAAATCATTTTCTCTCTTCATCATAAACATAGCAATGGATAGCTCACATATCAAAAACTTTAACACATGAATCTTTATAAACATATCAAGGTCGAATATGGTATTTATTTCCCAATTTGGGTAATTATTTAGAACTACAACTAATTATTAATTCCCTCAACATTTGCTATCTGTTTCTCATCAGACAGTCATATTATTGTATAATTACTTAAAATGTAAACAGGCTCATGAATAGAAGTGATTTTCCAGTGAAAACATTTTTTGGTCCCCCAGCAAGAGGAGATTTGTAGTGACATAAAACCCCTTCCTCAACATCTTGGTAATTTGTACCAGATCCCATCAAACATAGCCACTGATCTAGCGGAACTCCTGGTAGGTAGAAACCAAAAGATGTTTACTTTTTCTTCCATTTCTCTTCTATTTCTCTGTGTTATCACATACCCTTTCTTTACCTCCAAAAATACTCCAAATTATACCAATCCTTAAAAACACTGAAAGTTGTTATTTGGCATTCCATAGGCTAAAATGAACATTACTCATGAGTACTCTAGTAGCAAAATATAGATGCTAGGGCCAAAAAATGAAGAAAGATTTACTTCATAGAATGCACAGCTGAAAGTCTAACTTGAGACTCTTATTTTACCTGTGGTTGAAACAGATTCTTATCTCCAATATGCTCTTTTAAGTGTAATAATATATGTCTCCAATCATTTTTATTAAATACCTATATATTTCAAGATTCCCATTAACCGCAACAGTAAATAATTTAAAGGACTAAATTACAACTAAGGTGAACATGAGAAGGCTGACTCTTGTAATAGTTATCTGTTTAAGATAAAAACTAATTTTAGACAGTTTATGCCTAAGTATATATTCATTTCTAGGTCTCAAAATTTCCCCCAAAATTTATCAGCTAAAAGGTCAAATCCATTTTGATTCATACTCATCAAAGTTGGGTATTTAATTGAGTGGTAGTAGTTACTAATTATATTTGGATGTGAACCAAATGAAGCTATTTGTTCATTAAAACTAGAGAAACCATATTTTACTTTGACTGAAAACAACGCTTAAATATTAACTCCTACTGATATCAACGGGAATCCTGAATAGAGTTCAAGCACAGTTTCTGGCCCTGGCATTGATCCTGTTTCTTGAAATGATAAGAAAAAGAAAAAACTTTAGAAAAGATGTTACACAAACAGTAAAATTCCAGATTCTGTATCACTTTGGTATGAATAAATTAAATACCACCAGTGAGCTAATCTTATGCTGAAGAGAAATGAACCAAAAGAGAAACAGAGAGAGTGTGTGTGCTCACGTGCATATGCATGTATGTTTGGGTATAGAATAATCAAATAGATAAAGTGGCCATATAATTTAGATGTAAAGGGATTCACTCATCTTTTCTTATCTAACAGAAAAGGCCACAATGAGTGCAGGCTCATAGAATTTCTCACAGAAACAGAACCTTCTTATTATAATTTGCAATTGTCCATGGGTAACTGCACATTCATTTGAATTCCTGAAAGACTGAATCTTGTAAAGAGAACAAGATGGGCCCATATTAAAACTTTTAATGACTTTAGTAAAAAAAGGTGGAACTTTGCAGCCAGCTGGCTCCATACCGAAAGCCAGGCTGCACAGCTTGAACTTAAAGCTATCTTAACATAATGAATAAGTGCCAATAATTAGCATATGTAGTGTGAACAGGTTTGCTGGCACAAGCAAGTGAAAAACTCCAAGGTAAAGTTATTATTAGGGAGTAATTAGCTCTGTGAAGTAAATGAGTGAAACAATAGCTGCCAGCACTGACAATATGGCTAACATCTGACTATGTGGAAGATAACATTGTAAAGTATTGCTCCCTGAGCTAAGAATCTGTTAATAACCATATGTTAGTGTAATTAATGCAGAGTCTTCCTGACCTGTTGTCACATAAGAACAATACTTTCTTGGAAACATTCAAACAGGCAGTCCCACACTCTGGGTAAGAAATAATTGTGAAAGTTGCTTACAAACAACTCTTACATTTTTTTTTAAAGGAAAAAAATCAGCTAGTGAAAAAGCTGAAGGACAGAGAATAAAATGAGGTAAAATTGCTTCCCATCTGACATCCCAGACACTAAGAAGTCAACTGCAGTAGAATGGATCCTTCAAGGTGACTGAAATTCAGTACATATTTGGACAGGCTAAATTAGGAATAGATAAAATATTTCTTGTATGAAATATTCAAGCTATATACTAAAATCTTGCTCTTCACTTCTAGGGGGGACACACACACACCTACACACACACACACAAACACACACACACACACTCACAAATGCCATGATATAGTTTGAGAAATACATCAAAAAAGTTTAGGTTCCAATATTCTTAAGCACCTATTGCCCATAAATCTAAGTTTCTCAGAAACAAAATGACTCCATCTTATTCATTTTTGCATTATCTGTGAACATTAAGAGCAAACTGCAATACTACATTCAGTAAGTATTAGTTAAATGTATAGACACTTCTGCATTCTCAGTGACTTTGGCAACATAGAAGTAGATTGGGCACATGAGGGAGATGATTAATATGATTTTGAAAAGTTAGTCTTAGATAACAGCAGCTATCTATAACAGCAGTAGACAGAACTACATGGCTCTTTCCATAAAATATTTAATTATCATTACTCTTCCTTTTCTGGTTCCTGTTTTCCTCTTCTACTTCCTCTAATGACTCGTGTGTGTGTGTGTGTGTGTGTGTGTGTGTGTGTGTGTAAAGTTTTTATTTTAAAGATGCTTTCATTTATATGATTTCACAATTATTATCTATGCTTAAAGTTCATTAATGATAATCTTTCTATTAGTGGTGATAAGACTAATAGCTATATCTTGTTTAACCCGAATTTAATATTAAAAGGATTGAAAAGTCAGCATTATAAAGTACACAATATGCAAAATCAGTTCTCCTTTATTTTGTCAATTGTGTATAAGTGTTTTCCCAAGAATTTACAAGAAAATTATCATAAAACCATGGACTTACGGCATTAAAATGCCAAGGCCTGTAGAATATTTTTCTACTTGTTAGTATGACTCTACAAACAATAAGTGAGGGCGATTTATAATGACACCTAGGAAAGTTGTTACCACCAGCAAGACACAATAATCCAACTGACAGAAATCTTAGG
This sequence comes from Ateles fusciceps, assembly GCA_036589455.1. NCBI lineage: Eukaryota > Metazoa > Chordata > Mammalia > Primates > Atelidae > Ateles > Ateles fusciceps. The sequence goes on along the minus strand of JAZHEH010003318.1, from coordinate 3,660,826 downwards.
TCTGGATTCCCCTGTGATAGTAATGAAATAAAAACATAATTGATGACACCAAGTATTTAGCTCTGGGTATATATATATATATATATGCATTTGTATACATATACACACAGATATGCACACACATATCTACTGTATACATTTTACTTCTTGTCAAAGAAACAGAAGACATAACATTTATTAGTTATACACACTTGTAAAGAATAGTGAGAATACAATTCACTATAGAAATTCTGTTAAATATATGTTTTTGTATCTTCATAATTATGAATTATTTCATCTAATATTATTCTACAGTTGTATATTACAAATATAAAAGACATGTTACTTGAATGTTTCTGGGTTTTAGCTACATTTAATTTACCTGAAATGTTCTATTTTAACTAAACTTTTCAAATATGGGGCAGAAACCCTCATAAACTAATTAATAAGCATTTCATACACTATTAAGATAAAGTACGGTCATGTTCATCAATTCCTGCAGAAAGTTTCATAACTTTCAAATCTCAGCTGTGTTAAATCTTGATAATAAAAGAAAGGCTGAGATTTAATGGAAGCTTGTTAGTAACTTTTTCACCCCTTTTAAAGGAGTAAGTTTCTTTAGCAACGTTTAATACTTCACAGACTAAAGTGGCCAAGTAAAAGAGCGCTGCATGTTTGAGATCTCACACATTCATCTTCTCACTAAACATCTGTTTAAGGTCTGTGTGATCTACCTGTCAGCACTAGTGATCCATAAAGTGTTTGAACCTCCTGTCACAAACCTCTGAGCTGGTTTGATCAGAGGCTTTGTGCACACTAATCACACCCTTTATCTTTCTAATGTTGAGGGGGAAAACACACACATACACACACACATACACAGCAAGGCTGTCTTCTCAACCTGACTGTAATTAATCTTTCTGAGGGGGGGGGGACCTGCCAGGTCTGAAAAGGAAAGATCTGATGGGCTGCTGCTCTTTTTGTATAAAGGCCTTATTTTCCTACCAGGCATCTTTATACTTGGGTGGTACCCTTTACAAACCACCTTAACTGTGGCTCAGTGACAGTGAAACAACCTTCAAGATCACCTTATGAATGAACCTGTTGGTAACTTTACGTAAGAAAAGAAACCAATAAAAGGGGGTTCTACAGGAGCTCGTTTAAATGATTCTCTCTTTTAACTGCAAGCAGGAAGAAGAACCAGAATGTGAAGCGGTCCCCTTTTCATGTTCCTTGTAAGCTTCTCTCTCCACTAATAATCCCACTGCTACTTTTCTCTTGCTCAGTTGCACACAAATGTATTGAGAGCTGCAGGAGCTCCTAGAGAGGGAACATTTACCATCTCCTTTTTTTAACTGTTTAAAGTAATGCTTTATGCATCTTGCTTTTTACCACTATTTGCTTTTTATTGCTTTAAGTGAGATTAATGACATGGTTGAAATAACTTGGAATGGCACCGATATTCAAAAGGTAATGGACCATTCCCAAGGGACATAATCCCTTGTGTAACTGTTTAAAAACAATTTGGAATATAGTAAACAAATGGCAAAAAGGGGGAAAAAAACAATATGAGTCAGCCATAAAAGTAGATGCAAGAGTATAAATTATAGTTATCTGATGATTTCCAATAACTGGTCCTGGTATGAAATATTATATTTAATACTTATATACACTATTGGAACTAAGGACCAAATGTTATTAGAATGCACATAAATCACACAAATAAGATATTTAGTCAATTGCCGAATAAATTCTATTTAGTTATGCAGATAAATTCTTATAGGATTGGGTAGCATAAACTAACCTAAATGAAAGCATGTAATACATGGTCTCATGAAGTTTACAACAAAACTCCTAGCTGTAATTAAAAGTTGAAAAGTCTAGAATTATAGAGGGACAAAATATGCTACACTTTATGATAACTCCAGCTAGGTAAAAAAAAAAAAAAAAAAACATTAAAATGTGGAATGACAAGTTATGGTGAATATTTTTAGTAAAAAAAGTATATTTATTCAAAACAGAGCTAAAATTTTAAGTTAAAACACATGAGTCAATATAAAAATATTCAAATAAATAGTATTTTAATGTATTCTGCTTGCTAAAAATTCACTATTTTAAAATCTTAAAATATTAACCATGGAGAACTTTTACATAAAGTGTTATAGTGGCATTTTAATGTCACTATAAACTACTTATTTCTCTGTGGATGTTATATTTTAGTGCTAATCAAATGTTATAACTAAATTTGAAATTGTTGCAGAATTACAGAGAGGGTATACCTATATCTATATCGGTGCAATCCACAACTAATATGTTTATAAATCACACTTCAGACTATATATGCATTCCCAAAATAAACGTATTTTAAGATACTTTAACTCATGGCTTAAGAAAATTCTCTGTGATGTCCAAATGATCAATAATAATAAACTAGATTTCCTATTCGTACAGCTATAAAACAAAGTATTAAATATTTAACTTGTATAGAGTTACAGGACCAGACTTCAGTTTTATTTTATTGAAGGTATGGCTGTAGTCAACTTGCATGAGCATCCTAATGAAAAATCTATTCACTATATTGCCATCCATGGCTGACTGGGAACTTTATTTTGTTTTTAGGCTGGTTCTTCAGGTCATCCAATCCTTAGCAGGTAGTAACATCAAGAGAGGCCTAACAGAAGACTAGATTTTTAAGAGTATTTCTAAATCAAAGCAAACTACAGAAATTCCCATCTGCTCAGCCCCTTAGTCTTGGGCATCCTGAGTGAATTAGTTTGGGTTCCAGGTAGTATGATTCAGACTGAATGCGTATGGCATTCACTTGGCTTCAAGAAGGATACAATCCCAGGAAACTTTGCATTCTAATACAGGCCAGGGTATTCTACATTAGAGACAAGGGAAGAATATACAGAGAGCAATGATTATGTGCTACAATTTAACTATGTATTTAAATATCTCATAATTTATAGGATAATTTCACTTTCATAATCTAAATTTTAGTTTGGGACTTCTTTTATGAATCCAAACTTAAAATAATAAAACATTCATTCATTTTAAGATTACATTTTCCTTTCAGGAACTTTTTATTTTTTCACATAATCAGACTAGTGTTTCAAAATAGGCACCTCTTTCATAAAGAACTAAGAAATTAATTCAACAAAACAATCTGAAATGTTGCTGATTATAAAGACTCCTGATCTGATAAATCGTTATTTTCAGAGAGTGGTTTTGTTCTGTATATTAACCTTTTCCAGATCAGAAAGCTAAGGATTTTTAATTCTTTTCAACTGATGCCTTTATTGAGCAATTAATACATTTCTCATAAGAGATTCAAATATATGTTGTGCAAATGAAAAAATAAACACTATCTAAATTGTCCTCTCAACGAAAGAAGATAAAAAATTGCTTAAATAAGTGTAATACAAGGTACAAAGTAGCAGCACCATAAAAGAAGCATAGAATGATAAATACCATAGGGGTTCAGAAGAAATTTTTTGTTCTAGGAAAGTTTGGGAATTATTTATAGATAAGAAGTCATGCCAATTTGGCCTTACTGAATGTGACTACATTTGACATAGAGAGAGGTAGTAGAGAATACTATTCCAGGAAAAGGAATCCACATGAATAAAAAACATAGAGCCGAGAAAGCATGAAAAGTGTAGAGAACAGAAGAACAATTAAGTTTGGCTGAATCATCAATTTGAAAAAGGAAATAATAGAAAATAAATGCAGAAAAGTAAACTGGCACCAAACTGAAGAGGGTCTTCAATGACAGGCAAAAACCAAATATTTAATTTTGTAGAGAGTCAGTAGCTGTCAAAGATTTTGAGTCAGGGATAAACATTAGGAGAGGTTTTCTTTCAGAGCACTGATCTGACAGCAATGCACAGAGCTGACAGGAGAGCGAAGCTACTGGCGTCAAAACAGTTAGGTAGCTGTTTCAGAGATGAGTGATAATGAGAACTTGAACGTGTGGCAGGAAAGTGGAAACAGAAAAAGACATAAGGGATATCATAAAGCAAAATCAATACACATACAACGTTATAGAAAACCAAATGTGCGGTGGAAGCCATCAAAAATGATTTCAAAGGTTTGAAGTTAAACGATTGGGAGATTGGTGATAATACCATTAGTCATTTCTAGACCAAAAATTTACAAGATTAGGACTTCTTCACAGAATACATGGCTGATATTTTAGTGACTGGATGTTAATACATGGTGCCTCTATACTACACTTCACACTACATTTAAACATATAACATCATCATGAAAACCATTTCATAGAGCTAGGGATTGTTGTATTGAATAAGAATAATTTCCTCACTGTTCAGAACTATTTCCCACAGAGTAGAAGGTTAGGGACAAACAAAATGGCTTCAGGGACCCTTTTATTTTTAAATTTTATTTATTTACTCATTTTGAGACAGGGTATTGCTCTGGTCCCCAGAAGGAAATGCAGTGGCGTGATCATGGCTCACTGCATCCTCTAACTCCTAAGCTCAAGGGAATCCCCACCTCAGCCTCCAGAGTAGCTGGGACTAAAGAGGAGTGCCCTCATGCCTAGCTAATTTTTTTTACTTTAGTGGAGATGGGGTCTCCCTGTGCTGCCCAGACTGGTCTTACACTCCTGGGCTCAAGCAATCCTCCAACCTTGCCTCCCAAAGTGTTGGGATTACAGGTGTGAGCTCTAATGCCAGCCAAAAGCTCCTAGAAAGCCCAAATATAGAAGTATCCTCTAGTGTACCCAGACCCTTGGGGTTTTACAAAAAAACAAATGAAAAATGTACTCCAAGGGCAGTATTCTCACAATTCAGATGTATTAACAAGTACCCTCAGAGAAATCAAAATCCTAAGATAGTTGCTTTAATTCTACTCCAGTAGGAGTAAATATAGAAAATATAGGGATTAGAGAATAAGGGTTTTATATAATAACAATTCTTATGTCACCAATTTAAACAGGATTTCTAGTGTAATGACAGTTCTCCTACTGGTTTGGAGGTTGTGTATGTTATGTGTTTCTGTTTCTGTGCATGTCTGTGTGATCTATATACTGAAAATACTACATCAGGATAGGAAATACTAAATCATACTAGTATCAACATAGCTTTACAATAATATGTTAGCTTTAAGGTTGACATACGAAATTAGATGAATTTTGAAAATTTAATTACAGCATAATATTAATTCTAGTATTATTAGTACTAAATAATTTTAAATGGAACTTCTGCCCAGTCCAATATTTCAGCAGCTTGAAGTGAGAAGGAGTGGATGGTTTTGGCATTTTCCTCTTATCATATTAAGATCTATTTTTACTGAAAAGTATTATTTCTATGGTATTCTAACAGACAAAGTCGCTTATTAGAAAAACACCTGGCTTTATTATAGGATAATAGGTTACAAAAGACACACACCACACAAACACACTCAAAGACACACACATGGTAAGAAAGAGAAAGTTCTTTGTTGGACTAAACAGACAGCTTGTTACAGGTGGCACATAATTTGGCCTGGTATATTTTCAGTGTATTATATGATATTAAGAACATCACCTTCAATACAGATCCACCAGTTCAAGGAGTACCTTGAAATGAGAAATGAAAAAAGTATCGTTCTATTTACCCTTAATTATAAATATACTCATCTCATAATGAAAACAAAAGAAGTAGCTTATTTTCAAAAAGAGTCTATTTCTATTTTGCCTTTTTTTCTGTGTTTACTTCAGCAATGTGGCATATTAGTGTGTCACTTTAAGAAAGATCTGTTACTTGATGAAGCCTTTTTATCTCTCATATAGAAATAAAACTAAGAAAATAATGCACATTACACCATAGGGTTGGAGAGTATTCACTTAATTTTTAAACTTAGCACCATCAATTAACATTTATCAAACATACCCTGTGGTTTTATTTGTGGCATAATTTTTGTCAAAGCTATAAAATACAGGCAAAGCAGTGTGTGTGTCTATATGCATAGGAAATAATTGTGCATTTAAATATATATTTATGCCAAATCAACAATGTTGCTACACACATGCTGTATATCTTTGAAGCAAAAATGTATTATTTTATTAATAAAATTTGAGGTTAATAGCATGTTTCTGTATCTTCTAATACATTATTTTTTCTGTATTTCAATGCATATTATGAAAAGATATGTTGATAAATGATATAGCTTATAAAACACAAAATGAAATATTTGTTATATGTAAACAAAACTAAACAGAAACTATTAACAGAAAGAATCTGAAGTAATTACAATTGGAAAATAGAACTAGGAAGCTTAAAATTTTTATATTGATAAAGTAATTATCCTAACACAATATAACAAGTCCTGGCACTTAACTACAAAAAGAAATGAAACAAACCATTTCATTGTAAATTCTATTTCTGAATCATCATCACCACCACAAAATGCTATTAATATTTTCTTTTTAACCACCATTTACCAAGTACCCTCTTTTAGCTGGCCACCAACTTGGTGCTCTTATTTCTAATGACTACAACATACTTGAAACAGAGGTCTATTATCTGTAGCTTAGAAATGAGGAGAATGAGTAAATTGCTCAGGCCACATAACTAGCGACTAGCTGAACAGCCATTTAAACTTTGTTTTATCCAACTGGTCAGAATTGTGCTATTTTAACCACACTTCTCACATGAGAACCATGTGAGAACAATGCCAATACACCAGCCACAACTCTTAAATCCATAAAAACACGGTCGATCATGATCACTTGTTTAAAAATTTGTCTGAAGTCATCAAATATTTTGGTATCATATTAGACACAGCCCAAAAGTGATACATAATTTTCTATTCGTATGGTCAGGAGTCTAGAGTATGGTGGTGGTAAGAGCAATGGAAAACATATAAAACTGGTATATTAACATTTCTTAGTGATGAAGGCAATTTGGACAGATTTCGCCCACTGAACTGATATGGATTAGGTATAAATGAGTCTTAGGCTAGGTCCACACACTCAGCAACAGAGCTGTTAAGAGACTTCTATTGATTGTAACTTTAGGACAAACCTAGCAGCCGGGTTTATCTGGAGAAAACATACGGTTATAGTCACCATCATAATGAACTTTTCACATGCTATTATTATTAGCTAGAACTGACAAATGAAGAAATTAGACCTCAAAAAGATTAAGTAACATTCTAAGTTTATGCAACTACTAAGTGACGGGCCAAGATTTAAACAAAGTTCTTTGACACTTAAGTTCAGAGGGCAATAGACTATATCATTCAATAATAATACTGTGTTTTTACAAATCACAGCTACACTGAAAAACAACTATGAAATTTGACTAAAAGTTAAAGTGAAAATATATCTAGAATGGTAAAGCAACTTTGCATATTGACAATGTTCCTGAAAATCACAAACTCATCCTTTCTCTAGTCATTCTTTTTAGTAGCAATACTTTCTCACAGAAACAACATACCTAAGAGTCTAAATAACTGCAGTATAAGGTATAAATAATTTTAATAGCTGTAGTAGGTTGAATTGTGTTCTCCCAGAAGATATGTCCAAATCCCAACTCTTCATAATTGTGAATATGACCTTATTTGAAAATAGAGTCTTTGCAGATGCAATAAAGAATGAGATAATCTTGGATTTAGATTGGGCCCTAAATCAAAGAGCAATGTTCTTATTAGAGAATGGATAAGTATATTTGAGACATTCACAGACATAGGAGAGAAAAAATGTAGGGACACAGGCAGAGACTGGAGTCATGCATCTACAAGCCAAGCATCCCAAGGATTACCAGTTGGTGAGCTGGCCACCAGAATCTAGGGAAAGGAATGCTACAGATTCTTCCTCAGAACCTCCAGAATGAATAGACCCTATCAACACCTTGATTTCACACTCTGATCTCTGTAATTGTGAGGGAAAATTTCCCTTGTTGTAAGCCACCAAGTTTGTGGTAATTTATTATAGCAGGTCTACAGCACTAAATACCCTAGCAGTTCTAAAACTAGTCCATGAAAATTTTACTCTCTCAATATATGGTAGTGAAGTGTGTAGAATTTCTTGCAGTTCTGGATGATTTAGATAATCTACATCATTAATTCAGCCATAGGGAATTTGTGGGATGTTGATTCTGTTAGAATTATCTGAATCATTAATACTGTGGTATTATTCAGTTCTTTCATGTTCCACTAATAAGGGAAAGATATGTTCTCCAGTGTCTGTGTGTGAATGTGTGTATTAAATTATTTGGAATACAAACACACACACAGATATACACATATACATATACATATGTGTATATCACTTGAAGTCAGGAGTTCAAGACCAGCCTGGCCAACATGATGAAATCCCTTCTCTAATAAAAACACAAAAATTAGTTGGGCATGGTGGTGCACACCTGCAATCCCAGCTACTTGATAGGCTGAGGCAGGAGAATTGCTTGAACCCAGAGGGAGGGGGTTGCAGTGAGCCAAGATCGAGATACTGCACTGCAGCCTGGGCGACAAAGCAAGACTGTCTCAGAAAAAAAAAAAGATTATTGGCCATATTTCCTTGTTGGTACATTTGCTCTTTCTTAACTGTTTGCTATCTATACAATATTAAATACTATGATTATACAAAAAACATTTGTCTTTTCAATAGTTATCTAAAATTTATTTTCTAAATACTTTATGGAAATGACATAAAGGCAATGGCAATAGACTAATTTTATAACTACAGTTATAAATATTTGAAGCAATTTTTAACCAGTATGTCTACACTTGTAGGCTGAGTCCGGTATCTCAGGCCTATAATCCTAATACTTTGAGAGGCTGAGGCGGATGGATCACTTGAGGTCAGGAGTTTAAGACCAGTGTGGCCAACATGGCAAAACCTTGTCTCTATTAAAAATACAAAAATTCTCCGGGCGTGGTGGTGTGCACCTATAATCCCAGCTACTCGGGAAGCTGAGGAACAGAATCGCTTGAACCTGGGAGGCGGAGGTTGCAGTGAGCCGAAACCGCACCACTGTACTCCAGCCTGAGCAACAGAGTGAAACTGTGTCTCAAAATAAATAAATAAATAAACAAAATCAAAACCACAACAGTATGTCTACACCTGTAATCCATTTTCTATGTAAATATGCCTTGCTTTGAGATAACTTGATTTAATATACATATAAATCCAAATGCAAAAAATAATAAGATATCTATACATGAAAATAAATATTTGCTTTTCAAAAGAATGAATCCATGCAAGATTTTAAGAAATGTGCTGCTTGAATTTTAGTCATACTTTATAAAAATTTTTCATGTATAAAGTTTGATCAAATTTCTATGCATATAGTAAGGTATACCAGTAAAAAGAAATCTATATTACTTTTACATAAGAAATTAATATATAGTGAAATTTCATGGTATTGGTTACAATTGAGAAAAGCATGGGGTTTCCTGTTTTAAACAAATGTATCCCATGATGGTACTGGTAGACTCATTTTCTTTGTTATTTATAACCAAGTATGAGTTTTGTCATTTCACACCACATTAGTGACTTAGTATGCAGTAAATGCTAACGAAAACAGAAACTTAATGTTTAAAATGAAATAAAATAGTTAAAACTTCCACAGATTTTAAGTTGTATGATAGATCAGTCACATTTAAAAGGTCATGCAGAAATTATATACTTAATTCTACTCTTCAGAGAGCCCATTATTACACTAAGTACTTTAACAACTTTTATGACCAATAACAACATTAGTAGTTATCCGCTAAATACAGCTATGCCAGATTATTGGACCCAGCTGGAGGCAAGACGCCAGTTGTGGTGAAGCAATCAACGGCTCCCATATGCTTCTTTAAAGCATGAATTCTATACAGAAATATGAGTGGTAATGCGTGCAGCAACTTATCAGAGAGGTCAATAAATGAAGTTCTAAGGAAAGAGTAGTCATTTTGCAAAAACCAAAACAACAACAAAAAAAGCTTGGCCTCAAAGGATAGCTAACAAATCAGTTAACAATAAACATAATGTCACTATTATCCAAACATGATTATCATTAGTAATAAATCTTATTAAATTTGGGCTTAGAGTAAATATTTCCCGGTCTCTAGTTAAAATTTTTGTAAGTAAAAACTGATTTAAATGTGTTGTAAAAACTGATTTAAACGTGTTGTCTAAATGAATCTAGGATTTTCTTGAAGCTTACCAAAACTGTGATTCCAAGGTATGGAGGCACCTGAAGTTATGCAGCATACACAAGGTGTTGTGACGCATAATCAGAATGCAACTTTGGTAATCACCTAATTTAGTGTGCTTATACGCAACGTAATTAATGTAAAGGTTTATCAATGACATTAAATGACTTTTAAAGTTATATAATTAAAAAAGTAAAGTCTCCTGTTTCTAAATCCCAAAAGCAATGTACAATCCAAAAAGGCTTTTTTTTTTTTTTATCTTTTTTTTGAGACGGAGTCTTGCTCTGCCTCCAGGCTGGAGTGCAGTGGTGCAATCTCGGCCCACTGCAACTCCGCCTCCTGGGTTCAAGCGATTCTTCCACCTCAGCCTTTCGAGTAGCTGGGACCACAGGCACGTGCCACCACGCCCAGCTAATTTTTGTAAAGTCTTTTAAAGGAAAATACCATCATTCTTCCCACCTGTCCTTTTCCCAATTGCCCTTTCTCAAGGTACCCTTAAGATACGGCCACCATCCACACACAAATTAATGCCTCTGTGCTCCTGTGCTTGGTTCTTCCAAGTCCTATGCCTTTCTTGTGGCCTTTTAGCTGATGGTCCTTATCTCTTGTTTACTCTGGCCCTTAAAGATTTGAGGTAGCTACCATTACAGACTCAAGTTTACTTCTGTAATAAATGCAGTTATATTACTGACTTTTTCTCACAGGATTCTGACAATGGACTCATGTATAAGCATTGTTTCAAAAAATGTCTCCATCATAGCAGAAAAAATATCTGGGATGTTTGATCTCTATCTAATTAATATCAATTTGGGGGTCCTTTATGTACCTTGCATAAATATTAACACTGTCACTGAACTTTAAAAAGCCAAAAATACTCCAGTTGTGTTGGTTACACACATTGAAATGAATTGTGACTTTATTCATTAAGACATGTAGCAAATATAGGTTTTACTTCATAATTTGTCAGCCCCCAACCATGACTTTTTCTTTTACTCATTGATGACAAAAAATTGTATTCTTACTTAATTATTGCTCTTTCACTTTTACCAAGCTATTAAATAGTGAGCAGAAAACAGGCCTGGAGCATTTCTCACCATCATGTTTATTAAGAGCAGCTCAGGATCACATAAGGGGAGAATTATATTTCCTATGCAAGCAGGTGGGTATGTAAGACTGTAAAAGAGAGCCGCAATGAAAGAGTCCCTATGAGTAGAAGCAGATCATTATAACAAATGATGTGGGCAGACATCCCACTGATATTTAGTACGGCTTAACACAGCCAGAATGGAATAAAACTTAATAGTGGTCAAGGTGGAGAGGAGGGATGAGTAGTAATAAATGAAGCACAGCACATCCTGAGGTTATTTTCTGTTTCTCCTTTAACACTGTACTGTACAGAGAAAAGTTTTTTAACTATATTCCAGTTATCTGAACAGTTAACAGCACTGGGGGAAAATGTCTACCAAATTTTTCATGTATTTTCTTGATGAGATTTTTCCTTTTTGATTTTAATAGAGGAAAATTACAATGTTTGCCTTATTGCCTAGATGATAGTTACTAAAGTGAAAAACAAAACAAAACAAAACAAAACAAAACAAAACAAAACATTAGCCTCTTTCAAATATTTTAAAATTAAAGACATATTCCAAGTTCAAAATTTTTAAAAATATTTCTGCAAAGGAATATATTTTTTAAAAATCAAGCCATAAATATGTGTGTATGCAGTAGAAATTTCAAATAGAAAAGAATATCAAAGTTTTAGTATATTAACACTTCTTAATGCTACTGGAAGATACCACTTAAATGAAGTAAAAAAAAATGGTGTAATTATTCTAGTATACACACATTACTTGTGCTTTCTAAAATATTCTCAGTGAAAATAAATTTAAATATTAAAGAATTATTCCTTCATAAAGACATTTCCATTTCATTTTGAGGCTGTAAAACTCTTAAAGGTAAGGACCACACTTCCTATCTTAATCTTTGCATCCAGAAAAAGAGATTGGAAAAATGGAATCAACAACTTAAGGTTTATAATTTCAGGGACTTGGCAAAATTAGACCACACAGGAGGTTAATCTAAACTGAACTAGGATGATTGCAAAATGCAATGTTTTTACAAACCATGTTTAATCTCTTATCTTTTCCTCTAAAATGCAGATGATTTTGACTTTTCTAAAGCCCCTTTGTGTCCATTTTCCTATTATTTCACTGTTTATTATCCTGCATCAAAACCTTATAAAACAACAAATTTAGTTTTAATTCAAAAAGTTTTATTTGTTATTTCATATTTCCTTTCTTTTTTTTTTCTGATCAATTGTCAAAATAAAAGCAACCGAAGTGCGAGAAAGGAAAAGGAAAAGACTGAAAAGAAACTGCTGGTAATGCAGCTGCATGGAGGAGATGGGCAACAGGAGAACATAAATTCCATACGGTTCTCAATATGGCACTTAAAAGCTTAGCAAAAAGGTACCTCTTTACCATTTTAGAGAAAATATAAAATTCTAGGGATTGATCAGATAGAGAAGGAGGAACGGAGGAAAATATTACATCTAAGCATCAGAAGCCATTAGAAATCTCAGAGTGGGTAAAGTTATAGCATACATGGTTTTCAGAACTTTTGATAGTTGCAGAAATATTGTTATTTGATATTCTTTAGTGTAAAAATAACTCAGAAATGCCCATAGATTGGCTTCAATGTTTTTTATTTTTTCCTATCAAATTGTCTTATGTTATTTCTGTGATTATGATTGTATGCAAAGATAAAATTATCAGATACCATGTATCATGACATGGATGAGCATAGATGTAATGGATGAATCAGAATCTAATTACTCATTATTCAAAGCAGGTTTTGCTTATATGTATTAACATTTTATCTTATGTTGGCCACATAAGAGACACATAAATACTATTTAATAATGATTGATAGTATTGTGAGAAGTGAGATTCACGGATTTCTAAGCTCCCCTTGTAACTATAAAGATTATTAGCATTTTCATGCTACCAGGGTACTAATGTTTCTTTATAAAAAGCAGCTATTTGCCAAGCATGGTGACTCACACCTGTAATCTCAGTACTTTGGGAGGCCCAGGCAAGAGGATCCCTTAAGGCCAGAAGTTTGAGACCAACCCAGGCAACAGAAGGAGGCCTCCCCCCCCAACAGCTCTATAAAAAACTTTTTTTAAATTAGCTGGGCATGGTAGCATGCACCTGTGGTCCTAGCTACTCAGGAGGCTGCAGTGGGATGATTGCTTGACCCCTGAGCCCCTGCCCAGTTTGAGGCTGCAGTGAGTTATGGTTGCACCACTGCAAGAGCCTGGGCAACAGAGTGAGAACCTGTTTCAAAAACAAAACAAAACAAAACAAAACAAAACAAAACAAAACACAGCTGTTTACTAAAAAAAAATCTGATGGATAGTGATTTCTGCATTATGTTCATGTTTCACGATCAGTTGTTGAGGAATGATTTTGTATCACAAGCATGGGAATGACTGGGGTACAAAGCAATCAGGAAGAGACAGTGTAAAAGAGAGGAACAAAAAAGATGTGAGCCAGTAGAAGACAGGTTAAAGTAACAATGTGTTCATGGAAGTACTTATACACCTCAAGATCACGCTTGCAATGCATTTAAGAGCAGTAGCCTTTTTTAATCACAAAAAAGACATTCCATGTTTCAAGTGATCAAGATATAGAGAAAGTCTTGCTTTACTGTTCCCTTATGTGAATGAAGCACCTGTTACGGCACAAAACAGAAAGGATTTTTTTAATACAATAGGAAACTAAGGATAAAGCCCTCAATAAATAGTAGAATAGAAAGAAGCCTATCAAATACCCTACATGGGAGAACGAGAATGAGCAGTATTTTATAGTTGGAGATAAAGTAAAATCAATTGCATAATATGAAAATATGTAGTCAGAACATTCATTTCCCAATTTAGGTATTTAAAACATAACAAGATATCAAAGAGGTCCTCTAAAATAATTGAGTTTTACTTTAAAAGAGCCTCGATTACTGTTTATCATAAGAGCTTTTTTCTTGAAGAAATACACTCTTCTATATTTTTATACTAGAACATCATTTTTTTTCCTTTTATTTGGTTAGTTCACAAATCTCAATGATATGTTGTTAAACATTTTGATCCAAAATGAGTCAAATGGAGATACTAGCTCACTGTAAAAATTATCTTTAAAAAACACAGGGACCATCATGAACCAATGAAATACATGTTGTTAAAGTTTTTTATATATGCCTTCCAAAATAAACTAATTTTAGTAAACCAAAATTTAAGATTTCCTAATTGTTCTCTAAGTAATGTGTCATTTACAATTTTTATAAAAACATTCAAATACTGTTCCAACTGTCTTTAGCATTATACTTAATATTTGTTTCAAATTCCAGATAAGCTCAATGTGATGGACTCTGCACAACTGCTCTCATTTTGTGTTCATCAGTACTTATGGTCTTGATCTATTTCATATGATTAACCAGAACTAAGGTAAGACGCAGAAGAACAGGATCTACCCCTAATTAGTTATAGGACTTGGGCATGGCCCTTTTAATTTCTAAACCATACCTTCATCTACGAAGAAGAAAACCCTGGACTGAATTATCTCAAAGGTCTCTTTTTCTATATTATTTTATTGATCAAAAAGTTCTAATTCAGTACTACTCACAGTGTTGGTCTGTGATGAGGTCAGTAGCTTATCTGAAAGCATAGAATACCAAACTGCTTCCTTCATCAAAAAAAGAAAAGAAAAAAAAACAACTTACAGTGAAAAAGAATGTCAGCTAAAGTGCGTCTAGCAAGCTCCTTATTTTATTAGGATCTATAGCAGTTCACAGACTGGCCTGAGTTCCACACTGTCCTAATACATTCTTCCTGCTCACTCAAATGACTGTCTTTGAGCATACCCCAGTTTTTACAGCAATATAAACATTAGTTTTCTTCTATTTTATGGCATGAGAAGACTGAAATAATTTGTAGGAGCAAGAATTGCACCCACCAAGCATGCAGTTGGCTGCTCATTAAATAGCTAAGAGATTATACATAAAGTTTAGCCTACCAGGTGCACAGGCACAAGCCAAGGAAGTTTGAAAAATTAACCATGACTATGGTTATTACCATATCTCCAGATTTAAAATTAGGACCTATGAACTGACAGAAACAAGTTTATTTATGGGTTATCAAACTAAAACCAGTTATTTAAATAGACGGCATGGTGTTCACAGGAGGGTCAATATCATTGAGGTATATGGCATCTATATACATAGAGGTTCAAAAAATACAAAATTGTGTGAATACAATTTTGAAATATAAGTGTCCTAGAAAATTCAAAGAATGATACACACGTACTATACACATAAGCCTAATCGCTGAGTGTAAAAAATTGTTATTTTAGAAATTCCTATTTGTGGAACTTACAGCTCAGTAAATCTGAATATACTTTCATTAGAACAGTCTCAAAACTATGTTTAAAATAAAAAGAAGAAATATATCCTTACCTTATTTTATTATATAACTATATTTCAGTTAGAGATAATGAAATATTTTAAACATACATGTTAAATATTAAATATTTATACAACAAGAGAAGGGGAGGAGAATTAAGATTCTCCCTCAGGATAAAAATTACTATCTATGTTAGTGGATGACATTCTTATTATTCAGGTGCTCTGAGGCATCCATTTGGTCAAAGCCAGCTGCTCATATAATGTTAAAAGTCTATACTTACATATTTTTTAATTTGGAAATTTCATCACAAATGTATATAAATGATTAAACATGGATTCATTTCACAAATTGTGACCTTAACAACAATGCTTTTTCTTTCAACCTTTGAAGCTGTTTGCTTGTGAAATAATTTTTGTCTGTCCTATATATACATACACATATACCACAACTCTATATACATCACTTCATTTTAAATGTCTTTTAGTGCTCCTGAGTATGACTGATGTAAGATGTTATTTTGAACATGCCAAAGCATCTAAACGGCTCCAGTCTTTTCTTTTCAGCCTGCATTCCTTGATAAGTGGCAAAGCTTCCCACTTATCAGTCACTCAAAGTGACTGTAGCTGTCAGTTGTGTACAAAGCGCAATCAGTTTGGAAGTGGAGACACCAGCATTTTTCTTCTCAGCTTGAAGCAAACACGTTTTGACTGCTAGTCATTCAATTTTAAAGCATCCTCAATTAGGGGCGGATGAAGATATAAAGAAAACACATCCTAAATACCTCTAGCAGGCAACAGAAAAATTTTATTGTTATCTGTTGATTTATCTTACGGCAGCCCTATCCCTCCTCTTTTCTGGCTGCATGACATGGGTGCTCATGACAACACACCCTCTATCATGAAAAGATTGCCATAATATATTATACTAACACTCTGGGAAACCTCTTTGGGGTTTGTTTATTTATTTATTTTTTGCCCTCTCTCTCTCTCTCTCTCTCTCTCTCTGTCTCTCTCTCTCACACATCACCCCACAGAAAATCAAATAATTGACTTTCAAAATTAAAACAAACTTAATCTTTCCAACTTACTCTGTTAATTACTGATCAAGTTCTTATTCAATGGAAACATAAAATCCAATTGGATAATGAAAAGAAAAGGAAAAAAGCCAGAGAAACGAACTATGTATGGGAGGGAAAAACAAAAAGAGTAAAAAAAAATCACGAGTGGCTATATCAGAGGACTCAGCAGCGAGTATGGATATAGGTATTGGCAAAGCCATGAAAAGGAATACAGAAGTAGAAAGAGAATTAAATATGTATTCAGAACTAAACGGTGGTAATTAGAGGAGAAAAATTATATATACACACGCACACACAATAAACAGAGAAGATAAAGGAAAAGTAACTGATCAAAAAAAGATATATAGAAACCCGAGTATATGTGTATGAACTCATATACAATGTACACATAGAAATATAAATCAATAATTAAATATGTATATAACATTAAAACTTGCTCAGTTTATTAAACATTTATGTGCATTATAAAAGTTAGATCACCTTTTCTAATTTACTACATAGATACAAGTCTCAACATAATTCTTTCTAAAGAGATGATATTTATCTGCTATAAGCATAACATCCTACTTTTTAGCATTTATCAGTGAAAGTTCAGTTGTATGCAATATTTGTACATGTGGAACATGTCTTTTCCTGATTTATAAATATTTATTTTCACCATTTATAAAAGGACAATCTCTTACTGTATGTTACTTCAGAAAGCAAAAATAAATTACTTTTTAAAAAAATCCTGCCACATTTGCCAATTTGATGGATTTAACTCATTTGAAAAGACCAATTAGTCTTATTTTCTAGAGATCATCTGAATTAAATCACTCATTACTATTCTAGTAAGAAGAGGGAGGAAGATGGCACCCTTTCAGTTTACAAAGTACTCAACTGTCAGAATCTCAGAATAACCACACACGCGTGCGCACACACACACACACACACACAGGCCTCAGTTCTATCGTCTATAAAATGGATATAATAACACAAACCGACTGAATTCTTGTGCTGATAACGTAAGATGACCTCTGCAAAGTGCCAAATACTTACTCTGCAATAGGCTGCTGCTTCTTACTAGTACTGTACAAAGGGAGATCATATTTTTTCACTATTTATAATATCAAGTCAAAAATTTATTGAAATAGAATGACATTTCAAAGGTGTTATACTAAATAGTTAATTGCTTATAAATCCTAAGATTACTAATTTAACCTTATTGCTACTGGAACTACTAATCTTTAAGATAGGAGATTTATGTTCCTTAAACTGTTTGATAGGGTTACAAATCCTAGATAGCTCTATGGAGTTTTGGGATTATTTTGGATTGGGCTGTCAGATGTGGCCCCCCTGAGAAGCATGGTGTTTGAAGAGATCTGAATGAAGTAAAGATCTAAATTATATGATTAAAAGAGCATTCCAGACCATGAGAATAACCAATGCAAATGCCCTGATAGCAGAACATTCTCGGCATGTTCCCAAAAACCAAGAAGGATAGTGCAATCACATTTAAAGGATCACTCTAGCAGCTATATAAAAAATCTACTTGGGGGATAAATAAAGGAAATAGGGTGACCGACATGGTTAGGAGCTTACTGCAGTAGTCTGAGATATGATGGTGAATTAGACAAGAATGACATTGGTCAATTTGACAGATATTGGGCACAAAAGTAACGTAGACGGATTAGTTGCAAGATGTGAAAGAATGAGGATTCCAGGATGGCTCCTAGGTATTCACCACAGAAAACAGGCAAATGGAATCATATTCAGAGGAGGAGAAACTGGGAAAGAATGAATTTGGGGAAGATAATTAAAGGATATGTCTTTAAAACGTGAATGTTGAGATGCCTATTAGGTATCCATTTGAATTAGTCTGTTCTCACACTGCTAATGAAGACATACCCAAGACTGGGTAATTTATAAAGGAAAGAAGTTTAATAGACTTACAGTTCTACGTGGCTGAGGAAGCCTCACAATCATGGTGAAGACGAACGAAGAGCAAAGGGACGTCTTACATGGCAGCAGGCAACAGACAGCTTGTGCAGGGGAACTCCTTTTATAAAACCATCAGATCTCATGAGACTTATTCACTATCATGAGAACAGCATGGGAAAGACCCACCCCCATGATCCAATTACCTCTCACTGGGTCCCTCCCATGACATGTGGGAATTATGGGAGCTACAATTCAAGGATTAGATATGGGTGGGGACACAGCCAAACCATATCACCATTTAAATGGAACTAAGGTACATGACTCTGAAGATCAGGAGAGAAATTTAGGCTGGAGAGACACATTTTGGAAAATTACTTTCAGGGTGATATATAAAACCACTGACCAACTGAGACTATTTAGAAAGTAAGTGTATATATGGAAGTCAGATGATGGAGCATTATCACAATTCAGCCTTTTAAGGACGGGAAGAGAATCTACCAAATAAGACTGGGAATAAGAAATAGAAAGTTAAGGAGAAAAGCAAATTGTGGTGTTTTGGAGGCTGACTGAAAAGTATTACAAAAATGTGGGAGTGGCCAAATTTTTCAAATACTCCTGTGAGATCAAGTATGATGAAGACTGAGAATTTGCCACTTCTAGAATGATCTCTTTATAGAACAAGTTATCCCAGTTTTCCCTTTTGCTTCTCCTTCAAGGGAAAACTAGGGATAAGCCTAGTGGCACAAAGGTTATCCTTAATTCCTTACTCATCTTTTCTTTCCGAATTTATTCACCTGTTTGGCTCTCTTTTCTGAAGAATAATGGTGCTAAATACATACACCCCCCGACACCAAGAGAGAGACAGCGAGAAGGAGAGAGAGACAGAGAGAAGGGGGGGAGAGAGGGAGAAAGAGAGAGACAGAGACAGAGACAGAGACAGAGACAGAGACAGAAGTCAGTTTTGCATTGTTTGTAAGTTACATGAAAATTTACCAGCAAAAGCTCAAAAGAGTAGAAGTTAGTACTCTGTCTAGGGGGCTGAGGCAAATTTGCCATAAGTTAGAAATATCTGGAATGTATGTCTTGAATCATGATGTAACTATGCTCTTCATAGAGTAATTCATTTTGTTAACATTCTGTTAATTTCAATGGCATTTATTTTTCTGCTTATTTGTTAACTCTTTTCAAAGACAGGAGGTAGAAATTCATTCTAAAGACTTTGGGAGTACTCCCAGCTATAGCATTGAATTTACACACTAAAGTGCTTCATTTTGGACCAACATACTGACTTCAACCAACATTCCCAAATCTTTCTGTTGTTGTTGACTTGCTTTGTTTTGTTTTGTTTCCTACTACTTAAAAATTACATTCCCAGGGGCTTATCTAAGCACTGATAACCCCTATTTTGTTAAGAGGATATGGACTACAGAGTCTCAGTGAGAAACAGTTCATTTGTCCACAGGTAATTTTGTTTGGGAAGAGGATGAGAAGTCATGGGAAAAATGACTGTCAGTCTGCCTTCTGGGCCAGTCTCAATGATTCCAGAATGGCCATATTTACAACTTGTGGAAAAGAAGCTGCTCCAGACACATGGCAGATTTGGATAAAATGTTCCCAATGCTGAAGCCCACTGGTTCTGTGGCTCTGATATTTCAGTTTACATGCAGATCTCTCTTCTTTAGATTATAGCAACACTAACCAAAGTTTACACAATTATCTAAATAGATTAAATGAACCCAGGATTCACTTCAGAAATCATACTGCAAAGATTGGAGAAGAAAGAAATACAGAAATGGGAAAACAGGAAAATAAAAGTAATAAGGAAATTTGAGATTCCAGATACATAATGAAAGAAAAAATGTCCTTCCATTATATGCATTTTTTAATGCTTTTATGAGCAGCTCAAGTCAGGATAAGTTATAAAACCAGGATTATAACTTCTAAACATTGTTATACACAACACGTCAATATAGTAATCAACTTTAAAGCAATACAGACTTTGTTATTTCAAATAGGGTCTCAACAAAAATATTAAAAAGTTCAAAATATCAAGGACATAGAGTAGTTATAAATCCTATATCAATATAACCTCTCATGTTTGATAAATTCATCCAAAACAGGAGGTCCGAGGCGTAGAAAGCACATATCCATGAAAAGGGGATTTGGGAGGTTTTATTTATTCATAAGAGTTTGGAGCAATTTATGGAGATAATAAGACCAGTAACATAAGGAGAAAAAATAACAGAAATTGGCAGTTGGGAGTGAGAGAAGAGTAGATACACCATCCTCATCTGAAGAGGCAAGCATCAAGGAACACTTTATACTTGAACAAAAAAGGGTTGTAAGTAAAATGCAGTTTAATACTATCTACTCAACAGATTTAAATAATATATAACTGTATCTTGAGGAAAGGAAAGGAACTGATATCAGAGTGGCAATAAGGGAGCTAATAAATCTTCATGTTTCCAGGATCATGGTACTTAAAGTTGATAAGTCAGAAATAGCACTGTAATTACATTTTTTGATAGAGAAGTAAATACTAGGATGAGGTCTATCAAAGAATAAAAACTTGAAGATTTTAAAGTGGCTCCTTCTGAGTAAAGAATAGTAAAGTAGGCCTATAATCCCAACACTTTGAAAGGCTGAGGTGGGCAGATCATGAGGTCAGGAGGTCGAGACCATCCTGGCTAACACGGTGAAACCCTGTCTCTACCAAAACTACAAAAAATTATCTGGGTGTGGTTGTGGGTGCCTGTAGTCTGAGCTACTCAGGAGTCTGAGGCAGGAGAATAGCCTGAACCCGGGAGGCAGAGGTTGCAGTGAGCCGAGATCGCGCCATTGCACTCCAGCCTGGGTGACAGAGTGAGACTCCATCTCAAAAAAAAAAAGGAACAGTAAAGTATAGAGAACTGGGCTCAAGATGATTGCTTTCATTTCTTTCAGTACCTTCTTAGCCATGTAGTATGTGTTTTATCAATGAGAATGAAAATATATACACCTGTCAATCTGTATCTCTGTCTACAGAGACAGGTTTGCCTAGACAGAGAAATAAGAACAATGACTAGATTTCTACTATTAGGTAATTGCCAGGAGACAATTGAAAAAAAGAGAACACTTAAGGAATTTTAAAGTGGCTCCCACTGAGTGAAAGGACAGAGCTGCAGTCAGTTATCCTTATGAACCCTATAGGGAAGGCCACCTGTCTTCTCAACTGGAAGCTCTATATCCAGAAAATACAAAGAAAAAAGTCATCCTTAAAGCTACTTCTTTGTATTTACATATTTCTTCCTCTACTAATCTATTTGAATGCCAAGATACTGTACCCTGTTCAGTTATGATGTATTTTATTTCATATAGCAAAACATTAGTTGGAGCTCAAGGAGTTAATGCATGTCTTTCTCAGGCTGAAATGCTACCTTAGCTGCACAGTGCTTATTCCTGGCAGTTGTAGTCTCCAAATGAGACAAGGTTGCTTTGTAATCTCTTTGTGCTCTTGTATGTGTGCAGGGTCTTGTTGAGGAGGGTAAAATACTTTCAACTTACCAAGCTCAAGGAAAGAAATTATAAATCAGCAGGTCAGTAGGTACATACTATTATTTCACCTTTAACATTATTATGTTTCCATACAATATTTCAATGGATTTATTGCTGCGTAATAATTTATCAAGAATTACCAAAACTCTAATGAGCTCAGAGAACTTTGGTTCCAATGAAATGAAACCTTCATCATAAATTGGTTGAGCCCATAACTGCAACTTAATCATTCAATTGTACATAAGTCAAGTTTTATTTTTACTGTATAGGAATAAGTTCCCAGGGAAAGAAAACTCATTTTAAAACTTTGAGGCATTAAGCCATAAATGGTAGAATATTGGTAAAATAAAAATGAACTGGGCCAAAACTCGGGTAACTTGGAATCGAGCCATCGTTCCACAAGAAACAACTTATGTGACACTGGGAAAAATTTCTAACCTTACTTAGTTTTAGTTTACAAACGTCAAAATGAGAGAGAGGTCTAAATAAAGGCTTTCTAAAAACCTCCTGTAGTTCTAAAATCATATGAATTTGGAATACTGACAATTTTTAGTGACTACTGCCATGTAAAGTATATTCTTTTTTTTTTTCCTAGAAATCCTCCTCTTGCTGCAAACATTCATGAATTGCCCACCATTGGAAATACAGAAAGAACACATTTTTCTCTCTAAAGACTTTGGCAAAATGTTTAGCCCATGTACTTGCTAAATACCAGTCAGGATCCCACTTAATCTTCAGAGAACCAGGTGTGTGTTAGGCATTATATTTCCTTTTCTATAGATTGGAGTAATGAAACTCAGAGGAGTAAACCATTTTCCCAAGATCACGCAGCAGATACCAGGTGTGAAGATGCAAAGACTGAATTCTGGTGTGTCTTATTCCAGAACACTGTTCTCAAACATTTTTTTAAAAACTATTTAACATAATTAAAACTGCATTTCATACAGGGAAATATAATCCTATATCACCTAAAGCAACCAAGTTCTTTCCTATATGCTATGCAACGCACACTGCCAAACTAAGAATACAAGAGAATGGAAATATTTTCTTTGCTCTACCTTTAGGTCCAGACAGAATCAGTGACCCAAAGCTATGACTAGTCCTGCACATGCTTACCTTATGAATCAGAAACAATGACAGGAGATTATTAAATACCAATTCTTTGCTTGCAAGAGAACACAATGAACAATAGTTGGAAAAGTTAATCAGACAGGGAAAGGGGGTACATTTTGGAAACTCTTATAAACGTTCAAACACCGATGCCCTGGTATGGGAATCATAAAATAAGCAGTTGAAAAGAAGTACGAAAGTATAGTATCTTTAAACTTGCACTTAAAAAATATCTTAAGTAGATTTCATGCTAGAATATATTGTTGGATTAGCACTATTAGTTGCTGTAAAGAACCTTAAATTCCATTAAGTATTACTGAAAAGGGGTAAGAAACTTATAACTAGGACTTGCTTCTCACACACATTCCCAAAGCTATAGAAACCCTGTCTCACCAGAAGCTTCAAGATTAAAGGAAACTTAGATCTCCAGGAACACTCAATTTGTTGTCACAATGAAAGCTGAATAGAGGTCACTCAGTCACTTCTTGAAAAACAGTGAATCAGGTCAAGATGAACCACTGGTCTAGGATTACTACTAGAAACATAAATCAACTAACTATCAATATTAGAAACAGGTTGATTTAATGTAAGAAAGAAAACAGAAAATAAAATTGCTAAAAGATGGGGACTATAGAATAGTCAATAGAAAAAGAGGGGAAAAAAGCTTCCCCTCCCAAAAAAAATCTAGAAAGATATTCTGATATATTTATAAATTTCATCTCATGTATTAATGTGCATTAAAGTTAGCTTGATACAGTAAACTGAAATAAAAAAATTCTCTTTTAAGTCAATAAACAAAAATATTAGAGGGAAATACTGCTGAAGAGTAGAAGAAGAAGACAAACTTCTTAGTGTTCCTAAAATTAACAGTCTCATAGAGAAGTGAACTTGTTCTTGAGAGAAGATGGATGTTTTTGGTATTTGTAAACTGATTTATGATACTACAAACAAAAACAGAAAACATTCTTAATTCTTAACGAATTAGGTGGGTAAACCTGGCAGAAGACTGTAACCCTACAAAGTATTTATAAGAAGAAATGTAGACTGAGTTTTTAATTCAGTTATAATTATGCAGTTTTAGAGCTAAGGTTGCTTTCTAAAGAAATAAAAATATATAAATAACTGATCCTAAACAATTAAATAAAATTGGCTCACTTGCAGATTCTTATGGCATTTTCTCTAGAGTAGGTTTACTATACAGTTAAATCTACCATCACTCTTTTCATCAGAGGTTGAGAAAAAATTAAAAAGGCCAAGAGAAATTTGAAATAACCTGGATGTGATGATTAATTTTGGGTGTCAACTTGCATTGATTAAGGATTACATGGAAACCCGTGGGGTGTGTTGTGAGGTTGCTTTCAGAGAAGATTAGCACGTTAGTCTAAGGCTTAAGTGGGGAACATTCACCCTCTCAATGTGGGCAGGCACCATCCAACGTGCTGAGGATCAAAAACAGAGAAAAGGTGAACACGTGGATCTATCTGTTGGAACTGGGATACACTCTTCTCCGTCCTAGGACAGCAATTTCAGACTCCCGGTCTTTCTACTCTCGCAGCTTCTGGGCTTCTGAGGCCATTGGCCTTGGAGTGAGAGTTGTATCAACAGCTTCTCTAGTGCTGAGGCCTTTGGACTTGGACCCGAGAACCATGCTGCCAGCCTCCCAGGGTCTCTCCATTTGCAGAAGACCTGTTGCAGGACTTAGCCTCCATAATTGTGTGAGCCAATCACCCAGTAAGTGCCCTCTCACATATCTATCAATATATACGTCTACATCATCTATATCTATATCATCTATATCTATGTCTTCTATTGAGTTGCGACTCAGGGGAACCCTGAGTAATATACTGAGGAATTAGAGTATGTAAATGTTTGTGCATACACACAAATATACAAACTTGTTCATACTTTTTTAATCAAATGATACATATTTCAAATGGAATAAAGATGTCTAAATTGACCTCTCTTTAGTGAGATCTTACAAGAACAATGAGCAAAATGTGAGAAATATTACCTTTCCTGTCATTTAACATATCCATCAAATGAAAAAAAATTGCCCAGCTCTTTTAACTTATCCACCAAATCCACCCAGCAGATTTGTCTAACCCATCTGATAGTGGATTCCTTTGCTAAAATTGGACCAATATAATGCCTTTTGTATTCATACATGAAACAAATATCTTAAAGTCATACTTGATTGTGGACTATAATACACTACTGTCTACTACTCCATCAATATATACATTGTTTTCTAAGGTCTGGAACAACAACAAAGGTACAAAACATTTAAGAAAGTACAAATCAGGATGAAGAATATAAGTTAGCATGTTTATTTCTACCAGGTATCAAGATATCATATTTACAAAAAAATCAAAATACTAGATGAGTGTTTTCAAATATCAAATAAGATAATCTAATAAATTATTTTGTGAGCATTCAATTATATATGAATTTTTAATTAAAATAAATCTTATAATATTTGTTATACATTTCAATTGCCTTCCATGATAGCAGATTCTATATTTACTAGCCTTCATCCTTGCCCCGTGATTCCAAGAAAAAGGAGGCAATAGGAAGGAGGAGGAAAGGGAAGAAAAAACATTCTAAAATGAAATATGGCAATGATTTATGTGGTGGGAAAAATGAGTCTGTTCTACATTTTTAATTTCCTATTTCTACATATGCCACTACATCAGGGCTTCCCATAATTGTTTGAACAATCTCGCAGTAGACCAAATAATTCAAATATATTGTTACTTTAGTAATTATTAAGTGTTTATCAAACTTCTCCAAATTCACAATTTACAGAATATGTTTCAGAACTATGCTTTTAGTTAATGAATATACTAGAAGCTTTGAAAATGAATTTCTTTCAGGTTATCAGTCTTGCTCAGTACTTATTTATTGCCTGAAAGGGTTTTGACTGTCACTTTCATTTATCTGCACCCTAGAAAGAAGACAAATATACATATATAATATCTCAATATCTCAATGTTTCCCTCAAATTACTTTAAGTGTGACTTTATTTCCTTTAGGGACTTTTTTTCCCACTATGAAATAGTGGAGGCTGGCCATTTAATACTTCGATGAAATAGAAATTCTAAGCTTTTAAAATTCTCATACTCCACAAAAGTTCTATTGATAGTCAGAAAACTTTGCTTCTTATTTTAACTTTACCAGTTTCTAATTGTGTGATCTTGGGCATGTTGTTAAACTTGGCCTTTGCTCTCTGGAACATAGTTTCTATAGTCATAGAAATTCTAGAACATATAATTTTAAGTGCTTTTCATTAAAAAATGTTCTGACTTATAAATCATAATCCTTCATGCTCTGAATCAAGAATCTATCCATTTCAACTTTTTGTCATTATGACAGGGCTTAAAATCCACATTGTGAATGTAGTGGTCATAACTGGAATAATTCCTAAGAAAGCACTGAAGGTGTTGGCTGATCTAATTGGTCAGAACACAGTTTATTGAGCCTTTCACACATTTACAATATGAGTTTAAGTGTGTTTTTGTCATTCTGTTTAACAAGGGACTTATTTCAATATCATACAAATTATAAAATCTAAAAATATTGGTTTACTTATCAAATTGCAGTGAAATCAAGTGACTACCACATTGCTGATTATGGAATTACTTTACTTAGAATAAGAAAGTGCCATACCAATATTAATACCTATGTTTTGATAATGAATAAAATTTTAAACGCAGATAACCAGGTACCATCAACTAAAAAGTCAGTGTACTTTGAACAACATGAAGTTCAACGAACAGTTGTAAACCACTGAAATGAATAACCACACTTCAGCTATGAATGGATTATAACATGTTAGAAATGTGCTGATCACAATTACAGCTAAGGAAGGAAAAGATCCCTGGCTAGAACATCTCACTGAGCTTCCACTGTCTCACTGAAACTGTCTACGGGTCATTAAAATCCCAGGTAGACTAAGAAAGAAGGAACAGTGAGTGATAGGTCTGTTAAATCCATCAAAACTAAGTGTGCCTGACTCAATGAGATAAATGGGAGAAATTTGGTTGGCAAAGAAGTTAAAACATGATTAATAAAAGAGTGAAATAATTTTGACACATTTGCTTCCTGTCATTTATGATATTTACACTTAATAAAATATGTTGGATCTCAAGATATAACTTTAAGAGAATCATGAATTTCTCTCCAGATCAGCATACTGCAAAGCTAACAGTTGCCTCCAGATGGATGATGTTACACAGGTTGGATTCACGGTTACATGAATCAGATTCCTTGATAGTCACAGTAAGTGAGTATTGAGCATTTACTATGTGCCCTGACACTATGCTAAGGCTCTTTATCCATGATTTCCTTTAATCCTCAGGAATTTCTACATGAAATAAGTGCTGTTCAGAAAGTAAACTGTCAGAAGGGAAACAAAGCTGAACTTTTGTCAGACTTTATGACACCAGCAAGTGGTGGAAACAAGACATCACCGGAAACTTTTTTTTCTTTTTGTTACCAATACAGCTGCTTCCTTCTGTATTGACGCTCCTTATCATTGCAAATTTCCATATAACAAAAATATGGAGGTCCTACAGCCTTCAGCCTTGTTTTCTACAATCAAAACCACAGGTAAATCGACTTGAACACCGAATTATTATCGACCCTATGCTCCACCTTTATCACACATGGCTCTAGGGTGTACAATGAAAAAGTTCCCTCTGGCACTACTTCTTTAACTGAAAACCTAGGTACCTTTCTGCTTCGGTTCCCTGACCCTACCCAGTTAAGAACACTTATAGACACATTTTAACATTAACACATAGAGGAAATGAAACCTTTATCGACAATAATTTCTTCTCAGTATAAGATGAAAATAACTGTTAGCTTGCTTAGATTGAAGCTCCCTGACACAGTAGGGCCTGTGACTGACAGACAACATTTGCAAGATTCACATGGCAAAGGAGGCGCTATTGTCATGAATTAGGCTGAAAGTAATTTTTATTTTGGAGGTCATTTCAGTTAGGTTTTTAAGGATAAGAAACAGAATATATATATTTTTAAATTGTAAGTATATTGAAATTATGATTTCTGACCTGGATCTGTTGCTGGAGCAAATTGATTTTGTGTTGTTGCTGCAGAAGCTGCTGCTGTTGTCTTGCAATCTGTGGAGAAATTGCACATGAGAAATTTACAAGTATATTGTAGTCCCGGAGGGAAGTTACTAATGTTCTGTTTCTCAAAGTTTGATTTGACATTGATTAAGATGATGAAAATAGATGTGTCTGTGCTCCTAAATTATTAGCAATTCATACTAAGTAAGATCAAGGAAGATATTTAGTCTTTAGAAACAGTTATGTTTCTTTTGGCCTAATACAAATGAAGCCTAAGATGCTATGACAGTGATCAACTCCAGAAAGAAATGTCTGGTTTTCAAACATCCCTCTTCTTAGTGATACCTTAAGAAGGCGCTGCTTCTGACATTTTCAGCCCTAGCCCTTTTCTATAACAGAGTGTTTCACTAATGGGGAGGGGTACGTTTAAGACTGAGGAGTTCAGAGTAACACAAAGTATTGTAAGGCACTGGATTTATTAGTAAAGTTTTTGGTATTTTTTTGTTTTTAGTTAATTTTCTCGTTACTGCCTCTCACAAACCCCTAACCACCAACTCAACACATACCATTGTAGTTTCTGCTTCCATTTCTCTACCAAAATGATTCTTAAGAAGGTTGCCAACCACATCCATTATTTAAAAATTCTGAAGCATTTTTCAGTTCTCACCTTTTGATCTGTCATCAGAATTCAACATTCAAATGCTTTCCCTTGATTATGAACTTTCTCTGTTGGCTTCTGTGACATCATACCTACCTGGTTTCATTTCTACCTCTCATGTCTTTTCCTTCTTAGTCACCTTTAATGGCTCTTTCCAGCCACTAAATGTTATAATTCTCTCAATTTTAGATTCTGTTCTTTTCCTTCGTACTTACTTCCATATGTAAGCCAAGTGCTTCTAAATTTGTTTCTCTAGCCTAGACCTTTAAGTATCAGATCCACTTATTGAGAGACTTATTCAAAGGTACCTCAAGTTCAACAGGCCCAAAACTAAATTTGAGATTTAGCCTTCCATATAGTCATCTTAAAAATTTCCTAACTTAGGGAACAGTATAATGACTTCCCATTCCCACTGCCGTTTGCACTTATAACACCCTCTACATTTCCTTAATATTATGCACATGCTATGACTTTGTATTTGTTTAGTTATTTGTTATTTCACATCTTTCTGTCTGCTAAGGGGAAGTCCATAAATTCAGTGATGGTAGAGGCCATGTAAATTTTATTCACTGTTTGCAGAAAGCCCGTTATAAAGGAATGCTGAATGGATATCTGATAAGAATGCATGAATAGATGAGATGAAAATTGTAAACATTTCATTGCATGGAATAGGATGTAACTTCTAACATCTTGAAATTTACCACTCTCTTATAAATAAGTTCTAGATCTCATTCTCATCAAGTAATAATTGCCATTATTTTCATTAAAAAAATTTCTTAGCCTCTATTTCCAAAAGTAAAAAATACAGGAAAAAATGGATACACCACCATGAATAAAAATAAAAAACCCATGCGATGAGGATGAGTCTATATGGCTACACACAAAAAAATTTACCTCCTTTATGGATGTTGGTATAATTATAATTATTTTAATACTTTAATTTTATCTTTGGAATATGGTAAAAAAAAAATCTTTTTTCCTTTCTTTTTATTTGAGACAGTTTTACTCTTGTTGCCCAGGCTGGAGTGCAATGGTGTGCTCTATGCTCACTGCAACCTCTGCCTCCCAGGTTCAAGTGATCCTCCTGCCTCAGCCTCCTGAATAGCTGGGTTTACAGGCACCCACCACCATGCCCAGCTAATTTTTTTGTATTTTTACTAGAGACGGGGTATCACCATATTGGTCAGGCTGGTCTTGAACTCCTGACCTCAGGTGATCCACTCACCTCAGCCTCCCCAAAGTGCTGGGATTACAGGCATAAGCCATCATGCCTGACCCATTATTTTTTTTTTTTCCTGAAGAAAGTGATAAAGGAGACAGTAGAAGAAGGAAGATTATCTTTTTCATTAAGTCTCATTCCTTCATCCCACATATCAATATTTCAATTGCCATTTAAATCCTTTTAACAAAACTTTCAGAATACTCCAGAACCTGACTACTTCAA
Source organism: Ateles fusciceps (assembly GCA_036589455.1). Classification (NCBI taxonomy): domain Eukaryota; kingdom Metazoa; phylum Chordata; class Mammalia; order Primates; family Atelidae; genus Ateles; species Ateles fusciceps. The sequence continues at coordinate 3,630,412 of JAZHEH010003318.1, read as the reverse complement.
CCTCCCGTGCACTTTCCTCTGTTCACTGTGCCTTTGTCTGGACTGTTGTAATGGCCTCCATATGCTCTTTGTGCTTTTGCTCCTGCTCCCTATAGTCTATTACAGACCAGCATCCTGAGAGTACTTCTTAAAATATAAGTCCACTTTGGGAGTCCGAGGTGGGCAGATCACAAAGTCAGAAGTTCAAGACCAGCTTGGCCAACATAGTGAAACCTCGTCTCTACTAAAAATACAAAAAATTAGCCGGGCATGGTGGCAGGCACCTATAGTCCCAGATATTCAGGAGGCTGAGGCAGGAGAATCACTTGAACCTGGGAGGTGGAGGTTGCAGTGAGCATAGACCGTACCATTGCACTCTAGCCCAGGTGACTGTAAGAGACTCCATCTCAAAAAGAGAAAAAAAAAAAAAAAAAAAATAATATATATATATATATATATATACACATACATATATATGTATATATGTGTGTGTGTGTGTATGTGTATATGTATATGTGTGCGTGTGATGTTATGCTATTCACCTTTCCAAAACTCTTTTACCTAACTCAGCAAAAAGGCCGGTGTGCATATAATGCCTTCAAGGCCCTATATGACTTGGCCTCCTTTTACCTCTCTGATTTCATCTCATCCCCCCATTCCCCTTGTCACCCCATACCTGCCACATTGCATTCCTAACTGCCTCTTTTACATAGCAAGCATGCTCCTGCGTTGAAGGATATTCCTGCTTCTGGGCCTTTGTACTTACTTTTTCCTCTGTCTGAAATACTCTGCCTAGATAGCCCCATGGCTCACTCCCATACATCCTACAGGTTTCTGCTCAAATGTTCTCAGTCAATAATGTCTTCCCTGAGCACCCGTTTTAAAAGAACATATACCCATAGATAATACCCTCATCCCCAATGCCCTGCTTAATTTTTCAACATAGTACTTATCAACATATAGTTTACTGGTTTATTTATTGTCTACCCCTCTCAACTAGATTTCAATACAAAAGGGGTTTTTGTCTGTTTTATTCCCCATTCTATTCCCATTAACTAGAACAAAACCTGGCTTCAAACTGGTGGTCAATGAATATTTGTCTAATAGATGAATGTGGACTAGAGCTCAGAATCTGGGGGAAAGACTTGTCAGTAAACAGGTCCTCTGGCATTCCTAACAGCTCTACCAGGAGTATTAGAATGCACAGAATGGGAACATTTGACACTCAGTAGGGAGTGCTGGAAGGAGTATCAGAAAAAGACGTTAGAGGAGAAGATGAACCTGCTCTGACCCTTAAAGAATAAGTATTAAATGCCCTTCATGGAAGAGTATGCTACCACAGAGTGGTAACTGTGCATACCTGCTAAGTATGGTGGAGAAGCTCTGGGAGAGCTGAATGGGCTCTAGAAACATGACCTGTGACTATCACCAGGGATCTTCTCCCAGGCTGTGGAGGCAGCACCACGGGACATCTCTCAGACACAGGAGAGAAATTCTTGAAGAACTTAGGGGTTTGTAAAGTTCCAAGGAGAATTTCAGAGGTCTTGGGAAACTATTAGAATCAAAGGATTCTAGAATTCTTTTATGATATTCAGAGATGGGCCAAAATGTAAAGAGAAAAGAAAGAAACTTCCTCTCCATCAGTCATTGTTTAGATCTTTCAGGACATGTGTGTCCTCAGACCCACCAAAGCAAATAGAGATTATCTACAAAAAATATCCCCAGCCAAGCTACATATTCAGAGACTCCTAGGATTCTCCAGAATTCGGTTGACTGAAAGACTCAGAATTAAGGACAAGGAAAGAATGGTGTTGTTTTATACTGTTACTGGCAAGCATTCCAAACTCTTCTATCATAGGGGTAAAGCAAGAAGCATATGGGCCATATCCAAAAACAAGCCAAAAACATCTTTAATGAAAGTGATGAGGCACTTCATTAAAAATAAAACTAACAACTTTTAATCAGAGATAAACCTCCAAGCAGAGAAGAGTAAAAGGAAAATAAGGCGATGGAAAAAAAAGGAGCTCCTCAAACATAAACTGAGTATTTCTTCATGTCATTCAACCCTGCTAGCTTGTACTTGGAAAAATGTTTAGAAGGTTTTGCTGGGGTATGTAGACATGCAAATATTAAATAGTGGCCATCCTCCATTTGAGATGGTTAGTGGAATATGTCTAGAACATGGAACAGGAAAAGATCTTAGCCATGAAAAGAGAGCCATACTTCTATGTAAGTTGAAACTATGACACCTCCCCTCTATCTTACCTTCCATTTACTACCAATTTCTTTAACAGTTCATAGGCATTGCCTCCATTTTCCTACTACACATTTTCCAGTTCTTATTGAATGATTTCGGCTACTAAAACACCATAGAAGCCTCACTCTTCAAGGCTGACAATGAGAATCTAAATGACAAATCTTGTTTCAATTTGATTATTAGAATGACAACTTTTCTGTAGCATTTAACACTGTTCCCTATTATCTCTTAAAATCTCCATTTTGTTTCCTATAACATTGCACTCCTGGCCCCACTTCCATATATGTTTCTTTCTGCATATGTTCATGTTCCTTTCTCTGCCAGCTATATATGCCAGTATCTCCCAAGGACCTACCTTTAGTTCCTTTCTGCTTTCTTGTAATATTACCATTGTAATTTAAGGCCTATAAGCCTGCCACACCTCTGCATAAAACACTCCTGTCCCTGATATTAACATGGCTGCCTCTTATATATCATTTAGATCTGAGCTTAACTGCCAAAGCTTCAGAAAGATCCAGCTGCCTGATCTAAGGAGCCAGTGCTCCTTGTCATAGCAATCAACATCTATCTTATTACTCTGTTTATATTTTTTCAAATTATTTATCCCTATATAATGTCATCTTGTTAATTTATCTGTTCCTTTGTCCGTCTCTCTTTCCTCCAAAATTTAGGGGCTTTGTCTCTCTGGTTAGTTGAGATAGCCTCAGCAATTAGTACAGTGCCTGGCACATAGGAAGCACTAGATTACTATTTGTCAAATATATGAATGAATATTATCTCCTCCAGTAGTTTAAAGCACCATTTCTCTGTAAATAACCTAAAAAAACAGCTGAGCTCTCTTCCAAAGTACTGATTGGTATTTCTAGCTGTCTCTCACATACCTCCAACTGGACAACCTGACAGCAACTTCAATTCAACATCATAAAACCACTTTCTTTTCCAAACTTGCTCTTCTCCTGACTGCCTGTTTCTAGTGACTGCATTCTCAATCTCCCTATTATTAGGCTCAACAGTTTTCCTTTCCCTTTTGCCTACTCAAAGAATTCTACTAACCATAACTATTCTACCTGTTTATTCCTTTTTTCTCTTTGTCCATGGTTACCCTGACTAATTTAGATTCTCACTCTTTTTAATTTAAAGTATTATAATAACCTTGTGACTGAACTTCCTGTCCCCAACTGGAAACTCACTTTACTTGTTGAAGTCTACCAGTTCTTCAAAGCACATCTCAAATGTCAGCTCTCTAATGAATCCGTTCAAAATGTTTCTTGTTGAAAATGTTCTCTTGACTCTCCATGATTCTTTTTGGTATTTTTCTCATGATTTATCAGAATTTACCTTGATTATAATTACTTCTAGGCTACTTACCACCAAAGTAGTTAATAAGCATCTTAAAATCTAGGTTTTATCTGTGGGTGGGTTTTTTTTTTTTTTTTTGGCCTTTTGATTTATTTAACTAGGGAGGTGGAAGGGACTCTTATTCATTGTTGTGTACCTAGTACAGTGACCTACAAGTAGCAGGCAAAGCAACGTCTGAATAATTTGATTGCATCGCTAGTTCTTACTCACCTGTTCTTGCTGCTGCTTGGCCAGCTCCATTTGCTGACGCTGTTTCTCAATCTGAGAGGCAGCTAGTTTCTTCTGCTCATCGTGGGCAGCCAAGAGCTGCTCTCGCAGACTGGTCAGCTGGTTGATCATACCCATGAGTTGCCTTTCTTTCTCAGCTAAGCTCTCGGGAGTCCCTAAAAATAATACGCCAATAAAACAGACAAGATAAATGAGAAAACGACTCTGTCGTATACAGAGCTAGTCCAAATATAAAGTTCAATAAACACAAAAACATTACCTACCTTCTTTTAGATTTTCAGTCAACAGTAAAAAGTGATGGCAATTTACTGATTACACAGTACCACAGTGAACCTGGCTCTCTGGCACAACAGACAGAACATTGGACTTCTAACAAAGTACCAGAATGAGTAAACATTTTAAATGTTTTTACATTTATGACCAGTAATAATCTATAGTTTTTTTTTAAATTTTACTTTATAAGTAAATTTTAAAAACGTTGGCTGAGCATCTACTATTTTTAATGTTCTATGCAGGGATCTGCTGGAAATAAAACGACATCCAAAGTACAGTTCTTGGCCTTAAGTATAAGAGTTTTTCATCTAATTAAAGAAACAAGACAAAGACATAAAAAATTAATAGCTATAGTTATTAAGAGGTCAGTGCATTAGTATTAGTGATATGATTCTCCCTTTCTTAAAAAAAAAGAACCTTAAAGATTCAGAACTAAGAAACTCTATGTTATAAGACAGCAAATATCTATTTAGCCAATCAAATTTTAGACTGTATTCCCCATATGCCAATTCAGAGTCTATCTTCAAAAATAAAATGTAGTTAACTGAGCAAATATTCAAGTTTGAGAACACAGATATACCAATTGTGAGATAATATGGTTGGCAAATTGGCATCTTATTATCATTGCGTAAGCTTATGCATAAATCCAAGGTTTGGAGAAGTCATGGTAATCATTTAATATTATGTTCAATTTATTTAAAACATGCCAATTAATCTTATTAAGTTAAAATTTGTATTTAATATAAGGGAAATGTGTGCTGTTCACTGAAACAGAAACAGTATCACTTTTAATTGTTCTTTTAAAACTCACAAGATAGACAAAGCCCCTATGATAAAGTACTACCAGTAGGAGAGAACACCCTCTTTAATTACAATTTTCACTTCGAACATAAGACACTAAGCACTATTTTACTCCTGCATTTGCCACCTGTATACATAATTAGATAGAAGGATCTGTTATAACTCAGTCGCCCTTCTTAACCCCAGTGCATTTCTCCTACCAATTTAGGCTAAAAGAGTTTGTCCTATTTTAGGAAGTAGCAGCTATAGTTAGTAGCTTATAATTTTTACAGACCCATTTGGAATAGAAATAATAAGGGTTCTAACGTATTTTACATATAGGCTAGAGAACAAATATCCAGAAAAGAAAATGTGTGAATAAGGCAGTAACCATTTCTTATACTCTTTCTTATTAACAATGCCTATCCTTATTCAAGGCAGATGGTCTATAACGTGCTGCTAATAATTTATTATACCTCAGATATATGGATTCCATTAGAATGAATGAACATTAACTCTATGAATAATAGCCACATGACTATAATATCCTAGTATTAAATAATATAAATATATCCTGGGAAGATTTTCTTAATGAAAATATTCATATGCTAGCAAGATAAACATCTTCCTACATTGTTAGTAGAGCAGTAAATTTCTACCACATTTCAAAGAATACACACTAGGAATAGCAATACACATCATGTCTTAGAATGCGCATAACCTACAAAGGATAATTCTGCTTTTAGAAATCTAGCCCAAGCCTGGGTGCAGGGGCTGATGCCTGTAATTCCAATGTTTTGGGAGGCCCAGCAGGAGGACTGCTGGAGGCCAAGAGTTCAAGACCAGCCTGGAAAACATAGCAAGACTCTATCTCTACACATTTTTTTAAAAAATTAGTTGAGCATGCTGGTGTGCACCTATAATCCTAGCTACTGGAAGGCTGAAGTGGGAGGTCACTTGAACTCAGAAATTGTATTTCACCTCAACATGTGAAAGTATAACTTAAAAACTTAAGCAAATCAATGCATATTCAACACCTACAATTGGTCCTGCAGAACCCTCTACGAGGGGTTTCACATTCTACGAATACTATATTTTGGATCTGTGTTTAGCTGGGGAAAAAAAAAACACACATGTAAGTGGACCTGTGCTGTTCAAGAGTCAACTGTATATATTTGGTGATGAGAATTAACAAATATCATTTTGTCATTAAGTATATGAAAGATTAACAACTTTTTTTGTTTTCACTTAGTCATAAAGATGTAAATAAGATTTATTTCAAACTTTAAACAAAATTTCTAATTTTATAGTCCACATTAATTTCGAACTTTTTGAACCTTCAGCCTATCTTGCTGCATCTTAAGCGTTTTCACATGACTTCCTGGACAGAATTTCATTCTGTTTCAACTCCTACTTAGCTAACCTTTTCTTCTCAATCTTTTTCACTGACTCCTCTTCTGCCACCCATAAATGCCCATATTCTTCCCAGTCCCACTCTTTACATTTTCTGGCCTTGAACTAACATGCTTAAACCTCTAAGCACTGTATTTCAGCAATGCTTTGCATATTTTAACCTACTGAGTTCTAAAATACATAGTCTCATAGTCAATGAAATAATAAGGTATGTGCCAATCCTAAGATTGTCCCCCCCCGCCCTAGTAACCTATATTTAGATGCAGAATGGGGTATCTCTGAGGATGTATCTCAGTCATAAAACTCAACAAGCATAGAGTGAAACTCACCATTTTCCTGTAATTTTAAAGCATTATCACCAATCAGCATTCTAAACTGTTAACATCTTCAATTTCCTTAGCAACTACCCATACCTACATTGATTATATTAACCAATCACAGTAATTTTTTCTCAAAATAGATTTGTTTTTCCTTTAATTTTAATTAAAATTATATTTTTCAATATTATGTTCATATTAGTAAATGATGATGTAAAAGATCTCCTGCCAACACTGTCCCTTCAAAGGTAACCACTATTATTATTCTTTTGTGTGTCTTATTCTTGTTAACACAGACTTAAGCATATACAATAATATTTCTGTATTAGTTTGCCAGGGCTGCCATAACAAAGCACCACAGACTGGTTTAAACGACAGAAATTGCCTTACAGTTCTGGATGCTAATAGTCTAAGATTAAGTTATTGGCAGGGTTGATCTGTTCCAGGACTCTTTCCTTGGCTTGTAGGTGTCTGTCTTCTCCATATGTGTTCACAATGTCTCAGTCTGTACATATCTATGTCCAAATTTCCTCTTCTTATAAGGATACCAGTCATCTTGGATTAGGACCCACCATAATAAGCTCATTTCAATTTAATACACTTTGTAAAGATCCTATCTTCAAATACGTTCATATTCTAAGGTTCTAGGCATTAGAACTTCAACATGTGAATTAGGGTTGGTGGGTAGGGGAAGGTGCATAGTTCAACCCATAAGAATGCCTTTTACACAAATGATAACATAACATGAATACTGCTGTTCTGACTTAAAGAGAGCTCTTGTTCCAGCCTCCCTTCTCTATCTTCACTGCCATTTTTGTCATTTTTTCATGAATTTTTGTAACAAATTTTTAAAATAGAACTTTTAAAATAGAACTTCCTGTCATCAGTTGATCTCTGTACAAATCTATCCTCTAAAACTGGTATCAAAATTACTTTCCTAGATAACAAAGTCATGTCATGTCAAAGTCTAGTCCTGTCACTTCCCCTGTTTAAAGACCTCCAATTGCTCCCCATTGGCTTCTGAAAAAAATTGTCAAGTCATTATCATGAATTAATGAGGTCTTTCAAAATATTACCTAATCTTCCCACTTCCTCTGTGCATCCTAAACTCTAGCCAAACTGAATGGTCTAACATTACCCCACCACTGCCACCACTCTGAGCACTTGCAAATGCTATCTTTAACAAGTGCCTTGCCTGGGCCAGTCTCTCCCCTAAACATTCATTCTTCATGTTCCAGCTCACGCATCTTGTTTTTGTGGCTCTTTTCCTGATTTCCATGGATAACAGTTGTTCTCTTCTTTGGGAATCCACACAGCATATGTGTAGATCTTTATTATAGTATTGAATTGTTGCACTGTATTATCTATGTTCACATTTTTCTCCCAAAGTCAGGAGAGATAGCTGCAATAGCAGCAACTATAAATGATGGACTTTTCTATTCTCATTACCTACTGTAGGTAATGGCAAATAGTATATGCACTGCGTATAGAAATCACCTAATACTGTTAATGAACGACATAAAGAATAAAGCCCCTACCCTTTAAGCCATTCTCAAGTTTAAACATGCATAGGAATTCTAGTTTTGGCTTAAGAGAGTTGAGTAAAAAAAAAAATACACTTTTGTGAAAGCAATCTTCCCATTTTTATGAAAGTACCAAACTGAGATGAAGAAGTCCATCCCATGGCTTCATCTCTAAATTACCACATTCTTCATAGTCATCCTGAAGTGGTGAGAGAAGAATTAGTAAGGGGTCTGTGAACAATGGAGAAAAGTAGCAAGAGTCATAAGATATCCTTGACGTTAAAAAAGTGAAAAGAATATGAACTAGATCCTTGGAATATTCCAGAGGTCTCCCAACAAAAAGAGGAGCTACTCTTTATTCACCTAGATTCAGGTTTTTAAGAGTCGTAACTAATATATATGTATGTCTATATAGTGTATAACCCTATGGAGACACAGTCATGTATATATGAACTTGTTCCATCTGAGTCAGAGAGCTAATGCCATCAGTTCACTTGTGTGTGACTGACAGTAATTTATTTTCATGTTTCAGTTACTTGCATTCTTGTATGCTTTGCTAGTTCTATGCTAGTTCTGTTCCAATCCCCTTAGAATGAGAGACTACTGAAGACACAAAATTATTCTGTTTCAGTCTTCCTCCTGCCTAAAAACTGCAGGCATGGCAATCATTTATACTTCTGTATTCCATAGAAGCAGTACATGTCAGATTCCTTAATATAATGAGACAAAGTCAGGAGAGAAGATAACCAGCTTCAGTCATCACCAGTTCATTAAAAGACATCATGATCTGATATGGTTTGACTGTGTCCCCACCCAAATCTCATCTTGAATTTAGCTCCCACAATTCCCATGTGTTGTGGGAGGGACCTGCTGGGAGGTAATTTAATCATGGGGGTGGGTCTTTCCCATGCTATTCTGACTCTGAATAAGTCTCGGTAGGTCTTTCTGGGCTATTCTTATGGTAGTGAATCAGTCTCACGAGATCTGATGGTTTTATAAAGGGGAGTTTTCTTGCACTAGTTCTCTTCTCTTATCTGCCACCTTGTGAGACATGCCTTTCACCTTCCGTCATGACTGTGAGGCCTTCCCAGCCATGTGGAACTGTAAGTCCATTAAACCTCTTTCTTTTGTAAATTGCCTAGTCTCAGGTACGTCTTTATCAGCAGCGTGAAAATGGACTAATACATAATCCATACATTGCTTAGTCAAAATCCAGGTGTTCATTTTTTGTCTACTTCATCTTCCCTATATAATTCATTGGAAATTGATCAACCCTAGACCATACTATAAATCAGTCTCTACATCTTTGTTTCCACTATTACTCCTTAACCCAGGTGACTATCATCTCCTGCCTTTACTACAACAATTGCTTTCTAGCCACTGTCTCTATTTCTATTTGTTTCCTTACTAAAATTCATTCTCCAAACAAACGTTTGCTTAGAAAGGTAAATCAAGTCACCTCATATGTCTGTATAAAACTGTTTCAAAGCTTTATTCTGCACATTGAATAAAATGCAAACTTCTACCCTTACAAAGCCCTGAATGGTGTGGCCCTTGCCTTCTTCCCTGGCATCATCTCTTCCCATTTCCTCTTTTGCCAATATGCTTCTTTGAGTTCCTCTAATACCAATATGCAAACTTGCTCCCACCATAGGACCTGTGAATGTTAACTGTTACCCTCAGAAAACTCTTCCCCCCAGATTCAGGTTTCTCAGCCTCAGCACAGTTGACATTTAGGCCAGACAATTTTCATGGGAAGTTGTCTTGCCTCCATCATCTAGATGCAGGTAGGACCCTCACCCCTAGTTATAATGCCCCCCAGATGTCTCCAGATATTGCCAGTTTCCCCTGGTGGGGCAAAATCATCCTCTTTAAATGACTAGCTTTTTTCTTTAATTCATTCAGCATATGTTCACAGGGCACCTGCCATGTGCCTGATACTGTGTTTAAGTGTTGAGGATACTGCACGTACAAGCCAGAAAAGAATGCATGCCTTCAGATAGCTTAAATTTAAATAAAAGAGATAAAAAATAAATATAATCGAATCCATCCGAGGTAGTAGCTGAAAGTCCAGCTCCCTGGAGGGCCTTGGCTGACCACTGAAATTATAAAACCCACCACAGCTCACTTTCTATCATATCACCCAATTTTTATACTATAGTAGTTAGCATTATATGTTAGATTCTTATTGATATGGTTATTTATTTATTGTATCTCCCAGGAGAATATAAGCTTTATGATAATAGGATACTATTATAATTTGTTTTGTTCAACACTGTATTTCCAGCATCTACAGAATAATGCCTAACAAATGGTGGACACCTTTATACAGATATATGACCACTTATTGAATGAATAAAATAAATAAAGTTAAGAACAAAGAAAAGTCCTTGATTAGCTGATACTTTACAATTTTATGCACAGGAATAGCCCCAGTCGGGATGCTTGAATTAAAGATGATCTCAAAAACATTGAAATAATTTTAAAAAATACATGGAAATTGCTATTTTCCCAATATTATTTTATTCCACCCAAATGAAATAGATAAACGGCTTGAAATCAAATCATCAAAATCAAAGTGAACCATTGGAAACTACTGTCCAAATAAAGAAAAAATAAAAGTAAACTCACTTTAGAAAAGAAAGTCCCAGAAGTTTAGAGCTAAAAGTAAACTAATTTCATTTCTTCCCTCAACAAACTTACCACAAATTTAATTCTTTGTTTCAAAGTGAAAATCTTTGCCAAGATGTTTTCTTTGTTTTATTATTTGTGTTTGTTAGACCTCTAGTGTTACAATTTGGATGAGACTTTACTTGGTTTAATTTTTTTATGGAAATGGCGCTTTCAACTGGTATTCCACTTAAAATATCAAAAAATTATTCATTGTGTTACCTTTTAATATTCTGCCTGATAAAGAACTAATACTAGGCTATAAGCTCTAGGAGGGCAGGAATCTGTCTACTAAATACTAATGGTATTTGCTACCATTACAGCTCCAGATCTACCACATAGCAAGACAGATAACAGCCTTTGTTGAATAAACCGAAAATATAATAAATAAAAACTAAATTATTCTAAATTTGTAACTACAGTTTCTTTCAGAAGCACTCTTATCCAATAAGAGAGAAAAGGCAGACCTCCCCCCATCAAAAAGGCTGAATGAAAATGGCACTATTACAGCTCAAAAAAGGAGCATTTGTTGTTAGGTTATCCTACGGGCAAACATCTATTAATTGGTCCTTGACATTAAGAAAGAATTTAATCAGACTTTGATAAAATTTAGCTACATATTCTTTCCTGCAATATAGATATCCCTCAGAAGTTGGAATTAATTAAAATTATGTAAGGAATACCATAGTTTATTACATGACTGAGCATAAATTAACTGACATCCTTTTGTACCCTGCCAATACTGTAAGTATTCTTACCTTTTTAAAAATATGTGCATGATATCTTTTGACAAGACAGTGTTGTTGTTTTTGCTTCAGTATCCTAAAAAGTGGGCCTTGGCTTGGATTTAAATATGTCTAATACAGAAAACTTTGCATTTGAAGGGTGACACCATTAGATTGAGTGATATAATTAGCAAGCAGCTATAGTCTTCACCACTGTTTCCCATGGTGGATGTTTTGTTTCTGGGACATTATAAAGAGATATATGCATTATAATTTCTGTAGTGAGTACAAGGGTTATTCTTGTTACCTTTTTAAAAAAGTATTGCTCTATAAAACATCTTATTACAAAATGTTACCTTTTAATGGAGACTGAAATTTTAGGAACTTTTTCCAAGACTATTCCATCCACTTACTTATTGTACTTGAAATATAAAAACCATTATTTTAAAACATAACATTAAATCTGTTGCATTTGGAATGCAGTCAATAATAGTTATCCCAAAACATGGCAGTTTTCACTTGTCATTCATTCCTCAAATACGCACTACATTCCAAACTTTGAGCCAACAGAATATTAGGTAGTCTACATGGAGCAGGTCAATGTGTAAATAGACTAACAGTACAAAACTGAGTGTGTGTGTGCTAGAGACAGATCTAAGGACAGACTATCGTGGATGCAAATTATAGAAGTTCTGCATTCAGGTTTAGTAGGTCTAGAAATGTTTCCCAGTTTTAAAGGATTCTAGAGATCACCCAGTCGAACTCTGTTGAAGACAGGCTGCTAAGCATTACATTAAAAACACAGGTCTTAAAGGCAGTGGGAAGTTAAGTTCAAGTCTTGACTCTGCCTCAACTAGAGTAAGTAGTTTTTGATAATTAATATCTGAGTCTCAATTTCTTTATATGTAAAATCAGAATTAAATGACTTTGTCACAATAATTTCAGAAGAAAGATGTTTACATTGTGCCTGTAAAAAGATGTCCACTAGGTAGCAGGCAATAAATCATAATTGTCAACTTGATAAAAATCAGTAGATGAGTAGAGAAACCAAAAGTGGTAGCCCAATTTCCACAAGAACTTGGAAGAATCAGCCCATGTAACATCAAATCACTTTGGATACAGCATGCTTTTCTAGTAAATTTTAGTACCAAACAGGAAAAGGTTTTAGGTTAACTGCATTACCCAATATTCTGTAGAGTATTTAAACAACCTTTGGAATTCATATCTACAAGAAAACAGATAATGTGTTTATAATTATTTTAATTTAGAATCTTTACACTTTTCAAACAAGTCATTTTTTTAAATGAATGAAGGCATTTTTAAATGGGAAAAATGCTGAGGAGAACATTTTTTCCAATATAAAGCCCAGATTAAATATGTACAAGTTTAGTATTTGATTAATGTTATGTTTAAAACGTACATTGTTAAGTACTTTAAAAAGTACAAAGTATATAAAACTTCCTAATTGTGGACTGGACTATCAATGTACAGATCAATTGAGATATAGTGGCCTATCCTTTTCTTACAATCACTAGTTGTATTTACACACTGGCATGAGGACACTGGCATCATGAGACAGAGCAAGTCACTGGTTTATAGAAAATGTAGTTACTCTTTGCTTTTATAGACATTGCCAAACTTATTTTGAAAACTTATATTCTATGTGCCAGCAGTCTTTCTTTAGTTCTTGTGAAATAGTTTTTACAAAAAGTGAAAACATTACTCATAAGAAACTACAGAGGAACTATAAAACAAGCTTAGTAGATCAAAAACACTAAACATTTACTTTATTTAGAAGTAAATGACTACATGTTGTGTACCTTCCTTATGGCTGACTCTTGCATTGAACAAATTCCAGATCCAACAGTTCTCTCAGAAATTAATCAACATTTCCAATGTACAGATAGACATGTTTTAGGTTAATGTACAAATGTAATAATCACAAGATTACTATTCGTAAACCAGGTGATTCTTAAATCTTTATTAGATTTTAAAAGAACACGTTTGAAACAACTTTCAAAGTGATAGAAACCCTTATATATTGAAATGCTGAAATGTTAGTTTCCATGTTTTTAATTTACAAAACTTATAGGATCCCTTACTAGATCTGATTTCTATTGCAAGCCTGCTTTTTCAAATCATCTAATGTTATTTAGACATAATTATCCCTTTCAAGACACTTACTGACACTATATATCTTCTATCTCAAACATTTACATGCCACCTAAAAGATTATCTACTTTAATCCACACTGAATCTACATTGCATATGTCTTTAATTCATGAGCTCTGAAAGGCTGTAGTATTGCTGAATGGATTATCTCCTTGAATCCCTTATTGGCAGTTCTAGAGGTGTTTGGTGTTTGCTTTTATACCCCATCTTCTAGAATACACAAAATTAGAGCCATGCAAAAGAACTAATTGTTGCACTGTATCAAATGCCCCTGCCGCTTAAGTTAAAAACAGATTCAAAACTTACTTTGTGGGCCTAAATTAATGCACTGTAACCAGTCAGAAGAATCCATCATATATGCTAAGAGGAAACAAACCAGGCTCTAAAAAATTCTTAAAATAAGGCAGGTAGAGAAACTTGTCTAGAATTTTTTAAAGTGACCTCCCGTACACTGTTCTGCTTTTATAAGCCTATCAAGATGAAAACAATTAAGAGTATTTTGCATGCAGATATTTGTGTTATAATTCTACAAATAAATATTAAGCCGGCAAAATACAAATTTTGCAATTGCTTTGTTGAAAAACAAATGATCTGCTTAGATTAGTTAAATCTGCCATGGATCCCCAGATACTATTCTCAGGTGAGCTACCAATGCAATGACTTTCTGTGTAATGGAATTCCATGCAAGCTGAAATTGTATGTAACTATTGGTTGCCAACTGGAGTACAGGCATTGTTTCCCCTCCCCACTCAGTAACTGTGAGACTAAAAAATGTTACTTCACCATTATTGTTACTCAGTGCTTCTGATATAGATAAGGGCAAAAGACTCTGTACACTGGCTAGTTACACTATGTGGCTGATAATTAAAGAAGAAACAAATGATTCCTTTGGGCAGCTAATCAGTTTATAGCATATATTGACTGCTGCTGGCAGAACTTCTCAGTCAAACTGTTTTGTTCTGCAAAACCAGATTAAGTGTCCTTTTTAGGTATTTGCCAGAGGATTGTTTTTAATGTGACTTTAAAACCTAATTCACATTTCGAAAGTACCAGAGCATAAAATAATATGAATTATAACAGGTAAAATAATATAACATGAAAAATAACTTTATGCTCTTAGAAGTAGGTGACCTTTACTAACTCACATTGTTTCTTGAAAAATGAGATTGACTTTAAGTGGGTATGACAACTATCTATTGATAGCTAAACTCTCCAAATCAAATGCTATTTACTTTTCCTATTTTAAAAAGTTCATCATTTTTACTTTTTGAATATTTAGTAAGAAACGCTTCTCTAAACTCTTCCAAGCTATGATCATAGTATTTGTCCAAATGGTCTGAAACTAATTCACTGATAGCAATATAAAACCTCACTTAAAATAGAGCTCAGTCCTCACTTGGCTATAGTATGAAATATTCAGAAAAGGGCACACACACACACACGCACACACACTCATTCACTCACACATCTCCTGGAACTAATTAAAAATTAAATGAAAAGCGGCTAATATAAATGGAGGAGAAAAGTTTCCAGGCACACCAAGGCTCTGTGAATACCGTAAGGGTTGTAAATATCCTAACGTCTGCAAAGGTTCTATTTAAATACATTATTTTAAATTAACCTTAATAATCTAATAATTCAATACATTCATAGTTTCAGATTAAAAAATTTACATATCCTTCCCTCCCTCATCTAGACAAGTATATGAGAACATGAGACTTACATCTTTATTTGTCTCAAAAAATAGCTGCCCAAACAACTAAGTCATTGTTCTTATCTAACTTCTGAAGTGGCAGGAAAACTACATTCCTGGGCACTACATAATCTTTGTGCCTGACCCCCCAAGAACCTTTAAGTCAAATTCATTTACCCCCAGAGGGCAACACACTATTGTATCCTCTCCACTTTCTACCACCTATGAACAATGGATAGTAATTGCAACTGTCATGGGCAGTCAGTAGGAAAAGTAACCCAGTGCTATTTTCCAGGTTTACTGCCAAACCTGAGCTGAACACCTAATAACCATGCCCTGAACAGAAGAAAGACCTACAGTTGCTTTTAAAATGCATCAGAAAACAGTTTTTTGAACAGAACCAGAGGACAATAACCTAACTTGTACTCTGAATGTGAAGCTTAAAAAACTCAAAATTAAAGACAGAAGCTTCTTTGTGATTGTACTGTAGCTTCCTAAACTAACCCCCAAGGCAAGCCTGAAAGGGACAGCTGAGCTTTCCTCTAAGTTTGTCATCACTGCTATTGCTGCTTTTAAGTTTGACTTGTGAAGGAAAACAAGGGAGGGGAAAAAATGTTTGTCCTCCATTGGAATGAGATCAGAAGGCTTGGAAAAGGCAGTCTTCTCTGCTCTACTCTGAGTTATCACCTAGGTCAGAGGAGAATAAAAAACCTTAGAGAATGCATCTTATGCCTCAGGGGGTAAATGGGTTACAAATCCATCAAAATAATATAAAGGACCTGCTGCCTCTGAAGATGAAACTTCTCAGTTCTCCTTAAACTTTGTCTTCAAGCTCTTTAAGGGATATTGATTCTCATTCATTTGAATTTGATTCCATTGAAGATTTTGGTTACTGAATTTGTGGATTAGCACCAATTCATTTTCTCATCATCCTTTCACAAGTAATCATAGCCTAAATATATATAATTCCAAATGATCTGCTTGAAAAATGAAATATTCAGTCAAACATTTTCTGGAAGTTTCTAGATATCCAGATATTAATATCACGTAGGCCAAACATTTAAGACCGATGCTTTGCCTTTTTCCAGGATACACTGATGGAGCAGAGCCTTAAGAGAGACAATTGCTGCTCTCATTGCGAAAACACTTGCACAGACGCACATATGCAAAAAAGTTATTTATACTTATATTTCTACATGTATATTAATTTAAGTCTGGTGATGTTTTAAATATATATTCCACTTCTACCAAAAATGTACACAGTAATATATAACTAAATATTTTATAGTGATGACTAAGTATCTTGACTTTTTCAAAATTAATCCTACTGTAGTACTCAGATTCCATCTCAAAAAAAAAGAACTCAGAATCTTAAGTGTCCCACTAGCAACAAACAGGAAACTGTAGATTGCCTAATGTTTTGAGAAAACATACTTTTAAATTAATTGAAAGGATAATTTGCTCTTATTTTATATGAGGAAATTAAATCTTCTCCCCTTGTTATTAGGAGTTTATTAAGATATGAATATTTTTATAGAATTTTTCTTAGTTGGATGTAATTGTTGATTCAAATAAAACCAAAACAAATTGTTACCCTGATGGGTACAAAAACAACGTTTTATTATGCTCTCCCCATTCATCATTTCCGGTTTTAAATGTAGGTCATACACACCCATATTTCCAATACGTAAAATGTACAAAATCATCCTATAAGATACAGTTTTTAACCTTGCTGTAGGTACATTCTTATTTATAAAATAAATAAATTTTTAAAATTATGAAAATCAGAGCCTGTTAGAGGTATAGTGGGGCGATTCTATGAAAACAACGTATCATTTATTCTATAAGGCATAAAGAAAAAAGAATAAAAGAACCCTGCTACATCCTCCTTCAAGATAGAAAGAAGAAACCCCAAACACAGAGAACGCAAGAAGCAGAAGGGGGTGAGGGCAAAACTACTTTATCACCATTAATATTCCTGAATATGAACTTCATTTTGGTACATTTTGGAACAAAATAATCACACTATATTACCTTTTATTTCGCCAAAGTTCCCCCGATCCCATTGCAAGAAGCTTGTCTTTCCAGTCCTTTGAGAGTAGCTTTTCAATACTGGGGGTTTCTAAGTAAAGAAAAAAGAAGTAAGCAAATCAACATGACTCTCCTTACAATGGAGCTCATTAAAAGTCTATCTGCTAAAAATAAGGCCATCCCTATCCCAGCCCCACTTCATAATGGCTTCATCAAAAAACTGATAACAGGGGGTGGAAAAAAAGAATGTGTTTTGTCACCTGCTGTTTCAAAATCATTAGCTTTTTCCTCTTGCGGAACAAAGCCATACTAATTCTTTATGACAATGGGTACACATAAACCTTGCAGTTCATTGTTTTTCAATTTGGTGAACAAATTCTTGCTATAATGGATGCTTGTCAATTTCAGGGTGTTAGTCTGCAGTCAAAAAATAATTATGTTGATAAAATGCAGAGTAAAAAAAGGCAAAGAATTAGCTCTTAAATCTGCTACATGTAATTATATCCCTCTGTGTGTTTACAATTACATCCACTTTATAATATGTGTTTAACATCGTGTGGTGGTAAGCACACTGTGGCAAGATTTGCCAGTGCCGCGAACGTTAAAAAAAAAGTTGGTATAAAGAAGCTTTAAAAAGATTGCAAAATCTAGAGAAGTGAGAAATGCCTATAATGGAAACCTATTATTTGCTTATTTCAGATTTGTATCATACTCTTTTAAAATACCCTGTATTGGGACAGGGCACACACATTTTAGAAAGCAAGGTCTGCTGTAGTCTGGTATTGGTTTCTACATATAACATAGTTTTTGACCTTTCCTTTTGTGTTGTATTTTAATGTATAAGTAAATATAAATGCTAATAAAAACTCCCAAACATTAAACTCAGTTTCAAACAATACAATTGTATATTCTTGTCAGCATTTAGATGGGTACACAATTACAATGGCTTTCAATCCACGATTAGCACTGCATTCACTTAGAAAATGGAATGTACTAAAAGATAAGTGTCCCAGTATGCTCCATCTAAATAACAATACCCACACTTATTATATAGATCTAAGACATACACTGCCATTCTCCACATTGGTGTTTATGTGTATTTGTGCTTGTTCAGGCATTTGTTTACCCCCCCACTAGGAGCATAAAGGGAGTACGTGTTAACTTATCAAAGGGACCGTCTGGCCTACAGACCATAATATTATTAGAAACTGGTTAATTTTCCCCACAGTAAAATACATTTTAAAGAGTTTCCTTTATCATGTTTAGCTAATGCTAACTACTTTTTCCAGGGCCCCATCTTTACAGCAATCAGCTAGCAGTCACAAAGCCTGTCTGGAGTTTTCAACAAAGCAGAGATGCAATTTTCCTTGGAAAAAAAATATAACATTATGGAACACTTTTGTCTCACATGTCGGAAACTTGTGGAAAATAAAATGGTGAAAAGCTCTGAATGATTACTCTTTTACATGGTCTATATGTATACATATGTGCAAATATGTATATACACTTACAACAAATAATATATGCACATTTACCTATGGAATGAATTTGAAAAGAATGAATGAAGTTGAATAAATGAAAAATGAATTTTTTCCTTTGAAACAAAATACGTAGCTCTATTTTTCACATTTAAGAACGAATACTGAATAATTTACTTTGAATTTTTTTAAAAAATCCCAATTTCTATATTATTTCAGAATATTAACAGCAATTCTAGGAGTAATAAAACAGAGTAATTATCTTCATATTGCAACCAGTATTTCTCTTCACTGAGGCTTTAAAAGTAACTTTAAAATACTTCTACAAGAACTTCCAACATTTCTACATTTCCAGTGAACGGTTTGAGAGTGAAATTATTTCTTAAACCTTATCAGAGTAGGTCAAACAAACACCACTGTTTCTTTTTTCCAGTACTCTACGAAAATTCTTGAGTAGCATGTAAACAGGGCACAGCCAATATGGTATTTGCAATAGAGTACTGTCAGTCATTAAAAGCTAACAAACCTTTGCAAAGCAGGAATGCAGCAATAGAAATCCATTGTGCACTAACAATAGGCCCCTGAACCTCCAGGCACCAAAAGCAGACCATTTTACTTTTAAGGCTATTGTCTGCAAAGTCCATGACAAAGCTTTTCCCCCTGCAGCTAGACAAAATATTCACTGTAGTGTGCTCATAAAGAAACAGAAGTCTTCTGTCTAAGTTGCAGAGTTAAAGAAACAGCAGCCAGATTTCTGAAACCTGCAGAACATTCCTGGCCTCTTTATTAACTAGCATAAAGCTATAAGGCTGGTAAACAGAGCCAGTTTGTTCAAGTACTTGACTTTTAAGCATATACTACAAAAAAACCCAAAAAAACAACAACAACAAAAAATGAATAACTTCGTAAAGACTAAGTTATTTGGAAAATGTAAAATCAGAAACATATCTAACTCAGGGTTGTTATGTCTGTGGATGAATAAAGACACTAATACTTACAACTTGGATGAGGTATATACTTTAAATTCAGATTAAAATACATTTATATAGCAGCCTATGTGCCAGGAACTATGCTAGAGGTTTTTATCTGTATTCTCTTAATCATAATAACCAAATGAAGACTTAGATTGTGTTATTACATCTATGTTACAGGTTTAAAAAGGTGAAGCAGCAGCAGCAAAAAGAAAAAGAGGACTGGTCTGAGGTTCCACAAAATGTAATGGGCAGAATTGAGGTCTTGAACTAAGTTGTTTTCCTACAAATTCCTAACTCTCTTATCAACAACAAAATGATATAATAGCTACTATTTAGAGGGCTAAATGCTAAGCAAGGTACCAGGTCCTTTGCAAGTGGTATCTCATACTTCTCACAGTAATCTGCTGAATTAGATATTGGTACCTCTGTTTTACCATTTAAGAAACCAAAACTTAGGAAGTTATCATGACTTGCCCAATGTGGAGTTAATTTGACCTATTGGATCCCAAAAATCTTTGTTCTTTGAAGCACATACATTGCTATGGTTTCAGTGGGTACCCCCAAAAGCATACGTTGAAAATTTATTTTCAATTTCAATTTCAAAATTTTCCATTTTGAATCCCTAATTCAAAAGGGAGGTGAGGCCTCACGGGAGGTATTTAGGTCTTAAGGACTCTAGCCATGAATGGATTAAGGCTGATTAAAGAAAGACTTCAGGGTACAAGTTCCATCTGTCTCTCATGTGTGCACTCTCTTATTCTTCTGTCTTCCACCACGGGGTGATGCAGCAAGAAGGCCCTCACCAGATGCTAGCATCTTGAGGTTGGACTTCTCAGTCTCCAGAACTGTGAGTAATAAATTTCTTTTCTTTATAAATCATCCAGTCTGTGTTATTTTGTTATGGCAACACAAAACTAACACACACACACATACATATTCTCTCATTTCATCTACAAAACAATCCAGGATAATAGGAAAAAACAATTCTTATTAACTCCCTTGGCTGGATGAAGTAATAACTTGATGAATTTTCTAGGGTAACCTATATGTATGAGCAGCAACTATGAAATAAAAAGACAGGATTTTTCACAGTTTTTGTTTTTAGGGTGTGTTCCAATTATATGCCTTGCACTCTAGGATTCCGGATAATTTAGTGACATCCTATGAGTACACAGCAGAGATATACAATGAAATGATTCTTTTTACTGATATTGTAGAAGGAATATTGGGCTGTAAGTCAAACAACCTAGGTTCTCTCCAAGACAGTGACACTGGCTAGATGGGTCTGTGGGAGTGAGGAGGGAAGAGGATCATAAAGACATCATTTCATCCACTTCACCCCTCTCTCTGAATTTCTGTAAAGAGCTTCAAAAACAATCCACATTCAATAATCTACCAACTGCTACAGTTTCCATTTGTTTTCACTGATAGTTCTTGAAAAAACAGTAAAAATGGATCTTACAATAATGAGCACAATGAATGGACATGTAGCAGTGATTAAATTTCTCTGAAAATGGTAAAGATCTAGTAAAAAATTCACGTTTCTAACTGTAAAGGACCAAATGGCAAGAGCCCAATATTTACAATACACCTGTTGGCTAATGTGTGAATGAGTAGAGTGAAATTTGACACAATTATGTAAGTGCTGCTTCACTGCTTATGGAGTGAATAGATAGCAATTATCTATTAAATATTTAATTTTCTAAAATAAGATTTTAAACATGTACACACATAGAACTGTATTTTGTACTACGAATATGGTATGTGGGGTATCTAGTTATTCACAAATGTTAAAATTCTGGAGTTTCCTTTAATTTTTAAAAATTTTTGTGGGTACATAGTAAGCATATATATTTATGAGTTTCAACTATTTTCATGTTAAAATGTGTCATGTTTTTCACTTGACACTAAAAGATTTTCCTGAAAATTCCTTCACCTGAGAGTTCATTCTCCCAAGCACTGGAATATCATGATTACCCTCGAAGTAAGAACTAGGGCTCCCTATATTAAAATAAGTGGGAGAGTTAATAATTATTATTTGCATAGCATTTCCATTTACAGAATGCTGCCAGATACAATATTTTTGTCAGTGGCATATATAATTGTTATATTCATTTTTCAGATGAGGAAACTAAGGCTCAGAAAGATGCTTTGCCCAACATCAGCTCATCACTAAATAGAACAGATGGAATACAAAACCAAGCTCTCCCAATTTAAGGATCTATCTCTTTAGGGGAAAGGTAAATGCATATATTTTAAAAGAGAGAATAAAATACAGTTAGGAAATAGGCTATAAGATAAATTAGAAATAAAATATACCCTTCATCATAAACACACTAATATTAAGATGAGTCTAGTTGGATTACTCTTGTTTCTTTCTGCCAACAGGACCCTTCTGATACATTTGCCTGCTTTTCCCTTCTCACCCTTGCCTCTTTTGCTCACATATGCTTCTTCACATCAATGCCTATGGCAATCTCCACCAGTGAATGGCCCCCCCAACTGTGCCAGCCATTGTTACAACAGCATCCTGCCTCTTTAGGGCCTGTTCATTCCCTATAACTCTCACTCCTTTTTCCCTTCAGTGCCAAACACTCTTAAGACTGACTCCCTCATCTGGAACAATGAGACCTAGAGACTCATGCCAACATATTGTAATTCTCCAGCAAGCTGCCAGTGCCAAGAATTAAACCACTTTCGCTCCAGTGCAGTAGCTTTACACACAAGCTCAGGTATTTGCTTTGTGTTTATGTAGTTTTTTTTATTTTTTTTTCTTAATCTCCCTTCAGCTGCTGTGGCAGAGCTCACTGAAAAATCGAACAAGCAAAAAATACATTATGTATAATATTTGACTTTTAAACAAAGTCTCAGGAGTTAGGTTATACCAAATCTATCACTGTTTATACTTTAATTTTATAGCTTAAACTAAGCTGTGTTATTCTTGACATGTGATAGTGTACACATTGAGGAATGGAAGTTGTCTTTTGGAGGAAACTAGATTTCAAAATATACCAATATCTCCTTGAAAGTAAAAAAGCAAAAGCATATATAGACTATTCATGCCATAAAATAAGAATTATAGAGCTGAAAAGATCTTTATACATCATTTAGATAAGCATTTCATAAAAGCAATTGAGGGAAACATATTATCTTACATAAATGGAACATAAATGATTTGGCTACTTAAAACTAAAACAATATAAGCATTTGATTGTCATGCAAATCTAGTAACACTAAAAAAATTTATATTTCTTCTCTACAAAATGTAGATCATTTTATATAGTAACAGATTGGCACTTTTTAAGTTAGTCACAGATTATATAGCATTTTAAAAATATTTGACCAAGGAAATTACTGTTGGGAGGTGACTGTGTATATGGCTCAATACAATTTGGGCAATAACTGGTTAAGACCAAACTTTTCATTTTACAGACTAAAAATGTACAAATTAGAGACGCTTAATAACTTGCCTAATATCACAAACCTATGTAAAGATAAAAGCAGAGCTTGCAGTCCAATTTCCAGTTCAGTGTTCTCGACAGTATACCATATACCACCATAAAGTTTTTTAAATAAATGGCCAAACTCTTGAAAAATGAAACTGTAGTTCTGTTTTCTTCACTTCATCTAGCTTAAATTAGTAATTATTTGATAGGTGGTACTGGTGACTAATCTGTGTTAGAACTATGTACTATTAACTCAGTAATCTCTGTTAAAATGAGAAGCTTTCAACTGGTAGCTCCATGAAACTGAAGAATAAATGCAAGTTAGTCTATTTTTCTTCAAAAGGCTAATTACAATTTAATATGTTGCTATTTAATTAATCTAATTATAATAAAATTATTTTGAGGGGAGATTGAGCTAAATCTGAAAATTGTATATCAGTAAGAGTTCAATTCATGTTGACAATAGCTGCATATTTACACAATATTAGGAAGCAAATTTTAAACAGCATAGTGTAAGTAATATTGACTTTTACATATCTGGAAAGTTATTTGTACACTAAAAACCAGAAGGCCCCGTAACAGTCCCCTTAGTCAAGTATTACACCTAGTCTGCCACTGGAAATACCAAGGTCTTCAAGGAAATGTTAAAAAATAAGCTGGGCATGGTAGTGGGCCTACAGTCCCAGATACTCAGGAGGCTGAGGCAGGAAGATTGCTTCAGGCCAACGGTTTGAGGCTGTAGTGCACTTTGATTGCACCTGTGAATAGTTACCACACTCCTGCCTGGGCAACACAGCAAGATCCCCTCTCTAAAAAAATCGTAATATAACATATACCACAATATACAACAGAACGCACAAGAAATTCCATAGCATTAAGACTTTGATAAGCTTTATTTTTATATGTAATTATCCTGAAGTGAATTAAGCTCTGGAAATACTTTACTTTTAGTATTGCCAAAATACTTGTTTGTTTCCACTTGAAATTTAATGAGAGCTTGTTAATAGAAAAAAAAGTCTTTGGCTGACTCAAGTCTTAAAATTTTTAATGTGCAGTTTTTGGAATATGTAATACTTAAATCATTAGTCATGGGATTAAATTTTCTTGTTGCATCAGCTGAACCTGCTCAATTATAATCGGTGTTATATCACGTTTTAGAAGAATATTTTTTATCACATGATTAAATATGTCATAATCAATATAGTATCATTACTACCTATAGGTAACCTTGGGTTTACTCCTCACAAGATATATTTTCTACACAAAAATATCTATTAAAAGATAGGCTTTACTCATATGTGATAGAACAATGATTGTTTCATCCACTCCATCACTCATAAAGTAACTGCATTTTCTTAGATAGACTACAACTCTTCGTTTTGTTCTTATTTCAAATATTAAATCCCAGCAAAAAGTATTTCAACAAGAAATTGCAGAGCTACTCCTCATGTACAAAATCTCCTTTATGTTTTACTGCTAAATATTTAAAATGATAACGTAATGTCATATATAACCTGACTTCATCACTTACTAAGTTTTGTGCCCTTTGGCAAGTAATGTAACCTCTCTATGCATCCATTCACTTAGCTACAAAAGAGGCTAACAATTGCATTTACTTCACATGGTTGTTGTGAGAAGTAAATGAGATAATTTATTTAAAGCCCTTAAAACAGTGTCAGGCACACAGTGACACCCAAAAATGTTGACTAACCTTACAACTACAATTTACTATAAAACAACCCAAGAAAATCATTTCAAAAAATCAAGTAAAATATGTTTCACTTTGCCTGTCACGAACACTACCCCAGAAATCAAAAGTTTCATCAAAGAGTAATAGGTCTACTTGTACCCATTTTAATGATAACAACCTACTATTAATTTATATGGTTATCTATCATTTCTATGAAGTCTTCAGTTTGATCATATCTAAACAGCACAAGTACAAAATTGCTCAACTAATCTTTGCCTTTTTGCTTTTTTTTTAATTTGACAGTTGTCTTTCTAACTTCCCATAGGTTCTGTTAGGTTCTCAACAATGTCTAAAACTTTTAAGCCAGTGCTGTTGACAAGTGAAAGGGAAAAACAAATAGCTTTGTAGTGCTCTTTTCCCAGGGTCACCTAACCAATGATAACAGGTATTATTTTCATATATAAGCACTGAGCCCCGCCCTCTATCAGGGCTAACTCACCCAACCCCCGATAGCAAAAAACATTTTCACTTTTAATAAAAATGGGAGAGTGCAGCACTCCTGAGTCAGGCTCTTTCAGTAAAGTGCACAGTTAATGAATATGGTCCATTTGGATTCAAATAATTTGTAATGTCAGCAGAGTACAGGTGGGAAGATGTGAATCAAATTCAAGTTATTAGTTACAATAAGGAAGTGGAGAATAGGAGGGTTACTAAGGCGAGAGGAGTAGAATAGAAAAGCAAAAGCAACTGGATAAAATATTGGGAGGAAAAATACTTATGATACATCTGTAACAGTCCACTTATAAAAGTTAAAATATTTCTTACAAAAGATTTTGATGACTGTATTTGGTGTTCATCCATCAAAAGACCAATTTTCTTACAGATTAATTGTAATAATTCTGTTATTTTCCATATATTCCATTTGAAATAGTGTTTTCTCAATTGTGTACATGTGAGACAGAACAAAAAAATAGAAAAGATACAGTAAGAACTATAAGCTATACATTATAGCATAAAGTATATGAGAATCAGGCACTTAAAGTTAAATTCACAAGGCAAATTTATAAACAAACTGAGGAAAAATTTAAGGTACCTTAAATATATCACAGCTTAGTAAAGATGAGCGTGCATAGTTCTGAGCAAATTATGCCTATTTATATATTTAAGAAAAGAATTACCTAAATATATATTTGAATTATAAAAGAAGCAATTACCCTACTAAAAAAGTGACTTCACATAGTCACTTTGTGTAATTGGATGTCTAGACCATGTTGAAAACCAAAATTAATATTTGCAGAATGTTGTTATTGTCATTCAAAATGGTAAAAGTGGGTGGTAGAGATAAAGAAGATGCAAAAAGTATAGAAATAGAAAACAATTTAACATACATTAGAATAAGAATTTCAATACTTAAAAAAATATGACAGAATGTTTTACCACTGGAAGTGAGAATTAAAGCACACACAGCCTGATGATAAACCACTACACATCCTGAATCTTCTCCATCACAACATATGTGAAAACAAATCACAATCTCAGCCTGCCAGATGCCTGAAAAGATATGAACAATAAAAACTGACACGATTCATATGATAAATCAAATATTGTGATATGCAGGTAGTTGACTAGTTGAGCTGAAAAGCTAGTTATAATTCAAGTTACATTTTAATGTTCTAATACATAGAATCAGATTTTAAAATTAAGAAAAAAATCCTCTGATTTGCTTAATATCGTATATTAAAATTTGTACATACATACATAGCCTTCTCAACCAAAGTAGTCCATCTGCCTTAACAACCTTTTATTATTTCGTCTCTTACAACCTTTCATGAATTTCAGATTTTTGTCATTTTAGAGCAATTTTAGGTAAGAAAATATAATAGCTTTATTTGCAAAAGGGCATTTAATGTTCACAAGCTTAGATACAATCTAATCAACAATGAATCCTGCTGTCATGTGTTAGCTATGATGTTGCTGTGACCTCAAAAGCGTGGAATAACAACAAAAAAGCCTGTTAGAGTTTTCCTTAAGAAGTATTTTCATATTAGAAGAAATAAGTGAAATAAGATTTAAAAAAGTGAGCAAACAGCAACAATAAATAATTAAAGGAAGTCTAGATACACAGAAAAACAGAAAAGCAGAGTGTGATGTTTCACTTTTCCTGTATCCTCAGAGACTTCCCATTCTTAATGATAAAGGCAGTGGGTATAAAATTAGGTATATATAATTTATTGAAATATTAATTTAATTTCTGAACTTAATGAATGCACAAAAGTATTATCTCTGCTTTTAATGGCCTAAAGTACCATTAGAACTATCAGACTACTTAAAAACCAAAATACACTTCATTTATAGATACTGCCATCTTCTTTTTTGTGTGAATTTGCCAAATTCATACAAATATGCATGTACACACACACAGACACAAAGGATCAGGAGGCATTATATTCTATTTATGCATTCATTCATTTCTCTAACAGTCATTGGTTAAGCCCCTACTACGGCACTGTGCTAAGAACAAAGGTATGGCTTCTGTACCTTAGAAAACTCACCGTCTCGTGAGGAAGATACATCAATTGTGATCAGTCACTAAAACCTTTTATTCAAACTGCTACAGTGTCACTGAGTTGTTTTCCTAGTGTTTCATTTATTGAGGCAAAATTAGAGCTAACGATGCCTTACTTGAATGATTAAATTAGTGAATAGTAAATAAATGTGCAGACTTTTTCTAAACGCTACTATGGCAGTATTTCCATATAGTAAAAGTTCTAAAGTAATCTTCTGGCCATCAGTTAAACCTGCTCCCATTTTGAGTTGTCATCAGGCACCCCCAGAATGGGAGCAATTTCTCATCTTGTCTGTAATGAGGAAAATAATTGAATCACATAAGCAATATAAAGTTAAATTTAAACTATATGAATATGAAAAGTAGAGACAATTAGTTAAATACACAGTATATACTACATATTTTTCCAGGCATGAAGGGGATTATCAAGAGCATAATAGAATTGAACCCTACCCACATAGAGGTCAAAATTATAGGAGGCTTTCTTAAAATGCAAAATTCCAGGGCCATCAGAGAGTATGGTTCATTATATCTTGTTTGAATCACAGGAATCTTAACTTTTCTAAGATCTGAGGTAATTCCTTGATGAAAACACTGACATGGATTATTAAAATATGGATAAAAACATCACAATAAATATTAAAAATTTTGAATTGAAAACTTTTTAAAAATGACTGAGATGTGAAAGAGTAAAATCTACTGAATTCTTCTTAGAAAGTTAAAAGAATTTTACCAACATCACAGTCATGAGTAATAATTAAATATCAAATATTATCAACAAAAAATCCAAATATATTTCCATACTTTGCTGTTTTACAGCTTCATGAAATGTAAATTTTTTTTTTTTTTTTTGAGATGGAGTTTCGCTCTTGTTACCCAGGCTGGAGTGCAATGGCTCGTTCTGGGCTCACTGCAACCTCCGCCTCCCGGGTTCAAGCAATTCTCCTGCCTCAGCCTCCCGAGTAGCTGGGACTACAGGCGTGCACCACCATGCCAGCTAATTTTTGTATTTTTAGTAGAGACGGGGTTTCACCATGTTGACCAGCATGGTCTCGATCTCTTGACCTCATGATCCACCCGCCTCGGCCTCCCAAAGTGCTGGGATTATAGGCGTGAGCCACCACGCCTGGCCGAAATGTAACATTTTTAATGCAAGAAAAACAGTCAAAGTAAAATGCAGTAAAAACTACTAAGGGAATAAAACTGTATATAACTTATCTATTATATAGGCGGAAATGAAGAAAATGTTTTACTGATGTATTTTGATCAAAAATTTTGTATAACTCTTAAATAAGGGATTATGAATCATGTGACCACATATTCCACATATTAGAAACACATCTGTAATCCCAGCACTTTGGGAAGCCAAGGTGAGAGCATCTCTTGAGCCCAGAAGTTGGAGATCAGCCTGGGCAACGTTGGGAGACCTTGTCTCTATCAAAATCAAAATTAGCCAGGCATGGTTTTGAGTGCCTGTAGTCTCAGCTACTGGGGAGACTGAGGTGGGAGGATCCTTTGAGCCTGGGAAGTAGAGGCTGCAGTTAGCCAAGATCGTGCCATTGCACTCCAGCCTGAACAAGAATGGTCCTTGTCTCAAAAAAACAGAAACATATATATATATTCCTCAACATAATGCACTATACACATAAGAGGCATATATTGTTTATGTAAGTCGAAAACAGAAAAGAGAAACTCTTGAAATGTCAGCCAAATGACCAGAACACCATCTCTGAAATGTTGAGAAATGAAGTGAGGTAGGTTTGGGGAAGTGTGATAGAATCATGTTACAAGTAACTTGATGAATCAGAGAAGAGCAAATGAGATCATGTCTTCTTTATTCAGAAAATCCCCTGTGTAAACTCTTTAAGGGAATGGGAGGGCCAGAAATTACAAATCCTGGAAAGGGCGGTATGGTAGAAAATAAGATAGTCTATATAGCTTGAATATAATGAACATGGATTTCTACAGGACAACAACATTTTGAAAGGTTATTCTTCCTATATTCTTAAAAACATCAGTAAGTAATATCCATAGAATCGTGTCTCATATCTAATAATTGAGAGGAAGGAAAACATGACACATAAATATTTGAAAGGATAATGAAATATGGGGAAGGCAAGAGAAAGAGTACTGTTGAATATGCTCCTGCACTTATCTTTTCAGAAGTAAACGTTGAACATCTTCACTCTTATATATATAATAAATGATAAAGATACAGATCTATAGATATATCACTTAAATCCTTGTCTTTCAGACACATTAGTATAATTAATATATAATATTTACATATGATTAGAACTCAACCTTTCATTAAGAATGTATCCGAGGAAAAAAAACAGTGGGGGTAGGGAGGGCTCCAAGGATGCTCACCATACTATGCCATGGATTCCATGCTTTCCTCATGAGTCACCCACTTCAAAGAATGACATTTTAAAAGGCAGAAACATGCTTGCTTACAATAGTCTAGGGGTATTAGTGAAGGACAATGAAACATAAGAGGTTAAAAAATTAAGGTACAGATCAGTATTTCATCTCAAAGGGATGGAAGAATCAAATAAAAAAAGAGACCAGCCAATTTTCTGACTTAGGGGTCAGAGAGCAAGATTTTACGAACTTGGAAATGGTCTCTTTTAAAGCCATGAAGTTCTGTGTTCCACATGTCAGAAACTCAAAGGTGTTTACACCTCTGGGAATCTTCTCTAAGGTATAAAAAACCCCAGGAACCTCCTATGGCAGTTTTGTCTCAGCCCAGCAGGGTCTCTTTCACGGAACAACTAGATATCTCACCCAAACTGAACACCAGGATGAATATGAAAGTTTCAGAAAAACTTCACTGGTCTCAACTAATTGGAAAAATTCTCCCAATTCTTCAAAGGAGATAATTTAGATGAAACATTGTTAATAATTAGGATAAATTCGAAACATATATTTGAATCATTCTTATAAAGTGTTCCAATAATAAGAGTTGAGATCTTCAATTAAATTACAAACATTCCAAATAAGTAATTCCAACTACAGTAGCTGCTCATAATCTAATTTGCACAAGGCAATTTTTATTTCTTACAAGCCAAATATTTTCACATGAGAAATCTGGTAAGTAGGGACTCCATGTTTGGATCCCCTTCTATGAACACTCTTGTGCTCGTGGAAGCTGTTTTTCTCTCTCCTGGATATCCCTCTGGAGTCCCCTTCCACGAACACTCCCTTCATGGAAGCCTGTCTTCCCCTCCTAAACTGCATCTCTCTCTATTCCCTTCCACTCAGCGTGGAAGCTGCTTTCCTCTCCTGGATTCCATCTTTCTGGATTCTTTCACTCAGTGTGAGAGTTAGCTGTTTATTTCTCTCTCCTTCTCCTGTTTCTCTCTCTCTCTAAATAAATCACTTTCTACAAACTCTTTTGTAAAAAAAAAAAAAATTAAAAAAAAAAAAGAAATCTGGGAAGTGAAACAGATAAGTCATTGCAATAACTTTGTAATCATCAAAATTGATCTTTATTACTTAACAGGGATAAGCACTGAAAGGTGTATTATCTACTTAAAATATACATTTATGAGATTAAAAATAAAGTGTTTCATTTCTAAAGAAAGAAACAAAAACACCATTGTTCCCTGGTAGCTACCCAAGAACAAAAGAGAAATTACTTCGTATAATGAGGGAATTAAATTCTTTACAAGAAAGTTTCCAAAACGTTTAAATTACATTAAAGTAGATATGTAATCTAAGAAGTTTTCCTATCATACAGTAGGTGTCAATGTATTATTTTAGTCCATAATTCTAAACATAAAACTTGGGTTTATTTTTCTTTCTTTTCCTTAGCAAATTGTTCAGTTTATAGAGTAGTACCCTCAGAAATTGAAAAGCAGCAAAGCCAAATCTCAAAACATGTGAAGAGTTCTGTGCCACATGAAGGCGTTTAGAACTAAACCTAGTACCTTTAAAAAGTACCTGATTTGAGCCTAATTGAATCTCTTCTTTCCATACATATTCTGGCCTTTCTGTTGTTGATGTGACATATAAAGTACTTAAAAAATAATGATCAGTGAAGTTTCACAGCATGGAAGGAAAAAAAAATAAGAGGGGGAAAAAGTTTATTTCACACTATTTGAATTACATGTAGGTAGTTCTCTATGGGACCATTACCAAATCCTTTAAGCCCACCAGCCTCTTACCTACATTAAATTAATGAGGCATCTCAAGCATTCATTCTTCACCAGCAGCTCTAGGCTCTCCAGTTGGACACCTACAATTTACTAAATTACAAACAGTGACCTAAGGGAGACATCTGTTTGTTATATACAATATTGTATTAACAAATAAACTAGAAGAATATTTGAGAGATTAAGATGATAAGATACATGTTGGATTGTATTTCTGGGGTTAATAGGGGCCGGTCTACAACTCTGTGATCTTCTCTTTACCTATACAAGTTCCTATTTTCCCATCAGGAAATAAAGGTCTCTAAAGATCAACATTATGAAATATAATACTTACGAACAATCCAATACTAAGAGGTCTCTATTATGCCATGATACTCACTACCTCCATACAGTACTTTTATTAAACCTAAATACATTAAGCTTGATTATAATCAATTTTTTATAATACCACCTTCTTACTAATGCTCATAACACTTGGCTCCCAGGGATGTACTTATAATGAGGTGGCCGGTGTATCTTCCATTAAAGGCCTCTGTTGGAGTTTCTATAGTGCTTTTTTTCATATATTTCAAGTTAAATGCTCCCTCTATTTTTTTCCCTCACAATATGTGAGGCATGTTTACCTCACAATAGCCAGTCCCTTGTCAATGATTAATTTTCTATCAAAAAACAATTTGCTTCTTTTTCCTTTGTCCTGTCATGGTTTCAGAAACACCTCTTTCTTTCTCCCGTAACCGTGGCAGAAACTCACCTCTTTCCTCCCTTCAGACTACCACTTTCTAGCCTCCAAATTGTTTCTAATAATGTATAGTCAAAAACATTTAGGAGCAACCCCCTGCCCTACCCACACAAAGCAGGCTAGTCAATTAACAAAAACAAAACCCTGAATTATCAAGGCCATAACTGAGCCAAAAAGTACTGTAGCCATTTATTTTATATGACCTCAGCAATTTCTTGATTGAATTGCAACCCTGCATTAAATCAAACACTGTGTGTGATTTCACAAATGCTGGGTGTGTAAGGTGGAAGCAAGGAGGGGAGAGAGTGACAAAAATATTACTTAAACAACTCAGAAAAAATTGTTTCAGAATTGTTTTCTTTTCAACATGCTCTTTGCTTTGTTATGGAACTTATATACATTTTGTGGAATCTCTAAAACAGTATTCCCAGGCGTGTTTTAACAGAAATAATGGAAGCATAATTGATTGCAGCTGGGAATGTCATCCTATCAGTAAGCAGCACCTAACTGACAAATACTACAAGCTTGTTAAAGATTCCTTTATGAACTGGGCACTGTGAGAAGACTGGGCATTCTTTATCCCATGTATTCAAATTAAAATCTTTGCTGACTTACTTCTCAAATTTTACTAGACTACAAACATTAAGTGGTTAGTTTGCTGGCCTCTATTCAGTTGGTTTGGGCAGAGAAGGTGGGGGTGCTTGTTTTATAAAGTTAAATACATAACAGGTTTATAAACATGCTATATCTTTCTGTCACAGTGGAGATATTCAATAAAACAGCCTTCTCAGTACATGAACTTTCAGAGGAGAAAGAAAAATAAGTAAAATATCTTACTCAGAAATCCATTTTTGTGAATCAGATTACTATACATTTCTTCATACATATCATATTCTAATCAGGGACTACCAAGGTTCAATTCTTATCTAGAAGCAGCTTTTATATCACTTTTTAAGTTTACTTAACACAGACTTTCCCAAAAAAGGAGCAGAAAAAAAAAAGAAAGAAAAACTAGTAACTCCACATTAAATTACTAAGAGAAAAGCTACAGTAAGTCCCTTTTCCTATTTTCTTATATTTGTGTAGCTGTTAGACATTTTGCAAAGGAGGGGGAGTACCAGCCAGCCTTTCACAACAAAAGACCTACTGTCACTGAGCCATTCCCAGACATGGTGGAAACCAGCCCACAGGAAAAGGCCTGGCTCCAATGTTAGGCCCCGGCCGAGTACAGTCACTATATTCACTCAAATTGGCAACAGGTCTCAGTGTTCCTGGCTTTGAGCTGTGAACAAGGGTCGGGATTGAATAACCAATTATACAACCGCTGACTGAGTTTATCCAAGGTTTGCAAACTGCTATAATAGCCCAGTATTCAACCAACTGTTTTATCCTTTTCCAGATATAGTGTCATATCTCCCCTTGTGCTCCATTTACATGTCACTTTATTACATACATCCATTAAAAAGGTTAATACAGTGTCACACTCAATGCCTAAATATTGCCTTACAGGAGTTCTGCTTCTCTCCGGGGGCATTTCATAGACACCTTTCTCTGTCTTTCACTTTCTCTCTGCAAGTTAAACCAAGTTTCTGTCAAGACTACAAAACAGTGCACGAAGAACAGTAGCCAAATGTCAACAGTTTCAAAAATATTCCTTATACAAATAGGCTGCTTTAACCCACCTTGGTATATAAAAAATGTAAAAACTCTGAAGTTTAGCAGTTCAGACTAGCACCCAAATTTGAGGTGCTCATATAAATTCATAGAAATATGTGCCTTCCTCCTCTGCCAAAATGGACGTCTCTCTCAAAGTTCAAGAAGACCTGACATTTCTCCCCAGCGTATTTGCATGCCTGCTTTATACAAAGTAGTTATGATGGAATTAAAAAAAAATGTTTGAATACTTTTCCTAAATATCTACAAATGTGAAATTCCTGAATAATTACCTTCCAATTCAATAAGGCATAAGAGATATGGTAGAAATATCAGGTAGCTTTGAAGACACTGGCAATTTTTTGATGTCTTCATCTTTGGCCCTTTATTTTTATTCCATGCTTTGTGTTAACAGGTGTTTTACACATAACTTATATGACCCACTGAAGCTATTTATCTTTAAAATCAGTAATACAGATTCCTTTTAGAAACATGATGTCCAATGGATTATGTACAAATTACACCAACATTAAATAACAAAGCTGGCTAAAATTGAGAATGATCAAATCACTTACGTCTTCTGTAGATATTTGAAATACCTTTAGGTCTTTTGTTTATCTATAATTAAAATAAGAAAGTTCTCTCAAATCCACAGTGAAAACCTTTTATATAGCAACAGCTAATCGAGAGCTAAATTATCAGTAACCTTTAAGTGTTTTACATATATTTATTTTTAATTCTTACAAAATGCTACTTGTAGTTGTGAAGAACAAGAACTTTGTAGCTAGCCTTCCTCTTTCATTTACAAGCTCTGACATCTGGTAAAATTACTTAACCTCCCATGCCTTATCCATAAAGTTAGCATATACCTAATATGTCAAACATATAGGGCTATTTAAAGTATTAAATGACTTTCTCTAAGTGAGGTACCTCAATATACTAAATACATTGAAGTGCTTGTCACCATCAACATCATTGTCAGGATCATGACCATATTAATAATTTATTGACCAAATAACCAAATCTCAACCAGCACAGTGAGTGGCAGAGCACACGGCAACCTTTTACTTTTTCAAGCAAATTGGTATCTGTAAGCATTTCCTTACTAATAATATCAGTCTTCATTTACTGAGCATCTACTATGCTTAGTTATTTGCAATGCCAAAGTGTAGGAGAAACACTATTCTAATAAAGGAGTCAAATCTTATTTCTGCAATTCTTGAGTTGGATATAAATACTTAATATTCTGAATTCTATCATGGGCTTTCTTTAAATTATTGTTAATTCTAGCTAAAAGTTTTAAGCATGACTATTTTTGTTTTATATATATATATATATATATACACACACACATATATATGAATATACAAAATAATAAATACTTGTAATTTACTGGCCCTCATCTGTGACTAAATAATTTGTTCAACAAATCCAGTGGTGGTAGAGTTGGCAAAATACAATCTATTCTGAAAAACAAAAGTGTAAAACTGTAAATATAAAATCCCCGTGCAGCATTCTCGTTGTTACCAGTTCGTTCATTCTTTCTTTCTTTCTCTCTTTCTCCCTTCCTTCCCTTCCTTCCTTTTCTTCTCTTTTCTTTTTTCTTTTCTTTTCTTTCTCTCTCTCTTTCTCTCTTTCCTGAGACAGAATCTCATTCTGTCACCCAGGCTGGAGTGCAGTGGCACAATCTTGAATCACTGCAACCTCCACCTCCCAGGCTCAAGGGATTCTCTGATCTCAGCACTCCCAGTAGCTAGGACTACAGGCACACGTCACCATGTCTGACTAATTTTTGTATTTTTAGTAGATATGGGTTTTCCCCATGTTGGCCAGGTTGGTCTCGAACTCCTGTCCTCAAGTGATCTGTCCACCTCAGCCTCCCCAAGTGCTGGGATTATAGGCGTGACACACCGTGCCTGGCCCACCAGGGCATTTATTAACTTAAAATTTGCTGCTGATCTTTTCAAAAGGAAAAAAAAAAGTCGAGTTTTACATATTTGCAGGTTTTGCAAAGATTAAAAAAACACAACAAAAATTTACATATTTTGGAGATAAAAAGAGGCCAGTCAAGAAAACCAATATAAAACCTAAAATGCAATGCAAAGTATTAAAATGTTAATGAAAATCAAGTGTACGAAGGCTGACATTTGCAGGTTGCTGAATAAATCAGTTTCATCACTTTATCAAAGGTATAATAGTAGAGGGGAGAGGAAAACTTCAGAGTCAGTCAAAACTAGGTTTGAATTTTGGTTCTGCTCTTTATTGACAAGTAGATACAGCCAAGGTATTTAGCTAGGGTTTCTCTTTGCTCATTTTAAAAGGTAAAATTATGATGCCCACTTGCCTTCCAGAGAGAAAAAAAGAGACAGATACAAAAATAGTGTCTACACATTAAGTGCTTAATAGTGGATAGCTGCTATCATCTTCATCAACACCATCATGTTACCTTTTACTGCCATTATAAATATGCCTATAGAAAGAGTACTCTAGAACACATAACCAAAGTAATTATGTGTGGGTTTAAATATGTTTTCTAAAGCAAACTGATGTTTTGATCTGGGCCCTATTACTGGATAGGGAAAAAAGAATAAAAGCTAGAAAAAGAAAAGAAAAGAAAAAAACTATTCTTTTACATATTTTGGTTATAGTTGTAAGTTGCATTAGCCAGAATATTTATCTAATAAGTCTCATTGAATTTTGGAATGATATAAAAGACTGCCATTGAAAAATACTATTTTTATTTGTCTTCCTTTGTCCCCAAAATTCTAATTTCAATGATATTCTTATGAGTCAAATTTTTTGTTTTAAATTTTAGGAAGTTGTATTAAATAGATGTATAAAATAGTAATCGATTCGATGATAAAGTCATGGTAAATTGTTAATGTTTTGACTATGCTTATAATTATACTCCAACAGCATCAGCATGGCAAAGAGAGAAAGTAAAGGCAAATGAGACATTCTTCACATTCTATCTCCCTAAGCAAAAGAGCAATTCTGCACTGAGAAGGCCTCTATTTTTACACTGTCTCACTCTTTAGTCATTTTCTCTGAACAGCAGCAACAAATAAAAAAAACACTACAGGAATATTAGTCAAGCAAACTGGGGAAATACGAAGAAAGCAGTATCAAGCAATACATACAGATAAATATTTAAGTATTAAAACGGCATTTTTTCCTGGTATACATCTTTAATCTGAATCCATGACTTTATAGAAAGATTTTTCCCAGTGACGGTCTTTTAAAATATTCGAAATTCAACTACTTATCTCCTTTTGTGTGTATGCAAAATAGAATTTGCCTTAAAGTGGACTCTGCATTTGTAACAGCTATGACAAACCTACATAGTTTAACAAATGATAAAAATTACGAGACCAAAGAGACAACTTTGTCACTCTAAGTCAATTAAACATTGACTCTAAATAGCATGAATATTGTATATTTTGGAGCTATATTAGGCATTGTTCCCTTTTCCCTATCTTGTACATAATAATATGAAAATCATTAATACTGACTTTTTAAAATGTGCCTTGCATGGTGCTGTGGTTTATATAATTATTTAATTTTCCAAAAAGTCTTAACAGGTAAGTATTATTATCATTATTTACTCAGAGGAAACCGAAACTTAGAAAGGTTAAGTCATTTCTCAAGGACACATACCTACTGAGGAAATAAGCCAGGATTCAAACCAATGTCCGTTGAATTTCAAAGACTGCTCTCTTAACTAGTAACGGTACTATCTCACCAAGCCCACTAACAAGAATAGGTGGCATAACACAAAAAGAATTGAGTGCCTATAATGCAATACTATTCTGAGCTCCCATTGGTGACAATTTCTGAGCTTTCCAGGGTAATCCTTATTATTTTAACTTAGAATGTTAACCAAACTTCTTACCAAAATCTACAGAGTTCTACAAGTTTTGGCTTTCATTTATTTCTGCATGGTTATCTTGTACTGTTAATTTGGTCATGCACTAACCATGTGGCTATCTATATAACTTTGCCAATTAGCTGAGCTCATTGACACTTCCATGTGTTTCCACTACTGTTTGCACTTTTAAGGGTACTCTTGCCCAAAAACCTCATGTGAATTGCTGCATCTCTTATTCATATATTAACTCTCATTTCACTTTTTGAGAAAGGCCTTCTTTGACATACCGCCTAACGCCACGGTCCCCAACCATTTTAGCGTGAGGGACCAGTTTCATGCAAGGCAGTTTTTCCACGGGCTACTGGCTGGGGGTGGAGGCTACAGAACGATGGTTTTGAGATGAAACTGCTCTACCTTAGATCACCAGGCATTAGTTAGACTCTTATAAGGAATTAAACTGCTTTTAATTCTCTCACTGAATTAAGTAATGCTAATATATATAATTGTAATTAGAGAAAATGAAAGTTAACTTGAAAATTCAAGCACAAAATTGTTGCAGAATTATAAATAGATGTATTTAGTCATAAAGTTACTTTTGAAAACATCATTTTTTTTCCGATTAATTTCTCCTGGTCATTTTAACTTAAATGAACTTATATAAATTAACTTTAATTAGTAACAATTTATTTTCCTCACTGTCTTATATTGCTATATGAATGTAGAATTATGACACAGTTAAAAAGACCAAAGTAAACTATCAACTACAAGTAACAGACTTAAAATTTTTAAATAAGGATATAACTGAGGAAGGCAAGAAATTTTATTTTTGAAACAAATTAATTTATTAGAGAAAAGATTACAGAAGCAGAAGTTTAGAGCTGAAAGGGATCTTAGAAGTCACATCCCCTGAGATGTTAAAGACTTAGGCAAGACCACGCCATTGATAAGGAGGGAGTAGTTGAGGCTCCCTTAGAGCTGCAGTCCACAACCTTTTTAGCACCAGGGAGCAGTTTCATGGAAGACATTTTTTTCAACAGGGGGTTGTGGGGAGGGAGGGTAATTTTGGAATTACACGGTACCACCTCAGATCATCAGGAAGTAGATTTTCATAAGGAGCACACAACCTAGATCCTAGCATGTGCAGTTCACAATAGGATTCGCCGTGTCTCTGAGAATCTAATGCTGCTGCTGATCTGACAGGAGTAGGAGCTCAGGCAGTCATGCTGGCCCGCTGCTCACCTCCTGCTCTGTGGTCCAGTTCCTAACAGGCCACAGACCAGGACTGGTCAGCGGCCCAGGGTTTGGGCACCCCGGATCTAACACAATATAGCCCTATTGCCACTTCCAGTCAATTTCTATCCATTTTCCTTTATTTTTGTAGCACCTGTCACTAATAGAAGTAATTTTATTATTCATTCATTTATTTTCTCTTCCTCCCCATTACAATGCAAGCTCTAGGAGAACTAGAAAGTTATTTGTCTTGGCATATAGCAGACATACAACAAACATTGGTTGAATGAATGAATGAGTATGTGAATGTTCTGGTGGACTCTTCAAGATCCTCTTTGCTTTAAGGTAACTCAAGATTACCCATGATTTGGAGATCATTCTTGCTGTAAGCAAAGACCATGATTTGGATTATTTATAATTATATTATAAAGAATGCTAAATTTGCATTATTCAAGTTTCTTAATTATCTCCCATGGATGCTAAACATCAAAGGAGTTATACTGTGGATACAGGCAGGGATATTCTTGTTAGATCTGATTAAATTTATTAAGACAGACAGTAATCAGAAAATTGTAAGTTACAGGGAACTAGTAGTTCCTTACCCTCTTAAACAATTCTGGACTCACATTTTTCCAATTTTTAATGAATTCACTCTTCCTGGGTACACTGATTATGTCAGAGAGCAATGACCATAACATCTGCCTCCATTTTCAAATTTCAGTAAACACATATATACACAAAACAACACATACCTTTCTTTTATACATATATCTAACTTATATATACATGCATATGTTTTCTGAAGCATGTATAAAACTCTACAATTATTTGGGCAAATTAAACAAAAAGATCTCTTTCATTCCTTTACTGTAGAGTCACATTATACAAACATTTAACTCCTCTAATTCAACTACGCCCATTTAACTCATCTAATTCAACTACGCCATTACCTTCAACATACTTGTAACGAGTAAGCTGACACATGAACATAAGATATGAGACTGCTATCCCCTCATTTGGTCTCAGTTTCAATATGGCTCTCATGGTTTGAGCATCTCACTCTGCCAAGAGTGCGTTTGTGTTAAAAGATACATACTTTTCATAAAACATGAAACACAAACCAAGGCTTCATCTGAGGCTCAACCAAAGAAACAGCAACATGTTGCAGTGGTTTGATGGACTGGTCAAACGGCAATGGCATGAAAGTCCTCACTGCGGAAACTTCCTGAGGTATTTCCAAATGTACTTCTGTCCTTACTAACTTTACAACTGTAACCAAGTTTAAATGTGATTCCGTTGTATTTATTGCAAATAAAAATTAATTAAATATTGAATCATGAATTTAATATATATATCTAATTAAGAATAAATTTTTTACTTTCAGTTGCTTTCATTTTCTAAAAAAAAAAAAATGGAACACACAAAAAGACATTAATGTAGAAGGCTCTACAGAGGAAAACTAGGTTAAATGAACCAAGTTTTATATACTAAAAGGACTTCCCATGTGAATGAACTGTGGATACAATATCATCCTAAGCAGGGGAAGCAATAAGGAAAAGGGCATGAAAGAGTAGCCCAGCATGTTTCAAAAACCAAAAGCAGTTTGATATGTGTAGGGCATAAAATGGGTATCTTAAGTGGAGAGAGCTAAAGCTATCAAGGTAGAAAGAAATCCTATCACAAAGGATCTTGAATACCATAATAAAGAAACAGAAAGGAATTTAATAAATTTAAGCAGGAAATTTATATAAGCAGATTGGTAAGGTCCTCTCCTTCAACAGGAACTGCTGGGAGAGCCAAACTGGATGACGTGGTCCTGTGCCAATGATCTTGTGTTGCAGGCCCTTTTACCTAGAGCTCTGGATACTTGAAGAGAAAAAATAAGAAGAAAATTATCATGTCTTCTTCGTAAGAGAGTGGTGAGACTCAAGGCCAAAAACTGTCTAAATGGTTTATGAAAGCAAGAAGGTTCTGTAGTAGGCCTCAGAAGCTGGAGTGCTGAAGGTAGAAACTGAAAAGTCAGAAAAATGAGAACAAAGCACCTCACATCAAAATGGTTAGATGAGAGCACAAGCTCAGTGAATGCAATAAACAAAAGACTGTTAAGTCATGTTACTGGAAAGGCAGATCACCGTAGTAGACAAACTAAGCTGATGACCAATGTGTATGGCTTTACTGCTTCCAACATAAGATACTTTCATAGTAAAACTTTTCCATGATGAATTCTAATATTTAACTATTATGTCTCTAAATACAAAAGAAATTTTCATAAATTGTCATTTAGCAATACTCATCACATATAGACTTAAAAATGCTATTTTGAGAAATGCTGATTTTTTTCATGACACTTCAGCAACAATAGCAAATTCAAAAGCAATCATTGCAAAAAGAGATTACACTTATTACAAAATCACGTGAACGCAGTAAAATCATGTGATTTTACTTCCACTGAATTGACTAACTCAGGCCCTTCTCAAACTTCTGAGACATGCTAAATAGTATGTGCCATCAAGTACATCCAAATGACAAAATAAATAAATAAGCAAGAAAATGCTAATAAACATATATATATTCAAAAATAACCAATCATGGTT
This sequence comes from Ateles fusciceps, assembly GCA_036589455.1. NCBI lineage: Eukaryota > Metazoa > Chordata > Mammalia > Primates > Atelidae > Ateles > Ateles fusciceps. The sequence continues at coordinate 3,588,597 of JAZHEH010003318.1, read as the reverse complement.
AGTTTGACTCTTTTTTACTAAGTTCAAAAGCTAATGTGAAGATATTTGTGATTTTAATATGCACACCTATAATACAGTCATATTATTTTTAACAATTGTTCTTAGTCCATATGACAAAACTAAATTGTTCATGGTTTGACCTAAAATGCATCATAAGGAAGAAACACTAGCCCTCAATTTCATGGGAACTTGTTATTTCAATTTTCTGGGAACTTCTTTCGATTTCAAACATATGGCTTTGGGAAATTTCCCAAAAGGTTTAATGTTCCTTGAATCTTCGATTTCACAGATTTAAAAAAAAATATATATATATATATATATGTATACATATATATACACACACACACAAACATACACATAAATATATGTGCATACATATAATGACTAATAACCTCATGATACGACATGTGCTCCAATTAGAAAAAGATATGTGTTTGCGCATGAGACACAGCAAGAGCTCTGTGTGTGTGTGTATGTGTGTGTGAATCTGGGTCTAAGGTTCCATACTGACCATTAATAAGTACTGCAATGATAAAAGTAATTTTCCCTAATCAATGTTTGTTTATAGTCTCTTGACAAGTTTAAGTTTTTATTCAAATAAAGATTGATATTGTTATATTGTATTGTCATGATATATTGTTATATTAGGATTATCTGCACAGTCTGAATACTGGACATTTTATGTACTAGAGGTAAAATGTCTAATAAACTACATTCTTCAATAAAAAGCTGGTTAATCCTCAACTGCCTTGTGTCAACAGAAATTGCACTCATTTTTTTCTTAATTTTCTAACTTTTCTATTACAAAACTACAGATTACGTACATCATTAAAAAGATAAAGGAAAACCAGAAGTCAAAAGGCTAAGTTATATGCTCAACACTTTATTAGATATTTTATAGAATTTTTTCTTCAATTGTAAAAGATTGGCTTCTACTTTCAAGAATCTTACAACATAGTGAGTTTTTTTTTCTTTCTTTTTTTTTTTTTTGCTGATGTGCATGAAGCAAAAAGAAATAACAAGTGCTAACTGGGTGATACTGATTTTGAGTATAATAAAAAATTAAAGAAGAAAGAAACATATCAGGACTAAAATTAGTCAAAATCTCTTGAATGAGGGAAAATTTGTTTGAATTCGGCAGATTTAGAACAAGAGCACGAAAATGGGCTACGAACAAGCACACAGAGTAAGTGAAAAGTTTTGGGTGGCAATCCTGGCAGGTATACTATTTGATGAATATTGAGCAATTAATTTGATCACATTTTAGAAGCCTTAAAAGGGGGCTAAGAGTTTGCATTTCATGAAGCATATACTATAGAGTCAAAAAAAGTATTTTAATAAGACTGTAAAATACTAAGAATGGTATTTAAAAATGTGAGTCTGGCGTTATAAGACAGAGTATGTTGGTAGGGAGTGGCAGTATGGCAGGGAAATGTAGAGGCTCTATTCTAGACATGAGGAGCGCAGACCTGCAGACCTCCTGTTGGCTGTGCAGAAAGTGAAGGAAGTTTCTGCAAGGGAGGAAGAGTCAGGTAAGAATGGCAGCTCTACCACTCATGGACTAGAAAAGCTCATTTTCATAAAAGATTGTTAACCACTCTTAATACATTTACTGATTTTGGCAGTCATGTTGCCCACGTAATTCCCTTGTCTCATCCCAGACTGTTAAATGTTCTATGAAAACAGAGACAACAGTCCCCATATTTTGGAAACAGGGCAGGGTATCAAAGGTAAGATTTCTTACCTAAGGAAGCAAAAACAGCTCAACTTTTCTGTACTTCTTTTTTTATGCTTTTAATGGAAACCTCTGCTGTTACCATGGAGGAATTTTTTTTTTTAATCTCCCATCTCTGCTCTGGCCAACCAACCACAAGGCTAAAAGCTGCCTCCCTTTCTAATCTATATGTTACAATACTGCTAACAGATGATTGTTACTAATAGATAACTACAAACAACATGAAAATAAAGAAAACATGCATGCATACAAGATCTGACTGTTAAAAACAGCTGTGACTGCCTTTTCTAAAATAAAAAGGAAAACAAAACTTTAATTTTACTACTTATTATCCTCCTACATTTAAAGTAATTCAAATACTACTTCAAAATGGTGAAAGTAAAAGGAAGGAAATGGTTTCAGGTAGACTATTAAAAATAAAGAAAAAATATTAGTCAAAGAAAATTTAACCCTTAAGTAAAACTTAAAGCACACTGTAATGTGTTGTAGTCTCTCCTCTTTCTCCCTTCCACCCCCTCTTTAGGGGTATATATATGTATATGTATTTTTTCCATGTCTGTTCTTTAGAACACAATCAGTCTTTCTTTGGAAAGAATGCTTTTCTTTATTCCTAAGTCAACACAGGATCAAGGAGAATTTGGAAAACTGAAGCTAAATTAAAGGCCAAATACAGAAACTACTTTTATTTACGTAAAGTTAAACTGAAAAAAATGAGTCATGATATTGTTAAACTAACAGAATATAATAACTTTCTAAGGTTAAAAGAAATGAATGGAAACTCAAGTTTAAAAGGATTTCTTGGTAAGACTGGATATACATGGCTTTTTTTTTTAATTGACCAGAAATTTCCATAGCATTACACTCAGCATATTAAAAACATGCAAAAAATATGAAATGTCAACTTCATTCTAATATGCACTAGTATATTGTGAAATATCTTGGTATAATTTCAGTTTCCAACCCTAGGGAAAGAAGTAAATAAATAAAAGAAATAAAAATTAAACTATAGAGCTAAAAGTATTTATGTCATATTGATATTTCTTCAATAGTTTATAATCACATTATTCTAGATAAGCTTTACCTTGTGTCATTATCAATTAGGTAAACATGTGGTCAATGAGAATGTGTGGGATCTGTGTTTTCTCCAATAATTTGGTATGAAAAATACAGTTCTCTAATAGAAAGATAATAAATCTCAGGATCAAAACATAATAGACAAATTAGAGATATGCAGAAGCAGAATGACTGTAGAAACCTTAAGAATTTAATGTACCTTTGTTTGAAAGTGTTAACATACCCAAAAAGTCAGGGAGAAAGTTCCAGGAATCTAAACTTCCAAGTGGAAGGAGAGTGAAGTTTGGAAGAATAGAGGAAAGAGGAAGAACAGCAGATTTAACAAAAATAACCAAACATCTGGCACAATGGCCAGGTAATACTGTTGGAGGTGCATTTACTACAAGTAAGAAATTCTTAAAACTAGCTTGTTCTACTAACATGCTTACCATGATCTTTAAGACAACGATCTGTCTTTCCACAAAGATTTATCTCTTTCTACAGGAAGGATTTTCAGTATTCTGAAATAAGGATTTTCAGTATTCTAAACTTAGGAATAATTATATTTTCTTAAACTATAGTTTTGCATTCCAGTTAAATAGTTCAGTCTGCTGAACTTGATGAAGTAAATCTACAATAGAGACATAATTTTTTTTTGCTTTTGTTTTGGTGTGTGTGTGTGTGTGTGTGTGTGTGTGTGTGTGGCTGGTAAAATCAGATTTACAAAGTTAAAAGCTCTCTGATCATCAAGTTTAGTAAATATCCTGTAAGACACTTTGAAAGCCTGTCCTCTGAAGAAAGCACACTGCCATACCTGTTGTTTCGCATTTCAATGCTCCTTTTTAAACACTTTTTCTGACTATTGTAGGTATCTAAACTAGCTCATCATGGTCACTGTCTATTATATCTCATTGTTTTATTTTCTTCAAAGCATACACTGTCTGAAATAATCTTTCCTTATTTTCTTACTGTCTTCATCCACTAAAATGTAAGTTCTGTAAGAGTAGGGACACTATCTTGCTATTCAATGTATCTCCAATGCCTAGAACAACATTTTTTATGTTCCCCTTATAAATGTAATTTAATGTGAAATGAATGTAAGATAAAGGAAGTACGTCTAGTTTGTATAATAGTAATTTAATAAGAAGAATAGTACCTTAGTCATTTCATTGTGCAGTCTTGAAAGATGTGCTGATTTGGGGGGGAAGAACAGATAATCACATGATAATTTTGTTTGCCCAGAAAGAACAAAGCAAAAATTTAAAAGTAGTTTTAGTGTATTACAATTTAGAAATATAGTAAATTTGACCATGTCCTGAAGAATTAAGTTAAAATTGAGAATCAATTTATCTAGCAAAACATGAATTTAATTTGAAAAACACTTGAGTCTAGAAGCCTGTTTTTTTGTGCTAGCAAACAGAAAATAATAATACTGCTGCAAATAAAGATGCAAAAAGGAAAGTGCTAATCCATATGAAAACCATTTAGCACAAGCTCTTAGAAATTTTTCTTTTATTTTTATCTTTACTTCACAGTAACTTTACCCGAATTTTATGGAAAAAAAAAACCAGATATTTTGATAATGTTTAATTGACATGGAACTGACAGGCTCCAAAGAGGTTGCTAAAGTGCATTCCCTCGACATTCAACAAATACAGATAATCTACCATGTAGATTCCCAGATATCGGACAAGTGTCTGGGATTTCGGCAATAAACAAGTTGGGCTCTCCTACCTGCCTTCATGGAGTTTATAACCTGGAGGATTGTTTTAAAAACAACTCCTAAACATTTGTGACACAGTTATTCCACTCTTCTTAACAAAACTCAATCAGGATGTAATTGCGGGACAATGAACATCTAAAATTTCCAAATAGATCTTTAAAATAAGCTAACAAATTGAGTATATTTAATGCAATATTATGATGCCAAGAAAGATAAAAAGAGTAAACGTGCACAGGCCTGAGGGTGGGGAAGATTTGGCTCATTGAGCTGGCTCTTTTGTCAATCACTGAGTAGCTTTGGGCAAATCATGAAATCTCATAGGCTTCTACTTGGGAAAATGAGGAAATGGATGACAAAATCTCAAAAATGCCATCTAGACCTATGGATGGTTCCTTTATTTATTTTATTAACACATTATATTTACATATAAACCAAAATAAAATGGGAATATGCAACAGAAAATGGTGCTGTGTGAGTACACAGAATTCTCTGAGGCTCTACTGTTTATTCAGTTTTGAAAAAGCATTGCAACTCTTTCTTCATGGCATTAGAAACAAATCACTGGCCATATGTGATGGCTCATACTTGTTATCCCAGCCCTTTGGGAGGGCAAGGTGGAAGGAATGCTTGAGCTTGGGAGTTCAAGGTCAGCCTGTGCAACACAGCAAGACCCTTTTTTTCTGCCATAAACTAAAACAAATCAGCTGGGTGTGGTGGCACATGCATGTAGTTCCAGCTATTTGAGAGGCTGAGGTAGGAGGACCACTTGAACCTGGATCTAGGCTGCAGTGAGCCATGATTGTGCCACTGTACCGTAGCCTGGGTGACACAGGGGGAGATCCAGTTTCAAAAAAATTTTAATATCATCTATTTAATCAACACTTTGTGCATCTTCTTTGGGAAAGATCACAACTGACAAGTGTTTTTGATAGACATTTATTTACCATTAGTGACATGAATTATACTAAGTAAATTTTATAAGAGGTGAATGTTCCCCAACCTTAGAGCTTTTACTGAGAATTTAGACATTGGTTTCAAATTAGTCTTGAGAAGTTGTAAATCAAAACTTTCTACCTTAAATACCTAATTTTTCCATTTCCATCAGTTTGTTGTTATAGGATAAGTATAAATGCTGAATTGCTGTCATTTGTGTTTAAACCAAACATTGATGTATTTGTGGGAAAAAAATAACAAGTGGTTGAAAGTTGCAAAATTAAATAAAAACATTTTAATGAAAACCCTAAATCATTACAAATAGTAAATTTTGATAATTTATTCCAAATGGTTACTTTTTATCCAATCACCTGCCTTTCTAAGAAATAATGGATGGACGAAATACATAGTGGGTAGTTAATTGTTTTGTTTTTGTCAATTCTAAATTAACTCATTAGGAATGCAGAAATAAATCAGTTATATGGATAAAATTGTTAAACAATGCTATGCATTTAAAAAAATGTTCATAAGGCATTAAAGTGACTTATAGTTGGAATATACATATATACACAGACACAAACACACGAACACTACTAAAATGCATTGGGGATGCTCCTTGAAGTAGAGAAAACATAAGACTCCTTAACTTTAGTAAGTCCATCCAAATCTATTTAGTCTTTCAAATTAAGCAATAATAGTAGAATTATAGAATGTTTAGATTTTTTCATGGAGTTGTTAAAAATTTTTTTCTCTCATTTTTGTTGGCATTTTCTTTTCTTGTTTGGGCCAGAATTACAAATAGGAAAGTAGAACTGTGAAGATTTTTTAAATAGTGGTAAAAACAAGTTATCTAAGCTTCTTTAAATTTAAAATGAAAACATTTTTTTCTAGTGATAAATTCAGTTCTTTTATTTTTTAAAAAGAACCATTAAACCATTCTTTTTCATTGCTCACCCAATTATTTTCCTATGGAAAACAGTTTTTTCTAGTTATCAATTCGGTCCTTTTATTTTAAAAAAGAACCATTAAACCATTCTTTTTCATTGCTCACCCAATTTTTTTTCCTAATGATAATGAAGTTTTGGTATAATAGGATATGAATCTTAATAAATCATTGGATTTATCCCACAACAGCTAGTGTTTCAATCATACCAGAAAGATATCCTTCCACTTACAAATATTAAAAAACAGAGTGTATGCTCTTGGTAATAGATTTTAGGCAATAAATTCCAACTATTGTATGTGGCTATTTAAAAGATAAAAAGTCCTTGTTCTGAACACACTTTTTTCTTTTCAGGAATGATAATTACTGCTTATAAACTGATTGACAACCAAGGATTTTAAGAAAATTTGGGGAAAATAATCATGTGAATAGAATAAAATCAATTCTAGAAAGGGCTATTTTATTTCAGTTATAAAAAAATTTAATAAACACCCACTTTTCCAGTGTTGGAAACCTAGAAGTCACAGTGCTCTTATAGGAGAGACCAGTGTTCCTACAGTATCAATTGGGTATTATTTTTTTAGAATAAATTTTAACAACAGGATAGGTACGCAACTATAACATCAAAGTATGACAAATCCAAAGCTAAGTATTATAAGATTTACTGTCTCTGAATTTTTATTAATATTTGCCTGCCCCATTCTTCATTTGACCTGTATCAGAAAAGCCTTGACTAGCATCAATGATTATGAAGAAAAGTTATAAAATGAAAACTTACAATTATGCAAATATTTATTAATATATATTTTTTTTATTTTTCTGTATTAGGGTTGTTGTTGCTGTTTTGAGTTTTGTAGTGAGTGAAATGAAAGGTTTACTATGATCACAGTTTGAGAACGATTGACATTATCCACATAGTTGCTGTAAACCAGAACAAAAAAGGTCAGAGGGGATTATTTTCTTCCATGAGCACTCTGCCAACATTAAAAAGTTTTAGATAATTCACAGAACTTCTTTTGGTCTCAGCTGCTAGTGGAGGAAGGGGTAGAGTATATACTAGAATCACATAATTTCTATACATCTTAAAATTGTAATTTAGAAGAATTAAATATTCATTAAAATTTAACTGTAGGTTTATCTCAGTACAAACAATTGATAAAATAAGCATTTAGGATATATGAAAGTAACTGGTATGATAAAGGCACTTAAGGTTTTAAATACATCCTTTAAATACATCCTTCCAAAAGAATTGGAAAGACATAAAGTTCAATCAGGAAGGGATCTGAAATTCTGAAGTACCAAAGTTGTCTGCACTGTGAACAAACTATTTAAAACAGTACTAAAGAATTTTGGCTCAATTTGTTCCATTTTCAATTCTTTTGTGACTACTTAAAAGATCCAAACCCACTAATTTTGTACTAAAGGGCAGTTAGAAACCTTTCTTTTCTATATCATTGGTTAAAAGAGAATTACACATTTGCTTTGATCCAAGGTTTGCATACACGATGAACACAGTCATATGAAATATATCAATAGCAACCTCATTAGAATCAAAATTATATTCCTTATGCTAACATAGAAATTTAAAGTCTTTAGTAAGAGAATATATTAAATTAAAACAGACTAAGAACATAGTGTGACATATTATCCTATTCTGGAAATAAACCACAGTGCTTGTTGTCTTCTAATCAATCAAAGAGATTTCAACTAAATATAGATTGATTAAAAAACTAGAAACATTATTGATGTTAGTTGTAAAATAAAATAAGAGTTATAAATTCATGACACTGTAGTTACAAGCTCAATGCTTATAACCATTACAGATCAACATTAGCAGAGATAATACACAGGAAAATGAGAAAGTGCTCCTATTCAGAACTGAGATGCTGCAGCAGAAGTAACAGAATCTGTGAAGAGTCTTATCAAGTGAAGACAAAGAGAAAGATATAGCTCATCTATTTATTTAACATTAGAATTTGAATAGATATCATACTAGGTACAAAAAAAGAACACTAAATACTGCTAAACACAGGTGTGAAAGCGTTGTTAGAAAGTTGAAGTATTCATTTTTATCATGGTTTGTCATTATCAAAAGAAGAAAAAGAACTGGAGTTACAGAAAGACAAAGTTCAAAAATAAAAATAAAATTTAAAATGCAGAAAAAGAAGGACTTGGAAATGAAACGAGTGGAGGGATTCAGATCAGAGAGTAGACAATGTAAACATAAGGTTTAGTACAATTACTAGGGCATCCTATTGTCCAGAGCTATAAGAGAAGCAGTTTACAGTTTTATGATGTCCATCAGATAAAAACAAATCAGTTGCACAGAAACAAAAAAGCCTTTCCTAATAGACAAACCTGAGTGAAAATTTTCCCAAGGGTCCTCATCAATGGAACACTTGATTTGATTTAGTGAACTATGTACTTATAATAACATTTTTTTAAATGAACATTTAAAATTCTCCAGTGCAGATTTATGAGGTAATGCCAAAGCATGATTTAATAAAAGCAATTGTATGATGGCCTAGGAATGAAACATGATAAAGTTCCGTTTCATCCAGGGGATAAAATTCAAAAATCTTTAGGTATGCTTGGATTTGGGGTAATCAGATATGAATATTCTATTTTATAAGTGAGCTTTTGATAAGAATTTAATGTCAGAGAGTTCAGATGTTATACAATTTGACAAGAACACAGCAGAAATTCTATATTGTTGAATAAATTGATTAAGTAATTTTATATTATTAGTCAATATTTTAATACCTATTAATTGAGCACATACCATGTGCCATACAGCATTCACTGGAAATGAGTCATATTAAATTTAAATGAAAAAACAGATTAAGTACCAAAAACTTGCTTCTATGTTTATTATAGCTGAAGAAACCCAATACAAGATAAAAATAAACATGTTAAGGACCATAGAGAATATTTGTAACATATTCCTAAGATCTGCCAATGAATCTTTTCTTCAGAGAGCAGAACTGCCACATTTAAGTAAGAATGTTGTCAAAACTTAAGTATAAATCATAAATCTCCAGAACTGATACAAGAAATATGTTCAAGAAATCTATTTTTTATGTATGGGCAAGAGCACATAAAGAAAAGGAGGGTAGAGAAAAGAAAGAAAGAAAATGGAATGAGTTACTAGATCATAATGAAATCAAAGATTATCCATTTTCCTACTTTAATTCTGATTGTTTCTTTGAAATAAAACAAACAAACATTAATGTTACCATTTTCAAAGGCCATCTTGCCAGTGCTTAACGTGTATTTTAATTCTGAGGGTAATAATAGTGATTTCCAACAATATCCAAGGAACATGTATTTTTTTCCAATTCTAAGCAGTATTAACCTTTTAAGTGAGAGAATGAAAATCATCCTTTTCTAATAAATGTGATAAAAGGGAGAGTGTGAACCAGTTTTATTCTATCTGTCTTTGGCCTATTCTTAAAGGAGAATACATTTCCTTTTAGGATATTCTTTAAATTGAAGCATCATATGTTTAGGCGCAAGGGCTCATGGATTAAATACTCATGTGAGCCAGAGATTTAAACTGTTCCTTGATCACATGCTATTGATTAGGAGAAGCCCAGAATATGTGAATGAATCAGTACAAATATACCACTACTACAGGGAGGGCATTCAAAGCAAGCATACAAATAACATTGTAGCTTTTCTTACTGTTTCCTATTGTTTAAGAAGTTGGAGGAAATATATCTGTTCATTCAAACAACCTTCTTAAAGTGTGAGCCCCAAATTTTACTAGCCCTTTCAAAATTAAAACTGCTACAGACAAGATTTATATTTATGGTGGTATACAGGTTAGCTTTTTTGCCTAACCCATTTCAATAACTGATATACACATTAAGAGAGCCTCAAGTTTTAAATGATCATGTTAGAACCAATTATCTTCATAGTAATATACAAAGAAATGCTAACCTAGATCTTGAAAGACTAATTTCCTATTAATATAGCCAATGCCACCATTGAAATTCACAGGATAATTTATCTGTCAAGTAAATAAACTTTCAAAATATCTAGGAAAGAAAATCATATTTACAAATATGCCAACCTCAATTTCAAGTTTTACAAGAAGATCACAGAAAAAGGTAATAGAACACAAAATTACTTTTACTGCTGTTGAAATACAACTAATAAAATCAAATCTTGATCTGGATATTACCAGATATATGTGAGAAAGAAAATAAGAAAAATAACCATATACATAGAAACACTGATACAGTTCATGCTTTTGAAAACAACAAATCTGTGCCTCAGGAAAATATAACACTCCAGCTTTTTCAAGCTCAACCCTGCAAGTCCATTCTTAGAATAATTTGTATGGTAAATATCACAGAATGCTTTGTATAAGTACTATTAAGAGAACTATGTAAAGAAAACCTGTAACAAATCCTTACTCTCTGCCTAAAGAGCATCAAATACAGAAAATATGTTCATATAGAATGTACCTAACAATTTGAGCTCAATATGATAATCACTATAATAACTATAAAATTGAAATCTCAAACAAATGTATGAAATAGAACATTTAATTTTCCTAGTTTATGTGTTCTACTTAATTGTCAGAAGACATTATTTCTCATTTATATAATTTTGTCTGTGTTTATGTGAATTTTATTATTTCATAATCATATCTTAAGTGTCATGATTTGCAAAATATACATATGCATGTATTAATTATGAATAAAGTTTTCAAGAAAGGCATTGTTTTGGAAAATAAAAATTCTATCACAAACCGTATACCATACATTCAATAAATAATAATGACTTTATGATGTTACACTCTTAATTCTCTTATTTCTTTCGCAACTTCATTGGCCCTTCTTGTAGTGCCTGCCATCCCCGGCACCTCTCACAACTCTCTCTCTCTCTCTCCACACACACACACACACACACACACACACACACACACACGAAAGTTCTATGAACACTCTTCTCTTTTCAATTGATACATTTTCCACTATTGATCTCAACTATTCCCATTATTACTTCTATGTAAATTCATCCTGAATTGTCCTATTTATGACCAGACACATGTTTTCAACTGTCTCTAAAATACCTGTGATTATCTTTAAGTTACAAGTCAACATATCCAGACTGTACTCTACTAATAAAAGTTAGTGTCTAGTTATTGAGTACAGACAAAGGGCCAAGCACAGTAATAGGCTTTTTCTATTCATGCAATCTGATTTAATCTTCACACCTGCTCTATAAGGTAGACAATATTCCATTAAAACTGAGATAAAGTTACCTACCTTCTTGCAGCAAATAATTGGCAAAATAGGCATTTCAACTTGGCAAAATCCTAATTCTTCCATTCTTCACTGTCCTTCATCGCAATAAATCTAAATGTTTCCAGTCTAACAACTGCTGAGGATCAATATTTCAGAGCAAACTTTTTTTTTCCAACCTATCTCCCAGTGATGAAGACTTGTTAATTACTCAGAGGCAGCTTTTCTTAAGAAAGAATGGCTATTACCACAGGTGTATAAGGCGACAGGACTCTTGCTATACAACAGAAAACACTTTCATGGGTCCAAATCCTGACTGTGGAATAATCATAATTACAGATTCTAGTTCTTTTGTCTCAGAATTGTTTTCCTGAACCATGCAAGTATGCTTGAATTTCCAGTTGTTTTTGGTTTTAGAGACAGGGTCTCACTATGTTGCCCAGGCTGGAATGCAGTAGCTATTTGCAGGTGCCATCATAGCGTACTACAGCCTCAAACTGTTGGGCTCAAGTGATCCTCCTGTTTCAGCACTCTGAGTAGCTGGAAGGAGATATTGCGTTTCAGAGCATTTCAGCTGCAGTGTCCAATGGGCCGACAGGTATCCTGAGCATATTAAGACTGTAAGATACTACGTAAAGTTCATTGCCATGTTCCTTATCCACAACCTCTGTTGTTGTGAATGTATATCACGTACTAAAGTTCAGACCAATTAAACTACAACTTTAGCCAAGAGAAAAATATCAGAGAAGATAAAATCTTATAAAGTTTGGTCACCCACTTAGTTTGTTTACATGAGTTATTGGAACTCAGTAACTTCTAAATTGTGGTTGATGTGGCTCTTTTAACATAGCATGTATTAACTGAAATACTGAAACTCCCAAGGTTTGACAAACAGTAAAATAAAAAAGTTATACTCATTTCAAATACACCTATAGACAAGAGTGATTCTAGCAAAAATTAGTAGAGGATATAGAGTAAAATATTATCTCTTTCTTAGATTTGTTCTTTAATTTTTAAATTATTAATATAGAAGATTTAAAAATAGTATCTGACTTTTCATTTTTATATGTGAAAATTATAGTACAGAAAGTTATTTTCAGGAGTTAAAAATATACACAGCTATATAGAAAAACTTCATTGTAAAGTACTAATGAAAGACTAGAAGGAAAGCTTAGAATGTTAAGTATAGGGAAGAGATTGAGAGAGTGTCCAGAAAAAAAGTAATCTGAAGTATAAGAGACTAAGAATATAGAATAGAGAGAGAATGGATATGGAAACCCCACAGTCAATTAAGAAAACATAGGAATGAGCCATCATTTTACACATGCGGACAGATATAAATTAGGCAATAAAAATCCTGGGCAGACTGGGGGCAGTGGCTCATGCCTGTAACCTCAGCACTTTGGGAGACTGAAGTGGGCGGATCATGAGGACAGGAGTTCAAGACAAGTCTGGCCAACATGGTGAAACTCTGTCTCTACTAAAAATTAAAAAATCAGCTGGGTGTGGTGGTGCATGCCTATAATCCCAGCTACTCAGGAGACTGAGGCAGGAGAATCGCTTGAACCTGGGAGGCAGAGGTTGCAGTGAGCTGAGATCGCACCACTGCACTCCAGCCTGGGCAATGGAGTAAGGCTTTGTGTCAAAACAACAACAACAAAACTCTTGGGCAAAGCACTACAATATGGAGCAGTTTCAGATGCTGCCAAAGAATTCCTTGAAAAACAACTGTATTGTCCGTATGTGATGATTTAAACTGCTCTGACCTCATCATCTGTTGTGGTATCTGTCTTTCAAGCTGAGAAGTCCTGCTCTTACTTTTGCTTTCTTTTTCAAAAATATTTTACTGTCCTGGATGAACAGAAATAAATCAGTAGCCAGTTGAAGACAACTCACCTCTTCCTTTTGTTCTTTTGCCACAAAGTAGTCTTAAAGGTCAAACTGGCTAATATTATAAAGAAATCCACTGACACCTTAATTAAGGTTTTTGAAATTTGGACTTGATAGTCAAGATAAAAAATTTCAAGGACAAAACCTGGAAAACAGAGGAGAAACCTAAAACTTTCCTCATGTAAGACTTTCACTTAGGGATTTTAGAACTTCCTCTGAAATTACAGTAATCAACCTGTAACTATAAATTCTCCTCATGTGAAAATAAGTAGATATATATTTGTATATTTTTCATCGCTGCAAGAATCCTTGATAAAATATATGTAAATCATGAATGACTCCAAGTTATAAAGTAAAAAACTGGTAGTTACAGTGTAAGCAGTAGAAGCCATTTATTTAACATGCATTTACTAAGTGCCTACTCTATGCCATACACTCTGCTAGGCCTTTGGGGATGAGGAGCAGATATTAAAATCAATATATTACCCAAAAGTATATAAAGAAAATAACCCTTGAAAATCTCTTTATTTACCCAGAAGGTACAACATGTATTTTGTAGCACCCAAACCTATCCAGTGACGTTTCAGCACATGAATATTTAAGAAGAGCTATACTGGACTGAAGGAAAAACAAGTAAAACTATTCTGCATTTTAAAAAGCCATCAAATCCCTAATCTAAGAACAGGGTATAGGTAGGGAATTCTAAAAACTGCCCTTCGGCAGAATTTCCTCGATTGCTTGATGCAGATTTAGGGTAAGCAAGATAATGTTGTGTGAAGATTAAGCAAAATAGTGGGGAAGCTGTAAGAAGTACAGCTTCCAAATGTGCGTATGTCGTAACTATAGGGTATAGCCAGAAGCAGCATAGACCTGGTCTCTGTCTTCAGAGCTGCACCAAAGAAAGATGAAGTGAGAAAAGCACCGAGGGTGCAAAATTTAAGCAGGCATTCACTCTTGAGGTAGCACACTTGCCAACTCTTCCGAATTTTCAAGACACTGAGAATGCGTTTCTTCTTAAATTTTGTCACCTAGGTACTAGCATTTTATACCAACTTTCCCAAGAGACAGAATGATCTCCAGTTCTCTTATTATTACAGGGTATGGTGACTATGGCGTATTTGTTTTGTTACACATAAACCTACAAAGATGTATACATTTTTTTCTTTATAATTCATGATTGAAATGTTTAATGTAATATGAATTAACAAGAATTTCATTAAAACCAGAGAGGAAAAATATTTTAAAAGTTTTATCTAGAAAGAATAACCCTCTATTTTAATACATTCCTATATGATATGAAAAGTATTATTGATTTTCTCTTTAATTGGTGTGCTGTTCTCACTGGTTTATTTTAATGCACAGAAAAATAAGTATTCATATACATATTTACCTAATGCTTATTCACTTAAATATACATTTATATAGGCTCACTTATAAATCTTACTCCCCATAAGGTCTTAACTTCTTTGGCAAATTCTCTTAAGAGCTTTCAAGAATATAATCATATAGTTGACGTCAACATACTTTTTCACAAATCCTGTAGTCTAGCAGCTACTATATGTACCATTGTCTCACAGTAGATTGTAAACTACTGGGTTAAACGAGATGACATAAGATAACTGCCAAAAGTGATAGTACTATTCTTCAGTTTTTACCTTCAGCAGGCTTAGAAGTTGAGCCTTATTTATTTTAGCACTTCCTCCAACAGACAGGATAATGTCTACCATATAGCAGTCATTTGATCAATGTAACAAAAACAAAAATTAAATTTTTACAGACAATACTTCATGTCCCTTAGAAGAACATTTAAAAACTATTTCTATAAAAAATACACAAATAATTTTTATTTCATCTTTTTCATAAAAGTATAGCTGTGAGCTATATATGTTCATATATTCTGCTGATACAACAGTTGATTATCTTAGGACTAATTTAGGTCTACAAAAGAACATCTGATTTTTATAGTATTGGCATTAAATAGTATTATTTCTTAGTCAAATAAGTTACATTTAGACTTTCCTATAGATGTTAAGTATATCAATGATTTTTAAAATGTACGACTTTAGATTAGAAAGTTTTTAACAATTCAGCTGTTATATTAAAAATTATTAATTGATTTCTAACAAACCCCCATTAAGAAATTCTCGAGGGTAAACTGGAATACCATCCAGTGGCTATGGTTTATATTTAAAGTTGTGTTGGTAGATTTGACCATGAGTATTCATCTTGTAGTATCTCAAAAGTGATAGGTGGCTAGGCGCTGTGGCTCACGCCTGTAATCCCAGCATTCTGAGAGGCTGAGGCAGGCAGATAATGAGATCAGGAGTTCGAGACTATCCTGGCCAACATGGCGAAACCTCGTCTCTACTAAAATAAAATAAAAAAAAATTAGCCTGGTGTGGTAGCACACGGCTGTAGTCCCAGCTACTCAGGAAGCTGAGGCAGGGGGAATCGCTTGAACCTGGGAGGTGGAGGTTGTAGGGAGCCGAGATCCCACCACTGCAGTCCAGCCTGGCAACAGAGCAAGACTCCATCTCAAAAAAAAAAAAAAAAAAAAAGAAAGTGATAGGTTACAGGACACCTAACATAGTTAGGATTTGGCCTCTTCCTAGAACAGAGTAGGAAATTTTCTGGAAAATTGGAGGAATCAGTGTAGGTGGCACTGAAAATAAGAGTAGCGCATTTTTTAAAAGGGTAGATTCAAAATGGAATCTTTTACCATTGACTTTTTTTTTGATGGATGGACTTGTATAAGATTTTTCAAGAACACAGAGCTCATAAAAAAATTCTGTTTTTTTTTAGAGACTCATTCTGTTTAGCACAGAAAAGTTATATTATGACTTTAAATACAATTTCCCCCTTCCTGTACCTCAACTATGTTCCTCAAGTTTTACCTTTTTAGACTATCTTTGGATTTCCTTTTAATAGAGTTGATACAAGCTACTTTAAGTCTTGCCTTGCGGCTGAATTGAGCATCAGATGGAGCCAAATGTGAGGGTGGTTTTAGTGATGTGGGATAGCCACATATGTGAGTGTGTGAGTGCGTGCACATGTGTATGTGCCTATTAACTGTTCAAATAATCCAGGAAAACAGAAAAAATGCTGAATGGGAGTTTTGTGGGTAGAACTAGCCAGGCAACAGAGCCTTTGCTGTGTATCAGTTAGTGAATTTCCAAAGGTTGCTTCTATACAACGAAGGTACAGTTTACAAACAGCCACCCTCAGGAGAATGAGTGTTTGTGCGCACACATATGTATGTATATGAAATATAAAACTGTTTGTAACATTTCTATTGATTAACATTTTCTCTTCCTGGAAACAGTGTTCAAAGAATGAAGCTTTCTGGTATTTTAGTATTTAACTAATAAACTAAAAAATATTCTGAAGTCTGGGTGACAAGGTCAAGAAAAAGGTGTAATTAAGAGTCGGAAACCTGCCTGATGTGCAGCTGTCACTCAGCCACATAAAAGGGAGTCTAGAAAATCCCTGTTACTTATCAATACCCAATCTTTTACCAAATCCTTTTAACTACAACTCAGTTATGATGAACACTTTTAAATTATAATGAATCCATGGTGTTTATAACTCAAATTACACAGTGCCACTTCATTCAAAAAGTCCTTCTGCCTAGAATCTTGCCTGGCAGCTGAATTCTTTCTTATTTAATAGTATACATTACAATGCAACATTGAACAAAGCCCTGCAGAATCGAATAAGATGGTGATGGTCAATGGAGAAAAGCAGGGAAAGTAAATGTATCATTATTGTAAAGACCTGTAAGTATCCCTGGAGGATAAGTTTCAGAAAAAGGGTAAAGAAAAGTATATTTGAATGCGTAGTTTGAATTTCATAAGTTAACAGCAGTCAAAGGTCACATATTCATAGCTGAGTTGCATAGCTAATGCTAAAAATCATATCAAGGAATTTAATGACAGTGAAAGTTGTAGAACAAGCAGTCACCAAATATGAGTATCACTGGTAGTGGAATTTTCATATTCTACTGGGCCTTACTAGGAACTAGGTAGGAGGAATTAAGTCTGGATTAAATTCTCAAACTGTGTTTAGCTTCTAAACTGTATCTCCTAAATGAAGACCAATTGTTTCTAATTGCAAAATTATAGGGTTTTACAATTCTAATGCATGAAAGAACTGACTGAAAACTACCCAAAGAGATCACCAATATAGTAATTTCCATTCTAATGTAGTGTATTTACTCGTTCTTATGTAGTGTTGTGTATATACGTGTGTACATTTAAACATTTTTTTCACATTGCAAAGCCTTAAGACAAAATATATTTATAAATACCTGAGAGAAGGTAGAGCTAAGCTTTGATGCTCTGCTCCATGCCACTACACAGTAGGTATTTTTATTTAAACATTTAAGGGAGAGATCAGTAACTCTTTTACATATGTTAAAAATCAAAACATGAGTCTATCTTCAATGTAAAATCTGAAAAAATACACAGTTTCAAAGTAGTCTTAATTAACACTATATGCTTTATCAATTCAAATCATATAACTAGAATGGATTCCTGACACCCTCCTTTTCTTCTGGTACCTTAATTAGTTGAACTCTTGAAAAATGAGAGTATCATATTTTTCAGACGAGGTATTGGTACAATCAGGTTAACAGAGATATTTAAACCTGTAAGTTTTTTCTTTAATAATTTTTGGGCAGTGGTTCAAATATCTGCTGTAAGTGTGTTGAGGATATAGACAGATGTATCTTGGCCATAGAATATGCTTTTATTGAATCCACCAGGCTATGTGGGCCAGTTGGATGATTTCCTAATTATGAAGCAATGAGGAGACCACTGAGTCACCCTCCACTTGAGTTTTTGGCAATAAATAATCCTGAAAAAGGGACTTCCAAGTGAAAACCCTTGGGCGTTTGCATCCCTCTCCCCATTCCACAAAAAAGAAAAAAATATATAAATCCTTAGAGTAAGTCCTAATGGGTCCCAGGAAAAAAGCTCCAGGAGTGAGAGCAAATGTCATGTACCTATCTGATTTTGGAATAAAAATTCTGAGATAACTCCTGAAACCTCTAAAACTTAGAAACTGTTCTACAGAAGTCTGAAATTATAAGAAATATTTTATGCTGGCTGTAAAGACATTTCATTTCTCTGCTGTGTTTGAAAGCTTCGAATAGCTTTCACTTCTTTCCATAAAAGACAAAGTCCCTGCACCAGCCTTCAATACGATACAATCTAGCCCCTCTTTACCTCTCTCAGCTTACTACCTCCTAACCTCCCCTTAGCTTATTGCATTCTAGCTATACTGGCCTCCTTGTTGTGCTTCAAAACTGTCAGGTTCTTTGTTTTCTTTGTTCTCTTAACTAGAATGATCTTCCCCTAAACATCCACATGATTTATTCTCTCAACTCCTTTAAGTCTTGTTCAAATGCCGTTTTCTTACGATGGATTTTTATATTTATCTTTTCCTGTCATTCTCATTCCCCATTTCCTGCTTTATTTTTTCCCATATCACTTATTGTTAGATGGCAAACTATATATTTTACATATTATATTTTTAATCTGCTTACTCCCACTGGAGATACATAAATATAGGGGGTTCTATCTTGTCCTCTGCTATATCTTCTGTACCTAGAACACTGACTTGGCATTCAACAAACATTCATTGAATTGAATTATATCTAAGGACCTAATGATTTGTGCTGCCTGAAAAAAAATACAAAATTCTTATCTTTCTCTTTCCTATGACTGCCATTTGAAAGAGTGCAAATTAAGGGCTCATACTCTTAATAGTTTTAGAGGCAGAAACTTACCTGGCAAGTTTGTAGTTTGGCTATCCTTTATTATTTGATTAATCTCAGTGCATATAACTTTATAGATGCACATAGAATTACACATATATGCTCATGCATATAGCAAATATAGGTTTACATTTTATACACACATATATAATAGCAACATTCCATTTTGTTCCTAAAATGGCAAAAGAGCAAAAAAGAAAAAAAAAAAACCTAAAAAAACAAAAAAACAGTACTGTCTTACAACACAGACATACACACATTTAAGTTTAAATTAAAAGCTGTGACCTGTCACTCTCGTCACTCTACAGTGATATAACTATTTTACCCTCAGGACATAACAAAACATAAAACTGTATTTTTAAAAAACTTGATAAATTTGAGAAGATTATGAAAGTAATATAGGACTCTGTTAAAGAAGATAAATTATTAATTGAGAATCATATTAGAAATATACTGAAATTATTTGTAAAATAATTTGATTATAAAAAGCAAATATACATGTATACGTTCATAACAACCCTGTTGTATAAAATGAGGTATAATGGTACTGTTTAGCCACAATAGAAACTTCAACATTACTAATTCAAAAACCAAGACTGGTTCATGAAATTTGTCATTGTACTATATGTGGAAGACTTCTTCCTCCTCCTCAACACAGTAATACTTAGAAAAGGTCCTAACTCTTTAAGAGCTTTTTGAGGGTTCCACTCTCCTCTTCCCCCACATACAGAAAATAAGGGAGTATTTTGGTGGTATCAGCCATTTGATATTGTTTTCTACCAGCAGATAAAGGTTTAAAGAACAAAGGTTAAGAACGTATAAGCATTCTAACTTATTCTTTTTCACAGATTTGGTAGTGCTGATGCTAACAAGGATGCTGTAATAACATGGTAGTAACAATCTGTTTGAACATTAAAGTAACATAATCTGTTTGAACATTAAAGTCAGAACCTTCCTTCTAATGTCCATTAATTCATATATGATCTGAGTTATCTAAAAATGATAATGAACTTCTGAAGTAAACACTATATCCTTTCTCCCTAACTATTTAGCCAAATCGTTCTAAGATGTTTCATGTGTTTTGGAACAAAAATATTGTAGGCATACCCTACCCGTAGGGACTATAAAATAGATAAACACTGAAACCCTCAGCAATTTCAGCTAGGGGTAAAGTATGATAAAGCAACTAATAGAGTAATATGAAGTGAAAGCATTCTATATAGGGAAGATTTCTCCAAGGTAAATTTATACTAGAAATGTCCATGTTAATGCCCATACTAAAATGCTTATTTCACAATAAGTTTGGTCCTTCTCAACAAATACCCTTTTGCCTCTATACGGTACACAATAAAGAAAATATTTTGAATATTATTAATACGAACAAAATTTATCCAACATAAGATAACAGACAGTATTCTAGAGGCAAGATTAAGCATACCATATTTCAGAACCATGCTCTTTTCTGCTTGAAACAACTATATAAAATTTTAACAACTTATTTATCTATGAAGATTTAAAGTTAGACATAATGCATTTCACAACAGGTAATAACCTAGATTAATTTTCAATAATGTAATTTGAATGCCAATCTTCTAAAGATATTGAGCTAAATGTAAATTTTTAAATAAGGTATGTCATTGGCTCAAATAACAGTGTACTTCAAAGACAGCTGGAATATTCTTAGAGTGAGATATGAAATGTCATTGAGTAGTTGTGGTTGAGATGCTAATCCAGGGGTCAGTCAACTACAGCCCATGGGCCAAATCCTACCAGCTATGAAAACAGTTTTAACATTTTTAAGTGGTTGGCAAAAAAAGAATATTTTATAATATGTGAAAACGATATAAAATTTAGATTTGTGTCTATGAATAAAGTTTTTTTGGAACATACACAAAAATAAATGAACAAAATGTCAATGTGAATAATGGAGGGTATAATGATACTTTCTTAATTCTGACAGGAAACACTGATAATGTTTGCACAAAATTATGTCAACCCAATACTCAAAACACACTAACTCCATAAATATTTGCTAGTATATGAATGAACCACTGTCAGATGGATGAACCAAAGAAACAAACACAGTGAGCAAAGGTTGCTTAAAACATACATGATGATGACTAGTGATATACCAAAGTTGGGAAATAAACAATATAATGTTTAGCTATCACTATTTAAAATTAAAAAAAAAAAACTTTGGTATAGAAATGGGTTAAGCAGCTGCACTACTAAACAGTTAATACAGACAGGGAACAGAAAATTTTATTCTATTTCTATTTCTAGCTGTCATATTAAATGCTCCTCTCTAAAGGACTACATTTGGGAAAAAAGAGCCCTGCAGCTGCCCACATGGAAAACTATGTTTACAATAGCAACAGGTTTGAAAGAAGGTATGTCATAAAACAAACAGGCATGCTCATTAGAAATTCTATTAGTAATACCATATATATAGTCTTTATCTGTTTGCTTGTCTGTCAAATTGAGACAATCCTACCTTATAGGATTATAACACGAAATTAGATAATGAAAAGCATTTGGTCACCTGGAGCACTTGTTAAAGTGGTTCTTGTTATTTTGAAACAACTAGTAGTAGTGTACTGGGCCAAACCTTAGAACCACTTCTCAAGCAAAACATTTTACTTGTTGCAGCCCATTGCTCTTTGGATGTATTTTTACAAAAAACAGATGAGAAGCCATACTACGAACAGGAAGTCTTGTTACTCTTTGTCCCTTGGATCCTAGGGCAGTTTTACAGCACCCAGGCCTAGTGACAGCAGAACAGCAACATCCAGTGCATAGGACTTACTTGCCAAGATAAAACTGGAGATTTGTTTTAATTACGAAACACTGGTGTATAAGAAGACAGAGTGAAATAAAAAGGGGGCCAAAGAAGAGAAAGAAAGGGAGCCAAAGAGAACATGAAGAAGATGAACAAGGAATAAGAAAACAGTGTGACAGTTATAAGGCTTTCCTTCAATCTTCCAAACCCATTTAACCTGCAGTTTTTTAAAGGTGGCAGTCAACACATGGTGGTAACTCAATTACAGTCATCCCCTGTCTTATCCAGTGGATTATCTATTATGCTAAAGACCAAGGAAGTGAGCCCAAATTTCCATCTAAATGATTCCTTTCTCACATACATTTTGCAAGTAAAATTTTAAAAAGTAGCTTAATGTAGTCAAATATTAGGACATTAGATTTCCCACCTTTTATATATAAAAATTTACTTTTTAGCAAAACATGTATTATTGTGCCTAGGATTTTCTCCATTTTTTAACATTATTAATAATACTGAAATCTATTTAATTTTTCAGTTGACTACTATTACATAAATTAAATGTCATGGTGTTTGGATTTGAATTCCACCCCTATAGTTGACTTCAGATGTAAATTTTATTCATGCTTTCACTTGCACTTTCATTGATAAGTTGTATAGTTAGGGGAAACAAACCAGAGGTTTCAGCTGATTCCACCGTCTTTACTACTACTATTTCTTAACAATCCTATGGACAGGGGATGGACAATGTCAATCCAGAATTTATAGAAAACGTCCTCCAGAATTTACATATCAACTATCAAAATATGAGAGCTTTTTTCTGGGAAATACATGCTAAAATTATAAAGTTAAAAATACACACAGAATAAACTTTATGGAACATTTATCCTTAATTTTTAAAACACGAGACCCAACTCAGAGTTTAATAAGAGAGGAAGTCTATGGATATGCACAATGAGACTTAAAATAAAAATACAAGCCATCCCATTTGTCATATATATATTTTTTTTTAAAACAATTTTTGAGTCTTATATCCAAAAATATGACACATTTCTAAAACACGGCTTGCTCCTGGAAATCAGTATAGCTTGTCCATGTGATTATCCTCAATACGGAACTGTAGAACCCTCTAAAAAATCCACCTTAACCTTTAGATCTTTCCAGACTTGATAGATGATATCAGCTATAATTTTTTTGTAAAATGTGTTTCTACAATACATTTCAATACAATCCATATAAACATCCGCCATGGGTTTATATGTTATATTAGGTAAAAGTGGGAATACTCCATAAATAATTACCTCAACTCCCCTCCTCACATAATTTACCACCTTATTGTTTCCGTGTATGTGTCCTTAGTTTTTCACAGTCTGGCTTCTGACCAGATTAGTAACTACCTACTTCTCAACCACACTACAAAATATTAAAATGTTAAGTATTTCTAATCCTGCCCCTCTTCCCCAACATCCTCCAACATTCCTAAAACTACACTCAATCTTAACTTTCCTAAAATTATTTCCTTGTTTTCCTTTTTCACTATTTATTCTCTTGGATTCTTCCTCCAAATGTGTCAGAATCAGTTGCCCTACACGATTCAGTCATTCTTTTCTCCTCTAAATTCTCTATCACAATCTCTCCCATTAATGCATGTCAACTATTGTTAGTATGTGAATGGTTCACTGATTCCTATGTCCTTTCTTGATCTCTTTCAAGTTCTAATTTCTTATTAACTACTTATTTAAACATCTCAGTATGGCCCGATGTTACCTCAAAATCGCTACATCTAAAAAAGGACTCATTATCTGTCCCAACAAGAATCAGCTCCTACTCTTTGCTCTCTTAAAACACTTAATGGCGCCTTTCTTTCACAAGTCATTTTGCATCTTTAACTTCTCTCTGTTTTTATCTTCACATACCATCTGTTACCAAGTCCCATTAATTTTTACCCTTCAATATTTCTGAAATTCTTGCTCTATTCTCTATTGGTAAAGCCAAAAAACCCATTTAGCTCTTGATTTTTTCCTACTCTGATAGCCTACTAATGAATCTCCCCTACCTTTGATGCATAACTCTTTCATAAAATATTTAATACTAATCTGCTATCTCCCAAATACTGTATTAGCCTAGGAACACAAAAATGAAATGACATAGTCCCTGCCCTCAAGAAATTTATAGTCTAGTAGAGAAAGAGATCATAAAATAGCGTAATTAAGTGCTGTGAGGTAGAAGCAGTAAATCTTATGTAAGTACAGAAAGTGAGCACAGACATATCATGTCTAACCAGGCTGACAATCGTAAGAAAATCCTTCTCAGAACAGGTTTTGTTTAACTGAATTTGAAAAGACATACGAACATTATTCCAGAAAGCAAGGGGTTAAGGGCATTCATAATGATGGCACAGCATGAATAGGATCTCATCAGTGTGATTAACTGTAAAGTCCACAAAATCGCCAACACAGGTATCTGTTCAGGTAGCTACAGACATCTGCTCAGATACAGGTCAACAAAAAGTTCTAGATTTTGTTTAAATTGTATCCATTTAAAAATAATTATTTAATAAGTATTCAATTCCTCATCAATTCCTTATTCAATGAACAATAATTAGGCAATGATCATATTTGGAAGACAAGCTATCTAGTAAATAAGCTTCTTTAACCTCAATACTCTCAAAATGTCATGGAAGAAATAAATATTACAAGGATTAGAGTAAAACACAAGTTCTATAAAGTAGTAAAAATCTTGGGTTGCTGCATCATATTAATGTTAGGCTAACTGATCACCCTATAGTATCTCTAATCTGAAATGTCATTTAAATGGAAAGGAATCCATAGATCCATGTCTATATCAGCATACCTACTGTTCTACTGTTTATTTGGTTATTGTGGTTGTTAGTCAAAGAAAATTTCGGTAAGTGTGTGGCAAGGATATTAAGCAATGAGAAAAATAGCTTGTGAGAACAGAACTCTGACCATCCAGATCACTCCACTGCTGGAAAATCATCAACAGCTTTTCAGTTCCTAACTTACAAAGTTTCAACTCTGTAGCCTGACATTCAGGGCTTCTCAAACCTAACCTTTCTACATGTGGAATCTAATTTGTTTGCCCTATATCCTCAATAATTACAATTATGTATTATCTCTGATGGTACCTGCTGCATTTTAGCCTCTGTGGTCTCAGTTGAACTATTCATCCCAACTCAGTCCCTCCAGATCCAGTCCTACAGTGTCCTCCCCTGATAGAACTACTGACCAACCACCTTCAATGGCTAATTGAAATGCCATTTTCTCCTTAAACTCCTCCTTCATCACTCCGTCACGAAATAATCTATTTTGTTTCTGATTAAGATATCTGTACCTTTCTTATAGAATTTATCATTTCCTGATATTTAACATTTTCTCTATTTACCTATCATTGTATTGTATATATCTATTGATATTCCTTTAAAAAAACTTGAACAGAAAAATGTAAATTTCTATGTGACAAGATTGGCACCTTACTTATTTTCCATCTATGAGAGTACTGTGCATGACTAGATGTTTTTTTTAAAAGAAATCTGTGGAATGAAAGAAAGAAATAAATTAACTCATTCATCATATCATAATTCATTCATATTAACTGTACTCATCACATGGTTTAAAGTTGTGAGAAATAATGTAGTGTAATAATTTAAAAGCTAGTTTCATGCTAGATAGCTCTAAGATCAAATCCTGTTTTTACTAATCTGTAAATGGGCAATTTATTCAGCCCATTTAGACATCAGTTTTTCCATCTATAGTGGTATAGGTTGGTGCACATGTGTGTGTAATATATATGAATAATAAAAAAGTAGGCATACATTGGTAAATAGAAGGGTTCCAAGGATTAAAAGTGCTAAAAGAGATAAAACATGTCAAGCATGCCTGAAAAAACCATAAGCTCAATAAATGTTATCTACTATTATCAAAAAGTAGCATCACTAAGGTTAGTAAACCCTCCAAACTAACCAAAATTATTTTGTTCTGCTTCTTTTTCTCCTGTTCTCTACCGTTAAAAGAAAATGGTTTATGCATTTTGTACAACCCACATACAATGTGTTAGAAATCTGGAGGACAAGAATCAGGCTGGTCTATACAAATGTATATGGCCAAACAGTAGTTCAGAATAAAGTCAAGATTATCACCTAAGTGAAAGTTTTGGCAATCAGAAAATTTTCCGTATAGTGTTAACATTTCCTTCAAATTGTATAAACTTCAGCTTTGATATTTGACTGAATAATTTGCTGTATGTGTAAATTTCGGTATGTGCCTAATTAGACAAGGTATTCTGTGAAATGCATTTGTTCATTACTCTTCTAGGGGCAGTGCAGATACAGACAGAATACATACATATGTTATGTCACATATTTCAATTTATAAAACTGGGAATATTCTAAGATTTAAATGATCAATTTTATGAGTAACTACATTTTTTCTGGAAAAACAAATATTTAAAAACTGTCAATTTCTCTCAATTCTTTTTTGGCTTTAATTTAAATAGCCTTATAGAGCTAAAGGAAAGTAAGAATATTCCATTTCCTCTCTCAGTTTTGTTTTTAAATTTCCATTAGCCTTCCATAATTCAATGAAAAAAATCAGTCTTCTACACTTAAACCTAACATTTCTCAACACCGCTCCTAAGAATGCCATGAGAAAGCATCCGGACAATATAAAAACAACCCTGCCTAACAGCGGAAAGGTCAAGCAGCATGCCTTAACACCTTCTCCTCCTCAATCTGGAGCACTAAAATGGGAGGACTAGCTTTGGCTGCAACACTCTGCTCCTAATAGGTGGTAGAGACATGTTTAACTCTGGCATAAATACAAAGAGTACAACTTTACTCAAACATTTCTTTTTATCTTTCTTTGGTTTATAGCATCAGATCAATGTAAAATGTAAACCAAAAATGGAGGTGCCACTTTACAACATAAAATCTATCATTTTTCCATTTAAAAAAAGAACAAAATAAAACAAAAAAACAAAAAACAACAACAAAAAATACTTTTCCTAAAATAAGAAAGCATAATATCCGAGAATAGAGTGTAAAAAAAAAACAAAAAAAAAACAAAACCAGGATTTTATCTAGTAGGTTGCAGTAATTTCTGGCTTTATTTTTTAAATAATAATAGTGTTGGAAGAATAGAGCCACAGTCCCAGTAAAAATAGAATACAATGTACAATGAAACATCTATAAACCCTCTAAGTGACTTCTCCAGTCACAAGTTACTATAATTTTCTTCATGCCTACAATAGGCAAGATCAGCATCTTTGGGCAATAAGATGACTTTCAGGGACAGGTGAGCATTTTCTGCTACAAAGAAGAAGACTGTGTTTGCTTTTTGGAATCTTTTCACCTCCCTTTCAGCATACTTTCTAACATTTTCTCCACTTTCATGTATGTATCCAGGGCTTTGTGGCCAGCTTTTGGATGGCCAAATTTGCCACTGAAAAGTCCACTCTGTTGGAGTTCCCTATATTAATGTTTCCATGAAATAAAAAATTACGTATTCTTTTACACCCCAATGTTTAATTTTATGTGATATCAATTTAAACTTATAATGTGATTAATTCATAGCAATCTAGAAATGGTCAGTTGGCCCATCTATACATTTGTCTTTACATGTTTAGAGTGCTATGGATTGAACTGTGTCCCCCAAAAGATATGCTGAAATTCTAATACTCAGAGACTATGAATATAACCTTACTTGGGACACTTTATTAAGGTCTTTGCAGATTTAGTAAAGTTGAGATAAGGTCATTAGCATGGATCCTAATTAAGTAGGATTGAGTTACTTAGAAGAAGATGGCTATTTGAAGACCCAGACACACAGAGATTAAAAAAAAAAATTCCCAAGATAACAGAGGCAGAGATTAGACTGATGCAGTTGCAGGCCAAGAAGTATCAAGGCTTAACAATTATCACCAGAAGCTAGGAAGAGGTAGGAAGGATGGTACCAAGGGTCTCAGAAGGAGCACGGCTCTGTTGACAATGTGACTGCAGATTTCTAGACCCTAGAACTGTGAAAGAACACAAATTCCATTTTTTTTTTTTTTGAGATAGTTTCACTCTGTCACCCAGGCTGGGGTGACAATCTTGGCTCACCACAACCTCCGCCTCCTGGGTTCAAGCAATTCTCCTGCCTCAGCCTCCAGAGTAGCTGGGATTGATTACAGGCACCCACCACCATGCCCAGCTAATTTTTGTATTTTTAGTAGAAGTGGAGTTTCACTATGTTGGCCAGGCTGTTCTCGAACTCCTGACCTCAAGTGATCTGCCTGCCTCGGCCTCCCAAAGTGTTGAGATTACAGATGTGAGCCACTGCATCTGGCCAAAAATTCCAATTGTTTTAAGCCACCCGGTTTGTCATACTTTGTTAGAGTAGTTCTAATAAACTAGCATAAAGGGCATATTATTAATTCAAATATCTCAATCTTTTACAGAATATGTGCAGAATATATTTTTGAGAAAGTCATCCTTGTCTTCCCTTCAGATTTCTCATATATATATGTATATACATATATACACACACACACACACACACACACACACACACACACACACATATATATATATGTAAAGAAACTCGGTCAAATAATGACCATATTTTATTTCTATATATACATATATATATATACATACACACGTATATATACATATACATCATATTTTATTTATATATATACATGTATATGTGTATATATATATTTATGAACAAGTATGTTCACAGGAGCTGCTTCTTCCAGCAAATTTTAAGGGGGAGATGTTTCTACAAATGTGGCTTTGGAAATGAATCAAAGTTAACTCTGTATTTCTTTCACCTTTTCAATGACTTTCCCATGATCCTCTGTAATTTCCCTTCCTATCCCACAATCTCTCACTTAGCACCTTCACATGTTTTATTTAGTCCATTAGTTGTCAATGACATTCTCTTCCAATGTAAATTGATGTTTATAGAAACTAAAAACAAAATCCACTGGTAATGGACTTTTATTAGCATCACTAAAGATGGTTCATTTCTTTAAGATTTTACCCTTAGTAATTAGTCAAATATTAATTAAAAAGAGCCAAAGTAAATATTCAAAATAAAACACTTATTTGTAACTTATATCTTAGATAAAAATATTTAATACTTAAATAAATTTGTATACAAGCACGTATACATACTACAAAACATAAGATAATTTTATCACTACTATCATTCTGCTTTTTAAAATTAAACTAATAGGCATCTTTCCATAGTTTTATGGATTAGGATCCTTGCTGTTTAACAGTCTCATTGTAGTCCATTTATGAATACATAATAATACCCTTAGTCAGTCCCCTGACCTTTAGAATGTCTCTAGTTTTTCTGTAACAATGATGTCTTATGTTCTTACATATTCTAGTACATATGTGTCAGAATATTCATACCTATAGCTTCTAATGGTGAACCTACTAGGTTTAAGGGTATCTTAATATTGATAAGTATTGACATATTAATATTCAATATTCTTTATTCAATTTAAATTATAATCCTCAGCCACAATAAATTAAGAAATTTGGATATACATATCATATACATTGTAATCTTATCCTTCAAAGTCATGTATTCACATGCTTTTTTAGAGGACAGACATCATGTAAATCCAGAGATAATGAAATATGAATTTGGTGTATGTATGTGAGACATCCTTCTGATACACACCACATATACACACACAAACTCATATTTCTACGTGTTTATATATTTATATATGCACAGGAGATCTCTGGAGAGATCCAGAAGAAAATATGTTACATGAAACCTAAAAGAGGAATGGGCTAGTGGGAGAGGCAGTGGTACGAATAGGAGAAGAGAAATATTTTTCATTACATACTTTTATTAAATTTTTCACTGTGTACCTTGTGCATATAGTATCCTCTCAAGAAATAAGCCCCTTTTTAATAAATGTGAAAACCAGAATTTCTTAGAAATTAATATAGAGTATTATTCAACTAGTGTAAATATTCTCAGTACCAGTATTACTTAAATTTTTAAAAATTATAATGTAGCCCCAAATTGTGTGACTGATACATTTTATTAAAGCTTGTTTTCATTAATGATCTTTTTATATTATTCTTAAACAACTTAAAATCAATTTAAGAGTCATCTATTTGTCTTTTGAAACATACTTTTTTAGTAAAAAAAAAAAAAAAAAAAAAAAAAAACCTAATACCCAAATTCAGTCTTGCTTAACCACGCAGAAAATCTATAGTTTTTCCCCTTTTTAATGTGTAAAGTTAAACCATGAGGAAAACTCATTGGTTCCAGATGGTTACATCAGTGACAAATAAAAGTCTTTTTTTTTTTGAGATTTGAGATTACTACACATTTTTAATAGATTCCAATTGATAACAGACTGAATTTCCTAATACACTTTCCCCAATATTAGCTTAGAATGTCACTAACTGAAATAGATCCCATGTACCGAAGTTATACAGGAAATGCCTCTTATGATATAAAATGTTCAATAAAAAGAGGATCTAGTGAAAAACAAATATTCCAAATCAAATATTTGGTTTGAAAGTATAGAGTTACTCTAATTTAAAATGCAACAAAACATCCTACTGAGTATTTTAGTAAAAGAGAAAAAAAGCATAAATCTACTAGAAGTAACTATTGTTTCTGGAAACAGAGAAGCTATCAAAAGCAGGTACAATACTATCTTCTATCTCCTAACTTCTTTATTATATCTCGCCCTTTTATGCTTTCCAAGTTGACTTATTGTTCATTGAATTAAGTACACCAAAAAGTTATGTAACACACCACAGAATATAGATAAGAGTGGCATGCAGCACATGGTTAATTTATATATTACAAAACATGGCACCAGACTGTATTTTGAAATTATTATTATGATCACTTCATGTGTGCAGCATCACAATACCAGTCCCCTTTAAAAAGCCCACAAATTGTTACTCTAGTGCATTCAGAGAGACATACAATGCAGGCTCAGATCTTGGCAACCTGTGAAAGTGCCCAGTCGAAAATTACTAACAGCTGGAGATGACAGTTGTTTTAACAGCTGAGCTGACAGGATTAATTTAAATGCACTGAAATCAAAAGTAGATAACACCTGTTTAGTCTTCTAGGGCCATTCGACAAGGTAGGCCAAAGGAAAAATGCAGAGCCAGAATTGTGTCGCTTTTTCTCCTAGAAGGACAGAGGGGCTTCAGAGGAGAATGCCACCTTTTTGATGGAGGTGGGGTTAGATTTTAGCAGCAGGGGGCTGGTCAGCCTTTATCAGGTTTTAACATCTGGTTTCTATAAAGTATCTCCTTCCCTTTTTTGTTCCTTGTCCAAGGTCTTTGACCCAAACCCAACAGTGGATAAAGATCACTACATTTCAAAGCTACAGTTTCTCACTACAGCTTTCTAGAAATTCTCTTGGGTTAATTAACATATTCTTTTTGAGCTTCACAGCCACAGAAGAGCTGCTTTCTCCCCTCTCTTCTTATCTTTGTTCCAAAATATGTCATACTAAAGTTTGCATTTCAAACGGTTGCCAAAAAACTTATTCAGAGGCGGTTTTTGTGTAAGATATTTGTCAGCAGTTGATAATTTTAATCTGCATAGGGGGTGAGTAAGGTATTGTGTTTTCCTCAAAAGATGCTTGTAAGTCTAGATTTATGTATTCTTATGAACACAAGTATATAAATGAAGCAAAATCTGTATGAAAGCAGAAGTGTTCATTTTGCTTCACTTCCAGGAATTAGTCTCTAAATTAACTTGAGAAATATAAAGATTATTTTCCCCTCACACAGAGGAATATTTTGGCCTAATATTAAGAATCCTAATATCCACAGATTGAAAACCAAACTATTAAAATATGTTCCCAAGTTTCACTCATATTGTTTGCCAGTAACACATATTATATAAAATGAATTTTTCAGCAGACATAAAGTGTACCCTTCAAAACTGTACCAAGTTCAATACCTGCCTTCTTTAAAAGAAAACATACTTCTATCCTCTAAGGCAGCAAAAGGAAATATCTGCAGGATTGAGGCTCCTCGCTTCTTAGCCAGCTCTCAATGTTGAAAAGCACAAAACATAAGGTTTTTATGTTTATTTGATTTAGAGTGAAAACAAAGAGATCAGACAATAATGCTTTCCTTTTTCCCATTTGTGAGAAAATATATGTGAATAAACTACAGTGGGAGGCAAAATTTTTGAGTATTAAATAAAGTTAGGGCTTTTTAAATGGTCAAAGTGATACATATTTAAAGAAAGGCAAGATTTAAAATTTTGATTAATGATGAGAAATATAGGATGAAGTACTTTATGGGAAGGCCAACTTCTAGACACACAATACTTCCAGTTTTTCTATTTCATGAAAATAAGTTCTGAATTAGAAGTAGTTAAAAATATAAAGATTATTTCCCCTCACACAGAGGAATATTATAAACCTAATTTATAATACACCAGAGTCTTCTTGAAACACTAACTTTTTTAAAAAGACATATCTCTTTGTTAACTTCAGAATAATATATGAAAAGTTTTACCAATAAAAACCAGCTTTTAAAGTACCTTAGTTTTGCTTATTAATATGTGTAGTAAGTGTAGCCACTGTAAATAAATAAAGGCAAAATGCTCTTTTTTTTTCAAGTAATTTGCAATAATATTGGGATATTTTAAATCTTGAAGACCTATCAAATCACTGCATTTCATGAAATGAACTGGAACAATACTCAAAAGAATAAAAAGGCAATAAATTAATTACTTCTAGTTTCTACAGCTGAAGTCTAGCATCTAGTAAATGAAGTCGTATGATAGGAAACAGCTACTAACGTTATATATTTTTGTCTCTTAATCATCTAATAAGTCTACACAAATATTAATACTGACGATGGAGATTTTATTATCCAACAAGCTGCAATAAAGAAACTCTTGGTCAAATAATGACCATCATATTTTATTGTCAACATCAAAGTTACGACTGTGTTATAGACAGTAAAAGTATGATGACACATTTTACATACTTTGGGTCAAAATATGTCTATCAATAATTTGTTCTTCTTGGTAATATCTTAAAGCAATTTCCAAAGAAAAAACACAGATGGGGATTTTTTTTTTCAGAAAGAAACATTTATACTTTAAAGGACAATCTGTTATATGGTATTAGTTATTAGATCTCTTTAGAGAAAGGCACAGTAATAAAATTTTGAGGAGATAAATAATATGAGCAAGGCGAAAACCAAACAGGAGAATTTTAAGAAGCACAGGTTGTTTATTTTGTTTATTTGATACCCAATACCTGCATCAGAGGCAGGGGTTGTCAGAGGGAATAAAGATTTAAACACCTTTCAGACTTTGAAGTAACAACATCCCACTGATTGATGAGCTTTGCCTAAAAAGACAAATACTAATGTACTGTATCTCAGAAATGTATTATTCTCATAAAATTTACACTAATACACCTCTATTTGAAAGTATCTATATGAAGTATGTAACATGTAAAAAAAGAAAAAAGACAAGTCTGACAGTAACATTCAAGTGGCAGTTACTGTGAGAACTAAAATTATTGCTAAATGACAGGAAGAAAAATTCCTCAAACTATATTTCTCTTTTCACTTACATTCAGTGCTATCTAAGCAACATAAAAAAAAAAATCACACATTTTCAGAAAATCTAATTGTATTTCTAAACATTACATTCCAGAAAAATCTTTGGCTTTTTTGCCTTATGGTTATTTTAAAGTTTTCAGTGTATTGGGCATATAACAATAATTGTTACTCTATTCTGTCCAATGATAGATTCTTCAACTTTTAAAAAATAAGGAGCAGTTTCTTTCCTGCTTTTTATTTCTTTACACAACTCAGAGACTCAAAGAAGATAATTACAAACAATGCCTGAAGAATGGTTCAGTTAATGTTAATTTATACAACAAACTAATTACTACCAAATGGTAAAAATCACATGTGGAAGTCCCTCTCTCCCACGCACATAACTAAACCAGCAGCCATCTGTCTCAGCTTGGGGAAAGCTCAGGGACACCCAGAGAAGATAAGGAAAAAGAAGGGTACAGATGCATCGGCTCATTCACCTACATACCAATCACAGAATCAGATGACCACATTTCTGAACATTTAGTATTTTCAGAAAAAGCAAAAAGTAAACACATAGAAAGAAGGTATTTCAAATGTAAAGTATATGCTGTTCTATAATCATTATAACAGGTAGAAACCTATCTTCAGCAAGTAAGTGCTTATTTTGTTTTAGATACAAACGACATATTTTAAAACTATCATTCCTCACTATGTACCATTTTGCTACAGAAGAAAGAGCATGCATACTTAAATTTAATTAAGGAAGTTAATAATTTCTGAGTTCTGGGAAGTGTGTCTGTATTTTAAAACAATTAGTAAAATGATCTCTTTAAATACTGTAAATATAACTTGGGAGATACTGGCTAAATTATTCTTATTGAAATTACTTCATACATTTTAACAACAAAATAATGCTATCCATACTTTGACATTTAATCGGCCTGTCATGCAGCAAAAAAGGGCAGTATTTTTTCTTTAAAATCACAATGTGATTCTTGACATTTAAGCAATAATGAATTTTCAGATGAAAGAAAAATCTAAATGATAATTTATGAGTATTAAAATGCTTTCTATTTTTATAAATTAAAAGAATATTTATTTACACATATATTTTGGAATTCAAAATCCCAAATAGAGGTTTTAGTGCTTGGCAAATATTTTTTTCAGTAATAATAAAATAAGAAAACTAGAAGTTGTATTAATAATGCCAATTTTGCCATGCACTGTGGCTTATGCCTGTAAACCCAGCACTTTGGGAGGCTGAGGTGGGCTTATGCCTATAAACCCAGTACTTTGGGAGGCTGAGGCAGGCAGATCACCTGAGGTCGGGAGTTCGAGACCAACCTGACTAACATGGAGAAACCCCTATCTCTCCTAAAAGTACAAAATAAGCTGGGTGTGGTGGTGTGTGCCTGTAATCCCAGCTACGTGGGAGGCTGAGGCTGAGGCAGGAGAATTGCTCAAACCTGGGAGGTGGAGATTGTGGTGAGCTAAGACCGCACCATTGCATTCCAGTCTGGGCAACAAGAGTGAAACTCCATCTCAAAATAATAATAATAATGCTAATTTACCCTAACATATATCCTCTGTGGAATTAAAAATGTTTTTGGCTAGGCACGGTGGCTCATGCCTGTAATCCCAGCAATCTGGGAGGCCAAGGCAGGTGGATCATGAGGTCAGGAGTTCAAGATCAGCTTGGTCAATATGGTGAAACCCCATTTCTACTAAAAATACAAAAATTAGCCAGGCATGGTGGCGTACGCCTGTAGTCCCAGCTACTCGGGAGGCTGAGGCAGAAGAATCGCTTGAACCCGGGAGGCAGAGGTTGCAGTGAGCCAAGATGTTGCCACTGCACTCCAGCCTGGGTTACAGAACAAGACTCCATCACAGAAAGAAAAAAAAAAAGGTTTTCACATAACATCTGCTGATCTCACTGAAACTGATTCACCTGAATTGCCCTTCATATACTTGCTCGTAACTAACCTGATTCAATGACAGACCACACAAACCCTGAAACAATGGGCCTCAAGGAAACTTACTCTCTTGCACAATGAGATGTCCCATACTGAAGGGTTCCAGGCCTTCAATATGCGAGATTCCTGTGGAAAGCAGTGGAAAAGACTGTACAACAGAGCAGCAGGACCCAAATACTGAAAGTGAGAAAACTGAAAAGTTCCCTTCTTATT
This sequence comes from Ateles fusciceps, assembly GCA_036589455.1. Classification (NCBI taxonomy): domain Eukaryota; kingdom Metazoa; phylum Chordata; class Mammalia; order Primates; family Atelidae; genus Ateles; species Ateles fusciceps. The sequence continues at coordinate 3,552,746 of JAZHEH010003318.1, read as the reverse complement.
AAGATTTTTCTTGAGCTTATGTTATAAAAGTTGATCTTCTACAAAATATTTTTTCTGAAAATTTTCCTGATGTACACAATTTTTTCACTTCCATTAGCTGATCCTAAATTATTGAAAGCATTTTTTGTTTCCACTATTTGTCAGCTTCTTTTAAGATAACAGTCCTACATTTAGAAAACCGGGAAAGATTGTTGTGTAAACCATTCCGATTAAATGAGCAATTCACACAGCATGTTGGAGATTGAAGCAAACACTGCAAACATATTGTTTTAAACTTCAATGCTGTATTTTAATACTATATATAGCAAAAGGTAGAAAAAATATAATGATCCATTAAAAATAGTTTTAAAATTTTAGGCCAGGCGTGGTGGCTTACTCCTGTAATCCCAGCACTTTGGGAAGCCAAGGCTGGAAGATCACGAGGTCAGGAGATAGAGACCATCCTGGCCAACATGGTGAAACCCTGTATCTACTAAAAATACAAAAATTAGCTGGGCTGGTGGCAGGCACCTGTAGTCCCAGCTACTTGCGAGGCTGAGGCAGGAGAATTGCTTGAACCTAGGAGGCAGAGTTTGCAGTGAGCCGAGATCGCACCACTGCACTCTAGTCTGGTGACAGCACGACTCTGTCTCAAAATATATATGCATATATAAACACACATATATATGTATGCAGGTCAGTTACCAGGAATGGCCTCCATCTAACTCGGGGTGAGGGTGGGGGCCATATAAAGGAGGATAAAATGATAAAAACAGAAATAAACAAAGGATAATTCAAAATTCTAGCAAAAGCTAAGATTGAAAGTGTCTGTCTTTCATTATTTAGACAAAATTATCACTAAAAGCAAGGTAGATAAATTACTATATATATTACAAATTTTACAATATGAGATCTCTTCTATTCTGACATACTAACAACCACCTTTTTTTTTAAATTTGGATTACCGCAGAACAGCTAATCAACACCAATAATACAACTGATACCTAAGAAGCGTTCATTATTCTTTTATTCTTTTGGTCCATATGTCTTAATAAAGGTATCCAATTCTGCTTTTTTCCTCCTTTTTTGCATATTAACCTAATAAAAACATAGATATTGCTAGGATTTCATGCCTGAAAAGAACTATAAAAGTTTATAATTATTTTATTTTCAAATAAAGGGAAATGAAGTACTTGTCCAAGATCATACAGATGATGACAGAGCAAATGCTACCTCCTAGGTCTTCATAATTCAGTGTTTCCTCTATTAAATGTCCACCTGGATCAGAGACAGGAGCCCTTGTGTGAATGGTTCAGGTCAGAGATAGCTTACTGAACCATTTAATTAACTTGGTCAATTAGGAGTCGCAGTGTTAGGAACTCTGGACAATGGAGTGACTATTCTTTAGGACAAGGGTAGGCAAATTTTATCTCTAAAGGACCAGATAGGAAATATTTTAAGTTTCTCAGGCTGTACTACTCAACCTTACCATTGCAGCTTTACATTATATTAATATGTAAATGAAAAAGCTTGACTGTGTTCCAATAAAACTTTATAGATACAAATTTGAATTTCATATAATGTTCACGTGTCATGAAACATTATTCTTTTTTTTTCCAACAATTCATAAATGTCAAAACATTCTTAGTTCATAGGACACATAATACTAGGCAGAGATAGATTTGGTCTGTGGACCTTATTTACTGACCACTGCAGACCCTATTTGCTGACCATTGCTCTAGAAGATCAAAATCTAATGGAGGAGAGAGACTTTGGACAATTTTTTTTTTTTTTTTTTGTGACAGAGTCTCGCTCTGTCACCCAGGCTTGAGTGCAGTGGTGTGATCTCAGCTTACCACAACGTATGCCTCCTGGGTTCAAGCAATTCTCCTGTCTCAGCCTCTTGAGTAGCTGGGATTATAGGCGTGCGCCAAAATACCTAATTTTTTTTGTATTTTTAGTAGAGACAGGGTGTCATTATGTTGGCCAGGTTGGTCTTGAATTCCTGACCTCACGATCCACCCACCTCAGCCTCCCAAAATGCTGGGATTACAGGCATAAACCACCGGCCTGGACAAGATTTCTTATGGAAGGGAGGATAAAGGTTTACATCTAGCACAGAATTCCTGGTAGGGGTGGAACTTGAACTAAATAGTAAGGATGAATGGCCATTATTCAAATGCAAATAAGCAAGGTAGCTAGAAATAACAACAGGCAATCTAGCAGTGTTAGAGCTAATGTCAAAAAAGAGTGATGCAAGGAAAAGCAGAAAATGAGAAGTGGGGGTGGAGAGTTACACAGGAAGTGAGCTCACTGAAGCTGCAGGTTGACTATGCCCACTTTAATAAAGGTCTCTGGGAGACCCAATAAAATATATAGGATGGCAGAAATACCACATCACATGTCAGTTGAGGCTCTTTTCCATTCTTGAGAAGATATTAAATAGCTCTACTCTCATATCACTGAGGTTGCTCCCCTACTGTCTTTTCCCCTTATGCAGAAAATATTTAAAAATATAAATTACATTTTAAGAGGCAGCACGACATCTGAACATGTTACAATTAATGTATTACTCCTTTGTCTTATATTTATCCGTTATATATTTGTGTGTGTTAGAATTCAAGCAGTTCTGGTTAAAATTGGGGTTATAGTTACAGAGCAAATAGCCTTTTAATGAATTTTGGCTAACCATATATATTTGTATTATGGATCGGCACACGAAACAAGAATTTACAAAGCAAAGTATATTTTAGCCCTCTGAGTAAGATCAAGGTTAGGTACCATTTTTATTATTATCATAATCTTGGCTCAACTTTCCAAACAGCTTTCTGCTGGTACTAAAACAAAGTTCAAAGATAATATCCTCTTCTTTTTAAAGCAAGTGAAGACGAAAGATGGATAAAGGGAAAATCATACATTATATATCTAGCCTTATTCGTTGTAGCACCCCAAAGGAAAGCAATTAAGATAGTTTCTTTATAGTTGTAAACTTTTCTCAGGAAGTTGTGAATAAGCAGAAATGAATAGTTTGAAAATATCCAGACAAGCTGGCATGATGACTGAAACTACATTTAAAAAAGTTGTGTCATGGAGAGACAGATCCAGTGAATATTGGAATTGTTTTTGCAGAAGCAATTAAAGCAGATTGGCCACAGCAGTCATAATAACCATATGACCTCAAAAAGTGACACAAATAATAAAATGTCTATCAGTATGTAAATATTAATTCATTTTAAAAGATAAATAATAGAATTCACTGATTATACATTCACTTTGGTTTAAGTTCCCTTCCCTCTACTTACACAGCCTCCTTTAACTCCTCACTCACACTCCCATTCAGCAAGAATAACATAGGTTGTCTCTCCCAAAAGGCCATAAACAACTTGAGAACAGGTACCGTATCTTTGAATTCTGTCTTTTCGTTAACCTGTAAAATAACTAGAATATAATAAGACCTCGATAAATGTTTGCTGTGAGAATGAGAGAATGACTGAATAGGTGATCACACAAAAAACAAAGGTGAAAGTTATAGAGAAAGAAGTACTGATTCTGTCTTGGACATCTGGAGAGATTTTATACACGTTGTTAAAACAGAAATCATAAGGTAATGAACAAAATAGTGAAATATAGGACAGAAGTGGGAGTTCGTATTCTGTATTGAGATCCTGATCTGTGTACAGTCACCCATTGCTTAAGGACAAGGGTATCTTCTGAGAAATGTGTTGTCAGGTGATGTTGTCAGTATGTGAACATCCTAGAGTATACTTATACAAAACCAGCTGGTATGTAGCCTACTACACACCTAGGCTATATGGTGTGGCCTCTTGTTTCTAGTCTAGGGTACAAATTTATAAAGCAGGTTATTGTGCTGAATAACGTATGCAACTGTAACAAAATAGTAAATATTTGTGTATCTAAACGTATCTAAAAACAGAAAAGCCACAGTAGAAACAAGGTATGAAAGATAAAAAGTGAGACACAGGCATAGGGCACTTACAACGAATGGGCTTGCAGGACTGGAAGTTGTTCTGAGTGAGTTAGTGAGTGAGTGGTGAGTGAATGCGAAGGCCTAGGACAGTACTGCACACTACAGTAGACTTTAGAAACACTGTATTCTTAAGCTAAGTTACATTTATAAAAAATATTTTCTTCAATAACAAATTAACCTTAGCTTACTATAATTATTTTACTTTATAAGCTATAATTTTTAACTTTTTGACTGTTTTGTAATAACATGGTGTAAAACACAAGCACATCATATAGCTATACAAAAACATTTTAATTCTTTATATCCTTATTCTATGAGCTATTTTTCTATTCTTAAGTTTTTAATGTTTCAAACATTTTAGATGTTTCTGTTAAACACTAAGAAACAAACACACAGGGACTACACAGGGTCAGGATCATCAATACCACCATCTTCCACCTCTGCATCTTGTCCCACTGGAAGGTCTTCAGGGCTATCATATGCCCTTGTGATCTTCTATGATAACAATGCCTTCTTCTGGAATTCTTCTTTTTTTTTTTTTTTTTTTTTTTTTGAGACATAGTCTCGCACTGTGGCCCAGGCTAGAGTGCAATGGCATAATCTTGGCTCACTGCAACCTCTGCCTCCTGGGTTCAAACGATTCTCTTGCCTCAGCTTCTCGAGTAGCTAGGATTAAACGTGCCTGCCACCATGCTTGGATAATTTTTTGTATTTTTAGTAGAGACGGGGTTTCACCATGTTGGCCAGGCTGGTCTCGAACTCCTGACCTCGTGATCCGCCTGCCTTGGCCTCCCAAAGTGCTGGGAATACAGTGCGTGAGACACTGTACTCGGCCCCTTCTGGAATACTTCTGAAAAATATGCCTGAGGTTGTTTTACAGTCACTTTGTTTTAATAAGTAGGAGTACTCTCTAAAATAACTATAAAAATTATAGCATGGTAAATACATAAAGCAGTACATAGTTTTTTATTATCAAGTATTATGTACTATACATAACTGTATGTGCTGTACTTTCAAATGACTGATAGTACAGTGTTTGTTTATACTAGCATCACCACAAACTTGTGAATAAGGTGTTACGACCTTACAATAGCTACTAGGTCACTAGTCAACAGGCAATTTTTAGTTCCATTATAATTTTATGGGGCCATTGTCATACATGTGGCATGTTGCTGAATAAAATATCATATGGCACTTGACTGTATTTTCTTTGTGTAAAAACTTGTTCCAGGAAAAATGTTTAGAGATTGAGAGTGATAAAAATGCTCTCAAAATATAACTGTAAATTTATTATTTTTTCTTATTATACTTTAAGTTCTGGGATACATGTGCAGAACATGCAGGTTTGTAACATAGGTATACATGTGCCATGGTGGTTTGCTGCACCCATCTACCCGTCATCTATGTTACGTATTTCTCCTAATGCTATTCCTCCCTTAGACCCCTACCCCTGACAAGCCCTGGTGTGTGATGTTCCCCTCCCCTGTGTCCATGGGTTGTCATTGTTCGACTCCCACTTATGAGTGAGGACATGCAGTGTTTGGTTTTCTGTTCCTCTGTTAGTCTGCTGAGAATGATGGTTTCCAGCTTCATCCATGTCCTTGCAAAGAACACCAACTCATTCTTTTTATGGCTGCATAGTACTCCATGGTGTATATGTGCCACATTTTCTTTATCCAGTCTATCACTGATGGGCATTTGGCTTGGCTCCAAGTCTGTGCTATTTTGCATAGTGGTGCAATAAACATATGTGTGCACGTGTTTTAATAGAATGATTTATAATCCTTTGAGTATATACCCAGTAATGGAATTGCTGGGTCAAATGGTATTTGCAGTTCTAGATCCTTGAGGAATTGCCACACTGTCTTCCACAATAGTTGGACTAATTTACACTCCCACCAACTGTGTAAAAGCATTCCTATTTCGTCACATTCTTTTCAGCATCTGTTGTTTCCTGACTTTTTAATGATTGCCATTCTGACTGGTGTGAGGTAGCATCTCAATGTGCTTTTCATTTGCATTTCTCTAATGACCAGTGAGGATGAGCTTTTTTTCATGTTTATTGGCCATAAAAATGTCTTCTTTTGAAAAGTGTCTGTTCATATCCTTTGCCCACTTTTTGATGAGGTTGTTTTTTTCATGTAAATTTGTTTAAGTTCCCTGTGGATTCTGGATATTAGCCCTTTGTCAGATGGATGGCAAAAATTTTCTCCCATTCTGTAGGTTGCCTGTTCACTCTGACAATAGTTTCTTATGCTGTGCAGAAGCTCTTTAGTTTAATTAGATCCCATTTGTCAATTGTGGCTTTTGTTGCCATTGCTTTTGGTGTTTTAGTCTTGGTCCATGCCTATGTCCTGAATGGTATTGCCTAGGTTTTCTTCTAGGGTTTTTATTGTTTTAGGTTTTATGTTTAAATATTTAATCCATCTTAATTTTTGTATAAGGTGTAAGGAAGGCATCCAGTTTCAGCTTTCTGCACGTGGCTAGCCAGTTTTCCCAACATCATTTATTAAACAGGCAATCCTTTCCCCACTGCTTGTTTTTGTCAGGTTTGTCAAAGATCAAATGACTGTAGATGTGTGGCGTTACTTCTGAGGCCTCTGTTCTGTTCCATTAGTCTATATCTCTGTTTTGGTCCCAGTACCATGCTGTTTTGATTACTGTAGCCTTGTAGTATAGTTTGAAGTCAGGTAGTGTGATGCCTCCAGCTTTGTTCTTTTTGCTTAGGATTGTCTTGGCTATGCAGGCTGTTTTTTGGTTCTATATGAAGTTTAAGGTGATTTTTTCCAGTTCTGTGAAGAAGGTCAATGGTAGCTTGATGGGGATAGCACTGAATCTGTAAAATACTTTGTGGAGTATGGCCATTTTCATGATATTGATTCTTCCTATCCATGAGCATGAAATGTTTTTCCATTTGTTTGTTTTCTCTCTTATTTCCTTGAGCAATGGTTTGTAGTTCTTCATGAAGAGGTCTTTCACATCCCTTGTAAGTCGTATTACTAGGTATTTTATTTTCTTTGTAGCAATTGTGAATTGAAGTTTGCTTATGATCTGAAACTCTCTTTGTCTATTATTGATGTATAGACATGCTTGTGACTTTTGCACATTGATTTTGTTTCCTGAGACTTTGCTGAAGTTGCTTATCAGCTTAAGGAGTTTTTGGGCTGAGACAATGGGTTTTTCTAAATATACAATCATGTCATCTGCAAACAGAGATAATTTGACTTCCTATCGTCCTAATTGAATACACTTTCATTATCTTTCCTGATTTTTCTGGCCACAACTCCAATACTATGTTGAATAGGAGTGATGAGAGAGAGCATCCTTGTCTTGTGCTGGTTTTCAAAGGGAATGCTTCCAGCTTTTGCCCATTCAGTATGGTATTGGTGGTGGATCTGTCATAAATAGCTGTTATTATTTTGAGATATGTTCCATCAATACTTAGTTTATTGAATGTTTTTAGCATGAAGGGGTGTTGAATTTTATCAAGGCCTTGCCTGCATCTATTGAGATAATGATGTGGTTTTCTTCACTGGTTCTATTTATGTGATGGATTACGTTTATTGATTTGCATATGTTGAACCGGCTTTGCATCCCAGGGATGAAGTTGACTTGATTGTGGTGGATAAGTCCACATTTTTAATGTGCTGCTGGGTTCAGTTTGCCACTATTTTATTGAGGATTTTTGCATTGATGTTCATTAGGGATATTGGTCTGAAATTGTTGTTGTTGTTGTTGTTGTGTCTTGCCAGGTTTTGGTAGCAGAATGATGCTGGCCTCACAAAATGAGTTAGGGAGTAGTCCCTTTTTTTCTATTGTTTGGAATAGTTTCAGAAGGAATGGTACCAGTTCCTCTTTGTACCTCTGGTAGAATTAGTCTCTGAATCAGTCTGGTCCTGGGCTTTTTTTTTTTTTTTTTTTGATTGGTAGGCTATTAATTGCTGCCTTAATATCAGAACTTGTTATTGCTCTATTCAGGGATTCAACTTCTTCCTGGTTTAGTCTTGGGATGGTGTATATGTCCAGGAATATATCCATTTTTTCTAGATTTTCTAGTTTATTTGCATAGAGGTGTTTTTAGTATTCTCTGATGGTAGTTTATATTTCTGTGAGATCAGTGGTGGTATCCTCTTTACCATTTTTTATTGTGTCTATTTGATTCTTCTCTATTCATTTGACTAATGGTCTATTTTATTAATCTTTTCAAAAAACCAGCTCCTGGTTTTATTAATTTTTTGAAGGGTTTTGCATGTCTCTGTCTCCTTCAGTTATGCTCTGATCTTAGTTATTTCTTGCCTTCTGCTAGATTTTGAATTTGTTTGCTCTTGTTCCTCTAGTTCTTTTAATGATGAACTAAATGTTAGGGTGTTAATTTTAGATCTTTCCAACTTTCCCCTGTGGGTATTTAGTGCTATAAATTGCCCTCTAAACACTGCTTTAACTGTGTACCAGAGATTCTGGTATGTTGTGTCTTTGTTCTCATTGGTTTCAAAGAACTTATTTATTTCTGCCCTAATTTCTTTATTTACCCAGCAGTCATTCAGGAGCAGTTGTTCAGTTTCCATGTAGTTGTGAGTTTTTCAGTGAGTTTCTTAATCCTGAGTTCAAATTTGATTATACTATGATCTGAGAGACTGTTATGATTTCCATTCTTTTGCATTTGCTGAGGAGTGTTTGACTTCCAATTATGTGGTTAATTTTAGAATAAGTGCTATGTGGTGCTGAGAAGCATGTATGTTCTGTTGATTTGGGGTGCAGAGTTCTGTAGATGTCCATTATGTCCACTTGGTCCAGAGCTGAGTTCAAGTCCTGAATATTCTTGTTAATTTTATATCTCCTTGATCTGTCTAATATTGACAGTGGAGTGTTAAAGTCTCCCACTATTATTGTGTGGGAGTCTAAGTCTCTTTGTAGGCCTCTAAGAACCTGCTTTATGAATCTCGGTGCTCCTGTATTGGGTGCATATATATTTAGGATAGTTAGCTCTTCTTGTTGCATTAATCCCTTTACCATTATGTAAAGCCCCTCTTTGTCTTTTTTTGATCTTTGTTGGTTTAAAGTCTCTTTTATTTACAAACCCTGCTCTTTTTGCTTTCCCTTTCTTGGTAAATCTTCCTCCATCCCTTTATTTTGAACCTACGTGTGTCTTTTCATGTGAGATAGGTCTCCTGAATACAGCACACCAATGAGTCTTGGCTCCTTGTCCAATTTGGCAATCTGTGCCTTTTAATTGGGGCATTTAGCCCATTTACATTTAAGGTTAATGTTGTTATGTGTGAATTTGATCCTGTAATTATGCTAGCTGGTTATTTTGCCCATTAGTTGATGCAAGTTCTTCATAGTGTCAATGGTCTTTACATTTTGGTTTCTTTTTGCAGTGGTTGGTGCCAGTTTTTCCTCTCCATATTGAGTGCTTCCTTCAGGAGCTCTTGTAAGGTAGGCGTGGTGATGACAAAAATCCCTCAGCATTTGCTTCTCTGTACAATTTTACTTCTCCTTCACTTTGAAGCTTAGTTTGGCTGGATATAAAATTTTGGGTTGAAAATTCTTTTCTTTAAGAATGTTGAATATTGGCCCCTACTTTCTTCTGGCTTGTGGCGTTTCTTCAGAGAGATCTGCTATTAGTCTGATTGGCTTCCCTTTGTGGGTAACCCAACCTTTCTCTCTGGCCGCCCTTAATATTTTTTCCTTCATTTTAACCTTAGTGAATCTGACAATTACATGTCTTGGGGTTGCTCTTCTCGAGGAGTATCTTTGCGGTGTTCTCTGTATTTCCTGAATTTGAATGTTGGCCTGTCTTGGTGGGTTGGGGAAGTTCTCCTGGATAATACCCTAAGAGTGTTTTCAACTTTGTTCCATTCTCCCTGTCACTTTTAGGTACATCAATCAAATGTAGGTTTGGTCTTTTCACATAGTCCCATATTTCTTGGAGGCTTTGTTCATCCCTTTTCATTCTCTTTTCTCTAATCTTGTCTTCATGCTTTATTTCATTAAGTTGATCTCTGATATCCTTTCAACTTGATTGATTTGGCTAATGATACATGTGTATGCTGCATGAAGTTCTTGTGCTGTTGTTTTTTCAGCTCTATCAGGTCATTTATGTTCCTCTCTACACTGGTTATTCTAGTTAGCAATTCCTCTAACCTTTTTTCAAGGTTTGTAACTTCCTTGCATTGGGTTGGAACATGCTCCTTTAGCTCGGAATAGTTGGTTATTACTCACCTTCAGAAGCCTACTTCTGTCAATTTGTTAAACTCAATTCTCCATCCAGTTTGTTCCCTTGCTGGCAAGGAGTTGTGATCCTTTGGAGAAGAAGAGGCATTCTGTTTTTTAGAATTTTTGGCCTTTTTGTGCTGGTTTTTTCTCATCTTTGTAGATTTATGCAACTTTGGTCTTTGCTGTTGGTGACCTTCAGATGGAGTTTTTGCATGGTTGCCTTTCTTGTTGATGTTGATGCTAATACTTTGTTTGTTAGTTTTCCTTCTAACAGTCAGGCCCCTCTTTTACAGGTCTGCTGGAGTTTGCCTGGGTATCAACAGCAGAGGCTGCAGAACAGCAAAGACGGATACCTATTCCTTCCTCTGGAAGCTTCTTCCCAGAGAAGCAACTGCCAGATGCCAGCCAGATCTCTCCTGTAAGAAGTGTCTGTTGACCCCTGCTGAGAGATGTCTTCTCATCAGGAGGGATCCATTGGTCTCCTCAGAGCTGGCAGGCAGGAACATTTAAGTCTGCTGAAACTGTGCCCACAGCCGTCCCTTCTCCCAGGTGCTCAGTCTCAGGGAAATGGGAGTTTTATCTATAAGCTGCTGACTGGGGATGCTCCCTGTCTTTCAGAGATGCCCTGCCCAGAGAGGAGAAATCCAGAGAGGCAGTCTGGCTACAGTGGCTTTGCAGAGCTGTCGTGGGCTCTGCCCAGTCCGAACTTCCCAGTGGCTTTGTTTACACTGTGAGGGGAAGACTCCCTACTCAAGCCTCAGTAATGGCCGACGCCCTTCCCCCGCCACCAAGCTCAAGTGTCTCAGGTCAACTTCAGACTGCTGTGGTGAAAGCGAGAATTTCAAGTCAGTCGGTCTTAGCTTGCTGGGCTCCACAGGAGTGGGATCCACTGAGCTAGACCACTTGGCTTCCTGGCTTCAGCCCCCTCTCCAGGGGAGTGAATGGTTCTGTCTTGCTGGCGTTCCAGGCTGCCACTGGGGTATAAGAAAAAATTCCTGAAGCTAGCTTAGTGTCTGCCCAAATGACCACCCAGTTTTGTGCCTGAAACCCAGGGCCCTGGTGGCTTATGCACCTGAGGGAATCTCCTGTTCTGTGAGTTGCAAACACCATGGCAAAAGTGTAGTATCTGGGCCCAATAGCACAATCCCTCATGGCACAGTCCCTTGTGGCTTCCCTTGGCTAGAGGAGGGAGTTCCCTGACCCCATGTGCTTCCTGGGTGAGGCGATGCCCCACCCTGCTTCTGCTCGCTCTCCGTGGGCTGCACCCTCTGTCTAACCAGTCCCAGTGAGATGAGCCAGGTAACTCAGTTGGAAATGCAGAAATCACTCGCCTTCTGTGTCGATCTCAATGGGAGCTGCAGACTGAAGGTGTTCCTATTCGGTCATCTTGCCTGGAGGCCCCTATTACTTTTATATGTATGTGTTTGTATGTATTTATTCAGAAAAGTTTTGGAGATCCAACAGAGTTGGCAAAATTTCGTCCTGTGGATACTATCGATATAGATATAGAAACAGATACAGGACAGACAGATTTAATACTACTTTAATTGTACATTTCCAAATCAACAAATAGATAATATTTTAGAAGGTTTCATATTGTTTGCAATTTAGACAGAACATTTCAAAAAGTATAGTGTATAAATCTCTATATAATATATATATTTTAAAACTGATCAAATATATTTTATTCAAATAGTTTTAATTAAAAAAGCAAAGGAAAAAATTCTGGCAATAAAAAATAAGAACTCTAAGATTTACTATTCCTTTTTACTTAATTAATATTCTTTATTAACTCCTAATTATAATCCTGTAAGTAAAAAAGCTGTGCTAAAGAAAATGAGCAATTTCAGTTACACTATTTCATTTCTAATGATTCCCATGCCATCTAAGGAGTAAAGACTAAGTAAAGCAACAACAGCTTGTCCTACTGCAGTGCAGAACAAGAATGGCTATAGTTCTCATTCAAAACTTAAGCACTGAGGGCCAGGTGAGTGGTTCATGCCTGCATCCCAACACTTTGGGAGGCCGAGGCGGGTGGATCACCTGAGGTCAGGAGATCGAGACCAGCCTGGCCAATGTGGTGAAACCCCAGCTCTATGAAAAATACAAAAATTAGCTGGGTGTAGTGGTGTGTGCCTGTAGTTCCAGCTACTCAGGAGGTTGAGGCAGGAGAATTGCTTGAACCCAGGAGGCGGAGGTTACAGTGAGCCAAGATTGCACCATTGCACTCCAGCCTGGGAGACAAAGCGAGACACCGTCTCAAAACAAAAACAAAAACAAAAAACTTAAGCATTGAGAAGGTAAAATATGAGCAAATACATCTAATTCCTATCTGATTTACTTGGATATTGGATTTTTTTTCTCCCTGAAAGCTGGAGAGCTATACTACATAAGGACTGAGAAGTGACCTCCTTTATTTATACTGTACTGCTGTCAGTATGGCAACCTCCACATTTATATGTTTTTCTTCACTAAGACGTGGTATCTTGACATTAATGAAAAATCCTAAAGTACTGGAGCAAGGACTGATGCAAGAAAATTACAGCTTAAAAAAATAAAAAAATAGAGAAGGAAAACAAAACTTCAAAGGGGAGAGGGTGCATTTTGTTCATTTATATGGCTTTCTGCTCCCAAGACACAACTAATGTCACACTGTGGTACATAAACCTCTCAGGCAAATTTTTACAAAGCATAACTTCTCAGAAAAGAAAGGCCTAAGCAATAGAGATTTAATTCCTGCGAAGCAGCGAATCAATTCTTATCTGTTAGCACAGTAAATACCATAATAGGAACACTGTCCTGTTATAATAAACAGACGTGCTCAATTACTGTGTGCTTCTGCAACTACTGATCTCTTCAGTAATTATACCATGCAATGAGCTCTACATTGATATTATATTAATGTGTGGGGGAGGAGACAACTTAAATAATAATTAAATCAAGACTCAATGTTTCAGTGGAGCTTACACAGGCCTGAGAACAAATGATACATTTCTTAGAAGGAGTTAAAAAAGGTGATCTGTAAAATATCTCCTTATAGGCTTCCAATTTAAAAAGTTTACATATGAAAATTATCTTGGAATTATAATCTCTTAACTGTCCATTTCACACAAATCAGGTTAAACTGTCTATCATGTTTCATAATCATTTGTCATATTAATAGCAGTAAAAATCTTCAAAAATTATTTTACATAGAGAATTTACAATAAAAAGAGAATGGTAAACAGAAAACTTTTTCTATAGAGACAAACAAAAAGATAAAGTTCAAGAAAAGTTCCTTACCCTATTGCAGAACTGTCAAACAACTTCTATTGACCAAGAATAGCACACAGTAAACACACCAAACAAAAGAAATGATGAAAGATGTATTTACTTGTTCAGGGCCTTTATTTTTCTTTCTATTTCATATCCACCCACACTGAACAGTCTGCATTGTGTTAATAAATAACCAGCAGCAACTAAGTGAACGGAGGAGGGGTTTCTATGTTGCTGTCAGGTACCAGACAGTTGCTTGGCACTGCTGATACAGTTCTCTACATGTGAGCTGCATGCCCACATAAAGAGAGGGGATATAGGCTAATAGATGGATCCTTTAAAATATTAAATGTGATGGAAAGAAAGGGATAAAAAGCTGGAAAAAATGACTTTTTTTTTTTTTCTGGAATTGTCTATCTCTTTCAATTTGGGAAGGAACAAATCATTAGGTACCATGTCCTGCCAGAGCAATATTTCACCAGATTACTGGCTGTGGTTATTCAGAAATTTACTGAACTACATCCTCAAACTCTTTAACATTTGGGAGTTTTTCATTATTTTTCAAATGGTTTCTAATGTTGGCTCTATGAGTTATTCCACATACAGTCACTCTCCACATAGCAACGTTAATGTCAATGACAGACCACATATACAGCAGGGATCCAATAAGATTATAAAATCATATTTCTACTGTACCTTTTCTATGTTTAGATACACAAAAACTTACTTACTTTTGTGTTACAACTGTCTACAGTATTCAGGTCAGTAACATGCTATACAGGTTTGCAGCCTAGAGGCAATAGGCTACACCATTTAGTTACATGTAAGTGCACTCTATGATGTTTGCACAAGGGCAAAATCACGTAAGGATGCAATTCTCCGAAAATATTCACATTATTAAGTGATGCATGGCTATGTGTGTGTGTGCACATGTGCACACGTAAGTGTAAAAAATTCAGATCTAATTATAAGATTCTAAATGTATTTTTCTATATGTATTTTTTAAAACACAAGAAGAGTCTAAGAAATACACACGAATTGGGTATGAACTGCACAAACTCAGGTCAGTGTTTTAGAATTTACCTTATTTGTGACATTTAATACACAAATAAGAAAAATACTATGTTGTGTCAGTCTGTGACATTTGCAGTATTTTGAGCTTACACTTCATAAAAGTTTGTGTTCAAATGTCCTGTGACAGCCCAGAAACTATTAGAGTAGAAGTAAACTCATATATATGTAGTTATCTTCTCATAAAGGACTTCTATATAATGTATAAATGACTAGGAAGCAATTAACGGAAAAGACAGATGAAAGAAAATTGCCTTTCAAATTCAGGACATGAAAAAAAGGGCACTTATTCTTAATTTCAAACAAGATCTCCTCCTAAGCCTCCAAAGTTGGTCATCCAAAAAATGAGAGCAAGGAGCACAATCTGGTATTCAAAGTTTATCAACATGTAAGATGGGCTATCTTAATCATCCAAAATGCCCAGGTCATATGCTCATCCTGTTCTGCCCTTGCCTTGATGCTCCCTCACGATGCTGGCCATATTTGTCCTCAACATCAAAAGTAGTTCAGACGGGCACACTGGGAGTCCTTGAGGTGTCAGAACTCTGGGAGCAGGTGGCAAAGGAAATTCTGAGTGAGCTCTCCGCTGACTCTAGTGCTGTCTGTGCCTTTCCCATAAGCAACTCTTACTTAAAAAAAAAAGACCAAGCATCCACTAGAACCAACCCAAGCAGGCCTATTTAATTAGGGCAAATGCTTGATATCCACTTCTTCATGTTAAACATACAGCCACAAAGGCCTAGGAGGTCTGATTAATTTTAATATGCACAGTCCTGACAAGTGTCTCAAGGGTAGCTGAGTGAAAAACACATATGCAGGCACAGACACACAAAATCCTCCAGCTAGTCTGACAAATTCATTTCAGAAAAATGCTATGTATGCTGCCCAGATTAGAGTGTTACTATTCAGCAAAGGCCTGGACCTTTAATGTGAGGGAAAAGAGGCCTCAGAAACAGGTGGCTGGCTCTTCACTCTTGGATAAATGATATCCCCAAAAGCTGTGGCACATAAGCAACAAGAGGGGCTGGCACATTCTCCTCATGTTTATTTGTAAATTTAGAGTCTGGGTCAATGGATCTTCTTTACGTGATCTATGCATTGAAACGGAAAGTCTGGAACTGCTAGTTTTAGTGAAGGACAAGAAAACAGGCATACCATTTATCTGAGGGATTTAGAAAGCACTAGAAATGTTTGGGTAAAGAGAGATTTGGAATGACTTATACAGTCCTGTTAGTAGACAAACTAATGTATGAACAGGAATCAAATAGAATTCTGTTTATATTAGGTCAAATAGCCAAGAATGATGGCTTGATTATTAAGAGAAGATGAAGAAAATGAAGGCTATAATCTTAAATATCATAACATTTTATTAGCCAAACTACAAGCTCTAGTTAAGAAAAACAGAAGCTCTCTGGGACAAATGATTTTCTTATACAGACAACACTGGATCTCAGCTCCAGGACCTGCTATATAAAAAGTTCACCAAGGGCAATCTCAGCCTTTATGAACCAAGCCAGATGTATTTCAGGAAAATATAAATTAATTTCCTGTAACACTAATGAAATAAGCAATATCAGAATAAACTGCTATGATGGATCCCACTTGAAAAGGAGATGACAGTGAACAAGTTTCACTTTAGTGTTGAAAAATTACCAGGCTTCAAACTCAGCTAACTCAGTGCTAAAGTTAAAACACTTATTCCTGAAGAAATAGGCTCTACAGCATTTGAGGGTGTCTTCTTGTCCTGACCTTTAAAAAATAAACTCTTTTCTTTATCATCATTTTATGAGTGTCGATTTCCATACAGTGGTGCTTTTGAAAAGGGTGCCTGGAGGTTAGACTCTAGCTTGCTCAACAAGAAGACAGACATTTTTCAGTGACATACTGCATAGACGAACACATAGCCACAATGCATTAGGAGTAGCCTCCAACAGCAGCGGGAGTGTGAGGAACAAAACTTAAAAGGGCTCAATTGAAAAGTACCCTTGTTTGTCCTTCAGTGGAACAGCACTTACAAAGCCTCTTCAACATGTACTTTGTCAAAAGGACAGTGAGTAACTAAACAAAAGCAACTCAAACCTCTGCCAATTAAAGTATCTTTAGGCTTTTCCCCTTATCCGTTCACTTACATTTTTCCCACCTCATCAAATGTGATTTTAAAACAAGAGTGAATTTCAAAGTGCCCTCTTCCTTGCCCAATTAATGGAATGCTTTGGGATTTTGAACTTAGGCAAGCCAATCTCCATAATTTCCCCATAAAAATGGTAATTAAAAAGTTGGTAAGATTAAGGGGTAAATCTGAATTTCTAGTTTAACTTGCCTGTTAATGTAATATGGTTCCGTTTAATTTCTAAAGGGCTGCTCAACAACAGACATTTAAATTATAAGAACAAGCATGGTGATTTATAATGTAAACTCAAACATCAAACACAGAATGCCTGTAGGGATGTTCACAAGGCCACATATCATGCACCAGGGGCCTGTCTTTTTCGCAGAATAATTACATGTAATTCTGTAGCACACCAGAGATGAAAATATACTGCTAATAATACCTTCTTTGGCACCCAGAAATCACAGAAATAAACTTTATATCTATTTAGAGGATTTAATGATTTTTATAGTCAAAATATTTGTAATAAAAACTAAAAGGACATTAACATAATTTCTGTAAAAAATACAAGAATCATAGGAGGTGCAATCAACTAAAGTGAATTATTTTTGTGACAGATGCAAATATCAAAAAAATAAATTATACAATAATACTGATTTTTTTAAGCTTCAAAAGGATAAACAATGAACGATGTATATACTACTGTTTTGTTCATAAACATCTAGGAATAAACATAAAACTGTCCAATCCAATCTCACAAATGGTACAGGCTGGATTAAGTGCATGTTTTAGAGTATTTGCCTCCAAGAATTTGAATTGCATTGCACAGTGCAAGAAAAGAGGGACGAGTAGGGGCAATATGAATGAAAATCCTGGTATTTCCTTTACCCAACAATGGTCTACAGTCTATAGATGATCCTGAGGGTGAAGGCTTGAAGTCTGCCACCACATATATTTATGAAACTCATTCCATTATTTTCATTTGTTCTCAGAAGAGAACTCTTTTCTAAAAGTTCATACTAAAGGCAATGAACTGTTTCATTCAAAGTAACACTCAGTAAGTTTGGTAATAAGTTCTGCCTTTAGGGTCTTGAAATATAAAACTGTGAGCAAAGATTTTCTGAAGGAGTTCAGGGAAAAAGTTCTAGTTGTTTAAATAATGATAAACTCCAGTTCTAGTAGAAACAAAAATTTCACAAATAAATGCAGTTTCTCACACACAAGGAGCACACTCATCATGGCAAAATAATTTTGGAGGTGTGGGCGTCATGCTCAGAAGGAAGAACACTGACAGATACAGATGCTAAATAAAACCAAGCATATGTGGGATCTGAAAGGGGAACTACACACACACGCACGCACACACACAAACATGTGCACATGCGCACACTCAGACAAAAGGAATGAAAAGAAAAAAAGTAAAGTGGATGGGGGGAATCAACCACGTAAGAGAAAGCTAAAATCTTAGAAACTATGAAAATGTGGGCTTCAATTATATTTGTCTTCAGCTCATATGCACATTTACTTTGGAAACAGAAATATCAGAAATCCACAAGTCCAATGTTAAAACTCTCCCTCCTGGTTATACATTGTTTACAAGTTTCAAATTAATCCTTATCAATTTAGAAATTTCTTTTCAAAGTTATTGTTCATTTAGGCAACTGCCTAACCACATATTTATTTGGGGAAATGTATATAAATAAACATCAAACTAACTACCTGTCCTAGGATTTTTACAACGGTTAAGTTTGTTATTGTTTTGTTGTTGACTACCTATCCTAAAATTCCAGATTTTTGCAGCTCTGAGTCCCAGTTTTTCAGTATATAAATATATGTAGGAAAAGGAGCATATTTTCAGTATATAATATTAAAATTGTGTAAAGGAGAATTACATTGAAATATATAATGTGTCTGCTATATCTAAAGTAACAATGTTTCAAGGTAGCCAGATTGAAATAATGACAATAACTGGTACAATTCCAAGTTGTTTATAATTTACAAAGTACTTTGATGTACATTACTTCATTTGTATCCTTCAACAATCCTCTGATGAAAGTAGGGCAACTAGCATTGCCAACAGAGGTCAGATATTTATTACATTAATGCAATTATTATAGCAAATTAAAGGCAAGTACATATAATTTTTTATAATGTAAATTATAAGGTAGATGCTCACTTTTAGGCAAAAAAAACCCCTTACTTAAAATTTGCATTTCCTGCAAATGATGCAAAATTCAAGAACCAAAATAGATAAAATGATACTCCCAAATATTGCTAAATATCTGTAAATTATCCCCTCAAAATTGATCAGAGACTGAAGTACATATATGTTAAATTATTATCACAGTAATCAGTGGCAGATTCATGACTGACACTCAAACACTGAATACTAACATTCTAATTACTCTTTTTACATTGTGGATTCATTTGAAAGCCAGAGAAACGTTGTGGATTATTTACCCCAAAATGTACAAATACATATATTTTCCTCATTTTGCAAACAATTTCCAGGATTTATAAAGCCTCTGAAGAAACTCATGAATCCTGAGTTTGGAAATTCTGCTACCTCTTAGGGAAGCTGTTAGACACGTTGGAAGATTAGAAGAAGCAGAAAAGGTGTTAAAAGGAACGTTACTTTTCTTTCACCACACCCCCTGAGAAGAACGGGTAGGAGAGGTTGCGGAGGGAAAGATCCAATAATAAGATTGCCCCAATCTAGAGTCCATTATGAGAAACACAACTGTCTCCCATACCAGCTCTATTTACCTAGAAAAGCATGCTTGTCTCCATTATGTTGAAACACTATTAAAGAACAAGTTATGGCTTTAAATTCTGGAAAATTTTTCAAAAATCAAGCCAATTCATTTCTTACTTTACTTATAGCAACTGAAGAGAATTATCTATGGCCATTAATCCATGGATAATGTTACCATATCTTCTAAGAGAAATATGCAATATTAGAGTCATTTCAAAGATTAATGTAAATATAAAGTTTTCATTTGTGTAAAAAACACTTCATCTGTGTGTTTTAGTTTTGTATCTTGGGTATGAAAATATCTTGCTTTATGACCAAGGACAATATTTTAACCTCTAAGCCACAGAAAGAATGGAAATAAATGATCTTAAAATTCAATAAGAATAGGGATATGTATATGAGAAGAAGGTTGGAGAAGACGGAATGAATGAGTGAAAAAGATAAGGAGGCAGAAGAAGAGTGTGAGTAGGATATATTAAAAAAGAGAAAGGCAGAAATTGATTAAAAAGACAAATGACACCTAATCAGTTTGTTGGGGAGAGTTAGCAAGGCTACAAAATGTCATTTAGTAGGTTGACTGTCATCCACAGTTAAGACAAACAAGATCCTCCAATGTGCCAAGCGCATTATTAGGAAGTGAAGCACAGAAGAATCAGTAACATTTTATTTAGACAACCACATGCTATTGTAGATGACAGAACATAAATAAACAATAATAATGTGGTAAGAACTAAATACGTGAGGTAGTATTAGCAGTGTAGACTGACTCGAATTCTGACAAGGTTGCTTGAGGGAAGCATTGAGTCTTAAAATGTGAATAAAAATTCATCAGGTAGGTAAGACAGGAAACAACATTTAAGACAGTGGAACAGCATATGAAACAGCACAGCAGTATTAAAAACAGAGACTGTTGAGAGAACTACATGTAATTTGATAAGATTGCATGAGAACATGTGCTTTGAAGAGTGGTGGAAAATAAGGTTAATGGGGGAAAATAGGGTTGAGTCATATTACATATGGTTTTGTAGTCATTGCTAAGGAGTTTTTAGAGGACAGTACTTTTGTTCTAATTCAAGTTCCTCCATATAATAACATGAGCAAACCAGTAAGCCTCATTTGCTCATTTTTAAGATAAGAAATTATACTAAGTTAAGAGTTTTGGAGGATTAAATGAAAGAGCCCACATAGCATCTGGCAGGAGAGCCAGACATTTGTTAAGGTCTCTCCTTTACCTAAGGCAGCAGGAGGGCAGCACCGAAGCAGTAGAAACATTCTTTCAACAAATATTTTAAATATTTGGTATGTACACTTCCATCAAAGGTAAGGAGTTTAACATTGCAGGAAAAACTGAAAAAAAAAGGAAAATTTTATTTGAGTAAGGATAACAATGGAGGCAAATAACGGTTCTTAAAGAGGTAAAAAAGTACAAATAGCACATGTATACAACTCCTAGCATTTTAGGCTTGGGGAAAAGAAGAAGAGAGTTATAGATAGAAGGGATGGAAATCAATGAAAAGTGAGCTGTGTTTGTTGTAGTAGGAGGAGGAAGAAACTTAACTGTGTGTATAAGCTGACATGGCCATTTCGAAGAGATGCTGAAGGTGACATAGACATGAATATAGAAAGATTAAAATAACAAGTCGGTTACAATCTTGTATCTTAAGGATTCTATTTTAATTGAGATTTCTAAGGTTCTTATCATGGTAAAAATTCTTTTCACATGAACTGTAATTAGCCTAAAGTTTGAATGAAAATCAGGTTTAAATCAGACTCCTCAGTTTAACTGCTGATCTACATTTATGAGCACTCCTGGATACCTGGAAGTTGAGAACACAGGACATTCATGGATACTTATCTACCTTTACTTACTGGCAAAGTTAAGATGGCTGCCTTTGATTTGTTCAAATTTAATGAAATGGCATTTAAAACTAAGATGGTAACACTATTTCTAAAATTTAAAAAAAAAGTGAGAAAAGAATATCTGAATGAATGATGTAACTGAAAGGGAAAACAGGAACCTGGACCCAAATCATGGACTGGATTCTTGCTTTAGATTTAACATCAACTGCTGTGTGGTCTCAGGCACATACATCTCTATCTTGGTCTCTCTCTTTCTAAAATGGGAATGGAGGCCTAAAATGTATCTATATTTCACTTGAATTCTTAAATCCTACTATTCCACCATGATTTTGCTCTCTGATACTTTTCTAAAACAAGTTTTTTATTAAGGTACTCACTCTCCAAGGCAATCTTTTTGGGCAGTAAAAACTGAGTTAATTTCCCATTTAAAATTTTTAGGAAAACTGATCACTATTGAGGCATAAGAAACTTACTTTAGTAGGAAATTATTAATCACTACTATTGTTCAATATTATACTATTAAATATTTCAGATAATTATGAAATATTTAAACTTTAGATACACATGTGTTAAAGGGTAGCAGTAAATGATTATTTGGCAAAATCCTTCATTGGAAGGAACAGCATTAAGTATTGGTTAAGGGCATAGATTCTAGTATAAGGTTAACTTTAGGTTGAAAAGTGACCCTGACTTGATCACTTTAAAACATATTTAATTATCAGTTTTCTCATCTGGAAATGGAGATAATAGGAATAAGGATATTGAGATCATGTGAATGGTACTCCCGGAAACTAGAATGGCTATACATGGGAGCCCGGGTTATAAGGTTTTCATAAAGATTAAAAGAAGCATTTCATATAAATTACTTAACATTGTAGTCAACACATAATATACACTTAATACATGGTTAACAATTTATATATTTATATATAGCAATTTATATATTTACGTATTTTCCTTTAATACATCATTATTTATTCAATGTCTTGATACAGGAATTATAGAAATTATGTGTCACATATTGTCATATTAAATTTCATTCTTAACTGTTAGGTTTAATAACTGAAGGCCAACTGATAGACCATAGTTATTACAAAATATAATGTAACTATGTTACATAGACCAGATATGTAAAACCATGAATATACTATGCACTTTAGCATTCCATGTCAGTTAAAGTGACACTGGATAAGTAAGAATAAATAAGAATCAGGGCATTTTGTGTAATTACAGGGAAAATTTCTGATAGAAGAAAAAGATGCAAACAAAATATATCAAGATATTATTCTTCTATTTATAAGTTGTAAAATATTTTAATCACTTGAAAGATAGGCTGGCTAAAATAAAGAGAGCCGTCTTTTCTTCAACCCATATGCAAATCTAATTTTCTTTGTAACCATTTCACCTCAGTGGCCTCCTTTTGTATGGCACACTATTCTAACTTCTGAGTTCGTGTTAGTTTGCTGTTGGCAGGGGTATGGTCGGAAATAATACGGACTTTCTATTGAAATCTGCTTTCCCCCCCCCTGGATGAAAGAAAGCAGACATGAATATGACACCCTCATAATGATTTAGCTGGGGCTTAATGAAATTTTCATCACAACCTGCTGTTCATTTTAATGGCCTTTGAAAAACAATGGAAAAAATAGCTTCAGGGAAGAAAAGATTTTTCTGTGGCATATATTTGTGAGCTTAACATTTAGTGACATTCATTCTGTCTTTGCTTCCCTCATGTTGTTCCCATCACAGAGCTAAGGCAATATTTTGTAGTTTTCAGAGTGTTTGTTTTTTAGTTATTTTGTTAAATTTACTCCAGAGTATTTTATTTTTTTGGATACTATGGTGTATCACAGAGCTTTGGAACGTTTTGCTGAACATAGTGTCATTGTCCTGATGCTAAGATGACGTAAGGTTTTGGTGATTATTCTCAGGTCGACATATCCTTTGATTAACGAAGTCTTTAAAGCCAAGGTAGATTTCCAGTTGTTGGAAGAGTTGTATACATTTCCATAACATATATATACACATATACATATACACCAATTTTTTCTTTGTAATTAAAAAAAAAAACAGAAAATTCTGTCAACGTTCTACTATTCTTTTTATGACACATTTTTGCTTTGTTACTGTCTTTTTTTTTTTGGTGATTAAGATCATTGCCTTACTCAAATACAGAAATTACTCCTTAATGCATTTCTCCCATCATTGCAGTTATTAAATAAACATTCTTGTCATAGCAAATTATCAATAAAAGTGAGTATTTATAGCTCTGTGTGTTCAAAGTACATGTCAAAGAATTCTGTGTATGTAAATATAAATGCATCTTAGTGGTTCTATGCTTATGTTAACATTACCTTTCCAAAACTAAGACTTTTAGATGATTGCTTTGTGCAATTTATATTCCAATCTTTCATAAATACTACCTCTGTATTATCTCTTTGTCTTTATTTTATTTACCAAATCACTCCTCAACTCAACTTTTAATATATTTGTAGAGGCGAAAGTACAAAAGGTACATTGTTGTAGGAAATAAAATAACAAAAACCTTCTCTTGTCCAGGTACCATAGTGAGGTTTCTTTGTGTCTACCCTTCCTGCTATGGATGGTCTGTCTCTTCCTTTTCACCTGAGTTGTTCTTATTAGATATTACACTTATTTAATTCACAGTTCACAGTTTTTGTTTTTGTTTTTTTGAGACTGAGTGTCGCTTTGTTGCCCAGGCTGGAGTGCAGTGGCACGACATCAGCTTACTGCAACCTCTGCCTCCCAGGTTCAAGCGATTATCCTACCTTAGCCTCCTGAGCAGCTGGGATTACAGGTGTGCCCCACCACGCCCAGCCATTTTTTCTTTTTCTTTTTTTTTTTTTTTTTTGTATTTTTAGTAGAGATGGGGTTTTACTATGTTGGCCAGGCTGGTCTCAAACTCCTGACCTGAGGTGATCCACCTGACTCAGCCTCCCCAAATACTGGGATTACGGGTGTGAGCCACTGTGCCCAGGCCCCAGTACATCTTAATGTCTCCTGCTAAGAAAATTAGGTGGGGGAGGTGTCTCTCTCTTGCCCTCTTTCTGTTGGGACATATTGACTGGGCGTGGCCTGTCATAAACTTCCAAATGAAGAGTCTATGTATACACTTACAAGTCAACATAATATTGGGGGAATACCAAGGCCATATATCAAATTTCCACGGAGAACATCATCTAAAGCTAAACCCCCAAAAGCTACTTTTAAAATACGACACATACTATCACAAAAGTGGTTCTTGCTAGACCTTAGTCCTGAACTCTGAAGGCATCATACATGAAAACTAATAACATGTGAGAGAACACTTTCTAACTCATTCTATGAAGTCAGCATTAACAACCGAAAACAGATAAAGACCTTACATAAAAGGAAAGCTATAGACTAGTATCTCTCATAAACATAGATGTAAAAATCCTCAACAAAATATTAACTGGTCAAATCCAACAGTATATAAAAATAACTATAATCCATAACCTAGTGGGATTTATTCCAAGTTTGCAAGCCTGGCTCAACATTTGAAAACCATATCACATCAATAGTCTAATGAAAAAAACCATAACCATACATCGATCAATAGATGCATAAGAAATTTTCATCTGACAAATTCTAACAATTATTCATAATAAAAACTCTCAGCAGACTAGGAATAGAGTTGGGCCTTCTCAACTTGGTAAAAAAAATTTACAAAACTCCCACAGCTAACATCATACTTAATGGTGAGAATTAGATGCTTTCCCCATCATAATTAAGAACAAGGCAAGGATGTCCCCTCTTACTACTCTTACTCAACATTGTGCTGGAAGTCTTAGCTAATACAAGAAGACAAAAAAAAGTATATATCTTTAAAAGGAGTAAATAAAACTGTCTTTTTTGCAGATGATATGATTGTCTATGTAGAAGATTTCAAGGAATCTGTAAAAACTAATAGAGCTAAGAGCGAGTCCTGAAAGGCCAAAGGATGCAAGGGTAATATACTACAGTCAATTTCCCATATATCAGCAACAATTGAAATATAAAGTTAAAAAGACATAAGAGGGAGTTGAACAATGAGAACTCATGGACACAGAGAGGGGAACATCACACACCGGGGCCTGTGGAGGGAGGCGAGGGGGAGGGATAGCATTAGGAGAAGTACCTTATGTAGATGACGGGTTGATGGGTGCAGCAAGCCACCATGGCACATGTATACCTTTGTAACAAACCTGCACATTATGCACATGTACCCCAGAACTTAAAGTATGATAAAAAAGTAAATAAATAAAAATAAAAATGTTGAAAAGATTAAAAAATTAAAAAGACACTATAATTTATATTTACATTTAAGTTTTTACACCAAAAAAAATAGTAGCATAAACGTAACAAAGTATGTTTAAGATCTGTATGTGGAAAACTATGAAACTCAACAGAAATCAATAAAGAATCTTCATAAATAGAGAGATATTTGTGTTCATGAATATGAAAACTTGGTATTTTAAAGGAGTCAATTCTTCCCAACATTATCTACAGATATAACACAATCCTAATACAATCCAAGTAAGTTATTTTGTGGATATCAACAAATTGATTCTAAAGTCTGTAAGAAAAGGCAGCAGACCCAGGACACCAACACAATATTGAAGAAAAAGAAGAAAGTTGGAGGGCTAACACTATCCAACCTCAAGACTTATTATCAAGATACAGTAATTAAAACAACATGTTACCTGCAAGAAAATAGACCAACTGATCAATGGAACAAAATACAGAGAGCAAAAATAGATCCACACAAATACATTCAACTGATCTTTGGCAAGGAAAAAGGCAAGTTAATGGAGAAATAATGGTCTTTTTAACAAATGGTCTTGGAATAATTGGACTTCTATATGCAAACAAAAAGTGAATGAATGAAGACACAGAACTACTTTTTACAAAATTTAAATCAAACAGGATCATAGACCTAAATTGTAAAACGAAAAACTATACAACTTGAAGAAGACAAGATAGGAGAAAATCTAAGTGACTCTGATTATGTGATGATGGCTTACAGACATCAAAAGCATAATCCATGCAAAAAGTTAATTCAATTTCATTAAAATTAAAATGTTTATTCCTGAAAAGACCATGTTAAGACAATGCAAACACAAGCCATAGACTGGAAGAAAATATTTGCAAATATATTTCTAACAGAGCTTGAATACAAAATATACTAAGAACTCTAAAAACTGATTGATAAGAAAATGTTTCAGTTAATAAATCAACAAAAGATCTAAACAGACACCTCATCAAAGGGATAGAAGCATACAAAGAGATGCTGAACATTGCTTAAAGTTAGAGGACTACAAATTAAATAAATGAGATACCACTTCACATCTATTTGAATGAATAAAATAAACTGACAATACCAAATTCTGATGAGAATGTGGAACAATAGAAACTTACATTCATTCCTCGTGGGAATACAAAATCTTATAGCCACTTTGGAAGATAGTATGGCAGTTTCTTACAAGGCTAAAATATAATCCTCTCATAAATTCCAGCATTCACATTCCTAGGTATTTCCCCAGTTGGGTTGAAATATAAACATAGAAATATTTATAAATATATACATATGTAGGTTAGTATACATACATATATTTTCATTGCTCTGTCAACTTAGAACCCTAAAAGAAATGATACCTCTGAAGTAAGGAGTATACCTAGCATTTAGATCTTGCATTCAAATATCACTCTTCAATAAAAGGAGCCAGAGCTTCTTGGAGGTATAGATGATTCTAGCACTGGAGCAAGAAATGTACAAAATGAGCCCTCGGTATCTTACAGTGCCAGAAAGAAAAGAAGTGCTAAAATACTAATAATCATTATCACAACCACAATAATAGTGGTATGTAAAATGACACCCAAAATATAAAATAAATATTTGTGAGTCCATACTGATGTAAAAAAAATGATTAAATGAAATAATAAATGGTAGAGAAGAGATAAATCTCCCATGTAGAAAATTCCAAATAAATTATGTAGATACTCCAGGTCTAGTAACATAACTCCCTATTCCTTAAGTGTGGCTTGCACAGAGCTCCTCCCCCTCCAAAGGGAATGGTGTAGAAAAGGGACAGAGAGCAAGTTTACTGTGGAGAAACTTGCAAAACTCTACTTCAGCCAACGATCAAAGTCAACGCCAACATTCTTAATTACATAGAAAGTATGTAACTGTTATGAGGTGACAAAGATGATATTTTACTTCTGTGGTCTTCCTCACAAAACTCCAAAACTCATTTGACTGAGACAAACATCAGACAAATTCCAATAGAGAGACATCCTGCAATATATCTGAAGAGTACTCCTCAAAACTCTGAAGGTCATCTAAAACAAGACATTCTGAGAAGCTGTCACAGTCAAAAGGAGCCTAAGAAGACATGACAAGTAAGTATAATGTGTTACCCTTGATGGTATCTTAAAACAGAAAAAGCACACTTGGTAAAAACTAATGAAGTTTAAATAAACTCTAGACTTTTAGTTAATAATAACGTATCAATGTTGGTTCATTATTTTAACAAATATACCATACTAATGTAAGATGTTAATAAGAGAGGAGACTGCATATACGGATTGAATACATGGGAACTCTACTATCTGCTTAATTTTTCCATACATCTAAAACTGTTTTTTTTTTTTTTTTTTAAATAAAGTGAATGTATGAATTACAATAGCAAATAATGGCCATACTTTAGAATATTTGGCAATCATTTTTTTAAATTCATTTAAGGATTTTTTGAGACAGAGTCTTGCTCTGTTGCCCAGACTGGAGTACAGTGGCCCAATCCTGGCTCACTGCAGCCTCCTCCTCCCAGGTTCAAGCAATTGTCCTACCTTGACTTCCCGAGTAGCTTAGACTACAGGCACGCACTACCACACCTGGGTAATTTTTGTGTTTTTAGTAGAGATGGGTTTTCACCGTGTTGGCCAGGCTGGTATCTAACTCCTGACCTCAGGTGATCCACCCACTTGGCCTCCCAAAGTGCTGGGATAACAGGCTTGAGCCACTGTGCCGGCCTTGGCAGTCATTTCTTTTCAAAGTATATTACTTGGCAGAAGACACACTCATACTATAATTCTAAGTCAAAAAAGAAGCACAATATTTTAAAAGTACAGATACTTCTAGATTTATGATAGTGTTATATCCTTAAACCTATTGTAAGTTGAAAAAATCATTAACTCAAAAATACATTTAATTCAGCTAACCTACTGAACATCATAACTTAGCCTTGCCTCCCTTAAACGTGCTCAGAACGCAGGTTGTTAGCCCACCATGGGGCAAAATCATCCGGCAACACAATATATTGTAGAGTATAGTTGTTTACCCTCTTGATCACGTGGCTGATTGGGAGCTATGGCTCCCTGCCACTGCCCAGCAATGAGAGTATCCTACTGCATACAGGAAAAGATTAGAATTCAGAACTTGATGTATGGTTTTACTGAACGTGTATTGCTTTTGCAACATCTTAAAGTTGAAAATCCTAGTGAATCCATTGTAAGGTGGGAACCGTTGCATAAAGCTAATCATAAAAAATTAGCAGAATATATAAAAATAAAGATTAAAAAACACATCCTAAGGTTAAGAATCCTATTAACCTCATATTAACATTATAAGGAAGAAAATAAAAATCACCTGCAGCTAGGACTTCGTGCAAAAAATTACAATGCAATCAAGTCTATGAAAAGATCAGAAATGAAAAAAAATTTCAGATAAGGTATCCCATTTTCCCATCTCTAACTTTCTAACTCTTTCAAAGAAGAAGAAACTATTTTTTAAAGTTTAGCATATTTCACAAGTATTCTAAACTCAGTTTCTGAAGCAGTATAAAAAGAAATTAATTTAGCATTACTGCTGTTTCACATAGAATAGCTATGACTTCAGGTGATTTTTATTTCCTTCCTTATAATGTTTTATGTTTTTTAAATAATTATTATAAAGCTGTATTTTTTTTAATATTAGAAAAAAATCCACCTTTTAAATATAAGGTTGTCTGGATTCCCCTCAAGTCTCCATTTTTATTTCCATGAGAATGGGAGAACATGTAACAAAATATCCAAAGTCTTTGGGTGAAAAGAATATCTCTAAAATTCTTTCCAATTCTCAGATCACGAGAATTGCATAAATTTTAATCAAAATCCAGGTCCCAGCTATGCATTTGGTAGGGACCCAGAAATATTTAATTGTCACACGACTGTCAAATATATAGGTTAACATACATTTTGCGTCAGATATCCTCATAATTTACCAGTGTCCAAGCAGACTAGACATGAGCCCAACTTATTGTTTCACAGTACACATGCAGTGTATTTTTGCTATACAGTATGTGTGCACAACATTGTTTGCTTGTTTGAAATTTCCATCTGATTGAAACAGGAGGTATGTTCTTGTGTGCAATATGGCACTCATGCTTAGGATGGACAGAGGGTTAAATAGCAGTTAGTAAGCATGTGTAACCTAAAGGATGATTGTCAATTATGCCTAAGTTTGTACAATTTGCATCAGTTATTTTATTGGTTTATTTGCTTTAATTTTAAGATTAGTCCATGTGCATATCACCTGAAGGCTCCTATCAGTAACTATTAAAGAGATTTACAGAATGAAATCTTAAAGACTTTCTGGAAGTTGAAAAAATACGAAGTTAAACATACCTAAAAGTTAAAGAATCACTAATTTGTAAATATATAATAATCCTAAGGATAATAATTTAGGACTATACAAGAAACGGACCTAACTATCAAGGTAGGATAAGATGTATTAACGTACAAAGGTTACAAAATGTAGTGAAATTCTACACTGATCCTCAAGAAAAATAAATAAATAAATAAAGAGAAACAAACTAGATTGCAGATATTTGGCAAGTAGGTGACTTCCTGGCTCTGCTGCCACATTCGATTCCTGAATCTTTTTCACTCAACTACTTTACTTATATGTGAAAATAACATCACAACATGAATAAATGATTTTAAAAATTGAGTTAGACAGGCTTAAGTGTTTCTGAAAAATTATACTATCTTCATAGCAATAGGTTTCCATTTTGTCCAACTTAACTTTAAAAATGTAAATGAAAAAATGAATCAAGAAGTTAAAATCAAAGTTTGAAAATCAGGACACAGCACCAACTTTGTTTTCTTTTCCAGCCTTTACCTTCCGGCTCGTTTTGATGAGCTCTTCCATTTTCCTCTGCTTCAAGGTGTCAACAACATCAGCTAAACTGCCTTTGCGTCGTCAGGAGTTCCCAGGGCTGTACTAGACAAGGACTCGCCACTCTGTCGCCCACCTTCTTCTGCCTTCTGAGGTGAGGTAGATGAGTTGTGTGGGGCAAATGAAGACATAACTTTATTGCCATCAACTTCCTGAAAGAGAAAGGAAAAGGACAAATGATTGCTTAAAATTCAGTAGCTTAAAAAAAAAAATTGTTATGGCTTATTCAGCTGAAAGATTAAAAAGTGAAATTTCACTCTCCAAGAGCCAAAGAAACCAAGAAATTTCAAAAAAGAATAAATTAACTTTGCATGCTAGTTCTAGGGTAAGTCAAAAATCTATTCAAAGGAGAAATCAAACTATGGAGATTCTCTCTCTTTTAAACTGAGTATAAATGAAAATAAAGTCTTATACAAAGCCTACATTATGAGATTTGTTTTCTTGCTTTTGTTTGACAGTCTCAGATTTTCCTACAGATAGTAAAAGTAGTGATCATTTGTGTTAAACTTCTTCATGACTTTGTAATATTTAAATAACATTACACAAAATTTATTTTCATTTTCAGTAGCTGCCTCTTATTGATAATACTCTAATTAAAGTTTTAGTTTTCCACCTGCCTCTCATACTTTTAAGAAAGCATCCATCACACAGGTTATCTGGCATCAGACAAGAATATTCCAAGTTCATTTTTGCCTAAGCTGAAGAAATTTTCAATTTTATCTGTTACATGAAGCACAGTTTCTGTCAATACTCTTTGCTATTTTGTATTTTAATCCTCATTTACCCTATAAAATAAAGTTTGTTGTGGTTTTTCTTCCTCATAATCAGGTGGGTATGTGAATAAATATAATTTATAGTATGATTCTAAAATATAAATATCTTTTTATATTATTTTGTCATCATTTTCTCACAATTTCTAACACAATTCTGGTAATTTGCATATTTGGGGAATATTTTGTATAAAAGATACTAAGTTAATTTTTTAGAAATTATTAGGAGTGATAATGAAATGATAAAAATTAATTTTCCTGCTTAAAGATTTTCCTTGTATAGTGTCTCGCTTTCATAATCCTTTACTTCTAGAAAAACAGATATCTTAAACATAAAGCTGTATCTTAAGATCTTTGAGTCTCATCCTAAAAATATTTAATTCTACAACATTAAAAGTTTGCATTAAAATATATTTGAGTGCATGCCTATTTAATATTCAGAATATTACATTATACCTGTTTGCAAATTTCTTCTCTACCAATTTAAGACACATTAATACAATCTGTTGACTTCCAAAAAACTACAAATCACACTGATATTCAACGTTTTTAAGGTTAATGCTAATATTTTTGACTAGCTTAAAAATATGCTAACATACTTGGTTTAAAAACCATCAGTATAATTTTAAAAAATAGATTAAAAATAGAGATGTCAACACAAACATAATCTGTTAATAGGATTTTTTTGTTAACAGATATTAGTGACTACAGGGACAACAGGCTGTTACAAACATCAGTTTGTTGCATGTGGCTGAAGCATGAGGGGAAAGCAAAAAAAAAAAATATGTGCACAACAGAATCTTCCAAATTATAATTCTAAATCTCAAATGGCTTTTTTTTCTTAAAAACATTACAGATTATGCCTCTGACTAGCACTATGCCTTGAGTGAATATTTTACAGACAGTGTAGCTTATACCACACTTGGATTTAGAAATCAATGTATAAAATGTAACAATTATAAGCTCCTGCAGGTAAAGTGAAGGTATACTTCTGAAATTATTAAAACCCAC
Organism: Ateles fusciceps; assembly: GCA_036589455.1. NCBI lineage: Eukaryota > Metazoa > Chordata > Mammalia > Primates > Atelidae > Ateles > Ateles fusciceps. Next base: position 3,520,496 of record JAZHEH010003318.1, on the reverse strand, counting down.
ATATACACACAAACACATAAACACACACATACACACATACCCCTAAAAAGAGCAATCACAAATTCATTCAATAAATTAATAGGAATGTTTTTATGAATGGCCCATAACACACTTTAGCTTAGTTTCATGTGCAAACCAGAATATTGTGAAATACCTGTATTTATTTTCCACACATCTTTCTTCTCATTTCTTTCCAGGACCAAAAGTAGAAACAGCCCAATGTTAGGTGCACTTTGAACATTTCTGTATCTGTACTCTACTTTCACATTGTATGATGACAAACTTTAGAAACAATAATTGGGCAGCTGACCTTTAATTGCCATAATTGAAAATTACAATGCAATCAAGTCTACTGAAATATCAAAAAATCAAAAAATATCCAGATAAGGTACCCCCATTTTGTTCATCACTAACTTTCTTTTTTTTTTTTTTTTTTGAGACAGAGTCTTGCTCTGTCAACCAGGCAGGAGTGCAATGGTGCCATCTCAGCTCACTGCAACCTCTGCCTCCTGGGTTCAAGAGATTCTCTTGCCTCAGCCTCCTGAGTAGCTGGGATTATAGGCACATGCCACCACGCCCAGCTAACTTTTGCATTTTTAGTAGAAATGGGGTTTTCACCATGTTGGTGAGGCTGGTCTCAAACTCCTGGCCTTGTGGTCTGCCCTTTCCCACCTCCCAAAATGCTGAGATTACAGGTGAGAGCCAACATGCCCGGCCAAGTCTCTAATTTTCTACACCTTTCACAGAAAAGAAAATATGTTTTAAAGTTTAGCATATTTCACAAGAATTCTAAACTCAGGTGCTGCAGCAGTATAAAAATAAATTAATTAAACATTATTTCTATTTCACAGAGGAATATTTATCTTATCACTATTTCACCTGCCTGATTACATTTCAGCCTCTGGCACTGTTAATCTCCTTAACAGTTTTATGTAGTTAGCAGCTGTTTCAGTGTGGGACTCCATTGTTCATTTGCATGGTGAATAACTTGTTAAGGAGTGCTGGCACAGTCCTGAGTCAAGGAAATCCTATCTTTTTCAGAGTTCCTTCCCTGGGATTGCATTTGTCATACATGAAGTAATGATTCTATGTTTCACTTCATTTTGCTGGCAGGTGAAATCAAGAGAACCAGCTAACATAGGCATAAGTGGTCCAACCAGCAATATACATTTAATCAAGTTTGGTGAATTCTAAGAACATACCAGTACTTTGCAAACAAGTTTCCAGAACTGTGATGTATGATCTCTAAAGTCTAATCATAAAAAAAGGTTTCTAAACTTTCAGAATAAACTTAATCATCTTCCTTTGTTATTTTTGAACAAGCTTTACTTAATCTTACCCCTTTTGTTATCTTTGCAACTAATAGAAAAAATATCTAACATATCTATCTTCATTAAAATATCTTTTTAAAACTGAATTCTTAATTCATTTTAAAGACAGAATATTGCAATGAATGCACTGAAAGAAATATCATTTCAACCTTAATATTTAAATTCTCCTTTATATGATATGCTACTTAAGAAGAATCTTAACACATTTAAAAAAGAAGAGATATATGAAATAACCAGATACATGTGTTTCTTTCATTATTCAAATGATATTTTATCCTTGACTTCTGGCCTCAAGAAACATATTATTATGCTTACTTCTTGGACTTATAAACTGAAATTAAGTTCATACATAGTAGTTAGAAACATTACATTTAATATTCAATCTATTAGTAATTGATAAGAATGATAGCAAATATTTATTAAATACTTTGTGTTAGGCACTGCTTAAAGTGCTTTACATATATTAACTTAATCCTCATGGCAAGCCTAACTGTAATTTCCATTTCCTAGCTGGATAAACTGAGGCACAGAGACTGAAGCACAGTATATGCTCAAGGTCACATGATTACCAAAAGGGAGAGTAAGGGCTGAAAACTCAGCCCCCAACCTATTGGGCTCCGGAGCTCTCATTCTTAACTACAGTGATCTTATAACTCTTTCATCTATTTCTGTATCTATCAGTGTTATGAGTGAACAAGACATTTGTCTTCTTAATAAGTATGAAAATGAGAGGTTTCCACTATAATATGTTCAACTCCTAAATAAAGCAAATGAGATACAGGCATTCAAATTAATTAAATCAACCACATTCTTGACTCTGTCCATCCAAATACCTACTTGCTAGTGTCATATTTTTTTAAATAAGTTTAAATATTAAAGAATTATTTAAACCAAATATATAGATTTATATTTCCACATGACTAATCAGAGTAATGGTACTCAGTAGTTTATGTTTTTGTAATTATCTTTATAAAATTTGTGAGCATCTCTATATCCTTTCTAGTAAAATTAAGTTTTGAACTTAGAAAAAAAGTAGTACAGAAGATCTGGACTATCATCAATTAGATTCACATTAATGCATGTTCACTAATTTCAGTATTGCATAGAGGCAGAATAAAATGAAATACAGATACACAGAGAAGATACTTTGGTGCTCAACAAATTTTGACATAGTCATGTTCTTCTTTCAGCAATGGGTTGTGATTTATAAAATATCACCAGGATGGCCAGGCCTGGTGGCTCACACCTGTAATCTCAGCACTGTGGGAGGCTGAGGCCAGCAGATATGAGGTCAAGAGATAGAGACCATCCTGGCCAATAAGGTGAAACCCCATCTCTACTAAAAATACAAAAATTAGCTGGGCGTGGTGGTGTGCACCTCTAGTGCCGGCTACTAGGGAGGCTGAGTCAGGAGAATTCCTTGAACCTGGGAGGCAGAGGTTGTAGTGAGCCAAGATCCAAGATGGCGCCACTGCACTCCAGCCTAGGCAACAGAGTGAGATTCTCTCTAAAAAACAAAAAAAAAATCACCAGGACAAGGTAAAACAAAACTTCAAATAAACCTATAATATTTGGTTATTCCTTAAATTCCATCAAAAGAGGATAAAAATATACCTTATAACAAATGTTGAAATAAAATTTCACTACTTGTAATCTATTCTGTCTAATTAGGAGGTACCAAATTGAATTTAGTTATAGAAAAAAATGTTATTGTCTAAATACATTTTTGTTTTGTTTCAAGTTATCTTGATTAAAATAATTTTTCACAAAATGCCTGCATGAAATCCTAAACCACACTTACTCCTTTGGGACTTCTGATCCCTTGAAGATAGCTATAAATGCTACTTTAAACACATATGCACTTGCATAAACACACAGACACACACACACACTCATGCAATTCCACACACAATTTCACATAGTTTTACCGAGTTCATTTTCTATGTTCATAGTTCCAGTTATGAACCTCCTCCAGGAAATTCACTAGGAACTCTTATGGACTATGGATTAAACTTCCAGGTTAAGGAAGCTCTGACCTAAATGTATACCTTCCCAGAAAAACAATATAAACTCATCAATATACACAATTAGGTGATTTTAAGCAACCAGTTACTTACAAAAACAACAACAACAACAAAAACAACCAAAAAACTAAAACCTCAAACTTAAGCTTTTCTCTGACAGATTTTATCAAGATAAAAGTTTAAGGTATATATGTTAATATCTTAAAATTTTACTGCTCCAAAGATAAGCATTTAGAAAGAGATACATATTTTAGTTATTCTTTAAGGAGTAACAAATACAGCTATCATTGTTTTCTTATTCTGCAATCACCTTGTAGTAATATGCACATAAATCTGAAATGCAGGACAGAAATAATTGCTAGCTTTAATAAATGAATGTTGCAATGTTGACAGCAAGCCATATCAGTTCAATTTTCCAATATTAATATTCCTAAAAATGAGATGTATATATGAAAGTGATACACTAAGGCAAAACCACGTTTAAAAAACTCAAGAGAGAACACTAAGAGTTTTTCTTTGGTTAAGATTATCAAATTAAGTAGTCTGGGAACAAGGTCTGGTCAGTTCCCAATACGTACAGAACAGAAGCACTTACAGATAGGCCTCTGAAGAGTGAGTGTTGTACTAATGATATGGATCAAGTCATCCAATTTAAAGTCTTGCCTTTTGCCTAAAAAAGAGCTAATTGTACTTAGGTCCAGTATTTTGAAAAATGAAAAATAACAGAGGTACTTTTGTTTGGGCTATTTCAATAATTCACCTCCAGAGAGAGAGAGCTTATCACAAGTGGTCACCCCTTCTATATTTCAAAAAGCCACTGATAATACCTTTGTAAAAGTTACAGATCAGCACCTATAACATCAGGAATCCTTAGTGCCTAAACAACTACAAGGTACACTAGCTATGATTATAGATTTTAGATGGGTGGGCCTTGAATCTGTCTTGGGATGGGGTCAGGAAGCTACATATATACGTTTTTTAAAGTTCTCTATAGAAGTGTGATGATCAGAGGCTAGGCTTGTATGCACTGGCCTAATCTAGACTGCTTACAAGCAAGATAAGAGCTATGCCAGTTTTTAAAAAATGCTTATATTATATACATTCAATATTTTTATATTATTGAAATTCTCTGAAAATGAGTATTCTGAATTCTTAAAAATATTTATTCATGACAGTATTAAAAATGGGTAGAAATTCTAAAATACTTAAATAGGCATCTGCAGGCTTTCTCTCTATGATCTATAGAAAGCTCTAATTTCTGGAACTGATGAATTCTAATTTTTTCTAACTTTTGAAGAACATTGAAGAAAACTTACAAATTAATGTGTGTCTTTAATGCAGACATAGCACACTGTTGGGCAGACTGATTATTCTAGACACTAACAGTCTTCATCAAGTTCAGGTAAAAAGATTATCATTTTATAAAAATGGCCCCATTACATTTCAAATATATAATCCAGCCCATATTTCAAACATTTCTTAAGTATTTTGGGACAGTGCAAACAGAAGTGAGAACTCTTTAATGTTTTTTTTCAAAGCCTAAAAATATAGACTCTTTAAAGATTGCTATTCAACAAGATGGAAATTTAGCAGAAGTCTAACTTGGTTTGCATTTCTTTGCCAAGCATTGAGATGAAATGTTAGTTTAAGCTTATATTTAATTACTAATTGGGAAACTAAATAAATATTTAAAAGTGTGTTCTTTAAAAAATGCATTCAAATGGTACTAAACAACCGTAAAGGATGATAGCATAGTGACAGGTGATTTTTATAAACATGATTCACAAACAATGGTGCTCAAAATAATATCATTGGCATCACTGGGGAACACTTTAGACATTTTTCTCAGACCTCACCCCAGACTTCCTGAATCAGATGTTCAGGAGGTGGAGCCCAACAAAATCCGATTTAACAAGCCTTCCATGTGAGATTAAAGTTTGAGAGCTACTGTCATAGACAAACTGTTAAGAGTTAAAGAGACAAAAAGAGGCAGAGGAGGAAAGCAGGGAATGATTAAAAACTGCAGTGGGGAAGAAAGACATCATTAAAGTAATGGGACAAGAATTTGAGAAGAGTGAGAAAAAGTAGTATATTTCAGGGAGGAAAGGAAGGGTAGTGGGGATGGAGGAAAGTCAGAAAACATGCAAAAAAAAAAAAATACAGAAAACACATAATGTAGAAGAATGACTTTGAATTTTTTTATAACAATTTTGGCATTTGTTGAAACGATCTTATGTTTTCTGATGTCCTACTAACTATATAGATTAGTGAATCTAAGATTTATGTCAAAATTGAATTGTGAAAAAAGATCGTTTTTAGACATGTACCAACATTTAGTATAAATTTATTAATAGTTTTATCTCATTTACAACATGAAAATATTATATTTTGTTTTAGTATCACTATCATATTTACCATCTAATTTAATTCTGGTGAGTGAAACTGAAAGTTAAGGGCAAATTTTCTGATTATCAATAAGAGATGGTATAAATAGGAGAAACAGTTTTAAAAATATCTATTTTCATGTAGACGCTGCATGGGCTAAAGTGTCTATCGTGTTTTGTTTTGTTTTCCAAATGCTCCTTCAGAGTATTTGAAAATATTCTTCAGAATCATATTTGCTAATAATGTCAGAACTGCTGCATTCAAGAATAAAATGTATGTTTCCATGTGCTCTCAAAACCTCTTAATAAGCAAAAGTGGCTTTTAGAAAATTGCTAATACATTAACTAATAGAACCTGTAAAAACAAAGAACATTTTGTGCTGTGACAGCCTCGTTATCTTCCTGCTGCTGCTTTGTGCGCTATGTCTTATGTTTAAACATCTAGCAAATACACTAAGACATGTGATGATCTCCTCCCTGAGTGAGCAAAGACCACCGTAAGATGTGTCTAAACAAAAGTTAGACTACACATCAAAACATTGCCGTTTAATATTTACAATCAAGTTAACATTTATTGTAACTAGCCACTGATTAGATATAATTTTTCTGTCATTCTCCTAAATCTCTAGAACCTTCTTATTGTCGTTTTTAGTAAACTCAACTACATATCTATTCACTCTATGCATCTGAAGGAAGAAATAAGACATGGGAATTTCTCAAATTTTCATCTGCACTCTGTACCAAAATTTGTCACAGAGTTGCTTAAATACAGGAAACTGGGGGAAATTACTGATTTTTATTCCACGTAGCAATAAAAGCAGTTTTTTACACAGAGCATGCAATAAGTAAAGAAGCTAAATGTTTGCTAGCACTGCTTATAACTGGAAACTATGTATTCAATAATAAGTAAAATAGAAGATGGTGCCCCATACAGTAAAATATACTGGCAGCAAAGTGGTATAAAGCAGTTATTTAAGAAACTGGAGGCAGAAGTCAGGATGTTTGAGTCAAGTACAGGCTCTATCATTTATAATCTGTATTATACAGTTATATATAATTGTATAATCTAGGGCAAGTTGTCTAAACTCTCTAAACATGCTTCCTCATCTAGAAAATGGGATAAGTGATAATTAATTCATATATATATGATTGATTCCCAAAATTCAACAGTAATGAAAATAAGCTTTTTAAAAAGGAAATATTTCATTTACTCTATTTTCTCTTTCATTTATATAATAAAATGTTTTGAATGCTAACTTGCAAGGCAGCATAAAGATGGGTTAAGCACAGAGAATCTGAAGCCAAACAGCTTTGGTTCAAATCATGGTTCCATCAGTCACTAGTTGTGTGACCTTGGACAAGTAACACACATAAAGTCAGTCACTATATGCCTCAACTTTCTCATCTACAAAATGGGGATAATATTAGCATCTAATATCTTACTGGGTTTTTAGAAGATTATAGGTTAAAATGAGTTATATGTTAGGTATTACATAAGTTAATATGTGTTATGAGCTATAAAATTTATAAAATGGTAACGAATATGACAAGAGCTATATGAGGGCTTGTTAAAATAAGTGTCATCCAGGCATATTAGCCTATAAAGATGAATAAAACATAGAATATACCAAAATGAATAAAGAAAAAAAAATAGACTCTTTACCAGAAAAGTGAAGAAGAAGAAATTAGGAGGAGAAAAGCAGAATATACATATACAAGCAGTTTTTAAGAGTTATTTCTGCTAAAATCAAACTGTATCCAGGGAAACTTTTTAACATAATTTAAAATTTATTTAATATGGGCAATTTTTAAAGATAACCTAACGCAAACTTTTGTTTTTAAGGGAATAAAAGGTATTCCACAAAATGTCACACAGCATTAGTATGATTTTACCTCTGCTGCATACTCAATTTTCACATTTCACAGTTTCATAGTTCTCTACAAAGTGATAACTCAGGGAAATGATCAAGGAAAAGATGTTCAATTGCTACTCATTATAAAATAAAACTTTTAAAAGTAAAAGTCTGAATAAATGAAGAGTAATGAATTGTTTGTCATAAATACATGACACCAATTATTTATTATGTCATATTTCTACTTTTTTTTGTAAGATGTTCACATCAAGCTTTTTCTTTCTTTGTGAGGACATCAGCACCACTAAATTGGCAAATAAATCCTTAGGTTCCTTTACATGATAAACATGAAACAACAATAGTAGTACGAGGATGGATACTATCAAGCACAAATTCTCCATTTTTGCTAGCTTCTCTCTGCTATGCTCCAGCAATACCCTGAAGCACATTCAGGGAGTTTCTCTGAGAATTATAAAAGAAAAAGTCCATAAAACATATGCCTTGTCACTATTTCAGACTAATTTCATAGCGTAAAATCAGTCTGCTCTGTTATGCCACCATACCAGCCTTCCTTTTTAAAAAATGCTAAAGGCCTATTTTTTTCTATACTAATTAAGACTTTCAATAGGGAATTATGTTTAGGGCAAAAGGAGCTTTTTTTTTTTTTTTTTTTTTTGTGAAGGGAACCTTTAACATGAACTGACTTTAGGTAGTGAGTTGAGAAATAATAAGCACAAGTTTTCAGTTCTCATTCTAAAAGTAATGATAAGATATTAAACAGTCCACAAACTCTTACAAAATTTCCCAACTAGCCAAATTATTTATTCACAATATAAAGCAGAATTTCCTGAACACACTTTAGAGAGCCCATAAGGACCATCCCACAGCACACACAATCACTGAGATACTGGCACTCTTAATGTAAAATATTAGGTTCTCTGCAAATATTATCTTCATGTAGTTTATATGAGCAATACCATACATATATTTTGTCAGTCTTGTAGTTTTAAAGAATATAAAAAGTACTTTTACATGATTAGGCATTTTTTTGATGAGATACACAAAATCTGTTTATTCACTAATGTTTCAGTAAAAATATAGCTACCAATTTTGGAGTTCTTAAAGACTGTTATAAATGTTCTATGGACTTTTAAAAAATAATTCTCAAAGAAATTCCCTGAAGAATGTTACTGCCATTTAACATATGATGAAATTAAAGTTCTAAAAGTAATTTATCCCCCCAAAAATAGTAGGAAACGGTAAATTAGAGAACTAAACCTAAGATCAAATTCTAAATTCCTTGTTGTGGTCATCATTAAGCTACACTGCCTTCCTTAACTGACTCAGGTGCTGCAAGAAATGTCAAAGGTATCAGAAAATAAAGCCGGGTTTTCTCTCTCCTCAAAGAGTTTAAAATCAAATTTGAGAGGCACTGAAATGCACCTGAAACAATTAGTAATCATAACCACTATAATACATACTAATCTGTAGAGTAGCAAATTATACATGCAAAGGAAGTTTAGAGAATAGAGAATGCTGAAAATCAAAGAAAAATATAAAACTTCTTAACTAATCACACTCTTTTGGGATTGTTCATTTAATTTTCTTTCTATATCATGAAGGCAGGAAACATGTCTGATTATGCATATACACTATGCCCTGTTATTAATATTCCATAAATACATACTGAGTTAATTTTTAATGTGTTACATCTTTATGTATAGAGAGTCTTTAGTTTAAGCCTAGAAGAAATAAGAGGAAAAGATACAGAGCCTTCCCAGAGGCACCACCCAGGAAATTTTACAGTGTGTGTACACACACTACAGAGAAGGAAGTGGCTTAACCAAAATAAATGAAGAATAATAACTAGAAGACTAACATACAAGAGTCATTTCATGAACGGTCATGAGAGTCAAGTAGGGTAGTTTACATTTGACCTAGCAGGCAATGGAGAACTATTGTTGATCTATAGCAAGTGATTCTATTAAAGTGGCTTGTTAGGAAGATTAGTCTAGCAGTGGTATGTAGAATTAATTGGGTAGAGGAGAAAGTAAAGATCTCCACTGAATAGGAAACTGTTACCATGACACATATGTGACAATAAAAGGCCTTCCACTAGATTGTAGCAGTGGGAGTTGAAAAGAACCCTCAAATCTATCTGTTATCTGTGATTATCAACTGTTTTGGAAAATAGGTTACACTCAGTAAGAAGCTTTTTTCCAACTGCATATATTCAAATTATTTTTGTTCACATTCCAGAATGCCCTTCCCTCTTCATCCACAGCCTAGTGATAGTTACTTCTATATGGACAATGATGGGAATGTGTAAGTCATAGGGAAAAAGGCTAATAGCCACTTTTAGATGGTTAGGTACTCTATACACAATGTGTGATAATCGATGACAATGTACTTAGGAAGTTTTTGTTTTGTTTTGTTTTGAGGCAGTTTCACTCTTGTTGCCCAGGCTGGAGTGCAATGACATGATCTCAGCTCACTGTAAACTCCGCCTCCCAGGTTCAAGTGATTCTTCTGCCTCAGCCTCCCAAGTAGCAGAGATTACAGGCACCTGCCACTACGCTCCACTAATTTTTTGTATATTTAGTAGAGACAGAGTTTTGTCATATTGGCCAGGCCGGTCTCAAACTCCTGACCTCAGGTTATCCACCCTCTTCAGCCTCCCAAAGTGCTGGGATTACAGGTGTGAGCCACTGTTCCTGGCTGGGAGTTTTTTTTTTATTTGTAATTTCACATGTCTCTCTCTCTCTCTCTCTCTCTCTCTCTCTGTGTGTGTGTGTGTGTGTGTGTGTGTCTGTGAAAGGCAGGTACACATATAAGCAGTTTGTTGTTTTTTGTTTGTTTCTTACAATGTATGTTACTTTCCTATGAGAAAGGCTAAACAATAATAATTAAAAAATCACTAATTAAACTTAAGAGCCTCTGCACAGCAAAAGAAACTATGAACATTGTGAACAGACAGCCTATAGAATGGGAGAAAATATCTGCAAACTATGCATCTGACAAAGGTCTAATATCCAGCATCTATAAGGAACTTAAATTGACAAGAGAAAAACAGCCCTATTAAAAAGTAGGAAAGGAACATGAATATACACTTCTCAAAAGAAGACGTACATGCAGCCAACAAGCATATGAAAAAAAAGCTCAATATCATTGACCATTGGAGAAATGCAAATCAAAACCACAATAAGAGATCATCTCACACCAGTCAGAATGAAAAAAGTCAAAAAGTAACAGGTGCTGGTGAGGTTGCAGAGAAGAAGGAACCCTTAAAACACTGCTAGTGGGAGTATAAATTCATTCAACCATTGTGGTAAGCAGTATGGTGATTCCTCAAAAAGCTAAAACCAGAACTACCATTTGACTCAGCAATCCTATTACTGGGTATATACCCAGAGGAATATAACGCATCCTACCATAAAGAAACAAGCATGTGAATGTTCATTGCAGCACTGTTCACAATAGCAAAGACATGGAATCAACCTAAATGCCCATCAATGATAGACTGGATAAAGAAAATGTGGTACATATATACAATGAAACATTAAGCAGCCATAAAAAAGAGGGAGATCATGTCTTCTGAAGGAATACGAATGGAGCTGGAGGCTATCATTCTTAGCAAACTCAAGCAGAAACAGAAAAACAAATTCTGCAGGTTCTCACTTATTAGTGGAAGCTAAATGATAAGAACTTATGAAGACAAAGGAAGAAACAACAGACACTGAGGTCTTCTTGAGGGGAAATGGCAGGAGGAGGGAGAGGAGCAGAAAAGGTAACTATTGGGAACTGAGCTTAATACCTAAGTAATGTAATAATATGTACAACAAACCTCCATGACATGCGTTTATCTATGTAATAAACCTTCACATGTACCCCCAAACCTAAAATAAAAAAATAAAAAAAAAATGCTAAAAATGTCTTCCTAATCCTAGAGACATTTTGAAGGAAGCAATGATAGGATTAAGCAACTTGAAAATAAGAAAAAAAAAATTCAAAGGTAAACATGGATTTTGCTTGTGAAGTTGAAACAATAATTATGGTATTGACAAAAACAAAATGGTTAGCAAACAGAGATAATGTTTTAAATAGAATTGGTACATCTAGTACATTTTAATAAGTCCACTCAACTAAATTAGCTTATAACTTGAACACTAGTCCTGGTTTCTGATCCCAGGACTTTAAGAGATACCATATAATCTTCAGGAAATTCAAATGATGAGCTTATTATTTGAGATCTTTAAATTTGTATATTCAACATCTAAAGGTAGATATGCCTACAAAAGGCAGGTGAAGAAATAAAGGCTGTAAAATAATGACCTATGAAGTACTTACTTCTAGTGAATGATTAAATCCACTTTAGGTCATAAGCTCTTAAGAGAGTATCCACAGGGAGAAGAGAAAATGGCCAAGCCCTCTTCACCTATGTCTAAAAATGGCAGTTATAAGAGAGTAACACCTTCTACTTCAATGACTTTTGTTTACCCTATACATTTTGAAAGTTTATCATTATTTATAATTAGATTTTGAAAAACATAGGATATTTTGTAAAAAAAAAAAAAAAAAACCTGCAAACATAGAAATAATAATGAGCATCTATAGAATATGCCAAACAGAGAGACAAATAGAAAAATGAGAAGGCTCTAGAACAATGTAAAAGTCAAAGATTATAGTTACTCCAGGAAGCCTAAAGCATGACAAAAAGATATCACTGTAAAACTGAGGGATAAAGTTAGAAACGGAAGCAACTTTCCCTTACTTACAATGAAGGGGCTCTCAGAACGCTGAATACTTGGTGCTGTGTGTTCAGCCTCTAAAATTTGTGCCATATAAATGTTAGAATAAAGGGAAAAAATGAAATTTGTCAATGTGAGAAAATGTTTTTCAGAATCCTACTGCTGTTAGTGCTTTATCGAGTTGTGACTACAGTTGACAGTATTTCCCCCCCCCATTAATAAATTACTTTGTCATGGAAACTTGGGGAAGATATACATATAAAACTAAAATTGCATTTAAGTTATACTAAATCCTATGGAGTATAAAGAAGAGACACATAATTTTGAATTTTGGACAGATGTTTCGTCTTCTACAAGTCCACTTCAATTCCTGTTTTCAGAATATCTTCGGATATTTCTGCTATCCCAAGTGATCTGGTTTGATGCTCAATAACCCTAAAAAAATGCCGATTCAAAATAAAAGTATGTATTTTTATATTCCCAGCATAAAGAGAATATAAGCTCTATTTATGTTATAAAGCTACGTTGTTTGACTAATGGAGCTCAATTTAAATAGTAATTTTCTTAAAGTCTCAAACTTATTAAGACTAAGTCTCAGGATGGGAACCAACCAGGTACTGTCATGCTTACCAGCTTTGAGGTGATTCACAAGTAGAGGCTCCTTAAAAAAGTCCTTTGCTATCTATTCATTATACTTAGCAACATCAAACAGGGAAAAATAATTAAAAAGCTCCTATTGAGCACCTAGAGACCTTGAACATAGACAAGGGGTAAACACAAAGACAGAATATTTGGTTACAAGAGTCACACTTTATCTTTTTAATTAATTTTTTATACATTTTTGGGTTTTCCATTATTTCCCTTCTATTCCCTTGGTTCCAAAAGTAGTATACACTTACATGTACATATTTCATTAAGAAGAAATAAAAGGGTTGTCTTTAGTTAAGATGTTTCCATTCACAGAGACTACACATTTAAAAAATAAATTGCCTGAATAAATTCAATTATCTAGAGAAGCAAAGGGAATCACATGTAAATGACATAATATGAAGAGGCCATTCCGACAGCTTCATGTTTATTTTTATTGTTTCAGTCAGTGGAAGAGAAAAGCTGTCACAAATGTAACATTTCTTCCTTTTTAAAGGCCCAATGTCTCTGGTACTGAAAATCACATCAGCAATAATATTGAGAGAAGAAATTTGTCTACTGTTGAAAATAGGAGCAGGTTCAGATTCTCTCCAGCTAACGCCAGCACACGAGTGGACTACCACACTCCTTGGTTGTATTTTGCCTACAAAAAGCAAAGACTACTTAATTTGCAAGTAGTCCAGTATCAATCTGGCCAATGAAGACTGGTATTAAATAACAGTGTATCTTAAAAGCAACTAATAAATCCACTTCTGTTAAATTTGCCTATAACATGACTGTTCTGTCTCTTGACATCAGCATTGTAAATATTAGGCACCATATATGACTTTATCAGAAGGGACTCTAGCCGTATACATTCCAATAAACAATAATTAAATTTATATTTTGCCTTATTCTTTCAATATGACAAAAATAAATGAAGATGATTTAGGCTGACTTTGTAATAGGTTCTCACTGAAAGTCTCTGGCTTTTTACAGTGAATTTACGTGATACCTGAGTTCTCTTGAAGCATGAATGTACCAAGTAAATGTGGCATATGTTTGTATTTTCTTGCCAGTTCCAAATTCATTCATTCAAATCACTTACTGTAGGCCAAATTCTTATCCAATTCCACAGAGCCACCAATTTTCCTAGAAGTGAATAACAGCTTTGTGCAAGGAAACAGGGAAGTCAATAGCAGGTCTGTTGGAGGAACTATGCAACTAGTAGACAGGATAAGAATTTGACCACAGGGTTTCTTGAGGGTGGTAGAATAGAGTTTGAAATGACTTAAATGATGAAGCTTTCAACACTTTCATTTGGGTGTCAACCCCAAACTCTGACAATTTGAATACTGTGAATTTTTCAATTTCTACTCAGTACATGTCTTTCTTTGTATTTTTTCCATGGCAATATTGTATACTACTTTGACTGTAACATGGGTTAGGTAATTATTTCCTTCTATACATTTGTATTACAGTGCTCTTTATCATGATTAACCTCAGATTGCACTCAGAACCTAAGAACATATTCTGACAAAAAAATAAAAGCATTATTTACTAAACTTATTAATGTGACAATCACTATATGAGATTTTAGTAGACTATGTCTTTGATTCTTTCTAACAGATCTGTGAGGCAGGAAATATGATCAATGCTTTTACACACAGAGAAAATGAGTTTAAGCCATGGCTTCGAGTTAAATAACAAATAATTTGAATCCACATCTCTGATTCTTTTGAATGTGCTTTTAACTACTCTGCCGTATGGTTTCTCATCAGAATAAAACACTTAATTGTTTTAATTTTACTAACCTTACCCTAAGTTTCTCTTTAAAGTTTGTTTTATCCTTATGTATGTCATCTCTCAATACCATACGATATTTCTGATACTCTAGTTTGGTTTCCTGAGGTACTTGATTAACATTATCAACTTTTTATAGTACTTTTGACCACATCTTACATTTCAATTTTCTTAACTTGCACTTCCAAATGAAAATCAAGCAATTTTGTCCACTCCTATATAACGTTTTAAACACACTACAGACACACACACACACAGAGCAATAAAACATGGTCACAAAATATGTTAATCATGTCCCTACTTTTTGAAAAGCACTACTCTGAGTGCTAGAAGGAATAAAACTATAGGCACCTGGTTTATGGCACTCTGCTTTACTGTGCTCCACAAATATTGCTTTTATTGAACAAACTGAGGATTTGGGGCAAGGCTGCACTAAGCAAGTCTATTGGGATCATTTTTCCAACAGCATGTACTCATTTCATGTCTCTGCGTCTGTCACATTTAGGTAATTCTTGCGATATTTCATACTTTTTCATTATCATTATCTACTTGGTGATCTGAGCTCACTGATCTCTGACGATTATACTCTAATTGTTTTGGAGCACCACTAAACACACCCATATAAAATGGTGAACTTAGTAAACGCGGCATATTTTCTAACTACACCATTGACTGGTTATTCCCCCATCTCTCTCCCTCTACTCGGGCATCCCTATTCTCTGAGACACAATATTGAAATTAGGCCATGTATTAACCATACAGTGGCTTCTAGGGGTTCAAGTAAAAGGAAGGGTCACATGTCTCCCACTTTAAATCAAAAGCTAGAAATTATTATATTTAGTGAGAAAGGCATGTGAAAAGCAGAGATAGGCCAAAGCTAGGCCTCTTGCACCAAATAGCCAAGTTATGGGTGCAAAGAAAACGTTCTTGAAGGAAGCAGAAATTCTACTCCAGTCAACACACAAATGACAAGAAACCAAAACAGCCTTATTGCTAATATAGAGAAAGCTGTAGTGGTCTGGAGAGATCAGACCAGCCGGCAAAATTCATTTAAGACAAACCCAATCCAGAACAAGGCCCTAACTCTCTTCAATTTCATGAAGGCTGAGAGAGGTGAGGAAGCTGCAGAAGAAAATTTGAAAGCTAGCAGAGGCTGGCTTATGAGATTTAAGGAATGAAGCCATCGTCATAACATAATAATGCAAAGTGAAGCAGAAAGTGTGGATATAGAAGTGGTAGCAAGTCATCGAGAAGATGTAGCTAAGATAATTGATGAACGTGGCTATACTAAAACAGATTTTCAGTGTAGACAAAACAGCCTTCTATTGGAGAAAGATAACATCTAAGACTTTCATTGTGAGAAGGACGAAGTCAATGCTTGGCTTTGATGGTTTAAAGGACAGCCTGACTCTCCTGTTGAGGGTTAGTACATCTTAAAGTTAATGGTGACATTAAGTTGAAGCCAATGTTTATTTACCATTCTGATAATGCTAGGGCCCTAAGAAGTTATGCTAAATCAGCTCTATCTTTGTCTATAAATGGAACAATAAAGCCTGGATGACAGCACATCTGTTTACAACATGGTTTACTGACTATTTTAAGCCCACTGTTGAGACCTACTTCACTAAAAGAGATTCATTTAAAAATATTCCTGCTCAGTGACAATACACCGAGTCACCAAGAAGCTCTGCTGGATATGTACAAGAAGATGAATGTTGTTTTCATGCCTGTTAACACAATATCCATTCTGCAGCCCATGGATCAAGGAGTAATTTTGACTTTCAAGTCTTATTATTTAAGAAATACATTTTGTAAGGCTATTGCTGCCCTATAGTGATTCCCCTGATGAATCTTGGCAAAGTAAATTGAAAAACTTCATGAAGGAATTCATCATTATAGATCCAATCAAGAACATTCATGATACAAGGGAGGATGCCAAAATTTCAGCGTTAAGAGGAGTTTGAAAGAGGTTGATTTTAAGCCTCAAGGATGACTTTATGGGGCTCAAGACTTTAGTGGAGGAAATTATTACAGATGAGGTAAAAATAGCAAAAGAACGAGAATCAGAAGCAGAGCCTGAAAATGTGACTGGATTGCTACAATCTCATGATAAAACTTGAATGAATGAGAAGTTGCTTCTTTTTTCTTTGAAATGGAGTCTCGCTCTGTCACCCAGTCTGGAGTGCAGTGCCACAATCTCGGCTCACTGCAACTCCGCCTCCTGGGTTCAAGCGATTCTCCTGCCTCAGCCTCCCGAGTAGCTGGACCACATGACACCAAGCCAGGCGAATTTTTTGTATTTTTAGTAGAGACAGGGTTTCACCATGTTAGCCAGGATGATCTTGATCTCCTGACCTTGTGATCTACCCGCCCCGGCCTTCCAAAGTGCTGGGACTACAGGCGTAATCTACACTGATGAAGATGCTGTGAATGCTGTTGAAGTAACAACAAAGTACTTAGAACATTCCA
Organism: Ateles fusciceps; assembly: GCA_036589455.1. Lineage (NCBI taxonomy): Eukaryota > Metazoa > Chordata > Mammalia > Primates > Atelidae > Ateles > Ateles fusciceps. The sequence continues at coordinate 3,503,257 of JAZHEH010003318.1, read as the reverse complement.
TATCTCTAACATATACTTGTCTATACACTTACACCTACATGGACAATATGACATAATTATAACATAATAGCTATACACATACATGCATACCCAAAGGAAAGGTAACTATGTTAATTTCAGCAATATATATTTATGATTTTTGCAATGAAAAAATCTTCTAATATATGGATTTTTAAATAAATGGAATAGTCTAGATTTTAACTAAAGAGTTTTAAATGTACATATAATTTATCATGAACAATTAGATGCTAGTAATGCAAAAGTGCCCAGAACAACTCTGTGAGTGCTTTGCCACCTACCCAAATTTAGAAGTAAGCCTTTGTCACTAGGATAGACATCCAGGTCATTTTAAAACTTCTTACTAATCTCTTGAATGATGCCTGCTAATACTTCATTTCTTGTCCATTGCCTTTTCAAATCCAAAGCAATATTCTCTTCATTGTGGTGGTGTGGAACTGAGCCTACAATATCTCCCAGATATGTGTGTAATCTAATAGTCAAATCCAATGTTTTTAGTAACCTCCTCAATACATTTGAGACTACTGAACAGTATTTATTCTAGCTTTCTGATGTGTAACCTCCACTGATTTTTCATCCTTCTCCCAGGCATTGCCTGTTTTCACCTTCAATCTTCTAAAATGAATTTAATGGCCATGATGAGTTCTCATTTGAGCATATAAAGACCTCGTTTCTAAATTCCCTTTTGGGGATTTGATCTTGACATTGTGTTGTTGAAGATGTTACTTCAGCTTCCACCTACCTTTCAGGAAAGACTTAGAACTCTTTGGATAATGTGCACACGTATTTATTATCACTCTCCACTTCACTGAGTGATATAAACATCACTCTTTGCTTTCCCCCAGGCGATGCATTTCTTATTTTCTCAACTCCATGCCCCTCCTCAAAAAACTTCAAGCTTTAAAACATGGCTTAAGTTTATTTACTTGGGGAGTTATATGTTCTCAATAAATATTTGTGGAATTAATGACTCTTGAAAGTTACAATTTCAAATCTCATCTCACATACACAGGTAAGTTTCACATTTTCATCTCATGGAAGAGCGTTTTAATCACATATTTCTTTAGTCCATTTTCCACCTAAATATCTCATATGTCAAACCCAATATTGATAATGTTAACTCAGAATTCTGTAACACAAACCTGTTGTTCTTTTTGGCTTATGTTTCCCCCTCCTTAAAGTGCCACCAACATTTTCCCCATCACACATATTAAAACAAAAATCACACTTTGGATCTTAGGCAAGTCTCTTAACCTCTCTGAACTTTAATTTTCTCAAAGTAATAGATATAGACTAATAGATCTCTAAGACCTAATGTGAAGTTTAAAATTCTATAGATCTGTGAGTGGTAAATATATAAAAACACAAGCTGGTAACTGTCTTACTATTGGTCTTTAATCATTCTAAAACTCTCACTATAACATCTTTCTTTAAATAGCCCACATTAAAAAATCTAGATTTACAGTAAGATGAATAAGGAATTTGTACTATTGCCTGACACTGAAATGAATTAACTGGGCTCCATCTATCCCCATGGAAAGGAATAGGTCTTTCCTATGCTCCATGCCATGAAAATGAACAATGATGCCTCTTACTTTGAAAAGCAGATCTGTAAATTAAGCTCTAGCTGTGTACAAAGAACAAAGATAGTAAAAAAAATTCTACATGCAAAACACCATTAACATAAAAATTTTTACTTTTATTGCTAATAATATGAGTAGATAGATTTAACTAAATATAACTAGGTAGTTTAACTTCAATCAGAAAAAAATTGAAATTTTGAAGATGTGAAGAAATGACAAAAATCGTAACTACCTTTTGATTTCCTTCATTGCTTCCTTCCTCCCTTCTTTCTTTCCTTCCTTACCTCCTCCCTCCCTCCCTCCATTCTTCCTCCCCTTCTTCCCTCCTTCCCTCTTTTTTCTTGCTTGCTTTCAAAAAATGTGTAAAACATCACCTGCTTTTAATATTAGCTGGTTTAATAAGATTTCCTATTTGACCTTTTTGTACATGCAATGAACTGTTCTATTTTATGGCTCCACATTGTATTTCTAGGGAAGATAAGAATGTTAAGATTTCTTTTTGCTGATTAATCCAACATGCTTATTTATTTATCTAATTTTGCCATATTAACTGGCCTGGGAAGAATAAACAACTGTAAGGTTCAGAAGAGAATATATTCCAAGCATTTTGAAGAAATAGCATTTTTTTCATAGTTGAGTAAGAAAAGTAAAAATATAAATACTCCTCGTCATTTTTCATACTCTTTGCAAAACCCACTCTTAACTTTCCATTCACTTTTGCTTGTGGTGATCGCTGTATAATTCAACCCTAGGTTACATGTACAAATATTTTTCTGACAAACAGCAGACCAAAAAAAAGTCTGGTCTTAATTCACAGAATTTACTTGACAATTTATGTATTTCACTAAAATACAAATAAGCCTAGTACCAGCCAACATATTTGAGGGATTTTCTTAAATAGAACACCCATTTCCCTTTATTCTCACTCTACCCTCACCTGAACTATGGTTCAATTTTACTTCCTGGATTTGGTCTGGAAACAAACCAGTATTAGGCTTTTTTCACTATTTCCTAAACATATATATTTTGAGTATAAACTAAATAATAAATTGAGTTCATGAAATAGGATTTTTATTAAGCCATTTGTACACTCCAAACCTCTCATGACTCTCCAACAACTGCAGATTACAAATTCCCAGTTTTCATAGCATTCAAGGCCCCCTCCAAATCTGGCCTTCATCTACCTTTTCAACTTTTTCACATTAAAACATAATCTTTTAGGTCAGGCCCTTTCTTATGTGATGTATAACTTTATTTTATGCTCTGCACCCATTTCTGTATTTACATCAGTAAAATGGAAATAATGATAGTTTTACAGAAGGTTGTTAAAGATTACATGGCATGATGAATATAAATACTTAACCTAATTCCTAGCCCATATTTACATTTAGGTAAATGCTACCTCCTATTTACTAGATTCCTAGAAAGCACACTCTACATCGAATAAATAATTTCCTAGTGTTCCACACACCTACCCAGAAGTTCTCTGAAAAGACAAAAAGTAGTGCAGGTTATATGCTACATAATTTTCACACCATACCTAAACTATCTGTTCCTTAGTATAAGCTCTTTTCCTTCACTTTACTTGGAATATCTTCCCCTCAATTTCTCTACCTCCACTCACATTTTCAAATCATAGTTATCCTTCATGACATAGCCTAAATATCTTAGTTTTTAGGAAGCCTTTCTTCATTTCTACCTTCTCACTGAAACCCCACCACCTTACTGCCCTACTTTTGAAATTGATCTCACGAATCTCTGTTTTGTTCTGATGTGTACCATGTATATTGGATGTGTACCATGGTCCTCTAGAAGGATGGTCCTCAAAGCACCAGTCTACAACAAGATAAACAGCAGCCCCAGAATGCAAATCAGTTCTATCACTAAATACCCTGCTTAGTTCAGCTGATGTTCTTTTCATACCTTGATGAAAGAAGTAGCACAGACCATATTTGTGAGTAGTTGTGCTCTAGAATCATATGCCAGAAATTTCCTATTCTCCTTCTGTTAGAAAGTATTGTTCTTCCCCCATATACTCCCATCTTATAGCAATCCATCTGTAATACTCCCCACAATATTATCACAGCCACAGTTAAGACTTATGTGTATCCATTTTTCCCACCAGACTGTGAGTTTCCATGGGATAAAAATGTGCCTTTTCATGTTGGCATCCAATATATTTTATACATTGGAGATATTAAATATTAGTTTAATTAAAATGATTTCTCTCCCATGTCACTATATTAAAGGACAAAACATTTAAGATTTAGATAAAACATGACCTCATTCTTTGCCTCCATTTTCTCCTATCATACTGTTACTCACAATGCCACCAGGGTCCAAATAGCATTAGAAAAAGACTATGAAGTGAGAGCTAAATATAGAAGGTGATTAGAAAAAGAAGACTGGGGAAGAGAACTGAAAATAAAGAAAGGGTACACAGAAGTCCAGGTTATGAGCAAAGGAAAGTTGATCTGTTTCTTGTTTATTTACCACAGTATTGGGACACCATCTGAAATTCAACTAGAATATTATACAGATACAGGAATGGGGCAAAAGCTTAAGTAAGAACGAAGATTACACCTAACTTCCAAATTTTTTCCCTAAACGAAAGGAAAAACTATTTTTAGTCTCCATTATAAAACTAGAGGCCTTTCAAATTCTTAACACATTTCCCCAATAAATACAAACTCTGTATTCTTTTCTACACAAGAAAGCCCTTGACAATGCAAGCTGTAAGGAGTAATGTTAGGCTACACCAGGTAACTGATACAGATCCACTTGTATGATCCCACACTGCAGCCGAGTCCACTGAGCTACAAAATCTACAGTTCTTATCGGTATCCCATAATAACTATTCAACCTATGTTTTCCCTTTCACTTTGCAGACCAGGTATTTGGACATGAAAACAAGACTTGGTGCTAAATTTTACTCTAAATTGGAAAATTGGATTTGTGCCATTCCAAGTGGTTTTTCAGTGTTCATATTTCTTAACTAAAACTCCTGGTTGTACTGATCATTCAATTTTTTTCACTATTGCTACTTATGTAAGATTTACTATGATGTAGTTTTTTTTTTTCTTCTTCAGTAGTGGGGCATAAATGAGGCACTTCTCTTACTAAGGAAATCTCTTTATAATTATAGGGATCATATAAAAACCCCCTTATCCACACGAAAATCTGATAGCTATTTCAATGTAACAGAAATACGTAACTATTAAGAATTAGATGAAGGGGCTACTATATTTTTTAAATTACAAAATAAAAATTTGAAGGTGTATATTTTTCCTAAAAAAATAATAAGCAATAACTTTGAGAAAAATATTTACAGAAGTGAATGCCTATGTATAGCTCATATACTAAATTAAAAGCATCTCAATTACAAATAAATCAAGTTTTCTTTTTGATATTAGCTTTTGACTCTCATACTGTCTGAATGAAACCGCCACCTATATATATAACTGCTACATTATATGTAACAGACAAAATCAATTAACATATGTCTAAAATGAAAAATAACTTTATCTTGGTTTTGCTCTAGGCAGTAGATGACTATGAAGATCAGCTGGTCAATAGCAATTCAAGCTACTAAAGGATTGTGATAACAAACTGATCTGTAAATGTGAATGAAATGCCAATTTCAGACTCAGAATGATTAAACATGAAATGTAAAAGAGTGATTAAGAGGACATGAGAGGGAAAAAAAAGGAAAGTGGTAGGAGCTACATATAAGAGACATCTTTGTAATACTTTTTCAAAATTATTTTTTATGATACGAGGGTTATATCGTTACTTTCTTGGGCCCTAAGATTTTTGCCTTGTAAACTCTTTTTTCCATAAAAACAACAACACAAAAATAGAACAAAATATTTTAAAATTATTTTTTATGACTCCATTGGTATAAGAACTAATATATTATGTATCATATCAAAAAATTTTATTCAACCTCAATGTTCACTTGTTTTTCTGATTTTAAAAGGAATCAAAATATTTCCGTGAGCCCCTGAAAGTATTATGGGTTCCAGGCACTGTGCCTACAGTTCTTAATGGATAAGTTGGCCCCGTCAATGACAACTGACAACTATCTTCCCCAACTATCTTTTCTTTCCTGTGATTATTCTAAGAATACTTGGCAGTATAAATCTTTGCAAAGCTCAATTTAAGACAAGCCTGATATTAGGTTTATTCTTACTGAATCTTTTGTACACGTTACATTTATCTACTTCTATCCCTTCAACTTGCTGACTAACAATTCTAGGAGCTTTTGCCATCAATACTCAAAAATACAAGCACACATATCACTAGATTGTTTCCCATTTCCCAGAAATTATGTTGTCATTAAAAGACCTGAAAATGTAGTCACTCTTATGGGTTGATACGAGATAAAGCATTCAAAAAATAGAAAACTATGTTTGTTCCAGGTAGACACTGGCAGTAAAAATATTTTTAAAAACTGGTTAATTCATGTTTAAAGGTTTGTTTTCCTATGATTTTCTTGGACTGTAATATCACAGATACTTAATAGACACTTTTATGAACATAATACCATTTAGCCAGACTATTTGGTAACCATTTGACATATAGGTTGTGAGTTTTATCAAAGTGACTAATATACCCTTGATTTTACATAGTTGGGAAGATTGACGTCTTTGAAAGAATTTTAAAGACTTTATATGGAACTGTGCAAGAAAAGAAGGCAGCAACTCAGGGAGCCAGATTAGCCAGATACACCCTGGATATTAAGAGAGTGGTAAACATTCCTGAAAGATCACCTTCATATTCAGTGACTAATTAAAGCCAGACTAGATAAATAAAATGTTTTTTTCTAATTGTGTAGTCAAAATGACTATTGCTCTCAAACTCTTTAAGCCTATAAAATACAGCAAAGTTTAATACTTTACCTTCCTTATATGAGGCAGCCTTCGCAAAGAAATCATTCTTAAATTTACATTATTTCTAGCTAATAAGCAACAATGCTTTTTTATTCACTATAACTCAGGCTTACCATTTGAGTTTTTCATTAAATCATTATCTCTGAGCACTTGATTTAAGGGCCAAGAAATGACTGTAGGCCCGGCGCAGTGGCTCATGAGGCAGACAGATCGCTTGAGCATAAGAATTCAAGACTGAAGACTGGCCTGGGTAACATGGAGAAACTCTGTCTCTCAAAAAAAAAAAAATGCAGAAAATAAGCCAGGCATGGTAGTACACACCTGCAGTCCTAGCTACTGGTGAGGTGGGAGGTGTGAAGATCAAGGTTGGAAGTCAAGGTTGCAATGAGCCAAGACAGTGCCACTGTACTCCAGCCTGGGTGACAGGGTGACACCCTGCCTCAAAAAAAAAAAAAAAAAAAAAAAAAGAGAAATAACTACAGTGTCATTGCTGACACCAAAAATAAACCACTTGTTTACACGCTTAAAAACTTTTATTATAAAGTGCCAGTTTCTATGTCTTCAGCAGCAAGTATATCATTCTCACCAACAGCTCAATTGTAATTTCTTTTTCATTTACCCTAAATGTCCATCCTATATTCTTCCTTAAATTGAACAGTCTCCATTATTTCTACTTTAGTTTATAGCATTTTCTTTTCTTTGCCTCAAAGGATGTACAGGAGACTATAGGTAAGAAATGCTACCACTGTGAAAGGGGTATATAAAGACCATGTGAACGATTTTTGTTTAAGAGATTCACAAAGCAGGTTTGAAGAGCCACATGCGGTTAACTGGTCATTGTGCAATAAATATTTAACTTCTTTTTAAATAAAAAATTTTCTAATACTTTGATTATAAAAATCTTTCACCAGATGGACTTTACTATTGAGTTATAGGCTTTCCGGTAAAACTACGGTTAACTGTAAGACTCCTTGCATTGGGTTTTCTGAATAAATAGGATATTGATTGAACATTAGGTGCTTGAAAGATGGTGATTCACAAAAGTATATTCTCTTACTTAATAAATCAAGGGGAAAAAAAATAAGCATGAGAAAATGTATAAAGCCAAATCATACCAGAAAAGGGAAAGATGGGAATCCCTTTTGTCTGGCTTAGAAACCTGAAGACAATTCATTTCCAATAAGATTTGAAATGATATTTCCTCATCTATATTCTTAGGCAAACATTCTCATTAAAATTAACTTTTAGTATTCATTTACCTATGCTTAACAAATTGACACTATAGCTATTCAAAGAGAAAATCAATCCCAGTGCCGTATTTTGTCCTTGGGTAGTTACAGCTGATTGTGGACATGAGGCAATCGAGTTTAGCGATGTCCTATATGTAGACCACTGGAACCTCGTTGCTATTAGAAATCTCTATGACTGTTGAGGGAAGCCCAGTTAAAGTATTCTCTCTTTAAAACTTCCCCAAAATGAAAGGAATGGGAAGAGAACATTTAATGAAAACATAATAGGTTTCATCCAGTACTTAAAGACTTATCATGTAGTAGAGAAACTGGAAACACTACAGGAAGCCACTTAAAAGAGAATTTAGCCCAAAGCTAGAGTTATAAGAAGGGAGAGTGAACAGAAGATCCCAAAATGATACACATCCTAAGATGAATTCCAAGATGCACAGGATGAGGTCGGGGATTCTATTGGGTACACATATACTCTCATGGAAGGATATTTAAACCTGAACTGAAATTGGGGAAGTCCTGAAAGAATTAATCTTATAAATCATGAAAAACTACTATGAGAGATTCTATCTACAGCAAACTCTCTGAGGTCCTGTGTCCATGCTGTTTTCCAACTCAAACCACTGAGTACCACAGAAGAAGGGGGAAAGACAGTAAGAATATGTTGAGTACATATTCATTTATAGCTCAAAGACCTAAGGCTTTATGTAGCCTACACAGACATCTCAGAACAGTGAGGAATTTGAGAATAGGCCTTCAACCTCCATTGTGTTTCCTAGTGCTGGCTCAAGGTTATGACCACAAGACAGTGGATTTTCTCTGTGCATCTTAAGATTGTGTGGTTTGCCTAACGTCACACCTGTAACTAATAGTTGAAGAGAAGTTTTACTCTTCTGTGGAAGTTAAGCAGGAAGTTTTTCTTCAATAATCATGAGGTGGAATCTTTTGATATAAAAACAATAACACATAAAGAGGCATTAAGAGAGACTGTAAATTAATCTTGTTAAAGAAAAAAGAAATCAAAGATTAAGGAGAAAACTATTTGTTTTTATCATTAGGAAAGCTGGCTGCTGAAAGGTTTTCATCAGCATACCCAAAAACTTCAGAAGGTCATTTTAAGTTCCATAATTCTGGCCAAATTACCCCACTGTTTTTTTCCTGATTAAAATGTATCATAATTTTTCAAAAAATCTTGTTTTTCTTTAGGAAAAAAGTTTCTTTTTTTTTTTTGATAGGAAGGAAGCAAGGAAGGAAAGAAAGAGGAAGCAAAGGAAGGAAAGAAGGAAAAAAAGGAGGAAGAGAGGAAAGAAGGCAAGAAGAAAACTGACAAAATAATATTAAATCAAAGCAGTGATAGCAAGCAAGTCTGAATTACCACTGACTTTAAAGAGAACCAGGGAATTTTACCATTAAGCTTGAAGCAATGCTAGGCTGAGATTGTACTACTATCATTCTATTAACTACTTACAAGGACTGTTTAAGCACTGGATGCTGAATTTTATCAGAGACCTTTCTGAGAATTTTCATAGAAGATATCTCCTTCAGCCAATGAGAATATAAACCAGAAGTAGACAGAGACCTTCTGTAAAAGGTAATATAGAAAATATTTAGGCTTTAACGGGCTATTGGGCCTCTATTGAAACTACTGTAGCACAAAAGCAGCTATGGATACAATGTAAATGAATTAGTGTGGCTCTGTTCAGGAGAACTTTATTCACAAATTTACAAGCAGTGGGCCAGATTTTCCAGCAAGCTGTAGTTTGTTGACCCCTAACATAGATTATGCTAATATACATTTCTTTGTATAAACTTTCCTGGCATTTTCTAAACTAACTCTTTTTAGTCGTGATCTATTAAAAGTATAGTAAAAGATAGTGATAACTTTCTCATCAGAGTGAATAGGCAACCTACAGAATGGAAGAAAATTTTTACAATCCATCCATCTGACAAAGGGCTAATATCCAGAATCTACAAAGAACTAAAACAAATTTACAAGAAAAAAGCAAAAAACCCTACCAAAAAGTGGGCAAAGAATATAAACAGACACTTTTCAAAAGAAGACATTTATGTGGCCAACAAACATGAAAAGAAAGCTCATCATCACTGGTCATTAGAAAATGCAAATCAAAACCACAATGAGATACCATCTCATACCAGTTAGAATGGCAATCATTAAAAAGTCAGGAGACAGCAGATGCTGGAAAGGATGTGGAAAAATCAGAACACTTTTACACTGTTGGTGGGAGTGTAAGTTAGTTCAACCATTGTGGAAGGCAATGTGGCAATTCCTCAAGGATCTAGAACCAGAAATATCATTTGACCCAGCAATCCCATTACTGGGTATATACCCAAAGGATTATAAATAATTCTACTATAAAGACACATGCACATGTATGTTTATTCCAGCACTATTCACAATAGCAAAGACTGGGAACCAACCCAAATGCCCATCAATGATACACTGAACAAAGAAAATGTGGCACATATATACCATGGAATACTATGCAGCCATAAAAAAGGGATGAGCTCATGTCCTTTGCAGGGACATGGATGAAGCTAGAAACCATAGTTCTCAGCAAACTAACACAGGAACAGAGAACCAAAGACCGCATGTCCTCACTCATAAGTGGGAGTTGAACAATGAGAACACGTGGACACAGGGGAGGGGGAACATCACATACCTGGGGCCTGCTGGGAGGTAGGGGATAAGGGAGGGATAGCATTAGGAGAAATCGTAACATAGGGTTGATGGGTGCAGCAAACCACCATGGCACGTGTGTGCCTATGTAACCTGCACATTCTGCACATGTATCCCAGAACTTAAAAGTATAATTTAAAAAAAAAAAGAAAAAAAAACTTTCTCTAATTGTATTTAGAATTTTTGCATCTATATTCAAAGTGTTAAAGGACTTATTTTTTCTTTTCTTTTCCTTTTTTTTTTTTTTTTTTTTTTTTTGGAGGAGAGTTTGGTATTGCAGTTATGCTAATTGTGGAAAAGTTTAAATTTATTTTTGTGCTCTGGAAAACAGCCTTATACAGAATGGAAATTCTCTGTTCTTTAAAAGTTGAAAATACCTGCAGAGTTACAGTTGCCATTTTTGGAGATTATTCTTTGAATTAAAAAAAAATTCTTCATGAATCTAGTCTGTTTATGTTTCTTCCTTTCTATGCAATCCTAAGAAATCAACAATATATCAAGATTCTCAACCTTATTAATAAATAGGTTTATATAGCCACATTTGCCAGGGTGTATTCAATGCAATATTACTTCCCAGTAATTTATTTAATCAGAGATTCAAATAAGGATCTATAATTAAGTGTGGAAAACATGCAAGATTAAACTAGCTATTTGAACAACAGAAGTGACTTCTCAAAACCTTTAATATTCCATATGGAGTGTGAATATAAAAAATTGAGATATATTATGAATTGCTTTCTAAATTGATTTCACTATATAACCTTTTTCTTGGACATTATATAAAATGTGTATTATTCGGAACACAATTTTAAAAATTCTAGTATATACTATAATAATTTATCATATCTCCATAACTATAATAACATTACCATTTATCACTTATTTTATGCATTTGTGTTTTTATTTATCAGTATAGAGAAAAGTTTATCTAATTTTCTCCCATTTCATTAACTTATTTTCTTATACTCCTCAGGTTCTATTTTATGACTCCACTGGGGTTATTTTATCATATTTTTTCTGCTTCTAAAGTTAAATACTTAATTCTTTTTTACCATTTATTCTATTTAATAATGAAGGCATTTAAAGTTATCAGTTTCCCTATTATTAGAACTTTGATCATTTCACATGAGTTTTGGAATACACTCTTCATGCTGTTATTTTTAAAACATGTAATTTTGATTTTTATTTTAAATTCAAGAATTATTTAGTAGTATAGTTTCTTAAAAGCTTTCAAGTGATCTATATATAGCTATATAATAGATCAACCTTATTAACTATATTTATCAAATCCTCACATCCTTGTGTTCTGCTTCATCCATTTGCCAAAGAGAAACAGATAATTCAAAACATTTCTGTATAATTTTCTGTCAACACCTCATATGTCTAACTTTCTTTCCTTTCTAGACTTCAGTATACTCGAGTACCTTTTTCTTTATGTAGTTTATTTAGTGTATAAATATTTATGACATTTTATCTCCATATAACAACATAAAATATCTGTTCCAGGAATTTCATTCAACTTGGGCTGCTCTCTGTCTGTGGATGCCTATTACATTTTTTACCCTTCTTTTAACATTTCCATGTTATTTTGCTTTGTTGTCTTTTTTTAAGAGGTATGAAACTAGAACACATCCAGAAAATATTACTCTTTCAGAAAGACATTTATTCATTTAGTATAATAATGGACAATTGTTATTATATTATAAGCCACTTTTATCTGTAGTATTATCTACTTTTATTAGAAAATACTACATCATACTGACTTGAAAATCCTCACAAAGAATCTCTAATTTTCAAATATTTTAATTATTGGAGGAATCCAGTCCTAGGATAAGACTATCATTCCGTGTTTCAGGTGTCTGTGTCTGCCTGCCCCTGAAGTTACTCCTTTTAGCTCTGAGTTAGGAGATAATAGCAGAGATTGCCAGAACCTTCTCCCGTTAATTTTTGACATGTTGCTGCTTCATAAAATATAAAATTGGATCTGTCCTTTATGACTTCTCATATCAAATACAATATTTATTTAAAAGAAATCCTTTCATGTTTTAATATATGAGTGTTCACAATACTCACTAAATGTATTAAATAAGAATTTGTTTTTGTTTTTTTGAGACAGTGACTCACACTGTCACCCGGGGGGCAGGATCTTGGCTCACTGCAACCTCTGCCTCCCAGGTTCAAGTGATTCTCCTGCCTCAGCCTCCTGAGTAGATGGGATTACAGGCACCCGCAGCCACACCTAGCTAATTTTTCGTATTTTTAGTAGAGACAGAGTTTCACTATGTTGCCCAGGCTGGTCTCGAACTCCTAACCTTGTGATTCACCTGCCTGGGACTCCCAAAGTGCTGGGATTATAGGCGTGGGGCACCATGCCCAGCCACAAATAAAAATTTGAAATGAGGAATAGGGAAAAGCTTAATGTTTCTGACAATACCATATAAACTTACATCTAAGTTCTAAACTTAACTAAAAAAAATTCAGTACTAGAAATAATTAAACATAGGAGGTAGTGGCTACTTAGTGACTATCTATTTTAATTAAAAAGAGTTGCTAATGTATCTAATCTGGTCAAAAAAACCTAGAAAAGAAGAAATTAACAGGAAGAAAAAGGAGGAAAATACTAATTTCAATAATCACTCTTTAAAATTAGTTTCCAAATAACATATAGTATAAGAAAGGCAACTTGATAAAAATTTTCATGTTTTAAATTTTCTTTTCTTTGAAACAACCCCATGTGTATGAACATAATTAAATACTGAACATAAGCAAACTGCCTTGACATTAAAAATCCTGCATTAGTTAAGCAGCATGGTACCAGGGCATCATAGGACAGATGTAACTATTTAGTACAATCTTAAATTAATGTATGTTTTCTTTTTCACAGTCTCACAACATGCCGACTTGGGAAAAAGGTGGGGAAGGAGAGAGTGAGTAGGAGAAAGAAAGCACTTTATCAAGAAAAATGCAAAAAATACTTTGCGCTTGTTTCAAAAATCTCACAAGCTAAATAGTCTTTTTGTATCTCTAGAGTCTGGACCTTGAATCCAGGGCACTGGAAAAACTGAACCCCACTCTTATTCTAGAATTACAGCAAGTCTATGGCTCAAAAAGTGGGTTGAAAAGATGCTATAGAAATAGTTTTAAGTGGTCAAGAGCAGGAGGTGGACTGTAGGACTAATTCCAGCATGGCAACCTTGTAAAAAGTCTCCAAGGAAAGCTAGGTAAATATAGTTCATGATCACAAAACAAGCAGGATCATAGCTGTGACTGTAAGTCAGTTGCCAGATAAAAGCCACAGTGTGAGGATGCACCACAGCAATACCCTAAGAAAGAATTAAGCTCTAGAGGAGCAATAATCCATTTTAATTTCTCAGGCCCCTTAAAGAACATAATGACAGCTGTGGACACTCTCCCAAGAACAATATGTAAGTGCATACATCACACACTTTTAGGGGGTTCACAGGTTTCAAAAAGCTCATCCTTCAACCTTAAAGTGATTTAACACCCCAGGTTAAGAACCCTTAACTTTAGAGGTTAGTGAGGAAGCAGTTCAGTCTTGAGCTGAAGATATAAGTGAATGGACCCCCATATTATGCTATTTTGAAGCTTTAATTTACACCTTCCTTTCACTCAAATTGCAATAGCACTTACTGAGCAAAGAAAATTACACGTTGGACTTTGATTGTTTTATCAACATTTTAACATAGGAGAAAAAATTCTTACCATATTTCCTATATGTAGATTTCAGAAAACACATGAAGGGAATATGTGCATCTTGAGAGGGGTGAGAAATTAATCTCACAACTTTCCCTGTATCTCTCATTCTATCTCCCCCTTTTAATGAACAAGTAAAAATAATACAGGGAATGAAGTAGCACTTGGTAAACTGTGGGAATAGCAGTAACCTGGTTACTTCTATGTAAGGCACAGTCCCCTTGCTAGCTCTCTTGGGATATCCCGCTATCGAACCAGTGGGAGAGAATAAGTATGCCATCTTGCTTTCCCCTATAGAGATAATCATCAAGTAAGTCTTATGGAAAGTATAGACATGAATTCCTATACAAATGAATAGGCTAATTGTAGAATAATAATGAGATTAAAATGAAATAATCACAAAAATATGCTTAATTCAGATATATAAAGATATCATTTTTAGAACACTGAATAAATAAAATCATTTGGCCATTTGATCTAACTGAAACCTATCGTCTCCTTGATATAAAATTTTTTCTATAATAATTTAAAAATAGTCTGACCCCAAAATGCTTTAAGCCGATAGAAGGGTGGGGAAGAGAGAGAGCATGTTAAATACCACCTATCTTCTAGGCAGCAATTTCCCCAGATGAAGAGGTCACCACTGTTTAACAGTGTGCTGCCATGTTAATTTAGTATGACAAGATAAAGCAGTAATCTCAGCTCCTGGAGGCTGTAAACCGCCTGCTATCCAGGGACATGCTCAAGTCGATTTGCACTGTATATCACTTTATACAATTGCCATGACAAAGCCCCCTGAATTCTCACATGTAAATCTCTCTAGCTCTCTCTTCCTTTGGCCCCCTCTTTTCTTTCATTCCCTTGCAATTTCTTTCTCTTTGCTTCATCATGTACAGGTAGACCACATCCACTCAGCACTAATCGCTGAAAACTTAATGCTCTGCGTATGACAAGGGACATACAATACATGCCCCTCTCACAAACACTCTGTCAGGTCCCCTCCAGTTTGAGAGAAGATGTTCAGGGACTTAGATAATCCATTGATCCCACTTGCATCGGCTTTTATATTTCAATCTGTCGTGTTAAGTTGTCAAGGGGAGCGATTAAACTGATGTTTCATGATTTGAGATTTACTTTCCTAGGAACGATAGTTTTCAAAGCTTCTCTTACTAAGTAAGTTCTCCTTACAGATTATCCATAAGAAAGCTGGTATATCCTTGCTAGTATAAATCTAGTAATAAAACAATAAAGCATTTTAGGTAAGGACGTTTTGGAGACATTCAGGGTTATAAACACAAGAATGTAAAACTGAATAAAATTTGGATTTTTAAAAGTGTCATCTGTGTAGTTCTCTCTGCATGAAGCAAAAACACCATATGTAAAAAGGGGGGGAAAACATGTGTCTATCTATGTAAAACAAAAATAATTACAGAATCACTAAAAAGGATACAAGTGAAGAGGGAAGAATTTATATGATAGGAAATAAAAAGATCACGTGAAGCATATTAGGAAAGCGACAAGTCAAGTTTTTACCCTCCCCTCCAAAAAAGGCAGAGAGATATGCTTAATCATCAAGAATTAGCAGTTGAAGAGATACATGTCCTCGTTAGGTGTGTCAGTTTTAGATGCAACATGTCAGATTTCTGACAGGCGAACTGTTATATTATAAAAACCCACGTGTATTGTGCCTTTCTTCCATGTCATATCTTTATAACATCATTTTAAGCCCCGCTTGCTGGTAGAAGCAAGATCAAAGGCCTAAAAAGCAATGAACACAATAATAATAAATGAAGGACTAAATCCTTCATAGTACCTCTAAAATTCCTGAAGGAAAAGGAATTTTAAGTGAAATGAAATACTTTAAAAGTAAGCAGATATACTAATACAACCACAGTAACAAACGCAAACCCCCAAACCATGCCCTAAAAGAAAATCATCATGTAGCCTTTAGGATGTTCATGCAGGAAAATTAAGCAATTTTAAAACATATTCTGTTCCAAAATATTGTTTTCTATTGTGTTACTGTGTTGATACTGTTATTTTTTTCTGGTAAACTGTTCGGAGAAGTATAATATATGAAGCTACAGAAGAATGATTTGATTTACCAGAGTGAGTTCGAGAGCAACTGGGCTGAGAGGATTAGAAGGGTGATGAAAAGGGAGTTCACACTAACTGAAACTCACTATACAGTAAGTACTATGTTAGGTGATTATCTCATTTAATGATTACATCAACTGCCTATGAATTCAATATCATTATTTCAAGATTTAAATAAGGAAAATTACAATTAAAGTGTCTTCTGTGAGCACAGGCTTTGGAGACATTCATGAACTCATCCATTAAACTAACTTGAAATACTTGCTGTGTGTCAGTCACTGTGCCAGATTCTAAAGACAGTGATAAACAGACAAACATGTTATCCCAATAGGACCACAGAGCTTTCTATTTTAAATGACTTTGCATCTCATGTTCAAGGTGAATTACATCTGAGGATATTGACAGGTCTCACCAGCAAAATTACTGAATCACTTAAAATGGGGAGTCAGGTGAGTAACATTCCTTTAGGTTATTAAAAGGAAAACATAACTATTGGAAACCCAAAAGAAAATACAGTCTTTTGTTCTGGTAAATAATCGTCAGTAGTCGAAATAAGACAAACTATTTAAGAACTGTATCAGCCAGGAATGGTGCAAAGTCATTTCTGAAAGTTCTATTGTTTAATTATCATAACACCTCTACATATGGAGAGGTTCTTATTACTATCACCATTTTAATATGAAAAAACAAATGCACAGGAATCCAGTGAAACTTAGACAAGATCACACACCTTGCACGAATTGGAACTCAAGCAGTTGAAGGGCGAGCTTAGGCTCTACACCACTTCATTACACATCTCATAATCTTATTGAAACATGGTTTTTGACTTGGCTTAGGTAGATATTGTTGTGGTGGTGTTAGTGAAGGTGGATTTCTATTGCCGACTAGCCTTAACAGCATTAAGCAAAATATTGGCTACAAATAAACAATATTTGTGATAACTGAATCTCTTATAAATATTTGACTGAGAGATAATGTCTAAAATTGAGTAAATGATCTCTTCTTAATGACAAGAGATTGAGATTTCTAAGGTATTTGGTTTCTCATTTCAAGTGTTTTTTTTTTTTTTTCCTTCAGCTTAAGGTTTTCTTAAAGGTTACTTAAATTTATAAGAATTGAAGCCAACTGACATCTAATACAACACACTCCTAGATCACAGAACTTAAACATTTCTTTAGGCACTTGTTGAACTAACAACTGACAATTACTGAGTACCTGCACATGCCGGCACCAGAATGTTTTATGTGGTCTTGACTTCCTTAAACATTGTACGCATCCTCTAGGTTAGATGCTATTTTTATCATTGCCATTTTACAGATGGCAAAAATAAGGTAAAACCATTTCCATAACTTGCCAAATGCCATGCAGATATCAAAGAGACCTTGGAATTTCCCCAGTAATTTTGTCACTAAGGGTCATGTGCTTAACTACTATCCTATGCCAACTTTCTTACAGCCAGAACACCAATTAATAGCAATTATTACATGAAAAGTTTAGCAAATAGTCCTTTGGAATCTCATATTTTGCCCAATAGCCTACTTCTTGTACACATGCTAAAAACAGTCAAATTCCTGGCCCATTTAAAGCCAGCTAAAAAGAGTAAAAAAAGACAAAAACTAAGTTAACCCTGAGTTAGGGTAAAATAAATAATAAAGTAAAGATTGTCTACCTGCCTCCTCCTAAGTATTTCTAAAGGCTGTTAAAGTTGTTTATTCTGATAAACTACAAAAAACGATTTTAACATTTATATGAGTGCAGAAACTTAGCAGAGTTATTAAGTGCTTGGGTTCTAAAACCATAAGCCCAAACTGTACCATTTATTTATTAGGCAAGTCATTTTAACTAACAAAGAATGTTTTCCATCTGAAAATTGGGGATAACCATAGTTGCTGGACTCACTGGGTTAATATAGGACTGGCTAGATAATCAGTGTACAGTGGCTGGTACACAGAAAACATTGAAATATTATACATTGCTATTAATTATTAGATATTTTATTCTAAGGAGGACTCACTGAAATATTCCATATTTGAGTTGCACCTATCAGACTGAAGATATGCTAGAAGATATATTCAACAAGGCTTTCCACATTGCTTTTTATGTTCTACTGATGACCCTGGGGAAATCAGAATCTCAGATACACAAGCATGTTCTCTAGCTCCCATGTCCCTAGTGGTGCAAAGCATGCCAGCCACTGTCACAAGGCCTGAAGATGAATACTGATAACAGTCTAGCAATCTCTCCTACGCCAGGATGTGTGTTACACAGAGGGCAAGGTCCAGTAGTGGCTGGATAGTTACAAGGCTTTGTACAGTAAGCATTATGCTGCAAATTAATGTACTTATACTTAATAACAATAGGTTTTGAATTTTATGAGGTATCTAATTTTTATTTTTTAGATAAATTTATAAAGCTACACTTGGAGCTCTACCCCTATCATCTTTTTCGTATCCTACCTCTATTTTAATTTTTTTATTAACCTTTGAATATTACTTTGTAGGTTAGGGATATCAACAAACAAGATTAATTGTTTTATCTCAAGACAGGCTGGATTTTTAAGAGCTAAGAGAGACACTGAAGTAAACACTGCTTCTCTTTATAATGATAACATTGTTTGCCCTGCTGCCACAGACGTAGCCTTGACTAAATAAGACACAAAATCCAGTCACTTGTGTTCATTTACTTTATCATGTGATGTCAGTGCCACAGAGCTGGCCAAGGCTGCTCTCCTTATATCACACCTCATCTGCTCACATGGATCATTCCTAAAAATGGTCTACAGAAAAATTTTAAAAAGCATTTTGCACAAAAGAGATGTGTAACCAAATGGACCATTTATGATTGTCACCTTAAGTTAGCTTTATATTTATTTCCCATTTCAAACACCAAAGAATGTTCCCCATTCTGTCTAGTAAAATACAGGAAAAAACAATTTGCTTTCTAAAACAAGAAATAGGAAGAAAATGGTAAAAGAAAGATCAAAATGAGTAGCATGCTAAAATTCTATCATGAATTGAGTTTTAACGCCAGCTTTAATGTCAGTACAAATTATTAGTATGTCAGGCTTGTGAAGAAGAAAAGGGTTTAAATATACTGAATGCTTTTAAATTCACCTAATGTAGCACCAATAGTGTCCCAAGCATTTTTAGTTCTGATTGTATTCCTTAAACAATCACTTTTGCTCCCCACTCACCATTCTATTAGATTGTCTTTACTACTGAATAGTTTTAATTTTTCTAATTTATCACCTCAAAGCCCAACTATTTGTCCCTGTATATACTTTTAACAGAAAGCTATATGAATATAATTGTCAAAATATGAGAAAAAAAGTAAATCCGATACTTTCCTTCCTTATATTATTTTTAAGACTTGGCTTTCTTAAGATCCAAATGAAGTGTTAATGATTGCATTTTTTAAATAGGTTGCTATACAAAGATCCCTTTTTAAGTACAATAGGTAGTCTCAACCTAACTGATGTGGCCAAGAAGAAATATGGTATAAGCATTATTTGAAATATTTGAGATCCCATGGACAAATGAGTTACCACATGTTACAGATTTCATTCTAATTTCTAGAAATCAGGCACCAACACTGCAAGATTTTTTTTTCTTTCTTGGATTCTGTTAGGTGGCTGTCATTCGAAAGTATAATAAAAAATAATGACAAATGCACTGATATTATCACTTATATTAAGTTTATACAGTGACACTAACATCAAGATTACTTTCTTGTTTTAGAAATAATCTCCTTCCCTATTTCTTAAACTTTTTACCAATCTCTATATAATCTCAAATTTTAAAAAGAAATAAATTTGAAGACAAAAAGGATTTAGTTAAATCACAAACTGATTGGAAATAATGACACATACTGTCAAATAACTTAAAGTGAAAGTTAATAACAGGCACAGAAAGAACACCCGTATCTGCTAAAGCATAAGTTCACAGATATTTGGATTTACTTAGGTAAGATTTCAAAACATAATTTGGGAAACAATACAGGGTTTCAAGTGTTGTTTAACGAAGTACAGGCACTGAAAATAAAACTTCCATTTATTATCAACGTCGGATCATCAAAGAAAAGTAAAATAATATAATCTCAGAATAAATTGAAGAAGTATACTGTATAGTTTTGTGGAGAACTCACTATATTGTTCCTGTTACTAAAAACGAGTTAAAACTTAATCATAAAAGCAACGGATCTTTATTAATCACATGCAGTAAGAGAAACCTAGACTGACTGCAGGAAGGTCTGGCAAAGCCCCAAGAGGCAACATATAAGAGGAAGGAAGTATATATCAGAGCACAATGGTGCTGATTCTCCTACCCTGTCTTCTTTTCTAATAATGGCTCTATTGAGATCCACAAGAAGACCCATTAAGAATGTTTTCTGATAGAGGCAAATTGAAAGAAAAAGGAAAAAGAGAAGTAAAGGAGGAAAATAATCAAAGGAATGATGAAGAAAGCAAAATGTCAATGACACAGAATAAAGTGTGGTTGCAAAGAAACTTTTAATTATTTTTAACTTCCATACATAAGTAATACTCTCTTTTTTAATGCATGCCTGAGAATAACAACTGAGATAAAGATGACCACCCATCCATGCCGCAAAATCAAGAACAGCATTCACGTAAGTCTCCAGCATTGCTTCTTAGTGTCCTTGCTATTTCCAGTACCCCAGCCAAGTATTTCATCATCTCTACACTGCATTCAAGGTGGTCACCCAGATAAAGAAAGGAAACATTTAAAACTTCAATATCTAAAGTAGTTGTTTTTATCCCTATTACCATGAGGTACATATTGTACTAACTTCTCTACATTTTATATTAAAAGCTTTGTAATACATTTTTTGGTCAATGTTTTTTCCTTTTAACTTCCTTTTTTATTCTTTCTGAGGCATTTCTGTTAGAAAAAAATTCCTTAAGGTAAAAGCCAAACTATATTCCAGTACAAAGTAAAGACCTTGAATTAATGGTAGGTAATTAGTCTACTGTGTGTGTGTGTGTGTGTGTGTGTGTGTGTAAAATATCTAGATGTCAAGTAATTATTTTCAGTGGAAACAAGTTCAAATTAATTTATTTTTGATCTCCACAAATGAGAAACTTTTCAACTGTGAGGCTCCTGTGTCAGGGTGTTAATACATATTACATTATAGTGATTTTGTACTTATCTTACCTTCATGTTATAAACACACAAAAAAACTACATGAGGGAAGAGACTGGTCTCTTATTCATTTCTGTACTTCCACTGGTAAGTACTCATAAGTATTCATTCATTCATTCATTCATATTTGAGTTGAATCTATCTGCAACACTCCCCATTAAATGAAAGTCATTAAATTCTATTAGACCAAATCTTTGCAAGCTAACACACATTTCCCCCTATTACCATGGCATTGGAAGCTCATGCCTGTTCACCTATCACTGCATTGCACTGTGTGGAGATAATAGTAGATCTTCATTAAGTGTCCTAAACTATTTCACAACTCCCATAGCACTTTTTTTTTTCATGTGAGAGAATACTCATTAATTTCTCAAGGTCCAATTAACATTTCTCTCAACAGATGTACTTCAAATACTGTGGACATCATATGAAAGAATCGAAGTTTTCTCAACTTAACATTTGACTCCTTCTCCCACCCCTGGACTGAATGGCATTGTATGGCAATAGGACAAAATGATCTATTGTACAGCTTATCCAGTGGCTTGATGGACCCCAACTGATTGTTTTTCACACATCCCCCATTCCTGCTAGCCCTGAGGGTAATTTCCCCAAACAATGCAAGTATAATGATTGAACCACTTACATTTAAACACAAGCCTGGGATTATATCTAGATAAACAGCTTCATGTGGTATTTTGTGACAACATTTACAGAATAATGTTTGTAACAATGTAATTTCATTGTATGATAAACATCAATTTACCATAAAAAACAAATACACACTTGTCAGCATTTTTACCTTGTTTCAATTGAATTAGCCTTGTTCAGATAAGCAAGCCTATCTCTTACAGAAACAACAGTTTATAGATAAACTGTGTGAAATCGGGTATGTGTGTGTAGAATTATACTGCCTACTATCATAATTTTATACTGCCACACTGCACATATGGCTTCCAAGCTTACTTTATCTGAATGTTTCTGAATCTATTCTCCATGCTATTAAACTGAGCACATTCCACATCATTCAAAAGTAATTACACTTTTGTCTAGCGTATAGGAGACTGCTCTCCCTAAACAATGAAATTCTCATTATTAGAACTGGCATAATAACCACACTGGTTTAACAACAATAACTCATGATAGCATCACAATAACTTATGCTAAGTTTGAAGTACAAAGGTAACCAGAAATTTTAAAGCTTATAAAAAGCACCATATAAAAATAGAAATCTTTACCATACCGTAATTAAGGCCCTATTCTGTGACTTATTTTTAAGTAACACATGCATTTTTCTCTTTTCCTTGTTAAATTTTCTGAACAGTATTACATGCATAACACCATCCTAGTCAAACACTGAAAACACATAACTGACTGTTAGATTGTAAGCAAAATTTATATAAAGGGTATTTCAAGACATAGCTATAATACAGCAATTAAAATTATTTTGGGTAAATAAAGCATCCCAGGAGCCGACAGTGAGTCTGAGCAAGTAAAAGCCTCTCTATCATGTGCATTGAATGAATTCTTTCTGTGTTTAAGGTTGGATTTCATATATTGGAGCCTTGCTATAATGCTATACTTAGAATCTCAGATCTTCCAAACTCTGTAGAAGATCAACTTAAAAACACACTTTCTTCTTCTTTTGATGGACTTCAGGAAGAAAACTGACTCACACTGAATGCTGCTTTATGATAATTAGAGTATCTGTAATGTTTACGCATATTCACAGTAAGATACATGATAAAATCAAACTAAGAGATTATATATTCAGAGTTCTTTAACAATTCCAGGAAAATGTCATCAGTATAAACAATAAATGAGATACTAATAACATATTTTCAAATCCAATAGATCTTCAAATGTTAAAAAATACACACACAGAGTATTTATTTCATAATAAAATTCAGCTATCTCTAGAATGAGAAACCTAAATTATTTTTTAAAATAAAAATATTGGCTGGGTGCAGTGGCTCACACCTGTAATCCCAGCACTTTGGGAGGCCAAGGTGGGCAGATCACTTGAGTTCAGGGGTTCGAGACCAGCCTGGCCAACATGGAGAAACCCCATCTCTACTAAAAACAACAAAAATTAGCTGGGCATGTTGGCAGATGCCTGTAATTCCAGCTACTCAGAAGGCTGAGTCCGGATAATTGCTTGAATGTGGGAGGTGGAGGTTGCAGTGAGCCAAGATTGTACCACTGCACTCCAGCCTGCGCAACAATAGCAGAAATCCACCTCAAAAAAAAAAAAAAAAAAAAAAAAAAATATATATATATATATATATATATATATCATTCTTCACTCAAAACAGTATTTTAAGAAATCAAAAGAGACATGGCTGAGATAAAATACATTTTTTATATAAAAAATGACAACTGATTATTCAATAACCACAGGTAGTCAAGACTTTCATTTCACATCACATTTGACACTGGAACGACAATCTAACCAACAGAAGTAGCATACAACAGACAGAAAATGAGCATCAAAATGGCCACCATAGAGTTATCCTAGCTGCTTCTGATATTGCTACTTGATTTCTCTTCAGAGGTTCTCTACCCCCTTCTGGTGTCCATAAATACTCATGTTAATTGACATAAGGACACATTCTGGAGAATCCTTTCCATCATCAAATAAATCCATCTATATCCAAACTACTATTAAAAATGACCCCAAAATTACAGTGATTCTTGCTTGTCTCTGAAATTTTGAAGCAACAGCCTCCAAAGTCAAGTTGAAAAAAAAAAAAGAAAGAAAAAGAAAAACGATAAAGGAGACAAATGAAAATTTAACTATCAATAAGAATAAAGCTCAGGACTGCCTTTTCACTCATGTCAGAATCAGACTTTCACATTGCTTTCAACTTTTTGAAGATTATATGAGAATCAAATGTTGTTCTTGTTTGGCAAGATTATGAAAGCTTCAGAGAAGGAAACAACAGAATCAGTCTTTTTCACAGACTTAAAACAATCTGTGTCTCAATCTTACATTGATTAGAAATCTGACAATATTTTATAAATATATATGTGTGAATAAGAAAGTTTACCTGTAGTGCACTCTGAACACTGAGTGAAATATTCCAAGAATAAATAAACTTTTAAGGATTCATACCACTTACAGCTGTTTGGAAGTCACTCCTAGGCATTTAGTTTATTTCTCCAAAATACTGAGACAGTAAACACAATTTTGGAAAGGAAGAATTACATCTTTATCTGACTCAGTTCCAAACCTTAACATTTGCATAACCTGAAAGTGAACAAAGCATCCTAATTTCTCAGTCTTTATATGGCAATGGTAATTACATGTAAAGACATGTACAGAACTGTTATCTCAAAAACTCTTTTCCAACCTAAGTTTTATACTGAAAGTGTTTCTCCATAACTTCAACCCAGCATTACAGAGATCACTCAACGTTTTTATTTTGTCTCTAACTTATCAGGCAATACAAAGTATATACCTCCCAGCATCTCCTTTATTTAAGAATGGAGTACGAATGTCACACACAAATAGGCAATGAAAAACTGCCTTTTTTTTTCTTAAATTGAACTCTATGATATACAGACTATGATGCAATCTCTGTTTTCAAAGATATGGAAGAGAATAAACAGAGAGAATGTATTTCCTTACTGAAATAAAAGAAATTATTTTGTGAATATGACAATGGCCAGGTAGCCAGAATAAAAAGAGAAATTATTCATATTGAAAAATACTACATATATGTTCAATAATTTTGATAAATGAGAAAAATATATCCTAATCAGTTTAATAATTGAATATATCATGACTTTTTGCTTTCTGAATATATTATGTATTAGTAGATTCTACTTTAGTTCTAAAATTGCTAGAAAATGAAATTACTATTAATTACTGTCCTTAAATACTCGAAAACATATTTACTCATCCATGTAAACTCATACAGTTTACATAACCATAAGTTGAGTATCTAGTGCATGCCAGATCCCAGAAATATAAATATACACATATAGGACTATACTTTCAAAAAAGAAATATAGTATATAGAAAGGCAGACATGTAAATACACAAATTATAATGCAGACCATGAGAAAACATATAAATAATTGTCATGGATGAAAATAATAATGCAGTAACCATTTTGCCTTGAGAGGTCAGTAAAAGCATCTAAGGAAAAGCAATTTTTGAACCGAGTCTTATGGGAGAAACAATTCGCCAGGAAGGTAACATATGAAAAACAGAGAGTTTTCCAAGTAGAAAGAATAAAACTGTGCCATTCAAAGGCCATCTGGTATGTTCATGAACATGTGTGAAAAGCTTGGCATCACCAGGGCATTGTGTCCATGGTAGGATGTGTTAATAGAAGACACTAAAGTCACAGTTTGATGCTAGTCTATAGAGATTTTTGTTTTTGTTTTTTTTTGCTAAGAAAAGGAGTTTTGGACTAATTCCTATGCACAACAGGGCACACATTAATTTCAAAAGTGAGATAAGAATCCAAGTCATTTTTCAGGAAAACAAGTCTTGTGGAAGTTGAAAGTAAGTTTGGAAAGAGGTTGAATGTTTGAAATCGTATTGGTAACTCTTCCATCTATCTACCCAAGAGAGAAAAAACAGCTGAAATCAAGAAATGTATGCAGCAGAAACAAATTTAGAAACTAATTAAAAATATGGTAAGAGGAAAGTATTCGCTCATGTTACTAAAGCTAAGGTGAATCATTTGTATCCAAACTATAGTAACTTCTAGAATAACAGATCTTAACCTTTTTGGGTTACAGATCTACTTAAGAATCCAGCGGAAACCACAGTGCTACTCTGATATGCTCACATAGACAGAATTCTCAATTTGTTTTTAGGAGATCTATAGACCCCAGTTAAGAAATTCTGTTTAGAGCCCTGGAGTTCAAGGCTACAGTGAGCTATGGTTGTACCACTGCACTCTAGCCTGCATAAACCTGTCTCTAAAAAAATAAAAAATAAAAGAGGATTTCTGTTTTAGATGAAGTTCACTTAGGAAAGAAGTTTGTATCTTACTCAAATCTATTTCCATAGCGTCTAGCATAAAACATGATACAGCATAGGCAGTTCATTGTTTTTTAGTTAGACTGAATTCTCCATTAAAAATGGAAAATTTTATTACCTATCTGCATCACTGCATCCCCTCATGAAACTACATTATGTATAAATAATTTAATATACTTTTCTCATGCCCATTCTTGAGTATACTTAAAATCATCTTCCCTTGGTCTTTTTGGTATTGTTCTAGTCATAACTATATTCATCTCTTCAAATGTTTATGTTTGTATTTACGGTACTATCATAATATTCCTAATTAGATACTTTCTGAGAGAGGACAGCGATGAAAGTATTGAAAGTAGAAAAGGCGTAAGGAGGGATGCAATGCCAAATGGAATGTCTGACTTCCTTACCCTGCTGACCTGTGTACTACGCATTTTTCCCATTTCTTTTCCTAGTCTAACCTTTGTGAGAGGAATGTAAACAGTTTGATCACTGTACATAACTTATATAAGCTCATAGTAGAAAGGAGAGGGAGGAATGATGGGCAGTAAGATTTAACTCGCCAAGAAAGACACCATCAGAATACAAAATATGCCTGTGCTCTTGTGAAGCAGCAGCATGCATAATGTTTGTAAGCATGGACTCCAAAGACAGACCGCTTGGTTAAACTCTGGTTCTCCCATGAATTAGCTGATCTGAACAAGTTATTTAACCTCTCTTTGCCTCAGTTTTCTCATCTGTAAAACAGAATTAATAATAATACCTCACTGAATTACTGTGAAGGTAAAATGAATTACTACACCTTCAAGAAGTGCTAAAAACACCACTTCTATATGTCTGACATATGAGTTAGCTAAAACATCATTCTTTTTTTTTCTTTTTTTGAGATGGAGTCTCACTCTGTCACCAGGCTGGAGTGCAGTGGGGTGATCTCAGCTCACTGCAACCTCCACCTCCTAGGCTCAAGTGATTCTCCTGCCTCAGCCTCCCAAGTAGCTGGGCTTACAGGAATATACCACCATGTCCAGCTAATCTTTGCATTTTTAGTAGAGACAAGGTTTGACTATCTTGGCCAGGCTGGTCTCGAACTCCTGACCTCAAGTGATCTACCCACCTTGGCCTCCCAAAGTGCTGGAATTACAGGTGTGAGCCAGCATGCCCAGCCTAAAACATGATTCTTGGTGGAAAAATTTTGGCATTATCAAATGCCCAAAGAAATCTTGACCCATGAGGCTGAAATGTTGAATGGGAATATTTAAATCTAACATGAAAATCAAAGTATTGATCTGTTACACTGCTATCAGAAGATATCTGATTCTTCTTTTTGATTTAATTCCACATGCAGTGATTCAAAAACATGATCAAGTGGACATATTTCAGCACTAATTATATTTATGACAGGCAATAATTTCCTGAAGAAAAAAAAATAGATTTAGCAGAATCAGAGCTGTTTTTAAAGGTAGAAGAATGCAAGATAAAATATATTTTTGTTGGTATAATTCAGGTTCAAATTAACAACACTAACACCCTTAAAGTAGGAAAGGTGGAGCGGTCATAAAAACGTGACATCCACCCAAGCAGCCATGGTGAAAATGTGAGGATGCCTTTACTGGCAGGTAAGTGCCCCACAACCTTCTTAACAGTATGATCCTATGTATTTAAGTTGCTAAGAGGGACCACAATGACTTATTTGTGTTTGTGTATGCTGTTTAAGCTGCAGCCAGAGATGCTATGCTGCCTTCTTTCCTCTCATCCAGGAAGCCCTGGTTTCCTAATCTTTTACAGTGATCTAGACCCCAGGATGAAGGGTCAGAGGATTTACCCTGAGTTGCGTATTCCAGAATAGGATGCAAAAAAAAAAAAAAAAATTTACTGAATTAACAAAACAACAGTGTGAATAGGCCTGAGTTATAAATTAGTGTAGTCATATTAGAAAACGATAGTCTCTGTGAAATATATTCTTCTATGAAATGCCAAGTACTGTTAAGGAATTATTATACAATCCAATCTTGGCAAAGCAAAAAATAGAAAAACACTGATTTATCATGGTGGAAATGTTGAAACTCTGTTCATTGTAACTATACCAGAAAAAAAAAACTTATTAGAAAAAGTATGATATCAAACTTTCATGCTGAGTAATTTTAAATATCCTAAACATTATTTTTATATTTTGTATGTTTTTCCCTCTAATTAAATTGTAAGTGTCTCAAATGCAAGAATTCTTGAAAAACACAAAAGAAACAAAAAATAGCATATCCTATGCTCCTTATTGGAACAAATTTACTTTTAAAGAATTCTAAGATGCCAGGGGTAAATCTCGTATATGGGTTATTAACTAGATGTTAATTATAAAGCAGAGGACTGAGGCCAAACTATTAGAGGAGTAGACTGGTCAAAAAGTGAGTGTAGGCACAATAAACCATGAGAAACCTACCATTGTATTGTGCTGAGAAGTGGGAGTCCTATGGCCACAAGTCTCTTGCGTCAGCAGAGAAACTGGTTGAAATTCCTCAGAGTGAGGCTTGTTGGGAAAACTCACATGCAAGGGAAGGTGAAAGGCTGGGAGCCCGTCACTCTCCTCTTCTTCCACTTTCTGTCTGCTTGTCACCATGGCTACCTCTCCATCTGCTTCCCCATACGGAGAGGCTGGTCGCTTGGAAGACATCCTGGAAGGAACAAAGAGGAGAAAATAATGAAACCTCCACATAAATCCTTAATGCCGTCATTGTGTGGTTAGGGGCCATTGTAACAGAAATGCCTTTTTGTGCTAGCAGAGAGCAGGAAACCATCCAAATACCACTGCAAAGCACACACAATCAGAAACAATGGCCAAGCAGGTAGCAACAGAACAGTGCTTGTTTGTTGTGAGAATAATACACTAATATAGCACTCTCTTGTATTCTGGCTTCTTAAACAAGAGAATTCACCTAAGAACACTGCATAATGAAAGACCATTCCATTTTAGAGGAAAGAAAAATACCCATCTAGTTTTACACTCTGATAGACCTTATTGAAGACACAACATCTATGAATAGCAAATACTGTTGGCAGTTTAAAAGAAGAGAAATAATTAAAATTTCTTTCATCAAAAAAATAGACTCAATATATACATGATTGCCATTGAAACAAATTTGCATTTTGTTGAAAGATTACTGTAAAATGTAGAAATATTGGTTATAAGTAAACCTCAGAGCAACTGACAAAAAGTTTAATATTTGTTTAAAGATTATTAAGGATTGAATCAATTTTATAATCACTGTTAATCTTAAAACATTTGAGAATTTTCTTTCCCCTCACCTCCCCAAACTACCCAATTTTGGCATTTAGTTATAATAACAAAGTTTCGAGGTAGCAAAAAAGGTGAGAATATTAAAATAATTCAATTCCATTTTCACAACTCCATGAATGATTTAGATGTGAATAATTCTGACTTATTTATCCTTAGAATACTTAAATAAAAGAAAAAAATCCGAAGAAGGATATTTTATTTTGATGAGCTAAAGCCTACATGAAAATGAGCTTAGATAACTGAACAAGAATTAAACATTTTCTTTGTAACTGAGACTGATTAAAGAGTATTATTAGAGGTTAAATATATGTGGCAAATATTTTAAATAGAAAATTCCTTTTCCTTTCATTAAAATATTTACATAGAAATAAAATTAAGTTGAAATATTTAATTTAAAAAACTTTCTTGTAGTATTTACAACTTAATCTGACCCTGAAAAAGCTGTTTCTTGTTTTTTTTTGTTGTTGTTGTTGTTCAACAAACAAAGAGTGTTTACAAAATCATTCATTCTTATTCTAGACCAGTGAGATCGGAGGCAGGGAAGTATTTACTAACTACCGCAACACTTTCTTCATATAGATCACTGATTTTTAAATTTAAAATGTGTTCCCCCAAATGCTGCTAATCATTGTTGAATAATATTATTTTTAGAGTTAGAAGTTTCAAAAGAAAAAATGCATTCAAGTACTGAAGATATTGTATTAAAAATAATAGGACAGTAGAAAAAAATAAGGGCTTTAGAATCAGACAAATAAGATTTAAAATACTGATTCTGTCACTTATTAGCTGTGAGACCTAATTTCTCTATTTCAACTAACTCATCTTTAAGGTGAAAAATATCTACCTCATAAGACTTTTTGAAAATGGACTATACACCCTGTGAAAAATAACTAGTGTATTATTTAACACAGAATACACACTCGATAAATAATTGCCCCTGTTTATTTAACAAACTTAAACTACGGTGTGACTCACCCACCCTCAAAAAATAAAAACACTCAAACATGAGGAAAACAGATTGCCTACTAAAGGGTTTAACTATAAAAATCAACACAAAATACAAAGTTTCCCATTAGAGAAATGCTCTCTGCCTAGCAATACTTAGCAGTAAACTGATCAAATGTAACAGCAAGTATTCAAAACAAAATCTTAATAGTACAGGTGTTGATCAGCCAAAGTAACAGATAAAGAGGAGGAAATAGGGGAAGCTACCATGTCAGCACTGTCTAAAGGAGAAGTAGATTTGAATACCAAAGTTCAAGTAATTTTAACTATTTCCAATCCCATGACCACAGCCTATTCCAAGTATACTCTAAGTATGGAGAAGTATGTGAGGGGCTAGAATTAACAGAGTTAGAATAGTTCTAGTTTCATTGGCAATACCATATCACACACCAAACTGATATATTACTAAACATAATAAGCCATGAACACTAGAGATATTTGATTCCCACTGTTCTGATTCCATGTTCTACAGGCAAACTTCTGATTCTCATATAAAGAGTTTGCGGACAGAACAGACTTAAAATATTTAAGGTCTTTGTGAAGTGATTTATTAAACTAATAAAGAAACTTTTAATTATTTCTTAGTTTCACATGTAGCTTGACTATAAGGAGCTTATGCCTTTGTTATACAAACCTTAGCATTTGTGGTCTATGTGGGCATTATCATTCTTACTGGAATTAATACATTGGTATTCTGGTGTCTGCCTTAGCCTCACGTGCTGTCTCTCAATGTCTAAAACCTCTGTCTATTGACAAGAGCCAGTTTCTGGGTCATCAAAACAGAAAGCAAGATCAGTTAACCATTCGTAAGTTCATACAATTCTATGACCTTCAGAACCATGACTTTTCTGTTGATTTCTACTTTATTAATATCATTACTAACATCAATTATGAAAACTGAAAGTCCAAAAGTAGACATAAGTAGTTAAGGTAGACAGACAGACATTGATAGATTGTTCAAAACTTCTAGTTATTTCAGAAGCTAAATTAACTTTCTATTTAACTGGATAAGTATTCTCTATATAAAGCATTCTGGGGAGCGAGAAGGTTAAGTTTTATAACACTGAACGTGAAAGAGTTATGGTGCCAGAAGGCAACTTATCCTGGAATGTCACATATCTTATGCTTATTTCAATTTCATTTTCAGAGTTTTATAGAATGTTCTTAATGCACTGAACTTGAAAGTATTTTCAATTTAATTCAGATAAAAGATTTCTTAAAGATTTATTAAATTATTATAATAAAAACGATCATGGTTATATTTCAATTATAGGATACTAAGTCAGAAAAGTAAACTATATAACAAATTACATATAGAGATGTCAATCTGTTGGTTGTATTATTCATGTTTACTATGACTCACAGTACTTCTAAAAAATACTGACAATAAAATCACCAATAACATTAGGTTCTAAATTTTTGTCCATCTACCAAAGTGTTTCATCTTGGACAGAAAAAAGCCTCATTAAGAAGGCACCGCAAATGTCCATGTACTGTTCTTCTGGGATATATAGCTTACACTACCTGACTTACACTAACTACGTATCTGTATTGCAGTAACAATCTGAGTATCTAGGCTGGTGTATGCTCTTACGTATCCTTCAGACATGATTTTTGTCACTTCTGTGATGCTAGGCTTACCAATGAACAAAACTCGGACTTCAAAGAAACTGACATAAGACAGACAAATGTAATCTAATGTGAAACTGCCTTGGGGAGCTATGATGACATAACACTGGTTTTAACTCACTTTGTGGTAAAAACAAAACAAAGCAAAACAAAAAAACCTCCTTGATAGAAGTGACATCTAATTTTAAGACACAAGCAAAATCTTCCAAGTCATCAGCAACTAGTTGCTGATCATCTACCATGTGCAAGACACTTATATAACGGGAATAAAAAACCTATTTCTCAGCCTCTGGTTAAAGAAGCATATGAGCTGGTTGAGAATATTTTAAATAAAAGGATAAACACAAATGAAAGACAGTTCAGTCTAAATGCCACATGACGTTATAGCTAAGTATTTGAGTGCTTCTTGAGGACCAGAGCATCCTTACATGCTGCACAGCATGGTTGAACCAGCTGGCTTTCAAGGAAAAAGAATAGATAAATGCTGTGCAATAAACAGAGAGGGAATTTCACATAGAAAGTAATGATAAAAGAAAAGATGCAGAGATGCTTTTAGAAAGTATTATATAAATTTAGGGTTCAAGCTTACTTGAAAAAAGAAGAGATTGGGGAATATGGATCAAATCCCATGTGTAGATTGTAACACTCCTGGAATTGCTGAGTTACATGAACAAAACAAGAAACATCCTCCTTTGTAAAAAACAACTTGATTTTACAAGGTGTCTCCTTCCCTTCACTTCCCCTTGTAGCATTCTTGTAGTTACTCTTGATAAATGTGACAGAAAATATAAAACTACTGGGGTCTTTTGCTCTTGGCTAATGGCTCTCCATGTGCCTTATAATCGCTCTGCAAGTAGGATATCTCAAATGTGTTCAAACATGGACAGCAAACTTAGAGGTAGGGTAGAAGGTGTAAGATTGAAACAGAAAGATAAAGTAGTGGTTCTAAACCTTTGACTGGACATTGGAATTACCTCGAGAGGTTTTAAAAATACTGATCCCTGGGTTTTACCCTTAGAAATTCCCTTAGAATGCCAGGTGTGGTGGCTCATGCCTGTAATCCCAGCACTTTCGGAGGCTGAGATGGATGGATCATGAGGTCAGGGGTTTGAGACCAGCCCGACCAACATGGTGAAACCCCGTCTCTACTAAAAATACAAAAATTAGCCGAGCATGGTGCCACGTGCCTGTAATCCCAGCTTCTCGGGAGGCTGAGGCAGAATTGCTTAAACCCAAGAGGCGGAGGTTACAGTGAGCAGAGAGCATGCCACTGCACTCCAGCCTGAGCGACAGAGCAAGACTCCATCTCAAACAAAAAGAAAGAAAGAAAAAAGAAATTCCCTTAGAAATTCTGATGTTATTGGTTCTGAAGGGTGACTAGGTATCAGAAATTTTTAAAGCTCCCCCACTGATTTTAATATGCAGTCAATGTTGCAAACAATGGGTGTAGTAAAAATAATGCACCCCCCAAACCAAGATGTCCAGGTCTTAGTACCTTACATGTCAAAAGGGACTGTGCCTGTGTAATTAAGTATTTTGAAATGAGGAGATTATTCTAAATATTGTTGGTGGGTCCAAAGTAATCATATACACCCTTATAAGAGGGAGAAGAAAAGTCAGAGTCAGAAGAAGAGACTAGATGATACTATGCTACTGGCTTTGAAGACAGAGGATGAGGCCATGAGCCAAGGAATGCTGACAGCCTCTTGAAGCTAGAAAATGCAATGGAAAAGATCCTTTCCTAGAGCCTCTAGAAGAAATGTGCCCTGCCAACACCTTGATTTTAGGACTTCTGACTTCCAAAACTGTAAAAGAATAATTTGTATTTTTTAAGCCATGTTTGTCATAATTTGTTATAGCAGATGTGTGTGTGTGTGTGTGTGTGCGTGCCATTGATTTAAACACATTATTTTCATGGTTGGTATTTTAATCAATCTGGAATCCTCCTACCCCAGACATATACTTGCCTTCTTCCTCTCTTCATTTAGTTTTCTGCTCAAACATTATTTCCTCAGTAAGGCCTTCCTTGGTCATTCCTCCTAAACCTGCACTCCAATCCTAATCTTAGTCCTTATGCATTTTGTTCACAGCCTTTATAATCACTTGTCAGATTTTATACTTATTTGTTTATGGTCAATCTCCCCTACTATAAGATCTACATAGGCAGACTATATTTTTGTTCACAGCTACTTGCCCAGTACTTAGAACCTTTCTGAAAATAATAGTCTTCCAGTATACATGCAACATGAATAGCTACTAACTAAAACCAGTAACCCTCTGATTATGCCCTACCTATGTATAGCTTTAAGATTTAATCTTACAGGACAACTATGCTTCAAATATGTCTCAGTATTGTCAAAAATAATAGAGGTCAGTAATACTATCCTTTTTTAATAATTTCAGCATAAAGAAATAGGTAAGCTCTAATAATGTTTCTTAAAAGCTTGTGAAAAATAGTATAGCTCTGATTAAAAATATATTTATTTAACGTGTAAGTAAAAGACTGTAAGAGTTAAATAAATTTACCAATAAATACATCATTAATTATTAATAGTTATTACTGAGTTATCACCTACTTACTGCTAAAAACTTTAAAAAACTTTTTAGGATATGTTATTTGGTACAATTCTTCTAGAAAATGACAACATGTACAGAGTTAAAGATATTACGTATTTGGAACAATATAAAATGAAAGACTCAGAATAGGGATTACTTTCCTTATACAGTAGATTCTTTTTTAAAGTTTCTTTCTTTAAATATTTTAACCTTTGACTAGATAATACACAAATTAAAATCCTAGGACGCAGTGCCTTCTACTGGTTGTTCTTCTGAATGATAATATTATTTATCTTAAAGTTTGCAGTTATATTTAAAAAATTGGAAAAACAAATATCTAGATAGAGGAAACTCAAATTCCAGTTCTGTTACAAAGCCATCCCTTCTTACCACCATGGCAGAAGCAACAATGTCCAATCTCAAACGACATTGTCAACTCTTCTCAGTAGCATACATAAAAAAAAATTAATCATTATATGTAAACTTTATTAAATTATGTAATTTTTTATTAGTATGTACAGTATCTGCAACTACAATAGAAGCATGTGGAAAATAAGAATGTTATTTTTAATTTCTTCAGTTCCCATGCCATGTAACATGTCTTTCAAGTAAAATTTTTGCAAGTACAGTTCTGTTTTTGACCACTTCACTTTATGTCGCCAAAATTAATGTGAAGAACGTGACTTTATATGTATGATAAAGGCCTTTCCAAATTGCTCTGCATTTGTTTTCCCAAATATTCTAATCCTCTACACCAAATGAGATACAATTAATAATAGGGCAGTACAATTCCTAGCACATAGTTGGCAATGTATTTCTTTTATGAATAAATTAATAAATTGAATGAGTCCCTATTTTGTGCCAACCAAGTTACCTTTGTGTCATAAATAAAACAGGCAACTTAGATATGACAATTATTCTGCTTCACCTTTAAGGAAGTTACAGTTTAGATGGAAACAGGAGATATATATCTACTCATCCATTTATCCATTTGTTCATTCATTAGTGGAAAAACATTTTGTGAAAGATACTATGTGCCCAATAGACAGCAACACAATTAATAAATCAAGAAAGAATATTGAAAGGTACATCCCTTTTTAAAAATATGAGTGCTACAGGAGATAGACAGATAATAGATGGTATCTCAATAACGGGAAAATGCTTCCCAGAAAATACAAGAATTCAACAGGGTAATGAAAAATGGATCAGACACACAGGACTGGGTATGGTTGCTAACCCTTTTCTTCTAGCACTTTGGGAGACCAAGGCAGGAAGATTCCTTGAACCCCAGAGTTCAACAGCAGCCTGGGCAAAACAGGGAAATTCTGTCTCTAGAAAAAATTTCAAAAATTAGTTGGGCATGGTAGCCCATGCCTGTAGTCCCAGTAACTCAGGAAGCTGAGGTGGGAGAATTGCTTGAGCCCAGGAGAGCAAGGCTGCAGTGAGCTATGACGGTGGCCCTGCACTGCAGGCTGGGCAACAAAGTGAGGCCCTGCCTCAAAAAAATTTTATTTTAATTAAAAATATTTAATAAAATGCATCTTCTTAAGGGAACACTGAAGATGGATATGCAAAGCAAAATAAAAATTGGCAAGTCAAAGAGAATAATAGTTTTCTGGAAGTTATGTGTCTTAAGTTTTTCTAGTAGCAAGAATATTTGTTCAGGATATTTACATTTACTTGTCTGGTTCCTTTTGTAATTAAGGTTGTTGTGAAAAGGTTAATCAGTATTAGAAATTAAACTTTACTGTGTATTAAAGATTCTTACACAATGGAATGTTACTTATCCAATATAGCAAATCAAAACAGAAATTGAGCTTGAATAGAAAGGTTTTCATTCAAATAAATAAAACAACAAACACTTATATTTGATGCATAAACAGAATTATACAAACTTAGCATATCACGTTTTTAAGAAAGAAACATCAATTTCATTACTCTTATCTATGAATTTCAATTATTACTATGATATCTTATAGTTCATACTTTCCCTCTTACATGTTTTGAACATCTTTATTTTTCTAAGTTCAGAGTTTACTCTGTGAGCATTCCATGTAAATGTTTATAACCAAGTCTGCCATATGTAATATTCAAAAGTCTTTTAAATAGAAAATTTATCTGTGGTAAACATGCAGTCTTTCAAACTTTTATACCATTTTTCTTTTCTTTTCTCTAAATCCTCTTTGCCATCAGTTTCTGATATAGAACATGTCAATCTCCATACTTCTCTATCCATTTCTTCCCACATACAAAGACCTCATTCATTTTATTGTTATTTAGAGGCATGAACAAGTTCATCAGGTCCTGGCATAAAATATAAATTGAAGTAGAAACACAGATTTCATAGACATATAAAAACAGACAACATAGAATAAAAAAGATAAACTTCCTTGTAATCTTTATTATATATTTCACCAGAGTAGAGATCAACAAAATTTACCATAACATGTAAATCTAAAATCAAAACTAATTTTTGAGCTATATTTACTTATGAATAAATTAGAATTCTGTATTTAAATGTAATCTGAGTTTACGTAAAATATACATTACAGAAGTTTAAACTGTATTTAAAAACATGTTCATCAAAAAGGTGGTCACCAACAACTTTTGAAGTGATCTTCACCAAGGTTGCCCCCTATGTTTACCTTGCCACATGTTTAGCTTCTGAGATGTTCTTCACATTGAGATCAAGTACTTCATTACACCTTTCCTTCTTTCTGATAAGAAGATCACCATTTTTCACTTGTTCACACCTTTTTGCTGTTCTCTTTACTAGCATCACTACTTTTACCAAATGCCTTTTCCCAGCCTCTTCCATGCCACTAAAGTCAGAGATGGAGGCGAGGGTAAGATAAGCAAAACAATGCAAAGGTACAGATTTCTACCAGGAAATAGTATAAAATAAAAAAAGAAAAAAAAAAAACACTGAAGATAGACAAGGAAAGGATCAGAAATAGAATCTGAGTCTTGTAATTATCTGAAAGAAATGAGTGATTCTTTACTATTAGTTGAACACAGGATATTTTTAAAGTTTTTAAAATAATGTACCTAAAATAAGCAGGAAAACTCAATAGAAAACGTCCATTTTTGTTTTTTTAACTACTGTTCTGTCCTTTTCTAAACAGGGACATAAACATTTAAAAACAGCTCACGGCAGCCAAATTCCATCCTACAATGATTCAGAATTCATAATTCAGTTCTTCCTTTATGCTTTCTTTTCTTACTGTTTCACTGTAAATCACTGTAAATCACTGTAAATCACTAAAATTTTATTTCAAAATTAGACTCTGTCTTATCATCTGGAGACCCCCAGAAACATTCTAGACTGTTTTATTATTAGTAACATAATAGTTGGGCTATGGAGTCAAAATTTATCTAAACAATTATATTTGCCAGCTAAAATGTCTGTTTCAATACATTATTTTGATATTAATCCACACTTACTATGTGCATAAAACAAGAGTAGTCCTCATAAATAAAAAGAAAAAACATTTAATTAAACTCCACTGAAATCATTTTATATTGTTAAATCTTGGAAAAGATTAATTAGAGTTAATTGTGATAAATATAACAAAACTGAAGGAAAACTAGTTTAGGGGAACTTATATGACTCCTATGTACAAATTCACTTTCATTAAGAAGAGACAGTAAATGTTTTAACATAACTCTATATTGTTTTAAAAAAATTATCAATACTTTTCTCATGATTTACAAGAAAGAGTATGGCAATAAGCAGGTTCTACTTAAAAATTTGCCTAACTTTATCTTGAATCATTAAAAATTATAATGATTTTATTTCCTTATCTCTAAAACAGAAACACCTTTATTTGAGATATCAAATATTTGATCATAGAATCTCTCTAATCATCAAAGATACTAAATTTCAACCAAGTCACCTTGAAGAAAAATAATAAAAATGTTTAAGACTTTTATGTATTGAAGAGAAATTTCTTTAAAGTTGCAGATAAAATGACCAAATGCATAGATTTGGGAGAAAACAACACAAGTCCATGAAGAGCATTTTGTTGTAAATTATTTAATTCATGTATTGTTATACATTTGCTGTTAATTGCAAACTGAAAAATATGTTTAACCTTCAGCCATCTACAAGTTAAAAATATCAAAGTCCTTTTGTTCTGATTATCTATAAATTACTTAGAATAATCTAGTATTAATATCTGTGATTCTAGAACTTCTTATTTATAGTTAGAAAATGTATACTTTTTAAGGCAATAAAAAGCTTTTTCCATTTGAGCATGGGTTTTGCCTTTCTGACAGCTCTAAGTCCACAGGATGTGGAGGGATGATTTAAATTTTACATCAAAATTGTGACTGCACTAGACTTTTTTCCCCCCTTCTCAAGGGAGGCATTGTTCTTGCCTTTCCATAACCAGGCGTGACAGCGCCAGACTGAGAGTCATACGGCTGGTCTCTGAGTCAGCGTGAAAGTGCTCACCTCCTGAGTTTCCCCAGATGCTCAGCTCCTTGTGTGTCTGAAAGCTAAGCAGAGTAGCCACATATCCCATTCCTGGGACAGACACAGGAATGAGGGGGAAGAATCTAGGGATTAGTAAAAACTATCTCTTCTGGTATAGGCTGTAAAAATCTTTTATTAATAGTATAAAGTACAAAAAAACCAAAGCCCCGTGTTTAATATAAGTACAATTTTTCTGACCCAAAAGTTCAGAGAATTGATTAACAAATTGATTAATGAGTAATAACGTGCTTCCGGGTTAAGGAAATAAAGTATTAAAAATCAGAAGCGTTTTGGATTTTTCTGACACATATGGTTGCCATATGTATAAATTTTAGGTTATAGACAGCCGAATAGACAGCAAAAAAAATATTGTGTAAAATGCTTACCCATTCTCAATATCTCTAATAAGGTATCTTTAAAAATTATCTGCAGAATCCCTGCTACAGGGACAATCTTTTCTGCTGTCTATCAGAACAATTGCCAATGAAAAGGAATTAATTCCATTTCTATTGTTCTATCCTGGAATAAACCTCTCAGGTCTAAGTTTGGGAGGTGGCTGTGTCTTGTTTATATATGCAACCATGTGTCTGCACGTGTGTATGTGTGCACACGTGCGTGCAGAAAGAGAAAGAAAGAGGAATTAGAGGAAGAGGAGGAAGAGGATGAGGAGAAGGACAAGCAGAAGAAAGAGAAACTTAATTATCTGACGATATGCTAATGAACATTAATATTCTTCTTTTTTATGGAACCCCTCCGTTAAGGATTGGACCATACCACCTTAATTTAATCATGATCTGTTGCTAACAACATTCAATACTATACAATTCAAAACTGTTTGGTTGAAAGTTTTGTGTATTTCAAAGAAAAAAATAAAGAAGTAGAAAAACTCCTTCCAATTTGTTAACCCAAGAAAAGGAAAGCCAAATGATACTAAATACTAGCACTACTAATCTCTTAGTAATACCAGTCAATTTTTTCATGTTATCCTTATGAGGATGTATTAACGTCTACATATGATCACAAATGCATATGTGGGAATGTTTGTAATAATGTCTGAAAATAGTTCACCATATTCACCATACTTATCATGGAAGAAGATGGATTTTCATTCGTGGATAACACCGGTCAGGTGAGGTGCATAAGCAAAAAAAATCGTTTTGATAGGAGAGAATATCTATTCAGGCTTAATAATACTGAGACCTCTATAAAAATATTATTTCACTTGTTTTAATGACTTGGTAATTTTGACCCTTTCAGGACTTTACAGCACTGCAATGGCAGAACTGCAAATAGGGAATAAAATTTTATTTTCTAAAGTAAAATCCTTATTTACTGATTTGGAGCATCATTCCCTGCCTTCTTATCTGGGATTCTTCCTGTTAAAGTGCCCATCCCCACCCTTGCTCTCTCCCTCCCGTCTCACATTACTGGCTAAGTCTAAATAAATAGCAAATTGTTCCATAATCAAAAGTGACTTATTCTTAGCATGGCGTATGTCTTGAAATAAAATCTGTGGCATGTTTAATTTATTTAGGATCTAATAACGATGACAAAAATAATTAAGTAACCGGTCTAGTTTTAATTTCTTTTGTTTTCAAAGGTCATTGTGAAATCAAGCAAGTTAAGCCGTCTAAAGAAAACCTCTAGAGAATGCTTCCTCACTAGCAGAAATGAGAAAGGAGGCCCACAGCTAAAAGGAGTACTGAACATCAGAATCAGATTTGTTGAAAACTGACTGTCTAAGTAGTCCAATGAAGAGAAATATTATGACCCCCTACCCTCTTTGGAATCCAAATAACCCTGACAAGGAATAGTTTATATATTACTAAATTCTGGTCAATTTAGGGGGCTCATTCTTTCTTTCCATGCCCCACACAGACTTGGTTACAGCCTGTTTCTACAGCAGCTGTTGAAAATGTACAAAGTAGAAAATATTTATGTTATATTCAAAATAGACAGCAAGGAACGTATATACAGTGCACAATTTTTTCCTCAAACAACAGCTTCTGATGTGAGAGACAGGCATACTAGACAAAGATAAATTTTCCCAACTTCCCAGCAAAAATAAAGAATTTGCCATCCTAATTAGGAAAAGTCCAAAAGTAAGGGTGCAGTGCCAAAGACGATGAGCATCTATCAACCCAAACTCCAAAACAGCAGGATGCAGCTATGGTTGATGTTATAAGAACGTGGAGCCTCTTCATTGGCTCCTTTCATGCCAAAGCTCCTTTGCTTGGATGAATATGAATTAAATCCATAAGCTTTCCTATTTTTCTAGCTTGACCTCTAAACTCATTTTATGTCTTAACTGTTTATCTTCTTTTCCCATTAATCTTTCTGGTTTTAGCACATGCCCTGTTGTTTTTAGAAAAAAAAAAAGTTTAAAAGCATGGTTCATACTGCCACTGTGGGCAAGTTAGGAATGCTAGCCCCCAAAATAAAAAATTCAAAGGTTATGGCATATGCTGTAGAGAAGAAAATCATCAAACTCCAGCAATGGTATGACAAGTATAAACACACGGTAAGATCCCAGTACAAGATTTGCACTGTATTTCAAACAGGGCTAACAGTAATATTACTATTAATTTCCCATTTGTTCATACTTTAAAAGTATGTCATAGAGATAAGCCTTTTGAAATAAACAGCTTTTCCTATATGCTCTCTCTTTTCAATCAGTTCTATGCCTTGGCACATACAGTGGAGATGTTTTCTGCAACACTATAATATGAATATCTAATTTTAGATGGTAATATAACTGAGTTCATTCCCATCATTTGTTAGAATATAGCTGATAACAAATTTTACTGATTAACACAATTTACCCATATCACCACAAAATCTGTCAGTACAAAAATTAAAACAAAAACTTAAAAAGTATTCACCTTACAAAACCGTAAAAGAAAAACTTAAATAAAAGCAAAACCTTCAAGCTGAAATCTTGCACTTCAATACAGTATTTATCATTTACCATTTTATAGGTACTCAGTCGGCCATCTTTTCTGGTGTTCTCTACTGTTTCTCCCAAAGCTTAACAAAGGCCCAGCTGTATAAACCAGTTCTGTCAAAGAACATAGTTAAGGGATGGATAAAACAGGGAGGGGTGTCTAACATGCTGACCACTGTCTGAGCTTATGAGGATAAAGGAGCCTTGATGGAGAAAAGTAATCATCCATTGCTGTTTTCTTTTTTTTTTAACCTCATTACCACATGCTAGAACATTTTTTTTTCCACTACCCAAACACCCCCATTCCAATCCCCGACAACTGAAAGACCTTTGTGTTCCAAAGGGGACCGAAACCTCCCCAACCTCTCCTTCCATCCTCTTTTTTGTTGCTGGCAAGTTTATGGAGGCATGATCATTTAAAGACTTCTCAAAATACTGGTTTCCTCTCCATCACACCATCCACACACAGTTCCCTGAAAACATTTTTAAAGGCTGTATAAACTTACTTGCTTTGAATTTCTTTTTACTAAAATATTATCAACAACTTTTGATTTCAACATAGTTATTTATGCTAAGGACTCTAGAAAATGATACATGCCTTTAAAATATATTAAAGCATATATAGTAGAGGTAGAATGAGTGCTGAAATCTAGGGTATATAGGTTAAATTTTAAAGAATGTGTTTCTTGTAGAATACATATTTCAAAGGGAGTTGGCTAAGTGCATACTCAAAGTGTGTAGCAACTGTGAGATACGATTCTGAAATTTGAAAAAACGTTAGGCTAAGCTAATTAATCCTTTCAAAATCCTAGCTCTCATGTGTCCAAGAACATCAAACCATGGGGAAGATTTTCCACAGATTTAAATATGCATTTCCTATTTTCAAGTTTGTCATTCTTACATTCTATGCTGACATTATTTATAAAGGACTGAAGCCTAATCCCCACAAAGATAGCTACCATAACTGCATTGGTTAGTAAGCAAAACACAATAAATGCCCATGGAAATCCCTGGGCAAGAACCACCAGATCTATATGGAGAGAGATGCATCGTCTGTAAAGTTACTTCTATTTCAGGGTGTCTTTTGAGGTTGGGACAAATATTT
The DNA here is from genome assembly GCA_036589455.1 of Ateles fusciceps. Lineage (NCBI taxonomy): Eukaryota > Metazoa > Chordata > Mammalia > Primates > Atelidae > Ateles > Ateles fusciceps. The sequence continues at coordinate 3,459,857 of JAZHEH010003318.1, read as the reverse complement.
GAACATTATTAAATCCTCTATTTATCCAAAGACTGCTGCAGCTGCATTGTCTTCTTCATACTGTTCTGTCAGTGACCTAAAGGGATTACCCTTTTTCAGATGGGGTAAAATGTGATTTCTTCCCCCAATCTGTATATTTTTCTATTCAACATGAAATGTATGTTTATAACATAAAACATAGTCTCCTCAGAGTAAACTATTATCTATAGTTGCTTTCAGATCAACCTTTTCCCAACATTCATGGCTGCTTTAGGTACAATAGCAACAGCTACTCTTATTCCAACTTGCTTCATGTAGTAGTCCACTTTCAGAAGTAATTGAGTAGTTACCTCCTAGCATTTTTTTCTTATGAAACAGATTTTTTATATCAAAGTATATAAAAAATAATGCCTGCCAATGTCATATTCAAATCATAATACAGAAGTGAAATACAAAAGAAAATCAAAAAATATTTCATCGCAAAAGGGAACAATGTTTAAATTCACTTCCTTACCATCATAAACTTCTCACCTTGCCTTTCCTTAAAGCACTTATTTAACTTTCCAAAAATACATGTGAATAATCTATCCAATACTTACAAAACCCAACAAAATGCTATTTTGAAAAATAAAACTAAACTACTAAAGATGACACCATTCTGTGACATCTCAAGATAAGTTAAAAATATTAATTTAAAAATATTAATCATTTTAACACAAAATGATCATGAAATATAAGCCAAATTTCCTCAATTTCAATATATTTCCCAGATAGTCTATTTTGTATATATTATAGTATATCTTGATGTTAACAAACTTACAGAAATGAACAGGAGAACCTTAAATCTGCTCAAACTTGTTCTGTTTTTCTTCCATATCTTTGCATTTTTGTTACCATAAATGACTTACTAATAATAAATTATAATGATTAAAACCTCTCTGGAAATGTTTTTTAAAATAATATAAACCTTTTGTTCCTTACAGTTCCTTGCAGAGCAGTAAGAACAATAATGTGAGAGAGACCTTAAGGTAAGTTCTAGTACATATTCATGAACTTTGGCTTCAGAGCGATTTGAATGACTCCCACTAATTACACATTGATATATGCCATGACTGTGCTAGATGCTTTACATGTATTATTTCTGGTCACCAAAACAACCCATTATTGGACCACAGACATAAATGTAAGAGCTAAAACCATAAACCACTTAGAAGGAAGCACAGAATTACATCTTCATGGCCTTGGGTTAGGCAATGGTTTGCTAGATTTGACACTAAACACACAAGTAACAAAACAAACAAACAAACAAACAACAGATAAATTGGACTTCATTAAAAACTTTTGCACTGAATACGATGCTAACAATAAAGTGAAAAGACAGCCCAAAGAATGGGAGAAATACTTGCAAATCATGTATCTGGCATGAGAATTGCATCCAGAATTTATAAAGAATCCTGACAATTTATATATAAATATATATATGTGTGTATATATTTATATACATGGAACTATTGTACAAAACTTACAATAAAAAGACAATCCATTTTTAAAATGAGTAAAGGATCTGAATATACATTTTTCCCAAGAAGATATATAAATGGTCAATAAGCACATAAGAAGATGCTCAAAAGCATTAGTCACCACGGAAATGTAAACGAAAACCACAGTAAGATGTCACTGCACATCCACTAGAATGGCTAAAATAAAAAGGACAGACAATAACAAATGTCGGAGAAGATGTGGAGAAATTGGAACCATCAAAGATTGCTGTTAGGAATGTAAAATAGCACAGTCACTTTCAAAAACAGTTTGCAGTTTCTAAAGAGTTACCATATGACCTAGCTATTACCCTCCTTGGTAAATACCAAAGAAAATTGAAAACATATGTCCATGCAAAAACTTGTACACAAAGGTGCATAACAGCATTATTCATAACAGTCAAAAAGTGGAAACAAGCCAAGTTTCTATTAAATAATGAATGAAAAAACAATACGTGGCATATCCATACAATGGAACATGATTCGATAATAAAAACGAATGAAGTATTTATATATGCTACAAAACTGATGAACCTTGAAAACATTATGCTAAGTGAAAGAAGCCATTCACAAAGCACTATATATTCTAAAATTCCATTAATATGCACCATGCAGAATAGAAAAATCTATATAGAAAGTAGATTGGTGGTTGTCTTGGGCCGGGTGTGGGGTGGGGAGGAGAAATGGGGAACAACTGCTAAAAGTTACAAGATGTCTTTTAGAGTAATGAAAATATTCTAAAATTAGATTGTGGTGATGGTTGCACAATTCTGAAAATACTAAAAACCACTGACTCATACACTAAATGGGTAAATTTTATGGTACTGAATTTTATTTTCAATAAAGCAATATGTTTTACAACTACAAAACACACATTATCGCCTCCATTCTACTGATAGAAACTAGCTCAGAGATACTACCTAAGATGATAAAAGTCTCACAGTTAGAAAGTAGCTGAACTAGAATTTGGAGCTAGACTTGCTCCAAATATTATCGCATTTTCATTATTAATTAAAAGTCAAATATAAGATATTTTTATGAAAAAATACAGGCTTTAAATTGGATTTTACCCAAATAATAAAAAATATATTTCTCATTTCTACTGCTTTTATTTGAATACAAGCTTTTATTGAATATTGTTGTTAGCTCTACATGAGGTACATGTTTTTCTTTTCCTAACTTTTTTTAACTTCTTTTTTTAGCTCCTTCTCTTTGCCACATTATCTTTTTACACCCTGATAGGCAAATATTTGATGACTGTTCTAAAAAAAGGCACTGAATAGATTGACAATTCATTACTAATTCTTACATGGAACAGACAATATCCTGTTTACTAATTTCTTCATTTAAATGCTTAGAAAAGATAATATGGGTTATCTTATTCCCCAATAGCTTAGTCTATAGTGGTCTGACCCAGCATTTCATCCTTGTTAGCACAGGTAAAGCTTTGGAAGGGTAACTCAGTCTTCAGTTTATCACAGAAAACTTCTAAAGAAATTAAAACCTTTGTAAATGACTTCTGAAATAATCTCCAAAATAATAATTATTAACTGTTAATATCTGTCCCTCCATCTCCAGAGCCCTAAATTCATTTCCTATGAAATCAACTACTGTTGGTGTTCACTGTATAATGAAGTCTTACATTCTTTTTTAAACATTACAGAGGGGGAAATAAAATGGGTAAGTTGATGGTTTTCTAAATTTATTTTTCATAGTAGTTGTTTTACAAATACATCTTTACTGCTAAAAAAGTAAAACATTATCCTTGATTAATATCCCACGATATATTCCATGATGCTTTCCACTTATGATAGTAGTTGGAATTAATTTAGGAAAATGCAACAGAGGCTTAATTAAATAGACATTGATTTGCCAGGACAAGTAACTTCAAACCAATTTAGAAATCAGTATTTCCTTGAGGTATATCTAGAAGCAAATGTTTCTATTTTTATTTCCTTAAAAATAATTTCATCTCTATCACAATGGAGGAGAAAAAAGTGAATTAGAGGGAAGAGGCACTGACAAATATTTGAGTAATACCAATAACAACAAAATATGTAAATATAAGCACTGAAGCAAAAGAGCTTACTGATTCCCAAGGACTTGGATATTTAAAAAATCAATTACTAGTCTCATTATTAATTAAAGTAGTTGTTTTAAAGTCTATACTAGTAGTTCATATTTATTCATGTTTTATCTTCTTTCAAATTTAGCTTAACTTTTTTTTTACTATAGTAAGTAAGGTACTTGAAAATTCTAGACAAAAACACAATATCTCACATTTCTGGTCTTTCTTTCCATTACTGAAACTCATCTAATAGACATTTAATCCAGAAGAAACTTTCTAACCAAAATAAAAGCGAATTTACTATTGGATTGTAAACTCTGAAGCAAAAGCAGTATTACTCATTTTTCAATAAATGAAGGACCTAACATAAAGCATAATAAATCAAAGTAGAGGCGTGAAGGCAATGTCTAAGACCATGACCTTTGATTAGACACACCTGGCCTGAGTCTTAGCTGTAGTCCTTTCCTACCTCTGTGACCTTGACCATGTTACTTAACCTCTCTGAGTCTGTTTTCCCTTTATAGGATATGTGAATAGTACATTCTTTATGGATGTTTAGGGAAGTAAATGAGTACATATAGAAACATGTAGCACCAAACCAAACACTATACATACTTAATAAACGCTATCTATCATTATTGCTGTTATTTGAAATTGAATTGAATCTCATTTTAACCACTTAGCTGTAAACCATAGTTAAGGTTAGGATATGACACAATCTAATTAGCAATGAAAAGCCATCTGTGTTTAACATACTTGGACCTTTGAAAAGGAGTCAAGAGTTATTTTAATATTTTTATACAGCCAAAAATTTTATTTCTGAATTTAAAAAATAAGACTTAGAACTCATGGTGTGAAGCTAAGATTTCTGAATCTTGATAGAAAAGTGAGTAATCAAGTTCTTACGACTGGCTCTGAAGCATCCGGGGCCTTCAAATAATTTTAGTTTCAAAGTTAAAAGAGAGCTATGCTAATAAGGCTTCCTACTATCAACATATCAAAACCTCATTCCATTTCTAGGAATTCAGAATATGGTTTTTGCTGCATGACATTTATTTCCAAATAACATATAAAAAAAAATTCCCACCACATGCTTCTTTAAAAGATGCTGAATCCCCTTAAAATTAAGGACAGTAGGACATGTTATTATATGATTCAGTCATTGTTTCATTAGAAACTGCTATTCACATAAACAGTGGTTCCTTCATTCTAGGTGCAGGACTTAAGACTTCCAAATAAATGGGTTTCTATTGTAAAGAATAAATGTGGGACACAGGTGCATTGTATCAATGAACTTGCTGCACTAGCACTGCAAGACCACAAACTCTTAAGTTTCGCTTAGATTGATACCCAGCATTTTGAAGGGCCATCTGAAGACTATGAAGTTACATCCAAAAAGGATGATTTTTGACCACAAAAATCAAGCTATCACAAGAAATAAGAATGAAAAAAGAAAAACTAGTAAGAATTTCCTTTTCAATCTATGTAGCTATTTAGCTACTGAAATAGCTGATTCACTCTCTTTCTTATATTCTATCATCAGTAATTTTGGCCATCAACATTCCCAAAATGACCATGTTGTTCATCTAAAAATATTTTATACTTCCAATAAAATGTTTGAAAACAAAGGAGTATAACTGCACACACTCCAAGAGAAAACAATTGAACTAGAATGCGCCATCAATCATTTGGCAAAAGAAAATCAATAGAAAATGTGCAGTTCAGGTAGATTTCTGCAGGCTATCACCAAAATGCAGCATGAAATAATAGATACTTCAAGATGGAGTGATGTCGAGACAGTTTCAACACCACCCATTACTTGCCATATGGACTATATCCTCTCAGCTCATGGAGTATTTAGAAACTATTCAGAATTAATAAGCACTGCTGTTGGTGTACTGTCAAGAAATGTAAACCCCCATTCACATTTTGGAGATAATGTGGATAAATATAAACAACAGTAAAGAATTATAATCTAAGGGAAATTAATATTTCAATGTTACCAATATCATTTTAATTGCAAACACTGGGTAACATACATTTTATAATAAATAATCAAAGTAGTCTTTCTGGTTCTTAGAAACCCAAGGGGAATTAAAAAAGAATATAATATTAGAATTCCCAATTCAGTATCAACATGGGCATCAATCCAGGAGCTACCAATAAAGTCTAGGTTTTCAATATTTTTACCAACTCATCTGGTGATTACTGCCTATGGAATTTCTATCAGAGCTTTTTAATATCTAAAAATATCTTAATCTTTAAAATTTTATACATGAATCTTTTTTGTTATATACAGAACACACAGCTCACTACATACATCTAAGAAAATTGTTGAAAGGTAACCATGACATGGCAGAGGTCTTGCTATATTTAGAGGACAGAACCCCAACTATTGATTCATTAATTTAATATTTATTGAATGTCTACTATGTGCCAGGTGCCCTATCTTGTAAAGGCTAGCATATAAACAGACAATTACAATGCTATATAATATCCAATACAGTTACAAATAGAGATACAAGATTTTTTAAAAGAATAAAAAACACTGTTGAGAGAAGGTACATTTAGGCTCAGTATTAAAAAGAAACTTCTGGCCAGGCACAGTGGCTCATATCTGTAGTTCCAGCCCTTTGGGAGGCCAAAGTGGGCAGATCACATGAGGCCAGAAGTTCGAGACCAGGCTGACCAACATGGTAAAACCCTGTCTCTACTAAAAATACTTAAACAAAAACAAAAAATACCTGGGTATGGTGGCTCATGCCTGTAATCCCAGTTACTCTGGTAGCTGAGGCAAGAGAATTGCTTGAGCATGGGAGGCAGAGGTTACAGTGAGCTAAGATTGTGCCACAGCACTCCAGTCTGGGCGAAGGAATGAGACATTGCCTCAAAAAATAAAATAAAATAAATAAAAATAAAAAATAAAAATAACCTTCTAACAGTCAAAGCCAACCAACAATGATGGTATTCTGCTTACTTCATCAGGTAGTGTACTCCAGAACACTTTTTGTATCTAAATAGAAAACAGATGATATATCAGGAATGCTAGATAGAGGATTCATGCATACCTCCAAAAGGCTGGACTAGTTGACCTTTCTGGTTCTTCTTACTGCTGATACTTTACTCTTCTTTTTTTAAAAAGTGGGTATGATTGACTAATATTTTTATTATATTATGTATTATAATTAGCAGCAGAATTTAATAGGTCTCAGTTAAAAGTACAAAAATGTTGGGAAATGGAAATTATAATGGTATAAATAAGAAGTTTCAAGAGAGTCAATCAATGGGATATCTACTAAGTAATTATGAGTAATTCTTCATGATATGGCAATGAATGTGATTGTTATAAATTATACAGCATGCTTTCCTTCATTTCATAAAATAAGATTACAAAAACTGGTAGTAGGTTATATGAGTTATATTCTAAGACTGGTGGGGAGATTTGAAATATTTACTCTTTCCTCATTCTTCCTCCAAGAGAACAGGCATTTATATTTATTATATATATATAGAGACAGATACATGAGCATATTATAGGCATGTTGTATGCCTACTAACAATACAACTGTAATATTTACCTTAACTCTGTTTTTCCATTTTATAAATAATTTTTACAGTCTTCCATCTGGCTTTTTTAAAGAAATTTTATTCAAAGTATTTTAAAGGACATGGTTCCTAGAGAGTTTTAATTTGGGGTAACAAGGGCATAACATTTTAGCATCTTCTCTTTTCTCCAAGTGCCACACACCCTTCTACTACAAAGAAGGGACTAAGTCTTAAATCGCTAGTTAAAATACCTGCAGCTAGCAATAATCAATATTTTAGGATTAACCTAAAAAATGAAATTGAATATTTTGCCCAATAACTCATTTCAGGTAGTGAATCTGGTTCTTAATTTGTTGATTGTTTTTCTAGTTGCAAGGATTTGGCATATAGTAGAGTTCTGCTATACTTAACCATGTCTTTCAAATATTTTTTCTACCTATAATACTTATATATATATAAGTAAAGTGGCCCCAATTCTTCCATTTTACCCCAAACAGCCAAAATTATATTTTAAAAATTACACTGAAAATCAGGATACACTGCAGAAAATCATAAAAATCCAGAAACTGAAAGGCAATTAATAGGTATTATTAATGAGTAAAGAAGATGACTATGCAAATGCCTGCACTGTGCATGTGTGTTTTTGGGGTGAGGAGGAGGTTTAAGTGATAGGTAGATTGCAGAAACCTAAGCATGTGCCCCCGACTAGAGGGGCTCCTGTGACCTCACTGAGGTTCACAGCTTCCAATTGAAATTGGTAGTTTCATGTAGCCAACTCATAAAATTATGATGAAAAACCAAAAATCTGGAATTCTATGAGGAATGTCCAGATTTTTAACGTTAGTATAATCAAAAGAAAAACAAGAAACACCCATAGCCAGTACATCAGTTTGTAACCTTTGGTTTAATGTGAATCTAACAGTAACAATACATTTGATATTAGAACTATCCAAGAATATCTTGGTATTTGTTGTCCCTGTAGCCAGAGTTCTTTCATTTAAATGTGGTAATAAAATGTAGTTCATATACAATAACTAGGATATCACATTGAGATGTATCTCCATATCTGGGTAGCCACTTACGTACCCACCTACCTATCTAATCTTTACAACCACCATGCAAGTGGGTACTATTCCTATCTCTATTTTATGGCCAAGGAAGCCAAGGAATGAAGGTCAGGAGATGTCAACGATCAGAAGTGCAGTAACTTGCTTGAAGTCCCACAGCTTCAGTAGCAGCACAGGATTCAACCCTGAGACTTTCACCACAAAGTCTATGCTTTTGCCTAACACACTACTTCCACTGGAGATTTTCTCTGAAGTCCATTACATACAGAAACTATCTCTTACAATAATAACCCAAAAAATGGCATATCTTCTGGCAAATATATTTGTATCAGTTATGAATGAGAGTTTGAAAAATATAGAGTCCAAAATGGTGAGACTTTTGGATGATCTGGATGGTTTGTCACTATATTTGACACTAAAACTGTCCAAGAAAATCCTGTACACATGATTAGTAGACTCTGTTATATATCTCATCTCTCTCCCACAGCCCTGTTGCCAAACATAAGCATTTATTTGATCAGCACTATTGCCTGAAAGTCTATTCATTTTTGGCATTTTCTCTTCTCTGAAGTACTTTTTAAATCTCTGCTTAAAAAGTTAGTTTTAAAATATTAATAGTAATAAACTTCTAAATAGAAATTTCCCCAACTAAGTGTTTTCTACAAAAGCAACAGAAAAGAAGTTTTTAAAAATTTGCCTTTTAATTTACCTGAAGTATAACTTTCTAATTCTAAGATATTGTTATATTTCACTTACAAACAACATGAAGTTCAACATAGTGATGATCCTCAGTGTATTTCAAGTCAGAGACAAACTTTAAGACTGCCTATTGCAATCTTTAGGAAGATGTGGTAGCCTAGAGAGATGATTCTCTAGATTAGTAATAGACTAGTTCTAAGACAAAATTCCCAGCAGAGACTACTGACATTTCTGCTGCTGTCATTTTATTTCCCATTTTGATTTAGGTCCAAGTTGAGTATAGAAATCACAACTTTTGGGCAGATCACATATGAATTGGAAGTAGAAGCTTCTTGACATTGTTTCCATGAATCCTCTCATGAAGAGCTAAAAGGAAGCAAGAATACCATTGCTTTTTACCCATGGACCTATTCCTTATGCAATATGCTTGCCAAACTGTCTGTAAGTGGGAGAAAAGAAGTATGTTATGGAGAAAATCTGAAAAATCTTACCTAGGCTTGAATTTTCCATAGTTACTTTATTTGAGGTCCTCCAATATAAGCAGTTTGTATAATATTTGTATGCAAAATAGCATCATTCAAAACAAAAGTATCCTGTTTACAAGGTCTATTAATAATGACTAAGAACAAGTATTATGAAAAGGGTATATAAACATTTTACTGAATAACTAGATAAAGATACTATTTAGACTATAAACTTTATGAGACAGAGATCATGTATATTTTCTTCATTTCTGTATTTTTGGGCTAACAGTGTCTGATACATGAAATATTTGTTGAGTGACTGTCCAAATATCCAAAATAATTATTCCATCTATATAGTTAAAACAGTTACTGGTACATAATCCACCTAATATGCTCTCAAGGGAACCCAAGTTAGAATAGTCTCTGTGCTGCAAGGAAGCCTAATAAAGAAGTACAAAATAATCAACAGGAGCAGTGCATCAATCAGAAGAGGTCTGATCATGATTAAATAAGTGCATTTTTAAAACCTCAAATTTCCGTTCATAAGTAGAATTTAAAGCAGCTGTTCAGCACTAGCACAATGTATGCCCCATGAAAGGCAAATCATGGCAGCAGTGAAACTATTGCTCTAAGACCTCAAAGTTGATAAGACCTTTAAAAAAAAAAAAAGTAAAAAATCCAAAGGGACAATTTTAGATTTTCACACTGCACAGCAGACAAAAAGAATTTGGTATTCCAATGTTGGGGCCTCTGTTTTTAAACATGAAGCTGAGGTGTTTCCCTTAGAAGCAAAGGTCTTAGGGGACATGTCTGTCACAGCAGTTATTTTCTGTTTCACTTGTTGGCAAACTTACATTTCAAAACAACAACAAAAACGAGCCTCCCCAGCTCCCTGTAAACCAAGGAGGTAGAAACAAAAAATATTTCAAAGCAAGAAAGCAAACAGACTGTGAGGACTGAAACTCAGACCAAAGGCATCTGCTCTCTAACTCACACTCCCCCACAACCACCCAGGCTTCTTACAATCTTACAGATTTTCCTAAGAGATGTTGCCATTTTAGCTTTGTTTTTCCCTAAGTTCTGGCAATACCCATCACTGCAGGCAAGGCAGCAAAGCCACTAGCAGAATCCAAACCGGAAAACAGAAAAGCTGTTCTGTCTTTTCTTCCCTGCCACTCCATTACTAATTTATTTTTTCAAAGTAAAACTCCCTCATTCTACCCAAAACGGCAACCACTAACTTCCAGCATATAACAATTATTTCATTAAGGGCAAAGAATACAAAAGTGATTATAGTCTGAATGGCTAAAAGTGGACTAATCCAAACGCCAGACAATTTCCTCCATGAGCTCCCACTTTTTTCAGGGAGGAATAATACTATAAACCAGCTAGTGTCTTCTTCCTTTAAAAAAGACCAAAGCAATCTTTGTTTTCACTTCTTTTTGGTACACCTCCTTCTGAATCCCACCCAATGTGGTGGTTGCCAATACAGCTTCCTGTTCAGTCTTGATAGAAAGAAAGAAAGAAAAACAAAATAATAGGAAAGAACAAAATGTCTAATGTCATGTGTCTGTTATCAATACATCATTTAGAATATAAGAATTTCACTATGATTCTTCAAAAAATATCATTTTTGAAACTCAACCCCCACACAGTGCTCATATTTTTCTCCTTTAAATTTACAATTAACAGTCCACAAAATAAACCAAGAGTTTTGTGTCAAGAAAAATATCTTTATTTGAGTACAAAGAAAAGAACAGGAAATCCACCTGCATTCATGGGTCGCTTGCATCTTACAAATATTTCTTTCTGACTTACTATATTTTGTTTCATATGCAAAGTTGAAGTTGAAACCAGTCTTTAGACACTATTACAGAGAAAATGAGATCCTATAGATAAATGGTTTCCATAACATTTATATGTAACATGCATCATATATATCCTATGTTAAAAATAAGTTCAAGTGCTATTAAATCTATATTAAGTTTGAAAATTCAATCCAATTCAATAAGTATTTCTGTAGTGTTTATATTGTGCTTGGCATGAGGAAATAAAGATTAATGAATTTTAGCTGAGGCATTCTCAATCTAGTGACACTGCAGTCTATTGAGAAAAATCAACTGGTAAATAAGAGTAGAAAGAAGATTCTGTGCGAGTTCTGGAGGGAGTACAAGACTCTCAGTCAAGGGAGGCTTCTTAAAGGATGAAGTTATACCACCCCAAAACAAATGAATGAATAAATATGTAAACACATAATGTAAGCAAATAATTAAAAGAAATATAGAGTGATATACAATGGCTAGAGACTAGCATGCAAGGTAAGAATCAGGAGACAAATGACTAGATAAAAGGTAGAATAAACAGCTAGAAGGTAAAATTAAGGTCTAATTATTTAATAAACATCACTTGAATGTCAAAAATGTACCTAGCAGTGAGCCATGAGGATGCTGTAGGCAACTCAGAGTTATCACAAGTCATTAAATTAAGAAGTGCCATGACCAAAAGATACATTATCATAAACTCCATAATGCAATCCCCACGCCAAGCTCAAAGAACAATACTTTTTATTGCCTATGAAATAACAATTTTGGAGTTTAGGGTTCTCTATAGCCTGTCCCCAGCCTATATGTTTTATACGCTGTATCTCAGTCACACGAGATTCTCACCATGTTCAAAGCTAATCATGATTATGTTTTATTCATGCTGGTGCTAATTCTGAAACATCCTTTTAACGCTATACTGTGTACTCCAAAAGCCTATACAACATCTAGGTACCAGCTCGAAAGCCACCACCATTATATAACCTTCTTTAATCTTCAGAGTTTGAAATTATCTTTCACTTCTTAGGACTGCAAAGACATTTTGTGGGTATCAATCATAGTTGTTCTATAAAGTCGTCTTGTGATGTTTATATAAACATTTCTACAACTCAAATGAAAAACATTGAGGGAGAATTTTTGTCACATCTTTTCCACAAATGTTGCCTAAAAAGGCTTTGCATTTAGTATACATTCAACAAATATTTACAGAATTGTACCAAAATAAAATATTTAGTATGTTTGAATATCTAAGTGATCTTAAAAATTTATGAATGTTACAGAAATATCAAAAATCTCACGTGAATTTAACGTCAGAGATTAAGCTGCATGAAGAATATCATATTACTGCTTTTTGCGTACTTGATAGGCTACATTGTCACTACTTCCTTAGCCTGTACCTATTGTTACAGTAATTCCCTCCTCAATCTTTTTTTACAAATCTAGGACCAGACTTTATCATCAATAAATTACACAAGGTGACATGGCAGATTAAAATTATGGGAAGCTAAATTTACAAAGTCCTTATATAATTTGACAAATTACAGTGAAATTTTGGCAAAAGCACCAAAAATGCTAATATAACGTTTTCTTATCTATCAGAATGTCCTTAGTTGTAAGTGAAGGTGATGCAGGTTTAAATCAGGTGCAATGGAGAAATAATACATTTGTAAGGTTTATAACTTGCAGGCTACCAGTATCCTAGCCTTCCATTTTTGTTATCATTCTCAGAGGATATTTACTAAAATGTGAAATTTAAAGGAAAGAAATTTTGGAAAAAAAAAATAGATAACAGGAATTCACAGAATTAATATAGTAGGAAGTTACTTTGTTTTGGTTTTTCTTAGATATTTAAATCATTACTACTGACTTTCATCAAATAATTGACACTTCAACAAGGTCAATATTTTCAAATGGAAAAAAAACTTCGGTTAAGCTTCTGTGGTTAAATCCACATCATTTTAATTTTAAACTTCTTTCATTCTTGCTCATAAGTTAATAGAAAGTCCAAGCCATGGTGTACTGTTCATGTATCATGCCAATAAATTATCACAAATATATTACCATAGGCATGAGATTTTATAATTATCATAGCAATGTAGTATTTTCATAATGTAGCCATAAATCAAAATGATGACCTCTTACATCAGTACAATGCTTTGGCTCTCTATTATAGATAGAATTCAACGGAACTCTCTCACACAAAAAATATGTGTAGTATGTCTTGATAATTCTGTGTGTGTTATATTTTAATAATCTACTGAATAGAGTTAATTTTTAGTAGAGGGCAAGTGGTACATCAGTGTGATTTTTAACATGTCACTAATATCCAATTTATAGGAAAGTGTTTCATAGCTGGTCCCTGACATCATCTTCTGTAATACTCTTGTCTTATATAACAAGAAAAACTTCACAGCCAATTTCAGAATATAATTGGCAATTTAGTGATATGTGCCAGAAAAAGTATTTTCCTTTGAAAACTCCATTGCAAGGTCAAGGTAAACATGAAGATGAATAGTAAATGTAAATGGTGATAGTAGCCTGTATGTAGAAAAGTTATTACAGGGTTGTTTTAAAATGATATTGAAGAGGTTTATAAGCACATTATATTCGTTTGAGGCTGAATATTCTATGCCATAAATGATTTTACCAAAAGAAATCTATTCAAGGATACATTAACATTTTTGGGCAAGTGATATAAAACTTATTTGTTTATCCTAATTTTCCTATAAATAAATGGATCTTGGAAACAAACAGTTGTACCTGTATATGCAGCTCTGACAATGTTATGAATATTTCATTTCATTTAACCCTTATAATCCCCTTTAGTGTAATTTAAAATGACAATTGAAATATCTCACAAAAGACTTTAACATGGCACTAACAAACTAAAATAAATATTGGCAATCAATAACCAATATAACCATACTGGTTATAGCACCTCAGTATCAGCCCTGCAGACTACTGTGAAGACAGACTCAGTAAGGGAAGTAACGTGCTGGAGTTATCCATAATCAATTTGATAGTTTCAGGACACTGGGATGACTTGATATTTTAATTGCTAACTAGCTCACATTTATTTACTGTAATACACTTTTTATTGAAATTAGTTGAATCTGTAGTCACACTCCTCACATTTATAGACTCTCTTTAAATCGGTATTTTCAGTTTTGTATTCAGTGGTACGTCTTCCAAAAAGTAAATGGACACTTTAAGAAGAAAATTTCTCTCACTAAATAAATTAGGGGGTAAGCTACATTAAACAAGTTTTTTTTTTTTCTTTTTCTCTATTGCAGGACTTTTCAGAATCTGTAATATATGTAGTAGGAGGAGATAAGTAAGCTGTGCTTTTCAGGCCAGAAATCATCTACATGGGGAGAGTATTATGAAGATATAAAATATTACTAATTCGTAGGTTTAGTATATTTTTAAATACACTAAAGTGAGGACACCTGAACTCATGGATTATTTTGAATAGTATATTCAAAGTCGTATGCTTTTTTTCCTAATAGCACTTCATTTCTTTGTTTTAAAGAACTGACACATACATTTTTGTTCTACCAAAAAAAAAGCATAATTTTGATAACAGATTTGAGTGCTTTTTTAATAGTGACAAATAGTATGTGGCTAAAGTTGTCTATGAGATCTGCTTGTCAAGTCAAAACGATCTACAGCAAAAATGTCTTTGAGAAGCACAATTCTCAAAATAGATTGCAAGGTTCACCAACTTTAGGAGAGAATGAAATACCAAGAAGAAGCCTATTTCAGAGGACTTAACATCAATCTGCATTAGGTAATAGGATAAATGACTTTTTGTTGCATGCCAGAAATGACCACACAGTTCTTATCTGTTATCTTTACCACTAAAAAATAAAAAAAGATGATCTGCTAATACAAATTTCAAAAATTAGAACCACTGTGATTAAAGAACCTCGTTTTAAAAAGTGGACTTTCCTTGCTTTGTTTTTCAAAAAGGATTAAAGTCTGGATTATAGGAATCAACTTCATAAAAAATTCTTATAAAGTAGCAAACTTCTTCATTGCCCTTAACCATTATAGCAGTTATTCAAATTCACCTAAAATAAACTACACAACCATTCTTGGGGAGGCTGTTGGTTCTTTGATAACCTCTACTTACAGGAGAAGGAAGGGTAATCCTTTCCACTAGAAGTATATCACTTCCATGAAGAATTCATAGCATTTTACTAAAGCCACTCCTCATTTTTCATCACTATCTCTTTTTCTCTCCCAAGTTAACACCTCTTTCTCCTTCTCTCTCTTCCTTTTATCTCCCTCTCTGTCATTCTCACTTTATATACACACATACATAAATATGAACATCCATATAAGCAGGGCTACAGGATCTAAGATCTGAGACACTATATTTTTCATAATTAGTGAAAAATACTTCTTGTTAAAATAATGATGATCGTGACAAATAGTTATTTTAATTTTCCTGCTTACCTCACAGACGATATACATAAAGCCTAAAATCTATCCATCATAGTTTAAGGACAAGTTAACATCATTTCTTTTTTTTTTTCCCGCCAAAGAAACAACAATGTGAAAATCCATCTTTAACAAATATGCAAGATAGTACTTCTGTTTGATTGCACTTGGTCTTCAAGAACCATTGGTAGTCTGCTGTAAATGACTTACCCTTTGATGGTCATGAGTAAGACCAAACTCTATTTATACCTTTCAGTGTGCTACTATCATATGTTCCACAAAACATAGAGATCCTCACAAATTCACAAATCAGCTCACCTTGAAATTCATTTGTCTCCAAAAGAATATTACATTTTCCAAAACCCAGAAAACTTAGTAGCCATTAGATGGCTATGAAATGCACTCTCAAGTAATAAGAGCATCAAGGAGCAACTGGAGGGGGATGGAACCAGGGCAACTAACAGTCATGGAGCTCCCCCATGAAAATCCGTTCGGCAAATGAGGAAGGACAGTGGAATACAGCATGGCTCCCTGGAAAAATAAGGTAACAAAACCTGAAGGGAAGCCAAATCAGCCCAGAGAAAATACAGGTGAAAAGCTAAGAAGTCTGAGTAGGGTTAGGTACCAGGAAAAACACAGGACCTGCAGTGAATCCAAGCAGCCAAGAAAACCAGGACCTCAGAGATTCAATATCCATTAGCAGAGGACGCAGAAATGCAGATCTCTCTGTCCTTAATGTTGGTCAGCACTCATGTGTGGCCAAGGAATTTTATGGGAATTGATAAGTTACACTTTAACTGAAATAGAACTCTTTAATATTAAAGCCCAAGTAACTGACATTCAGAGGATGTATGAAACTTAATGCCTTTAATATCATTAGACATGAATTTCTAAACCTATAAAAACAATTTTATGCATTTTATTCATTGTTAAGCTGAAATACATAAACTATAGAAAATTATAATTTATTTATTTTTAAACAATAAAAATAATAAAAGAATAAACAATAAAAGCACTTTTCCTTAATTATTCATTAATCATTCCATATACAAAATAGCCATTTATAAACAAGAAAATTAATGTTGCTTGCTCTTGGTTAGAGTAGGAAATATACCATTTTCAAATTCCTGGCTTTTAATTTTTAAAAAGTTATAGTTATAATTTTGACAATTATCTTTAAACACCCCAAGGTCTTATGTCTAATAAAAGTAGCACGCAATAGGTAATAAGTAAAAATTTGGAACTTAAAAGTCAGGAACCTAAAAGAAAATTGTTTATTGACTGGGTATTTAATTTTCATTATTCACTACTATGTTTAAACTGTCAATTCATTATCAATTAGCTGTTGCTAATTTATTCCAAGTAAATATAATTACTAAAATAATATCTGAAAGAAAAGTATAATAAATTAAGTGGCTCTTCTGGTAAACTTTTTTAAAAATATGCCTTCTATGAAACAAAATAAAAACACAGAAAGGATTAACATTAAAAGCATAGTAGTATTACAAACATATGTATAAATTAAAAGTGGAACAATCAGAAGAGAATCTGAATTATCTCACAAAGAGCAACTCTTTAAACAACAATGACCCATTTCCTTCCAAATACGGAATATTCTCACATTAACGTCTGCAAAACCATCACACTAATATAAAATTTTAAAGTATGTTACATTGGAGGAACACAGTTATATATTGAACAATGATATAAAGGAAAGAGAATTTTAAAAGCAAAAGCAAAACTATCAGTTAAGAAACTGTTAAAAAGGATAATGTTGCTTCATTATCTCCCACCCTCATTTTTTTCCTTAATAAAAACATTCTGTGCTGTGAGCTGAATATCAGATAGCCAATTAAATTCAGGGGTCTTCTAAGTATGAGTCAAAGTTCACACATCATGGGGCTAGCCTTTATCCAAGTATTTGACAATAAGTATCAAATATAGAAAAGTGAAAATGAACCTTGTAGCTATTAAAATTATTTAACCCTACTGTGAAAGGAAAAAAAAATAACCTTTCTGACAAAATCCAACTAGTCATAATTAAGATCACAATAGAAAATATAATTAGATAGCATACATCAATATAATCTACACTTGTACAATTCTTAATTTTTAAGAAAATACATGTTTCCACCTGATAATATTTAATACCTTTGAAAACAATTTTTAGAACTACTACTTTTTAAGACCTAACATAACATGACAGCTTGTATTGAACCAACAGAAAATGTTATATTTAGAAATTTTGCAGTTAAAAAACATCACTGAAGTTTATCAGAGATCATCAATGAAGAGGATAATAACAACAGTTTCATCAAATTAAATCATTCTTTAGCATCTCCATTTAATAAAAGACGACAATCAACAGGCTGTTCAAAACCAAAGCTTCCCTACAATTTCTCTACTCATCCTCATTCTGACCACACAACATCTCTTTTCAATTCAAACCATGCATTCTGGAGCTCCCTTTCTCACCCCTCAAAAACCTTAGTGGAATGAAGGGCATTAAAAGTAAACAACCAATAAATGTAACTGCATTACTGAGTCATGTGGGGAGGAGAGCAACATGCAGAGAAAATGGCTAAGTTGTTCACATTGGTAAAGCAGACTTTGTTCCACAAACTTTCCAAGAACATTGGTAGAATGCTTCATTTTTAATTTATTCAAACCCATTTAAAATTTACCTGAATGTAGCAATTTGGCTAGGTTATTTTTTGCTCTCACAAAATGCCATTTTTATTAATACACTAAGAAAAACTATGAATATGCTCAGTTTGATATTCTGACTTGTGTTTTGAGATCAGACTCATGTAAACCTACAAAAGAAAGCTCTGTATGTATTTATAGGGGAAGGAGGATGAAAGCTGAAGGAATCTGCAACATAGAATCATGGCACAGTTATATCTAAAGAATAAATTAAGGTGTGTTAGGTCCTTCAAGTGGTTTACTAGTTGTTACCAGGACTTAGTACATGCTGAATCCTCTGATAATACAGTCACCATTTATTGGGTACTTAAAATGCCAAAAGGATAATTCTTAGTTGTTCTTAATGATCTCTTTTAATCCTCAAAACCACACTGTGAGGTAGGTACCATTATTATCTCCTCTTCGAAAATGAGTAAACTAAGGAAGACCCAGGGAAGTTAAAGAGTTTGCCCAAGGGAACGCATCTTGCATATGATAGAACCATACTCATAAACTATAGAGGATTGTATTCTACAGCCCACACTTCCAGCCCATATGACTACCTAGGTCTGGAAAATTCTACCATTCTTGACTTTCAGTTCTCACCTCCTCCTCAGAAAGACTCTCTCTTTCTGAGGGGGATTAGGACTCACAAAACAGGATTAGGACTCCTGTTCTCCGTAACACCTGAACTTACTTCCCTACTCACATTTTCCTTTATTGCAACTGCTTGCTTAATATGTCTCTCCCACCAAACTATAAGCTTCATGAGGACAAAAGCCATACATTTCTTGTTCATTTTTAAATACCTAGAAACGTAGTCTCTAGCACAAACAAAATACTCAATAAATATTTCATGAAGAAATGCACAAATATTTGATTACTGCTTTAAATATCTGTTCTAACGTCCAAGTGCTATTCAGGAATCCCAATTAGTTACTGTAAATATTGGTAACTCATCATCAATAATATTAGCAGCTACTATTTATTTAGTGTTCACTATATGCTTGGTCCAATTTTAGACAGTTTCATACATTCAATTACTTAATATTCACACCAAAAAAACCATTTTACATATGAGGAAAATGGTATTCAGAGAGATTACATAACTAGCTTCACATCACACAGTCAGTGAAATGTACAGCCAAGATCTGAATACAGGTATCTGACTGTACAGCCTGTGCTGTACATTATCTCTAAAGAGGGGCAATTTTCAAACTGATAAATCTTCTGTTTGAATAGAGAGACATGTTATGAAGTAGTCAGAACAGAGAAGTAAGAATAGATCTTGAAATATATTTCTTAAATAGCACAATAGTAGCGTTAAAAGAGAATAGCCTGTTCTTGTTTTCAATTTTTTTTTCAAAATTTATTAAATGTTTTAGAAACTTTAAACAAGATTATTTCTGATTTTCAATTTGTGGGAACAGTGAATGACGAATAAAAAAATGAGTTGAATTTGTTTTGACTGAAGTTAAGTGGCATCTAGCATTTTTTCATAAAGAACAAATGTTGTAGCCTTGAGTATGAACTCTAACAAAATACACTTTTACAACGTCACATTATTACACAGACTTTGTAATCAACAGTTTTAGATCACCTGCAAAAAAAATGGTATTTACAGCTATTTTCAGAGTAGACATTATGAATATGATGTGATGGTTTCTTGAACTAAAGAAGCCCTATTTCCTCAACAAGGATCAGCTAAGCTCTCTGCAAGACAAATCACCATAGCTCAGATAGCTTTCTGAGAACTAATTAGATTTCTTAACAACCAAGCCCCCCCCAAAAAATTTCCATGAACCTGGTACACCAAAATCTGAACTTGGTAGGTACTTACTTCTGACAGATCTAAGTACAATCTTCAGTGGCATAAAAAAAAAAAATGATGGCCCAATACCTGTCTTAAAAGCCCTGTATCTAACCTGAATCTAATTATGAAGATATAATCAAATCCAGATCGTGAGACATTACAAGAAGCAAGGGGCCTGGACTCTTCAAAAACATCATTGTCAATGTCAAGGCAATGGCAGGGTGCTATTTACAATATAAACGGACTAGAAACTAAATGCAGTATCTGATGCTTGACTGGATCCTTGATTTTAAGTCTTTAAAAAAGGTATGAAAAGCATTACTGGGACAATTAGACAATGTGACTATGAACTGTATGTCAAATGTTATTACTGTATTAATGTTAACTTCCTTGCATTTGCTAATATTATTGTGGTTATATAAGAGAATGACCTAGTTCTTAGAAATGGTAGCCTCAATTTACTTTCAAATGAATTAGAAAAGAAAGAAATAAAAAGTTAAGGCAGCAAAGTTAATAGTAAAAAGTATAGGGATGCTCATTGTGCTACTATTTCAACTTTTCAGTACATTTGAATTTTTTTGAAATAAAAAAGAAAAATAAAATAGGATTCTGTATCTGATTAAACTAACATTTTTTAGGTGACCATAATGTTTTCAGTTATAGCAAATGTAAAATCAAAAATCTTCCTGGTTAATCACACAGCTTTACCATCATGATCTGTAAGTGCCCAAATGTTGTCATAAGCAGCAGTTCCAGAATAATTATGCCACAGCCATAACCATTAGTTTTGAAGGTAAGTGACAGTTTGCAAGTGGAAAAGAACAGTATTTTTAAATGATATTCTCATACTGATGAAATGATAAATTGTAAAATATCCTTTTATTCCCTATTCATTCCTGCAGTAGCCATCCCCCACTCCTTTCACTCACACTGATGTGTACTTTTGTCCTGCTAGATAAATTACAGTAGAACCCCGTATAGATAGTTTTGCTTCCTGCAGTTTCATTTACCTACAGTCAACCAAAGTCTAAAAATGTTGAATGGAAAATTTCAGAAATACACAGTTCATAAGTTTGTAATTGTGTGCTGTTCTGAGTAGCAAGATGAAATCTCAAGCCATTCTGCTCCAGCTAACCCTGGACCCGAATCATCTCTTTGTCCAGCTTATCCATGCTATCCATACTGTCTCAGTTATCACATGAGGACAAAAGCCATACATTTCTTGTTCATTTTTAAATCTGTATAAAGTCTGGTACTATCCATGGTTCCAGGCATCCACTGGGGGTTTTAGAGCATGTCTCTTGACTTGCAGATAAGGGGGACCTACTGGTATCCACATAATAAGTGCTCACTAAATATTTTTAAATGAATAAATCAAAATGAGAATATTTCTGTGTCTACAGCATTCTAAATGTAGATGTGCAACTAAATCATAAGAAAGCATGTAAAGTTACCTTATCTGCTAATTTAATTTTTAGGATGACTTAAAATTAAGTCAACCTGGAGGGCCTGGTGAGATGCAGTATTCTCATAATCTGCAGAAATGACAGTGTATCAGAACAACAAATATATAAGTTTTCATGCTTCAAATGAAGATAACGTGTGCTATGTTTACTATACCCAATTCTAGGGTCTCACTGGGATGTTTTTAGGTACTTGAGCAGATCCAAAAGTGCTTCCTGAGGAAAATTCTTGCTTTGTCTCCATATACTCTTAAACCTGGAGCAAATTTAAGGACAGAGGTAGGAGTGCCCTCAATCTCGGCAAGAATACAACTCAGTCAAGAACTGATTGTTCCTCATCTCTTAGCAACAGCCTGGATGTAACAACTGTTATTTAAAGGAGATAGTTTAAAGGACTTGTTAGCCTTTTCTTAGATCTCTGCCTGTATCCTTTCACCAAGAAATCTACATACCTGGCAAACATTAGTTCAGCTACTTATAGAAATGCCTTCTTCCACTAAGTTAGTTATCATTCAATATTCTTTTTCTTATCTGGTCTCTACTAAAAATGGCAATGTGAACAATATCTCTGAATTTTCTGTAATATTTCTGTTGAAGACATTTGAAGGATTCAAAAAATAAATTATTCTCTCAGATATCAGGGCTCCCAAAACAATTGTGATTACTGATACAATAGTGAGCTTCTTTCCGTTAGAAAATAATAACCATAAACTTCATTATGAATCAGGTAACTCAGAATTATTCTCAGCTAAGATTTTAGTTTTAGAAATTCTCTTCCCCCATTTTATTTTATAAATACACACACATACATATAAAATATTCATGACAAAAATCAATTTTATATATTATACATATGTATAGTATATGTATATCACATATGTGTATATATGTACAAATATATGCATACATGTATATGTATATATGTACCATATATATTTATATATCTAATATATAACATGTGATTATATAGCATTAATATTTTAAATATTTTTTTTCATCCTCTTAAACAGCCGTAGTTCTAATAAATCTGATATAAACCATCGGTTTATACAACACATAATGTTTAGCATAATTTACTAAGATACATTGTTCGATGTTACCGACCATATTATATGGAGTATTCTTTGAACTCTTTCTACATGATTAACATCTGTTAAAGAATAATCATAATGTCCATTTCCTAAACATGCTAAGTTAGGAATGATTTCTTATTAAAGCTGTAAGGTAACTATAATACGGGAATAATTATAATCGCCATTTCACAGATTAAAGAATTAAGGCACGGAGAGGTTATGTAAATTGCAAAGATCACAGAACTAATCAATAGGGAAGCTATAAAATGAATTTAAGCAGTCTGACTCCAAAGCACACCTGTAACTAGAAAGTTGCATGGCTTCTCCTTACTAAGGTATCAAGAAATCAAAAAAAAAAAAAAAAAGCAACAGAAGACTTGGACGTATCTACATGTGAACACTTAAAAGATTAAGACTTAAAATAGAGATCCACGGATCAAGTCTACATTAACCTATACTCATCCAGTAGTAAAACCAAAAAATCCAGTAGCCAAAAAACATGAGGTCCATTTCCATTCCCCAATGTCTTTTTGTTCCCGTAAAACTGCAGTCATATTACCAGTCACATTATTTTATTATACCTAATTGAGTTTTCTACTCGAAATTGCCACACTCTTCCTGCTATCCAAATAAAATTAGTTAATCATGGCTACAAATTAAAGAATTAATATATTAATTATACCATTATTTACCAATTCATCACAAACTTTTCCAAATCAATATCCCCACATGAGATGTGAACATTGACATACTTAATAATTACTATACTCTAAAGAGGCTTTCTGCCCACTGAGCTAGCAAAACTTAATCAGATAAACTTTCTAAGCAAAAATACTGCCTGCCTGTAAAGATATTATTTCAATAGGTGGCTCACTATAAAGAACTTGAGAAACGGATATTTGAGAAACACTACATATTTACACTTCTCCCAGTAAGGTGTATCCATCCATAATATGCACTGGAAGTCAGTGTCTCTCAAAAACTGTTCCAATTACCCATTACCAAGAAACGCTTTACATAAATGTACATATGCCTGGATATCCACCACCCAGCATATCACCTTGTGCCATGAATGAGTTATTTCATTCAGAAAAAAATTAGAAGTTTATAGCACAATTATTTTACATAATTTATATCATCTACATTTTCAATATTTATTCAGCATTTAATATAATGCCTGGCATAGTAGGGATTTAAAATATATTTGCTGAATGAATAAATGTCTGCCACTAAAATAAATAATAGATTATAAAGTTATGGAAACACATTATTTTCTAGATCACTACTATGTTACGGTTAATAGTGAAAATGTCTGAGTTTGAATGTCTCAGCTCTGCCACTTATTACCTAGAAATTAGGCAACTCTGTTTCATTTTCTTCATTTGTGAAATGAGATAAAAAATAAAATTGTTGTGAGGCTAGAGTGAAATAATGCATGTAAAGCAATTTATAACAGAGTCTGGCACATAATAAGTACATACTGAATGTTAGCTCTATCTTTATATCTATCTCTATAAGTGTATCTCCATATGTATAAAGAGAAAGTTTGGATCACATCTTGTGGGTCAATTTAAGAAACTGTGTGTAGTATCAGCTGGGATACAAAAGCTGAAGGTATTCCTATCCCTCCACAAACTTCTTTAAAACTCAATAGTAAAATTAAAGATACACATAGTGTCATTTCAAAAAAGGAAACTTAATTGTCTGTTTCAAACATATAATCTCTAAAATAATGTATATAATCCCTAAGGAAACATCTTCCTTGCCATTGTAACTCCATGGAAGTTTGAAGAAAGTGACACTATTCATGAGGTATATATTCATATCTGTGAATGTGAGTGCTAACTACTGCAGCTTTTAAAAAAGTAACAAAATTCCACCTTGTTGTAGAAGAAAGCTAAGGATAAAGACAGTTAATAAAACCTAAGTCTTTCTAACTCATTGCTACCCTACTGAGCTACAAATTACTAGAATCTACATAAAGATAGAAGTTTTGATTTCCTTCCAACCACAGGAAAGTATAAAGCAGCACCATCCAATAGAAATATGAGAGCCACAAACATGAGGCACACATGTCATTTTTAAATTTTCTAGCAGCCATATTTAAAAAGTTGTTAAAAAGAGGTGAAAATAATTTTAATATATATTTTATTTTTGCCAATATATCCTAATGTCATTTCAACATATAATAAACATTTAAAAACTTAGTAAGATATTTTACATTCATTTTTCAACCTGTGTCTTTGAAATTCAGTGTATAATTTATATTTACAGCACACCTTAGCTCAGATTAGTCATATTTCAAATGCTCAATAATGATATGGATAGTGGCTATCATATAAGAAAGAAACACAAATAAAGAGGGACTCTGAGAGCATTTCTTTATACTTTCCTAAATCACATACTTGTTCAAGACCTAAGAAGATCTCAATATATATTTTCAATTCATACAACCTACATACACAACCTTGACAAATCAGTAAGCTAATATATTCCAATAGCATGATTTACCTAATGTTTAAAAATACAAAATACATCTCAGCTAAAGATGATACAATAGGTCAAATTATTAGTCAAAAATTTATTTTTTGCCTACTATAATGCTAAGGAACAGTCTATAATAGCCTACTATAATGCTAATAGTAGCATTATAGTCTATAATCAACTGGTCTACAAATGTAAAAGCATCTAATATATGCTATTTACCAATGCTCTTCTATTGAGCATTTGGGGATTTGTCCCTCACCTTTTGAAATGGTAAATGAAATGGGTAAAAAATTAGATTTCGCCTATAATTTCCTACCCATAGCATAATTTCCTTTACTGAACTAGTGATGAAACAGTACTACTCTGATTTAACACTATAAATTCAGAACAAATGGGCAAGCATTAAATTTAGAAGTGCTTCTGGCCCATTAACTTCCATGCTAATTTGACATGCACCATAATATTCAGGCAACAGACTCAGGAATAGAACCTACTCCTAAAGCAAACAGTACTTTATCTCATAACCATCTGGGGTTCTCATCCTAAGGGCCACTTGCTTAGTGTTGTCTGGTCATTTAATATTCTGAGGTACAGCACTAAGACCTACTTTATTAGTGAAACCTATTTTGCTAGGATAAGACTGACATAGAAGAGATTATGGAGGGGAACAAAATTTTGGCTGAGGCCCTTGTCTGCATTATTTAGCTGAAGAAAATCATTGGTTATACATAGCATACAAAACTCTATGGTTTTTCTAAGGTACCAATAAAAGTGATACCATTCTTAACGTGGACAGTGGTCTCTTTCATATATTGCCTATAGTCACAACCTTAAGTGCCAAGCAGATGGTTGAAATCTGTTTTGTATAAAATGTGCGCTTTTTTTTCCCCCAACTGTGTTCTTTGTATTCATATTCAGCCTAGGTTTTAGCCATCAAAACACTGGCACTATGTCGATCATTAGCAGCATTTTAGACAACTGGCAACTAAGGTATTCACTGTTCTCCACAAAATGTTCAGCTAATATTTCCCAGATGTATAATTAAGGCAAAAGATCATCTTCTTAAATTGGTATCAGCACTTTGGATGGCTTCTGGCTTTCAACAGATTATATCAGTGAAAACAATTTTTTTATCAAAAATAAGGGTTCTGTTTCTTGGGTGATTTGGTTTGCTTTTTTATAGAGCTCCCCATGAAAAGAAATCTATGTATTTCTTCAAGCTTAACCTACAGTCCAAAGAATATGTAGCTAATGAAAAACCTCTTATGTTGCTTTTACTATGAAAATCTATAATGTACTGGATTTATATACATAATTGTATCTTTAAGTTATTCAGTGTTTTCTAGTTTTCAAAATGCTTGTACAAATAATACTTTAAAAAGAAATAGTATGTGTGTGACCTTCTTAGATTAACAGAAAAAATCACTGTTTTTAGTTGTTCAATCATTTATTCCATAAAATGATTCATTCTCATGATTACACAAAAATAAGTGAACTTTAATTTGTATACCTTAAATCACAGAACTATGTTAAATCAGCAAATTTGTTACTCAAATACTTAACATAATGATACTTACAAAAACAACTATTAGTGCATCAGATATCCTACATATAAAATGACAAGAGATGTGTTTTAAGAATATTTAATTATTAGTGGTAAGCAGTTAGAGGAAACTATAGTTGCACTGCTGCTATTTAAGTACAAGTTACCTGGAATCAATAATCATAAGTACCTTTGAAACACTTACATTAACTACAGAACTAAAATATAAGTAAAACAGTTTCTTATATGTGTTATTTTATATGCTGAAATAATTTATAGATATCTGACTAGTATGTTATAAAAATCATTTTTATTAAAGTGCTGATCATTTTACATTTGCCAAAAATTAAACCTAGTTTTAAAAATCTGAATTCAGTCGCTTGCATTCAGACATATCCAAATATTTTTATACATTTTTATAAGTTTAAGCTGGCTCATTTGCATTGAGAGATAAATAATTTTATACTTATTTTTAAGTCCATTCATAGATGCATGGCTGAAACCCAAACGATATAAGTGACTTATACATCACAAAGTTCTAATTCTTGATTTAGAAACTCTAGAAACATATGCCAACTTTGTATATAACTAAATGCTGGACTATAAAATATATTAGCAGTAAGTTGCCCAACTGGATGATTTCCAGATTTTCTTTCTGGTTTAACAGTAGGATATTTGCACATTTCTCTTTGGTCCTAGTTCTAAATGTAGTGCTGGCTCAGTGAGGTTATTTTCTTTCTTTCTTTCTTTTTTCAACATTTATATCTATAGAGGGAGAAAAAGAGAATAATACCCATTCTTCATGCCTAAATTAAAAGTGGCAAGAATCAAATAAAAAATTCTACATCATAATTATTCTGCTAAAAAAATAATTTTCACACAGCAAATCCCTGTTATCTCAAACACATTAATCTATATTTTAAACATAAACTAATTTGTACAGAGATTTCATAATACCACAGACATATTGTCTAAGTAGAGACAATGTGGAAGGACCTTAGACATGTATGTTCCTGATGGTACAACTACAATGTTTTCCCAACAGTGCATTAAACAAAAATAGCATGCGACCTGCCAAATATATTAACAATATATGAAGCTTGTCCTCTCGATATAGCTCTTTAAATGCACACTTCATTGCTTTTTGCTCTACTGCCTTGCTTTGCAGGGCTTAACATTTCTTTTCTTGAAATTGCCAACTAGCAAGTATAATATAATGCATATCAAATTGACTGGCCTGGTAATGCTAATAGTTATTTATTTTGAGAAACACTCAAAATTTTTCTTTGGACTACATGTTTGTAATCTTAGTTGATCTTGCTAATTTCCAGACCAATATCTAATTTATTCATGTAAAGATGTATATTGTCCATAGCCCCTATGCTGTACTAATGCTCTTCTGCAGAAGCTTCAGATTTTTTCTTTTCTTTTATCCTTATAAACAGACATTTAGCTCCCTGACCTAGACTGCCACTCTTATGCTTTTCATATTTCCCCATAGTATCTTGTTCATTAAACCGTATGTAATTTATCTTTTACAATATTTGTAATTGTTAGCATGGTGATCTGATGTCTGAGAGTTTGGCGAACACAGAATGTGAATCTTATCTTTTGAAACACTTCAAATAGCTCAAAGCAAACTTGGACACTTAATTCTAAATAAGAATTACACAAAATATTTAGATTAAAAATTCCTAAGATGCACTATGGTTGCTTTTTCCTGTATAATATTATCTAATTGACAGGTAAACTGAAGTGATTCTATATGTAAAGGCTGGTCATAGAGATAATCTCCAAATAGCTGCAAAATTGCAAAAATTCTGACCACTACAGTTAGTAGCTGGGGAGGTTAAATAGGTAGTTCAAAGTAATAAAATTTTAGAATTAACCCATTTTAGAAATTATTCATCCTATCTCCTAATTTTACAGATGCATCCACTAAGAGCCAAAGACATCTCAGTTTGTAAAGAACTAAAATTTGAGATCTTAACATCTAGCTAATGGCACTTTGTACTGTTACATTCCCACCCCCCACCCTCCCAAAAAAAATCAGTGAAGATACTGGCAAGTATAAATCTTAACCTAAAAGAGGAAATTATTTTATTTATAGAGGAGATAAGTCGTATTATACACATACACACACACACACACACACACACACACGATAGGTATGCTTTAAACCTGTAACACTCAACTTCCTTATTATCTCAATCTAAAATCTCAAATATTCCCAAATATTACTCAAGCATACCTTGATTCACCCAACGTCTTCAGTTCAAATTTTCCATTAAATATGCACCACAATACCACCTTCAATTTGTTTCAAGCTGGAATACTATTATATGTCCCTGTAGCACATGCCACAGGATTCTGTGCTGCAAACAAGAAAACGGAAATGAACCTTGTTTGTATTTCCATGAAATATTCCTTCCTTTCAAGATTTTTTGCCCCAAACTGCAGCTTCATTAGAATTTGGCAGGATTCATTCAAGAGATCAACTGTCCTATAAATGAAAAAGTTTCTCCTGGCTTTCTAACTTTTGCATGTGCATTTATGTATAACTATTACATTCCCTAAAGTAATCCTTCACGTAACTGTTAGTGACTTCCAGTTACCTTTTAATTTACTTATAGAAGTCTAAATATTCTGCCCCATCACTTTGATTCTTTAAATTGCTATCAGGATCTTTTGGATATGCTTTTATTTCTATAGAAGAATGCTTTTAAAGCATTAAATACTCTTAAACTCTTTATAGGTCAAATTAGAATCATTTTATTTTTCCAGTAATGCTAACATTTTTAGAAATAATTACACTCTAAATATTTATATCTCATAATCCTTAGGATCCTAAAAACAATACCTTTTTCTCTGTTTCCCAAATTCTAGTTATGTTTAGAATGGGAGGAAAACAGAAGTTCTACTCTCAGGAATAGCATTAAAGTTATCTTTTTCCATTCCTAGGGGTTCTGTCTGACTATTGGTATTTTGACTATTACATAAAAGTTTTCTTTACATCCTGATAATGCTGTATTATAGATGACAAAGAATCTGAATCTGATATTGCATATTCAGTTATTCATCTAAGGTCAAAGTTGAATTAGTGAATGCATAATAAATTGAATAGTTTGAGCACCTGGTCATTCCGTTCTACACTAAATAATGAGAATACTATACATTATCCTAACAAATCTTCAACATATCTTAGAGTACAGATAAGAAAAAAGGAAGGAAATATTAACCTGAATTATATATGACATCCCCCTGCAACCTCTTTTCAAACATATTATGAAACTCACTAGCTAATAAAAAAAAAAATAAAAATGACAAAGGCACATCAGGAGAGGAGTGGAAAAAAAAAAGTCTTTGGACTTTGAAAACCATTGCCCAACAAACATTGGCCCAGGGCAAATAACCAAAGGAAGAATTGTAGGCAAACAAATAATACTTTAACTCTGCAATTAGAATAAAAGTGTTTTACAACTTTTTCAAGCAATCTATATTAACTGTGACTGAAAAATTAACATAATAAAGTATTACTTTTTCATCTTGTGTTATCTTATGTTAGGGAATACTTCTCATTTTCAATGTTGTATTTCTTTTTCATTAGGATGCTCTTTTATTAGATAAATATAAAATAGTTTAAAATGATACATCAAAGATCTTATGTAAAAGTTTCACAACCAGGGTTCAAATAACCTATCTCCCTGGTATTTCAATCGTACTTAATATAAAAACAAAAAACAAAGGCAAACTCAGTACTAATGTAAACATAGACTACATTCTGAAATAAATTTTGATTAAAAATATGCCAAAAAATACAATTTGGGTTTATCTCTTCTTTTACTCCTACATTAAGAAATTAACAACAGGCAACACAGGTTAACTCTTTCCTTTCTTTTTTCAAAAATGTTCCTGAAGCCCTAAATGAGAGGACACATCCTTTATAAAATTGCTGCTCAGTGTCCCAATTGATCTAACTCCCTTAAACCGCCAATATCAAATCTGTATAAGGTTCTGAGGCTTTTTTTTTTTTTTGGCTCTATGCAGTGAATTTCATTTCTTCATATTACACTTACTCTCAGTGCATCTGATCCTTAGGTTTCAATGTAACAGAAATGATTGGGAAAGGCAGGGGAACCAAGAATGCATACAACATAATGAAAGCCTATGCATCTCCACAACGAGAAATATTAAAGTAGAGCTACACATACATTTTTAAGAAAGATCATATCTTCTGTTTTTTAACATTTTCTTTTCTAAAACACACTTTCTTTCAAAGATGTGAAGAGCAGAAATAGAAACGCTGTTACATATGAAAGTTTCAACGGATTTGCTGCCAGCAGCTTTTCTTTATAGTGTTCCTCTTACCTACACTATGTGTTGGCACTGGCAGGTAGCCCTAATTCGTTAGTAGCCAAATTATTTTTGTCCCTGAAGTACGAGAAATCTCCATAGTACATGAATGAGACATGGTTTACTAGTTTACACACATTTTATAACTCCAAGAAACCAAAACTCATTCACAAATGCTTTCATTTCAGCAAAGACAAGGGCCACAGAATATCAGAGATACCCACTTTGAATTCCTGCTCCCCATTGTCCATGAGAAAGTGAGGAGAAAAAAAATCTCTTTAACTTCAATAAAGAACTTTGATCCTTAATGCAAGAAAAATAAACAGCTTTCTGTCCACCACACTCCACATTTCATTTAAGTCAAAACATTTCAATACAAGGCATTAAGAAAACACGTCATTTAGTAATAAACCTAAATGTTCCAGATAAAAATTCATCACGACGGCATAGTAGGTTTAGATAATGTGGTTCATAATAACCAGCATCCTCATATTGCGTGATCATCAGATACATTGATACGCTGCTGTACCACCTTCACTAAGTTATAGAGAAAAATAATAAGAAGTAACACAGAAACACGTAACACAAAAATGCTGATTTAGCCACAGCAAAACATCTCTGAATTTTAAGACAAGACAAAAGTAAACGTATTAACACTAAAGAGCCAACTGACTAAAATGTTACTTAGATAAAAGAAAGAGAGGTTTGAAATACAATGAGCCGAGTTCAGGTTTGAATTGATTTAAGATTTGACACTGATTTCAAATGTCTATGAACATCTACAAGCTTTTGTTTTAAATTTTCCTTCTGTCATGTTTCATGGGCAAAAACTCCTTAAACTACCTTGTAATAGATTAATTACTTTCAAGCTGGGTGACAAAAGGGCATAATGACCGGAAAATGATACAAAAGAAACAAAAAAAAACGCATGTTAACAAGTTTATCAACAAACCTGGGTAATTCTCATGAAGTACAGATTAAGGTTCAGTGGGTTCCAAACTGGCAGCATTCAAATTGGGTTCATATTTGGGTTTTTTGTTTTGTTTGTTTTTTTAAACCACCTGTCCTAAAACGACATTGTTTATGCTAATTATCTTTGTTTATGCCACAATTCTGTTTGTTTACTACATTCTTTTAAAATACCATATCCCTATAAACAGTTCTCACCAGAATTCTTCTAAATCTTGTTTCGGTCTGGTCCTCTCGGCAGCCCACTGAGCAGAATGCAGCTCTACAGTGAAGGCGCAAGAGCTGGGAACAACTTTGAGTCTCTGACTCCTCAGGCTGGCAAAGGGAGGGAGTACTGCTGAGGTTTTACTCTCAGGCTCTAAGGGAAAAGGATACTGAATGTGGAGAAATGCAACACCCCCCTATTGGACAAGCAAAACCATATGCCACAATATCTCCATAGAAGATGGATGATGTATGAACTCTCAATCAGTAAGTAAAGAAAAGAATAGATAACACTAAAGGAAAGGAAAAACAGCTTCCAAACTGCAGGAGAAAACATAGAGGTCAGAAAGAATAAAAAGGTCTCCTGAACTACTATCAGTTCCTGATCATAATGAAGAAAATGTGGCATTCTCCTAAAGCATGTCAAATTTAAATTTTTTCACACTCAAGCAATAAAGTATGTGATACTAACAACTTGATCCTGTTTATCTACATAGCGATCAAATTTTACATTTAATACAAACGATGATGCTATCAATCAGTGAAAGAGAAGGAAAGAGAGAATGAAGGAAGGAGAGAATGAAGGAAGGAAGGAAGATTTTATGTTTTTGTCCATTTCTTACTCAAGAAAATTTTCCATTAGGAAGGAGATATTTCATCCTTTGGCTAAATCTTTGAAAATCTTTTTATCTTACTGCCATCATCTGAATCAGAGACCTGGCATACTGTAACTATACGTGAGTTAGTACAAGAGAAAAACTTAGATTAGTTTCTCTCCCAGGCTGTTGGATAACCTCATTGAAACTATAAATGAATAACAAATTATGAAAGAAAACAAAATTCATCTGTTATACTTATTTAGCTTATCTATAAAAAGGGAAGTATTCAGCCTACATAATGCACATCTGCATTATACAATGTACTCATTAGGTTGCTGAAGAATTGATAGTGGAAAGAAAACAGACAATAAAAATCAGCCTTTACCCATGAATGTAATTTTGCTTTCTAAATGCATTATGAGTATAATCCATATGAAATAGTTTCCAACTCTGTGGAGGACTAACGTGCTAAAGAATCAGAACAGGTCTTATTATTTGCCTCTCATGTATGATGCATATACAGATTTTTGCCAAAAGCTCCCTAAGTACAGGCAAATGCATTACATGTACTTATTATATTTGAGAAACATAAGATAAGAACACACCAATATGTGAAGTAATCATAATATCTGCACATTTCTATGTCCATCAAACCTGCTAAAAACTGAGCGGTTCACAATGTCACCTGACATTTAACCCTTAATTGTTCCTTGGTAATCAGTCAGGTCTCCTGCCAAGTCTTCAGGACAGTATTCCAGCATGAGTGTGATAGAAACGTGGTTTATGAACTGCCTCATGCAAGCTGCATTCCAAATCAATGTCTTAGCTTAGTTAGCTTGCAAATTATTGACATGGTAATTAAAATCTATACTCAGTTGTAGATACCATCTCCTCTACAAAGTAGTAGTAAATAAAAAATAAATAAAATTATCTGAGGCTATCAGAACATCTTGAAAACATAATGTCAAACTTACAGGTTTACAGTTGCCATTAGGTGACAGAATGTAACTTTTCTGTGATTCACACCTACAGCGCGTCTACTGACTTGAATGTACTTATCACTCATGAGCACAACGTTTTTTGTTTCTTTTTTAAAGTTTTTAATTAAGCAAAATATATCTGTCTGTGTAATAAATACTTCTTTACTATGGTCAAACTTCAGGTAATTAAAGTACCACTAATGTCAGAGAGTAGTTTTTTTGCAAACCTCTAGTAGTAGCTTTTCATGGGAATTTTACGAATTAGTTTGTAACAGCACCTGATGTATATTTCTTTCTTCAGAAAAAAGCTGACAAGTTTGCTAATAAGAACAAAAATATTTATTTAGTCAGTATGACCAGAAATAAATTTGATGGAAATATGAAGTAAATAAGTTAATTTTTATTGCAGAAGGTTTTACTATTGCAGTGTTCATTTCAACATCTAGAAAATCTGCTGTCTGTTGTCTGTACCAATTTGGGAGAAGCAATCAAATAGGTGATACTAACAACTTAATTTGCATAATCCCACTACTTTCAATCCCAACTTTTTTTGTCCTTTCTAGACATTATCAGGACTGTCTTCTGAAGCAATCATCTTACACTTGCTATTTAAGTTTCTAACATAAAGCAATTAGAAACTGTAACAAATAGCTTAGAGACAAAACTATTAAATTACAACCAAAGAGGACAGATATAAATAAAAAGGAAAGAAATAGAATTAAATGTTATTGAAAAAATATCAAACATGGCTATCTTTACTTATCATGAACAAACAAATATTGACATTTAAGGCAAATATTTTCTTTTCATCCTTGGAATATCCAAAAGCAGGTGACATTTTCAAAGGAAAATCTTAAGCCACAATTTGTCATTATTTACTTTCGGTTAAATATATAAATTCATTGACTTCTTTTAAAAATTTGGGGAGAGTTCGGGCATTCATTCTAATGATGCTATTTACTCCCATTTACACCATGGTGCCAGCTATGTTTCCTCTAAACAGTAAGATGTAGAAGACTTCCCTTGCAAATAATTTTTTAGAATGTATATGCTCATTTGCTTCCCATCTAGGAATTGTGTTTTTCAGTAATCATAGTGAACTTATCACAGGGATGCTTGAAAATGAAAATATTTCAAGTTTTTTACTGTTTAGAATCACTGTTCTATCTGCACTACCACCTGCATATTTTTAACAGACAATGAAATTGTTACTACTTTTTAACTATTTAGCAACTCTTTATTAGTCTGACAGTACTGACCATGTTCATTTCTAGGGATGATAACATAGACATATAGAAATCTAAACCCAAATTTTGATCCTGATATTTAAGTTTTTAATATTCCTAAAAGTTCAAATAGTCTACAGGCTGGAAAGAATAAAAGATGGACAAGATTCTACCAATGAAATTAGAAAAAATGATCACATAAAACTTTTACAGTACATGCACTCCAAGCAACTTATTATGTCCTCTAGATCAAAGTTCTCTGTTTCAGAAAGAAAATTAGAAGTCTTCTTTTAGATTTCTAAGTCTGAGTGAAAAATTCATCTTTAGCAAGGGATCCAACAGAATGAAAATTAACAGTCAATAGAAATGACCTATTTATTAATGAAAGTTGCAAACAGTTGAAAAGGCAAAAAAAAAAAAATCTAATTACATTTGATAGTGTAGTTACATCATAAATACCTCCTTTGGAGAATATAAATATTCAATATTGTGTCTACATGATCTACTCTATCATGCATGGGTGCCTATAGAGACACTCACCCGTACAAATTCAATGTAAACAAATAGTAATGATTTGCTGAGATCTTTGTATGTATTACCAATTACCACCACAGGGGAAATTATTAAGGAATGTTATATTATATGACATTTTTCAGAATTATTTCAGCGACTAATATTTCTAAATGTGATAGTCATATTAACAACTCTATTGATTATGACTTGCTTATTTAATTAGCTAGTCAGAAAAGCACGCCTCTGGGTGATAAAAAAATGAAATTCCTGCCAGGAAGAAAAAAGATGTTAACAGATTTGAGCATCAGAATAGGAAAGGGAAAAGTTTGGTTTAAAAAGAGATAATTGAAAAAATACAAATAAAGTTCACAGCAGGAAGCTTGCCTATATAGAGAAATAGGCTACAGCCTGTTAATATGTAACTACCTTTTTATAAGTACAATCTGTTAACAGGCTTACAAATCAGTCTCAGAGTTGTATTTGCAAAAAGTATAATTAGAATTAAAGAATATTATCATTTAAGTGCTACTCTGTGCATGCTAGAAAATTTAGCTGTGTTAAATTAGCAAATTGCTACCTTAGGTAATATATGGTATGTTCCACGATGAATAACTTCAACATTTACCTATGAAATAAGGCTATCTTTGCAAATAAAAGCTAACTAAAGAGTTAATATATAGAACTGAAAATTTTAATTCAAAAGTGTTAAGAAAGCTCAAACAGTCACTGGAATTATCTAGTAAAGATGCACTTTAATTTAAAAAAAGCAGAAGAAATCAAAGAAAGATGACAGCACTGAAGTATATATGTTGGCTATTTTACTTTCTTCCCTGATTCGATATTGGCTTCTCTAATACGTGACCACATTCAAGCGTTACTTTATCCTCAATACTCTTTTTTCTTCCATTGCTTCACTTCTAGAATGTTTTAATCTTTGTCCTTTCTTTTTTCGTCTTTTCATATCAAATTCAGTCGTTTGAGCGATGAACAGCTTGACTTAGCATATTTTTAACCAGCTGGTCTAGCACCTAGCTTGCATTGCATAGTCAGATACAACAAATGTTTATACAGAAGGTAGCTTTCATGAAAATGAAAAAAAGCCTGGGTATCATGCATCCTGGCTTTTTTTAGCTTTTTTTTTTAAATTCACCATACAGAATACAAAGTTTGAATTCTTTTTAATGGCAAACAAAATTCTATTTATAGTTCAAAAAAATGAACTTATGCTGGGATAAGAACTCAAATTTAAAAATTGCAATGTGTACTTATAGGAACATTAAGAGGGCTAAAATTCTTTCAAAGCCCTGCTTTACTTGCAACAACATCAAATAAAAGGATGTTGCAGATATTTCTCTAAATAGGAACAACTTAATTACAAATACACTATTCCCATCATAGCAAAAGAGGAAAATACAGTAAATTAAAATTCAGTTAAGACAGCTAACACAAAAAGTGGTCACTAAAACTTATAAAGAGAACAGCCCCATTTAACCCCTTTTCCCCCCCCTATTTTTGATATTTTTGGAGTATTCTACTAACATAGCATTGATGTTAAATTTTCTTTGCTGGGGGGGAAAAAAAAAAAAACGCTCTCTTATATCAACAAAAGGTCATGTGCTTTACTGAGCAGCTTCCAAAGTTTTACGGAAGGATCAAATAGGAACTTATAGCCTCCGTTTAAAGCACCACTAAACCCTTCTGTCACCCTACATATTACATGAGACAGAGATGCTGAAAATGGTAACATTTTGCACAAAAGCATTTTTAAAAGGTGGGGGAGAAAACAATCAATGAAGGAATAAAGTAAGAGAGTGGATGAGAA